>CM056052.1:270507412-271816617 GCA_029574335.1 Rana kukunoris
ACATTCAGTCTCCAAGCATTATGCTGAGGTGCATAATAATGATCCATCCAAAACCCTTTATATGGGGATCGATAAATACAAACCCCATTGGAGAGGCAGTTCTCTCGTGAGGGAAATTTCCCGACAAGAAATGGCCTGGATCCATAGCATGAAGACCTATGTACCCCACGGCTTAAACATTGACACCGACGTGAATGCGTTTATTAATAATTCCTGATATGTTGTTTATGGTCAATATGGACACATGATGATATGTGTTAGCAATCTAGTTAAGTCAAATGATTAATACTTACTGTATGGTTTTTGTTTATATTATTGATTTAGTATATGTACATCAACACACAACATGACCCAGATTTATATATATTTTTCTGTAATTTTTGCTGGGTCTGTTTTTGGTCGAAGGTTCACTCCATTTACTTGCACAATAAAATTTGGGTGGGTAACTATTTGGTGTCTCACCACTCGACAATTTTGGTTGAGTAGGGGATCATGATATTATTTTCTGTGATTCTCTTTAGTAATATTTTTTATGTCACTTTGTAGCTAATATTTATTTATTTTTTGATATCAGGTAAATTATTGGGATTCAGGCTCCGATTTTGGAGCGTATTGGACATTCTTTGAGCCGATTCCTTGAATTCCCAAGTATTTACGTTTCACAATATTCTACACATTTATAATTTTTGTGTTGGTTTTTACATACTTTTAATATTGATGAAGGGTCTCTACAGGTGGTCTATATCACCTGTGAGAAAGAGCTTTACGTCTTGTTTAATTCATCTGCTCCTCCCCCATATAAGGGCACATTTGCGTATATGCAATTTTTGGCCCTGTTACATGTTCTTTAGTTTGTATATTCCACTACAAATAGATTGCATCTAATTGGTATGTGGTATGCATTTTGACCACTAGATGGAGTGTTAATGGACATTAGGTCTGTAGACCCACTAGATGAAATTGGTCGACACCAGGCTACCTATATATAGTTTTATTAGTATTTTAGTTGCCTACTGTTGCTGCTGCTGTTTATTGAGCTGCGGTTGCGATTTTTATAAAATAATGTTTTTGTGTCCCAAGAATTAATTCGGCGCATGCGCGGAAGTGTTTTACTTCCTGGTGCGGTGACGTGGCGGCGTCAACGTCACCGCCACGTCAGCGCGCTCTCTGCTGGCGGGGATTTTGGTTTGCTCGTGTGTACACGCGAGCAAACCAAAATCCCAGCAGATTTGTTCAAATCTGTCGGACGGACAGATTTGAACAAATCTGTCTGCTCGTGTGTACGAGGCCTTAAAGGTTATATTCAGTGGAGGGTTATATATTTGTATACCATCATATATTTTTGTGTTTTGTTTTTGCTTTTGTTTTATAACCATCACCAATATTAGAATGATATAAGGTGACTGTTTATTGGTTAGCGGCCATCATAGGTTACTTCTCGGTCTACTAGTCAACCTTTCACACACATCTGTGTTTATTCACTTGCATTTATTTGTGTTTGTTATTGCATTTTGAGGTAGCGCGATTTATTTTTTCCTATGAGGATAGAACATGTTTTGGTTTTGAGTCTTGTAGCAACAAAAGTTCAAACCGAGTTGCGTCTCTAAACAAAAATCTATTTGAGGGAATAGAGGACAAAAAGGATAATAATTGTCGATATTCCAACCATTGCGAAAGTGATGGTTTCTGCTTAAAAATGATGTTTAGTATAGGTGGGAATGTTGCCTGACAGGTAATCTGGCACACTCTACGATGTGATTCTTTGTTCCATATAAGAAAATCTTTACGATTTAAAGCCGGCAGAAATTGTGGGTTACCAAATAGAGGTGTCATAGGTCCTACCTGTGAGGAGAGTTCTAATTGTAAGCCTGTTTTAGTCCAAGTTTTCAATAGATGAGATGTAAGAAAGGGCATAGTGAAAAATGTGTCTCAATAGATATCCCTATTCTCAAGATTTACCCAAGAATACATTTTTTTGCATTGATGCATGTCCCCTGGGGCAGGACCCGGGTCCAGAACCCCTTTTTAGGACAATAACTTGCATCTTAGCCTTTAAAATTCGCACTTTTGATTTCTCAAATTCGAGGCCCATAGACTTTAACAGTGTTCAAATGTTTGTTCAAACTTTCGGTCCATTCACATGTTCTGGATGCATACTGAACCGGGGGGTGTTAGACTCATCCCTAGTCATGACTGATGCAGATAATTCTATCAGTTCACTAATATTAATCAGAAAAACTGTTACAATGCATCCATGCACTGAACCTGCTAACCTTCTCAGCTATAAAAATGCTTAGTCTTTCTTTCATATGTTACCAAGAAAAAGTATAAGTAAATGACAAGGTTAGTGTTAACCTTAAGGGTAATAAACCACAAGACCTTGAGTTAAAAGGAAACCTAATACCTCTTAATCACGCACTGTCATTTTGCTATTTATGGCCTGGAGATAATGAAGTAGAGTGACAATGGGAAACAGATATAACAGCAACAAATGTCTTCTGACATTCAGTGATCATGCAAAGCCAGTTATTATGGAGCATACATATAGTAACCATATTTAGCCACTCAGGATATCATGCTCCTGTATACCTCCACTAGAATACGGTCTTCCCCAATCCCACCACTAAAGGTAGCCATTGACAAAGGGGTTGGTCACATATTCAAGCACTGGCCACCCTCAAGCATCTGTGTTTGTTGACAGGTTGCTAAAACATGAAACTTGTCCCCACTGAAACTTGCCCAGCAGTGTTTGACTGTGTTTTATTGCCATAAACAGTAGCCCAGTCAGACTATGGAGCTGCCTTATTTTTATCTTAAACATACCCAAAGTTACAAAATGAGCATTTGCAGATAAGGAGAGCATACAATTAGAGTTAGTACAGAATTCTTTGTGGTTGTTTTTTTTTTTTTTGCTATACAGTATGCAGATATTAACTTCATAATTAAAGGCAAATCATCTTGCCCTCTTCCACCTCCCACAGTTGCTATTTGCATATTGGTGTCATAGCTCCCAGCTTTCCCTGATTTGGAGGGACTGTCTCAGATTTAGGGCAATGTCCCTCTGTCCCTCATTCCTCCTCATCTGTCCCTCATTTTGGTCTGATCTATATAGTTGTATATGAAATGCACTTTTTATCTAGCAAAAATGTTTTCCAGTGCTAAATCTTTCATCCAATATCTAAATTGCTGCATTTGTACATTCCAAAAGCCAATATTAAGGAATAGTAGCGGTAAAAATAACACTTGAGGGTTTAACCAATCTTGTTTTTTGTACAATGCTCCTTTAAGGGGATGTGGCAAGGGGTGTGTCCTATGCCTGCATACTTTTTCTGATAGGTGTCCCTCATTCCCATTTCAAAAAGTTTGGAGGTATGTTGGTGTGTCTAGAATATAGGAAATGTAATGGCATTCTAGAAGATAAGTGATGACCCCAAAGTCTTTGCTGAATCATTTCACCAACTCTCTCACTTTTGTGGTCTTTTTTTCCCCAGAAGCTGTCAATGAAGCACACAAGTTAAGTTGCAGCTATCCTAACAACTCTTTGTTAAGCAGTGCCTAGATTCTATTACCTGCACACATACATATTTTCCTTAGTAAAACACCTTTTGCAACATGTAGGCTAAGCACTTCTTTGATGAATAATAACAAAATATATTCTCCATAGCGGCAAAATGAAAAGGAAATACGTGTCAATAAAATACATTTTATTGGTCTAAGTCATGCAAAGCGGTAATATTTGTAGGCATTGGCAGATTGGAATACATACTTCTAGGCCAAGGGGAAATTATTATATGTTATACTTACCTGCCCTGTTCTGTGGATTTGCAGAGAGCAGCCCAGATCCTCCTCTTCTTGGGTCCCTCTTCTGTGCTCCTGAGCCAAGTCACAGCTCCCTGTGTCCATTCAGACACTGAGCCTCCTCTCTCTTCTGATAACTGACTTTGATTGACAACAGCGGGAGTCAATGGCGCCGCTGCTGTGTCTCAACCAATCAGAAGGGAGAGTCTCAGATGGCCAAGACACTTGTGGACATCGCTGGACAGAGATGGGGCTCAGGTAAATATTAGGGGGGCAGGGGGGGGGGCTGTTGCACACAGAAGGCTTTTTCTCTTAATGCATAAAATGCACTAAGATAAAAAAAAATCAGATTTTACAACCACTTTAACTTTACATTGATAAATGTTTGTAAATACAGAGGGGTATGATACATATGTGGTGGTTCTGTTTCAAGCACACCTTGTTTGGACCAGGATCAATGGCCTCCCTAAAACACTCTTATCAAACAGTTCACAAGAATCCCTGGATAACTATTCTCCATCAGAATATAGGCAGCCTGACCTCCAATTAGAAAAAGCTCATTGGCAAGCTTTTGCTATCAACAGGCAAACTATTACCAAGGCTTGGATAAAAACACTGTATTTTAAAGAAGTCAATAATTTTGTACGAATGAGAAATTATCTAGCATTCTTAATGACTCAAATTCCAGACCGAAAATCTACCCAGTGGCAATTCTGATTTTATCACAAAATGATTGACAATGTAAAATGTTATCACATTTATTTTGTTAAGCGCTGCGCAAACTGTTGGCGCTATATAAAACCTGTGTACTAATAATAATAATCACATAATATTGGATTATTTAAAGTTTCTACTTTTTCTAATTACTTTTTATCTTTGCTCACAGCAGGTCTAGAAAGTTCTGTAAGTATCACAATGGTTGAAAGGGAAGGCAGTCTAGATGAACATAACTTGTTATAATTAAGCCCTTTTCAAACTGGGCGTAGCAGAAAACGTAGGCAGAATTAAGCGTTACCAACTGCATTTCTACAAATGCGCAAAATAATCTCTAACATGTGCAATGCAATTGTTTCTTACTGGCACCCCAAACGCGGGTAGCAGATGCAAAACGTGCTTGGCTCCTGTCCAAAATGTGATAAATGAGTGTGTTTTTGGAATGGAGTGGCGGGCAGTTTAAATAAATGGTGCCACTCCAAAACCCTGCTATAAAACCATGCATTTTTTTATTTTTTTTAAACATGCTAAAATTGCAACGCAGTAGTCAAATGCTTATGCTTTCCAGAACTTTTGTATTTGAGTGGCTCTAACTTGCATTTGCAATCACATTGACTGAAGCTATTAAAATTATGTAACACTTGCCATCCCTTAACACAGCTGTATCATGCACAGTGCAGCTCATTGACACAGTGAATATCAGCTGCATTGTCCCATGTGTGAGTTGGATGATGGCTGCTTCCATTGAGCCTTTTCCTTGATGCCAATGTCTTTTTAATATAAAGAGCAAACAAGGTGTGAGGAAGGCTGCAATAGCTGAAACGTGTTAGCATTTCTGTACTGTATTGAATTCATGCTATATAACTATTAAAGATAAACAAGAGACGTACCAAGTTGCCGTCTTTTTTCTATAGTGAAATAACATGTTTGTTATTTTTAGAGAAAAAAAAGCAAGACTTTACAACCACTTTAATTTAAATTCCTGCTGCTACCCTATACTGTACGGATTTAATTCGAACTTTAAGTGGACCCCATTAAAATATTCTATGCAGAACACCATGCCCCTTGATCAGATCATTTCTCACAGTGTTTTTGTGAAAATAGGTCCTGTTCTAATCTCTTTAAATGTGAGTGGTAGTAAAGGGCATAAACAATAACGCTGAAAATTGTTGATCCTGGAAGTATCTGATTGGCTTAGGGGATGTGGAATATTTTTTTTTTTACCTGCTAGAAAAAAGTGAACCATTCTTTGTAGGGATTTTTTTCACTAAATTGGAACTCCCTAACGCCACTATTCCTTCTATATAAGGGTGTAAAGTGAACTTAGCCTTTAATTTTTATTAAAAAGAGAGGTAACACTTATTGAAGTAGAAGTAGCATGGGATGTACAAAGTTTTTATAAATATTTTAATGCAAACTGTTTTACCTGTCAAAAGGTTTGTAATTCTGCCCAGGCAGTCCTGTGATCCCGATATTCTGTCAAATTAGCCAACTTGTCAGAAACTCCAACCACCTCACTTCTGGTTTCTTTAAACCATCAGTAATTAGAGATTTTGACAAATTGCTGTTTGGACACAACACCAACAACCAAATACAGTCAGGTACAGAAAGATTTTGCTGTTTTGACACCACAGTGGCTAACAAGGACAAAATTGTTGTCGCCATTTTGTTGTTTCGTATTGGAGCAAGTAACAATCTCCGCTCATAATATCATGAAGCAGACTGTAAACGGTTGCCAGTGTTGTGTCTAAACAGCAGTTCGTCTAAATCTCCAAATACTGATGGTTTAAAGAAACTGGAAGTGAGGTGGTGTGGAGTTTCTGACGAGTTGGATAATTTGACAGAACATCTGCATTCCTGCCACATCTATAGTTAGGTTGGTGACCTCCCTTTTTCCACTCCAGTTAAGGAATACAGCTTGGTGACCATCACACCCCAGCATGTGCACAGTGGTAAAACGTCATAATAATGAGCCGACAACAAATAGGGGGTTCCGTTCATGGTTAAACTCTGAGGGCAGGCTGAAAAAGTTTGGGGTGTGGCTTTTCTGGAGCCCAGGCTGAGACTGTCATTTCACATATCCACAGGGTTGTATAATGATGTGCAGCTCATAGAACCTTTTCTGTCTCGTGTATCATAATAATGAGGTCACCAATCTTTCCTTTTGTGTATGCATGTGTCTGGGTACCTTTTAGAATTTCTTTAGTGCACTTAGTATACATTATCCTTTACCCAATTTACACTGAGAAATATTTGAAACTGAAGTGCTCTTCTATGTGTGCTGAACATTTAATAAATAATAAGCTACATTAAACCATGTCTAAGGAGATTATAAATGAACTCTTTGGCCTGCCAGTTGCCCTATCAAGGTTATTTTATAATCTCATTCTTAGATTGGTAAGAAACCTGTTAGAGTTGGCAGCTAAATAGGTGTCCTTGATATCATGGCACAGCTTTCCACCATATCTTAGTGACAGAGGACACACCATTTCTTATTGTTCCATGCCTATCTGCGATCGGTTCCCTCATACAGATAACTGTCATTCTTCAATACTGTGCAGCTGAAAATCACGCCTTCCTGGATTGTGAATGAAAACACACTAGTAAGAATAAAGTTCAAGGCAGTTATGACACACCACAAGGTCACGTTACTGCTGAACGTCTATAAAATCACATTACCTACTAATCTAGCAGGAAGACGGTTTGCCTCATGTATGACACAGTTTACAATAACCTGAGTGCTCCATTTACAGACACGTACAGCAAAGAAATGGCATGCAAGTCCGAAAGGCCTAGTGCCTGTCAATGTAATAGAGATCCAGTCAATAGCATTCTGTTTCGAATGCTTAATTCAGAAGTCACACCAGAAGCTAACAGTCAGCCAGGGTATCATCAATACAGCTGTAATTCTACTGAAGGATGTCCTTGTGAGGGCAACAAGAAGGTAGCGCTAAAGAACTCTGAAGTTATCTGCAAAAAAGCATCTGAAGTTTTATTAAAGACAGTGGCTTTCATTAAAAATGTTCCATCCTTCTACCAGCTGCCGCAGGAAGATCAGATCCTTCTCATACATAAGTGCTGGGCACCACTTTTTGTTTTAGGACTGGCTCAAGAAAGAGTGGATTTTGAATGGAAAGAACTTTCTGTCCCCAGCCTATTGAAAAAGATTCTTCTTAATCAGTCTTCTAATGTCGGTGATACCACAGTGAGGTCTGATGCTGGAGTTCCTTTTAGAGATGTCCAACACATGAGGATGCTTCTACATAAACTGTGGAGCTTGGACATTTGCACGAAAGAGTATGCGTACCTTAAAGGGATGGTATTGTTTAATCCAGGTACGTATTTGATTAATCAAAAGAACTTCACTTAACGCTAGCTGTATATAAACTGTCTATTTAACAAACCGCTAATGCAAGCTCAAAAGAGCAATACCTTTTTTTTTTCCAATGAAAAAAATGGGCCAGATTCATAGAGCGATTACGCCTGTCTATCTCGCGTTAGACTGGAGTACTTTCGAATTACGCACATTTTTCACTACTCTGAAACCTCAAACCATGAAACCATTGCGGCCGCTGGGTGGAGTTCCCGTCGTTTTCCATGTCGGGGGATGGAAATGAGCTTTTGCCGACTATCCACGAAATTACGAACGTCTATCACAATCTCTTACGGCATCTTTAGTCATCTTTTTGCTGCGTAAAACTATACCAGCTTTTTGCTGGTCTAATATTAGACAGGCCATGTTAGGTATGGCCGTCGTTCCCGCGTCGAATATCAACGTTTTCCGACGTCTTTTTTTATTTTTGACGTAAAACGTCCGGTAATAGGAATGTCCGTAAACGACGCTACTCAAACAACGAATGACGTATCGACGTTATTTCGCGCAATGCACGGCGGGAAATTTCTGAATGGAGCATGCACAGTTCGATCGCCGCGGGGACATGCCTAATTTAAATGCTTCACGCCCCCTAATCGCGTATTTCGATTACGCGGCGAGAAATACACTACGCCGCCGTACCGCAAGGGACAAAATCTACCAGGATTCGTCGTAGAGCCTGGTAAAATGCGGCTGCGTAGCGTATCTCGGATACGCTGCGCAAATGTACGTGTACCTGAATCTGGCCCAATGTATCTAAAAATTACACAAACTTCAGTTACATTCAGTTTAATTTCTGTCAAAATGACTGAATGCGGTTTTAGCTACTGTATATAAATACATAAAGTATGAGCAGCTGCTTACTAGTTTGATTGGCAAATCCTCATAGGACATGAGCTTCAATAATTCAGTAAGACATTTTTCCTTTCTTTCTTTTTTTCATTCTTGTAATCTTTCAATACATGATGGTAGAAATGGATTGAGAATGACATCTCTCCTTTTCAGGTACTGGGCTTTCCCATTGTAAGTAATCATGGTTTATTAGTGATAATTGGTATTTGGTTATATTTAGCAAGTAGAAGTGAGTCCAGTGAGAAATTATTTTTTGCTAGCTGCCAATCTGCCAATATTTAAATGTTATTATGATCTAAATGTTTCTTTGTGTGCAATATATATCTTATAGGCAAAATCATTTTGTATTTATATACTGTATAAATATAAAGAAATTGTGTTTCCAAAGAGATATATTCTACCAATTTCAGTATAATGTGCTGTTATTTTTATGTTAAATAACTTTACAACATCAGATTTTACTTTAGCTCTTAAAAAAAAAAAGGCTTGAAAATTACCTAATTACACTATCATGTGCAATCGCCTGAAATCAGTAGCTTATCCTAAATGCATATCCTGCTTTTAACTAAGCCCGCTGTATCATTTTATTTACATAAAATATTTAAAGAAATATATTGCCTAACCAAGGAATTAAAGAGGAAGTAAACCCTCTAAATAACAAAAATAAAAACTACACCCTGCAACACAAATGCATAATGAGCTACTAGCATACTAGCTCATTATGAATTACTTACCTGAGATTGAAGCCCCCGCAGCGCTCCTCTCCTCCCTCGCCACCATCTCTCTTTCGTGTATCATGGCTCCGGCGCTGTGACTGGTCGGAGCAGCGATGACGTCACTCCCGCGCATGCACGTGGCCAGCGGCGGTGACAGCATGATTCCATTCATTAATGGCACCCTCAGTGCGCCTGCGCCGCTGTCTACCACGCCTATAAATCGTAGACATTAGTGCCGTATTTTTTGAACATATCTCCATAACCGTGCGGTTAGGGAGATATTTCTTGCACCTACAGGTAAGCCTTAATCTAGGCTTACCTGTTGGTCAAAGTGGTCTGTAAGGGTTTACAACCACTTCAAATATTAGTTCTACAAACACAGTATTACAAATGTTCTTATTCTTTCCAACCCTGAGTGTTGTTAATGCCCAATATTTACTATATAACATACTACAAATTATATTGAGGGAAATAATACAAATTAACTAATACTAACCTAACTTAGAATTAAGCAAACCTTGAACTTCTGCCTATAAAACATAAACTATGTATGCTTTAATGTAGTTTAAGGGAGGGTGATCACATTACCCACAAACAAGATGGGTGGGTTGTCTACGTGCAGTTATACTCCCCCAGGGCAAATCTCAGGTGAGAGAGACTGGTACAGCCAGGAGCTTTTACCTTATCATAGTTCACCCAGGACACAGTCATAAATTGTATTTTGTCTATGATACAATATTCCTATCAAGTGTACTGATCTTGACTCATCTATTGCACAACTGCTATAGTACTGTATAGCAGCTACTGGATATGTGGCTAAAAGGATGAAGGCAGCAACAATTAAAATTATTCATTAAAAATGATTTAATTGAAACATTAAAGGCTTAGGTGGTATATATATATATATATATATATATATATTTTATATATACAGTATATATATATATATATATATATATATATATATATATATATATATATATATATATATAAAAACGAAACATTACAGCCCAGCCAAATTGTTTTCTTTTACTTTTGTTTCAGATAGAGATGGGCAAGGTTAATGTCTCTTTTTATTGCCAACTGTGTCTCTATTGTGAGATTTAAGGACAGAAAATCATAAGAAATCTCTCCAACTATGACCCAGATAAATATATAATCACTCATTTTAGTAGAGTGGGCAAGAGTTAGAACTTCTGACAATGTTTTTATTGCTGCCCATGTCTTCCTGTTCTAGGGGCAACTACCCCCCCCCCCGTGCCCTAGATAAAGAAAGATGTGCATTGAAGGGGTTGTAAAGGCAGAAGGTCTTTTATCTTAATGCACTCTATGCATTAAGATAAAAAACCTGCTGTGTGGAGTATCCACCTTAGCACCCCCTGGTTACTTACCTGAGCCCCTTCTCTCTCCATCGATGTCCATGAGTGTCTTGGCCATGCGGGACACTCCTCCTGATTGGCTGAGACACAGCAGCAGCAACATTGACTCTTGCAGCTGTGAAGCAAAGTCAGTCAGCCAATCAAGAAAAAGGGGTGTTGCCACATCAGGGCTCCGTGTCTGAATGGATACACAGAGTTTTGACTTGGTTCAGGTGCCCCCATAGAGAGCTACTGGCTGAGGGGGCACTCAACAGGAGGGAGGGGCCAGGATCAGCAAAAAGGGAAGAGGAGGACCAGGGCTGTTCTGTGCAAAACCAACTGTACAGAGAAGGTAAGTATAACATGTTTTTTATTCTTTAAACAAGACTTTTCCCATCTTTGGTTATGTGCAGTAACATAAGTCAGCCTAGGTAACATCAACTATTAGAACAGATGCATTCAAAACCAGAATGAAAACAAAGCAGCTGCAAATAAACAATACCTTTCTCTACTCTATCAATATGCTTAAATTATTATTTTCATTTCATTGCATCTATCTGAAATAGACAAGAACTTGTTTTGAAGTAATACGTATTTGAATTCTTTGTGTGATTATTCAAAAAAAAAAAATTCCCATTGATAAACCTGTGTTTATGTTATTTGATAAAACTAATTGAAAAATATTTAATTCTAATTTCTGTTCACTTTGCTTGGTCCCCAGGTATCAGTGGTATTAGGTACCCACAGTATGTTCAGACCCTGCAGCTGGAAGCACAGCAAACACTAATGGAGTTTACATCAATGACACACAGCAGGAGTCACACTCGCTTCACATGGATGCTAGAAGCTGTGGACATTGTCAAGGCTATTGACTCCAAAATGATCACAGAACTTTTCTTTAGACCGGTCTCTGGAGTAATTAATCTGGAAAAGGTGTTGCTTGAAACTTTGTTTATCAACCACTAAAACAGTGAATGCAGAACATTTTCCTGATGCTTTGAACAAAATTAAACCTCTTGAATTGAATGGGCCTTCATAGGTGTAAGCTGACTTACAGCTTTGGTCAAATATTTTCTTATATTGCGCCAGTGCATATACTGAAAGATAAAACCCATACTAAGAGATAACGCAAAGCTCCATAAAGAAGTACAATATGTGCTGTAGTCATTAACTCTTTTAGCTCCAGTTTTTGCATGTATGTACATTTAAGCACTAAAGTCTCTGATACAGTGTTGGCTACTGGAAATACATAGCAGAATAATTTTAATACCTAGTGACTATTAAGCTTTTTTCCTTTTTAAAAATCACCAAAAAAATGGTGATTATCTTCATCTTGTCAGAATAGAAATATAGGAGCTGAAACTGCCAACGTGTTTTTGAAGGTGGGCTTTAGTAAATTTCATCCTTATTCTTCCTTCACAACCTTGTTAGTCAGTAAACTAGAAAATGTATGGCATAACTAGTGTACTGATACTTCACTGACTGCTGGATCAGTAGTGGACAAATATAAGCAAGGCAATGCAAGAGCTTTTACCATTAAATACAGGCTAGCAGTGGCCGCTCCTATATTTATATCCTGAAAAGTCACCAAATTCACTTTTAGGTGAAGTACATAAGAAAGCTAGATGCTTGTTAAAGAGGAGTTCTGCCCCCTCACCAAAAAATACTGTAGCTGTTGACTTTTAATATTAGGACACTTACCTGTCCAGGATTTCCACAGTGTCGGCACGCCAGCCAATTTTTTGATCGGCTCTCGTGTGCTGCCGCCACCATTCGTGTTAGGGCCCTCTCACACGGGGCGGATCAGTAATGATCCACCCTGTGAACCACACTGTGCAGGGACCGTCCTGTCTTTTCTCCGCTCTCCCTTATGGGGAGATCGGATAAACACGGACCGTCTGTCTGATCCGAACCGCAGACGGAAGGAAAAATAGGGTTTTCCTCCATCTGCAGAATCTGAGGAATGCGGGACCAATGTATGTCACTTTTTCATCCGTACACGGATGGATGAAAAAGCGGACATACGGTCCGCCCGTGTGAAAGGGCCCTTAAGGGAAACCGACAGTGCAGCCTTTCAACTTCACTACATAAATTAGGGTGAGATTTAAGAAGGGATTTCTCTAAAAGGTGTAAAGTCTAAACATGTTTGACAGCTCTCATGGGGAGTAAATCCTACAGTTTAAGAGGATGAATATCTCTGCTGGGGTCCTTGAGCATTTTACCAAGTCGGTGGGTCATGGGTGTGTGACTGTACTGGAACCCACTAAATTCTTTGTAGCTTTCAGGAATTCGAAGAATGACCTGCAACTAACACTGGACTTTGCTCTTATTTCTTTGAACACATAAGTACTCGCACAAGATAATCAACATTGTTCCAAGTCGGCAAATCATAGAAAGTACACTTAATTTATGTATATTTACCAGTTATCCTGATACAAGATCAATGTTTTATATTTAAAATGTTTTCCTGCATACACAGGAATAAGTATGCACTTAAAAAGCAAGTTGACATTATAAAGTTTAAATAAGAGTTAGTTGTCACTGTTTACAGCTTTTAATTCACTGTCTCTATATGTATTACTGTATTAATCTCTGCATTTTGTGTATTATTTTTTTATTTTTATTTAAAATTGTTTCATGTATTGGTCTGTTAAATTTGTTATGACTCATCCTATCTAGGATATTCTGCTGATCTCTTAGATTTTCTGTTTACATAATCGCTGAAAAGCTGCAATTGTATGTTTTATGTTGCACTTAAACTAAAACTTTATTTATTATTGAAGTAAGAACATTTCGCACCAAAATAAAATATTTTACTAATAATATTTGCATATAATTATTAATTATATACAGGAGCACTTTTTTTAATATGTATTGCATTTTCTTTTATTCACTCTTATGCCTGTTTACCACTTTTAAAGTGGTTCTAAAATCTTAAGGGTTTTACCTTATTGCATTCTATGCTTTAAGGTAAAAACCTTCTGTGCCAGAGGATCCTGCCCCAGCCCCCCCTTATACTTACCTGAGCCCAATCTCAACCCAGCATTGTGCACGAGAGTAGCAGCTCTCTTCCCCCTCAAATTGGTAGCAGCGGGAACCAATAGCATTCTCGTTGCCGGAAATCAAAATCTGTGAAACGGGAGAGTGGACGGCGGGCTGTTTATAGAAGCTCGGGAGTGAACCCACAGAAGTACCTTCTGAGAGAACGGCTTTCTATGGTGGGCAGTGGCCAAAGAGTAAGTGCCAGGAGCACTGTTGGGGAACATAAGACGTAGAGGATCAGGGCTGCTCTGTGCTAAACCATTGCTCAGAGCAGGCAAGTATGAAATTTTTATTTTAATAAAAGATGAAACATTGCAATCACTATTAGATCTCTTCCCCCTAGTAGATCACTCACCCCTTCTGAGCTATGAGTAAGCACTGATTGATCGTGCGAAACGTCAGCTGTATGCCCCTATTTTTGCTGTGATGTGCAGTGTTTTGATTACTTTTACCAAATAAAGACAACCGAGAAGGTTTTTCCAGAGTGCGGCTGTCCAAACATTTTCTTTCTACAATTATTCACCCCCTCTTGTTGGAGGACAGCACAGAAAGAGGCAGGTGTGTACACTTGATGAAGCATGACACTTGTGCTGGTAGACAAATCTGATAATGAATCTACTATTGCTAGATATGTCACATTTCCAGTAATGAATGCACTGGCATCTTAGAGAAGAAACCTTATGAAGGCTTACACAGAATGTATTTATTCCATAAGGATACGAATGTGGCACCAGAAGAATGGAAGTCCTGTATGCAAAGAATAGGGTTTCAGGAGGGATTTCTTAATCAAGAATTCAATGCTTTTTCCTTACTATCTAAAAACAAGCTTCAACTTTCCCTAAAACCTTCCTTTGAGTATTTACATGAATAAATGAATGAATGAATGAAAACTTATATAGCGCAGCACATGCAAACTTAATCGCCTCTGGGCGCTTGTTGTTCCTGTCTCCTTTGGTATCAAAAGAGATGAGTCTTGATCTTTCTCCTGACCGCTAAGTGGTTCTCCTCCAACCGAATGCTGGTTGGTAAAGCGTTCCATAGTCCGGGACCTTGGACCACGAATCTCCTTTCTCCTTTGGACTTGTACTTGGCTTTCGGTATCTGGAGGAGATTTTGATTGGTGGATCGCAAAACGCGATTGGGATTATGAGCTTTTATTTTTTCGCATAGATAATGGGGTGCATTCCCATGGATACATCTATGCGTTAGACAGAGTGCTTTAAAAGTGATTCTGTCTTTTACTGGTAACCAGTGAAGGGATCTGAGCGAAGGTGAGATGGATTCCCAAGGTTTTTTTCCCGTCACAAGTCTAGCGGCCGTATTTTGAACGACTTGTAGACGAGCGATTTGATACTTGGGGAGTCCGAGGTAAAGGGCATTTAAATTGTAGTCCAATCTTGAGTTTACAATTGCTCCCACCACGACCGCTATGTCTTCCTTGGGAATAAAAGGAGTAAGTCTGCGTAGTAGGCGCAGCAGATGATGAGAACTGCTGACTACTGACCCTATTTGTGCGTCCATTGTCATGTCGGAGTCGAAGATGACCCCAAGATTTTTGACTTTGTCACAAAGGGTGATGATTTTTCCCAGAATGGGCGGGGGGGTCCAGGTTGTTGCAGGTTGAATCATACGCTTGGCGTGAAACAGGAGAAGTTCTGTTTTTGCTCCGTTGAGTTTAAGAAAACTCTTTGTCATCCAGTTCTCTATCAAAGAGAGGCATGTCTCTAGATTGAGGTGATGATCCTTTTTATTGCAAATGCGAAAATACAGTTGCGTGTCGTCTGCATATGAGTGGTAAAGCAGTTTTTGGCTGCTAATGATCTCAAAAAGAGGGCGAAGATAGATGTTGAATAACACCGGCGACAGGTGGGATCCTTGAGGGACTCCGCACGATAATGTGCGTTTCTCAGAAATGAAAGGTCCTAACTTCACTATTTGCGATCGATTTTCCAAAAAAGAGGAGAACCAAGATAAATCGCCTTCTGCGACTCTGGCTACTTCAGCTAGCCGAGTCAATAAAAGCTTGTGGTCTACTGTGTCGAAGGCTGCGCTTAGGTCCAACAGAACCAGAAGACATGATTCTCCTTCGTCTGCGGCCTCGAGAGCGTCGTCCCATATTTTGAGCAATGCGGTTTCCGTCCCGTGTCCAGGCCGGAATCCCGATTGAAATGGATCAAGTAGGTTGTGGGTATCTAGATGCTGTTGCAGCTGTTGTACCACTACTTTTTCCATTACCTTTGAGAGTACATTTAGGCCTGTTATTGGACGACGGTGGAGTGGATCCTTGGGGTCCAGATTGGGTTTCTTCAAAATGGGTCCAATTATACCCTCATTCAATTGGGAGGGCACTATGCCTTCCCTGAAAGATTGGTTGATAAGCTGCGTGATAGAAGGCGCCAGGATGTCGGCGCATTCCTTCAGCAGTTTAGTGGGGATGATATCATTCGGCGTGATGCTGTTACGCAAAGTACCGATGATATTATTAGTGTCATTGATAGAGATAGGTTCCAGCGTGAACTTACCTGGTTGTGGTGAATTACTGCAGGTGTTGTGCAAATAATTACGTGGAGGGTTGAGGGGGGAATTATTTTGCCGAATGCTTTGCCGGATTCCCTCGATTTTATTAATGAAGTAATCCGACAATTCATTGCAAAAATTCCGAATTGGGGGCTTCAAGACATCCTGGATTCATGGTCTGAGTGACCAGCTTGAAGAGTTTGCGTGGGCGATTAAGAGCGCTGTTGATAGCCTTAGAAAAATAGTTTTTCTTGGCTTTGAAGATTTCTTTGTGGTATTTTCTTGTTGTTGCTTTGTAAACGCTGAGCTTCTTTTCCAAACGGCTTCCGCCCTTCTGCGCTCTTGCTTCAGTAACGCCAGTTGGTTGTTGAACCAGCTGGAGTTATTTTCCCGGATGCGGGTTTTGCGTTTCGGCGCTATTAAGTCGGCTAACTGTAATAGGGCTGTATTTATGGTATCCAGTGTTTCTTCAGCCGTTTGGTTCGGCTGAGTTGTATTCATTTTTTTCCTTAACGTGGTTTTGAAGAGTTCCGAGTGGAGCTTCTTCTGACATCTAATCCAGTGTGCTGTCACTGGATTTGATGTTTTAGTTAAGGGTGGGGAATCGGAAATACTGAATTTAATTGCATGGTGATCTGTCCATGGCAACGGTTCATTTTCCAAGATTTTTTTTCCAGATCTTGTCTGAAAATAAGATCGAGTGTGTGACCTGAAGCATGTGTGGGCCCACATACTAGTTGTTGTAGCCCTAATCCTTCAAGGTGATCGATGCAGGCGTCGGCAACGGGGTCTTGTGGGGAGTTGGCCCAGAGGTTGAAGTCCCCGAGCAGCAAGAGGTGTTTGCTGTTAAGGGTATAGGTGGAGATAAAGTCCTTCAATGATGGAAGAAGCTGCGATTTTGGGCCAGGTGGCCTATAGCAGAGAAGAATCCGGACGGTCTCCTGGGAGTTTGTTTGCAGTTGCAGGGTACGGGTTTCCATGAATGGAAGAGGGTTTTGAAGGACTGTTTTAGTGATCGCAAGATGAGTCTTATGGATCACCGCCAGACCTCCTCCTCTTTGCCCTATTCTGTTTTCAGTTATAATACGATAGTTTTCTGGCACCAGTTCTCCTAGAATGGTGTTAAAGTCGGCTGCGAGCCGGGGGGGTGGTGGTTGCGGGGGTCCTACCTATCTACATCCCGTGGGCCACACGTCCTACTCCTAGGATGCAGTTCAAGCCCTAGGGAAGAGGGTCCTGCTGGTGTCCGGGGGGGATTGCTGTGTAGCTGACAGGTGGCTGGTGTATCGGGGGGGGGGGAGGGGGGGCCGCAAGCCGTGGAAATACCAAGCCACCGCCAGGGGCTATGTGGCTAGATTCTGTAAGTGGGCGACTCAGGGGGTAGCTTGTGGTGACTGGGGGGTTCTGCAGGTGTCCAGGGAGGTTTGTGGTGGTTCTGGTAGATGAATGAAGTGGCCCTCCGCTAGGCCGCGGCCTTTCCTAAGTGCGGCGGCCGCGAATGCTTCCAGAGATGGCGCGAGGGCCTCCGCCGCGGCTTATCCTAAAAAGGACGGCTGCCAACGGAGCTCGGGGAGGTGGGAGAGCCCTGTAGATTAGGGGCTTACCTTTCTGAAGGCAGAGAGCGGCGGATCCGGGGGACCAGGGGGAGAACCGGAGAGAGCGGTGGGAGATGCCAGGGGAGAGCGTGTGGTGCAGCCCTGGATGTCAGGAGCCGTCAAGTGCTATCAGTAGCCTTACAGCTTACAGATTTTGGTCAAATGTTTTCTTCCAACTATTTTGTTCTTAGGAAGATTACCTACCACAAAAAGTTGGATATATCCCTTCCATACATAAACTTGTTGATTACAATACAATAGTACTAGTCCCAGAATCAGCATCATTAGAGATCCTACTTCCCATTGTAATCACAAAGAATAAAACAGGCTGACACCAAATTTTTAATTTCTCTCTCTTCTCCTCAGTTCTCTTAAAGTTTTTGGGATAGAAGAATTCAAGATGGTATCTATGCATGTAGTTGATTTGTCTGCGAAGTTCACATTTCGGATGATCTCCAAAAACAAAATGACTATCAACATATTCCTGTATTATCATAACATCATAATATTTTTACATTAAAGAACGACTTTCATCCTTAGTTTATCTGTCTATTTTTTGGCATATAGATAGTAGTCAGGACCTTCTCCAAGACACTTCTGGCAGTTGTCACGTATCTCAGAGAAAAATAAATAAGCAGTGACTCAGAGATTTACTGCATGCAATACTTCTGAGCCTTGTGATCTGCCTTGCTGGAATTTAAGACCATCTGTAACATAATCAGTTTGAGAGACATTTTTATTTTAACAGACTATAGCTCTGCATCATGTAACATACTGTACAAAATCAAGGGAGCACCCACAGCATCCTTCTTCTAGGAAAGTTACAGCCTCTGATGTGTTGGATGGAAAATAATCTTCTAGGCATTTACCTTCTACATGCCAGAAAAATCTAAATTCCAAACAGACTGACAACTATGCTGTCCAGAGATTTTTCTGCACAGCACAATCATCATCTGGGGGACATTTGGTGGACCACTTTCCCTCCACAATGAACAGCAAATATCCAACATGTTTTGCAGGTTTCCATTCAAATTGAGATGGCATAGATGTAGTCAACTAGTTCTAGTTAAACAACACCTTCAAATCAATCACTCTCATACTTCGAATGCTTAACAGGCTCAAATCAGAAAAAACTGGTGGTGATCATATTGGCCAAGGAGGTCATAGCCCTTGCCCTATTCCAAGTCAGTATTTGCAGTCCTCAAACTGCTGCATCTACCAAATTCTCCTCAAATCCAGAAGAACTTCCACTAATTTAATCTAAAGCAGAGTGTGGCAGAAATTTTCTAATTTTGCTAGGGCTTAGAACTTTAAAGGGTAAGTTCACCTTTTTTGCAGGAAAACATGGGCATTTTTGTTTCACAGGAGTCTGCAAAACATTGGATTCACCATCAGTGAAGCGCGGGTGCAGTGCCACGGTTGCTGTAGTGCTTTGGGGGGGGGGGGGGGGGGTCACTTAGCAATATGTTGCAATCTAAATACAGGTGTAGCATGTTGCTAAGGATGAAGTTAGCCTTTAACACTTACTTACCAAAGTTTCAATAATTCCTCTTTTTCATGCAATCCAGCCTGGAAAACGCATAATAACCATATATAGTGCGAGACTACAGTATGTGCTGCTTCTTTTATTGCAGTGTCTGTGGAAATTGTAAGCAGGAAGCTAGGCATTCTTTATATTTATATTGCAGAGCTGTAGAAAGATTGTCCCCCATGTCCATAAAATAAAAAGCATGCTCTACTCCTAGTTGGTGCAAAAGGTGAAAATACAAAGTCTTATAAAACATGGTCCAACTTGTTTTAACCAGAAATGTGATTCCTGACTCAAAAAAAGTATATCTCACTGGATTAAAGGAAAAAAAAACATATTTTCTCCAATAGCAAGGAATACCATTATGTGTTTTGTGGTCCAATGTTTTTTTAAGTTATATAATTATGCTAGGCCAGGGGTGTCCAAACTTTTTTCAAAGAGGGTCAGATTTGATTAAGTGAACATGCGTAAGGGCCAACTATTTTGCCTGACATTCTTTGAACCATTAAAATTCGGTCTAAGGGTGTTTGTCTGAGCACTAATATACGGCCCATACTGTACTGTATATATTTTTTTGGTGGCCCCAACAAATCCAAGAGCGCTGCTTAGGACTAAGGATGAGCTTGGGCATGTTCTTTGGATATACCGTATTTATTGGCTTATAACACGCACAGGCTTATCATTGCCATGAATGCAGCCTCAACATTGCCATAAATGCAGCCTCACCATTGCCATGAATGCAGCTTCACCATTGCCATGAATGCAGCCTCACCATTGCCATGAATGCAGCCTCACCATTGCCATGAATGCAGCCTTACCATTGCAACCAATGCAGCCTTACCAGTGCAACCTCACCATTGCAACCAATGCAGCCTCCCATGTGCCATAAATGCAGCCTCACATGTGCAATGAATGCAGCCTCACATGTGCAATGAATGCAGCCTCACATGTGCCATTAATGCAGCCTTACATGTGCCTGAATGCAGCCTCACATGTGCCATGAATGCAGCCTTACCATTGCCATCAGTGCAGTCTGAACGATGCCCATCTGCAGACTCGGAGGGCAGAGGGAGGGGGGCGGGACGAGTGCCGACAGATTACAAACAGGAGAATCTCTTGTTTACCCTGTGGCCTCTTTAATACAAAGTCTCCCCTCCTATGATAGACAGAACAGTCGTCCAATGGCATCCCAGGAAACGGGACTTCCAATAGAGACGCTGCTAAGTAAACACGAGATTCTCTTCATGTAATCTGACGGCGCTCATCTTGCCACCTCCCTGTCCCCTCCAAGGCAGCGCCAATAAATACAGTATATATCTTTTGTGGCCCTGGGGGCCACAAACAATATATATATCCAAATCCCCAGGGGGGTCATATTAAATCAACAGGGGGGCTGCATTTGGCCCCCGGGCCGGACTTTGGACATGCCTGTGCTAGGCAAACATATTTCCCCTTACTAAGGGAATATATTAAGGTATACCTTAAGGCAATTTTTTATTTGGATAGTGATGAGGCCTATAGAATATGATTGCCATCCCCATTTGTCAAGGACAGTCCCAATTTTTAGGGGATCTGTCCTCAGAAAACAAACGTCTTCAGTGATGTAGATATAGAGCTTACTATGCAGATGTCACCTCAATGTCCCCAGTAATGTAATTGTATTACAGTGCGCAGGTGCAACACACCAACTTCCCAGGTCATATAGTCATTACACTGCACAGCAACGCTGTATCCTGGTCTAGGCCAACAAGGCCCAGGCCTAGGGAGGCACTTTGCAGGGGGGGGGGGGGGGGGGGGGCAGCACGGAAAGAGTCCCTACTGGCACACCAGTCTTATGGAGGCACTGCTTCTAATTTTGACTGTCGTATCATCCTGGACCACAAACCTTCCCCACTGTGCTATATGTTTTCTGCTGCACCATTGGCCTAGTTATATCTTCTTAGTCCTCTCCGTCAAATTATCAGAAATTTGTGCTTAAAGTAAAACTATAGGCAACACTTTTTCTTTTCATTTTGAATAGAGTAAGGGAGGGTTATAGCCCTGTCAGTTTATTTATTTTTTAAATCCCTGTCCCATTGCAGAGATTTCTCTTCACTTCCTGCCCCATAGCCAAACAGGAAGTAAGAGTAAATCTATGCAAATTAAGGAAATCCATTGCCCCACCAGCCTTCAAAACGAGTGTCTCCCCTCGAAAATTTCAGGTGTGGGCAGAAAGGGTGTGGCCTTAACAGGAAGGGATGGGTCATATTTAAAAGAGGGGGTGCACCAGTTTAGTCAGGTCTAGGGCAGCAAAAAATAAAATAAATACACTACTGCTGCACAGGCACAACCCCAATATGACGCTGCAATCTGAGCAGGCTGGAAAAGGAAAGTCAGCCCCCCAAATGCCACTTATGCTAAACTGGCTCAAGCAGCAGCATACTGGGGTGGTGCCTGCACACTGTGATGGCTACATCGCTAGTCGTCGCAATGTGCAAGTGCAACCCCTGTATTGTAATAATAGAGTCAGTTGTTCATACACCTGGGGTAGGCAGAAAAGTGTAATTTCTGCAGTGCAATGAGTACACACCGCTGGGCATTGATTGGATGGGAGAAATGATCAAGAAAGAAGGAGGGGTGGACAAGTATTATATACAGACATCATGCTGGGAAAGCATGGAAGCAGACACCATTTCTAATTCTGTAGGAGCCTTCTGCTTTTCAGAACCTCCTGGCTGAACATACATAGCCCCATGACTAGTGACCACTCTGCACACGTGACACTTTTTTTGGAGAAAAAGCTATTTGCAACTGTCTTGGACTACACAAGTAAATAAGTGTTGTGTATTTTGTTCCACAATGGTCTTGTAAAATCTTGTAATACTGCTAAAGAGGTTATTTCTGTGCATGCCTGTGTTTCATCAGATTAGGCGACCCATCAGAAAGTGTAACTGAAGTGACGTTTCGTCGCCGCCATCTTGCTACACCCCGCACTCGTCCATAGTAAGGATACACTGAGAAGTGGGTAAGCAGATATCTTGTTACAACCCCGGAGTTTTGCATTTATTTTTACAGTAAATGGAGTTTATATAGTGAAATACAGTACTTAGTACTCCGTGTGAATGTTTACATGTTGAATTTTAGGCAAACTTCTGTCAGATTTACAAACCTGTAAGATCAGCACGCTTGCCGGAGCTTTTAAAATTCAACATCTAAACAGTAGGACAGAGTTGTAAGTACTGTATTTCACTATATAAGGTCAGTTTATGGTAAAAAAAAAACATCTAAAATGCAAAGCTCCAGTGGATGTAACAAGATTTCCGCTTACCCCCTTCTCAGTGTATCCTTACTATGGACAAATGCAGGGCGTAGTAAGATGGTGGCTAGAAAACGTCACTTCCGTTACACTTTCTGACGGGTCTCCATATCTCACGAAACACCTGCCATACTGGGCCCTGGGTTAGAGGTTATTACTGCACAAACCTGCCACATGGATGGGTAATTACTAGACAAGTCTGCAAAGCTGTGGAGATTAGTAGTACAAAAGACCACATGTTTTTGCATTACCGGCCCACCTGCAGATGATTATTGCACTAGCTTACCAACACATTTTTGGGATATTGTAGCCCACAAGCGTGAGGCTGTCTCCTGGGGGTCTACTACCCATGTCCATTGTTGATTATCTTTCTGTTTGGATCCACATAACAAGTGGGCTTTACTTCAGTATACCAGCCTGGTTTGCCTCATTGGATCCCTGGTACTACACATTTATGTTTGTGGATCGCATAAGCTCTGTTTCTTGGACATCTGCCCCATTGAGTTAGACATCTGTTACCTAATGAACCACAGACAATACGTCTACTAGGGTGTAGTATACAGCATTTCCTATATTGAATATCTCCTACATAGGGAATGTTTGCCCAATTTTACTATCATCTGCGAGCAGAATTTCAGATATACATGTCTATATTTCCTATGGAATTCTCTTAGTCTATATAGTTTTCTGATATTCGGATATTTATACATCAGATCCTGTCCATCCCAAGATAGCAAGACTTGCTCTTTGGTCTTGCTATTTTTGTTGTTCGTCCTGAAGAAGCGTAAAGGAAAAAAAATCTGCGCTAAACCCTATAAACTAAATAAATAAACAAATAAGTTAACAAATGTGTTGCGAATGAATGATAATCAGGATGGTATATAAAAAAAAAAAATAAGTAAAGTGGTGCAGCAACTAAAAACCTTAAATATTCAGTCCATAAAGGTGTAAAACAAAAAATGGTGCGCTACCACATAAATATCCAAAAAAGGGTTAAAGTGTGTTAATAAGTGTAAAAACTTAAATTACATAAATGAATGAATATCTGGAAAATAGATACAAAGTCCAAAAGTCCAAAACAAGCAATTAGGAATCCAAAAATAATCAGAGTAACTTCCCAATTCCTGGTATCCACAATTATAACAGAATGACAACTTGTCTGCAGGTAAGATTTTCTGTTCATGAAAGAAAATAAGGCAATCACCGCCACTTATCCAGATCTGTTGGATCTCAGGTTATAGAGATCAAAAAGGCATGTCAGAACACCATCAGCCAGATAGGGATCAGCATCTGAGGATTCCAATGAAGGTACAGATATCCTGTCCGTGCTATGCAAAACTCCTTTTTCAATGTATTTTTCACATCAAATGGATATCCAAACTTGCTCACCATACCGGTATTATTAATAGGGGCAGAAAAAGAAAGACTTCATGGTGCAGTTCATTTAAAAGATTTATTGCTCAAAATCAGAACATAACACCAAGCAAAAAACAAAGTTCTAAACCAAATTCAAAAAAAGCACAACCACACACATAGCCTGACCGGCTCAAGTATAATAGCGTCTAGGATAGTGACTCCACCCCACATCCTGAAGAAGCCTCAAGGCGAAACGCGTGGACGTACAAGGGACCGAATCCATACTTTGTAATATCGTGTATGGTTTTAATTCTTGAACATTGTGTTAATCAATTTGTGTATTTTTTCTTTAATAAATATATATTTTTTGTTATTTCCATTATCCCTTGCCTTTAGAGTGCGACCATTGATTACCCCTTCTGAGTAATCATCCATGTTTTCCTCCTAAATATACGGATGTGGCATTGTGAGTGCTTTTCTTTTTATTCATTGGGATATTTGTGCTGTCCTGGCATTTTTAGGGCCTCAAGAAATGCGATCTGTCTGTCTGTCTGTCTGTCTGTCTGTCTGTCTATCTATCTATCTATCTATCCTGATTTTGGTTATTTTTGACAAATAAATGTAGCAAAATAAATTTTGGGCTACATTTTTGGAATTTTATAAATGTATTTGCAAAATTTTATAACAGAAAGAAAAAATAACGCAATTCAAAATTTTCAGGCTTTTTTGTTTATTTAATAAAAAACAAAAATAACCCAGTGGTGATTAAATACCACCAAAAGACAGCTCTATCTGTATAAAAAAAATATATATTTTGTTTGGGTACAGTGTTGCATGACTGAGTTATTGTCATTCAGGCCTCATGCACACGGGACGTTTTTACAGCAGCTGTTTTTGGAAGTAGACATTTTTTTCTACAGTCATTAAACTCTCCATCATGTTATCCTATGTGTCCATGCACACATGGGGTCAATTCACAAAGAGAAACGTTATTGGTTTCCTTCAGTTGTTAAATTACCGCCCCTTATTTAACGCTAGCAAACATGGTATTCATGAGAGCTATAATCGTTATTCAACATAGTAGTTATGGTTTTCAACTGACTCGTTATCCAATCATTATGCTAACTACTCAAGAGTTATTTTAACGTCCCAAATCATAATAATAACGTGTAAGATCATTAAATAACACTGGAGAGATGCATTCTGGGAGCAGAAGGGGAGGAGAACAGCTGCATGTGGAAAAGAGCAGATGCAGAGAGAGAGAGAGAGAGACACACACAAGCAAGACACATGTGGAGATTGAGCATGTGATGTGCATAACTTCTCTGTGTGCGTTTTTCTAAAGCCATGTGTATTTCCTCATACAGAGAATAAATCATGGGAGATGATAATCGGAATTTAGCTATCACCTGGGTTTCAGAAAAGTCATCCAATATAGTACGTGAACGGAATACACGTTTATAAATCTGAGCAACATTCTAACGTGTTCTTCTTCGCCTCTGGATAATTTTAAGTTCAAATAGAGCAAACTATGGCCCTTCAGTTGTTCAGGAACTACAATTCCCATCATGCCTAGTCATGTCTATAAATGTCAGAGTATAGCAATGCCTCATGGGACGTGTAGTTCCGCAACAGCTGGAGGGCCGTAGTTTGGAGATCCCTGAAATAGAGCATGGTTCCATCTTGCCCAACACTATACTACAAAAATCGCCAAAAGCTTCCTCTAACAACTAAATATCGCCTGGGAAATGTCATAACAACACCCTGAGAGTCGGTTCACACTGGGGCGACTTGGGATCAGACTTGAAGTCGTCTCAAGTCGTGCTGTCCAGAAAAGCAATGTAAGTGAATGGGAGCGGTGTTAATACACACTACTCATGTCGCTCCGACTTCAGAAGAGGTTCCTGTACTACTTCAATCAGACTTCTAGGCGATTTGTACCCATTGATTTCAATGGAAGTCGCTTCCAAGTCTGATCACTGTTTTAATTGAAGCTACTTCCCAGCAAGATAACATACATTTCTCAGGCAAAGTCGTGCTGGAAGTCGTGTCGCCCCAGTGTAAACCGACTCTTAGGGAGGTGTTAATGTAACGATTGCTTAACGATCGATAACTGTCAAAAAAATCTTAGTGAATTGCACTTCTGTACATATTTAACGATTTGACTCTTTAAAATAACGATTTGACTCGTTAAAATAACGATCGAATCGTTAAATAAGGATCCACACCTTAAAATATCGGTTCCGTGTAGTGAAATGTTATTTGATGATTTTTCAAAGCGTTAAATCATTTAGTGAATTGAACTAGCGTGCAAAATCGTTAAAATAACGACCGCAATCTGGAAATAAAGCTTTGTGAATTGACCCCATAGTCCAGCCTTTCTCAACCTTTTTACTGCTGGGGAACCCCTACAAATAATTTTCAGGTCTCGGGGTAACCCCTGATAAAACCTATTCATTGGGGGTCAGTGGGAACAATGCCCCTTACTTTGGTGGTCAGTGAGAAGAATGCCCTTTTTTTACAGTAGTGGTAAGAATGCCCTCCTTACAGAGAACTATGACAATCATTGGTGTAATACCAATGGCCCCTCCAAGTGGAATTGGCTCAGAACTATGTAGGCACCATCAAACAGGAGCTAAATCAGCCACAGCTCAAGGAACCCCTAGCCACCTCTGGAGGAACCCTGGTTGAGAATGGCTGCCATAGGCTGCCAATGGCTGCGCTGCTATCAATCCGCCCAGCCTAGCCAATCAACGGCCAGGCTGGGAACCGAAGAGGATGACGTGGACGCGCCCGGGACATTCGAACGGTCAGGTAAGTACAACGGGGGCTCGGGGGGGGGGGGGGGCGGTGCTGCTAAATGTTTTTTTACCTTCATGCATAGGATGCATGAAGGTAAAAAAACGTGTACCTTTACAACCCCTTTAAGGTGAAAAAACATTTACCTTTACAACCCCTTTAACTACAGATAACAGAATAGAACAATGGTCTCGAAGGAAGGAGACATTTAGTTTTATTCTGTACAAAATGTAGAGTGAGAACACAGCTGGTGTGTTCTATTTAGCCCAAACCCAAAATAACTTAGCTGCGGTAATTCCCTTCCAAGCAAAGTTGTTGTCATTTAAAAACATAAAAGACAGCTCGGGTACTGCCATCTAGTGGAATATAAGAAAAATGAATACTTTTATTACAGTACATAGGGGGTTATTTACTGCAAAGTGCACTCGCTGTAAATCTGAGAGGGACATGCAAGAAAAAAACAGCATTTTAGCTTGCATATGATTGGATGATAAAATCAGCAGAGCTTCCCCTCATTTCAGATCTACCCCTCAGATTTACAGCGACTGCACTTCCAAGTGTACTTTCAGTGCAATTTCAAGTTCACATTGCACTTATAGTGCAAAGTGGATTTACCTTTCGTAAATAACCCCCTTAGAGTCTAGGGCTTTCATTATCGATTAGTTGGTCCGCACCTTCCGTCCGTCCGCCTGCCCATTCAAAAAATCCTCCTGTCCCTTGATACCAGGCCGTATGAATCCGCTAACGTCCGCAAAGATCCTTTTTTTCGGACGGAAGAAAACCCTATTTTTCTTCTGTCTGGCGGATCGGATGAATACGGACAGACAGTCCGTATTCATCCGATTTCCCATAGGGGAGAGAGGAGGAAAGACAGGGCGGTCTCTGCACAGTGTGCAGGGACCGTCCTGTCCGCCGACAGCTCAGCGGGGATTTACAGATGATCTCCGCTGAGCCGACGGACACACACGGGGCGGATCAAAAATGGTCTGCTCCGTGGGAAAGAGCCCTAATTTACTAAAACTGGAAAGTGCAAAATCTCATGCAGCTGTGCATGGTAACCAATTCTATTTTCAGCTTGTTCAATTAAGCTTCAAAAAATGGAAGCCGATTGGTTTCTGTGCAGAGCTGTACCAGTTTTAGTAAACCAACCCCAATAACTTTATTTTCAAATTAGTAGTTTAGTTGAACTGGCATTACTGGCTGCTGAAAGAGTTCCCGTTTCCAGGCAGTTCATTTAAAAAAAAAATCATAAAATTATATGTGCCAGTAACATATTTTATGCATTACGATCTGAGACTGCTGCTGGGTTCAGCCACAATAGATGTGATGTCAGCAGCCCCAGAGCTGCCACTCCAACAACACTTTATTGCATTTCCTTTCACTTCTTTCTCAGTAGCTATATAAATGTTTATGCAGGGAGGCAAGAGGTGGAGCAGGTTAGTGACCACAGACAGTAATTAGATACTTATTCTAAAAAATAAATATTCCATGCTGGGGTTAACCCCTAATCTTAAATAAAGCTGCCACTGCTTGTGTGCACAGTAAGCTTGGACAAAGCATTCCTAGACTGTAAGATCGAACGAGCATGGCCCGCTGATTCCTCCTGTATTGAATTGCATTGTAACTGTACTGTCTGCCCTCATGTGGTAAAGTTCTGTGCAAACTGTTAGCGCTATATAAATCCTGTATATTAATAATGCTTTGGCAAGCTTTGCCCCTCCTTTCCTACATGTGCCCCCATACCAAGCCATGTGCTTTGGGGGCACATGTGCGTGAGCGCTCTTGAGCTGGGCTGTGTGCATCCCTAAACACACACAGCAGGGCTCAGCCACACCTCCCATTCCCTCCTCACAAGATGTGACTGACAACAACAGAAGCCATTGGCCACCGCTCTCAGTGTAGCCTGTGAGACCGGGAAGAGGAAAGAAAAGAGCTGCAGCTAGGCACAGCACTGGATCGATAGCAGGCTCAAGTGATATTTAGGCTTGATTCACACCTATGCATGTTGCTATTAAGTGTTTTTGTAGTGCTTTTTACGGTGCTTGCTGTATTTTTCGACACACGTTTTCACAGCGATTTGCGTTTTTTTAATGATTTTTTTTTTTTTAGCCGCCAATTTAATTTTTTTTCCTTTAACAACCAGCTATAAACAGGTTAAAAAAACACAAATTGTGGCAAAAACGCGGTACTTGCGTTTTGGATGCAGGTCCATTGAATTATTTTACATGCAAAATGCTGCTTTTTGCAGGGAAAAAAGTCCCTGACCCTTTCCAAAAATGCAGAGGCACAAAAAAGCATTGATATGAACATGTTTCATAGGAAACCATGTTAAAACATTTCCCTACATTTCTGCAAAATGCATTAGTGTGAATGGAGCCTAAGGGGGGTGTTTAATACAGATTTTAGTGGGAATGTTGATTTCTTCAGAAAGCTTAACCTCCCTGGCGGTCTTCCCGTGTGTGGCACGGGGTGAGATTTTAAAGCTACGATCGGTAACCCCGTGCCACACACGGACTTGCCTCGCTGGATGCAGAAAAAAGTTTACTTACCTTTTCTCTGCGATCCAGCGATGAATCCCCGCAGTACACGGCGGCCGGATGTCCGCCTGATGCTGTGTGTTCCGCCGATTTCCTTCCCTGCGAGCGTCGCGACGTAGGGGGGGGGGAACGGCGCCAAATTTAAAAAAGTAAACACTATACATACAGTACACTGTAATCTTATAGATTACAGTACTGTATGTAAAAAATACACACCCCCCATGTCCCTAGTGGTCTGCCCAGTGCCCTGCATGTTCTTTTATATAATAAAAACTGTTCTTTCTCCCTGCAAACTGTAGATTGCCCATAGCAACCAAAAGTGTCCCTTTATGGCAAAAATTGTTTTAGAGCAGCTAAAAAACAGCGATAATAAATCAGAATCACTTGGAGAATTTAGCGATAGCGATTTGTGGGGAAATTCGTCATAAAAAAAAAAAAATAATGACAGCAAAAATTCTGCAACTGAGCAAATTTCAGTGATTTTGATTTGATTACATTATTGAATAATTTTTACTATAATTATATTATTATTTGTTATAATTTTTTATAATTATTTATTATATTATAATTTTTAATAAGAAAAAAAAAAAATAATCATACCCAGGATGCCTATTAGACTCTTGTTTGGATAGATTTCAGTGAGTTATTCCTAAGAATTACAAGCCTACAGTATAAAACGCCAAATTCCCTTGCAAATAATGGTACCGCTTTTAGCACCTAAAATCTGAAAGAATCATACCGCCAGGGAGGTTAAGCACTTGAGGGACCAATCATACATGTCTGTTCCGGTGCATTAACAAACACTATGTCACACATGGATCGGCCTTGCATTAAGACATCGCACCAGCAAAGACAAAAAAAAAAAAAACACAAGTATGATCCTTATTCCAATGCAGTGCACCCCAACACACAGTAGTGTATTACCATGCATTGTAGTGCACTGCAAAGCATGTGCATCATAAGTGTACTGGGTTAATGCAATAGGGTACTATTGACAATAAATGGCACTATACTGAAGAGGTATGAATTGACCTTGAAGCTTTTTGAAAACCTGCCAGCAGCTTGTTTATGGCTGGGTTTACACTGGTCCAACATTGGGAGCTCATGTCACGTGACATGTGAAAATCAATGTTACCCTATGAGAGCCATCTTAACTGGTCCGACACAAGTCGATCCAACTTTGAAAATGCTCCCTGTACTACTTTGGTCTGACTTTGATCCTACTTTAGCCCATTGAATATCATTGAAGTCGGATCAAAGTAGGATCCTTGTCCTTACCATCCAACTTTTGACATTTGACACGGTGATTACAGCAACAGTAAAAATAATTCTCACACTGGGCTTATTTTGATTGGTCAAAAGACAAGTCAGACTATCAAAAAGTTGGATCAAAGTAGTATCCTGTTCATTCAAGTAGAATGGATGTAGGACCAATGTAGGACCGATGTCTAAAAGCAAAGTATGATGAAAGTCGTATAAGGCTGGGTTCACACTGGTGCGACAAGACAGCCGTCCTTCTTTGGATCCGACTTTGCCCTGCGACTTGAAGCCAACATATGTCCGACTTTCAATAAACGGGGATCCGATTTGGATCCCCGCCAATACCAGGCACTGTGTTTGGTATATAACTTGAGGTGGAACTCCACACCAAATTTTAAATAAAAAAAAGAGCATACCAGGCACCCTGCGGCCCCACCCCAAAGCACATTGTCCCCATGTTGATGAGGACAAGAAACTGGTCGGGGTCTGCTGGTGTGGGGCTTATCGAAATCCAGGAGCCCCCTTTAATAAGGGGCCCCCAGATCCCGGCCCCCTACCCTATATGAATGAGTATGGGGGTACATCGTACCCCTACCCATTTACCTGGGAAAAAAAAAACACACTGCACAGGTTTCAAAGTAATTTATTAGGCAGCTCCGGGAGTCGTCTTCCGACTTTGGGGACTACTTCCGACTCTCCAGTGTCTTCTGCCGGGCTCCTCTGCTATCTTCTTCCAGCTCTTTTACTAGTGTTGACCCGCCAGGGTTGTCAGGAAGAGGCCCTTGTCCTTATCAACATGGGGACAAGGTGCTTTGGGGTAGGGTGGGAGGCCCCCCTGCCAAAAAAACACCCACTCCCCATGTTGAGGGCATCCGGCCTGGTACGGTTCAGGAGGGGGGCCCCATCACTCATCCCCACCCCCTTTCCTGACTTGCTGGGCTGTGTGCTCAAATAAGAGTCTGATATGGGTTTTTTCAGGGTTGGGGTTCTCCTTAAAATTCAGACCAGACCGAAGAGTACCCCCTAAATGTTCATACCAGACAGTGCCTGGTATTGTCGGAGATCAAAGTTGGATCCCTGTTCATTAAAGTTGGACTTCAAGTCGCATTGGCAAAGTCGGATCCAAAGTGGTACAGTGTAAACCCGGCCTAAAACAAACTGTGCAGCTCTGAATAAAGCCCTTGCTATACAGGTACATCTCATAAACTTAGAATATCATCAAAAAGTTCATTTATTTAGGTAGTTCAATTCAAAAAGTGAAACATATATTTTAAGCATTTCTTTCTTTTCATTTTGATGATTATGGCTTACAGCTTAGTGGAAACCCAAAACTCAGTATCTCCGAAAATTTTAATATTACAGAAGACCAATAAAAAAAAAAAAAAAAAAGGATTTCATCATGAACTGTGGACAATTTTGCATTTCATTTGGAAATTAAGGTCCCAGAGTCTGGAGGAAGTGTGGAGAGGTACAGAATCCAAGTTGCAAGAGGTCCAGTGTGAAGTTTCCAGAATCAGTGATGATTTGGAGAGCCATGTTATCTGCTGGTGTTGGCCCACTGTGTTTTATTAAGTCCAAAGCCAGCACAACCCTCTACCAGGAAATTCTAGAGAACTTTGGCCTAGATTCACAAAGCGATTACGCCTGTGTAAATGTTGTTAGACTGGAGTAATTTCGACTTACGGGCGTTTTTACGCTAGTCGAAATCCTCAAACCATGAAAAGACACCTGCGGGCTTCATTTCGACTGTATTACGTGTTAGTACGCCTTCAGATCTACGCTGCCAGAAAATTGCGGCCACTGGGCGGACTTCCTGTTGTTTTTCGCCGTCAGGGTATGCTAATGAGCTTTTGCCTGCAATCCACAAAATTTCGCACTTTCAACGCAATCTCTTACGGCACCTTTAGTCATCTTTTTTTTCCGTTTCACTATACCTGCTTTTTGCTGGTCTAATATTAGACAGCCCATGTTAAGTATGGCCGTCGTTCCCGCGTCGAATTTCAACGTTTTCCGATGTCTTTTATTATTTTTAACGTAAGTCGTCCGGGAATAGGAATGTTCGTAAACGCCGCTACTCAAACAACGAATGACGTCACGACGTGATTTCGCGCAATGCACGGCGGGAAATTCCTGAACAGAGCATGCGCAGTTCGATCGTCGCGGGGACGCGCTTAATTTAAATGCTTCACGCCCCCTAATCACGTATTTCGATTGCGCGGCGGAAAAAAAATACGAAACAATAGCGTACGCGCAAAAAAACTACCTGAATTCGGTGTAGAGTCTGGTGAAATACGGCAGCGTACCGTATTTCGATTACGCAGCGGAATATTACGTCTTTGTGAATCTGCCCCTTTGTGCTTACCTCTGCTGACCAGCTTTATGGAGATGCTGATTTAATTTTCCAGCAGGACTTGATACCTGCCCACACTGTCAAAAGTACCAATACCTGGTTTAATGATCATGGTATCATTGATTGGCCAGAAAACCTACCTGACCTAAACCCCATAGAGCATGGATAGGCAATTAGCGGACCTCCAGCTGTTGCAGAACTTCAAGTCCCATGAGGCATAGCAATACTCTGACAGCCACAAGCATGACACCCAGAGGCATGATGGAACTTGTAGTTTTGCAATAGCTTGAGGTCCGCTAATTGAATATCCCTGCCATAGAGAATCTGTGTGGTATTTTCAAGAGGAAGATGAGAGACACCAGACCCAAATTATGCAGACGAGATGAAGGTCACTAAGAAACCTGGGCTTCCACATGATCGTCTCCATGCCACGCCACATTGATGCAGTAATTCATGCAAAAAGAGCCCCGAGTGCATACTACACTGTACATGGACATACTTTTCAGTAAGCCGATATTTCTGTATTAAAATTTTTTTTTTTTTTGTATATATTGGTCCTAGGTAATATTCCACTTTTCTAAAAATACTGAATTTTGGGTTTTCACTAGCTGTAAGCCATAATCAAAGTTAAAATAATTAAATGCTTGAAATATATCACTCTGTGTGTAACACATCTATATAAAATACATAAGTTTCACTTTTTGAACTGAATTACTTTAAATTATTAACTTTTTGATGATATTCTAATTTTATGAGACCTGTAGGTGTAGGCCATTTATATGCCTTATGAAGCCTGACCAGAATGAGCCCAGAGCTACTGCATCAGGGGAGAGAAAGAGAATGTGAGGGGGTTTGAATCAGAGAAAAAGCTTGCTCCTGTGATGGTGGAGGTGAGCAGTAACAACTAGGCCTCAATTGGCAACGTCCTGGGAGTACTTGGCAATAGTGGGGGTGGACCGATTATCAGGGGTGCAGATATTCAAATTTAATTCAAAGTATTGATATCGGCCAGAAAAATACGAATATTACTTCAAGTTGTTGTTTTGAATACCTTTAAGTGCAGAGGAGGGGTTTGGGGTCTTATAGACCCCAGATCCCTCCATAAAGAGTTTACACACAGAGATCCACGGTCCTGCTCAGTTACTGGGCAATCGCGGTTGCCTGGCGGTGCACGCGCATCAGGTTCCCAGTAACGCGCCGGGTGTGCGCAAGCCCCCTAGTGGTTAGGCAAGGCGAGGACGTCATATGACGTCCTCCCAGAATGAGAGGATTATCGTGCCGTAAAGCGGTAATGTGTAACAATTTTGTGTTCGCATTTCTGTGTATGAATATATTCCTCTGTACCAGAGCATATATTTTAATTGTCATGATCATACTACTTCAATGTCCGAACTTCAATGTCCACACACAATGTAACTCTTTCTCTTGGGGTTTATTTTGGAGAATTTTAGTAGAAAAGAGGAATAAGCGGTGAAAGGGTAGGTAGGTTCAGGTGCAAAGTAAGGAAACACTCCTGTTTTCAGCAAACCGTTCTCGTCACCACTCTAGCCAGAGTGGGCATTGCCCACCCGGATAGGTCCCGCTCACTGGCCTAGCAGCCGGGATGGCGCACGGAATAAAGTACAGTCTCTGCCACAGACCTTCCTTTCTAAATGAGATATTTCAGTCCAGAATCCTCTGCCACAGGATTTAGCACCCGGATCTCTTTAGCGTTTTCTCACTAGAACCTTTGAATTCGACAGGCAACACTGTCAAGCCTCTCGTGTACAGTGCATCCTTTGGTAAAGCTTCCAGGTCTTCTCCTAGGGCAGTGATGGCGAACCTTGGCACCCCAGATGTTTTGGAACTACATTTCCCATGATGCTCAACTACACAGTGCATGAGCATCATGGGAAATGTAGTTCCAAAACATCTGGGGTGCCAAGGTTCGCCATCACTGTCCTAGGGCATCAGCCTCTTGCATGGCCCCTACCAAGATAGGTCCTCCCCTGGACGCCTTCAAGTGGCCTCCTCCCGCAGGATGGACAACACAGGATCACCTCTGCGGTACAGGCCCCAGCCAGACAACTGGGCTCACTAGACAAACCTGCAGCCCCGGAGCTAGGATTCACAACACGTACCCCTGGCCAGGCGGGCACGAGGCGCGAACGACGGACCCCGCACCAATGGCGTCTGTCCCTTAAGTACCCCTCCCCAGCATGCACAGCGGGGTAACCACTCCCACTGCTTCATTGCTGAGGGGGGACACTGAATATACCATGACCTGATTGCTGCCACCCTTGGCCTGGGGTGGTAATAACAGTCCCAGATGATCAATGGTGGATCACTCCCAGCACAGCCATGGCTGGAACAGAGGCTAAATGGTCCTTAAAGCGGTTGTAAACCGCAATTTTTTTAGAGGGAAGGGAAAAGCCAAAATGAGCTAATATGCACCGCATATTAGCTCATTATGAAATACTTACCTCAGAACGAGGTGTAGGGAACTTACCTGGTGAACGCCGAGCGAGATCTCATCTTGACTCGGCGTGTCTTCCGGGTATCGCTGCTCCAACGCTGTGATTGGCTGGAGCGGCGATGACGTCATTTAAATCCGGCCAGGGTCCGGCGGATGCCGGTCCTTTCGCCGTGGATTCCCCCCTGCGCATGCGCCGCTGCAATCAGCGGCGCATTGCGGGGGTAATATCTCCTAAACCGTACAGGTTTAGGAGATATTCTTTATACCTACAGGTAAGCCTTATTATAGGCTTACCTGTAGGTAAAAGTCAAAAAAGTGGGTTTACAACCACTTCCGGTCCGCGCTATTGACATAATACGTCAGCAGCGCGGACCTGAGGCGCCGGGGTCACGTCTTTGGACGACGGGGAAAAACAGTCCCGACGCATCACCGAGGATTCAATGCGTGTACTCGGCGGCCACGATGTCCGTCAGGTACACGCGATCGTGACAGAGCAGGGACGTGGAGCTCTGTGTGTAAACACAGAGCTCCACGTCCTGTCAGGGAGAGGTGACAGATGCTGTTTCCCTTGTACATAGGGATACAGCATCGGTCACCTCCCCCAGTCACCCCCCTCTCACCCACACAGTTAGAACACACCCAGGCAATACATTTAACTCCTTCCTCACCCCCCTAGTGTTAACCCCTTCAATGCCAGTCACATTTATACAGTAATTGGTGCATATTTATAGCACTGGTCGCTGTATAAATGTGAATGGCGCCAAAATTGTGTCAAAATTGTCCGCCGCAATATCGCAGTCAAAATAAAAATCGCAGATCGCCGCCATTACTAGTAAAAAAAAAAATATTAAAAAAAGATAATTCATAATTCTGTCCCCTATTTTGTAGGTGCTATAACTTTTGCGCAAAGCAGTCACTTATTGTGATTTTTTTTTTTTTTTTACAAAAATACGTAGAAGAATACGCATCGGCCTTAACTGAGAAAAAAAAATATTTTAAAAAAAAAATGGGATATTTATTATAGCAACAAGTAAAATATATATATATATTTTTAAATTGTCGCTTTTTTTTGTTTATAACGCAAAAAATAAAAACTGCACGGGCGATCAAATACCACCAAAAGAAAGCTCTATTTGTGGGGGAAAAAAGGACGCCAATTTTGTTTGGGTGCCACGTCGCACGATCGCGCAATTGTCAGTTAAAGCGACGCAGTGCCGCAAGCTGAAATTTCGCCTGGGCACGAAGGGGGTTTATGTGCCCAGTAAGCAAGTGGTTAATCAATCTGGTCTGAGCCAAATAACTTCTCAGACCCCCCACTAAATTTTAAGCAGCGCCTGTTCATCAGGAGCAGGGCGCTACATATAAATCATTCTTTTACTTTGCAGGGAACAAAAAAGGAAGTAAACCCCATGAGGGTTTACTTCCTCTACAATGGCTCACTGTTACACACAGCAAAATAAAACCTTACTGGAAAGTTCTGTGAAATCTTAGCAACTAAGCTACCCCAGAAAAGGTAAGAAGTTGTTCTATAGAGTATCTCTTTACCATCCACCAAGCCATGAGTTTTGGATGTAATGTGAGCGCCAGTAGGATCACACAGCCCATTATCAGGCCATCCATCAGCACAGCTCCTTCTACTCTGAGGGAATGCAGTCCAGCCGGTCATATCACGTGGCAGCGCCCACAGACAACACTAGGTGATAGGCTGAGATTGCTCTACCCCCGTGGGCCCGCCCCCCGTCAGCGACCAATCACATTCCCTGTACCCTATCCCCGCCCCGTGCGCGTTGTTTGGTGTGTGTGTGAGTGGAAACATGGCGGCGATCAGAGCAGTGGCAGGGACAGGGAACCGGCTCTCTCGTTGTGTGCTCAGCTGGGCTCGTACTAACCTACAATGTTCTGCGAGATCAGCAGCGCACTTCACCTTCCTCCCGGATCCCGAGCCCAGCGAATATGGTGAGACAGGGGTCCTGCGGTGTGTGACATTGTCAGGGTGACTGATCGCTTGCTGGGGGTGACATTGTGTACTAAGCACACAGCATGTGTGTACCCTCTAAGGTGACTTTATTAGAGCAATGGTGGTGACCCCCAGCACAGAGATTGGGGTGTCTGTAGATCACATACCTGGTATTAGGGCTCATTCACACCTGGGATAATGTGTGTTTTTGTGTTCATATAGCAGTAAGCATGTTCATCTCCTGCTGCCTGTGTAACACAAAGGTGTGGTGGGCTTTAACACCTACAGGGTACACATATGGGACCAGCTCCTAATCATGTGACCACTATGATGCAGTGGTCACATGATCGGCCAACCCCCCCCAAGGTGATCTTTATAAAAGGGCGCCAATACGGTGCGAATGACTTCAAATAAATGGGTTGTGAAAGCACCAAAACATCCCCCCAAAAAAGGTCACATATGCAATCCTCCCTTTTTTTTTGAAGCATGCCACAACACGTAGTAGTGCATTACCGCAACACGTGTGTACTAAGGTTGCCACTTCACCCCTTTAAATCTGAACACCTATGAATTACACAGGTTCTGTGGTTGATTAAAGAGGAGTTCCACTCGTTTGCAAGTTTATTAAATGTCAGCAGCTACAAAAAGTGTGTCTGCTGACTTTTAATAAACAGACAGTCACCTAGGATCCGGCGATGCGGGCGCCCAAAGCCTCACTCCTCTCTACCGGCATTGCAAGTGTAGGCAGCCAGGTGCACATGTGTGCGTGAGTTACGCTGCGCTCTCTTGGTGGCCGGGCAATCTTCTGGGATCTGTGACATGTCCCAGAAGATTGCAGGGAGGGGGAGAGAAGGAGTCACCTAGGTGGCGAGGTGATGGGAACAGGAAGTGGGAGCTGGGTACCTGTTAAAACTAGGTGCCCGCTCCCCCCCACCAAAAACATAACATGCATGTAAGGGGGGCAAGGAGTGCTTAAAGCGAAGTAACACTTTTGGGTGGAACTCCACTTTAAGGTAGTAACTAAACTTGGTGCCTTATCTGCATTAAATTTGCCCCAGAATCTGTGTAATTCATATGCGTTTGTGTTTAAACGGATGAGGTGGCAACCCTAGTGTGTACCTTTTGTGCCTCGGGGTAACATGGAAGAGAGGCCAGCACAATGCACCCACACATGCAGTGTTAAAGCAGTTGTAAACCATGGTTGGTTTAAAAAAATAATAATAAAATAACGCCTATAGCACATTATGTAATACTTGCCTTACAACGAAGCCCTCCAGCTCCGCGCTGAGAGAGCTGACACTGTCCCCTGGTCTTTCTTCCGGGTTTGTGCGATCCTGTTGTATGATTGGCTGAACCCGCAATGACTTCACTCATGCGAATGTGTGCAGAAGCGCTTGGTTCCGCCACAAAGCTTTACATTTCTGGCAAGGTATGCTGGACCTTCAGAGCGCATGATGTAAACATCCCTGGTAATAGAAAAAAAAAAAACACGACAGGTCCTTTTTAAATATGAGATCTGGGGTCAAAAATACCTCCGATCTCATATTTAGACTAGAAATGCAATATATTTGAAAAAATGACAGTCAGGTATCAGGTGGTAGGGGGAGGGACAAGTCTTCCCCCCCCCCCCCTGTGCCGTCTTTAAAAAAAAATCCACTACCCCCCCTCAAAAAAAAAAAACACTATAAAAAAATTCTAAAAAATAAAAATTGTGTAAAAAAAATAAAATAAAAATAAATAAATACCGCCACTGTCGTATGACATTAAAAAAAAAAGTATCGGTAATCGTTATCGGCGGGTACTTGGGGGGGAAAAAAGTATCGGTAATTGTATTCGGTCTCAAAAAAGAAAAGTGGTATCATTTTAGCAAAGCAAGGTAAAAGGGTAAAAGGCATGTTGCCACAATGCATGGTTACACACCTGCTGTATGTGCATTGTAGTACCATTAATTGGGAATTGCCTGTCCTCTTCCCCCTTTAACCACTTGACCACCGAGCCTGTTTTTCAGATTCGGTGTTTACGAGACTAAAACATTTTTTTTTGCTATAAAATTACTTAAAACCCCCAAACATTATATATATTTTTTTTCTAACATCCTAGAGAATAAAATGGCAGTCATTGCAATACTTTTTGTCACACCGTATTTGCGCAGCCGTCTTACAAGCGCACTTTTTTTGGAAAAAATTCACTTTTTTAAATTAAAAAATAAGACAACAATAAATTTGGCCCAATTTTTTTACATATTGTGAAAGATAATGTCACGCCGAGTAAAATGATACCCAACGTGTCAAACTTAAAAATTGCGCCCGCACGTGGCATGGCGTCAAACTTTTACCCTTAAAAATCTCGATAGGTGACGTTTAAAAAATTCTACAGGTTGCATTTTTTGAGATACAGAGGAGGTCTAGGGCTAGAATTATTGCTCTCGCTCTAACAATCGCGGCGATACCTCACTTGTGTGGTTTGAACACCGTTTTCATATGCGGGCGCTACTCGCGTATGCTTCTGCACGGGAGCTCGTCGGGACTGGGCGATTTAAAAAACATTTTTTTTTGGTTTTCGTATTTATTTTTATTTATTTTACCAATTTTTAACACTAAAATAAAAAAAAAATTAAAAATTATCACTTTTATTCCTATTACAAGGAATGTAAACATCCCTTGTAATAGAAAAAAGCATGACAGGTCCTCTTAAATATGAGATCTGGGGTCAAAAAGACCTCAGATCTCATATTTAGGCTTAAATGCAAAAAAAAAAAAAAGAAATGTAAAATGTCATTTTTCAAATGACTTAAAAAAAAATGTCTCTTTAAGACACTGGGCGGGACTGACGTTTTGACATCCCTTCCGCCCAGCAGAGCTACGGGGACGGATGAGGGAAACTTTTCCCTCACTCGCATCCCCACTGAGCACGGGAGAGGACCCGATCGCCTCCGCCGCTACCGACGGCTCCGGTAAGCGGCGCAGGGCGCGGGAGGGCAGCGGGAGGGGGGGGGCGGGCCTCGCCCGCCACCGATAACGGCGATCTCGTGGCGAATCCGCCGCGGAGACCACCATTATCGTTTGACCGACCGCCCACTGAAGAGATGGATATCTCGGTTGTGGCAGCAGCTGCTGCCGTTACCGAGATATCCATCTTTAAAGTGCCGACGTAGAACGACGGTGGGCGGTCGGCAAGTGGTTAAAAAAAAAAAAAAAAGGGGGGGGGGGGGGGTCTTGCACATTCTTTTGAGAGTTGCCAACTTCATAGGGCTACTTTAACACAGTTCATGTTAATGCGTGCGTATTCCTCTTCCTATGGGGGAGATTTACTAAGGCTCCATTCACACCTATGCATTTCGACTTGTGGGCAGAATCGCCACGATTCTGCCTGTGATTCCAAATCATGGCAGGATGCGTTTGCGATGCCATTACTTCATAGCGGTGTGATTTTTGCCACGGTAAATTGTGCCCCAGTCGTGGCAAAATCACGCTGCATGAAGCTTGTCTCTTAAAAAGGAACAGGAGCTTCTTTTGGGTGACAGCCTAGGTCAGTGATGGCAAACCTTGGCACTCCAGATGTTTTGGAACTACATTTCCCATGATGCTCCACTACACTGCAGAGTGCATGAGCATCATGGGAAATGTAGTTCCAAAACATCTGGGGTGCCAAGGTTTGCCATCACTGGCCTAGGTGTTGGAGCCTAAGGCCTGGTTCACACCTATGCATTTATTTTTATTTATTTTTTGTGCTTTTTTTCAGTTTTGCAGAAACGCACTACAGTCCATGTAACATGGTTTCCTGTGGATGTAGTTCACATCTGTGCATTTTGTCGAAAAGGGCCAAGGACTTTTTTTCTGGTTTTTGGTTTCATAGACTTCAATGGATCAAAAACGTGTATTGAAAAACGCAAAATGCATCTGCAATATGCAAACTGTAACCTGTATAAGTGTGAATCGGGCCTTAAACTGGTGCAAATGCTGTGTGCTAGGCTCTCCAGTTGGTAGATCTTGTACCTGTATATATTCCTTATATGTCATTTCATGATTGGCAAGTTAAAATATTAATAATGTTTCCCATTCTGTGTACCAGTTTACAGGTTGTAACAGACTTTATTGACAAGACACATAGCACTAATTCACCAAAGCAAGTATTAAAGCAGCCCTCAAAATTTCCACTCGCCTGATAGCATTTGGCGAGTGGATTTAAGCTGGAGGCGAGTGATGACAGGGCTGCACGACCAATCTCCTTTCAATCTGTGCCTACACTTATGGCCCGTACACACGATCCGAATATCGGACGAAAACGATCGTACGATGATGGATCGTACGATTTTCGGATCGTGTGTACACTACTTTCGAGAGCCGATCACGACCGTTTATCCGATTATTATTCGATCGGACAAGCGCGAACATTTTCCTCGTACGATGTCAGATCGTACGATTTTCGTTTAGTCAGTACAGCCGTCGTCCGAAAATACAATACAAATACATTACAACACACATGACATCACTTCCGATATTTTTTTCTGTCGTATGAGAATTTTCGTGACTTTAATAACCTATTTTATTTTACTTGCGACTATTAAGCGAAAAAAGTCCTACGATCTGTCGTCCGATATTCGGATCGTGTGTACGGGCCATTAGAGTCCCAATGAGATTGGCGGCCGAAGAGGAAAGGGAAAAGTAGTCTGGTGAGCCGCGCACAGGCAGTGCAGTACACAGGAGCTCTCCTTACAATTCTCATTAAGCCACGGGACCTCCTCTCCTCACTGCCAGCCTGAATAAAAGGGGGAAGTGGGGACATGCAAGCGTGGAGCCGCACACACAGGCAGCTCCTGATGATGAGATAAATAGAAGAGGGAGGGAGTTGCAGAGGAGACAGCAAGAGAATGCGGAAGAGACCCAGTTCTAGTGCCCTTTACCTCTGGTCTGCCCCTAGTGCCCTTTACCTCTGGTCTGCCCCTAGTGCCCTGTCCCTCTGGTCTGCCCCCAGTGCCCAGTCCCTCTGGTCTGCCCCCAGTGCCCAGTCCCTCTGGTCTGCCCCCAGTGCCCAGTCCCTCTGGTCTTCCCCCAGTGCCCAGTCCCTCTGGTCTTCCCCCAGTGCCCAGTCCCTCTGGTCTTCCCCCAGTGCCCAGTCCCTCTGGTCTTCCCCCAGTGCCCAGTCCCTCTGGTCTTCCCCCAGTGCCCAGTCCCTCTGGTCTTCCCCCAGTGCCCTGTCCCTCTGGTCTGCCCCTAGTGCCCTGTCCTATTTTGTTAAAGTTGTTGTTGGTAATATTTAGTTTTGTAACTTGATTCTGCATAAAACATTTAAGTGTCATTACATGAGATAATCTACGAGGGCGTGTTTACGGGTGCAATTAGGCGCAGGGCTGTGTATGATTTAGGTGGGGCAACTGGTGGCAACTCTTGAGGCCTGGCTAGTAGCTCAGGACTTGAAATTTTGGGCCCTGATTAAAGGATATGGCAGCATAGGAGTTAACGTGTGCAAATTGACTTGTCTATTTTTCATTTTTGTGCAAAATATATAGAAATAATTTCTCAGTATATATCTACTTTTTTTTTTATGCATGGATTTTGTTCATTTACTCTTAAGCCATGCACATATAGTACCTGCAGACTCATATCCAGCAGCGTAGTGAAGGTAACAAGGCCTGGTAATGTCCTGTGTCACAATGACACACATTGGATACGTTAAACTGCTTGTATTAGGAACCAGGTTGCTAAGACCCTGTTCTATTAAGTTTCTGAGTCTGTGATGAGCAGCCAGGACATTAACAGTAGTTCTGAATGTTTAAACATTTGGAATGCCATCAACTGCATATGTTTTTCTGTATGTGGAGGCAAAATGGATTTTCACACACTGGTCTGAGTATTCTATTTGATAGATTGTAATGGCTGTTTTATTACGTTCTTAATATTGTTTTTGCTCCTGAAAGTTGCAAGAACGATTTAGGCTTCATGTACACAGTTTTTACAACCGCTCCTGAAGGATTTAACTTGACAGATAGTAACCGACATTTAAAATTTCAGTTTTGCCACGTTTAAATGCCGTGTTTTAGACAAAAATTAAAAACGCCTGTAAACGAAACGCGAGTTACCATGTTTAGTCACGTTTAAAAGCGTTTGGCGCTTGAAATGCCTGTAAACTCCGCTTCTGAATGCATTTTTTTTTTTGTGTTCCAAAAAATGCCTCTAACCTCAACTGCCTATAAACGACCCTGTGTACATGGGCAGATGAGATAAGAGAACATAGAGAGTTCAGGAGCAGCTGAAAAAAATGGTCAATTGCCCCAGCCCAGGTTCACACTGGGCTGCGGGAGTGAAGCCGGTGCAAGTTCAGCTGAACTCGCACGATTTCACTCCCGCTGGCAGTCCCGATTTCGGCCACGATGTCAATGTAAATCGCGGGCCGAAATGGCAAAAAGGTAGTACGGGAACTACTTTTTGAAATCTGTGCAGCACCGCAGCTGCGGCGTCACACCGATTAAGACGATGCCATTGCCGGCAATTTGTAGCAAATTCCTGCTGTTTTGACATGCCAAATCGCATGTCGAAACGCACCAGTGTGAACCAGACCTTAATGTCGTCTGTTTTACCAGCAGCAGTGTACATGAGGCCTTAAGCCTCGTACACACGGTCGGACTTAAACAAACTTTTCCGTGGATTTTTGTCCGAAGGGAGTTGGCCGGGCACACCCATAGCATACACATGGCAGGACTTTTCTGCAAACTTTCCCAACATCACATGGTTTTTCTGCTCTTTAATGCCACCCTTTGGTCAACTTCTGCTATTGTTGGTTGATTTTTAACATTGGTTCTGGGCATGGGTATTTGTACGTTGGACAAAAGTCTGATGGACTTCTGTACACACGATAGGACTTTGCACCGTAGGATTTTGTTGCCGAAAAGTTTGTCCGTTTGCAGAGTGAACTTTTGTCTGATGAAAACAGAAAGTTTATCCGATAGAGCGTACACACGGTAGGATCCAGATGGGGCTTGGGTAAGTATTTGGGGGGCAGCTGCGCACAGATGAAGGTTTAAATGCTTCTTCTATCTAAATACAAGATCAGCAATGTAATATATTGCATGTTACCAGCCTTTATGTGTAGTGGCTGCAATAGTATTCTAATTTGAGGCTTTTCCCATGTATTTTTACCTGGGGATCCTGTCAGTAACATTCTTCCTTTCCTACTTACTGTATTGGATCTATGGAGTGTTGTTTACCTAGGACAGGAAGTGTATTAGGGCTACAGTCCACCTTCTTATCTCCATGGAAGTGTGTTAGGGCTACAGTCCACCTTCTTATCTCCATGGAAGTGTGTTAGGTCTTCAGTCCACCTTCTTATCTCCATATAAAGAAGGTGATGTTCTGAGGAGCACAGAGGGGAACTAGGCAGGGCTGATGACACAGGCTGAGATTTTAGTGCTGCACAGAAAATAATGGGCACACTGGATTTCTGGCACAATCATCAGTAATTTTCTGTATTTCTTAGGCCCCTTTCACATTGAGGCGTTTTTCATGCGGTACAGCGCTAAAAATAGCGCTGCTATACCGCATGAAAAATCATGCCCTGTAGTGTTCAATGTGAAAGCCCGAAGGCTTTCACACTGAAGCGGTGCGCTAGCAGGAACGCTCCAAAAGTCCTGCTAGCCGAATCTTTACCGCGGTATAGGAGCGGTGTGTTCACCGCTCCTATAGCGCGCCTTCCCATTGGAATCAATGGGAAACCGCGGTAATAGCGCGGTAATACCGCCCGCAACGCGGGCGGTATTAACCCTTTTTTTTGGCCGCTAGCGGGGGTTAAAACCTCACCGCTAGTGCCCGAATATCGCGGTAAACACGACGGTATAGCGGCGCTACAAATAGCGCGGCTATACCGTCACCGCGGCTCCACGCCTCAATGTGAAAGGGGCCTTAGTGTTTTTAAAAAAAAACAGAAGCAATGTGCAGAGTACCATGAATATGCTTATTTCTCCCAGATGTATCTTTTGAGGATGTGTCTTATGTACATGTCCTGAAGGCTTTAAAGTGTATTCAAACCCAAGAACAAAATGCAACCATGCAGTTAATCAATCAGTCCTGTGGGAGCTGTGTAGTTTAATTCCCCCCCCTCCTCTTTTCCTTTTTTTTTTTTTTTTAACAGTACAGAAAATGCCCACTGATTTTTTTTTTTTTTTTTTTATGGAAATCCAGCATTCTTCACAGACTTCTTGTACAACAATTTTCCACTAACCACAAGCATTGTGCAACCTACTACTCGCCATGATGTAAGAGTTGTTCCCCCTCATCTGGACAAAGCATATTAGTCACTCTCACATATCGGCCTATTGGTGATTTTCTAAGTAGCATTGTTTCTCAGCTGATATGTTATTTTTCTTCTTTTTTTTTTCTTACAGGTCCAACACAAAAAATGAATCTATTCCAGTCTGTGCAAAGTGCATTGGATAATACCCTATCCAAGGATCCAACAGCAGGTACATTGTATTTCAAGATGTGCAAAATATCTGTCTGCCAATGAGCCAAGTTTGTTTTACTATGAACACCGTTCAACTGTCAGGGGATCCTCTCCCCACACTTGCTGTCAGATTTCAAAAACCGCATGCATCTTTCAATCATAGGAATATGTGAATGAATTAACTACACGTCCCCTCCTCCGCCATAGTAGGCGGCTTGTAATCTCCATGAACTGCAAGGAAGATTGTGAGCACTCTTAGTTCATTGATGCTTTCAGACTGAAAGTTTCCAGATGCCTTAGGACAGCCGCAAATATGTTATTACATTATACAGATAATATTTCTGTTAAGGGCACTTTTTAAGCAGCTCAAGATGCAGGACATCTGAGAAGGGTTATAAATTATCTGTTTCCATTATCTGAGGCTGGTAGTTCTCCATTTCCCAGTGTATAAATGGTTAGCATGGGTATGTGATTCACATACAATCATTTCATGCTTAACATCCAATTAGATTTGGCCAACGCTTGAACCCTAGATGGAGCGAAGGGTGACATGCTCTGTGTTTTGTGTGACTATTTGGAGCGGTCATAATTTTATTCAGTTGCCAATGCAGTTTTTGAGGGACAGTTACTGAATGAACTCTCCTCACATGGCTATAGCCTTTCAAGCATACTTTGCAATAAAAAAATAGAGATATTTAGTTCTCACATATTGCAATACATGTTTAAGCTGGCCAGCTGCATCCATTTTGTAAGATATTCCCTGGAATTCATAAAGAACGCTGTCAATTTTATAGAAATTTGTCTCGTGGTAGTGCAACAAAGGTTGGAACTTGTGGAAGATCCACTTACAACAGTTGCAGACATCTCTGGTGCGACGTGGCGAAGTTGTACAGCAACAAAGCTGGAGCTTGGAGAGCAATGGAAATGGATCAAACATCTGTTCCAGAGGAAAAGTTTGTAATGGAATTGTCTCAAAAATATGACACAATCAACAATTTACTTTAGCATAGCAGAGGTCTTAACCTCCACTTTTCCAGAACAACTACTTGTTTAGGTTTGTGAATATGGTGGTATTTCTTTATGCAATTGTTAACCATTGTGCCATACGGTAAAGGTCTGGTGACTATTTCAATTTGTGGCACGCATCGGGGCGAACAATGAAAATGTTGCAGTTTTTTATGCACAAGGCTTCCTACTACATCTATACTACTAGAAATGCGTTGCAAATGAGTTGTGTAATGGTCCTCAATGACTTTTATAACACTATAGAGATTTCTTGTTATTATATACAAGCTATTCTATGGACACCTGGAACCCAATAATGCTGCGTGCCGCCTACAATAGAACTAGTGGGTGTAGGTATACGCTGGTACTTGTGTAAACGCATACATATGAGCATGCCCCTAGATACAGACAGTCTGCATCTAGAATCAGAGGGCATACATGTATGTGTGTTTTTACACTTTTACACAAATGCTGATGTACAGTATATCCCTGTATTGATTCCTATGCAAAGCTTGTATGCAGTATGTGTTGCTCCTGGGTGGGTAAATATACCCAAACTTTACATTCTACAACCCCAGGCCTTCATGTGTATTGGAGACCTCTGCACTGTTTGGAAATACTAGCCAAAGTTGTAAGGTTGTCTCTCAAACCTTGGTTAAAAATTTCTCCAGTTTTGTTGTGTGATTTGTACTACCATGAATCAAACATCTGGATGGGATCATTTAAATCGGTGCTACTCAAAATGTAGGGGAGCCCCCTCCTGAAGGATGCCATCACACTACAGGGAGGCTTACCTCTGCCAGTGTTCTGCCCCGCCTACTAGGGCAAATGTCGCTGTTTTCCTTGTCTGCTGAACTTTCAGGCAGCAAAAGTGGCAATGCTTAGGGGAAACAAAAGTAATCCTTTCTATTAATGTATCATGTGCTGGTCACCCAATGCAATAAAAAAAAAAGACTCCCACGCACAACCTTGCAGTCCTCCTTTCCTAGGTTTTCCAAGCTAAACCTTGGTTCTTACATCAGGTATGCTGTTATTCCAACCCAAGCAAATGTGCATGGTTGTGTCACTTTAGGGAGTTAGATTGATGTAGGATAACGTAACTGAGGATTTCTGCTGTCTGTAGATGTGATGGTGCTGTATTTTGGGTGGCAGATATTTTGCATTGCATGGGGAAGAATGGTTGCAGGGAGTCATGCTTGTAACTGTCGGCCTTGCAAAGCCTCATGAGACTTGTAGTTCTGCAACAGCTGGAGGGACGCCAGTTTGATATCTAAGGTTTAGAAAAATGGCACTGAGGGAGCAGGAGCTAGCAGCATTGAAAGTTGCTTTGGTAGGAATTTAATCGTTTATAAAGAAAATGTTTTGTTTTATTTTGCTCAATGTGTCAAGTTGAAAAATGCTAAGGGTTTGATACAGCTTTGAGATCTGTAGGTAAAGTGGTTTTAAACCCCACTTTTTGACTTTTACCTACAGGTAAGCCTATAATAAGGCTTACCTGTAGGTATGAAGAATATCTCCTAAACCTGTACGGTTTAAGAGATATTCCCCTCGCAATGCGCCGCTGATTGCAGCGACGCATGCGCAGGGGGGATCCTCGGCTGAAGGGCTGGCCGCCGCTGGCCCTTTGCGGAATGAAATCTCCCACGCGCATGTGCGGGAGTGACGTCATCACCGCTGCAGCCAATCACAGCGCTGGAGCGGCGATACCCGGAAGACATGCCGAGTCAAGATGACATCTTGCTCGGCGTGGACCAGGTAAGTTCTCTTGTCCTAGTTCCGAGGTAAGTATTTCATAATGAGCTAGTATGCACCGCATATTAGCTCATTATGGTTTTTGCCTTGCAGGTGTAAAAAAATAAATAAAAATTGTATATGCGGGTTTACAACCGCTTTAAACTATAAATTTCCATACAGTATCTCACAAAAGTGAGTACACCCCTCTCATTTTTCTAATTTTTCTAATTTTTCATGTGACAACACTGAAGAAAGAACACTTTGCTACAATGTAAAGTAGTGAGTGTACAGCTTGTATAACAGTGTAAATTTTGTTATCCCCTCAAAATAACTCAACACACAGCCATTAATGTCTAAACCGCTGGCAGCAAAAGTGAGTACACCCCTAAGTTAAAATGTCCAAAATTTGGCCAAAGTGTCAATATTTTGTGTGGCCATCATTTTCCTATACTGCCTTAACCCTCTTGAGCATGGAGTTCACCAGAGCTTCACAGGATGCCACTGTAGTCCTCTTCCACTCCTCCATGATGACATCACAGAGCTGGTGGATGTTAGAGACCTTGCCTTCCTCCACCTTCCGTTTGAGGATGTCCCACATATACTCAATAGCTTCCTGAAGATGCAATAATATTGCAAAAGGCGTCGAGGCTGCTGTACAACCCCACACTCTGGCTGCAGATCAGCAGGGAGGACCCTAGGAAAAGGATTTTTTTGATACCCACTCAGCGAACTTGCATACACGGTTGGAGACGCTTGGTGCCAGCATAGGCACTTTTAAATGTGAGTGTGATATCTATCAGTTTTTTATACAATAAATTTCACACCATGTGGAGCACCTTTCTTTTCCTGTGAAACACCGTAGGAGAAGACAACATAATAACCCACCCAATTCACCTGGCAGCAGGAGGAATAACGCTATAGGATTGGTTATCCTGATCAATGAACCACAGGCCTGGAATATTACAACATCTGGTGAGTGTCCATTTTTAATGGTGATGGGATACCACATATTAAAGATAATCGAATAATAGTCTGAAACCATTGCAGAGGCACACTGCTGGGGCAGAATATTGGACACTATATAAGAACTCTCACAAGACACGTTTTTGTAATATACATAGGTGCTAAACTGTAAATGCATATATTTTTTCTTACATTTTTCAAAAAAATGTTTTACTTTTTATTGTTTGTTGATGAGATGATAATTTGGATCTTTTAAGGTTTTTCATGTATGACACGATATCACTGTAAAACATAGCACTAAGAGGGTAGAACACTCCCAACAAGGAGAATACTTCACTAGCAACACAATAGGAGGTGAATAAAAACAATATAGGGGAGCGCAGTTTTCACTTTATTCTTTATATACTCAATAGGGTTTAGGTCTGGAGACATGCTTGGCCAGTCCATCGCCTTTACCCTCAGCTTCTTTAGCAAGGCAGTTGGAATACTTTTCAGTGTTGTCGAATAAAAAGATATAATAAAATAATTACAAAAATGTGAGGGGTGTTCTCCCTTTTGTGAGATACTGTCTGTTTTTCCCTGGAACTTTTTGTAGGTGCCTTGAGATCCTGCTAGTAAGACCACTGGAAAGGCAGTTTCTCGATAGTGTGACAACGCCTTTTCTTCTGCAGTGAAACTGCTGCAGGGTTTGTCACCCTTGCAGTTGCTGCTAAGATAACCATAAATAGTTACACTTGGCTGTTCTCACAACATTTTAGATTGCCAGCACACTTCTCTAGCTGAAAGAGCTTGGGGAAATTATGGAAAATCCCTACTCTGTCCCCTTCCCCTGTCCCCTTCAGCACTGTCTAGCAGAGTACTGGAGCAATTCAGTTTCCCAGCTGCCAATATTTAAAACAAAATATGGTAACTAGCATTATTTTAAGACATTTAAAGACTAAGTAATCAGGGCACTCATAGCCCATCGACACTTCCTCCAGCTCTGCAATTGAAAGCCTGTACAAAGGTATTAATCTATATGACACCTTGCTCACTGTGGCGCTTTGCAGGCGCTATAATGCTAAAAAATAGCCCCTGCAAAGCGCCCTGAAAGAGCGGCTGCTGTCTCTCCAATGTGAAAGCCCCAAGGGCTTTCACACTGGAGCGGTGCACTGGCAGGACAGTAAAAAAAGTCCTGCTAGTAGCATCTTTGGAGCGGTATATATACCGCTCCTGCCCATTGAAATTAATGGGCACCGCGTCTATGCTACCAGCAAAGTGCTGCTGCAGCTGCGCTTTGCGGGTGGTTTCAACCCTTTTCTGGACACTAGCGGCCTGCTAGTGGCCGAATAGCACAGCGAAATTGACGGTAAAGCACAGCTAAAAATAATGGCGCTGTACTTCAGAGGCACCCAGTGGGAAAGGGGCCTATTAGTTATTTATTAAAGAGTAACTTGGCCTTTAAATTCCTCCAAGAGGAAAAAATGGAAACTTTAGATTGACTTTAAAGGAAATACAGTTGCTGCCATTGTTGTCCTCCTAACAATCATAGTTGCCTCGCTTCTTTTCCCTTTTAAAAAAATTCTCGCCCATTAATGTGGAGCAGTAATGCGTAGCAGCAGGTGTTTAAGGCCGAGAGGGCAGCATTAAGCAAGTTAATGTTCCTGTGTGCTCTAATGACAATCAAGTATGGCTTCTCCATAGTAAAGTCTACACTGAACAGAGATTGTCTTGGGAATATAGTTGCACATGCAACTATTTTGCCGTATTAATTTGAAAGTGGATTTCATGTACTAAGTGTTTTTCTAATGTAATTATAACGCATGTACCTATTTCTTCTGAGCTTCTTTTAATTTTCAATACAATGCCAGTTTGTATAACAATAACAGATGTTTGTCATGTTCACCAAGGAGATCCATCTTGACAGGGCTTTCTTCACTTCTAATTAACTTCACATATTTGTGGCTGTCAAACACATAAAACAGAACACGAAAATGATGCTGTCAGATTCTTTTAAGACGCCAATTTCTGAAATGTCACACTCACAGCTCTGTGGCAGTCAGTGTAAAAACGCTAAAATATAAAAAAATCTTGTCTTTATCTGCTCCTTCTTGCATGATCTTTAAGAAAGCCATGTGATCAAGCCCAGCAGTGAATATGTAGAGCTGAGACCATTACATTTTATTTTTATATATATATATATATAATATATATATATATATATATATATATATATACACACACACACTATATAATGCCAGTTTTAGCAACATTTTACAGCGATGTCATTCATTCAGAGATCTGTGACTGAAAGAACTACAAGGCCTGTCTGCACCACAGAAGATGAACTTGTTCTCAATGGAACACCAGTGCAGTGATTACCGCATTGACGCTGCCGCCAGCTCTCCAACTCGAAGCCCATACAGAGGGACAGGCGTAGTGCTGGTGGAAGAGTTTCCAGGAGCCTGATATTGCTCCTGCTATCCAATAATTGCAAGGACAATAGGCTGTAGGCTCTTTTGGTTAAAAAAAACAAAAAAAAAAAACAAATGCTTATTTTTGCAGGGAAAATAAATGTGCATTTTTTTTTTCTTTATCGTACATCACGGGACACAGAGCGCATAGCCATTACACTTGGGTTATATGGGTACCTTCAGGTGTGGACACTGGTGTAATCAATTTCACAGGAAGTTTCCTCCCTATATAACCCCCTCCCACTGGGAGTGCTTCAGTTTTTTCGCCAGTGTCTTAGGTGTTGGTCACGTCTAGCTGTCCCTCGGAGGTCTCGGGACCCAGGATAGCTAGCCGGATCCGTCCGAAGTGCTTCACAGCCAAGGTGTACGGTACCCGGGCCCTGCTGGATGGGGTTTTTGCCTATAATGCCTCTCCTTGGAGGGCTGGATTCTGGGCTCCAGTGCCTTAGTCTCTTCCAAGAACTAAACGCTACTGATGCCAGGATGCTATATAGGTCCAGGGGTGTGGGTTCCTTAACACAGGACCCCGGTCCCTGAAGGTCCAAGACAATACCCACAGAGATGGGGGAAGGCTGGGCCTCTTGCATTATGCAATACCCTGCGGCGTGGAGCAGGTAAGAGGGAACCTGCGGGACTTGGTACGACAGTAGGTATCCCCCTGGGGGTTCTGGGTTGGCTAATGGTATGCTTGTGCATCAGCCACTATCTCCACTATGTCTTTTGAGGCAGGATGGGATGTACTAATGTTTACCCAGATAACATGTAGATATATATATGCTTTTAAAGATATGTATTTTGCTACTCCCCCCAGATTTGCCTGTTGGCATGATACTGCAGCCCCACGTGTATAGAGAGGAAGTGCTGACAAAACTCCTGTTTCCTAGGAAGCCTATGGGGACAGCTTCCTCTATGTGTGCACTACAAAGATTAGTGGCTTACCGGGTGTCTGTTGGGAGCGCTGGTCCGGGCTTCTCCTCTGCTCTCTGCTTCCTCCATGTTGGTTTCAGCGTGGGGGGGGCGGGGGCGCGCGCACGTGCGCGCCGCCTTTTACAGCGTCAGCGTGCGTGGGGGGGGGGGGGGGCGGTCCAGCAGCGTCAGGTCTCAGATAAAGCAAAAAAGCATTTCCTGGCTGGTCATTCCCTCCTGAGAGCAGTGGAGAGTGAGGACATACAGCGCGCAGCTGAGCCAGTTCTGGCTAACAGTGACACCCAGTGGTGGTTTGTGGATCTTCAGGTCTGGACTTAGTCCACACTGACCAGAAAAAAAAAAAGAGATTTTTTTCTTAAAGGGACTCAGCCTTAGATCTGGCAGTATCTAAGTCGGTGCAACCTTGGACTCCAGCTAACGGGCATTGGTGTGGCAATACTCACAGGACTTTCCTCGGTATTGCCACCTTCTCAGGCGTATGAAAATTTAGAATTTTTTTTTACCATAGCCTGTCCTTATTTTTTTTTTTTTTTTTTTTTTAAAGTGTATTTTTGTGCGTGAACTCGAGAGAGAGGAGCCGGACTGCAGGAGTTGGGAGTAGGCAGACCCTCCCCCCGGAGGCAATCGCCATACTTCTCCATGCCCCTGGTGGCAATGGCGGGTGTGAAGGGGGGCCTCCCACTCACCCCGCCCTACCTGCTCCTCTTGGGAGCCCAACTGGGGCCCAATGGGACCCCAATGGGGCAGAGGGACTCCCCCTATGAGGGAGTGAGGGGGCCTAGCCCACCAGCCAGCCCCGTAGGTCCTTCGCCTCTCTTTATTTTAAGAGACCGCATGGCCAAAGTGCATGTGTTTTAAACCAATTTCGTGTGCGTGCAAGTGTGGTGGTTTTTGTGGGGGGGGGGGTGGGCGTACTAAGCACAGGCGTACCTTGCATAGCACACCCACCGGGAGCCGGGCTGAGACCACCAAACTCAATTCACATGTAGCCGAGACCGGGATCCGAACCCTTGGCTGCAGAGGTGAATGGCTTGTCAGTGCAGTGCCAATCACGTTGAGCCACCACAGCTAGCCTGTCCTTATTAATGTTTTTACTTCTAGCTACAACAGTTGGGTGTTGGCTGTAGGGGTGTCTCAAGGTTGTGCAATGGCTCCCAAGGGATCAGGACCAGCTAAGGCTGCAAAAGGTGCCAAAAAAGTAAAGGGGTCTCCATCGGGGTCAGAGGATTTGGGCCAGGCTCCAGTGGTCCCACCCTCACCAGATAGACCACCGAACAGCATCGTGCAGGAGCCATTGAGGGTGCTAGGGGCAGAGGCGGCCCCCAATCAACCCATTCCCGTTTATGTTACAGAAGAAATGCTAGAATCCACCCTGGGTGGGCTAAAGAAAAGGTTAACTGCTTTAATTGCCCGCTCTTTGCCGGGTGGCAAACGGGCTAGATCCCCGTCACCTAGAACGGTGTGTTCGGATGCAGAGGTCCTCTCTTCGGAGGAATTGGACCCACAGGGGGATCAAGCGGACCTGAGTCCTGACGGGTCAGACATTGAAGATTCCACTATAGATGAAATTTTTTCGGCTTCTCAAGCAGAGAGTCTGTGGATCCAGTCTCTGACGGATATGGTTCGCACTGCTTTTAAACTTCCAGTGTCAGAACAATTAGCCCCCGCGGTATCCTCTTTAGGTTCCTTGAAGGCACCATTGAGTGGTGCGTCTTTCCCGGTTCACCCCCTTCTGGAGAGCGTGATTTTTCAGGATTGGGCTCGACCTGATAGGATTTTTATCCCTCCTAAAAGGTTCACCATTCTCTATCCTATGGAAGAAGAATTTGCAAAGAAATGGGCACTCCCTTCCGTGGACGCAGCCATTTCCTGCGTAAATAAATCCCTGACCTGTCCGGTGGAAAATGTCCAGGTGTTTAAAGATCCAGTCGACAAAAAATTGGAGACCCTACTGAAGGCTTCTTTTACCACAGTAGGTGCCGTGGTTCAGCCAGCAGTGGCAGCCATTGGCGTTTGTCAGGCTTTAAAGGATCAGACTAAACAGATATTAAGGGACATACCGGCTCAGCAAGCTCGTGAATTGGCTGACCTCCCAAGAGTTCTCTGCTTTGCAGTAGATGCTATTAAGGACTCCGTTCAACAGGCGTCCCGTTTATCTCTGCTGTTGGTTCATATGCGTCGCCTTTTGTGGCTAAAAAACTGGTCAGCAGAGGCACCCTGCAAAAAGCTTTTAGCAGGATTTCCCTTTCATGGTGGGAGACTATTCAGTGAAGACCTAGATAAATATATCCAGACCATATCAAGTGGTAAAAGTTCTTTCTTGCCTATCAAGAAAAGATCGCGTGGGCCCGCATTTAAGCGACAGGCCTTCGCAGGCTCGGCCCCTTCAACTTCCCGTCAGTATCGACGGCCTCCCGGGCGTTCAGCATTTAATAGCCGCCCACAAGGACAAGCCACGACAGGCAAGAGGCCATGGTCTCGCAAGCCGGTTAAACCAGTCCTCAAGTCAGATTCATGAAGGAGCGCCCCCACTCTCTTGGGTGGGGGGGAAGGCTTCGGTTTTTCTCCGAAGTGTGGAAGGCCAGAATTCCCGACTCTTGGGTAAGATCCGTGGTAACCACGGACTACAAGCTAGAGTTTCGGGAAGTCCCCCCTCCTCATTTTCAGGGGTCAAATCTTCCAAGCGACCCATTAAAGAGGGCCTCTCTTGTAAAAGTGTTGGATCGTCTCTTGCTCCAAGGAGTAATTATAGAAGTACCAACCCAGGAATGGGGTCTGGGATTCTACTCCAACCTTTTCATAATACCAAAGCCCAATGGCGACGTCAGGCCTATCTTAGACCTCAAATGCCTAAATCGCTTTCTAAGCATTCAGACCTTTCGTATGGAGTCCATACGTTCGGTGGCAGCCAGCCTACATCAAGACGACTTTCTAGCATCTATAGACATAAAAGATGCGTATCTGCACGTGCCGATCTACCCGGCACATCACAGGTTTCTTCGTTTTATGATAGATCACCGCCATTACCAGTTCGTAGCCCTCCCTTTCGGGTTGGCAACAGCTCTGCGGGTATTCACAAAGGTGTTAGCCCCGGTGCTAGCCGTCCTAAGGACAGAAGGCATTTTAGTCTTGGCATACTTGGACGATCTTCTGGTTATCGACAGCTCAGCTTCCAACCTCAATCAGGCAGTAGGTCGCACAGTTCAGCATCTAGAGGAATTCGGGTGGATTGTAAACCTAGAAAAATCGGTATTGAAACCCACAAAGCAGTTGGAATATCTAGGCCTTCGGCTAGATACAGACTGCCAGAGGATAATTTTACCTCAAGCAAAGATCAGATCAATAGCTCAAGCAGTTCAAGTGATCTTAGGCAAGAAGAGGCCGACTATTCGCCTATGTATGCGACTGCTGGGGAAGATGGTGGCCGCCTTCGAGGCTGTACCCTACGCCCAGATCCATACCAGATATCTTCAGGCAGCCATTCTCTCTGCTTGGAACAAGTCCATTCAGGTGTTAGATCGTCCGTTAGTGCTCTCCCCGAAGGTCCGACGCAGCCTGTCTTGGTGGCTGGTCCCTCAAAATTTGTCAAAAGGGAAATCCTTTTGCCCCATCACGTGGAAGATAGTATCCACGGATGCCAGCCTGTCAGGTTGGGGGGCAGTTCTAGAAGAACAAACCCAGCAAGGGCAGTGGTCGGAGGCAGAAAAACTGCTTCCCATCAATATCTTGGAGATCAGAGCTGCTCGGCTGGCCCTGATCGCCTGGACTCTCCCCCTTCAGGGTCTGCCAGTAAGGATACAGTCCGACAACGCCACTGCGGTGGCATACATAAACCACCAGGGGGGCACGAAGAGCCCAGCAGCCCAAAGAGAAGTAAACCTGATTTTCTCATGGGCCGAAGCCCATGTACCCTGCATCTCGGCGGTGTTCATCCCAGGGATAGACAATTCTCAAGCAGATTTTTTGAGTCGTCAACAGTTGCTCCCGGGGGAGTGGTCTCTTCACCCCCAGGTATTCCAAGAGATTTGCCAAAGATTCGGAGTTCCAGATGTGGACATTATGGCAACGAGATCCAACAAAAAGTTGGACAAATTCATATCCCGAGCCAGGGATCCCTCGGCCTACGGGATCGATGCCTTGGTTTGCCCTTGGCACCAGTTTTCTCTTCTGTATGCGTTCCCTCCACTGCAGATGATTCCCCGCCTTCTACGGAGGATCCGGGTGGAGCGCAGGCCTGTGATCCTGGTGGCCCCAGCCTGGCCCAGGAGGGCTTGGTACGCACTCATCGTGAAGATGTCAGTCGGGGCGCCGTGGCCGCTCCCCCTGCGCCCAGATCTGCTGTCTCAGGGCCCAATCTGCCACCCTGCTTCACAGCAGCTAAATTTGACGGCTTGGCGGCTGAATCCCTAATTCTTGAGAGCAGAGGCCTCTCAGATCAGGTCATATCTACGTTGATTCAGGCTAGGAAACCGGTCTCCAGAAATATTTATTACAGAGTCTGGAGAACCTATGTGGAGTGGTGCGAGTCTCAAAAATGGCATCCTCGAAAGTTTTTTATTGACAGGATCTTGCGATTCCTCCAGGTTGGCGTTGACAAAGGGTTGGCTCTTAGTACTCTAAAGGGGCAGGTGTCGGCTTTATCAATACGGTTTCAAAGACCCTTGGCCACCCATTCGCTTATGAAAACCTTCTTGCAGGGGGTCTTGCATGTGAATCCCCCTATTAGAGCTCCCCTCTGCCCCTGGAATTTAAATCTGGTCTTGTCAGCTTTACAAAGGCAGCCGTTTGAACCTCTGACAGAAATCCCTCTTGTGCTACTAACCCGAAAGTTGGTTTTCTTGGTGGCTATGGCTTCGGCCAGAAGGGTTTCCGAGCTGGCAGCCTTGTCATGCAGGGAGCCATACCTTATTCTGCATAAGGACAGAGTGGTTCTGCGGCCTCAACCTTCTTTCCTTCCTAAGGTCATATCCAGTTTTCACTTGAATCAGGACCTAGTCCTACCATCCTTCTTTCCTACTCCCCAGTCCAGAGAGGGAAGATGGCTTCATACTTTGGACGTGGTTCGAGCCATGAGGGTCTATCTCAAGGCTACAGAGAAGATTCGGAAAACAGATGTGCTTTTTGTTCTTCCGGATGGCCCCAAGAAGGGTCAGCCGGCTGCCAAGTCTTCCTTGGCTAGGTGGATTAAGCAGCTGATTTTTCAGGCCTATGGTCTGAAGCGCGTTCCACCTCCCTTATCAGTTAAAGCCCATTCTACGAGGGCCATGAGTGCCTCCTGGGCGGCACACCATCAGATCTCTATGGCACAGGTTTGCAAGGCGGCAATCTGGTCTTCCGTACATACGTTTACTAAATTTTATAAGTTGGACGTTGCAAAGGGTACGGACGCAGCTTTTGGGCAGGCGGTCCTACGGGCAGCAGTATAGAATCCTCTGGCCCGGTTCACGCCCCCTTGTTTTTCTGTTGGTGGAGCTATTTTTTCTCCTAACAATGTTTTTATTTGGCTATTCTTGGCCTTACGGTCTCCCTCCCTTCATGGAGCATTGCTTTAGGACATCCCAAGTGTAATGGCTATGCGCTCTGTGTCCCGTGATGTACGATGAAGAAAAAAGGATTTTTAATAAACAGCTTACCTGTAAAATCCTTTTCTTGAAGTACATCACGGGACACAGAGCTCCCACCCCTCTTTTGGGGAACATTGTATAACCTCGGGAGAATTGCTTGCTACAAAACTGAAGCACTCCCAGTGGGAGGGGGTTATATAGGGAGGAAACTTCCTGTGAAATTGATTACACCAGTGTCCACACCTGAAGGTACCCATATAACCCAAGTGTAATGGCTATGCGCTCTGTGTCCCGTGATGTACTTCAAGAAAAGGATTTTACAGGTAAGCTGTTTATTAAAAATCCTTTTTTTTTAAGTCAATTTAAGCCTTTAACCACTTAAGGACCGCCTACTGCACATTTACGTCGACAGAATGGCACGGCTGGGCACATCAACGTATATATACGTTGAATGAATGAATGAAAACTTATATAGCGCGGCACCTGCGAACGGAATCGCCTCTGGGCGCTTGTTGTTCCTGTCTCCTTTGATATCAAAAGAGAAAAGTCTTGACCTTTTTCCTAAATGCTAGGTGGTTCTCCTCCAACCGAATGCTGGTTGGTAAAGCGTTCCATAGTCTGGGACCTTGGATCGCAAATCTTCTCTCTCCTTTGGACTTGAAGTTGGCTTTCGGAACCTGGAGCAGGTTCTGATTCGTGGATCGCAAAACGCGATTTGGATTATGCGCTTTTATTAATTCGCATAATTAAAGGGGGGCACTCTCATGGACACATCTATGCGTAAGACAGAGAGCTTTAAAAGCAATTCTGTCTTTAACTGGCAGCCAATGAAGGGATCTCAGTGAAGGCGAGATGGATTCCCAGGGCTTTTTCCCAGTCACAAGTCTGACGGCCGTATTCTGAACGACTTGCAGACGAGCGATTTGGTACTTGGGGAGGCCGAGGTAAAGGGCCTTTGCATAATCCAGCCTGGAGTTTACAATAGCTCCCACCACGACCGCTAGGTCTTCTTTAGGGATGAACGGAGTGAGTCTGCGTAGTAGGCGCAGTAGATGGTGAGATCCGCTGACCACTGACCCTATTTGTGCGTCCATTGTCATAAAGGAGTCAAAAATGACCCCTAGGCTTTTGACTTTGGCGCTAGGGGTGATGAGTTTGCCCAAAATAGGCGGGGGGGTCCACGCTGTTGAAAGTTGATTCCTACGCTTGGCGTGAAACAGAAGAAGTTCTGTTTTCGCTCCATTGAGTTTAAGATAACTCTTTGTCATCCAATCCTCTATCAAAGAGAGACATGTCTCTAGATTGAGGTGGTGATCCTGTCTGTTGCAGATGCGGAAATACAGTTGCGTGTCATCTGCATAAGAGTGATAAAGCAGTTTTTGGCTGCTAATAATCTCAAAAAGAGGACGAAGGTAGATGTTAAATAGCACTGGTGACAGAGGCGATCCTTGAGGGACTCCGCATGTTACTGTGCGTTTTTCAGACGTAAACGGTCCTAGCTTCACTGTTTGCGATCGGTTTTCCAAAAAAGAGGAGAACCAAGATAAATCGCCTTCTGCGATTTTAGTACCCAGCCGTGGGTCGCGGGCGCGCGCCCGCGACCCGGTCCGAAGCTCCGGGACCGCGGGATTCGCGGACCCGATCGCCGCTGCAGTGCGGCGATCCGTCCCTGGAGCGGAAGAACGGGGAGAGCCGTGTGTACACACAGCTTCCCCGTGCTTCTCTGTGGCTGTAGCATCGATCGCGTCATCCCTGTAATAGGGGGACGCGATCGATGACGTCACACCTACAGCCACACCCCCTACAGTTGTAAACACAACACATAGGTCACACATCCCCTACAGCGCCACCTTGTGGTTAACTTCCAAACTGCAACTGTCATTTCCACAGTAAACAATGCAATTTAAATGCATTTTTTGCTGTGAAAATGACAATTGTCCCAAAAATGTGTCAAAATTGTCCGAAGTGTCCGCCATATTGTCGCAGTCACGAAAAAAATCGCTGATCGCCGCTATTAGTAGTAAAAAAAAAAAATTAATAAAAATGCAATAAAACTATCCCTTATTTTGTAAACGCTATAAATTTTGCGAAAACCAACCGATAAACGCTTATTGCGATTTTTTTTTTTTTTTTTTTTTTACCAAAAATACGTAGAATACGTATCGGCCTAAACTGAGGAAAAAAAATGTTTTTTTATATATTTTTTGGGGATATTTATTATAGCAAAAAGTAAAAAATATTGCATTTTTTTTAAAATTGTCGCTCTATTTTTGTTTATAGCGCAAAAAATAAAAACCGCAGAGGTGATCAAATACCACCAAAAGAAAGCTCTATTTGTGGGGAAAAAAGGACGCCAATTTTGTTTGTGAGCCACGTCGCACGACCGCGCAATTGTCAGTTAAAACGACGCAGTGTCGAATCGCAAAAAGGGGCAAGGTCCTTTACCTGCATTTTGGTCCGGGTCTTAAGTGGTTAACTTGTGTACAAATATGCACTGTAATCTCACATTGATGACGTATCTTGCCAGCTGTAGATATCCCCTGTCTTTTCCCCTGTTGTGTGGACATTTACAGAATTGGATATACAATGGCACGTACAGGCAGATGGGCTTACTGGTACGTTCCTGCCTTCCCGCGGGTCGGGTGTCCGATCGGGACCCCCTCCGCTACATGCGGTGGTCGTTTAGCCTCTGGGAGCAATCCGGGGTATGGGGGCGGCTGTTCGTTTCTGTCCGCCCCCTCGCGATTGCTCCCAGCGAATCCGCTTCCTCCCCCGCTGCCCGCCCTCTGCCTGTGTAATGTAAATGTGAAGTGATGTCACCTCTCCCCTCGGCGGTATTTTCAAATCGGCGAGAGGACAGAAGACATCACATAGTAAGTCGCACCAACACTACACTGACACCATACACATAGGCACATTAAACCCCTTCAGATCACCCCAGCCCCCTATCATAGTGTCACTAATACCAGTGATCATATATTTACTGATCACTGCATTTAGTGTCAGTGTGACAGGCAGTGTTATGTCCCTACCCACCCCTAATAAAGGTTTAACCCCTTGATCGCTGCCCTAGTTAACCCTTTCACTCCCTATTGCCAGTGTCACTAAGCGATCATTTTTCTGATTGCTGTATTAGTGTCACTGTTGCCGCTAGGTAGCTAGTTTTATTTTTTTTATTGCCATTTTTTTTTTTTTTTTTTTTTTACTAAAGACATGTGGCTGAATACATTTTGGCTTAAATTTTTGACAAGAATTTAGTTTATTCGATTTTCCTTATAACAAAAAGTAGAAAATGTATTTCTTTATCGTACATCACGGGACACAGAGCGGCAATCCATTACTATGTGGGTTATAGAGTCTACCTTCAGGTGTGGACACTGGTGTAATTAACTACACAGGAAGTTCCCTCCCTATATAACCCCTCCCATACTGGGAGCTCCTCAGTTTTTTCATCAGTGTCTAAGGTGTTGGTCACGAGTGAACATGTGCTCTTAGGAGCTCCACTGGAGGGATCCATGCTGGATGTAAAAAACCTCCATAAATCCGGATCCGTCCAAGGTGCTTCATAGCCTAAGTAGACGGTACCCAGGCCTCGGTACGAAGAACGAGGTTTAGCCTATAATGCCTCTCTGCGGAGCGCTGGATCCTGGGTTCCAGAACTTTGTGCCTTCTAAGGACCAAATGTTTTTTCTGCTGCCAGGATGCTATATAGGTCCAGGGGAGTTGGTGTTCCTGCCATGGACCCCGGTCCCTGAAGGTCTAGGACAATACCCACGGTGAAGGGGGAAGATTGGGCTTCTTGCTTGGCAATACCCTGCAGCGTGGAGAAGGTAAGAGGAGGGCCTACGGGACTTGGTTCGACAGTAGGTCCTCCGTGGGGGACTTGGGTCTCGCCTATATTATGCTTCTATGCATGGGCAATGTAAACCACTATGTCTTCTGAGACAGGATGGCTCAGGGCACCCATATACCTCCCCTAGCCGGCATGCAGCCTGGCCCACCATGTCTGTTAGACAGGATGGCTGCAGTACCTATATATCTCCCCTTGAAGGGGCCGGTACATAAAAAAAAATAAAAAATAAAATGCCCTTAATCCTATACAAAGGATTGTCTTCCGTGAGTAGTTGCAGGTCCTATCTGTGTTTCCACTACTATGGGCAGTAGAAGACATGCCTGATGTTTTTGCTTACCATGCTTTCCAGAAAACGGAAGCTTAAGTGTTAGCTGATCTATTGTGTCCCACTTCCTCTGCTTCAGGCTCTACCATGTTGCACGTGCTCACCGGCTCAGTGCAGTCGCAGAGAAGGCTCTTCAAAGGGCCCGGACGTCAGAGCTCTGTAAAGCTAGGGGGACACAAACGTAAGCACCTTGTGTAAGTTGGATACAGATTCATCTAAGACGCCTACTCGCATCTAGCTGTGCAGATTAGCAGGCATTGTGTCAGACTAAATTCAGCTATTTGATGCACCTGGGTTAAGTGCCTCTGCTTTAGCTTAGGACTTGGTCTCCCCATTGAATAAGGTCAGGGGTAGGAATATAAAGAGGGATCGCCACCTGAACCTGGTGGACCCTTATTCTCCTCTGAAGAGACTTAAACAGCTCATAGATTGAGCCATCAGACCTGTCAGGCAATGCAGCCTTCCCCCAACATTGCAATCACTCTGCATGTGTTTTGTGTTTTGCAAGAAAAAAAAAAAGGGGGTGTCCCCCTTTTCCTGCTTTAATCCTGAAACAAAGGGATTAGAAAGCTTGGGGATAAAAGTTTCACTGTCAGAGGACAGGAGACAGGAGCTGCAGCCTAACAAGGAGAAGCTATCAAAAGCCCTACAGGTTCTGATTACACCTCTATCTTCTCCTTAGAGTGTAAAGAGAGGTTTTCCTATAGGTGGCTAGTAAGACCTCCATATAATCCTCAGCCTGGTGTTGGCTTCAGGCTAACCAAATGCATCGGAGGGATGCACAGTTGCGGGCACACATTGCTAATGTCTCTTAATTGAGGAAACACACATCTGCAGAGGATAATTTCCTCTTTACCAGTCCGCATGTTGCATAACATACATGAGTTTGGAATGCATGTGGGATAAAAACAAGTAACGGAGCAGATTCTATTGTGGATCGCATAAACATACATGTTTCTGTCTATATGGTGCTGCATGTTTCCACAAAAGAGGTCGCATAAAAGATGCTTGTAATGCTGAATCGCATAAAGATGCTTGTATGCATAAAAATGCTGAATCACACATGATTACCTGATCACCCAAGTCCTTGTTTCCCCCAAGGATGTTTGGTTACACAGAAGAGGTTTGTTTCCACAGAAAGGCCTAAAATCGCATAAAGTTGCTTGGATGCAAAAAAGATGCTGGATCACACATGGTTACCTGATCATCAGCGTCCTGGATTACCCAAGGATGTTTGGTCACACAAATAGGCTTGTTTCCACAAAAGTACCTAAAGTCGCATAAAGATGCTTGTATGCATAAAAATGCTGAATCGCATAAAGGATGCTTGTATGCATAAAAAGGTTGAATCACACAGGATTACATGATCACCCAAGTCCTTGATTCCCCAAGGATATTTGGTCACGCAAAGAGGCTTGTTCCCACAGAAATGCCTAGAATCGCATAAAGAGGCCTGAAGGCATAAAAATGCTGAATCACACAGGATTACCCGATCACCCAAGTCCTGGATTACTCAAGGCCTAAAGGGATCGCTTAAAGATGCTTGAATGCAAAAAGAAGCTGGATCACACATGGTTGTTGGATCAACAGAGTCCTGGATTACCCAGGGATACTTGATCACATAGAGAGGCTTGTTTCACAGAAATGCCTAAAGTCGCATTAAGATGCTTGGGTGCATAAGGATGTTGGAACGCACAGGGGTGCTTGGTCACACAAGGGTTCTTGTCCGCACAGTAGTGCTTAAAATGCATAAGATGTTGATCGCATGGAAGATGCTGAATCGCATGCATGGTTACTTTAAAGTTGCACATGGTGGCTTAATTAAGCAATACAGGATGCCTTGTGTTTGCATAGAGATACGTGTCTGCATGGGTTCATGTTGCACATTGTTGCATAACACGTTTATAGCACATGCTTGCTTGCTTGCAAGGATGCTCGTTCCAGAGCACACATGCTATATGCATGTTTGGCGTGAGACATATTTATATGATTTCATGCTTCCATGAACACACACTGCCATGTACACACGCCTCCATTGAGGCATATGGCTTTAACACTTGCCACATACACATATGGGGAGCCAGTTGCATATGTGTTTATTTACTTGGGACTGCAGAGGTTGTCTGCGTTGTGCAGGGGAACAGCACTATCTCCAGTTGGTGGTCTTGCCCTTTTGGGTTAGCCTCCGTGTCTGGGTTGTCAGGGTGCTAGGGCCCGCCTCTAGCAGGTCTGTAGGCCCAGGGTATAGCAGTAATGGCATACGGAAGCAGACTCCTGCTGATGGATCAGTCAGCAGCATGGCTGGACCTAAGGGTGTCCAGCATGGTCAGGTATCTGGATCTCCTGGGTTAGGATTCCAGTCTAAAGATACATTCTTCATTGACAAGAAGCTGGGTATGTTTTGCACCAGGAGAGTACTTTTTGGCCTAAGACAAGACCATCGCTATAAGAAAGCTGGTCTAGGTGGTTACGGCAAGGAACAGTTCCTTACTTTTGGCCTTCTGCTTAAGGCACTAGAGAAGATGCTGCTTCATTCAAGACAGTTCCCTATACTTTTATTCAGGACTGTTATAAACAGTATTGTGTTGGCCTAGAAGGAGTGGATCTTGACCTAGCATTATCCAAAGAACCGGTCCCAGAGATAGGCTGGAATTCCTCTTGGTGGTTCTTAACTAAAGGGTTTGCCAGGTCAGGAAGAGACCTTGGCCCAGGGGAAGTAGTCAAGCTCCAAGGGAGCCTTATCTGTCAGCTAGAGCTACCGATGGAGCATCTGGCTTAGGGGCCTGAACGTTCAGGGGCTGGTTGGTTCGGTCAGAGTTCAATCAGACTATACCATATTAAGTGATTTACTTAATTTACCAAGGAGGAGCTTGTGCCTTGCCTATTGACATTCGTCATTTCATGAAATGCAGAATTGGCAGGCGATTCGCTGTAGCCGTCAACAAGGGTCTCCAGGAGAAGGACCTTTACACCCCGACTGTTTTCCTGACCAAGGGCCACAGAAATAGTACCCTGTACATAAGAGGTATTGGCGTCCAGGCTCAACAAGAAATTGAACAGCTTGAGGTCAAGGATAAGGGATCCACCCGCATGCGGGGCAGATGTGTTAGTAATCTGGTGGGACCAGTGGTCACTGGTTATGTCTCTCCCCCCAGTGCCACGGCGTTTGTGGCTTCCATGCAACGTTAGAGGATGGCGGAAGCTGGCCTGATTACTCCGGCATAGCCCTGACGACCTTTTTCTGTGCAGGGACAGTAGGGGTGGTAGTAGAGGACCCACGGTCCCTTACATCTTGGCCAGGCCTACTTCGAAGGGGGTATTACATCCTGTCGTGCAACAGGTGAATTAATGGTCTGGCTATTTTAGCCCACATTTTTCAGGATCAGGGTTTTTAGAATCAACGGCACTTCCTTGATTCATACAGGAAGGCTGGCCTTCAGGACCAGATATCCCAGGATCGGGAGAGCCCATGTTCCTGGTATGAAACAGATGGTGGCATCCTTGGAAGTTTGTCAAAGATAAAATTCCTGCATTTGGAAAGGAGACGGAGCCAGCCTTAAGTTACATCAAGGATCCGATCTCGGCCTTGCCTCCAAAGGTCGCTTGCTTCACACTCTTTGTTCCGAGCCATTATACAAGGGGTGACGCGCATAAGTCCACCAGTTTAGTCGCCCTTGTGCTTGGAGGATTGGCTCTAGTTTTGTCGGCTTACAAGGTTTGCTCTGTGGGCCGATGCACCATATTTCCCTTCAGCCTTTAACAAGGGAATTGGTGTTCTTGGTTGTGGAAGCCTCCAAGAGTTTCAGTATTGGCAACCTCTTGGTATAAAACCATACTTATTCTTACTAGTAGGGTGATGTTAATCCTCACCCAGCCTTATTTACTAGAAGGATCTAGTGTTCATTTGAATCTAGATATTCTTACCTCCCCCTTTTTCAAAACCTTGTTTTCGGAAGGAAAGGTTATTGCTTTCTCTCAGTAGAGATGAGAGTAGAGATGAGAGCAGTTAAATATCTATCTGAAGGTTCAGATATAGAAATCTGAAGTTTTTATTGTGCTGCCAGAAGACCCTAGATGTGGGCAGGCAGTGTTCAGTTCAGCTATTAAAATGGTTACACTCTCTCCTTTGGAGTAGAAGGGTCAAGGCCTATCTAAAGCGGCTGCTCGGATACGGAAAGCTGATGTTATTGCGCTACCAGGAGGCCCCAGGAAGGGGCAGGCAGCGTCTAAAATCAACTGTTTTCAAGATTGATTCATCAGGGTATTATTCAGGCTTGTGGTTCGGAGAGTGGGACTCCCCCTGTTTCTTGGGGGGGGGGGGTGCTCCGTACCAGGATAGTAAGCGCTTTATGCGCGATGCTTTACCGAGCCTTTATGACACAGATTTTCAGGGCCGCAACTTGGCGTCTGTGCTTAGGTTCACTGATTCTTGTCAGATGTACATAGGAGGGCAAAAGGATGCAGCTTTTTGGCGCAGTATGCATCTGGCAGCATTATAGATCCTCACATCTGATGGCGGCCTGCGTTGTTTGTGTCTCCCTCCCCTCAGTAAGCATTGCTTTCGGACATCCCACATAGTAATGGATTGCCGCTCTGTGTCCCGTGATGTACGATAAAGAAAATAGGATTTTTTATGACCGCTTACCTGTAAAAATCCTTTTCTTGGAGTACATCACGGGACACAGAGCTCCCGCCCCTCTTGTTTGGGGATATTGGGACACTTATTGCTTTGCTACAAAAACTGAGGAGCTCCCAGTATGGGAGGGGGTTATATAGGGAGCGAACTTCCTGTGTAGTTAATTACACCAGTGTCCACACCTGAAGGTAGACTCTATAACCCACATAGTAATGGATTGCCGCTCTGTGTCCCGTGATGTACTCCAAGAAAAGGATTTTACAGGTAAGCTGTCATAAAAAATCCTATTTTTTTTCAAAATTTTCGGTCTTTTTCCGTTTATATCGCAAAAAATAAAAATCACAGAGGCAATCAAATACCATCAAAAGAAAGCTCTATTTGTAGGAAGAAAAGGACGCAAATTTTGTTTGGGAGCCACTCCGCACGACCGCGCAATTGTCTGTTAAAGCGACGCGTTGCGGAATTGTAAAACACCTTTTGGGCATTTAGCAGCATATTGGTCCGGGGCTTAAGTGGTAAATTGATTTTCAGGGCTTTTTTCAGGGGGAACTCGGGAACTCGGTTCCACCACCTCTGGCTCAGACCCTTTGGTTCCTGCTCACCACAATCGCTTGTAAACACAGAAGTCTGGTTTCTGTGTTTACAAGTGTCAGCTCTGCACTCTTTGTGTAACCCCCTGAACTCTGTATTCTGTATGTAATGCCTCTTTAAGACCCTCCTACCGTTTGTGAAATCTAAACGGGGTCGTGGTTGAGTTCCTGCACCTATTTTCTGAGAAAAAAAGCTCTGGGTTTTATGCTCTTAAACGTTTGGTACTTAATGGTCAATGTTAATCTATTTTTATACTCGAGGTTACCTACTAATGGAGTTGGATGTGGCAAATGTCAATTTAGAAATGTATAAACTATTGTTTTAAGGGGGGGAATCTTATTTTAAGTAAATAACCTTTGCAAAGCATGCCGCTCAGAATAAAAAAATAAATAAATACTAGTTGGCATAGTTTTAAAGGAATCTTTTTGCCTAGCCCAAACTGTTTCTATTGTGCACAAAAATCAGCCAACACTTTAATTAATTTTTAATATAATTTTCTTTTTTTTTTCTTTTTGCAGTAATATTTGGTGAGGATGTAGCTTTTGGAGGTGTCTTCCGATGTACTGTTGGCCTGAGAGACAAGTATGGTAAGATATGTTTCTTTAAATTTAGTAATGGTGTGCATGCGTGTTTCCATCTTTGTAAAGTTCCATTACCTTGGTATGCAGGTCTTTTGACTGTTCTTTTCTACCTCCTCATGGCTCAGTGTCTAGCCTGCTTAGTGCATCCATGTGAGAGCTAACAAACTCGTGTCTGTATTTATACACAGACACAAATTGTTATTTTAAAAAGCCACAAATGTGGAAAATTAACCTTTTAATTGCCATTTTAACCTGTGTGCCCCACCTTCTGTGTCTCTACCAAGGCCAAACATTCCAGAGTATGTACATTTTTTTGTGTTTTTTTTTGTTCATGGTTTAAAAGGGAACAAAAAAACTATAATAATAAATGGCTTCATGTGATTGCTATCCTTAAATAAAAGACCATTTTTTTTTGTCATGATCGGTCATATTTTTAATATTAATGTCACAATTTCTGCCAGGGTATGCAAACTTTTGAGCATAACTGTATATTTAAATAACTTCCATTCTCAAATAACTTGCTTGGCAATGGCTACACCTGCATCCTACTGGTCTTTTGGTTAAATAAAATCGCGGCTATGCAAGGCCATACATGGGTCGAATTTTGGGTCAACCGTAAGAACTAGGGCTACGAGCCATCTTGGGAGCTTTTAGGTATGTATCTATGCTAAGAGTCCGTGAAAAATGTTAGTAACAATTATGTGGCTAGCCCTATCGAAATGTTGCTTCCGTAAGAGATGCTTGAGACACAGGTTGAAAAATAGATTGTTCTATTGAATTTTTAGTCCCTCCCCACGTTCTTCTATAATACAGGCGATCTCTGTTGTTGAAATGTGTTGGTATGTCAGAAAAAAATATTTTCTAAAAATAACAAGTGGCTTTGTTTTTTGTAAATCGTACAAAGAATTTAAAAAGCAAATCGCCAGTTTAATATTAATGATTCTTTAAAGGATACAGCTCTGATTTAAAATATTAAGTGTAACTATTGTAACTGGAGGCGAGCATTAAAGTGTTACTAAACCAACAACCGTATAATCGCTGTGTATATGCAGTAACGCATGCTTTTTATACTCACTGTGGAACCTAAGGGGTTAGTCTGCAGTGTGTTAAAAAAAAAAAAAAAAAAAAAAAAAAGCTGTTGGATCCTCCCCCTTCTACTGTCCCCAAACCATCTCCTGATAGTACTGAGCCCTAGGAGGCATTCTGCACATTCTCAGTTGTGTATTGCAATATATATATATTTTTTTTTGTGGGAGAGTGCTTGTGATCGCCACAGGACCAATCATCACTCTCCAGACAAAGTCAGGGGTCATGGAGTCTCATAGGACAGTCAGAAGAGAATGAAAACTCCACTTACAAGCTTTAAGCAGTGCTCAGATGTATACTGATAGAAGTAACAAGACTTCTATATACTGCTGATGAGAAAAGGTACCGTATTTATCGGGGTATAGCGCACACCCCTAAAGTAGCCCCGAAATTCCAGTAAAAAATAGTTTTATAACCTTTTATTACAGTTTTGGTATCTTGCCCGGCGTCCATCGTCCGGTCCGGCGTCCGTGTGCGGCCTCAGTGGTGTCCTCCCGGCTTCTCCAGCGCTGTCCGAGTTGAATTCCCGCACTCAGTTTGAAGCCTCCACCGACATATACCGAGCGCAGTACACTCGGCCACGGCTTCTCGCGCCTAAACGTCACAGAGCGTGACTACAAGCGAAGCCGAGCCTGGCCGAATGTACCTGTGTCGGTGGCTCATTTCAAACTGAGCGCAGGAAGCAGGTATCGGCGTGTATCGCACACCCACGATTTTCCCCTTATTTTAAGGGGAAAAAAGTGTGCGGTATACGCCGATAAATACGGTATTTAGCAGTTTTATTTATTAAAAAAAACTATAATAATTGCATTTCCATGTTCTGTGTACTGTGGGCGACCAGATATAGTGAGTCCAGTACACATTACTTTTTGCTCTGCATATTTGCTCAACAGAAGTTGGTCTTTCTGGAAAGCCGGCATACGATCAGCATTTTCAGCCATCAGCTACAAGTGCTGATCAGTGTGTGTTGGTGTTTGGGGAGCTCCCCCAATCAGAATACATCTCGGCGGGAAAGATCCTTGCAACAACATAATTTGATTGTGTCGATGCAGGGATCTGTCTTTTTTTTATTTTTTTTTCAACCCCACCTACGGACAGTGAAAGGAGAATTGGTAAACGTATGCGCTCATCTGTCCCCCCCCCCCCATCAGCATGCTCCTTGCACTGCTTCTCTTCCCCTAAAGCCCCGTACACACGGTCGGACATCCAACAAAACTTCCCTTGGATTTTTGTCCTAATTGATTTGTCCGGTCACACCCATAGCATACACACGCTCGGACTTTTCTGCAAACTTTTCTAAAACTTTCCCATCATCACGTGGTTGTTCTGCTCTTTTCTGCTTTTTACTGCCACCCTTTGGTTAACTTCTGCTATTGTTGGTTGATTTTAACATTGGTTCTGAGCATGCGCATTTGTAATTTGTCCAAAAGTCCGATGGTTTGCTGTACACACGATCGAACTTTGCACCATCGGACTTTTGTTGCCTGAAAGTTGGTCCGTTCGCAGACCCAACTTTTTGTCCGATGAAAGCCAAAAAAGTTGGTCCGATGGAACGTACACACGGTCGGACAAATGCGAAAAGTGTCGGATTTTGATGTTGGTTGGGCAAAAGTCCGACCGTGTGTACGGGGCTTTAGTCTGACCTCTGATATGCAAGAGGCTATCTCCAAGTCAAACTTGGGTACTTGTGTTGCTTGCAGTTTTAAAAAAAAATCTACATATAATGATGTTTTAAAAAGCTATAGATATGTAATAATTTGTCTTTTATATTTGTCTGGAGTTCATTTGTAAATTATGGATCAAATGGAATACGGTTTTAAATATGTGATAGTCTTGCGAGCTTCCCAAAAACCAAAAGTAACTATATACCTCGGATTGCGAGTAACGTGGTAAACAAGCGTTTTGCAATACAAGCTATTTCTTAAAAAAAAAAATTAAAATCCTGTAAGGAGAGAAGTGCCAGAATAGGCCTGCTGGACAAGTGGTAAAAAGGTGAAAATTCCACAAATGTATTTTGATTGATGAACAACTACCAGTGTATGTTTATATGTATATGATTTCACAATTGCATCATACATTTGTGGAATTTTCACTGTTTTAATATGGACTTTTTTGCACCTTATTGTATGGACATTTAATTATGCACTTTATAGGTTGTTTGATCCAATGATTTTTTGATATTTGTTTTTTATTTCATGATTCAGTGCTGCACTTTTATATATTGAGTTTTGTGCACATGCAAATTGGGGATGTGATTAGTGCTAGCAGCTGGTCTTTCGAATACCTCACACACATACGTTTCTAGTACATATACAGTGTGGAACCTTGGATTAGAAGCATAATCCGTTCCAGCAGAATGAGAAAAAGTGATAAGCTTGTTTAGCGGTTGTGTTACTCTTTTAGATATAGCGGCTTTAGTTCACATTTATTTACTTGATTTTTGTTACATTTCGTTACTCGCAGTAGCGCAATAGACCCATACCACTGATCGTTCCAGGAGAATGCTTGTAATATCAAAGCAAGTTTCCCCATAGAAGTCAATGGACATGAAGATAATTTGTTCCACATTGACTTCTATTGTATGCAGTACCACATTTGGCCAGAATAAAAGGAATAAAATGGCAGTCATTGCACAGTATTTGCGCAATAATTTTTCAAATGTCTTTTTTTGGGGAAAAAAAAATGGTTTCATAAATTAAAAAATAACAAAACGGTAAAGTTAGCCCAATTTTTTTGTATAATGTGAAAGCTGTTACGCCGAGTAAATAGATACCTAACACGTCATGCTTTAAAATTGCGCACACTCATGGAATGGCGCCAAACTTCGGTACTTAATAATATCTATAGGCAACGCTTTAATTTTTTACTGGTCACTATTTTCGAGTTAGAGGAGGTCTAGTGCTAGGATTGTTGCATGCGATGATACCTCACATGTGGGGTTTTTTATATTTTTATATATATATATATATATATATATATATATATATATATATATATATATATATATATATATATATATATATTATAGGGCTGTTGCTGATCAAAATTTTTGTGTTCGATTAATCGTTTTTTATAAAATCGATTAACTGATTGCCGACCGCCCGCCGTCATATTACTGCGGGACGGTGGCGCTGCTACGCGGGAGCACGTAGCTCTACGTCCTCCCTTTAGCAGCTTGTAGGGCGCGCGCTGCTGGCGGCGCGCGTGCCCGGCGGGTACGATCGCCGCCGGGCACCCACGATTGCTCGTTACAGAGCGGGGAACGGGAGGTATGGGTGTAAACCCATACCTCTCGTTTCTGTCAGCGGGGGAAATGCTGATCTTCTGTCCATACAATGTATGGACAGAAGATCAGTGATTTCCCCTAGTGAGGCCACCCCCCCCCATACAGTTAGAACACACCAGGACCACACTTAACCCCTTCCCTGCCCCCTAGTGTTAACCCCTTCACTGCCAATGGCATTTTTATAGTAATACAATGCATTTTTATAGCATTGATCGCTATAAAAATGCCAATGGTCCCAAAAATGTGTCAAAAGTGTCCGATGTGTCCGCCATAATATCGCGGTACCGAAAAAAAAACGCTGATCGCTGCCATTACTAGTAAAAAAATAAATAATAAAAATGCCATAAAACGACCCCCTTTTTTGTAAACGCTATAAATTTTGCGCAAACCAATTAATAAACGCTAATTGCGATTTTTTTTTTTTTAACGAAAAATATGTAGAAGAATATGTATCGGCCTAAACTGAGGAAAAAAAATGTTTTTTTATATCTTTTTTGGAATTTTTATTATAGCAAAATGTAAAAATTATTGCATTTTTTTCAAAATAGTCGCTTTTTTTTTTTTTTTATAGCGCAAAAAATAAAAACCGCAGAGATGATCAAATACCACCAAAAGAAAGCTTGATTTGTGGGGAAAAAAAGGACGCCAATTTTGTTTGGGAGCCACGTCGCACGACCGCGCAATTGTCAGTTAAAGCAACGCAGTGCCGAATCACAAAAAGTGCTCTGGTCTTTGGACAGCAATATGGTCCGGGGCTAAAGTGGTTAATCGACTAATTTCGATTAATTACAACGCACATACAGATTTTCCAGTGCAGCTACCAACAACTGGGAAAATGGATAGCAGGATACAAAAAACACACAAAGGCAGCGCTCGATGGGAATAGCATTGAAACTTTTATAGTCTTCAAGTAGGTAACAAAATAAATATTGCACTGGAGATAAAATCGATGTAGCTACATAAACTGTAAAAATGGTGCGAGTAATACCAAACGGTACCAAAAGCAGTCATAATAACTAGGGTTGTACCGATACCAGTATCGGTACCGATACTGAGTATTTGCGGGAGTACTTGTACTCCCGCAAATACCCCACATACCTAAATAGAATACTTGACCCCCCCCCCCCCCCCCCCCCCCCGCCGCCGCCGCATACCGCAAAGCCACCGCCGCATTAATCCCCCTGCATTACAGCGCGCATTACAAGCTTTCGTTTGAATACTTGTAATGCCCGCCGCGCCATGTCCTAAAAAGTGGTCTCAGGACAACCCTAATAAAAACATGTAGCTAAGTATGATATAAAAATGTGTACAATCTGCTGAATCCAGATGAGGAGAGGTTAACATCAGTCTGTCGGCATGTAGATGTCCCGTGAAGGGAACTATCACAACTCCCAGTGGATGGTTGTAGAATCCCAGGTTGATAGAGGGAAGTGTAACAGCCCTTGCGTGTGGCAGATAGTAAGGTCCCGCCTGCATGCAGATATAAAGGCACAGCAAAGGAGCCCTTCAGATGGACACAGCAAGTCCCGCCGGTGTTCGTGACGTTACCGGATCTCCTACGGAACTCCCTGAAGGCCCAGAAGCCAGCTGAGAGGTGAGTACCAATCAAAAGAATTTTAATCGATCAAAAAAATTAAAGATTAATCGATCAATTAAAAGTTAATTTGCACAGCCCTAATATATAGATATATATATAAATAGATAGATAGATAGATAATTGTTCCCTATTACAAGGAATGTAAACATCCCTTGTAATAGGAATCACTGTGAAAGGTCCTCTTTATGGAGAGATGTGTGCTTCCCAGCCAGCGCCGGCCGATTCGTTCTCCGGGTCCCCGATGGCGCGGGAGGGAAGAACGATTAAGCGCTACCTCATGCCTATAAGAACGATCAAGCAGTGGAACTGCCGCTTTGATCATTCTTATCGTGCAGAGAATCGACGGCAGAAAAGGATATCTAAATAATGCCTGTAGCTGCAGGCATCATTCAGATATCACCACACAAAGTCGAGGCTGTCCATGGACGTCCTTGGTTGTTAAGTGGTTAATATGGACTTTTTTGCATCTTATTTTCTGGACATTTAATTATGCACTTAATATGTTTGATGCAATGATTTTTTTTGATATTTGTTTATAATTCATGATTCAGCAGTGCACTTTTAGGCTCCATGCACACTGAAGCTGAAATACTGCAGTTTATTGGCGTTTTGGCGTTTTTAAAAAAAAAGCCCATAAACTGAACTCTATGTTAGCCTATGTGTCCATGCACACCTGGGCATTTTGGAGTTTATTGGCTTTTTTCTGAACGCCCAAAATTTGCATTCAAAGTGCCGTTTTTCGTCGTGAAACGCCAAAAAACACTATATGCTAATTTAACGCTAATAAGCGGCTGTTTATGAGCTTTAAAAAAATGCATTCTGGAAGTTTGGGAATGCATACAATATAAACGCTGATACAAAACGCTAATACAAGCTAGATTTTAAAGCAGATTTTTCTGCCAGAAATCTGGCGTTCAAAACGCCAGTTTATCATCTTCAGTGTGCATGGAGCCTTATATGTTGAGGGTTCTATGCATTTCATTCAGAACAGATTGACCAAATGTTGTGGGGCTGCACAACAGATGTCTGCCACATGAAACCTGCAGGTACATTGTGTAAGGACTTCCAAGAACTAGAAATGAGAATGTGGTTTGTGTGTGTGTGTGTGTGTGTGTGTTAATATTCTGTGAAAATCATTTTGCAAAATGGGTAAAAATTTGTAGTTAACCTTTATAATATATATATATATATTATATATATATATATATATATACGTACACATTTTGGTCTGGTCAGGAAGCTTTTAAATGCCTCTGGATGTAAAGGTGTCATTACTTTGTCTAACACTTATGTATAAAATGGTTTTTGCAGCTCTTGGATATTTCATACACACTGCCTGATAAGAGACTCCCTTATATGGTATGGCAACACATGAAAAAAAAAAGTGAACGAACTCCAAATATCCTGGACACCCTTCAGGACCCCTGCTGCTGCACGTGGCAGATGTGATGCTGAAGGGTTGACTTACTAAAGGCAAATGGACTGTGTACTTTCAAAGTGCTGGGGCTTGGTAAATGAGGTAAAGATTCACTTTGCACAGAATACCCAATCGCATGCAAGGACAATTTTAAAAAACATTTCTGCTTGCACGTGATTGGATGTTTGAAGTCAGGATAGCTTCCCCTCGTTTACTGGGCTCTGGAGCAATCGCTCTTGTAGAGCGCAACTTTGCAAAGTGCACAGTCTATTTGCCTGTAGTAAATGAACCCCACAGCACTGCCAGTATAATGGTCCATACACCACAATATACACCCCCAGACTTGATTATCCATCATACTAGCAATGGCAAGAGCGGCCAAGTGACTGCGTGGACTATTGAAAAGCACTTCTTGCTTCTGGAGCGCATACCTGAAAAAGCCTAATGTCCTGTACACACGATCGGTTTTTCCTGTTTGGAAAAAGTCCGACAGCTTTCGGTCTGGAATTCCGACCACGTGAATGCTCCGTCAGACTTTTTCCAATGGAAAAAGATAGAGAGCATGTTCTCTATTTTCCCATCAGGTAAAAAAAAAAAAAAAAAAATATTGGAATTTCCTATCGTGTGTACAAATTCCAACGCGCAAAGTTCTGTCGCCGCATTCTTTGCCGTCAAAAGTTCACTGAACTTTTCTGAGACCGTGTGTATGCAAGACAGGCTTGAGCAGAATTCCGTCAGAACGACCATCCAACTTTTTTCCGATGGGAAAACCGCTTGTGTGTGCGCTTCTTGGTGGTCATATGGCTGTGCTGACCAATGAGTACTTGTCATTGCGAGCATTATGAGGGGTTCTCAATCTAGGGCTGTGATTTTCAGTGCATGGGCCAATTATTTAATTTTTTTTTTTCTGTAAAAGGTGAACATTTTAGTGATAAAGATTAGTTAAAAAAAAAAGTTCTAGAAGCAATTTAGTTTGCATGTACCGCGCTATATAAGTTTTTCATTCATTCATTAGTTGCCTGCTCTGTGCAATAATTTTGAACAGCGGGGTTCCCTATCACCTCTTTTTCACCCCAGCTCTGCCCTTCTTTCCTCCGGGTGTCCCCTCAGTAAGCCAGGTGCTAAAGGGGCACCCACATGTACACACAGCACCAGTAAGCCACGTCCCAGCTCCCTGTTCACAGGAGTTTGACTGACAGCAGCGGGAGCCTATGGCTCCCACTGCTTGAGGTGTTGCCTGTGAAAGCATTAAATGAGGCGGTGCTGCAGCCAGGATAGTGCTGGATGGGTGAGAGGAGTCGGGTAAGTGTTTAGGAATGAAAGTGGGATTTTATTTTTTACCTTAACGCGGTAATAAACCCAAAACCATAAATGTATTGTATTGTATTGTAGCTTACCAATCATTAGATTTGGTGGTTGCATACAGTTTTTTTTTTTTCACCTGGTGACCTGGCCAGTAACACACCTGTATTAGAGAGACACGGCTCAGAATGAATGAGCACAGGAGGCACAGCAGACAGCAGCATTGTTGTCCTGGGGAAGGGGAATGTTAAATGGATTTGAAGATTTGGAACCACTTAACAAATTGATGCCAAACACCAGCTCACACTTTATATAATCGGTTACAGCAAACTTTTTTTTTTCCGTTTGGGATAAAGGTTTTTGTATGAATAGATACAAGCTGATCATTTTATTCACCCTTGCCAGTGGTTGTTTTTTCTCATTCATATAAACTGATACATTCTGCTGGAGGACTTGTGCTGTAAAAAACTGATTTGCTGACTAGATCACCAGATGAGCATGGGAGAAAGAGAGCTTAAAAAAAGGAAACCAATATACCAAAATAGCCACTACCTCTAAGGATTGGTAAGCTGAAATATGTTTTCTTTTGGGTTTAATGCAGATAATGCATTACGTTAAACATTTTGAGTTTAGAAATCACTTTAGGCCCACCACACCTGAGAGTTAAATATATATGCATTAAAAGGCACATCTAAATGAATCCCCCTATATTACTTTTTGCATGGTGGCACCTATACTAAATCATTGTATTCTACATGCGATCAGGTGTTCATTATTAAATATTGGATTTGCATGTGTATTTTTCTTGTATGGTCAGCAGATGGCGATCTAACTTTATTTTTCTATCTTGACTGATACTGGAACGCTATCTTGATGAAAAGTTAAATGCTGCCTGCTTCACTAATCAACATTTTAGATTTCTTTTTTAGCACTTATGCCGTCATTTAATTAAAGAAAAACATTAATCGTGGTAGGGTCTTGTGGTGTCTGCCTTTTTTCATTTATTGCCATCTTTACTGAGACTGATAATATTAACCACTTAAGACCCGGACCTTTAGGCAGCTAAAGGACCTGGCCAGTTTTTGCGATTCGGCACTGCATAGCTTTAACTCACAATTGCGCGGTCGTGTGACGTGGCTCCCAAACAAAATTGGCATTTTTTTTTTTCACAAATCGAGCTTTCTTTTGGTGGTATTTGATCACCTCTGCGGTTTTTATTTTTTGCGCTAAAAACAAAAATAGAATATATAAAAAAAAAACATTTTTTTTTCTCAGTTTAGGCCGATACGTATTCTTCTACCTATTTTTGGTAAAAATCCCAATAAGCATTTATTGGTTGGTTTGCGCAAAATTTATAGCGTTTACAAAATAGGGGATGGTTTTATTGCATTTTATTATTTTTTTTTATTTATTTTTTTACTAATAATGGCAGCGATCAGCGTTTTTTTTTTTTTTTTTTTTTTCGTGACTGCGACATTATGGCGGACACTTCGGACAATTTTGACACATTTTTGGGACCATTGTCATTTTCACAGCAAAAAATGCATTTAAAATGCATTGTTTACTGTGAAAATCACAATTGCAAGGGGGCGCTGACGGGGTTATGTGTGACCTCATATGTTTTTCTAACTGTAGGGGGGTGTGGCTGTAGGTGTGATATCATTGATTGTGATTCCCTATATAAGGGAACACACAATCAATGCGGGCGCCACAGTGAAGAACGGGCAAGCTGTGTTTACACACAGCTCTCCCCATTCTTCAACTCCGGGGACCGACTGCGGGACTCGAGCAGCGATCGGGTCCGCGAGTCCTGCGGTCCCGGAGCTTCGGACCGGGTTGTGGGCGCGCGCCCATGACCCACGGCTGGACACTAACAGAGGACGTACCTGTACGTGCATGTGCCCAGCCGTGCCATTCTGCCAACGTAAATGTGCAGGAGGCGGTCCTTAAGCGGTTTAAATGTATTTTCCAATGCCATATGTAAATCTATCAGGTGTAATTGTGATGGGAACTGATTTTGTACCCTTTTTAAAATATTTCTATAGAACCTGTATCTGTGGGGGGGGGAGTACTAATTCTATAAGGTTATTTTTTTGCTGTCTATGTCCTATTGGGGAGGTTTCTATTTTAACTCTCCCAAAATCTCCCCCCAAATAAGTGGAATTTCCATCTCAGAGAGCTGTCATGGGAACAGGTGCCCCCATTAATATATTTATCCCCACCACCTTTTTTTTCTGGTGACAACAAAAGTTACCAGGACAGAGGAGTGGATAGAGAAGGAAATAAAACCTGATGGAGATTTTAACCACACTCCTAGTTTTTTTTTCTGTTTACACACGCTTTAAAGTCATTGTAAACCTCTAACATGAAAAATGAACAAAGCACATGTTTCTTAGATATTTATTGGCCTCAATCCAAAGCACGGAGTGTAATTTTTCTCTCTGCTGCCTCTTCCCTATGCTGTCTGCTTTTGTCACTGGTAATAGTGGTGCAACGGATCGTCATTAATCCGTGATCCAAACGGGTCAACAGGTTCGGAGTGTCGGCCATCTTGGTACACCCGGCGGCGGCCTAGGTGAGTGGCCTGCTGACGTCCTCATCACCCAACAACTGCTAGTGGTTCTGCCTGCTTGTGTAGGGGTAAGCAAGCAGACAATCGTATATACAGTGGGGGAGATGTGGATATTAGTAGTAATCACATCTCTCCCCTGTAATGTCCACATCTCTCCGGCCTCGTACACACGATCGAATTTGTCCGCTGAAAAAGGTCCGATGGACCGTTTCAGCAGACATCTCCGATCGTGTGTATGGGCTAGCGGACAGATTTGTCCACCCGACAGATTTCAAAGCATGCTTTGAAATCTATCCGGTGGGAATCTGTCCGCCCGACATGTCTGCTGGTTAGTACACTTACCAGCAGACATGTCGTCCCGCTCCGCCGCCGCACCGCCGCCGAATGGATTCGGCGCATGCGCGGAAGTGTTTTACTTCCTGGTGCGGTGACGTGGCGGCGTCAACGTCACCGACACGTCAGCGCGCTCTCTGCTGGCGGGGATTTTGGTTTGCTCGTGTGTACACGCGAGCAAACCAAAATCCCAGCAGACAGATTTGTTCAAATCTGTCGGACGGACAGATTTGAACAAATCTGTCCGCTCGTGTGTATGGGGCCTCCCACTGTAATATCATATTACAGTGGGGGAGATGTGGCTATTATTAATAGCCACATCTCCCCCACTGATCCGAACCGTAAGTTTTTTTTGATCCGTTGCACCCCTAGTAATAGTCTAAGCCCACCCCAGAGCATCTCTGGTGATTGCCTCCCCTCACACACTGCAATTGACTGATATCCTCAGTTTTGTACATTTCCCTATGATTCTGCGTATGCTCTGCTCTGCAATTTGTGACATCAGTTCCCCCCCAGGGTACAATTTTTTATATAGGAGGATTTGTTTTTTGTTTTTGTCTGTGACCTGGGGCCAGTCATTTCACTGGGTATATGTAATGGTTTACAAACACTTTTAATCAAGTTTAACAAATGTGTTTCTCTGTGTCGCCTTATTTAAAGCAGAATTAAACATGAAGAAAATGTGAACAGGCAGGCAAGAGACATACAGTGTCTCTTCTGCAATAAAGTACACTTGCCTGCCTATTTGCAGCGCTCTGGGATAAATTTAACCCACCCTCCCCAACCCCTCTTTGATTGCTGGCTTGAAAAAAAACGCACTTTCTGAACCCCTGTTTTCAGCTACCTTAAAGTGGTTGTAAAGGCAAAAGTGTGTGTTGTTGTTTTATGCATTAAGATAAAAAGCCTTCTGTTTGCATCAGCCCCCCCCCCCAATATTTACCTGAGCCCAATCTCGATCCAGCAATGTTGCCTCAGACTCGGCTGTCCAGTAGCAAAGTGCCAATGGCTCCTGTCAATCAAAGTCAGTGAGTAAATGAGGAGACAGAGGGTGTGGGGCCAGGCCAGTGCTCCGTGTCCAAATGGATATAGGAAGCAGCGGCTCGGGTGCCCTCATAACAAGCCACTTGCTGTGGGGGCACTCAGCAGGAGGGAGGAGCCAGGAGTGCCAAAGAGGGACCCGAGATGAGGAGGATTTGGGCTGCTCTGTGCAAATCCACTGCACAGAGCAGGTAAGTATAACATATTTGTTATATTTAACAAAACAAACACAAGACTTTAAGCATCTTGGGGTCATTCTCCTCTTCATTTAGTTCCTAGAGGGTCTCTTCCTCCTAGATGTCCACATCACTACCTGGCATGGACAATTTTTATTGCCAGTTGGTAAAGGGGTTCTCAGGATACAGACAACTGCTGACATCAGACTACGAGTAGTGAAGGGGACCAAACTGCAAAGGTTATCGTATTGTGATGGACTGGTAGTCCTCACCAAAAAGAAAAGGTGTAAGTGAAGGGCCTGGGATAGGGGTGACCCGATGTGTATATCTGAATTCACCATGTAGGGCAAATGGAACAGCTGGCAGGTTGGGTTAGAGGGAGGTAGGGAAATTATTGATTTTTCCCGGAGTTTGGCTTTAAGGTTGTATTTATGATTATAGGGGGACTTGTATGTGTTTTAATAATGGCTTAAGTGTCAAGGCAAAGTTCCTTTCCAGACATTTACTCTCTTTGAATAGCATCTGACATAGTGGAAGTAGTGACTTGTCATGCTTCTATGTTGATCATATTGTGTCATAGCTGGATCTAAGTCAGTAGTAACCTTGTCCATTTCTTCAGTACAAGTGTCTGACATTAATGGAAAAGTGAGCTATGAATGGCTTGGTATTCATTGTGAGCAGATAAAAAAATAAAGCCGAAGGTTGTGTTTAATAGTCTTGTATTACTACCTGCTTTTGAAGCTTTTTGTATTTTTTGCAGTTTGCTAACATCAAAGCTATTTCAGTGATATGAGTGGTAGAAAATATAAATGAAACACTCCTATGGCCACGTCCGTATGGGGATTTGGTTAAGCAAAGAGAGATTGGGCATATAAATAGCCCAAGGTTGGACCTTAGAGGCACAATGGAAAGTAATGAGTATAAAAAGGTATATTTTATTTATAAATACATGATAACGAAAAGGGAAAAAAATATAAATAATTAAAAGCATATAATACACAATACATAGCAAAGATGAACGTGTATGGTATATGTGGTAGTGAGCTCCTGAGCGTCAACACATTGAGCGGTCTAGCTTCATCAGGACACTCAGGTTGTTGAGAGATCTCCCTATCTAAAATTAAACATATGGATAAGATTTCATATCATGGCAACATATATTTTAAAATGGATAATTTTCACATTTCAGAGACACACATCAAAATACCTTTTGGCCTCAACTATCACCATATTCAGTATCCCAGGTGCTTGGGTAGTCATAACAAAGAGACAACTAGAACAATTCATATATTGATATCAGTGACTTTAGTGATCAAGGGGTTAACTGTGTTCCCTGGATGTGTTCTAACTGTGTTTGGGATGGGCCTACCTGGGCAACACAAATTGCTGTTCCTAATCACTAGGAACAGCAGACCTCAGTATTGTCCTGTCAGAAGGGGGACCCGCCTTGTTTAACATGGGCAGATCTCCGTTCTCCCTCTCTCTACCGCAATCACGGGTGGCTGGCAGACATCGAAAACCGCTGGACCCGCGGTCACGCTCACCCACACTGCCACATGTACGGACTGACGTATGGGTACGTCTGTTTGTGCAGCCGAGTCGCCTTGCTGCAGTATATAAGTGGCAAGTGGTTAACGGTCATCGCCTCAAGTGAAGTCGCTCATCCAAAATTAATTTGACTATAACGCACCTCAACACCAAATTAGTAAATTTTTATTTATTTTTTTGTAGGGTATCATAATGCACACTGAAGAAAACTGGGTACAATTACCCCAGCATTGGTGTCGGTGAGAGCAATGCTACTTCTAGCACTCGTGTTGGTTGATGCAATAACAACCCCCAGCATTGATGTCATTAATGGCCCCCCCAACAGTGATATCAGTACTTTGAACCCCCCCCCCCCCATTGGTGGTTACTTGTACTATGGGTGGAGTCTTTTTCAGTGCTGGGACACAGAGTGCTCCAGCATCTGGAATCCCACTGCCACTCTAACTGGTGCCCAGTAACACACGGTCTGCACACCGAAGGGTGACGGTGGCTGTGTTTCGGCCACTAGGGCCTTAGGAGGTGGACAGCTAAAATTCCTTTTGCAGAGGATGCAGATTTGACTTTTTAGATGTGTTTCACATCTGTGTATCATCTTAGGCCAGTCACTTCACTTGGGTAAATGTAGGGGTTTTTAAAACCACTTTAGGGTAAAAAAAAACTGTATTTCTAGACCCCCCCCCCCTTCTTTATACTTACCCAAGCCTGATCTCAATCTAGCATTGTGTATGAGAGCAGCAACTCTCTGCTCTCTCCCTTCTCACTGGGCAGATTGATGGCAGCGGGAGCCATTGGCTTTTGCTGCTGTCCGTTGAATCCTGTGACGAGTGAGTGGTGGGTGGGGCTGAGCCACACTATCCATTAGTGTTAATTCAAAAATTCCTAAAGCACTGAAACCACAATGGACAGTTTTTAAACTGAGAATGCAAAATATGCACAATTGTATATGTATTGGGCTAAAATCATTTTTTAAATGGTGCGTGTGTGCGTGTTTTTTTTTTTTTTAGCCTGGACTCCAATAAAAAAAAAGGGAAATATGTGCAAAACCCCATAGGCCCGATTCACATTTGTACAAGTGTGAAAGGGGCCAGAACGGTCATTGTTAAAACGGTCAACTGTAAATCCTTGTCCAAGGATGGCTGTATGCAGAACCAGGAACTCCCAAGCACAAAAATATGCTAGTTTGTTTAATCCGTACCGGAGAATGGGACCGTGGGCATGAGTCCTTACCATACTTTATCCATATCCTCTGCTTCTTAAAATGTACTAAGTACAGATTATTATTATACAGGATTTATATAGCGCCAACAGTTTGCACATCTCTTTACAACATACAGTTACAATACAAATCGATACAGGGATGGAGGGATCTGAGGGCCTTGCTTGTTAGAGCTTATAATCTAAACTCCTTGTTTAACCACTTCAATACCCAGCCATATACAATTGACGGCCTGGGATGGGATTTACCATCCTAAGTGGCCGTCAATTGACGGCCTGGGTATTGCAGGCGAATATCTGGATGATGCCTGCAGCCAGAGGCATCATCCAGATATCCTCTTCTTCAGCCGGCGATTCTGCACAATGTAAGAACGATCATAGCGGCGGTTCCGCCGCTTGATCGTTCTTACAGGCCGCGGGAGGGGACATCCCCCCCCCCCCCTCCCGCCGCCATCCGGTGCTTCTCCGGGCTTACCTGTACCTTCGGGGGCCCGGAGAACGAATCGTCGGCGGCGGCAGGAAGCATAGAGATGACTGGTGACCAGATGGTCACCAGTCATCGCTATGACCGTCGGAGGACCCGGGCGCGATCTGATGACGTCACGCCCGGGTCCCCGTATGTAAACAAAGCCGCAATTGCGGCTGTAAGTCACCATTCATGAGATCGGTGAATTTTTTTTCACCGATCTCATGGTTTCCAGCCTGGAGGTGAGATGTGAGGTCTTATTGACCCCACATCTCTCCATAAAGAGGACCTGTCACACACATTTCCTATTACAAGGGATGTTTACATTCCTTGTAATAGGAATAAAAGTGGAAAAAAAAATGAAAAAAAGTGTAAAAATAAATAAAATATAAGTAAAACAAAATAATAAAAGATAAAAAAATAATTAAAACGCCCCTGTCCCCGATAGCTCGCGTGCAGAAGCGAACGCACACGCAAGTCCCGCCGACATATGTAAACGCCGTTTAAACCACACATGTGAGGTATCGCCGCGTGCGTTAGAGTGCCAGCAACTAATCTAGCACTAGATCTCCTCTGTAAATCTAAACTGTAACCTGTAAAAAATAAATAAAGCGTTGCCTATGGAGATTTTTAAGTACCGAAGTTTGGCGCCATTCCATGAGTGTGCGCATAATTAAAGCGTGACATGTTGGGTCTCTATTTACTCGGTGTAACATAATCTTTCACATAATACAAAAAAATTGGGCTAACTTTAGTGTTTTGTTATTTTTTTATTTCATAAAACAATTTTTTTTTACAAAAAAAAGGCGTTTGAAAAATAATTGCGTAAATACCGTGCAAGATAAAACTTTGGAATGACCGTCATTTTATTCCCTAGGGTGTCTGCTAAAAAAACCATATATAATGTTTGGGGGTACTGTGTAATTTTCTAGCAAAATAATGATGATTATTACATGTAGGAGAGAAGTGTCAGAATAGGCCCAGTATGGAGGTGGTATAAAAGCCTAGTATTGAAGCGGTTAATGACCTCTCGGATTTACAAGCAGCTCTTTCCACCCGTAAGACCTGCTATACATCATTGTATTGTACAGTACAGAATTTTTATTTTGTTCTGTACTTTTGCAAATGAAAATGTTATTGAGCTGGAGTTTTTCTTTCACAATACAATAGTTAGGAATGCTTAAAATATTGATTACTTGTGGCTCCTCATTTAACGACCTGGTTGTTGGAATGGAACCTGGTTGTTAAGTGAGCAGTGGAGTACCTGTACACAAATACCATATGATGCAGCTATATATTTTGTGATTCAGGTTTTAATTAAGAGGGATCATTTATTATGTTTTGTTATTGGAAAGAAATTCAGTAGATGAACCTGGATTAAAGAAAAAAAATCATCTTCCATTCCAGTGTGACTTCCTCTAATCTAATTGTATATTCAATCCAGATATTGCAGAAGTAATTATGAGCTTGGAACACTTTTGTGGAGTGAAGTTAAGTTCAAGTTTAACTCTATACATTGCAGATCAGAGATGTTAGATGATGGCGGTGATGGCTTTATGGAGTTTTACTAAGAACTTGTGGAGCGCTGCTTGCTTCTGCAGCCACTAAAAAATGCAGATAGAATAGGTTATATTTAATGAAGATCAGCCCAGTTTAAAACGGTGTGACGTTTGGTCACCCGGCTCTGTGATTCCGGCAAACTAACTACTTTGGTTTGGGCCTGTCAACCAAGGACAGCTTGTTTACATGTTTTGCAAGACCAGGAAAAAGGTTTGCTTGGCGCCCCTTTCTATAGTATAGCGCAGAAGGATTGGGGAAAAAAAGAGCCCCGTGTAAGCGCCATACTGACTTCTTGAAGCTTACACACGGCTATGGATTCTTTCCCGGGATCCATGTGACCGTGCTAGGCCATTCATGATGCGTAACTAGAACCTTCAGGGCCATGGTGCTAGAAACCATGAAGATGCTCCCCTGACTCCCGGGGCCCTTTATAAGCCCCAGTAAACGCAGGGGTTGCTAAACCTTTGGTGTAGCTTTGCTTGAAAACCAATCTGCTTCCAGGTCTGTTTGTTTTTTTTTGTTGTTGTTAAAGGAACCTTTAGAAAGTAAAAAAATAACCTTTACAACCCCTTTAATAAAAGGCACTTTAACCACTTGCTGACGGCCGTATGAGTTTGTCTGGCCGCAGCGCGGCTCTACTTCTCTGAGCCGCCGTGTTTTCTCGTCCGCCCCTTTTGGCGTTCCCAGCGCGCGCTCCCGAGCGTGCAGCGGGTAACTGCTGTGCTGGCCGTGTCCCTTGGACACAGCCAAACACAGATCGCGGTAAATAGCCAATCACAGCGGCTATTTACAGCGCGATCTGTGCAGTGCACATCTGCAATCAGTGCCCACCTATGCCACCTCATCAGTGCCCACCTGTGCCGCAGTCAATCAGTGCACATCAGTACCCGTCTCATCAGTACCCATCTCAGTGCCATCTGTGCCACCTCATCAGCGCCATCTGTGGGCATTTGTACTTTCCTGGCTTGTTAGGGTTTTAAGAAATGAGAGAGGCCTTCAGTACATCAGGTGTGATCAGATGTGATAATTTTTTATGATTTGCACTATAGTTTGTAGACTCTAAAACTTCCACACAGACCAAATAATTTCCAAAAACGTTGGGTTATTTTTATCAAAGGCATGTAGCAGTATAAATTGTGGCAAAAATTTATGAAGAAAAATTAATAATTTGCAAAATTATATCACAGAAACTAAGAAAAAATCATTTTTTTCCCCAAATTTTCGTTTTTTTCATTAATAGTGCAAAAAATAAAAACCGCAGAGGTGATCAAATACCACCAAAATAAAGCTCTATTTGTGGGAAAAAAAAGGACAAAAAAATCATTTGGGTACAGTGTTGCATGACTGAGTAATTGTCATTCAAAGTGTAAGAGCGCTGAAAGCTGAAAATTGGTCTGGTCAGGAGGGTGTTTAAGTGCCCAGTATGGAAGTGGTTAACTGCTTATGGACCGCCGCACGTACATTTTTTTTTTTTGTTTAATATATTTTTATTGAAAGAAATAGACAGTACAGTATATGAACAAATCAACACTTTAAAGAAGCATCGCCACAGAATAATAAATTGGGAAATACAACGAATGATGCATCATGGAGAACACAAGTGTTTTTTTTTTTTTTTTTTTTAGGAAATAATAAAAAAAAAGAAAAGGAAAAGGGAGAAAGAAAGAGTTAGGAAGGAAGTAGAAGAGAAAAAAAGGGGGGGATGTAGAAAAAGAAATTAGAGGGATAATGGGTGGACAAGTAGGGAAGGGTAGGGGGGGGGGGAGCTGGGACACATGGCGGCAGTATCGAGCACCTCGCTAAACAAACTCATTTAGTAAGATATCAAAAAAAAAAAAAAGAGAAAGAGAGGAACCATGCCGTGAAGTAGAAACAAAGGCTACAATTTGGTGAAAAGAAGCTTTATGTGGTTCCAGGCTTGTAAGGGGGCGAGGAAATAATATCTAAATAGCACTGTGTAGAAATAAATGAAGACCAGGATGCCCAGATTAAGGAGTATTGTTCTCTAGTGTCCCTTGCAATGTGAGTGAGTTCTTCCATGAGACTAACCTCCGAGATCTTTTGCAACCATGTTTTGATGGAAGGGGTTTCAGGTTGACCCCAGAGACGGGGGATAATAGCTTTAGCTGCATTTAGAAGGTGTGGGACAATTGAACGTTTGTATTTGCCAATGGATCTAGAGGTGGCGTGGAAAAGAACCGTCCAAGGTTTAAGGGGGATTTGTACCTCAGTGATCCGGAATATCAGATTTAAGACTTCCACCCAGTAAGGACGAATGAGGGGACAAGACCACCAGATGTGGGCATGGGTGGCGATTTGACCGCAATTCCTCCAACAGAGTGGGGAATTACTAGGAAACATACGGTGAAGCTTGGCTTGGAATCCTGAGTCAATGAGACCCGGGGCAAAGTATCTGTGAGACATCAAGGGAGTTAATGGGGAATCATAGGACCACGTAAACTTCTTATGTAGATCATCCCATATTTGTAAGGAAGATGAAGTAAGAGGCGAGGTAGTGGGGAATAGGTCTCTAAAAGAGCGTGGGATCCAAGGGATCATAGACAGATCAGAGCCACATAGAGAATGTTCCAATTGGACCCATAATTTGGAGGCGGAGGCATATTTCCAGTCCGCTATCCGCGCTAATATAACTGCTTGGTAATAAGTTTTAAAATTAGGCAAAGCCAGGCCCCCCAAACATTTGGTCCTGAAAAGAGTCTCTCTAGAGATCCTGGGACGCCCATCCCTCCATATAAAACGAGATACAATAGTTTGTAAGAGGGTAAAAAAACCTATTGGGATCTTCAAGGGAATCATTTGCAACAAAAAAAGAATACGGGGGAGTACGTTCATCTTAATTATGTTGACCTTACCTAGCCAAGAATGTGAGAGAGAAGACCACTTCCGGAGATCGTCCTTAATGGCATTTAGAAGAGGGATGTAGTTTTGCCTAAAGAGGGAGTGAAGGTGGGGAGTCAGATAAATACCAAGATATTTCATGCGTGACGAAACCCAGCGAAAGGGAAATAGGGGTTTCAGCTGATCAGCTATTCGTTGGGGAACTGTTATATTTAAAATTTCGGATTTAGAAAGATTAATTTTAAAGTTTGAGAGGGCTTGGAATAAGGAAAATTCAGACATCAGGTTCGGCAGTGAAACACGTGGTTGTTGGATAAAAAATAAAACGTCATCAGCATAGGCTGCATATTTATGTATTCTAGAGCCGACCCGAATGCCATGAATGCCCCCGTTATTCCTAATAGTGGCCAAAAAGGGTTCAAGGGAGATAGCAAATAACAAGGGGGATAAAGGACAACCTTGTCTGGTTCCGTTACGTAGCGTAAATAGATCGCTCAAGGAGCCATTAATACGCACTTGTGCAGTGGGGTTGGAGTAAAGGGAAAAGATGCGAAAAAACATCTTAGGACCGAGGCCAAAATGACGGAGGGTAGTTTTAAGGTATTCCCAGTCCACCCTATCAAATGCTTTTTCAGCGTCAGTGGAGAGGAGAAGGGTGGGCTGGGAACACTTCCGCACATAATGGATCAGTGACAAAGTACGGAGAGAATTGTCTCTCGCCTCTCTGTTAGGAATGAAGCCAGTCTGATCAGCCGAGACCCACTTAGGTAAAAGGGGAAGCAATCTGTTCGCCATAACCTTGGCAAAAAGTTTGGTGTCAACATTTAGGAGGGAGATGGGTCTATAACTGCTACATAGGGTAGGGTCCTTATCAGGTTTAGGGATAACCGTGATGTGGGCAGATAATGATTCAGGTCGAAGGGGAGAATCATGGGAAACAGAGTTTGCATAAGCTACAAGGTGGGGGAGCAAGACGACTTTAAAGGTTTTATAATATAGGAGGGTGAAACCATCAGGACCAGGGGCCTTACCGGAAGGAGAGGACTTAAGCGCAGAGTTGAATTCCTCCACAGAGAAATCCTCTTCAAGAGCGGCAAGGGCCGACTTTGAGAGCTTAGGGAGGTTGGCTCTCCTAAGAAAGGCGAGGATGCGTTTATGTTTTTCAGTAAGTGATAAAGAAGCTAAACCACCCTCCACATTATACAAGTCAGCATAAAATTCTTTAAAGGCTCGCGATATTTGGGGGGTGGTGTGTACTAAGTCACCTGACGGCAATTTCACCTTAGGTATAAATGATAGAGTTTTTTTGGCTGCGAGTGACCTAGCTAATAGTTTACCTGGTTTGTTACTCCATTCATATATTTTCTGGGAAATGTAGTGAAATTTACGCCTAGTTTCAAGGGCAAGAAGAGTTTTGAGTTCTTCTCTTTTAAGAGTGAGGGCTTTTAGATGTGAAACATGGAGGGAAAGTTTGTGTTGTCTGTCCAACTCAGCAATCTGAGACATGACCTGTTTGAGCTGCCGACCATGTTCCCTTTTTTTCCTCGCACCCAACTCTATAAGATGTCCTCTTATTGAAGCCTTATGCGCTTCCCACAATAGAGAGGGAGAAGCGTCTGAAACAGAGTTTTCCTCAAAATATTGGGAAAGTGTTTTGGTTAAAACGGATATCTCAATTGGATCAGTGATGAGGGAATCATTGAGTTTCCAATTTTTGGGGTGGTGAGGCAAATCTGGTATGGACAGGCATATGGAAACAGGAGCATGATCAGAGAGAGAAGCAGTTCCTATATAGGCTGAACGGAGAAGGGGAAGATGGAAATGATCTAAGAAGATATTATCTATTCTGGAATAAGAGTTATGGGGTGCTGAAAAATGGGAATAATCTCTGTCTGTAGGGTGTAGGAGACGCCAAGCGTCCATGAGCTGGAGATCTAAGAGTTTTTTCTTTACCTGAGCTAGCCGCTTAAATGCAATACCCGACCGGCCCGAAGAAGTATCCATCGTAGGGTCTAGAGTCATATTTATGTCTCCCGCAAGAACGATCAATCCTTCAGCAAATTGTGATAGCTTTGTGAGAATTTGGGTAAAAAAAGAGGTTTGATTATGGTTGGGGCAGTAGATATTGGCCAGAGTACATCTAGTGTTTCCAATGAATCCCTTGACAAAAAGATAACGACCGTGATCATCCACAAGCATATCTGTAAAACGAAATGATGCATTCTTACTGAAACCAATAGCCACTCCCTTGGCCTTGTTAGTATCAGACAGGCTATAATACCATTGCGGAAAGTGTGGCGAATACAGTTTCACCGATGTAGTGTGGGTCAAGTAAGTTTCCTGAAGAAAAGCGATAGAGCAGGCAGAACTACGCAATTCTCGGAGTACTTGATGCCTCTTGGCGGCCACACTAAGGCCTCGTACATTATAAGAGGAGATTTTTAAAGTAGCCATGGTTCCAAGAAGAAACAGGCGAACGAGTCATACAGCCATGTGGACCAGCAAAATAGGGAGGGGGAAAGAAAGGGGAGAGAGAGAGGGGGCAGAGAAAAAAGAGAAAGGAAGGGTAACGAAAGAGAAAGGAAGAAAAATACAAAAGTACATAAAAAGGTATCAGAACGTTTCGTAAAACAAATGGGAGTAAGGCAACAATCACGCAGAAACCCGCGTTGGTCCCAGTGGGGATGAAGGGAGCAGGCGGTCAAAAAGAATTTGAGGAGAAAAACATCAGGGGAGAGATAAAGACCACCAATTCCCAGCAACCCCAAAAGGAGGAGGGGGAGAACCAATGTCCCCAGTAAGTGCATTAACATGGAGCCAGAGGCCCCGTCAGCCAACGACCTGTAAAGAAAGGTGATTATAACTTAAAGAAACTAGCAACGCATAGAACATAAACATGGCAATCTCCAACTACTAAGTCAGCTTATCAGGTAACTCGATGTACGAACAGCAAGGCTCAAAAGTAGAAAACAGAACAGTTTAAACATATCTTATCTTCAAAAATGAGCCATCAGGTGTTTAGAGTGGCAAAAGAACTTCAGAAAACAATGTAAAAAGAGAAATAAAAAAAATAAAATAAAAAAAAGTGTACTGGAAAACATGTCTTCGCCACCGTGAGGAGGATTGCTAAGAAGATAAATGAATGGGTGTCTAGGAGTACCTCACCCATTTTTCTTGGATGAGCTCGGAGTAGAAACCTTCCGTTGCTTGGCAGGGGTCTTCTTCCATTGGGAGGAGCGAAGAGTGGAAAAAGTGGGAATGGGGTTCTGCCAGCCTGGGAGCTCCATGTGCGGCAAATGAAGATCTTGTAGGAAGGTAGGAAGTTCCTCAGGGAAGCGCAATGTGGATGAGCGACCACTCTTGGTCGCAATTAGGCATGCTGGGAAACCCCACCTATAGGTAGTTCCATCACTTCTCAGTCTCTCCAGGAGTGGTTTTTGGGCCCTGCGGCGGTCGAGAGTTTCCTTAGCTATATCCGGAAAAATGTGAAGAGTGGCCCCATCAAAGTCAATGTCAGGGGCGGTCCGCATTTTAATCATGATAGCGTTCTTATCTTCGAAGTAATGGAGACGGCAAATCACATCTCTGGGCAGGTCAGAAGAGAGGTTGCGGGGTCGAAGAGCACGGTGGACTCTATCAAACCGCAGAGGATCCGTTGGTGATTTACCTAAAATGGTGTTGAAAATACCACGGAGCGAGGGTTCTAGATCACTATCCCCGGTTGCTTCCGGCAGGCCACGGACACGCAGGTTATTTCTGCGGTTACGGTTCTCAAGGTCTTCAAGTTTATATAATGAGGCCCTGTGAGCATGTGCCAGTTGGGTGACAGTGTCTTGTAGTTCTTTGATAGCCACTTCGGCCGCACGTACATTTACGTCGGCAGAATGGCACAGGCAGATCAACGTGTATATATACGTGCCTGCCTTGACGTGGGTCAGGGGTCCGATCGGGACCCCCCGGTACATGCGGCGGTCCCCTGCGGCTGTACGAGCGATCCGGGACGAGGGGGCGGCTATTCGTTTTTGTCCCCCCCTCCGGATCGCTCCCAGCCAATCCGCGCGCTCCCCCTGCTCTGCACTTCCTCCTCCTGTGTAAACACAGGAAGGGGGAAGTGATGTGATCTCTCCCCTCGGCGGTTTTTTCAACCACTACTGAGGAGAGATCACATCGCACAGTAAGTCTGCACAACACTACACTGACACACACTACACACAGGCACATTAACCCCTTGCGATTACCCCCTCCCTCCCCCTGTCACAGTGTCACTGAATGCAGTAATCATATATGATTACTGTATTTAGTGTCAGTGTGGCTAAATAAATTTTGGCCTAAATGTTTGACTAAAATTTAGTTTATTTGATTTTCCTTATAACAAAAAGTAAAAAATATTGATTTTTTTTTTCAAAAATGTCGCTCTATTTTTGTATATAGCGCAAAAAAAAAAATTGCAGAGGCGATCAAATACCACCAAAAGAAAGCTTCATTTGTGGGAAGAAAAGGACGCAAATTTTGTTTGGGAGCCACGTCGCACGACCGCGCAATTGTCAAAGCGACGCAGTACCGAATCGCAAAAAGGGGCCTGGTCATTTACCAGCATTTTGGTCCGGGTCTTAAGTGGTTAAATGATGATGGTTGTGTACCAGTGTTGCCAACCTACCAGATTGAAATTTACTGTCACGACACTCGAAATTTACTGGCGCAGCCACGTTTTTACTGACATTTCACAAAAGTTACTAAATTACTTTTTTAGGTGCAAATTTCAGTATTTGGGCTACAAATGCTAGGCAAATAGCAATGTGATTTAAGGTAAAAAATAACATATTTTTGTTATTTTCGATATAATAAGGGCAAATTATTTAGTCGCATCACCCCCTGCCTCCATCCCCCCTCTGCCACCAACACCCCCTGCCTTCACCCCCCTCTGCGGTACCACAATCTCCCACAGGCCCCCTTGCCTCCAATCACCCCCTGCCTCCATCCCTCTCTGTGGTGCCACTGCAGCCACCATCACCCCTGCCTCCAATCACCCCCTGCCTCCAATCTCCATGCGCAGTTCCAAGCCGAACCAATCTCGGCTATTTTTACTGGCACATTCCCGCAACTACAGACATTTACGAACGGGGGAAAAAAGTGCCTGTTTTTACGAACTGTCCGTAAAAATACGGATGGTTGGCAACACTGTTGTGTACTCACTTCTATTCTAACACAAGTTTGAATGTGATTGCTTAATTCTGAACACCGTTGCATCCCCAGTTATAAGAGGGTGTGCACACTTATGTAACCACATTATTTTATTTTTAAATTTTTATTCACCACCCAATTCCCCCCCCCCCCCTCCAAAAGATTTCAGTTTTTTTTCTAATGAGTTGTACAGTTTATATGTCACATTAAAGTTGGAAAAAGTCCTAAAATGATTTTCTTTTTCAACGTTTTTTTCATCGCAGAAACATGACATTTTAACATATACAGGGAGTGCAGAATTATTAGGCAAGTTGTATTTTTGAGGATTAATTTTATTATTGAACAACAACCATGTTCTCAATGAACCCAAAAAACTCATTAATATCAAAGCTGAATATTTTTGGAAGTAGTTTTTAGTTTGTTTTTAGTTTTAGCTATTTTAGGGGGATATCTGTGTGTGCAGGTGACTATTACTGTGCATAATTATTAGGCAACTTAACAAAAAACAAATATATACCCATTTCAATTATTTATTTTTACCAGTGAAACCAATATAACATCTCAACATTCACAAATATACATTTCTGACATTCAAAAAGAAAACAAAAACAAATCAGTGACCAATATAGCCACCTTTCTTTGCAAGGACACTCATGCAGCCTGCCATCCATGGATTCTGTCAGTGTTTTGATCTGTTCACCATCAACATTGCGTGCAGCAGCAACCACAGCCTCCCAGACACTGTTCAGAGAGGTGTACTGTTTTCCCTCCTTGTAAATCTCACATTTGATGATGGACCACAGGTTCTCAATGGGGTTCAGATCAGATGAACAAGGAGGCCATGTCATTAGATTTTCTTCTTTTATACCCTTTCTTGCCAGCCACGCTGTGGAGTACTTGGACGCGTGTGATGGAGCATTGTCCTGCGTGAAAATCATGTTTTTCTTGAAGGATGCAGACTTCTTCCTGTACCACTGCTTGAAGAAGGTGTCTTCCAGAAACTGGCAATAGGACTGGGAGTTGAGCTTGACTCCATCCTCAACCTGAAAAGGCCCCACAAGCTCATCTTTGATGATACCAGCCCAAACCAGTACTCCACCTCCACCTTGCTGGTGTCTGAGTCGGACTGGAGCTCTCTGCCCTTTACCAATCCAACCACGGGCCCATCCATCTGGCCCATCAAGACTCACTCTAATTTCATCAGTCCATAAAACCTTAGAAAAATCAGTCTTGAGATATTTCTTGGCCCAGTCTTGACGTTTCAGCTTGTGTGTCTTGTTCAGTGGTCGTCGTCTTTCAGCCTTTCTTACCTTGGCCATGTCTCTGAGTATTGCACACCTTGTGCTTTTGGGCACTCCAGTGATGTTGCAGCTCTGAAATATGGCCAAACTGGTGGCAAGTGGCATCTTGGCAGCTGCACGCTTGACTTTTCTCAGTTCATGGGCAGTTATTTTGCGCCTTGGTTTTTTCACACGCTTCTTGCGACCCTGTTGACTATTTTGAATGAAACGCTTGATTGTTCGATGATCACGCTTCAGAAGCTTTGCAATTTTAAGAGTGCTGCATCCCTCTGCAAGATAGCTCACTATTTTTGACTTTTCTGAGCCTGTCAAGTCCTTCTTTTTACCCATTTTGCCAAAGGAAAGGAAGTTGCCTAATAATTATGCACAGTAATAGTCACCTGCACACACAGATATCCACCTAAAATAGCTAAAACTAAAAACTACTTCCAAAAATATTCAGCTTTGATATTAATGAGTTTTTTGGGTTCATTGAGAACATGGTTGTTGTTCAATAATAAAATTAATCCTCAAAAATACAACTTGCCTAATAATTCTGCACTCCCTGTATATACATACATACATATAAAATGTATGTGTGTATGTATATCACACACACAATATAATATATATATATGTATATGTATATATGTGTGTGTGTGTGTGTGTGTGTGTGTGTGTATATATTCTCTATCAGTGTTTCTAGAAGTTTTGTGTAATAGCAATAGACCTGTGACACTGTTCTTTGTGCTGGTCATGCAATTCCCTGGGACCTCCTTTTTGTACCTTGATATTTGACAGTATGGTACATTAGTTTCACATATACACTCAAAGTACATCCATCAAGCTACTGTAAACTTAGGAACTTCAAGTGTAACTTGAGGAAATGCCTTTTTTTTTCACATATACTTCCATGACCTAACTTGTGGGAGAATATTCAGACTGTGTAAATTCACGTAAAGGCAATTATTGTACAAGAAGCCGTTGAAACCTCCTATTTTATTTTTTAACACCTTTATGAAATGAACATTTCTAGGTTAAAGGTGATTTTGCTGCTGTCTGGCATAGACCTGCAAAGATCACGAACTCCTGTAAGCGGCTACTGTTTTTGTGGATTTTTTCCCCCTAATTTCTTTCATTAGACCGTCTTCTTACCATGTAAAGGTAACTCGTAAGATTAGTAATTTTCTAAGTAGTATATGGCATTAAAGGGCACCTGTTAGAAAAGTTTTAAAGTAGAATTTCAAGGAACTATATAAAAAATATTATGCAATTGTCCTAATAATTCTAATTGTAAGTTTAACTGTTGCTAGTATTAAGGTTGGCAGAATCTGGCATCACCATGTAGCCATCTTCCCATGGCTGCAGGCTCTCTAAATCAGACAAAGAACCAATAATATAAAAAGAAAAGACTTCATTATAAAAATAAGTAAAAACAAATGTGGCTGGTGGTGTAGTAAATTGCACATATAGTTTATAGCCACGGCATCAAATTTATTGTTTTGGAGCAACACTAGGGCAACTGACGCGTTTCGAAGTCCACTATTTCTTCAGAGGTGCCACAAGCAAACTTATAGAATAAACTAAAGATGCACTAAGAATATACATGTGCAGCCGCTGATTAAAAAGTATTAAAACCAAGGTTGATGACCTCCTAATGATTCATGCATGGATCAGAACCTGAATTAGAGTTCCAGTGCCAAGTCTATAGGTACAGGCTAGGGTTGTGTTTTACTAAAGCGACAAGCAAGTATCCAATTGTATTTAGGTTCATTTTTGAGTAAGAACTTCTCCTGCAAATGACTGGCTATTTGAAGCACAGGTCACATCTTTTGACTTCAATTTGATAAATGACCTCTAAATTTTCAGGCAGCTTACAGGAGGGGGAACAGGACAGAGGCGACCGCCAATGGGGTTATGTGGATTGCTTACACCAGGGGTGCCAAACTTGGTTTTATTGTGGGCTGCCCTCAATGGGCAGCTTGTATCTGGGGTGCGCTATATATGGCGTGCAGAGTTCAGGATTATGCTGTATACAGAGTGCAGAGTTCAGGAGTGTGCTATGTACAGAATTCAGGGTTTTCTGGCCGAGCTACATACAGAGTTTAGTGGTGCACTATGTACAGAATCCAGGGTTTAGGGGTGCACTAGTACATAGTGCAGAGTTCATGGTTGTGTAAAGTGTTACTAAACCCACCATAGTAAAAGCATGCCTGTTATACTCACTGTGGAATCTAAGGGCTTAATCTTCCATATGGTGTTTAAAAGGCTGTTTAGATCCTGTCTTCTCTGATCCTTCCCTTCTTTTACTGTGCCCAGTCTATCTGTTGAATGTACAGAGCTCTGGAGGCACTACACCTGCTCAGTTTGGTATGTATTTGCTAGAAAGTGTTTTTTTTTTTTTGGGGGGAGGGTGCATATGATCAGCACAGGGCCAATCATCACTGTCCAAACAGAAGGTCAGTGGTCATGCAGTCTCATAAGATAGTCAAAACAGAATGAAAACTCATCCTACAAGCTTGGCTTGACACTGATAGAAATCATAAGACTGCAATATCTCTAATGAGAAAAATTATTTATCAGTTTATATTTACTAAAAATAATTGCGTTTTCTGTGGACTGTGGGAGGCCAGATATAATGAATGCAGGGTCCTACACTTTCATTTGCTGTTGCGTACAAAAGGGCAAAAGCATCGCACAAATATGTAAAACTGCAAATACTTTTAACACTGCTTGCATTATTATTATTATTATTATTATTATTATTTTTTTTTTTTTTTTGTTGCGAAGTTGCTTCCTAAATATGTTAAAGGGTTATGTTTTAATGGTACAGTTATTGGGTCATAAAGAAAATGTGTAAAGCCAGAAGTTCGGAATGACAACCAGAAAACTTGCATTTTCAGAAGAAAGAATTGTAGGTTATACTCTGTATTCTGTCATGACCAGTTTGCTTTAAAAGCATAGATGTTGATTAGTTTAATTACCATGTTCCAATGTAGTTCTTTAATTTAGGTTAATGATGGTGCAGTTGCTCCTCATGCCTTTGGCTAACCATCCCTCTACATGTTGTACACGAGTTATCTAGCTCCTTTTTATTATTTTGTGCGTTTGCTGTGAGCATGCCAGCTATTTTCAGTTGTTTGATCTCCGACAATTTATACAAACAGGTTAATTGAAATGGACAGCATCACAATGTTTTCCCTTGTTAGTGACGCAGATGTTTTTGTGTAACCTGGATAGTGCTTTCACCTATAGTCGGCACACAGCCTGGAAAATGTGTGCCCTTGGTTTCAGCTGAGCCATTGACGCAAGCAGATGTACAGTGTCCTTTAGCCAAATAGATCTTATTAGCATGCAGATGCAGACGTATTCACATCTTGCAACCCATGACTTATTCAACAATGACATTTCTTACAGAAAAAAATTTCCTTTATTTACAGTTAAACAGTTAAGACTGATAGAGTGCACTAGGAATTCATGATTTATATCTAATATGAACTGTTATACGTCTTGGTAAACGCTTCTTCTCCTTTTGTTTTTACGCATACAAAATGTTATCTCCATTCTCCAGTATTTCTTAAAGGGTCAGGCCACCTAAATATGATGGTTTTCTAGCAGCCAGACATTCCACGCTGACAGCTGGCAGAAGAGGAGACAAGTGGGGGGAACAGCTGAGCGCCGCTCGGTGCTTCCATGGTCTGCTGGAGCTCCCTTCCCCGCTTCAGGCAGTGGGGGATCAGCTGAGTGGCACTGTATGGAAGGTATTTATCACACATAGATTACAGCAAAATAAGGGCTTATATTGCAGCCCTCCCTGAAAATCACAGTAGGGCTTTTTTTCAGGGTAGGTCTTCTTTTTATTTGGCCCGTCTGTATGGCAGCCTGTCCGACAGAAGCCAGCCAGAAATCTGGCTTCTGTTGAAGGGGCATGTCCAAAAAAGTTCTGATCATTACGGAAAAGTTATGGATACCTTGCTGTAGGGGGGTACGGGAGCAATGTATACCTGATTGGGGAATAGCTGCTCCTGGTTATGGAGGAGATGTCTGACGCACTGGATATCAGCTGTGTCCCGAGTACGCATATACCTGTCATGCACTGTCCAGATCACATGCTACAACTGTCATGACTTGTTAAGCACTATCTGTCTGCTGCTTATGTACCTGTCAAGATTTTCACCCTTTTTTTTTTTTGTTGTTGTTGTTTGGTTTTGTTGTTTTTTTGAAGCTGTCTATTGTTCAAAAATGTAATAAAAAAGATTTATCAAAAAAAAAAAAAAAGTTCTGATCAGCGTTCTTAGCCAATGGCTGCAAGCACTGACTGGTGTATTCTGGCAGGGGGGCGCTAATGTGTCGGAACACAATGGCTCAGTGAGATAGTTCGATCAGGCCCACCTGTCAGTTTTTCAGGTGTACCTGATCGGACACTCAACCCTATGGGCCAACGAATGTCAGCGGTGACATGTCCGCTGACAACCGCTGCTATCCAATCTGCTCTTGTCTGCCAAATTCAGACGGATGGTGACCCTATTTTCCATCAGCCTGGTGGATCGGATGGGATCGGACAGGCGGTCTGTTTTCATCTGATCTCCCCTTAGTGTCGAGCGGGACACAATCACAGGTCTGTCTCAGCACAGTGAGCGGAGACAGACCTGTCATCCGCCTGCTCAGCAGGGATTAGTGCATCGATCCCCCGTTGAGCAAGCCTTATCCGTCAAACTGACAAGCCCACGTGAAAGGACCCTTAGGCTGGCCATACAACCATGGCTTGAAGAAAAGTAAATCACTTGATTCCCCCATCAATATAGTCATTGTTAATAGGGAAATATCTTCTTGCTTCAGAATACAATAATTGCTGCCGAGTCAGCGGCAGTGATTGTACAAAAAAAAAAAAAAAAAAGGTTGTTTGTACTGAAGTTGATTGAGCGGAGTGTATTTCTGATGATTTTGAAGTGTTTATTTCAGTTGTATTACAGGCGTTTTTGCACACGTGTACTGCAGGAGTTTGTTTTCTGGGCTCAGAGAGGAATTCTTGAGGCATGAAATTACATGTTTTTCACATTCACGGGTGATCTCATTGAAGTCTATAGGATCAAAAACGTGCATGTGTATATATGTATATGTATATGTATATGTGTGTGTGTGTATATATCTCATGTAATTTTTGGAGTGACTGAGTGTGCATGGACACAATTGGAAAGGATTTTGCATAGTCAGGTTTAGGGAAACTAGCAGGGAAACACCCAAGTGTGAATGGGGGCTAATTGTATACTTTTAGTAATATAGCATAATTATTTAGCATTCTAGTAATATATACACACACACACACACCAGGCAGGTAAAATCGCCTGGGTGCATGTGTCCCAGATTCAGGCTTTATGCCGATTTATACCACTAGGGGGAAGTGCTGAGAGTCCAGCAGGGGTAGAAGTAATGAGCCCAGTCAAACTAATTTTGTTTTATTAAAGCCTCTACAAAACCCCCAACGTGCAAAGGGAGCTCCATCCTGGAACCAGTTCTGTGTAGACTAGGGAGTGTCCTGTGCGGTGAGGCAATACCTGTGTGGCAAACCTCTAAAACAGGGAGCTAGGTGCTGGCGCAGCACAAGGCTTCACCTAGTTGATGGGGAACTTGCGTGTGTAGTAAGTGGTCAAGTTGACAAGGATTATTTTTCATGTTTCTTTTTGTTTTTGCTGTTATTTTTCCAGTATATATAATGTAAATAAACCACACATTTTTTTTCACCCGCAATGCTGTTTTGCTGTGCCTAATTTTGTGTAGTGTGGTTCAGGGGTGGACTGACCATTGAGGAACTCGGGCACTGCCCGAGGGCCCCATGCCACTAGGGGGCCCCATCAGGGTTGCCAGGCTCATTAAAACCAGGGACAATATGTAAAAATCTGTGGTTTTTTTTTTTACATCTGTGCCTGATATGTCCAAAACCTACATGCTTTTGATATCAAAATCCCGAGATTTAAGCTGCCCCGCCTCTGTACTGCCACCTGGCTTGGTGGCCATCTGTAAGCCCCATAATCATCTATTGCCCGGGGGCCCCATGAGTTGTCAGTCCGCCCCTGGTGTGGTTACACACACCCGCTGCCGAGCTAACCCCCTCATAATAAAAAAATTATATATATATATATATATATATATATATATATATATATTAGGGGTGCAACGGATCACTGCCGATCCGAACTCGTCACCCCCTTCGGATCGCTATGCGGATCGCCACTGCGGGCATAGAATTGGGAAAGGCTGTGGGTTCGGCCTAGCTCCGGAGCCGCGGCCGTCTTGGTACACCCGGCGGCGTGTGTGTGCCTCGAGTGCGGGCTCCTCCTCTGTTGGTGTAAACAGAGGAGGAGCCCGCTCTCGAGGCGCACACACACGCCGCTAATGGGGGTAACTGCAAGTACTACGGGGGGGGGGTGACTGTGCTGTACTATGGGGGTGACTGTGCTGTACTATGGGGGTGACTGTGCTGTACTATGGGGGGGGGGGGTTGCCTGTGCTGTACTATGGGGGGGGGGGTGACTGTGCTGTACTAACTATGGGGGGGGGGTGACTGTGCTGTACTAGGGGGGTCGTCACTGTGCCTGTACTACGGGGGGGTCACTGTGCCTGTACTACGGGGGGGTCACTGTCTGCCTGTACTACGGGGGGAGAGAGATGTGGGGAGAGAGATGTGGGTATCAGTGGGGGAGATTTTTTATTTTTTTTGCTGATCCGAAAATTATCAGATCCGTGACTCCCGATCCGAGGATCGATCCGATCCGTGAGTTTTTTGATCCGTTGCACCCCTAATTATATATATAATCTCATCAAATACCTTTCACTTATATGTGGCTTTAGACTGGGAGACATGAACTTTATTAAAAAAAAAAACATTCTTCAGATGAGTAATATTGGCCCTTTTTCACTTCTAATTAAGTCCATGTGTTCTATTGTGATTCTGTAAAGGAGCTAGCAATTGCCAAAGACAATAGGAAGCAACATGGTAAGTTGAAATTTCCAGTCTTACGAAGGGTGAAAACTGTATGTGGAGTTTGGAAAGAAGACATAATAATACGAAGTTGACTTGTATTAAAAAGATGTTGCCTATGAATAAATGAAAAAATAAATGAATACGGTTTAAGGATCTGTATTGTGTGTGCACACAGGTACATTCTTACAAAAAATGTGTAATCCATAAAGGCTTTTATGCTTTAGCGTATGAATCTGATTTCCGTTTAAGTTCACCTAAACCCAACAATAAAAAATTTAATTTATTGCAGCTTACCAATACCTAAAGCTGAACTCCGGCTTTTATTACACTTTACATTTACATTACTTTTTTGGGCCAAGCTGGCCTAAACGAACAGTACCTCACTAACGTGATCCCGCTGGGCGTGCAGTATTAACTGTATGTAGCTGAGGCTACATACTGTACAGCATATCGCACTGTGTTCGTGGTTCCAGCTGAGACCTTCCTGTCTGATACCCAGAACACAATGGAGTCTATCTGATCATCATTCAGAGAAAGCAATGTATTTTAGCAATGAATACAAAACTTCCTCTGATTGTGACATCAGCCTGCCTCTGACTCGACCAATCTCTGACTCAGAGTTCCAGTCGCTCTATTGTGTTCCAGGTGTGAGACCTGAGGGTCTTGTATCGAACCCGGAACATTGTGCGGTATGCTGTATGTAGCGTCCGCTACATATAGTTTATACAGAACATCCAGCGGCCTTACATGTTAATGAGGGACATAGATCCATGGGCCAGCTTGGTCAAAGCAAAATGTAAAGTGTAACAAAAGCTGGAGATGTCCGTGCGCCGTACAGACCTACAGCACTCCTTGCAGCTGGCCAGGTCTGTACGCCGTACAGACCTAAATTCTTCCTCTCCTATAAGCTCGTGGTCACTTCAATGACCATAAACTTATAGTAGAATTGTTCAACAGACTCTGCTGAACAATTCTATAACTCTCATCAGCGGATTACAATCTGCTGACCAGAGTTAACGTCAAATGTGGGGGGGGGGGGCGTGGCAAACACAACACCCCCCCCCCCGCACTCTCCAAAGGCGTGTGGTAGGTTCGCGTCTGCTCATGCAGAGTGAACATGGACACAGCCCGCTGTTCTCTATGGGACGCTTGCTTGGAAACGGACCCCCTGTCCACTTCCATTGGATACCATCCGATCTGATCTGCTAGCTGGATGGGGAGTGAGATCCCCATCCATCTGTTTTTAGCGTATAGGATCAGATACAGGCAGATGTAAACTGACACATGTCCATTTACATCAGCCTCTCCATAGAGAACAATGGGTGGTGCGATTAAGCCTGCCTAAAAAACAGATGGGCAGATCCAAACGGTGTGCTTGTGTGAAAGGGGCCTAAGGCCTTGTTCTCACAGGGCATACACAGCATACCTTTACACAGGTGTTCTGTGCAGACAGTCCCATTGATGTAATTTGGGATGCAGCAACTGCATGAATGGAGCCATTGCTTCCAATTTTACATCCATGTAGGTCCGCATGCATGTCCCTGATCTCACACTGTCTGCAGTTGAGGTGATGTACCCACACGGATGTCAGTTGAGTTCAGCAGCTATGCCTGTGCAGCTGTTTTATCCCAATTGACATAAATGGGACTGCCTGTACAGGGATGCATGAAACACCTGTGTGGGTAAACATGGCCCTCCATGGGTGTACACTTTAGTATGCCACGTGAACAAGGCTTTAGTAGCAATTTAGCAGGAATTTGGTAAGTTATGTTGTGTTTAAGTGCTTTTAGTAATATTTATAAAATAGCGATACGATGAACATTTGCGCAATTATTGCAGGGCCCAAAAAACCCTTAGCACTTTTTTTATTTTTTATTCTACAGGTCATGTGCTTTTCAGAAAATGCTTGTGCTTGAAGATGGTATATCCATGCTTCAATGTGCTCAGACTTAGGTGCCCCACATAGATGTAAACTCACCCCCTGGAGTTCACCAACTATAAATAGAATGGTCCTTTAACCCCTTCAATACCAGCCACCGTCATATGACGCCCACAAAGTGTTTCTCCCATCCAGAGTGGACGTCGTATGACATCCTGGACTTTGAAGGGGGATATCTAAATGATGCCTGCAGCGAGAGGCATCATCCAGATATCTATCTCTTGTGCCGGCGATTCTGCACAACATAAGAGCGATCATATCGGCGGTTCCGCCGCTTGATCGTTCTTACAGGCGGCGGAAGGTGCTTCTCCGGGCTCTCCCGTGCCATCGGGGGCCCGGAGAATGAATCGGCCGGCGCTTGCAGGAAGTATAGAGATGGTCACCAGTCATCTCTATGACCGTCTGAGGACCCGGGCACGATGTGATGACGTCACGCCCGGGTCCCGTAAGTAAACAAACCCGCGATTGCCAGCCTGGAAGAGAGATGTGTGGGGTCTTATTGACCCCGCATCTCTCCATAAAGAGGACCTGTCGCACACATTCCTATTACAAGGGATGTTTACATTCCTTGTAATAGGAATAAAAGTAATAAAAAAAAAAAAAAAATAAAAGTGTAAAAAAAAAAAATATGTAAAATAAATAAATAATAATAGAAAAAAACGTCCCTGTCCCTGGTAGCTCGCGCGCAGAAGCGACCGCACACGCAAGTCCCGCCGACATATGTAAACGCCGCTTAAACCACATATGTGAGGTATTGCCGCGTGCGTTAGAGTGGCAGCAACAATTCTAGCACTAGATCTCCTCTGTAAATCTAAACTGGTAACCTGTAAAAAATTTCAAAGCCTTGCCTATGGATATTTTTAAGTACCGAAGTTTGGCCATTCCATGAGTGTGCGCAATTTTAAAGCGTAACATGTTGGGTATCTATTTACTCGGTGTAACCTAATCTTTCATATTTTACAAAAAAATTGGGCTAACTTTACTGTTTTTTTTTTATTTTTTTTTAAATTCATGAAACAATTTTTTTCCCCAATAAAGGCGTTTGAAAAATTATTGCGCAAATACCGTATAAGATAAAACGTTGCAATGACCGTTTTATTCCCTAGGGTGTCTGCTAAAAAAACATATATAATGTTTGGGGGTACTGCGTAATTTTCTAGCAAAAAAATGATGATTTGTACATGTAGGAGAGAAGTGCCAGAATAGGCCCGGTATGGAGGTGTGTATAAAAGCCCGGTATTGAAGTGGTTAAACATGGTTCAGGGTCTCGGCGGCTGACGCCTCATGCAGTGCAGTTCCTCATACAGATAAACGAACCAACACAATCCTCATTGCGCAAAATATAATTTCAAAGCGTTTTTTAAAAACATTTAAAGTAAAAGATGACACTCGCATGTTGGGGTGCCTGAACATTCTGGCACCCGGCGTGTACAACAGGTGATTTTTTTGGGGGAGATCAAAATCGGCCTGCAATGGTGGTAATTACTGCTATCACGGTGCTGCTCGGTTCGGGCGGAAGTGTCACGGTGACACATTTTTACTTCACAGTGTTTAAGCCAATTAGCAGGCTATCATCAGGAAGTTCTAATTCCCCCATTTTAGGTGAGGGCATTTTTACCCTCACTTTGTAATTGAATATTTCAATCACCTGTTAGTACCTCGGCACACATGCAACCACATATACCATTATTATTACAATATTGAATCTTTTAATAAATAGTGTGTGTGTGTGTGAATAATTTTAAAATGGAACAATTTTGAACGTATCTCATACATTTCTACTAATACGAGTACCACAGGTGGAGATAATTTATAAGTGTTGGAAATTCTATAGCACCCTGTACCATATGATTAGCTGTAGCCAAATACCAGCATGTCTACAATAAGCACAGCTGTTGGGAATGGAATTTATTTGTGACCGTTCAAACGATTGCTGTTATAATAATGATTGCAGTGTAGAAAAACCTATCCCCCATATAGCGGCACTGAGCTACTCTAAAAAAAGGATTAAAAAAAAAAAGAAAAATATTGTTTAAAGAATTTCATTAGACAATTCTTAATTTACCAGAGACAGAGGTGCTTACAATGGTCAGTTTTTTTTTTTTTTTTCTTTTTTAAACAAACTGTGCTGTAGCTTCTTAAAAGGTGTGAGCTGAAGTCCAACTTTGTTAGTTTTATCTTGATCTACTAGTGCATTGAACACCACCCTCTCCCTAATATTGACAATGCGGCTGCTCAATGGTGTCTCTGATGCTGCTCTATACAGTGAAGACACCCCAAAATAGGAAGTGTGTTTCTGGGTCATCAGGTGAAAAAAGGGGAAAGAAAACAAATGCAACCACTGCATTTAAGGATTGATAAGTTGCTATATATAATCTTTTTCGTTTTAGATCTGCTTTAAGGTTATGATTTGAGCAATCGGTTATTAATGAAACAAAGCTTATTTTTAAAGATTTTTATACCTTTACATTAAGTGTAGCTAGTGACCAGACCTGCAGAAAGCTGAGGACATATAGAAGGCATTTTGACTCCTTTTATTTGTGTTTCAGAAAAAATACACTTCAGTTATGTATATTATTGAGATGTATTTTGCTTTAAAATGCTCAACAACATTTTAATGGGATTAAAGTTTGCACTTAGACTTTGGCAGGATCCTTGTTATGTAACAGTTTGATAACCCAATTACTGCAAATTGTCAAGCCTTGAAGGGGCTGCACGACCCATTATGCCATTATGATACGGTGGATCAAAGCTGCGACAAGGCTTTACTGTTGGTATTTAGACATGTGCAATTTTGTTTGATTACAAATCAAAATTCAGATAAAGTTTTCATAATTTGGAATTTCGCATGTATCTGAATTTCCGAATCGCAATAGTTAGTTTCAATGAATCTGAAATAAATTATAATGAAACAAATGTATTCAAATTAGAAATGAAAACCTATTGCAATAAATACAGTAAGGTGTAAAATAAGATGATTCCTGTTTGGGCTGCTTAACCACTTAAGGACCCCCGCACGCACATATACGGCCACAGAATGGCACGTACAGGCACAAGGGCGTAAATTTACGTCCCCGCCTAAGTGCGGTTCGGGGGTCCCATCGGGACCCCCTCTGCGGCGTGCGGGGGTCCCCCTGGCTCCGGGAGCGGTCCGGGATCTGGGGGCGGATGTCGGCGAATACCCGCCCCCCCGCGATTGCTCCCAGCCAATGGGAGCGCGCTCCCAACCTGTCACTTCCTCCTCCTGTGTTTACACAGGAAGGAGGAAATGATGTATTCTCTCATCGCAGCGCTGTTTCCCAGCGCTGCTGATGAGAGAAGACATCACAAGTAAGTGTGCACCAACACAACACTGACACACACTCACATAGGCATATTAACCCTTGTGATCGCCCCCCCACCCCCCTGTCACAGTGTCACTGAATGCAGTGATCTAATCACTGCATTTAGTGTCAGTGTGGCAGGCAGTGTAAAAAACAGTTAGTGTTAGGTTCAGGATAGCCCCCCACCCCCCCTAATAAAGTTTTAACCCCCTGATCACCGCCCTAGTTAACCCTTTCACTCCCTATTGCCAGCGTCACTAAGCGATCATTTTTCTGATCGCTGTATTAGTGTCGCTGTTCCCGCTAGGTAGCTATTTTTTTTTATTGCAATTTTTTTTTTTTTACTAAAGACATGTGGCTAAATAAATTTTGGCCTAAATGTTTGACTAAAATTTAGTTTATTTGATTTTTTTTTTTAACAAAAAGTAAAAAATAGTGTTTTTTTTTCAAAAATGTCGCTCTATTTTTGTATATAGCGCAAAAAATAAAAATCGCAGAGGTGATCAAATACCACCAAAATAAAGCTCTATTTGTGGGAAGAAAAGGACGCAAATTTTGTTTGGGAGCCACGTCGCACGACCGCGCAATTGTCTGTTAAAGCGACGCAGTGCCGAATCGCAAAAACACCTTGGGTCATTTACCAGCGTATTGGTCCGGGTCTTAAGTGGTTAATAAAAAAGAATAGAATAGAACATTTTAAAGTATAGAAAAAAATAGAATATAACAGTTTTCCGAAATTCAAATTTAGAATTTCAAATAGAATTTATTTTACAAAATTGGAATTTTTGAAATTCAAATATAATAAAATATTGAGTATAGCTATCTTCCGAAATTCTAATTTCAAATAGAATAATATCGAAAGAATAGATCAGTCTTCTGAAATTCGAATTTCAAATGGAATAAGACAACATTGAAAGAGTATATAGCTGTCTTTTTCAAATTTGAAATTTTCTTCAACTTGTATTTTTGAATAGAATAGCATAAACTAGAAAGAATATAGCCATCTTCCAAAATTCAAACTTCAAATAGAATAAAATTGAAAGAATATAGCCATCTTCTGAAATTTGGAAGGCGACACCATCTAAGTGTATCAGTTTATTAAAAACGGTTTAAAAAAGGGTTAAAAATTCACTCGCAAGAGTAAAAAAGACATGATAGATGTGTGTTAACACTGCTCTAGGTCAATCTCCCATTTCTCACGTCCAATAACACATAGACCGGGTGCTGGCCCCATCCATCTATTCCAATTAACAAGAGCAGCAATTTTGGGCAATGTTTTTATGGACTTGCTGAAATAAAAATTATTCACCTAATGAACAAATACGAAACTAAACAAATGTTTCTGTTGTGCACATCTCTAGTTGGTATGCAATGTTTTATGCCTAGCATTATACTGTGTATATTTGGCAAAAGATTCAAGTTTTTTGTAATCTTTCTATAGAATATTTATCTAGTAGGGCCGTTGAATATCCAAGTGGTCCTCAGCAAACTTGAGGGGTTTAGCAATTTCTGTATCTTTATATGTACAGGACACAGGCTTGATGCCTCCAGATAAAAATAGAGATGTAGTTTCCCTTATGGAAACTTCCCCTAGGTCCCACTTTTTTTTGTTCAGTGGTTTTCTTATGGGCTCAAGAACAAAGACAGTACAGTAAAGTAAAAACACAAGATGCAGCACAATTAATAATGAATTTATAGTCCATATAAAATGATCCAATGGTGACAGTTAATGCATATGAGCAAATCAAAGTGGCCTCCTAAAGTGCAATAATGGACCAGAGGATACAGCAGTGATTAAGGTCCCTCCTTTCAAGATAGTCAAGCCTCTGACCTCATACACTTGACCTTATACAGGTCACTCTGCCTGTTAACCCACACCTGGGGTATCCATCACAAAAAGGTCCTGCCATTGAACGCCCAGAGCATAGGAACAAAAGGGGACAATCGAGTGCTCTCCGTTTTTAAGAATTATTAAATTTAAAAGAAAGTAAATTAATCTACTTACAAAGCATGTAACAATATGTTTCTAACCAAGAAGATGGCCGTGTGTGGCATCGGGTGGGACTCCTGCCCTCCATACGCGTTCCGTCCGTAGGTGGGGCTTCTTTAGCGTGGGGTTGATGTCCTTCCCAGAGTTATAGATACAAGCAAACAGCCATTTAGGCAGTATCCTGCCACATAGTTTGGACTATGATTACCATTAGTGCACGTAACACATTTATTGTAGGAGAAAGCAGATTACCTCTGAACACACTTCTTTTTTTTTTTTGTGTTTTTTAGCATGTAAATGACTTGTGTAATAGTTGGCTTTTTGCTTAAAGGGGTTGTAAAGGTAAACATTTTTTCACCTTAATGCCTTCTATGCATTAAGGTGAAAAAACATCTGTGGATTTGCGCCCCCAGCCCCCCTTTATTTACCTGACCCCTTTGAAAGTCCCGCTTTGTGAACGTGCAGGCTTCTCGGCTCATTCATTGGTTGATTGAAAGCAGCGCAGCCATTGGCTCGTGCTGCTGTCAATTACATCCAATGACTCGGTGCGCTAGATGGCGGGGCCGAGTGATACAGTGACCCCCCGGCTATATCACAGGAGTGCGCTCGCAAGAACGAATCACCATGCTCACTCGCATGAAGGTCAAGGGTGAGCCGAGACGGCTGCTGAGGGACCCCAGAAGACCAGGTTCGGGGCCACTGTGCAAAACAAGCTGCACAGTGGAGGTAAGTATAACATGTTTGTTATTGTTTTTAGGCTTACATTGACCTGACTTTTATTTAACACCTTTATGCCGAAAAGGAACAAAAAATTGTTGCTCTAACTGCTTTTAAAGAGGACGTAAACCCTGATGGGTAAAGCAGAATGGGCTACAGTGCATCGCATAGTAGCCCATTATGTGACGCTTACCTGCAGGAGAAGCCCGCGGTGTCCATGTCTTGCTCACAAGTAGCGAGCGTCCATTCTTCACCCCTCTTCCTTCCAGGGCTGCAAACTCCGGCTCTGTGACTGGCCAGAGTCGTGGGAGCCACCTTTTTAACGGCATGACCCAAGCTAGAAACAGCACAGCGGGCCCTTTCTAACTACGTGCAGGTCTGGGAGATATTTCAAACACCTACAAGTAAGCCTTAATCTAGGCTTACCTGTAGGTTAAAGTGATTGTAAGGGGTTTTGCAACCACTTTAAGGTGTTGGCTGGAATTTGGCTTCAATTTGTTAGCATATCTAAATCTGCTAGCACTTCTAATGTTCCCCTCCCCCAGACTGACTATGCTGCTGTCCAAAGGTGCCTCCTGTGCTCCTTCATCCAGAGTGTGTGTGTGTGGGGGGGGGGGGGGCACTCTAAGAGCCGATTCACACTGGGGCGACCTGGGATCCGACTTCAAGTCGGGTGGTCGAGAAAATGAATGGAAGTGAATGGGAGCTGTCTTAATGTACACTACTGAAGTCGCACCGACTTGTAGGCAACTTGTACCCATTGATTTCAATGGAAGTCGCCTCAGAAGTCGGATCACTGTCTTAACTGAAGCAATAATACAGGGAGATAACATACATTTCTCAGGTAAACCCCTCCCTCCCACAGAGCTGATTGTTGTTTGATTGGCCACTGTCCTGGAGGCAATTTGAAGTTGCCTTGTAAGTTGCCTGATGATTCATACTCAAGTCGTGTCCAAGTTGCCTCCCAAAGTTGTACTACAAGTCGTGTTGCCCCTGTGTGAATGGGCTCTAATACAGGAGATGTGCTACTGGCCATATCACCAGGTTAAAACCAAAGGAAAAAACCCAAAACAAAAACAAAATCTGAATGCAGCCACCACATCTAATAATTGGTAAGCTGTAGTATATAAAATGTTTGGTTTTGGGTTTAATAATGCTTTAAATTCATGTAATGTTTTCCTAATAATGTGATTTTAATTGGTTGTGAATGCAAAGTTATTTTGTAAACATGAGAGCAAAGGTGCCTTTTTTGTAGCGAGTGTACAAAAAGAACAAATACTGCAATCAAGCCTCCTACATGTTCTACTTTTAGAATATTGGGAAGGATAACAGTTGATGCTAGGAAATTCTTACAAGCCTTTAATATATAATAATGTGCTTTCATTTGGAGGTGCCTGTAAATCTTGTAAGCAGGAAAAACTTCATGAGGGTCAGCCTTTCACAAGTTTGTCTCTTTTTTTTTTCTTTTTTTTTCTTCTGGTAAATGAGGTGGGAGTGTTTTTTTTATTTTTTATTTTAATTTATCAAAGTAAAAGCAGTCTTTTTAATGCTGGGTTCCAGAAAATGAAACCTTGAGGTGTGGGTATGTAAACTACCACAGCATTGCCTTGTCATGACTCAGCAGCACTTTGAGCTTATTCTGAGCTTGTGGCAGTTTCTTTAACACTTTAGTATGTTGCTGCCACGTTGGACTTTTATTTCATAAAGAAAAGGCATATGACATGCCGTTTGGGCCAGTTGGTGAGATTCTTGGGGATAAGGAAATCTACTTTAAAAAAAGGTACTGATAATCTTTTCCTCTCACCCCTGAGCTAAAAGATCTATATTTACCCAAGTCCTATATCTGTGGCCCGTGGAACCCCATACATTTCTATAGGGTGGTTCCTTTGTGTCTTCTATACTGACAGATGGCCCCATAGAAGTCTGTGGAAATAGATTATGGATGCTTAACAAAGAGTTCAGCTAGAGAACGTGAAGAATGCTGTGGACTGGCTGATTTAGGTATGTATACATCTGGTCTAGAGATGGTCTTCCTTTTTGGCTTTAATGAGGGTGGGATGGCTATGAAGAAATCCAAGGCCGTTTGAAGGAATTAGGGGGCCCCAAGCAAAATAAACATGGAGGGCCCCCCCCGCCTCAATGCAAACCCCCCAGTGCAGAGACACCCCTGCACCTCTGGAACCCTTTACATTACAAAGCACCTTGCGCCTCAGGACCCCTTTACATTACACAGCACCCTGCACCTCTAGGCCACTTTACATTACACAGCCCCCCATAGCTCTGGACCCTCTGCATGTTACACACTCTTTTCAGTGCAGACTCCCCTTCAGTTCACACCCCCCTCAGTGCAGAGACCTCCTTCAGTGCAAACCCCCTCAGTGCAAAGACCCTCCTCAGTGCTAAACCCCTCAGTGCAGAGACCCCCCCCCCCCGTAGTGCAGAGACCCCCTCTCCAATTCAGTACCTCAGGCTCAGATGCTGCAGATCAGCGTGGTGATGGCACATGCACAGAAGGTCCCCCTTTGTACACATAAACAGATAGGAGGAGAGGAGGCTTCACTCGGATGTGCACTGTTCTATGAGACGTGTCGAACGCCGCTGACTGGGACGCTCAGATAGCCGGCGGCTGTGAGAGGAGGGGATGTCACCATGCATCCCCTCCTTTGTATCGCGGTATCACAATAGCTGCCTCGAGTCTCCCTGCAGCTGCTTCAGTCACGGAGGGGGGGGGGGGGTGACCTGACACCCCCCAGTGTGTGGCCCACCCCCCCCTTAGTACGACACTGCCGGCCGTGTCCCGAGCGGTACAGGAGATTAAGTGTCCTGTTCCCGGCCAGACTGACAAGAAGTGAGCATTTCCTGTCAGTCCGGCCAGGAACAGGACACTGAATCTCCTGTACCGCGCGGTATTCTGCCGGACTTACAGGAGGAGTTCGACCACGCTACAGCATGGGAAGGGGAAGTTGGTGGCCCCCGGCCAGCTCGGTACCCCAAGCAATTGTTTGCCTTGCCTATCTTGTAGCGACGGGCCTGAAGAAATCTCAGCTTGTCAGCAGTCATAATGTAGTGCCTCCTAAAACAACTCAGTTTCTCTGTAGTTCAGAGGACAGTCTCTGTGAAATGTGTGACGCATGCAGTGCATTTTAAATGCACATATTTGCCAGCACGCCAGGATCTTGAAATGTTGTCCAAAGGTTTTTATTGAGGAAAGATCACATCACAAGAGAGGGTGCAACGTTTCGAAAGGGTCCTGCGAGGCTCCAAAACGTTGCACTGTCTCTTGTGATGTGATCATTTTTTTGTATTTTTTTTTTTTTAATTGTTTATAGATTTTCAAATCGGACACAGTAATTACATAATCCAGACATTTGAATGTTTAAAAGTGCAAGAAATAAACAGTCACATTTTTCAACAGGAAACAGAAAAGTCTGGTTGTATACAAGTTAGTTATACCATAAAATAAAAAATAAGTGGTGGGTTCAACATGAACAACTTATCATGGCTCTGCTGAGCAGAAGCATATATCAACAATCTATTACCTCTATAGAAAAAAGAGATGAGGGAGCTGCGGTGGCACTGCGCTGACAAGCCATTCACCTCTGCAGCCAAGGGTTAGGATCCCGGTCTCTGCTACATGTGAATTGAGTTTGGTGGTCTCAGCCTGGCTCCCTGTGGGTGTGCTATGCAAGGTACGCCTGTGCTTAGTACTCCCACCCCCTCCACAAAAAAACCACCACACTTGCACGCACATGAAATTGTTTAAACACACACGCACTTTGGCCATGCGGTCTCCTAAAATAAAGAGAGGCGAAGGACCTACGGGGCTGGCTGGGTGGGCTAGGCCCCCTCACTCCCTCATAGGGTGAGTCCCTCTGCCCCATTGGGGTCCCGTCGGGCCCCAGTTGGGCTCCCAAGAGGAGCAGGTAGGGCGGGGTGAGTGGGAGGCCCCCCTTCACACCCGCCATTGCCACCAGGGGCATGGAGAAGGATGGCGATTGCATCCGGGGGGAGGGTCTGCCTACTCCCAACTCCTGCAGTCCGGGTCCTCTCTCTCGAGTTCACGCACAAAAATACACTTTAAAAAAGAAAAAAGAGATGAAGGGAAGAGAATTTATTTTTAATAAAAATTAAGATAAAATAAAAAGGGGCATCATCCTATACAGAAATGTAGGGGACATGGGCAGTGGGTAGGCAGCTATGGTGGAGTGGGATGAGGCTCTGTGTTAAAATCAGAAGAGTCCCATCTCTCCCAGATGGCTTCAAATTTGGGTAAAGAATCATCTATAACAGCTGTAAGACGTTCCATCCTTCTAATATCAACAATTGTCGATAAGAATTGTGCAAAAGTGGGAGGGGAGGTACCTCTCCAGCGTTGAGAAATTACACGTTTGGCTGCCAGTAAAAGAAAAGCCATCAGTTTGCCAAGAGTTTTGGGGATTTTCGGGAGAGGTAAGCCTAGAAACGTATGTAAAGGCTGAAAGGGTACGTTTATTTTGTGATGTAATTTTTCTGCAATAAAAACCTTTGGAAGACCTTTCAAGTTCCTGGTGTGCCGACTAAGGATAAGCTCAAGCGTGTTCGTAACGCCACGTTCCCACCAGAAAGCTGCCACACTGCAGCGCTAATCACAGGCAGTGCGCAGAACGGGAAATGTCTGACTACCTGTGATTATCGCATCTTCCCGGTGGGCATGTGGCTTTGCGAACACGCCTGAGCTCATCCTTGGTGCTAATGAATATGTACATTTATCTGTGATGTTTCCAGTAACCACCTGGTAGTCACTGCAGCACCCACTATTGATGTACCCTGTTTGCAGGAACGTGTGTGCAAGGAGAATATAAACAAGACATGCGGTGCATATTCTCGGGGGATAGTGAATACATGTCATAAAATTCAAGAAAGTAAATGTGTGGGGATCTTCACAAAGTGAGTTTACGAACTTCAAGATCGTTCAGATCAATAGGAGTAGGCTATAAGTAATTAAAATACAACCTGAAAATGAATATGATTTTTAACTTTGACCATAGAAGCATTTTATTCTTAGGTTTTTGCCTTAGGGCCCCTTTCACACATGCGGACCGTATGTCCGCTTTTTCATCAATCCGTTAACGGCTGAAAAAGGGACATACATGTATCCCTATGGGATAGCGGGTGTCAGCGGATCTCATCTGAGTCCGCTATGCTCCGATTCTGCAGACTGAGGAAATTCTATTTTTTCCATCCGTCTGTGGATCCGATGAACACTGACAAATGGTCCATGTTCATCTGATCCCCCCCCCCCCCCTAGGGGAGAGCGGAGATCTTACAGGACGGTTCCTGCATGGTGTGCGGGGACCGCCCTGTCATCTGCCGGCTCAGCGAGGCAGATAATTTTTTTTTTGTCTTAAGAGAAGTATGGCTTTCTAAAAAAAAAAAAAAAAAAAAAAAAAACTACTTGCCTAGGTGGATGCAGCACCGATCCAATGCTGCATCTGTCCCCCACCAGCTCTGTAGTGAGAATTGAGCGATCAAACACCACTGATCGCTCAGTTCTCCCCCTCCACTCCAAGCAGAGAGCCGTGACTGTCAGTCAGCTGCTTTCTGCTGTCGCCTCCAGTTCACTGGAGCTCTGGGCTGTGGGAGGCAGGGGGGCTGGCTCAGGCTTTTTAGGCAGGGCCACCATCAGGGGGGTACAGGCAGTACACCTGTAAGGGGACCGGATGGCATCTTTCTTTTTTTTTTTTTTTTTATAATTTTTTAACTTCTTTTTTTTTTCTTTTTTGTCCAGCACCCAAAGCCCCACCGACCTCTAAGGGGCCTGGATGGCATCCCCCTTTTATTTTAATATTTTTTTTATTTGTATTTTTTTTTATTGTAACCCGCTTCTCAATTTGCAGCAGGAGCACCCTTCCCCCCCCCCCCCCCCCGGTTCTCTGCTCCAGGGGGCCCATGCCTAAAGCTGTGTAATAGGCCCCAAAATTCCCGAAGGCGGCCCTGCTTTTAGGGGATCACTGAAAGGCTAAGCAAAGTGCCGTTTCATGAGTCTGGTTGGATCCCGAATATATGGTTGGGATATTTTCAGAGCCTGGACCAGTTCTGTGATCTCAGAGCAGTGTTATTTACCCAATCCCCTGATCCATCCAGTCTCAATGACTGTTCCCTGCAGCCTTTTCTCACCATGTTTCAGTGTTCTCATGCCTTCTGATGTCATCAAGAACAGTGTAGAGCTTGTAGCCCTGGAATGGGTTTGAAGATTCTGAAGGACAATCCGCTGCTACAGTGTAGGGGAATAGAGGAGAGCATTGACTGCAGGGGGAGCGGAGGATTAGGAAAGAACTGTTCTTTTAGTGGCCCCTAGATGTCATTTTGCATTTGACCCTTGCTGTGCAGGGACAGCTCCATTGCAATAGGGCATTTTTTTCACTGGAGATGGGCTTTAACACATTGACCCCAGCTTCACACACACATGGTGTCAGATTGGTGGACCACCTTGTGAGGCGCTGTGTATATGCACTCCTGTGTTTTGTGCTGGAAGTGGGCCACTCTCAGCACGGAGACCGAGATGTCATTGTCAAGTCATGGTCTCAAATGAATCATTGGGAGCCAGGAGGGGCCAGCTCCCGATCACATGATTACTGTGATATACTATGATTTCAGGAGTGGAAGAGGACTCCAGTGGCAACTTGTAAAGCTCTGGTGAACTCCATGCTCATTTGGGTTAAGGCAGTGCTGGAAAAATAATGGTGGCCACACAAAATATTGACACTTTGTACCCAATTTGGACATTTTCACTTAGGGGTGTACTAACTTTTGTTATCAACAGTTTAGACATTAATGGTTGTGTGTTTGAGTTAGGTTGAGAAGACAACAAATTTACGCTGTTATACAAGCCGTACACTCACTACTTTACATTGTAGCAAAGTGTAATTCTCCAGTGTTGTCACATGAAATATTTTTTTTTTTATGTATAAATGTAAAAGATTTTCGTGATCTTTATTCTAAGCAAAAAAATTGTGATTTTTATTTTGGCCAGAATCGTGCAGCTCTAAAAATAAAACAATAAAAAATAAATATATATATATATATATATAATATAGGAGTTTAGGAGCTGCTAGTGTACATGAAGCCTAAAGGGATTACACTGTTTCTGAAGGCAAAACTATTTTTTTTATCCTAATGCATTCTCTACATTAAAGCCGAACCTCACTCTCATTGACTATTTTTTAAATCCTTGTTGCCAGCGTTAGTAAATGGATAGGATAGTACCGTATTTTCCGGCGTATAAGACGACTTTCTGCATGTAAAATCATGCCCCAAAAGTCGGGGGTCGTCTTATACGCCGGGTACCTGTGTGTGCCTGTGTGTCAGTCGGCGGCCATCCATTATTCAAAAGCCGCGCCTCCTTCACAGGCTGTTCCGTGATAGGCGGAACACTAATTTTCCCATCAGAGCCTCTGTTTAGTGTTCCACCTATCACGGATGCCTTCTCATCCTCAGCCTCAGCCTCGACCTCGGACGAGAGGACATCCGTGATAGGCGGAACACTGAACAGAGGCTCTGCTGGGAAAATTTGTGTTCCGCCTATCACGGAACAGCCTGAGGAGGAGGCGCGCTTTTTTGATAATGGACGGCTGAGTCGGATGACAGCGCGGCTTTTAAATAATGGATGACCGCCGTCAGGAGAAGGAGTCTGCAAACAGGAGAAGGTAGGGAATGGTGGGACACAGTGAGGCATGTTAAAAATGGCACAGCAGGGCATGTAATAATGGCACAGCGAGGCATGTAATAATGGCACAGCGAGGCATGTAATAATGGCACAGCGAGGCATGTAATAATGGCACAGCGAGGCATGTAATAATGGCACAGCGAGGCATGTAATAATGGCACAGCAGGGCATGTAATAATGGCACAGCAGGGCATGTAATTAATGGCACAGCAGGGCATGTAATAATGGCACAGCAGGGCATGTAATAATGGTACAGCAAGGCATGTAATAATGGTACAGCAGGGCATGTAATAATGGCACAGTGAGGGGTCGTCTTATACAGTGAGTATATCCCAAAACTAACATTTTAGTTGGAAAATTAGGGGGTCGTCTTATACGCCCAGTCGTCTTATACGCCGGCAAATACGGTATATCTTATTTACTTGTGTTTTTAAACTTTTTATTTTTTTAACATTTCTTCAGTTAGTCCTGATTTCAATGCCTAGGGAAATTATGTCATACATCACAGGAGTCTTCAGTGGGGGAGGGGTGCGCTTTCTCAGCTAAGCACACCCCTCTTCTTTGCATGCCTGAGCTAAGGTCAGGTTGATTCCAGGAAGTAAATGTTACCTAAATCATCTGTCCAATCTCAAGTTGGCCAAGTCAAAGATTGGTATTCGTCCCCGTCCCCCCCGAAAGGTGCTAGATATGGCACCCGGGGGGGGGGGGGGGGGGGAGACATATGAGCGGAAGTTCCACTTTTGGATGGAACTCCATTTTAAATAGCATTTTGTTTTGTGGTGCTGTAGGTTTTACTTTAACCACTTAAGACCCGGACCAATACGCTGGTAAATGACCCAAGGTGTTTTTGCGATTCGGCACTGCGGCGCTTTAACAGACAATTGCGCGGTCGTGCGACGTGGCTCCCAAACAAAATTTGCGTCCTTTTCTTCCCACAAATAGAGCTTTCTTTTGGTGGTATTTGATCACCTCTGCGATTTTTTATTTTTTGCGCTATATACAAAAATAGAGCGACATTTTTGAAAAAAAACCACTATTTTTTACTTTTTGTTAAAAAAAAAATCAAATAAACAAAATTTTAGTCAAACATTTAGGCCAAAATTTATTTAGCCACATGTCTTTAGTAAAAAAAAAAAAATCGCAATAAAAAAAAAAAAAATAGCTACCTAGCGGGAACAGCGACACTAATACAGCGATCAGAAAAATGATCACTTAGTGACGCTGGCAATAGGGAGTGAAAGGGTTAACTAGGGCGGTGATCAGGGGGTTAAAACTTTATTAGGGGGGGTGGGGGGGCTATCCTGAACCTAACATTAACTGATTTTACACTGCCTGTCACACTGACACTAAATGCAGTGATTAGATCACTGCATTCAGTGACACTGTGACAGGGGGGGTGGGGGGGCAGATCGCAAGGGGTTAAGTATGCCTATGTGTGTGTGTGTCAGTGTAGTGTTGGTGCAGGACTTACTGTTAGGTGTTCCTCTCATCGCAGCAGTTGGAAATACCGCTGCGATGAGAGATTACATCACTTCCCCCTTCCTGTGTTTACACAGGAGGAGGAAGTGACACAAAGGGGGAGCGCAGCGATTGGCTGGGAGAGATCGCGGGGGGGCGGGTAAACACCGACATCCGCCCGCTCGTCCCGGATCGCTCCCGGAGACACGGGGACCTCCGCACGCCGCGGAGGGGGTCCCTGATCGGACCCCCGACCCGCTACTGGGCGAGGACGTAAATTTACGCCCTTGTGCCCATCCGTGCCATTCTGTGGCCGTATATATGCGTGCGGAGGTCCTTAAGTGGTTAAGGTAAAAAAAAAAAGCCCTTTGTGTGTCTGCACAGTTCCAATAAAATAAATAATTGTGTCTGCGTAGTTTTGCACTAGATTTAGCTATTGATATCAGTAGTTGATTGGATGTATAGACAAAATACAAAATTTGAACATCGTTGGATATGTGCAGGGCCAGCTTTCTGCATGAACATGGGCACAGAGCTTATCCAAGCATTTATATTTCTTTTTTATTACATTATTTTCACTGCAGCAACAAGAGGCCCAAAATGCAAGAAGTGGTGGCGGTTATTTTTTCATGGTCAATTTACCAATTGCTGGTAAATTGTGAATTTATTGTGACTGTATATGCTGTTTCGCTCAGACTTTGGTACTGAAAGATGGCACATAGAGTTTAGCTTTGAGGATTTCCGCTTGGTTGTGTGTCTGGGTTTCTGAAATACTAAGCATACCAGACCTGTTTGGCTTATGGGACTAATAACCTGCTTTCCTGATACAAAGAGCTGCAAAGTCCTGCATAATAGAATATGGCAGTCTGCCCCAGCACTTCACTATTTACAAAGCCTGGTAATAACTGACACATTCTTTCTCCTCTTAATTCTTTGTGTACTCTGTCAAAGTTAGGTTTCCTTCTGCCGGCAGTGATTCATGTTTGAGTTCAATTCTAAATAGATTGTATAACAGATCACTTTAACAAGCAATATGTCAGTTACTGAATTTGTTTTCCAGGTAAAGACAGAGTTTTCAACACTCCCTTGTGTGAACAGGGAATTGTTGGATTTGGCATCGGAGTTGCAGTTTCTGGCGCTACCTCCATTGCTGAGATCCAGTTTGCAGACTACATATTTCCAGCATTCGATCAGGTTTGTTCATCTAGTTTATAAAGTACAGAAATGGTATGTCTTATTGAATACACAAAGCCACAAATGAAAACCTCAAACTGTATTCACTAATCTAAATGCCATTGTTTCATGCATTTATGATGATAGATTTGTGTACTATAGTAAACTTGTTAACATAAACTATGAATCTATATTTTTATATCTTGTGTTTTCTTGAATTTATAGATATAGGTTAAAGAGAATATATATATATATATATATATATATATATATATATATATATATATATATATATATATATATATATATATATATATATATATATATATATATATATATATATATATATAAAAAATCTCTATCATTCATAAAGTATTCGTGCCCCTTTCACTTTAATTTTTATGTTGCTGCCTGATACTACAGTTGTTTTAAATACATTTTTTCCCCCATTCTATGCCCATTCAATACCCCATAATGACAAAGTGAAAACTGAATTTTGGAAATGTCTGTGAATTTATAAAAAATGAAATATCACATGTACTTAAGTAATTTGACTTGTTGAATCACCTTTGGCAGCAATTACAGCCTTAAGTCTTTTTGGGCGTGGCCCGACAAGCTTTGCATACGTGGATTGGGGGATTTTGTTGTTGTTGTTTGCAAATCCTCTCAAACTTGATTAGGTTGGATGGACCATCGGTGGACAGCCATTTTCAGGTCTCTCCAGAGATGTTAAAGTCAGGGCTCTGGCTGGGCCGCTTCTGTCTGGGCCACTCTGACATTCACAGAGCTGTCCTTAAAGGGGTTCAAAAGGTTTGTTTTTTATTTTCTAAATAGGTTCCTTTAAGCTAGTTCATTGTTGGCTCACTTACCCTTTCCTTCCATTTCCCTTCTAAATGTTTTTTTTTCTTTGTCTGAATTTCTCACTTCCTGTTCCTCCTCAGTAAGCTGTTGGTTAAGCTGTTCTGGCTGACTAACCACCGCTCGGATGATGGTGGCAAGTTTACTGAGGAGAAACAAAGTGAGAAATTCAGACAAAGAAACATTTTTTTTTTTTTTAAGAAGGGAAAAGGTAAGTGAACCAACAATGCACTAGCTTAAAGGAACCTATTTAGAAAATGAAAAAACAAACCTTTACAACCTCTATAAAGGGGAGTTCCACGCACAATTTTACTTTTTAAATATAAATACCCCTGTAATACACAAGCTTAATGTATTCTAGTAAAGTTAGTCTGTAAACTAAGGTCCGTTTTGTTAGGTTGTTACAGCATTTAGTTTATAATCTAGAAATCTAGAAATAGACCGTGGCCATCTTAAGTGTGGGCATCATGAAGCCAGACTGTATGACTTCCTGGATTTCAGCTTTGCATATCTCGCACATGCTCAGTGCTGCACAAGCAATGTAATAGGCTTCAGTCAGGTTTGCAAGGACTACTGGGAAACATGATGCCTATCCCAGAAACCCTTGCAAATAGCCTTGTGACTTAATAGCCTAGGCTAATGAGGAGGAAGTAATGGACTACCAAATAAAGGTTTTTACAAGCAACAAAATAAATAAAAATTGTCCATTCTGAACACTATGAGATTAGGGCATGCAGCACAGACAAACATAAAAAAATGGGTGGAACTCCACTTTAAGCCACTTGGCTGTGTGCTTATGATCATTGTCATGTTGAAAGGCGAACTTCAAGTCCAGTCCGAGGTCCTGAGTGCTGTGGAACAGGTTTTCATTGAGGATATCTCTATTCTTTGTACCTGTCGGCTTTCCCTCAACCCTGGCCCGTCTCTGCGGCTTAAAAACACCCCTACCACCAGCATGTTTCACTGTTAGGGTGGTATTAGGCAGGTGATGAGGGTGGTATTAGGCAGGTGATGAGCGGTACATGGTTTCCTCCAGACATAACGTTTAAAATTTGATGTCAAACCGTTCAATCTTGGTTTCATTATACCAGAGAAAGTAAAAAACATATTTGTTTTCAAAATTGTCACCCTTTGTTTATAGCGCAAAATATAAAAACCACACAGGTGATCAAGTACTAATGAAAGAAAGCCCTATTTGGGGGAAATAAAGGACGTCAACTTTGGGTACAATGTCGTACAACCGCGCAATTGTCAGTTAAAGGGATGCAGTGCCGTATTGCAAAAAATTGCCTGGTCATTAAGGGGGCAAATCCTTCCGGGCTGAAGTGGTTAAAGCGGTAGTAAACCGTAACTTAAGAAAAAATAAAATATCCCCTGCAAGGCAATGTCATAATGTGCTAATATGCATACTAACGCATTATTCAAGACTTACCCCAAAACTAAGCCCAACGCTGACAGGGCTTCCATCTTCACCCAGTCTTCCTCCCAGGTTCGTGGCAACGTGAGTGGCCTGAGGAGAAATGACGTCACTCATGCGCATGCGTGTGGGAGCTCTCATTTACTGCACAAGCTCTGAAGGTGTGGCACGGTACGCCGGGCCTTCAGTACGCATGCGCCGGCGATGTCACCAGCTGCAGTGCAAGTTTAGGAGATATTTAACTGTACCTACAGGTAAGCCTTATTCTAGGCATTCCTGTAGGTACAAGTAAAAAAAAAGTTAGTTTACTACCACTTTAAAGATTACACAGTTTTCCCATGTAATTATTTTTTTTTTTAAGGTATTAAAAAATTAAGTATTTAAATGCCCTTATTTACTTAAAGCATAACTTTACCCCCAAACATTTTTAAATAAAGTGTGTGCTGTAAATTGCCTCCAGCATGGTCCCTTTTCCTTCTTGCTGGAAACCATTTTGCTGAAGCCCAGAGCCCTTGAACAGCAGTAAATCATAAAGCGAAACTAAACATCGAATGTCTGGTTTCATAACTGATCACATGTGCAGCACCATGGCAGTTGCAGATCTAAGGCCGCGTACACACGATCAGACCGGTCCGATGAGAATGGTCCAACGGACCGTTTTCATCGGGTCACCACTGAAGTGGCCTCATGGTCTGATGTGCGTACAAACGAAGTTCAATGTTTCCAAGCATGCGTCGACTTGATTCTGAGCATGCACAAGTTTTTGGTCCGATGCTTTTGCGTACTAACCATTGTTTTGGTCCGACGGTCAGGTGTCCATCGGACAGATTTTAAAGCAAGTTTTAAAACTTTGGTCCGATAGACAACGGCCTGATGGGCTGTACACACAATTAAATTTGGTCCGATGAAACTGGCCTTAAGGCCAGTTTCATCTGACCGGTCTGATCGTGTGTACGCGGCCTAACAGAAGCAACTTCCTTGGCTGTAAAGTATAGGCGGGTTTAATTCCACTTTAGGGCTGTCAGTCAGACCTCTACAAATTTGACAGTGCCTAAAAATGGAGAGCAACTGAGCATGTGCAGAGCAGGGTGAGACAGTGTATTACTGGATTTTAAACAGTATAGACAATTATTTTAAATGTTTTACATATAATGTAATTGCTATCTGCAAAAGAAGCCAGCCTGAAGTTATCTTGCAGAAATGTTCTAATTTAAAGTTTCACTTTAAAGCCATAGTCATGTCACACTGCAGTCTGAGTCTTCTCATACCTATTGTTTACATGAGACATGGTCCTTCTTTGGGTGCCAATAAGGGCTGAAACAACTAATCGATTATGAAAATAGTTGTCAACTATTTTCATAATCGATTAATCGGCCAGTTGATTAGTTGGCCTGCATATAGATTGCATTACTTGTTTACATATCGGGAAATACAGTGCAGCACACATACAGCTCAGTACACCATCCATACATGTCACTAAGTGCCTGAGAATTTGTGAATGTGCAAGTGTGAGGAGCAATGCCTCATGGGACATGTAGTCCTGGGCAGGAAGTGAGTGGTTCTACCTTCCTCTAGCGGGCGCTCTATACTATACTTTGCAGCTTGCTATTGAGGCACTCTGAAGGCAGGAGGAGCCAGAAGCATCGGTGAGGGACCCCAGAAGTGGAGGATCTTGGCTGCTCTGTGCAAAACCATTACACAGAGCAGGTAAGTATAACAGGTTTGTTTAAAAAAAAAAAAAAAAAAAAAATCACTTTAACCACTTAAGGACCCCCGCACGCACATATAGGGCCACAGAATGGCACGTACAGGCACAAGGCCTAAATTTACGTCCCCGCCTTAGTGCGGTTCGGGGGTCCCATCGGGACCCCCTCCGCGGCGTGCGGGGGTCCCCCTGGCTCCGGGAGCGATCCGGGATGAGCGGGCGGATGTCGGCGTTTACCCGCCCCCCCGCGATCGCTCCCAGCCAATGCGCGCGCTCCCAGCTCCTGTCACTTCCTCCTCCTGTGTTTACACAGGAAGGAGGAAATGATGTAATTTCTCATCGCAGCGGTGTTTCCCACCGCTGCTGATGAGAGAAGACATCACAAGTAAGTGTGCACCAACACAACACTGACACACACTCACATAGGCAGATTAACCCCTTGTGATCGCCCCCCCCCCCACCCCCCTGTCACAGTGTCACTGAATGCAGTGATCTAATCACTGCATTTAGTGTCAGTGTGACAGGCAGTGTAAAAAACAGTTAGTGTTAGGTCCAGGGTAGCCCCCCCACCCCCCCTAATAAAGTTTTAACCCCCTGATCACCGCCCTAGTTAACCCTTTCACTCCCTATTGCCAGCATCACTAAGCGATCATTTTTCTGACCGCTGTATTAGTGTCGCTGTTCCCGCTAGGTAGCTATTTTTTTTTTTTTTTATTGCGATTTTTTTTTTTTTTTACTAAAGACATGTGGCTAAATAAATTTTGGCCTAAATGTTTGACTAAAATTTAGTTTATTTGATTTTTTTTTAACAAAAAGTAAAAAATAGTGTTTTTTTTTTTCAAAAATGTCGCTCTATTTTTGTATATAGCGCAAAAAATAAAAATCGCAGAGGTGATCAAATACCACCAAAAGAAAGCTCTATTTGTGGGAAGAAAAGGACGCAAATTTTGTTTGGGAGACACGTCGCACGTCTGTTAAAGCGACGCAGTGCCGAATCGCAAAAACACCTTGGGTCATTTACCAGCGTATTGGTCCGGGTCTTAAGTGGTTAAAGACTCTGTGCAGGGAAGATCAGCATCTGAACCCAGAGAAAGTGGAGGTAATAGAAGGCATTGCAATTACTGTAGTTGGTTATTTATATTTACCACTGCATATGGATATTTAAGAATAAATTGCCTTTTTTTTTATTTAACTAAATTGTACACCACACTTTTTTTTTTTTTCTTTTTTTTTTTTTTTAAGGATTATCAGATTAGTCGATTAATCAAAACAATAATCGGCCAACTAATCGATTATGAAAAAAATCGTTAGTTGCAGCCCTAGTGCCAATGCCATTGCCTGCTTGACAAGGACGCTTCTTCTATTTGCCCAGAAAGGGATTTTAAATTACATATATTTTGGTATTTTGTTCAGACTTTCATTATTTTGTGCTTTCTGCTTATTATAGCTCTCCATTTATATAATTTTCTCTAATGCTTACATTATATTTTCTTTTCCAATTATGATTAGACAGATGGTTAATAGAAGCAAGAATCATTCTCCTCGAGGCTCAAAATTATTCATGAGTAGAGCATTAACACAAAAAAATGAATTGCTTATTAAACTAATTCAAAGTAGTCTGGAGTTTTATTTTTATTTTCTTGCAAATTGTCATGAATTTCACTCCTCGTGATTATTAAGCTGGACAAACAGAATTGGGGTTCTCTAGTTTAAGACCGGCTGGTTGATCAAGAAAAATCACTTGGAGTTTCCCCATCTACACTAAACAATGTCTTCTGCTGCTGGCTATAGTATTCTGACAGATGGCGGCTGCTCCTGCCAGAATATGTGAGCAGGGAGTGCTGCCAATTGGCTGCAGTCACTTTTCAGCTCATCATTTTCTGTCCAATGCCTGCAAAGGAACCCACAGTAAATGCATAGATGCAGTAAATGCATAGAGTGACGGCGAATGCCTAGAGTGGTGTATCAGTTCATGGCTCCAACTTAGTGTATGGAATGCCCACAGTAGCTGAGATGTCCAAACCAGTTGGACAGCCCCAGTAATAGGGGATGTTTGCTTCTGAATGGCCAGGAGCAGGACGGAGAACATGTCTCCTTAAGCTGGCTACACATTATACAATTTATTTTATTTACCTTAAATTATGTAAGGCAAAGGCCTGCCCGATTGCATACAATTTAAAAAGTATTTAGGTGTGACCTCATATTAATTGGTTTTGGTAAATCTAACAGAAAATTGTATGTGTTGGCAGCTCGGCCCGTGTGCATTGGGAGAGATTCAAGAACAGGGTTAGCTGTGAACTATCAAAGTTGTGCCTTTTGTGCTTTTGGAGAAGCTGAAATGGTGCAAAAGTATTGCATAGCTAAGGGTTGTTTTAAAGCGGAGGTTCACCCTAAAAAACATGTGTATACCATTCCATCCAGCATACTGCCGACATGTACAGTATGCTGTTTTTTTTTTTTTTTTTTCGCTGTACATACCGTTGTATAGCTATTTTCCCCCCTGGCTTCCAGGTAGCGGCTCCCGTGGGAGTGGATGTTCCTATTCAGAGACTAAGTGATTGACGTGATGACAAAAGCTTCCCCCGGCGCATAATGCGCGTCACCAGTTTCCGAAAGAAGCCGAACGTCGGTGCGCAGGCGCGGTATAGAGCCAACTCACAGGCCTCTTTCGGAAACTGGTGACGCGCATTATGCATCGGGGGGAAGCTTTTGTCATCATGTCAATCACTTAGTCTCTGAAAAGGAACACTCACTCCCGTGGGAGCCACTACCCGGAAGCCAGGGGGGAAAATGGCTATATAAGGGTATTTACAGCGAAAAAAATAAAAAAAACAGCATACTGTACATGTTGGCAGTATGCTGGATGGAATGGTATATACATGTTTTAGGGTGAACCTCCTCTTTAAGATGCCTAAAGCCTGGTGTTCTGTGCCTTTTAATATGTTCTGTGACCTGTCTGACCAGAAGAGAATTGAATAATCCTTAGACCATAGACTTAAGATTCTTCACTACTCTTGCCTCAGGGGGCCTGCATTGCCTATCGTTTCTCAGCAACCTCACTTCTGTGAGCATTTGCTCCATTGAGATAGAGCCATGGCTTTATGACCACTCCAGTCACTCCCCAAACTGCCTCAATAAATGTATATGTGGAGTGTCGTGTAGTGATTTGGGAGAAGATGCTGCATGCTTCTCTTGGCCAGGGGTCATTTTGTCTGCACCAAGCATGTACAAGGATTCCCCAGCTCTGTAAAAAAGCAAACAAAAAAATTAAGTTTATAGCCTTCTTTCTTCATAAGGTAGTGCGTGTTTTTTGTGTGTGGAACCTTCTTCACAATGGAGTACACACTCCCATTTGGAGAAGCATAATAGTTTTATTATCAAGGTTCCCTTGGATAGAAATATGGACTGAATCTATGAGCACTCAGTAGATGCGTCTGATCTGTCAGTGGCAAACCATATTCCCTTTGGCATACTTTTTTTTTTTTTTTGTAATATTCAATTTGTCAAGCAAGATTTATTTTTTGCAATGCAACACATTGGTCCGAACAAGTTCTTTTTGGAAACATTTTTTTCTCTCCATTCCTGGACACAAAAAAAATGTAAATCCAATTCCTTCAGTCTGTATGAAGCCTTGTGGCCAAATCTTGCCATACTCCACTCCCACTTTTCTTCACGGAATATTCCCAATTGCAAAATGGTAAAAGCCTGCAGGCACCACGCTTGAGGGATATATTGTACAGCTCCTAGAAAATGGCAGTGTAGCAACTGCAGTCGAAGACAGGATAAGTAAACCCTTATGGATGACAGAAATATGACACATTGTGCAATGAAGCAACGTGCTTATTGTGCTGGGGTTGCAGGTACATTTCAAAAGCTCCAAAGAAATGACTGCAAGAATGCAAAATGTGTAAAAACGCAGTACTTGCTTTTCTGCAGCGCCTCCATTGAACCAAAAATGCGTTTAATTTACATTTAAAAAAAGACCCTTTCCAAAAACGCAAAGGGTGAAAATAAGCATAGATGTAAATATGTCCCATAGAAAACCATGTTAAATGGACTGTAATGAGTCTCTGCAAAAAGTATCAAATGTGAACCAGACCTTAAGTTGAAAAAAAACTTTTACGTACAGCTGCCTATCCTTTTTCTATTAAAATGAATATTCTAAATTATAACCTAAAAGAACAGGCACATAGCATCAAGTAAATAACTGTAGAAACCAGCTTCAGGAGAGGTACTAATTTTACTATTGAAAGAAAATATTAAGAAGCTCTGGGATGATGCTACACGCTAATGTCTGCTGGAAAGTTAATCATCATATTTCAGTGGCGCTTTTCTCTGTACGGTATTTGACTGAACGTACTTAAGGTCCTTTTATGTAATTGTTTAAATTCTTTTTAACCTTGGCCATTTCCTTGAACAAAAGATCTTTAAATTACAGTAGCAAAGTTGCTTAGGAAATTGAATTCTGATTGTAAATGTTGTGGCTCGTCATTGGCTTAACACAAAACAGCTGTTAAAACTAATTAGGAAATTCTTCTTCTTTTATCAATGTCTTCTTTATCTCGGATATCTTTCAGTAACAGCACATTAATGCATTTAGCATTTTGCTTCTAGATGTCCAAGTGCTGAGTCTGAATTCCTTATTTGGCATTCTCCTACAGTGGGTTTCCCTAGTGATTTTTACAGATTTTAATGTAAAATGCCAGTTTCTTTTGTTCATGTATATGTAAACCCAATCACTAAAATATATGTTAATATAAAAAAAAAAAGAAAATTGTGTTTTAAAGCTCTATTGCCACATTATACACTAATGCATCATTTTATAACATCAGCATTACAAACAGTTATTTTTTACAGTTCGATATAAGCTTACATGAAAAATCCTTTCATGTTGTGAGTGCTGCCTGTCTGCTGGCCAACTTTCACCAACTTTCTGAATTCTCAGCATGCTTTGCAGCTTATATTCTGCTACTACTTTCCCTTTCTAAGGAGTACATATCCCATAGTACCTTGCTTCCTGAAACTGTTGATTCCTGTACTGATTCCACTTCCTGAAACTCCTCTCGGTACCTTTTCTAGTGCAGAAAGGCAGGCTCTGTGAATTCTGTGAAAAACTGAAGTAAGAGCCGACACTACTGGATATAACATCTGTGATCTTTATTGTATCATGACCAGTAAAAAAAAGACAAGCCGACGTGTTTCGGCACAAGCCTTGTTCACGGCCTGTTGACAGCTTGTGAACTAGGCATGTGCCGAAATGCATCCGCTTGTCTTTTTTAAACTTATCGTGCTACAATAAAGATCATAGATGTTATATCCAGCAGTGCCGGCTCTTCCTTCAGTTTTTCTCAAGTTTGCCTATTTGGCTGTAAGGACATCCTGAGCCCTAGAGCGCCTGGATTCTGGGTGTGCCGAGGTTACCAGTTACCTGTTATCTGGATATAGTTCAGAGCGGTGTTGTGTTTTTTTTCTCAGTTTAAGCCGATATGTATTCTTCTACATATTTTTGGTAAAAAAACGCAATAAGCGTATGTTGGTTTACGCAAAAGTTATAGCGTCTACAAAATGGGGGATAGATTTATGGCATTTTTATTAGTATTGGCGGCGATCCACCATTTGTATGTATATGTGTATATATATATATATATATATATATATATATATATATATATATATATATATATATATATATATATATATATATATATATGCATGTATATGTGTGTGTGTGTGTGTATATATGTGTATATGTGTGTGTATATATATATATATATATATTTTTTTTTTTTATCGTGACTGAGACATTGCGGCAGACACTTTTGACACTATTTTGGGACCAGTGTCATTTATACAGCGTTCAGTGCTATAAAAATGCAATGATTACTGTGTAAATGACACCGGCGGGGAAGGAGTTAAACACTAGGGGGTGATCAAGGGGTTAAGTGTGTCCTAGGGAGTGATTCAAACTGTGGGGGGATGGTCTCGCAACAACATGACAAGAGATCACTGCTCCCATGACAGGGTGCAGTAGATCCCTGTCCTGTTGCTAGGCAGCACAGGGAAATGCCTAATTTACGTAGTGCCACAATCGCGGGACACCGCGGACATAGTCCGTGGAAACGGTCACGCCCACTAGACCACAAATTAAAAAGGACGTACAGGTACACCCATTTGCCCACGGCGGCCATTGTGCCCGCGTATATCAGCTTGCAGCGGTCGGCAAGTGGTTAAATACAGCATGCATTCGCATTTTTTAGTACAATTTTTTTTTTACACTTTATTTTACTGCAGACTAGTCCTACTATTGCTGAATGTGATGGTTCCAGCTCAGATATGCTGGTTTTCAGGGTGCCAGCACCTGCTGATGAGGCTGCTTTTTCTCCTTTAACCACTTGACCACTGGGCACTTAAACACCCTTAATAACCAGACCAATTTTTAGCTTGCGGTGCTCTTTAACTCAGTCATACAACACTGTAACCAAATGAAATGTTTGTCCTTTTTTTCCCACAAATAGAGATTTCTTTTGTTGGTATTTGATCACCTCTGCATGTTTTTTTTTTTTTTTTGCTATAAATGAAAAAAGAACAAAAATTTTGTAAAAAATAATAATTTTTCTTTATTTCTATTATAAAATTTTGCAAAAAAGTAATTTTTCTTCATAAATTTGGCCTAAAATGTATACTGCTACATATCTTTGGTAAAAAAAAAAAAAAATGTTGGATATTATTTAGTCTGGGTGAAAGTTATGGGGTCTACAAGCTATGGTACCAATTACTGAAAATTGATCAATTTCATCACACCTGATGTACTGTCTATCTACTTAATTTGGTCCATTGTGTTCAGTATGTAACCATTTTGATTTGTAGGATGTCTTTGTCCAGAGATGGGTTTACTAAAAGTTGAGTTACTCCATACTATAGGTTGTATAATTCTACAAAACACAATAAGATCACATAGTCCCTACCATGACTGCCAGTCATGGTTATCAAATGTAGGCTGGAAGTTTATTCACAAAATAATAATGTACCTCTACTTAATACTATAATTGTCTGCTACAATTTACTTTATTATAAAAGTATTAAAAATCAGTTCCTAAAAAATAAAACTTGTTTTTTTCACATTCTCCATTATTTGTCATCCTATAAATAATGGAGAAAGGTATTTGTTAAAACCATGTACCAATAAAACCTTTATATGTTCTTTAAAATACTGAGTAGAATGTTTTCGTCGGATGTCAGTTATTGTCATGTTAACCTGTGCATAATGATACTGCTACATTTGTTGCGAGCAATTTGTGTTAACGATTTTATTTGACTACTAAAACTATTTTTAAATTTTTTTGCAGATTGTAAATGAAGCTGCAAAGTATCGATACAGATCTGGTAACCTTTTTAATTGTGGGAGCTTGACGATAAGAGCACCATGGGGCTGTGTGGGACATGGTGCACTCTATCATTCCCAAAGTCCAGAAGCTTTTTTTGCTCATGCTCCTGGCATTAAGGTAAGATATATTGTGTTTGGGTTCTAAAATCAGTGAAATGCCTGCCCACCAACAATGTACATCACTAAAACCTTTGATCTTATTTAATAGTTGGACAAATCCTTGTAAGGTAGGACTGGTGATAAAGGAATATCTACTGCAGAACACCAACCTGCTACACAGGGCAGAATCGGACCACAGACCCTTACAGAGGTTCACTTGCACGAATACAGAGTGTACAACGGGCCTTGTGTTGAGTACCTGGCCCTAACTGCTAACCTGATTTTATTTACTTGAGCAGGTAGATGAGATTAGGGGGCAAGATTCCCTAACCCTTGTTGTTTAATAATTGTTTTAAAGCGGAGTTGCTAAAATAAAAATAAGTCAGCAGCTACAAATACTGCAGCTGCTGACTTTTGATAATCGCACACTTACCTGTCCAGGGTCCAGCAATGTGGGGGAACGAAGCCCCGCTCGTCTCGCCCCTTCTCTCTGCCGGCATCACTACTGTGGGCGCCCAGCTGTGGCTTCACAGCCGGGCACGCACTGCGCAAGCTGCGCTGCGCACCGTGATTTGCCGAGCAATTCTCTGTGACGTGGAGGGGGGACCTGTGACCTTCCTTTTGGCGGTATTCAGGGAGGAAGTGGGAGCTAACCCCCCCCCCCCCCCCCCAAAAAAAAAAAGAAAAAATGACATGCCAAATGTGGCATGTCAGGGGGGGCACCTTCTCTTAAAGCGGAAGTTCCATTTTTAGGTGGAACTCCACTTTAAGGTACCATACTTCTTTACAAGATTCCATTCTGTGAGAGGGCCCTGCTGCACATTATGCAAAGCCCCAGTGAACTAGAAAATTGTCCATCATATACTCGTTCTAGTTCACGATTTGCCTAACGAGTTGAAATTATCTGCCCCACTAAGCAATTCTTGGTATGTGTTATATTGAACAGTTAATTGGGTGACATTGCATATAATAATAATTTAGCCCTTGTAGAAACTGTGGTCACATCTGTTTTGTCTACTTTCACATTTGTGTTCTGTCTTCCGTTATGTTCTGCTTGGCAAATTGGAACATTCCACTGCCACACCATATGTTTGGGGTTGTGCCAGCACTGACAAATTATACCAGCACGGACATATTCTGTCTAAATTGTGACCATGCTTAACCACATAAGCTCCTACACCTGTACACTCCCTATGGACTAGGGCAATTTTTACATTTCTGCTATATGCCTATTGGTTTATTTATACTAACGAAAACAAAGTACAGTGAAACCTCGGATTACGAGCATAATCTGTTCCAGGAGAATGCTCATAATCCAAAGTACTCGCATATCAAATCGAGCTTCCCCATTGAAGTCAATGGAAACGAAAACAATTTGTTCCGCATTGACTTCAATGGCATACAATACCACATGCGGCCCGAGGAGGGGGGCGCTGGAGAGCCTCAAAAATGGCCAAAAAGGCCTCGGATTGGTTTGGCTGACCTCGGCAAGCCTCGAAAAGACTTCTTTCCCATGATTTGCCGAGGTCAGCCAAGCTGTCCTCGGCCTTTCCGTGCATTTCCAAACGGTGCCGTTCGGCAATGCTTGGCTCCGGCGCCCTACCACCTCAGGCCAAACACGGTAGTGCACACCGCTTTAGCCTTAATCGTGCTCATTTTGTGAGACTACACTCCGAGTTACGATTTTTAAAAATACAGTGCTCGTATTGCGAAACGCTCGTTAACCGCATTACTTACAATCCGAGGTTCCACTGGTATACACAAAAAAATAATTATAAAACAAATGAGCACATTTTATACTTAAAAAAAAAAAGCCAAGCAAAAAAATAATAAAAAATATGCAGATGAAAACTCATCTCTTTTGATCTGCAAATGAACAAAACATATTTGATACAAAAGTAACAGTGTTGCTTAGTATCTCTCTGTCTCACCATGTTTATAGATGTTGTGTTATACTGTATTTTGACAGCTGCAGCTTCTACAGCTGCCATATTTACACAGCAACTACCATTTTGACAGTTGGAAACTTCCAGCAAGTGGGAAGGCAGAGTGACTATTTTGAATCCTTGTGTTGCTAGCGATAGGAAGGTTTAATATATTTACTTGTTTTAAACTTTTAATTTTTTTATTTCATTAGTTACTTCTTGGTTTCCAGGGTTAGGCAAATGATGTCATACATCCCATGAATCTTCAGGAGGGAGAAGTGTTTTTTTTTTCCCCAGCAAAACACTCTCTCTTGCCTGCATGCTTGAGCGAAGGGCAGGTGGATTCCAGGAAGTAAATTCTACATAAATTATCTGTATATCTGTTCACAATGGTGTAACAATCAAAAATATATAAATTAATAAATACACCTAATAACCCTCCTGTTCTTTGTACCATCAAGTGTATCATAAACCTCCCATGAACATCGTTTTTTTTGAAAACACAAATGAATAATGGTATTCAAGTGTCTGTTAATTTTATCACAATTTATAAATCATGTGAACTGTATACTCAAAATGGAGATCTAAAGTGGTTCTAATCTGTTGTGCCACAGTTCATACATAAAACCATATGAAGCTTCCTGTGCAAACTTGCAATGTGTTCTCCTCAAAGGTGCTTCCAGGTGCTGCACGCTTATGTAAATGGTGATCAAACCACACATGTGAGATATTGTCATGATCGTCGGAGAGAGAGCAATCATTTTAGCACCAGACCTACTGCTTAACTCAAATGGGTAACCTGTGAAGGCTTTTAAAGTGTTGCTCATGGAGATTTTTAGGTAGCGTAGTTTGTAGCCATTACACGTTGGGTATCTGTTTACTTGGCATGACATCATTTTTTTTTATATTTCACTGACCAATTGCGTATTATATTGTGTTGATGTGCATTAAATTCATTCAAAGTGTATTTTTTCCTGAAAATGTGCATTTGATAAACCGCTGTGAAAATATTGTGCAACATATAAAAAATTGCAACAACCACCATTTTCTTTTCTCCAGGGTCGTTTTTGCTTTCAGAGCGTATATAAAATTTAAAGTAATGATCTGTCCTATCTAAAAAAAAAAAAAAAAAAAAAAAAATTATATTTTTTTACATGTATGTGAAAAGTGCCAGAACTGCCTTGGGCTGCAAGTGGTTAAAGATGGTAAACTACCATCTTTAACCACTAAGCATTGAACCCCAATGCGAAACACGTCAGCTATATACCCCACTGCTTGCTGTGCTTTGTAGTGCCTTTTCTCCTTTTACCATTAAAGGCCACCGTTTTAAGGTTTGTTGGTGTGCGGCTGTCCAAATTTTTTCCTCAAGTTTTGCTTCGTGCACCCATCTGATTCTGAGAGGACATTGATTGCGCAGTGCACTCACCTGGAGCGGCAGTTTCCTCTCTCTGTAAACTACCAGCAATCCTGAATAGTAGGCATCTATAAATTCTTGCATCTATACTCGGCTTGAAGTCCTCTTTTAAAACCCCCAATCCCAAGCCGCTCTCTTAGGCAGATGGCAGCTTTAAGAAAACCTTCAGTGAAAAATATGTAGATTACCATTACTAACCTTTCCTTCTGAAAATGCTAGTTTCCTGACTGTCATCAAGTGTCTTCCACTACCTGGACCCCAGAATTGGTCAGCGAAGCTCTGCATCAGATTTTAACCAAAAGTAGGGTATGGGGAAAAGGGGAATGAGTAGGTTTAATCATCACCTAAGGCTCTGAAGACTAAGGCTGCTTTCACATTGCAGCATTACCCGCGGTGGCGGTATAGCAGCGCGATTTTTAGCGCTGCTATACTGTCGTATTTACCGCGGTATTTGGCCGCTAGCGGTGCGGTTTTAACCCCCGCTAGCGTCCGAAAAAGGTTAATACCGTCCGCAATGCGCCTCTATAGAGGCGCATTGCGGGCGTTATTACCGCGGTTTCCCATTGAATTCAATGGGAAGGAGCATTATAGGAGCGGTGAACACACCGCTCTTATACCGCTGTAAAGATGTGGCTAGCAGGACTTTTGGAGCGGTCCTGCTAGCGCACCGCTTCAGTCTGAAAGCCCTCGGGCATTCACATTGAAGCCTGCAGGGCAGGTTTTTTCACGCGGTATAGCAGCGCTATTTTTAGCGTTGTACCGCGTGAAAAACACCCAGTGTGAAAGGGCTCTAAGAAGGCCTTTTACTTTTATGCACTCATTTAAACATGTTGAAGCTTACCAATCCTTGGATGTGGTGACTACATTTTGTTTTTTCCTTTTTAGATTAAATTTTTATCTAATGTTTGACATGTTTGGTATCTACTGTATTTCCTCGGAACAACCTCATCTTCTTTTTTTTTTATTTTTTTTATATATAACCACAAATCTATTGTGTTTTTTGTGCACTAAAATTAATGTTTTTAATCTTAGGTTAATGGGGAAAGTAAACCTGCAGCTCAATCACCTATAGTTAATTATCTCAAACCACAAATGTAAACAAGCCCCTAAAGTGTAACTAGGCTCCAAAACAAAAATGTTACCCATTGTGACATTCTTATTGTTAAACGTGGTGGCTGTTGAGTGTTTTTCCAATTTTTTTTATTTCTTACTTGTAACCAGTCAGTAACATCTCTCCTGTTTTTAGGGTGGCTACATTATCTCCTCCTCTGTATCTTTTGGAGGAGCAACTTTGCCCCCCCCCCCCCCTCATTTAAGACAGCAGCATTGTCAATCACTAGAGAGGGTAGTGTTGGATGGACTTTACAAAAGTAACTAATAAATTAAAGCTGAACTCCAGTACCACTTATTAACCACTTAAGACCCGGACCAATACGCTGGTAAATGACCCAAGGTGTTTTTGCGATTCGGCACTGCGGCGCTTTAACAGACAATTGCGCGGTCGTGCGACGTGGCTCCCAAAAAAAATTTGCGTCCTTTTCTTCCCACAAATAGAGCTTTCTTTTGGTGGTATTTGATCACCTCTGCGATTTTTATTTTTTGCGCTATATACAAAAATAGAGCGACATTTTTGAAAAAAAAACACTATTTTTTACTTTTTGTTAAAAAAAAAATCAAATAAACTAAATTTTAGTCAAACATTTAGGCCAAAATGTATTTAGCCACATGTCTTTAGTAAAAAAAAAAATTGCAATAAAAAAAAATAGCTACCTAGCGGGAACAGCGACACTAATACAGCGATCAGAAAAATGATCGCTTAGTGACGCTGGCAATAGGGAGTGAAAGGGTTAACTAGGGCGGTGATCAGGGGGTTACAACTTTATTAGGGGGGGTGGGGGGGCTATCCTGAACCTAACACTAACTGACTTTTACACAGCCTGTCACACTGACACTAAATGCAGTGATTAGATCACTGCATTCAGTGACACTGTGACAGGGGGGGTGGGGGGGCAGATCGCAAGGGGTTAAGTGTGCCTATGTGTGTGTATGTCAGTGTAGTGTTAGTGCACACTTACTGTGAGGTGTTCCTCTCATCGCAGCGGTTGGAAATACCGCTGCGATGAGAGATTACATCACTTCCCCCTTCCTGTGTTTACACAGGAGGAGGAAGTGACACGAAGGGGGAGCGCAGCGATTGGCTGGGAGCGATCGCGGGGGGGCGGGCAAACACGGACATCCGCCCGCTCGTCCCGGTTCGCTCCCAGAGACACGGGGACCACCGCACGCCGCGGAGGGGGTCCCGATCGGACCCCCGACCCGCTACTGGGCGAGGACGTAAATTTACGCTCTTGTGCCCAGCCGTGCCATTCTGTGGCCGTAAATGTGCGTGCGGCGGTCCTTAAGTGGTTAAGCAGTAACAACTGGAATACAAGCTTTACATTAATGAATAAAAACTGATAGTTTTAAACACCCCTTTCAGTGTTAAATTGTTTTTGTCTCAGTCCTCTAACTGGTACTTTTGGTGGACAACTTGATCTGTTAAATTAAATTGGGGAAAAAAAACACAAAATCACCAGGTTAAAATTAAATAAAATGCTTAAAAAAGAAAACCAATGCAGTCACCACATCTGAAGACTAGTAAACAGCAATATATTACATTTTAGTATTTTTGGTTTAATACCCTTTAAGTTGCAGAGGTCCCTGGGAGCCCAAAAGCAAGAAACTTTACAACCTAATTGAGTGCATTTGCTAGCACCTCTGTATTTCCGTGCCTTAGTTTTGCTGGTAGTTTCCAAACTTTAAATGGCACACAAGTTCGTTTAAAGTCTCAGAACATCAAGAAATTAAAACGGCATGTGTAGCTTACATCAAGTCTGAACAAATGTTGTCCATTTATTATATTGGCCTCTACACTATTTGGCATATGTATTGATGTAATACTGTTCTGTATACTGCAGGTTGTCATACCCAGAAGTCCAATCCAAGCAAAAGGCTTGCTACTTTCCTGCATTGAGGATAAAGACCCATGTATTTTCTTTGAACCCAAGATACTGTATAGAGCAGCAGGTAATGTTTGGCCATAAAGCTTCCGTGTGTAGTAATATTGCCAGATTCTTTCATTGGCACTGTATAATAAAATCTTTGGCTAAATCCTTTTGCAATACATGATGGACAGCAAGTGTGTGCAACTGTTTTAAATTAAAGCAGAATTGTGTGCTTTGGCTATTAGCCGTTGACTGACTTATTCCTATTTTCCTTGGCTGTGTCTTCAGATTTAGTCATTTTTTTGCTTTAAATTTAGTTTTAATTTTTCATTTTTGTAAGAGGCACATAAGATTTTGTTTTTAAGTGCGTTTTTGTTTTTTTGAGTAGAAGTTTGTGCAGTAATGGTCAAATCTTCTTCCTTTTTTTTTTTCTTCAAAGTAGTTTAAATTTGACTTTTTATTAGATATGATTGCTGTCCTCTATGGTAATCTTTGTAAATTACAATACCTGGTACTGGTAATTCATGTGCTTGATTTAAGCACACTGGCATTCATTTTGGCCTATGTCTCGTGCTGACAGTGCTTTGGTGCTTGCACAAATGTTTGTCTGACAAGGTCCTGTTTTGTATTTGAACTTTAGCCCAGAAGGCTAAGCTGGATCCCTTTAACTACTTTTTCACTGCGGAGAGGGATCTCCTGGAAAATTGCTTGCCATACAGTCAGGGCCGCTGATAATCCAGTACAGCTGGCCCTGTTGTACTGGGCCCTGGCCAGCAGGGGGGCCCGGCAATCTGAACAGAGTTCCGAATAAAAAAAAAAAAGTCTGACTGCACAGGACTGACGGAGGATTAGAGCGTCACCCGAGCAGCATGGATATCACCACTGCTCAGATAACAATTCTTGGACCTATGCATAAGAGAAGAGCAGACTTGTATGTTGTATTCCTGTCAGCACCCGAGCCCCCCCCTCCTTAGGAAGGATAGAGCAACCAGGACAAAACACTGATCTCTCCTGAAAGCAAGATAACAGATGATAAATTGCATTCTTCTCCTGTGAGTCACAATTGTTCTGTTTCCGTACAAATGTGTGCTGTAAACTTGACCTGTACAGGTCTGGTGAAAGTGAAAGTAAAATGCCTGAAAATGTAAGGAATATATATATAATGGGACTTTTCAGGTACTACACATTTTTTTTTAATATATGTGTATGTAGAATATATTTATGTAGTACCTGAAAAGTCCCAGTGTATGTCTAACATATTCATAAAGTTGAATTATATATATATATATATATATATATATATATATATATATATATATATATATATATATATATATATATATATATATATATATATATATATCACACATACACACACACACCCCATCTCCAGGAAATAAAAAAAAAGTCCAATCTTGCAGTGTGTGAGGGGAGAATAGACTCTTTCACTTACCTGTTTCAATGCTACAACCAGCTGCAGTGTTCTCTTCCTCCACCAAAACCTCAGCCTAATCACATGCCATACAGGAACATTTACCCTGTATGGTATAAAGGGGCTGGAGTGTGAGAAACTGAGCATGGTTAGTTAGACCCCTTTCACACTGGAGGCATTTTTCAGGTGCTTTTGGGCTAAAAATAGCAGCTGTAAAGTGCCTGAAAAATGTCTCCTCTGCAGTCTCGGGGTGAGAGCCCGAGCGCTCTCACACTGAGGTGATGCGCTGGCACAACGTTAAAAAAAACTCCTGCAAGCAGCATCATTGGAGCGGTGAAGGAGCGCTGTATACACCGCTCCTGCCCATTGAAATCAATGGACACCGCTGCCAAAGCACCTGCAAAGCCTTTATGCAGCAGCGCTACACGGTCGCATTTAACCCTTCATCGGCCGCTAGTGGCGTTAAAAGTGCCCCGCTAGCGACCAAGTAGCAGCACTAAAATGACAGTAAAGCGGTGCTAAAACTAGCGTCCTTTTTCTGTTAACGCCCGCCCACTCTAGTGTGAAAGCAGCGTAAAACATACACAGGCACTATGGGGAACCAGTCAGCGCTGGAAAAAGCCAGCTGAAGCAAGGAATTAGGTAAAGTTGGGTACACACACACACATACATCAAAATCCAGTTTAGCAGGAATCTGCCAAATTTTGATCTCTGTGTAGCCCTCCCTGTTGGAGGCCAATCATTAGACCATTCAAAATAAATAACGGTGGCCCTTCCCAAAAAAACAGCGCTTTAGGAAGACAGAGAATACTTATAATAAATAAATAAAACTATAAGTTAAAGCTCGGTAATAAACCCACAAAGTGGGGATGTGTAGATCTACAATACACCTCCCTCACTTACAAAGCAAATGACTGCTGGTGCTGCTACTATTATCTGTCCTAGGACAGGTTATAAACACTGACAAAACACATATAAAAACAATATGAAGCAGCGCTCCTTGATTGGAATAACACTTGTTATAATATGAAAAAGTCCAAAGTTCATATTAATAAAGGTTGGTAAAAGAAGGTGATCCCAAGATGATCCATAAAAGGAAAGAGGGAATGTGTCTCTCAAGCACCATAAAATTCTTTTTAACCACCACCACCACCACCACGTGCAATAGCTGAACGAAACTCTTACCAGACAGCGCTGGATATAAAGCGTTGTATTGTAACACAGCCTGAGAGTAAAATCCAAATCCACTCCTCTTATAGATATCAACTCACATGTGTGGAAACAAAAAGAGCAGATGGTGGCACATAGCGTAATTCCGTAGGGTTTATTGTAAAAAACACATAAAATGTAAGAAATGCACTTACAATTTTGGTGAAATCATTAGGCATATATCACACATATTGCGATCGTGCATCACCGCAGCTGGTCTCCGGCACGGGTATTTCAGAGCAGCGCTCGCCGCCTGACTCTGTTAGTAAGGTCCCGCTGTGTTCTCACACGCCAGCGCCTAGCAGCGTGATGACGTCACTTAGATTGACAGTTGTCTCAACCAACCCAGACGCGTTTCGTCATAAGGATTAGACCACCTTAGTATGATCATGCCATCCCACATACTGACTCCTACCACCTTCACTTCAAATCAATGAAGTGGTCATGGTGGTTAGTGTTCCTTTTATAGCTCTCAGAAGAAGTAAACCTGTGTATACTGATTCCATTCCATTCGATCATCCTAATTGTATTGGTGGGGGGTGCTCTCTGTATACACTAGCCTGTCTACATACCCTAGCCTCTCGGTATAGGGGCGGGCAAGGGGTGGGGCTGAAGGAGGGATCAGGGAAGGGAACAGGTGTGGGGCTAAAGGGGCCCCATCAGGTAGGCTGTACGGGGTCCCATGATTTTTATCGGCAGCCCTGCATACAGTACCGAGGAAAGGCATATTTTAATCAAAGTTTAAATCCATTTTAAACCCATGTAAAGGTAAGCCAAATGTTCTCCTTTTAGGCCTCTTGCCCACTGAAGATTGAAAATGATGGGTACAGCTTATTTTTTTTACTGCGCTAAAATACAGCCCATTCATTGTAATGTACCTATGCACACAGTTGTGTAAACAAGCTGTATTCTTCAGTAACAAAAAAATGAAAAATCTGCATTTTTTGTCAGTAATTCACACATTTATGCGCACAAATTTACACAGATTTGTCCATTGAAATTGTTGCTACGCGCGGAAATGTGCGCAAATTTGTGTGAAAATTACGCAAGCACATATGCGTAAAAGTACAATTAAAAATAAAAAACCTCTGAAAAAGTAGATGTTTAAACAGAAGTATTTGGTGGAAAAGGCCTTATAGTTTTTTGGCTGCTAAATTGCAATAAAATAAAAAGACCAGATCTAGCATCAAGCAAAAAGTATAATCTAGCTCAAAAGAAGAAAAATAATAGCCGGTTTATTGCTAAATCTTAGCTGTTGTAATGAAGAAGAGACTAGTAACAAAAAAAAAACAGGTGTGCAAATTGAGCAAATCATTAGAATTGTGTCTGTATAGCCAAAGGAGTTGCTACATTAGTAGCTCACCATACAGCTACTATGGGAACCAGAGCAAAATGGGCTGGCAAGCATCCTGTTCTGTAATGGTTTATCCACCTACTAATATTCAGTAATGAATCTTTAGTGAAAGCTCATCCATTAGGTTACCATGAGAGCAAAGAGTAGGAAGAAATATTGGTTAGTGTTGTACAGTGCTACAGGTGAGATTGAAGAAGGAAAAAGGGACACGCCAAGTGCTGTATGCATAAGTAATTGTAAAGTAACCCAGTGATCCGACAAACATAGAAATATAGAAGATAGCTTTATTTAACCTAATTATCTAAGCAATATAAAACCCACTATTTCTAATAAAATCCTATTTGGTCATTTAAACACACATCAATAGCAATTGCAGGGAAGTTGTATAAACAACCTTTTCTCCCAAAAGAAAGGAAAAATCAAAGAAAAATAAGCGTATTCGCACATTTTCATAAATGTATGTGCCCCAGTGGAGCCGCAGTTAACATTGCTCCCTCCGTATTGTAAAGTGGTATAATATAGCTCATGGCTGGATATTATTGAAGATTCCTTTAAAGGAGGGATCCTTATGTTCTAGGACTGGTTTGAAATTTTAGATGTTGTTCAATGTCCATTAAGAGATCTTCTCATGGATAGGCAAAAATCCAGACCACATGTGGACAGTGTCACCACCGTGTGGCCAACAATGTGATGGATTCTTTAGGCTGTTATGTAAAATTAACCCAGCTGAGGGTGATATAATGGACCACTACACGTGGTTAGTAACCTGTAAAGTCCATAAGAGTGTCCCATGTATGATCAATCCTTAAATGTACAGCTTGGAATGAGTGAAATAGTGGCTTATATAATGAACGTCTTATACAACTGGAAAACTCCCTGGGAGGAAGTGCTTGTCATCACATATAATGCTCTTGTTTATAGCAAGGCATCTACTGTTCTTCCCTTTTATTGGCAAATGAATGACATAGGAGAACTCCTCCAACTATGTTTTTTTCTATGGTTTGTTATTGCCCGGTGTGGGAGCCATCAGTTTAATTTGAAGAGCAAAAAAACATTTAACACTCAAGTAAAGCAATTGTACTTGGCCATCCATGTCGATCTTGAAGGGTTCAAGTTGTATTGGTAGGAGTAGCTGTATAGAAAATATCAGTTCCTTAAAAAACATGGAGTAGGTAGGGGAGGAGGTATCCCAGAGGCTGCATGGAACTAAGCTGGAAGCCTGACTGGTTTTGCCGGGCATGCCGGCCGCTTCAGAGGCAACTGTCACCCATTCATGTGGGAGTACAGCCTTTTGGTTACATATTTCAAACCATGACATTTTTACCAATTGGCTATGAAATTTTGAAATGAGAGCCAGCTAAGAAAAATAAAATCTTTAAAATAGTCATTTTGTGAACAAGAATAGCATTTGATAAAGGCAGGTGACTTCCAGGTGTTGTCCATATTTTGAATAAATGTGTTTGGCAGGTTTTGATAACCTATAAAGATTGTCTGGGCATTGTAAATTAGCAACATGCAGCCTTTCTGTTTAGAAACAGATGTTGGTAGCATATCCATTTCAAAGATTTGAGCATTTTTTTTTTTTTTGACATCTCCTGGAGATACTGTATGATGAGCATTGCTGAATGTGATATAATAATTTTATTGTTTTGTGATGGCTCTTTTGAAAGCTCTCGCTCTCTCTTTTATACAACGTAGGAGCTATAGGACAGACGGAGTTCCTTAACTCTTTTAGGGCTTGTTCACACAAGTGGTTAGAGGACAGTAAAACCTTGAGGCTAAGCCCCCCTGGTGCTAACCCCTTTGTTGCAGGGCATCGGCCTAGCGCCCAGGCGCTACCCCCTGTCACTTTCAGCAGGTGTAGTGCCCGTCAAACGTTATCCATTCATTTTAATGTGCTGCTTTGCAAGTGAGGGGCTAAAGCAGGCTGTGAAGAGGCAATACAACACCTCCTCGCCACCTGTCAAATACTCTCTGAAGAGTGACCTGAGCACAGATTGCTGGTCCGAGACCAAAACTAGTATATGTATAATTATGAGTCCTTCGTCTTATAGATCAGCAACTGGTTTTGAGACCAACCAAGTGTTAAAAAAAACCTCTATTCACTTCTGTTCAAAACCTCAGGAAAACAATGTTGCTTCTGAGTGTTTTCATGTTTGAGGCAATTATAATACATCAGATTTTTGTAGATCAGTATTTTAACTAGCAAAGACATCCACAAAAGTTAGGACAGCCAAAAGTGGTGTTAGGTCTTGAACTGAATACTGGATGGCAATCTCTACCATAGATCTTCACCACACCGGTCTCCTTGATCTACTCTGCTCTTTTTGCTCTACCGAGGATTCTAGCACATTAGCATTGTAAAAAAACATGCGAGTACTAAAAATAGCATTTCTTGCTCCTCCTCTTTGGCGAGTGCCCTCATAGAGAGACGCGTTCTGCGGGACTCTCATGGGAGAGGTTCACTCTTGCGGCACCCTGTCCACGTCAATTAACCCAGACAGTGCGGCTTTGCTCCACCTCCCCTCTCCCAGAGTTTGATTGACACCATAGGGAGCCAATGGCTCCTGTTGCCATCTATCTGCCCAGTGAGGAAGGACAGAGCCGGGAGTGCTGCTGCTCTCGTGCACATCACTGGATGGAGATCGGGCTCAGGTAATTATAAGGGAGCCATGGGAAATCCTCTGGCACAGAAGTTTTTTACCTTTTATGCATAGAATGTAGTTAAAGTACCTTCAGCCTTTACAACCACTTTAATGGGTGCATTTGACATGCTCCGTTGCCTACCTTGTGTTAAAAAAAAAAAAAAAAAAAATGATGTGAAGAAAAGCATAGTGTCATGTATACAGCCCTGTCTGGCTGTATTGTTACAATTCGGATGGGTGGCCGGGGCAAAACCACAGATCAGGTGCCTGTTTTACTTTCATCCTTCTAAAAGAGCCCATAGTGTCTAATAACTGTTTTGGTGTGTAATAAGATACAGGTTATAAATAGCTGTTTAACCACTTCAATACAATGCACTTAAACCCCCTTCTTACCCAGACCAATTTTCAGCTTTCGGTGCTCTCACACTTTGAATGACAATTACTCAGTCATGCAACACTGTACCCAAATAAAAAATGCGTCCTTTTTTTCACACAAATAGAGATTTCTTTTGGTGGTATTTAATCACTCGTGGGTTTTTTATTTTTTTGCGCTATAAATAAAAAAAGACGGTAGATTTTGTGAAAAAATTGAATTTTTCTTTGTTTCTGTCATAAAATTTAGCAAATTAGTATTTTTTCTTCATAAACGGGTGACAGGGCAGGTCACTGGTGGATGACGGGGCAGGTCACTGGTGGAGGACGGGGCAGGTCACTGGTGGGTGACGGGGCAGGTCACTGGTGGGTGACGGGGCAGGTCACTGGTGGGTGACTGGGCAGGTCACTGGTGGGTGGACGGGTGACAGGGCAGGTCACTGGTGGGTGACGGGTGACAGGGCAGGTCACTGGTGGTTGACGGTTGCACCGCTGATGGCAGTCTATTTATGTGACAGGTGCACTTTATGGGTGACTGTTGGGTGACTGGGGACAATTGGGGGGGGGGGGGCAAAGGGACAGATGTGGTGTTTGTGCAGACACTACAGTAACACAGAACTGTAACTCACTGCTTCTAGCTCTTCTCTTCTCACACTGGAAACGATGTGTGAGGGGAGAAGAGCTGGTAACAGTTAGTTACAGCTCTTTGTTTACATTAGTGATCAGAGCTGATCACGTGGTACACAGCCCTGACCAATGGTTGTGTACTATTGTCGGTGACGAACAGTGTTCCCGGGAACACGCTGCCACCGACGGGCGTGGCGCGATCGCAAACACGCGCCGTGCACTTTGGGGGTGTTGCCATGCGTGATCAGCCATGACTTCATCACGGCCGATCACGTGGTTAACAGCACATCCGCGCCGCTGTTCACCCCTGTCGGTAACGAGCGGTGTCTCCGTGACACGCCGCTACCAACAGTATAGGGATGCATGCACGCGATCGCGCGCATTCCCTATTCAAATGACTGCACGTCATATGACGTGCAGTCAGGATATTGGAGTCCTCCGCCCGTCGTCATTTGACGGTGGGCGGTGGACAAGTGGTTAATATATAGTCGTTTTTAGGTTTGGCAAAAAATGACATTGTGCCTGAAATACATGTTGGTAATAATATTGCTCCATTTCCATCTGCTGTGATAAGCTGGCTGGGTGCTCCTCCTATGGCAGTGTTTTAACTGTCAGGCTTCCGCTTTCTGCCCAACTGCGATAAAAGATTCTGTGCTTTGCTGTGTTAACTTCTGTTTGATATAAAAGTTCCTTTGTCATTGGTGCCCTATGCTATGTGAGTGCCTGACATTTTGGGTCCGGAAACAGGTTCAGAGTAAAAACGTGTATGTCAGGAAAGGTAATATCGCAGGGTAGAGAATCATGGAGTCAGAATATCTCTATTATTTTACCAATGTTTATTTCTTGGGAACAATGTAATTTCATGCAAAGCTCTTTGACAAAAGCTCCCATCTCTAGCAGAAAATTGGATGTATTCACCACCGAGCACAAAATGGCAATGTAATCAGTCGCTTTCTGCGTCATTGCTTCATAATTAATATTTAGTACATGTAAACTTCATTTGCTGTAACGCAGCCTTAATTTTATTACTTTGCTTTTAAACTAGTCATGCAAGCTCTTTATCTGGAAGAAGTATGGAAGGTCACCGTCATTAGTTCTGATCTCTGAGAAATAGTTGTAAGTAATTTATGGGTAGTACTGACATCTATACTCTTCAATCAATATGTTAAAATGGTCTTTAGCAACTTCCGAGAGAAAATGTATAATCTTAAATTGAAAAATTCGTTTTTTTTAGAAGCACACATTAATGTTAACCATCTATTGTGGGTTGATGCAAAACAAATGAGTTTATGCAGTTTCTGCTAGTGTCAGAGGATTGTTGAAAATTATATTGTGGCTTTTATAAGTATTACTTTTACTGTAGTTAATGTATTAATATAATGTTGTGATGGAGAAGCTAAGGGCTAAAAGTGACCACTGCTGCTTTGTAAAAAAAAAAAAGTGGATAGCGAGTCTTAAAGAGATCTGTACAACACTGCTTTTGATGCTTCCACTCTAATGTAATCATATAATTGTTGGCAAGGGGAACCCTAGCAGCCAGTGAGGGACACTTTCCAACCCACCCAAAATGTTGTGAAGTAGTGGTGGCTTGGGGAAAAAAATTGGGACTTTGTATGAAGTATGCGGCCGAGTTGGCCATGTGAACGTGGAGTGGCTGGCAAATAAAAAAGATCTAACATTGTGTCATCTTGTATACATACTGGCATAACATAAACACATTATATGAATTGTAAATGAGTTTGTTATATAAACATCATACAATAGCATAACAGCACATAGCATTGATAGCAATAAGTAAACAAATTACACCATGATGATAAAGAAACCACCAGACACAAACAACCATGTACACATACATATAACAAAACCATAACATATGGTTCTAGGCTACCATCCTTAGTCCATGATGTATATTTATGATTATTATTATTACTATGAGTTTCACTCTTCTTCCCTGCCTGTACCTTTGGCTAGCATCTAAACTTATTCTATATATCCTTTATAGACCATGATACTGCATCTGCGCCTGACGATTGGAGGTATCCATGAAACACGTCAAGCTATATAGATGCCTTATTAAATCAAGACCGTTACCAACCTATTTGTACAATATGCTGCATTGGCCTAGACCCATATGTTATGTTTTTTTTATATGAATGTGTACATGGTTGTTTGTGTCTGGTGGTTTCTTTATCATCATGTGTCATTTCTTTTAACTTATTGCTATCCATGCTATGTGCTGTTATACTGTTTTGTGATGTTTTGTGATGTTTATGTTATTCCATTATGTATACAAGATGACACAATGTTATTAGATGTTTTTTATTTGCCAGCCACTCCACGTTCACATGGCCAACTCGGCCGCATACTTCATACAAAGTCCCAAATCCTTTCCCCAAGCTACTAGCTATCAGGGATGGAGGCACTTGACGTTTTTTGTCTTGGCCTTGTTTAAAGTCCCAAATTAATTTTCTTTGTGAAGCAGTGGTGCCCAGAGCTCCTCAAGAGTGTATCGAAAACAAAGTGTTCTTTAACAGGGCTGCTTTAACTTTTCTCACTTTGATCCTGGGATATTTAAAATAAAAACTCACAAGAAAAAATGACCACAGATCAAAACAATAAGTCGATTTAAAGATACAGGTAGCTCAATGTTATATAAATATGATTTTTGATGTAGCTTAGCTCCACCTTTTCTGACATCCTTATTGAACATACAGGACAATGTGAGAGAGGCTGGACCAAGCTCAGCTTATTTAATGCAGAAGTTAACCCATCCATAAAATAGTTTTTTATGGCAAGTGCCAGAACTGTAACTCCCCCATTGGTTGTGCTCTCAAACAATCTGTCAAACCATCCAATGGCTGGTGTCCTAACTGATCACATGTGCAGCATCGTGGCAGTTGTAGATTAAACAGAGGCAAAGATGGCAGCTTCCTTGGCTCAAAACGATAGGGGAGTTTACTTACACTTTAAAAAAAGTCAAGTAATGATTTGGCTGTAAAGGCTATTTTTTTTTCAATTAACCACTTTAGCCCCGGACCATATTGCTGTCCAGTGACCAGAGAACTTTTTGTGATTCGGCACTGCGTCGCTTTAACTGACAATTGCGCGGTCGTGCGACGTGGCTCCCAAACAAAATTGGCGTCCTTTTTTTCCCACAAATAGAGCTTTCTTTTGGTGGTATTTGATCATCTCTGCGGTTTTTATTTTTGCGCTTTAAACAAAAATAGAGTGACAATTTCGAAAAAAATTCAATATTTTTTGCTATAATAAATATCCCCCAAAAATATATATAAAAAAATATTTTTTTCCTCAATTTAGGCCGATACGTATTCTTCTTCTACCTATTTTTCGTAAAAAAAAAATCGCAATAAGCGTTTGCACAAAAGTTATAGCGTTTACAAAATAGGGGGTCGTTTTATGGCATTTTTATTATTATTTTTTTTTTTACTAGTAATGGCGGCGATCAGCATTTTTTTTCAGTACTGCGACATTATGGCGGGTACTTCGGACACTTTTGACACATTTTTGGGGCCATTGGCATTTTTATAGCGATCAATGCTATAAAAATGCATTGTTTTACTATAAAAATGTCATTGGCAGTGAAGGGGTTAACACTAGTGGGCAGGGAAGGGGTTAAGTGTGTTCCTGGGTGTGTTCTAACTGTGTGGGGGGGTGGCCTCACTAGGGGAAAGCACTGATCTTCTGTTCATACATTGTACCGAGAGACAGGACCGAGAGCTATGTGTTTACACACATAGCTCCCGCTCCCAGCTCTGTAACGAGCGATCGCGTGTACCCGGCGGCAATCGTAACCGCCGGACACGCACGCGGGACTCGGGGGCGAGCAGGGACACGCACGCGCCCCCTAGTGGCCGCTTAAGAGCGGACATATAGCTATGGGCTCTTGCCTTGCCCAGCAGAGCCACCGTCCCGCAGTAATATGACGGCGGGCTGTCGGCTAGTAGTTAAATTGTTATACTTGCCTTCCCTGTTCAGTAGTATTGCACAAGAAGGGTCCCTTATCTCCTCATCTGGAGTCCTTCACTACTGGCACTCTCCATACCTCCTCTCATGCGTGTGCCCCTTCAGCAAGCTGTGTGCTATAGGGGCACACTTGTGGGCACGCTCCAGAGCGTTCTTAGATACTAGACACACACAGCTTCACTCAGCCCCCACCTTCACAGGATTTGACCGACAGCAGTATGGCTTCCGCTGCTGCCTGAGTTTTCTGTAAGACTCAGGGAGAGAAGGGGAGAGAAGAGATGCAGCCAAGCAAAGTGCTAGATTGAGAGTGGACTTGGGTATATGGGGAGTAGGGGCACAGCAAGTGATGTTTTTATACCATAATGCAGTAAATTCATGGGGATCCCTGCATCCCCTGATCCCACCCTTCCATTGAAAGTGGCATGGCTATGCGTGGCTCAGCCTGCACAACTAAATCAATCATTCACAGGAAGCGGGTGGCTTATCGTTCTCAAGACTGCAAGGGCACTGATACTGTAAGCACCCTTGTAGTCCACTGCCATGTCTTCTGGCTTTTTAACCGCCCGTAAACGGGTATGGGGAAAAAATAAACTGGTGGATATGTCTGCAGGAGCCCGATATTGCACCAACATTCCTCTGCAGGCTACTGTGCCTGAAAAAATTAATTCACATATTTTTTCCTTTCAAAAATAGAAGTATAACCAAAAGAGCTTTGGCCATAATGCTCAATTTAAATAATGAGAAATCCAAATGTGTGCAAAATTCCAGAAAATATGGCTTGATCGAAGAAGTGCTTTCTTGCTACTGTGCATGACCCAATGGGAAAATTGAATCAAAAGAATGCAGAGCAGGCCCAAATCCTCAACCTCCTAATAGCAGTTTGTTTGCCATTCTCATCAGTGAGAAGTACCCATATGACCATAGTTTATTATTTATTATTATTCCAGATCTTGCATAATAATTGAAACGCTATTTGTTGTTTCTCTCTCTTAAAAGGGCTATGGTGACAAATGTGTTTTGGGTTTAGAATGAATTGTATATTTAATCAACCATCACATGGGAAAACAATAGTTCCCCTTGGCTAATATTCAGTACATAACTCTGGACATTGTTTTCTACTTTTGGATAAATTGCCTAAGGGTTAGAACCATTGTTGTATGTGTTCCAATTGGGGAGACCCCCCCCCCCCAACTTTCTATCCTGATGGGTACCATTACTGAGAAAGAGAATGAAGGAAACTATTGCAAGCAGACAATAACTGCTGACCAAAAGTTCTAATCCTTCCAAGCACAACTAAAAATGTGTTTTTAATATTGTTTGTGTATTATATTTGGTGCCAATAACAGTGCTGTCCAACTGCATTACATGGAATTTACTGCTTTAAACTCCATCACGTAACCCTATTAGACGTGACTTGCAAAACCCGACCCCAAGAAAATTGGTGTAAATGTGAAGCTGAATTCAACCATATTTCTTTTTTTGAAATATTAAATATGGTTCCTGTGAAAGCTTCTTCAATTGTCTTTGAAGAGTTAAAGTAGCCGGATTAGTCACACTCCTTTTCTTTTTTTTATAATGTGGATAATCTTCACCTGATCCTCGAAAATATAAAAAGAAGTGAGGTTTGAATTGCTTGTTGTCAATACGGATGTAATGATAAAGCATCACAAGGAGTGATGAGTCACCTTGACATTCTGCGGCTCTGACGTGTAATGGAGAGCTGTGTGTGATGTCTTTTGACCTTTTCTGTATAGTTTATTGTATCACATGTGACATGTAGCCAGTGAGGTGGGAATGAATAAGATTTGCATCAGTGGTTACTATGGTAAGAATCAAGATGGAGCCCCTGAAGACTGAACATGTTTTTTTAATTTAACAAATTGTTTCTCTCCAGACTTGTGTATATTGACACGTAACTAAAGGATCTTGTTAGTTTGATAAAGTGAGTTTGTGTCCTACTCAAAATAACTACTACAAAAGTCCATAAGAAGCTGCTACCATAGTAACTTGCTGCTTTTATACTGACGGTAGTGTGTAATGTCAGGAATATGAATTGTTCATAATATGTTTATTTCTATTTAACTGTATAAATAGTGTCACAAGCCCAAGTTTCTTTATCGTACATCACGGGACACAGAGCGCATAGCCATTACACTTGGGTTATATGGGTACCTTCAGGTGTGGACACTGGTGTAATCAATTTCACAGGAAGTTTCCTCCCTATATAACCCCCTCCCACTGGGAGTGCTTCAGTTTTTTCGCCAGTGTCTTAGGTGTTGGTCACGTCTAGCTGTCCCTCGGAGGTCTCGGGACCCAGGATAGCTAGCCGGATCCGTCCGAAGTGCTTCAAAGCCAAGGTGTACGGTACCCGGGCCCTGCTGGAGTGGGGTTTTGCCTATAATGCCTCTCCTTGGAGGGCTGGATTCTGGGCTCCAGTGCCTTAGTCTCTTCCAAGAACTAAACGCTACTGATGCCAGGATGCTATATAGGTCCAGGGGTGTGGGTTCCTTAACACAGGACCCCGGTCCCTGAAGGTCCAAGACAATACCCACGGAGATGGGGGAAGGCTGGGCCTCTTGCATTTTGCAATACCCTGCGGCGTGGAGCAGGTAAGAGGGAACCTGCGGGACTTGGTTCGACAGTAGGTATCCCCCTGGGGGTTCTGGGTTGGCTAATGGTATGCTTGTGCATCAGCCACTATCTCCACTATGTCTTTTGAGGCAGGATGGGATGTACTAATGTTTACCCAGATAACATGTAGATATATATATGCTTTTAAAGATATGTATTTTGCTACTCCCCCCTGATTTGCCTGTTAGCATGATACTGCAGCCCCACGTGTATAGAGAGGAAGTGCTGACAAAACTCCTGTTTCCTAGGAAGCCTAGGTGGACAGCTTCCTCTATGTGTGCACTACAAAGATTAGTGGCTTACCGGGTGTCTGTGTTACTAGCGCTGGTCCAGGCTTCTCCTCTGCTCTCTGCTTCCTCCATGTTTGTTTCAGCGTGGGGGGGGGGGGGGCGGGCCAGCAGCGTCAGGTCTCAGATAAAGCAACAAAAAAAAAGCATTTCCTGGCTGGTCATTCCCTCCTGAGAGCAGTGGAGAGTGAGGACACAGAGCGCGCAGCTGAGCCATTTCTGGCTAACAGTGACACCCAGTGGTGGTTTGTGGATCTTCAGGTCTGGACTTAGTCCACACTGACCAGAAAAAAAAAAAAAAAAAAGATTTTTTTCTTAAAGGGACTCAGCCTTAGATCTGGCAGTATCTGAGTCGGTGCAACCTTGGACTCCAGCTAACGGGCATTGGTGTGGCAATACTCACAGGACTCTCCTCGGTATTGCCGCCTTCTCAGGCGTATGAAAATTAAAAAAAAAATTTTTTTTTTTTTTTTTACCATAGCCTGTCCTTTATTAATGTTTCACTTCTAGCTACAACAGTTGGGTGTTGGCTGTAGGGGTGTCTCAAGGTTGTGCAATGGCTCCCAAGGGATCAGGACCAGCTAAGGCTGCAAAAGGTGCCAAAAAAGTAAAGGGGTCTCCAACGGGGTCAGAGGATTTGGGCCAGGCTCCAGTGGTCCCACCCTCACCAGATAGACCACCGAACAGCATCATGCAGGAGCCATTGAGGGTGCTAGGGGCAGAGGCGGCCCCCAATCAACCCATTCCCGTTTATGTTACAGAAGAAATGCTAGAATCCACCCTGGGTGGGCTAGAGAAAAGGTTAACTGCTTTAATTGCCCGCTGTTTGCCGGGTGGCAAACGGGCTAGATCCCCGTCACCTAGAACGGTGTGTTCGGATGCAGAGGTCCTCTCTTCGGAGGAATTGGACCCACAGGGGGATCAAGCGGACCTGAGTCCTAACGGGTCAGACATTGAAGATTCCACTATAGATGACATTTTTTTCGGCTTCTCAAGCAGAGAGTCTGTGGATCCAGTCTCTGACGGATATGGTTCGCACTGCTTTTAAACTTCCAGTGTCAGAACAATTAGCCCCCGCGGTATCCTCTTTAGGTTCCTTGAAGGCACCATTGAGTGGTGCGTCTTTCCCGGTTCACCCCCTTTTGGAGAGCGTGATTTTTCAGGATTGGGCTCGACCTGATAGGATTTGTATCCCTCCTAAAAGGGTCACCATTCTCTATCCTATGGAAGAAGAATTTGCAAAGAAATGGGCACTCCCTACCGTGGACGCAGCCATTTCCTTCGTAAATAAATTCCTGACCTGTCCGGTGGAAAATGTCCAGGTGTTTAAAGATCCAGTCGACAAATAATTGGAGACCCTACTGAAGGCTTCTTTTACCACAGTAGGTGCCGTGGTTCAGCCAGCAGTGGCAGCCATTGGCGTTTGTCAGGCTTTAAAGGATCAGACTAAACCGATATTAAGGGACATACCGGCTCAGCAAGCTCGTGAATTGGCTGACCTCCCAAGAGCTCTCTGCTTTGCAGTAGATGCTATTAAGGACTCCGTTCAACAGGCGTCCCGTTTATCTCTGCTGTTGGTTCATATGCGTCGCCTTTTGTGGCTAAAAAACTGGTCAGCAGAGGCACCCTGCAAAAAGCTTTTAGCAGGATTTCCCTTTCATGGTGGGAGACTATTCGGTGAAAACCTAGATAAATATATCCAGACCATATCAAGTGGTAAAAGTTCTTTCTTGCCTATCAAGAAAAGATCGCGTGGGCCCGCATTTAAGCGACAGGCCTTCACAGGCTCGGCCCCTTCAACTTCCCGCCAGTATCGACGGCCTCCCGGGCGTTCAGCATTTAATAGCCGCCCACAAGGACAAGCCACGACAGGCAAGAGGCCATGGCCTCGCAAGCCGGTTAAACCAGTCCTCAAGTCAGATTCATGAAGGGGCGCCCCCACTCTCTTGGGTGGGGGGAAGGCTTCGGTTTTTCTCCGAAGTGTGGAAGGCCAGAATTCCCGACTCTTGGGTAAGATCCGTGGTAACCACGGACTACAAGCTAGAGTTTCGGGAAGTCCCCCCTCCTCATCTTCAGGGGTCAAGTCTTCCAAGCGACCCATTAAAGAGGGCCTCTCTTGTAAAAGCATTTAATCGTCTCTGGCTCCAAGGAGTAATTGTAGAAGTACTAACCCAGGAATGGAGTCTGGGATTCTACTCCAACCTTTTCATAATACCAAAGCCCAATGGCGACGTCAGGCCTATCTTGGACCTCAAACGCCTAAATCGCTTTCTAAACATTCAGACCTTTCGTATGGAGTCCATACGTTCGGTGGCAGCCAGCCTACATCAAGACGACTTTCTAGCATCTATAGACATAAAAGATGCGTATCTGCACGTGCCGATCTACCCGGCACATCACAGGTTTCTTCGTTGTATGATAGATCACCGCCATTACCAGTTCGTAGTCCTCCCTTTCGGGTTGGCAACAGCTCCGCGGGTATTCACAAGGGTGTTAGCCCCGGTGCTAGCCGTCCTAAGGACAGAAGGCATTTTAGTCTTGGCATACTTGGACGATCTTCTGGTTATCGACAGCTCAGCTTCCAACCTCAATCAGGCAGTAGGTCGCACAGTTCAGCATCTAGAGGAATTCGGGTGGATTGTAAACCTAGAAAAATCGGTATTGAAACCCACAAAGCAGTTGGAATATCTAGGCCTTCGGCTAGATACAGACTGCCAGAGGATAAGTTTACCTCAAGCAAAGATCAGATCAATAGCTCAAGCAGTTCAAGTGATCTTAGGCAAGAAGAGGCCGACTATTTGCCTATGTATGCGACTGCTGGGGAAGATGGTGGCCGCCTTCGAGGCTGTGCCCTACGCCCAGATCCATACCAGATATCTTCAGGCAGCCATTTTCTCTGCTTGGAACAAATCCATTCAGGCGTTAGATCGTCCGTTAGTGCTCTCCCCGAAGGTCCGGCGCAGCCTGTCTTGGTGGCTGGTCTCTCAAAATTTGTCAAAAGGGAAATCCTTTTGCCCCATCACGTGGAGGATAGTATCCACGGATGCCAGCCTGTTAGGTTGGGGGGCAGTTCTAGAAGAACAGACCCAGCAAGGGCTGTGGTCGGGGGCAGAAAAACTGCTTCCCATCAATATCTTGGAGATCAGAGCTGCTCGACTGGCCCTGATCGCCTGGACTCTCCCCCTTCAGGGTCTGCCAGTAAGGATACAGTCCGACAACGCCACTGCGGTGGCATACATAAACCACCAGGGGGGCACGAAGAGCCCAGCAGCCCAAAGAGAAGTTAACCTGATTTTCTCATGAGCCGAAGCCCATGTACCCTGCATCTCAGCGGTGTTCATCCCAGGGATAGACAATTCTCAAGCAGATTTTTTGAGTCAACAGTTGCTCCCGGGGGAATGGTCTCTTCACCCCCAGGTATTCCAAGAGATTTGCCAAAGATTCGGAGTCCCAGATGTGGACATTATGGCAACGAGATCCAACAAAAAATTGGACAAATTCATATCCCGAGCCAGGGATCCCTCGGCCTACGGGACCGATGCGTTGGTTTGCCCTTGGCACCAGTTTTCTCTTCTGTATGCGTTCCCTCCACTGCAGATGATTCCCCGCCTTCTACGGAGGATCCGGGTGGAGCGCAGGCCTGTGATCCTGGTGGCCCCAGCCTGGCCCAGGAGGGCTTGATATGCACTCATCGTGAAGATGTCAGTCGGGGCGCCGGGGCCGCTCCCCCTGCGCCCAGATCTGCTGTCTCGGGGCACAATCTGCCATCCTGCTTCACAGCAGCTAAATTTGACGGCTTGGCAGCTGAATCCCTAATTCTTAAGGGCAGAGGCCTCTCAGATCAGGTCATATCTACGTTGATTCAGGCTAGGAAACCGGTCTCCAGAAATATTTATTACAGAGTCTGGAGAACCTATGTGGAGTGGTGCGAGTCTCAAAAATGGCATCCTCGAAAGTTTTTTATTGACAGGATCTTGCGATTCCTCCAGGTTGGCGTTGACAAAGGGTTGGCTCTTAGTACTCTAAAGGGGCAGGTGTCGGCTTTATCAATATGGTTTCAAAGACCCTTGGCCACCCATTCGCTTATGAAAACCTTCTTGCAGGGGGTCTTGCATGTGAATCCCCCTATTAGAGCTCCCCTCTTCCCCTGGAATTTAAATCTGGTCTTGTCAGCTTTACAAAGGCAGCCGTTTGAACCTCTGACAGAAATCCCTCTTGTGCTACTAACCCGAAAGTTGGTTTTCTTGGTGGCTATGGCTTCGGCCAGAAGGGTTTCCGAGCTGACAGCCTTGTCATGCAGGGAGCCATACCTTATTCTGCATAAGGACAGAGTGGTTCTGCGGCCTCAACCTTCTTTCCTTCCTAAGGTCATATCCAGTTTTCACTTGAATCAGGATCTAGTCCTACCATCCTTCTTTCCTACTCCCCAGTCCAGAGAGGAAAGACTGCTTCATACTTTGGACGTGGTTTGAGCCATGAGGGTCTATCTCAAGGCTACAGAGAAGATTCGGAAAACAGATGTGCTTTTTGTTCTTCCGGATGGCCCCAAGAAGGGTCAGCCGGCTGCCAAGTCTTCCTTGGCTAGGTGGATTAAGCAGATTTTTCAGGCCTATGGTCTGAAGCGCGTTCCACCTCCCTTATCAGTTAAAGCCCATTCTACGAGGGCCATGAGTGCCTCCTGGGCGGCACACCATCAGATCTCTATGGCACAGGTTTGCAAGTCGGCAACCTGGTCTTCTGTACATACGTTTACTAAATTTTATAAGTTGGACGTTGCAAAGGGTACGGACGCAGCTTTGGGGCAGGCGGTCCTACGGGCAGCAGTATAGTATCCTCTGGCCCGGTTCACGCCCCCTTGTTTTTCTGTTGGTGGAGCCATGTTTTCTCCTGACAATGTTTTTATTTGGCTATTCTTGGCCTTACGGTCTCCCTCCCTTCATAGAGCATTGCTTTAGGACATCCCAAGTGTAATGGCTATGCGCTCTGTGTCCCGTGATGTACGATAAAGAAAAAAGGATTTTTAATAAACAGCTTACCTGTAAAATCCTTTTCTTGAAGTACATCACGGGACACAGAGCTCCCACCCCTCTTTTGGGGAACATTGTGTAACCTCGGGAGAATTGCTTGCTACAAAACTGAAGCACTCCCAGTGGGAGGGGGTTATATAGGGAGGAAACTTCCTGTGAAATTGATTACACCAGTGTCCACACCTGAAGGTACCCATATAACCCAAGTGTAATGGCTATGCGCTCTGTGTCCCGTGATTACTTCAAGAAAAGGATTTTACAGGTAAGCTGTTTATTAAAAATCCTTTTTTTTTTAATACACCAAAAAAGGTTTTAATTTCTGCAGCTGTCAGTTTTAAAAAATTAATCTCAAAAGCTGTGTAAATAAAGGAACTAGCTCCTTTAACTTAAAAGACCAATTTTAAGAAATGGTTTAATTGCATATTTTTAAAACCAGTATAACTCATGTAGCGCTCACCCCCGCAGGAGCCACTGGATAGATTTATGTCGGCCTGTTACCTCTATAGCTTCGATGTCTAGGGTAGTTGAAGAGAGAAGCAGTAGTAACAGAATGTCCAAACAGTGGATGTCTTTTCTTGTGCTTTATTTTACCCAACACAGTAAACAATAAACTTTCGGTGAATGGAAGGATGAGGAGAAGAGTAAGGCGCCGTACTCACGGCCGAGGTTCTCGGGAAGCCCGTCGAGCCGAAATAGAGAGCACGCTCTCTATTTCCTCGACGGCCCGCCTGGAAGAATGGCTGGTTGCCATTCCCGACGGGCGGGTCGCCGAATTCGACGGCCGGGAGAGAACCTCGACGGGCGGAACGATGTGTTCTGCCCGTCGAGGTTCTCTGCCGTGTGTACGGCGCCTGACAGATTCAGTTCTACGAGTAACATTAAGCAGTCCTGCTCCAAAAAGACACTTTGCTTTCGTCACCACTCCAGCCGGAGTGGGTATAGTGTACCTGTACAGGCCTCTCACACCGACCTGGCAGCCAGGGTATCACTCGGAACCTTGTGGGAAAACAAGCCTCTGCCACAGACCCTTCCTTAGAACGTAGATCATAAGATGATCTAGTGAATTTAGTGCCTGAATCTGACCTTAGGTAATTCTCAGTTGGTCTCTGACTGACAGGTTTCTGACATCCAACCTCTGTGTCCGGTCACCTTGATCCCCGATGGTTCGCTCCAGTGCTGTTGGATCACCAGACTCTCATTGGTGCTCGTCAACTGGGTCCCCACCGAACAGCTAAACTTGCTTGGGATCTTTAAGTTAGGACCCCAGTCGATCACTGGGGTCCCACCACAATTTCAGTTGCTCGGGGCCAACATGGTCCCAGAACCAGGATCTCCGTGTAGCACCCACGCCCCGGCCAGGTAGGCCATAACGCCTGGGGCGCGGTGATGCACGGTCACCCTAAAGGTGGGTGCCGCACCAGGAACCAGAAGACCTCGGCCAATGGCGTCTGTTCCAGTAGTACTCTCCCCCAGCATGCCCCACGCGGGAAAACCCATCCTGATTGGCTGCTGGCAAGAGAGACCCCAGCCTGGACTCCACTGCTGCCACCTATCACCCTGGGGTGTAACAACACCCCAGGGACAACAGGGTTAGCTCACAGCCCAGCCGAAACAGAGACCCAATCTACACAAATCACCGTCTGAGAGCCAAATAACTCTCATCCCCCTTAAATGTAAGAATAGCACCTGTACTGAAAGTACACAGGCGCTACACTCAATTTATTGTATTAAAAGGAAACCATTATTTAAAAAAGATTTGAACGTGCATTAATCTCTAATTTCTCAAGCATATTCTTGCCAAAATTGGTGCTTTCTGAACGCTTCAGTGTTGAGTAATTCTTGGTACCTTCCTGACACAGACATGTCTTACTGCTTCTTTACAGAAGAAAGGATAAAAAGTAAATGAAATTTGAATAAGAGACCAAACCAACTGTGCTTCCATAGCATTACTCCGCAATAGAAAAATGAATATAAATTAACCCAATTCTTTATATGTGATAGGTTAACTTAAAACTTACAGGAGCGAACCAAATATCATGTAGCTGGTAGAGATTGAGATGAGGGTGGCCTCTTGCACATCCAACCCAAGAACCCCCTGGGAGTGGTGACAGTGGATTCTTGGGGCCTTGACATGGCACAAAGTATTGTGTAGGTGTCGCAGGAATACAGTCTGGCAAAAACCCAGCATCGGTTAAGCTGAAGCACAAGTGGTATAGTAGAATTGTGGTCGGGGCAAAGGCCATGTCAAAATCAGATAATTTCTGGAGAATATGGAAGAAGCTGGATGAATCAAAATAGACCAGGATCGGCGACAGGCAGAAAATATTGGTGCAGAATCCATAGGCACAGTCAGAATTGCAAACTTGGTAGGAATTAGAAGATTTAAAGTAGAAGTAAAGGTTAATATAACTCAGGTTTAAATGTTTACCTGATTCCACCCATTGACATGGGTGGAATCAAGTAAAATAACGTGACCACACTATAGTCGATTTAATAAAAAAATTAAATAAAGGTATTTACACTGAGCTGTTTTACAAGCAGCATATTTATTGCGGAGGGGAAAGGCAACAGTTTTTATGTTGACCTTTTCACTGTCTTTAAAGGTTTTTCTCAATGTAGACATTATTTTTTTTCTTCATCTGCTTCAGTAAGAAGAACTAGGTATTTTTTGCTAGTATGCACTAATAAACTAAAAAATAAATTCTCTTCTAGTTGAACAAGTGCCTGTGGAACCATACTACATTCCTTTGTCTCAAGCTGAGGTAATACAAGAAGGAAGTGATGTCACTCTTCTCGCCTGGGGTACGCAGGTTGGTATCGCTATTTTTTTGTGTACCTATATATTTACATATTGTTCATTAGGTTGGAAGTTCACTAATAAAAAGGTGCAAGTATTCGCTCCAAAAAGAAGTAAAGACAGTTTTTATAATGCCTCTTGTTTGATAAGCCTGTTTATCTGTTAATTATGAATCTATATATGTTCATGTTATGGCGATGGGTTTGACACGTCTCCTGAACAGGACACAGTCAAACTGCTGGAGAATGATACTAATGACATTAAAAATCTTAACAAAAGAGAATTCTGATTAGCAGCAAAAAATAAAAATGCTCAGGTTTAATAAAAAACAAACAAAGAAAAGACTTGGACTTAAAGATGAATACCTCAATTCTGAGACGCAAAAGCAGCCAAACAGAATCAAACCGCCATCAGTTTCTTAAACAAGGACAATGTAATTATAAAGTCTGCATGACAACGTGGGTACTATAGTCTCAATGAGCGTCAGTGACTATATACAAGAACCGCACAGGCAACTATAATTACTGTAACCAAATTTAGTTTTTTAACCTCATTCATTTTCTGATAAGCATGAAATCTGTATTATTTGTATGAAATGGATATTTGATACGGAAAAGCTCAAGTTCTCTGCCTTTACAACTACTTTACTAATTTAAAACCACTTTAAGGGCCAGATTCTCAGAGGCGTTACGACGGAGTATCTCAGATACCCCGTCGTATCGACTTTTTTTTGTCCTCGTATCTATGCGAGTGATGCTTAGCATCACTTTTGCATAGATACGCTTCTACATCCGACAAGTGTAAAAGCATTACACTTTCGGATCGTAGGTGTAATGACAACTCCGGCCACTAGGTGGCCTTTACGTTGTTTTTTCATTTTCATATGCAAATGAGGCTAGTACGGCGATTCCCGAACGCTTTTACGCCGCCCCGTCGTCGCGTACGTCGTTTTCGTCCGCGTAAGGTTACCCCAGCTTCGATGTGGAGTAACCTTACGAAGTACCGTCGGGTGCCGTCGGATACCATGTTAAGTATGGCCTTGGGACCGCGTCGTGTTGTGCGTTTACGTCGTTTGCGTACGTCGATTCTCAATGGGGCTGGCGTACGCTGCGATTACGTTGTTTACATAGAGAAAATGTGACATCCTTTGGAGCATGCGCACTGGGCTTTTTCCCCGGCCGGCGCATGCGCAGTTCGTTCGACGCGGGGGCGCGCTTAATTTAAATACAAGCCGCCCCATTTGAATTGCGCGGGTTTACGCTTGGCGATTTACGAGACGCCGGCGAAAACGACGGAGCAAGTGCTTTGAGAATAAAGCACTTGCTCTAGTACGCAGCGGCGGCGTAGTGTAAATGGCTTACGCTACGCCGCCGAAAATATATGAGAATCTGGCCCTAAGAGTTCAAGTTATCTGATAAAGGTTATCGCTTAAATTCCAAACTTTCTGCAGTAGTCGGTGACTAACACGTGTTAAACTCTTCTATTCCTTCTTTTCTAATTCACAAGAGCTTTTCAGCTTTCAAATATACATTTCATGTAAACAGATTTCATATTTATGAGAAAATTTAAAGTGCCCTTCAAAAACTATTTTGGTTACTGAACCTTGCTGTATTGGCCCAAATGCCTTCAAAAATGACCTAACTAATGCTCACCATACTTTTTTCGGTTGTAAAACTGCTGTAGAATTCCAGAATGCCAGGAATGTCACTTAGGGGGGTGATGTAACATGGGGTGTAATACTATCGCCGTCTTCTCTTACCTTATCTGCTAGATTATCCACTAGAAAACACACTTTTGTGCCCAGCAAATCCCACTGTTTGCTCTGGGTTTTGCTGCTGGCCTCCGAATGATGGAAATAGCTACAAGAACAAGAAAGAGATAGCAGGCTCTCTGACTATTCTGGACATGTACTGTATACCCCAAAGCCTCTTGGGATGTGTGACGTGATTATCCCATGAGGCTGCAGTCAAATGAGTAAATCATTTTTACATGGATAAGAATCCAAGAAGTGGGCAGGGGTCCCCAAAAAAAAATATATATATATATACATATAAATAAAAAATGTTTGCTTTTGCGAGAGGAAGGGATTGAAATAAAATTACAGTAAGTGGGCGGAGAGGGGAAAGGTCCTCTTTAGATCTATGCACCCGATAATAGGGTAGCAGAAATATTTGGCAATTTAAGAATATTGATTGTCTCTGTTGTGTCTATAAACTTGCTGGAAACCATTGCACAAATGCAATAATGAAGATGTTCTGCCTTGTATAACAATAAAACAAATCGTAATAGTTTGAGTACTGTACTACTATCGCCTGTTAGAGATTTTTGCCTTTTTCTGTGTGACAATGTACTTCCAGCCCAAGGCCATCATATGACGTCCTTGACTTTCAGTGGCGAGATCTGAATGATGCCTGCAGCTACATGCCGACGATTCTGTGCACCATAAGAATGATCATGGCGGCAGTTGGGTTAACGTTTGTGCTTTTGGACACACAGCATATTTCAAAGTTTGAAAATATATACACCTTGCTATCCTCACTAAACTGCTGCAAAATAGTTTTTCCGTGAATGCAAGGCAAAAATGTAATGACTTACCCCAAACATGCAATATGCTTTGCAACTCAACAGATGTCTTTTGAGGGTACAGTGGAATTTTATTGTGGAAATGTACAGGCTGAGGATGGCATCCTCTCTTTTAAAACTTAAAGCAGAGGATCACACAAAAATGGAACCTCCGCTTTTCGGAACCCTCCCCCCTCCGGTGTCACATTTGGCACCTTTCAGGGGGAGGGTGGTGCAGATACCTGTATAATACAGGTATTTGCACCCACTTCCGGGGGCATAGACTCCCGCTTGGGTCAAGCCCCTTCCTAGGCCACTCGCTGACTTCTGGGAAACACACAGTACCCAGAAGACAGCGGGGACCATTTTGGACGCGCAGCGCGACTCATGAATGCACAGTAGGAAACTGAGAAGTAAAGCCACAACGCTTCACTTCCTTAATTTTCCTCACTGAGGATGGCAGCGGGAGCAGCCGAGAGACGAGCGTTTTGCTCTGGCTGGCAGCATTATGGGCACCCTGGACAGGTAAGTGTCCATTTATTAAAAGTCAGCACCTGCAGTATTTTTAGCTGCTGGCTTTTAATAATATTTTTTTTTTCTTTTTTTTAGGCGGACCCCCGCTTTTAATCGTTTGTTATCCTAAAAAAAAAAAAAAAAAAAAAAAAGATTGTGTTCCTTTAACCACTTGCTTACTGGGCACATAAACCCCCTTCGTGCCCAGGCGAAATTTCAGCTTCCGGCACTGTGTCGCTTTAACTGACAATTGCGCGGTTGTGCGCCGTGCCTCCCAAACAAAATTGGCGTCCTTTTTTTCCCCCACAAATAGAGCTTTCTTTTGGTGGTATTTGATCGCCCGTGCGGTTTTTATTTTTTGCGTTTATAAACAAAAAAAGAGCGACAATTTAAAAATATATATATATTTTTTACTTGTTGCTATAATAAATATCCCAATTTTTTTTTTTTTTTATATATTTTTTTTCTCAGATAAGGCCGATACGTATTCTTCTACGTATTTTTGTAAAAAAAAAGAAAAAAAAAATCACAATAAGTGACTGCTTTGCGCAAAAGTTATAGCGCCTACAAAAAAGGGGACAGAATTATGATTTTTTTTTTTAACATTTTTTTTTTTACTAGTAATGGCGCCGATCTGCGATTTTTTTTATTTATTGGGACTGCGATATTGTGGCGGACACATCAGACACTTTTGACACATTTTTGGCGCCATTCACATTTATACAGCGACCAGTGCTATAAATATGCACCAATTACTGTATAAATGTGACTGGCATTGAAGGGGTTAACACTAGGGGGTGAGGAAGGGGTTAAATGTATTGCCTGGGTGTGTTCTAACTGTGTGGGAGGAGGGGGGTGACTGGGGGAGGTGACCGATGCTGTGTCCCTATGTACAAGGGAAACAGCATCTGTCTCCTTTCCCTGACAGGACGTGGAGCTCTGTGTTTACACACACAGCTCCACGTCCCTGCTCTGTCACCACCGATCGCGTGTACCTGACGGACATCGCGGCCGCCGGGTACACGAATCGAATCCTCAGTGAAGCGACGGGACTGTTTTTCCCCGCCGCGCACCACAGGCAATTACAAATACATCACGTCCAAAGATGTGACCCCGGCGCCTCAGGTCCGCGCTGTTGACGTATTCTGTCAATAGCACGGACCTCTAGTGGTTAAAGCATCCATAACAGCACAGCGTGCGTGTGCTGTGTAATTTGGCCCCCTGTATCACCTGAAATACCTGGCTGATCCTGCCTTGTTCCACCTTCCCCCTGTAAAATGACCATGGTTTATCATGGCTGCAGAGCCCTGACAGCGTGGTCAGTTTACGTGCCTCCGTCGTGTTCACTTTCCTCTGTCCCCCCTCCCCCACCTGTCTGCTAGCGACAGTGCCCACCACTCCCGCTGCTGAAATTACTTTTACATTTTCATATAATGGTTAATAATGCTGTGTACTCCAGTGTCTGTCTTATAAAAAAAAATGCCATTCTATACCTGATTTCAGAGCACCTAACGTGACAAGCCACCCCGTGAATTGTTGATGACATTGCAGTGTCTTTGAAGAAAAAACAAAAAACCCTGGCTATCCATGCTTTTGAAAAGTCTTGTCTCGTTTTTGTTGTGCTCTGCTGGCTTCAGACTTTCAAAGGCAGAGAAGTACAATACACATTTGTAAAGCACTCCCCTGTGCTTTATAAACGTGCAATGATTTGTTTGAGCTGCTTTATTAGATCAGCCCCATAGTGTAAGCCAGAAAGAAACTAAAGACAAAATGTAGGAATGGGCCACAAAAGTCCCATTTGATGGTAGCCCCCAGCATTTTATACCCACACAGGTAGCACAGCCGTGTTAATTAATTTACCACGGAATGTATTAATTTAGTTGTAGATTGAGCTGAATAAAGCTGAACTTTTACAGACATTCGTCCTTCTGAGAATGTAGCAACAAATAATCATGGGAGAAGCTGTATTTAAAGAACATGTGAACTGGTTTGCTAGACGCTTTCCAGACTGTCCTAATCTGTTCAGAAATGAGGACCCGGCTACAGTGCCTAGTCTGTTAAAACGCCCATCTTGTACTGTCAAAAACTCTTTCCGAATGCCGGAATTTTGTCAAATTTATTTGCAAAGCTTTAATATTTTCTTTGGATAAGGTGGTGTTCTTTATTTTTAATTTAACACTACTTTTAGCTTTTGGATTTAAGTTTGACTTGTCCATGTGTGTAAACAAGACAATGTTGTTCAATGCGGACAAGAGGAAAAAGTTGGCAGTTGGTTACCTTCCGCTCTCTTGGATTGCATTTACTCCTGCATTGAAGATATTTTGGCATTAGGAAACCATTTATTATTCGACAATTGCTTGTTTTTGCTGACACGTTGCATATCTATCTTCTAGGTTCATGTTCTTCGCGAAGTTGCATCTATGGCCCAAGAAAAACTTGGCTTGTCCTGTGAAGTGATTGACTTAAGAACTATTCTGCCATGGGATATTGAAACAGTCTGCAAGGTAAGTAATACAACATCATGGGAACTTTAGATTAAACAATGAATTGAAAGGATTTATCATCATGTATTAAATAAGTATGCGCTCATAGTGGAAAATGTATCCGCATGTTTCACACACAGAGGAAGAACTCTAGGCAAAATGCACATTTAAAATACTTCTATGTGAACAGTGTTGCCTGCCAAAAGATTTGTTTAGCCAGTCTCTTGATTCATATAACTCTGCCACATTGTATAGCCAGGAACATGTCTACACCTGTGCACACCCGTGTGGGTTAACACAGCCCTGATATGGAGTACAGGTTGCTATGCCCAACGTGAATGAGGCCTCAGCCCCACTTTCTGTTTTGGGGATAACATTTTACCAAACTGGAATACAGGGAAAATCGGATAACAATAAAAAGCTCAAAGAAGTTCTAGCATCTTACTATTAAACTTTAAGCATTTTACTTCTGTCTTCGTTCAAACTAATTCCCCTTACTTGCTGTGATGGGAAGAAGATTTTACCAGACTTAAGGAATCTCTTCACCAGGGACTCTAAAGGCAGTAAAACCAAGAGTTCAAGTTCTTCCCGACTCTTTTCAAAAGAACAATAAGAAAATCTATAGATACACTTTAATGGAATAGCTTATCTCAAAAGTAAATACTGGGATGAGATGGCGTACCGATCCACTAGCTGCTAAATTTCTTAAGTCACACTGAAATGGTACTAGGAATTTATCCTACATGTATGTTCTGACTGAGCAGCTGTCGTTTATAGTGTTACTTCTTGGTGTCTGTCCAAAATGGCACCTGGGCAAAAAAGGATAGGACTTACTGGAGGAGATTTGCCGAGGTCAGCCGTGCTGACCTCGGGCCTTTCCGTGCATTTCCAATACGGCACATATCGGCTGTGATCCGTGACGTTCGGCTCGCCGCCACCGCCGCCCCCCCCCCACCTCAGGCCAAAAATGGTACTGCACGCCTCTTCTGCTTGAACCATGCTTGTTTTGCGAGACAACACTCGCAAACTGAGTCACGATTTTTTTCAAATACGGTGCTCGTATTAACTCGTTAACTGTGTTTCTCGCAATCCAAGGTACCACTGTAATTTTAATTACCTGCTTCAGGCAGCAGTATAAATTAAGTTGGTAATGTGGAGGTTTCAATAGCTGTAACCTACTTTTGTCATTGTGCCCAAACTACAGCAGTGCGTAAGACCTTTTTCTTCTCCAGTGAAGAGGAAAGGGTTTATTAAATGAGTTCATATGTTTTCACTACCCGATCTGAAAACCTTTAAACCATGCATTGAAAAGCTGGAACAGTTTGTATATGTTGTTTATTTCTGTGGTTACTTTTTTTATTTTTGATTGCTTTGATTGTTCAGGTCTTGTGGACACCCATCTGGAAAGTTTTCACAAAGGCATAAAACACTGGCTGCTAATTGTTTATGTTGGGTATACACTAACTTGTTTTTTTTATCGGTGTCGGTTGAGTTTCATTGATTAATTTTATTACTCTTTTTCATAGCCAGTATCCACAAAATTACTAATGTACTCTTTAGATTTTCCATCTCCTTTGAGCTCATGTTTTCCTTTTGCTCTAATCTAATATGCTTCTAAATATCTTTTAGCTACTACCATCTTTTTGTAATTAAAGTGACAAGTTATGTTAGTGTTGTGCTTCTTTGTGCCATGGTATCTTGTACAGAAACTCTACAATCAACCTATTTATTTTAAATGTACTAACAACTAGATTATTTAGCTCTTCTAGTTCTTTTTTGGAGTTCAGTGTAATTAGTGATGATGTTGTAGAGATGGAAGAGTGGGAGGATTTGATATATGCGAGTATGACATTTTATGATGGGACTACTCAGGGGGACACTAATGATGGTTCATGTGATCATGGGCAGCCTCAATATCCAATGTATTATCCTTGCTTCTCCTAAGATACAGTTGTGCTTATACGTTTAGATTTCTTAGCCATTTTTCAAAGAATATGAATGACGACACAAAAACATGTTTTTCACTCATGGTTGGTGTTTGGCTGAAGCCATTGATTATCAATCAACTGTGTTTACTCTCCTTTAAATCATAAGGGAAACTACTCAAATGACCCTGAACAAAGGGGTTTGAATGGCTATTAAAGATAACCATCCTCACATGTGAGTTGTTTGCTTGTAATTAATGTGTGTGTGTGTGTGTGTGTGTGTGTGTGTGTGTGTGTGTGTGTGTGTATATATATATATATATATATATATATATATATATATATATATATATATATATATATATATATATAAATATATAAATTGGGGCTGGGGAAATTTAAAGATTAATTCCTCGATTTAATCCTTTTAATTTATTTATTGATCAAAATTTTTGACGTCACCGGACAGCCTGGACATTGAGACTTGCCCTGCTGGATGCAAAAAAAAACATCAGATTGAGGTACCTTTTGCATCTGTGCAGCAGGAGGATGCATCGGGCTCCATCAGGGGAAGGGGACAAAAATAACCATTGTTTTCCTGTCCTAAGCAGTTTTGTGCAGACAATTCTATGTGTATCGGCAAGATCTGTTCCGTGCGAAAGACTGTTGAGTTCTTCAGGGTATATTGTCAATAAAATGCGATCATGTCTGCTTCTAGAAAATGTAAACACTCTGGTATATCTCTGTGACTGGCTAAAGCGACTGACCGTTATTATACTAGATACGTTTTATAATTAAAGTTAAACTAACTTTCTACGTTTTTCTTAGTTAAATAAGAACAAAATACTTACATCAGTGCTACAGTTTGAATTTATGTATATAGTGTATACCACATTTACCACTGACTAATGCAGAGTTGCAATGCAAGGAGATCAGCTAAAAGTAGTTGGATCTGTATGTGCGTTAAAATCAATCGAAATTAGTCGATTTAAAAAATAGATTAATCGAACATGAACATTTTAATTAGTAATAGCCCCAATATATATATATATATATATATATATATATATATATATATAATATATATATATATTGCACACAATTCATCCAGTGAGGCACTGACATTTCTGGGTTCTAAGTCATGGGGACAGCAAAAGAATTGTCAAAGGATCTGCAAGAAATGAGGGGTTCTGTTGAAACCAAACCACGGTCAGGTAAACCAACTAAAATTTCAGCCACAGCTGCCAGGAAATTTTGTTTGGGATGCAAACAAAACACCACAAATTACTTCAGGTGAAATGCAGGACTCTCTGAAAACATGTAGTGGCTGTTTTTAAGATGCACAATAACACAAAGTACCCCGCTTACAATACGCCAAACAGCAAAGAGACAATCCTCAAACCTCCTGGCACAATGTAATTTGGAGTGATGAGACCAAAATGTTGCTTTTTGGCCACAACCATAAAGGTTGCATTTGGAAAGGAGTCAACAAGGCTTATGATGAAAGGTACACCATACCTACTCTGAAACACAGAGGTGGGTTGCTGATGTTTTGGGAATGTGTCACAAAGGCACAGGAAATCTGGTCAAAATTTATGGGAATAAGAATGCAGTATGTTATCAGAAAATACTGGGGGAACATTTGCATCCATCAGCCAGGAAGCTGCGCATGGGAGGTACTTGGACATTCCAACATGACAATGATCCAAAACAGAAGGCCAAGCCGACCTGTCATTGGCTACAGCAGAATAAAGTGAAGGTTCTGGACTGGCCATCTCAGTCTCCTGACCTCAATATCATTGAGCCACTCTGAGGAGATCTCAATTTGCAGGTCATCCAAGACAGCCCAAGAATTTACAGGAATTTGATGCTTTTTGCCAAGAGGAATGAGCAGCTTTACCATCTGAATAGATGAAGAGCCTCATCCACAAATACCACAAAAGACTTCAAGCCATCATTGATGTTAAGGGGGCAATACATGGTATTAGGAATTGGGGCATGTAAACTTTTGATCAGGTTAATTTGGGTAGTTTCTGTTGCCGGTATGATTTTTAAAAGAGCAGACACAGTTGATTGATAATAAATGGCTTTACTAACACTAACCATGAGTGAACGAAAAGTTTGTGTCATCATTCATATTCTCAGAAAAATTACCAAGCTATCGTAAATTCTGACAGCGTTTGTAAACGTATGAGCACAACTTTAATTGGGGCAGATCCACCAAGGTAGCCTTGCTTTACGGTCTCCTCTGTATGGTCAACTCTGCTCCTCACTGACTGGCTGCTAGACCTCCATTGGAAATGACCAGCTTGTCAGAGGCCTAAACTCGCACTACCCCAGTTCACAACACAATGCTGCCACTAAGAAAATATAATTTTAAGATGTGCAAACATAATAAGCAAAAGCCTTTTTATACCCCTGCTATTACTAATTATATTTAATTTATGTTTAACACATATGGATAAGCTCAATGTTTGAAGATAACTAATTTTAGATGTACATTCCTCCCAGGCGACCGGTGGCTCATGTTTAGAATATTAATACATTTATCTAAAATAATGATATCAAAAATGTTATAATACAGTGGAGCTGTGGTGGCTCAACGTGATTGGCACTGCGCTGACAAGCCATTCACCTCTGCAGCCAAGGGTTCGGATCCCGGTCTCGGCTACATGTGAATTGAGTTTGGTGGTCTCAGCCCGGCTCCCGGTGGGTGTGCTATGCAAGGTACGCCTGTGCTTAGTACGCCCACCCCCCCACAAAAGCCACCACACTTGCACGCACACAAAATTGGTTTAAAACACAAGCACTTTGGCCATGCGGTCTCCTAAAATAAAGAGAGGCGAAGGACCTATGGGGCTGGCTGGGTGGGCTAGGCCCCCTCACTCCCTCATAGGGGGAGTCCCTCTGCCCCATTGGGGTCCCGTTGGGCCCCAGTTGGGCTCCCAAGAGGAGCAGGTAGGGCGGGGTGAGTGGGAGGCCCCCCTTCACACCCGCCATTGCCACCAGGGGCATGGATAAGGATGGCAATTGCCTCCGGGGGGAGGGTCTGCCTACTCCCAACTCCTGCAGTCTGGCTCCTCTCTCTCGAGTTCACGCACAAAAATACACTTTAAAAAAAAAAAAAAAAAAAAAATGTTATAATACTGATATCAAAAAGCTACAGCTAAACAGCCCACTGGGTGAATAGTGCACTATTCACCCAGTGGCCCGTTTAGCTGTAGCTTTTTGATATCAGTATTATAACATTTTTGATTATATCATTATTTTAGAATAATTCATGTAGGCTTACTATCTTAAAATGGTTTCTGCCAACGACTTATTGAGAAGTACCACACATGTCCAATTTGGATACCTTTGAAAAAAGCAAAAATTGCAAACAAACCACATGATGCTTGGGGTAATCTAATCATACAGTTTTAAAAATCTTAGTATATTAATATCAACCTATAACTATGAAGTAAATCCCAGTAACGACCTATGAAAAATATATATATATATTTCTGTAAACAAAAAAGGCCTCTATACCGCATTTTTTCTCAACTGCAGAACTGAACTAAAGGCACAGCAGAAGGCATGTTACTTCTCAATCCCATAAAAGTTTACACTCTTGTTTGAAAACTTTTGAAACATTTGACTTTGTTCTAGAGCCTAAAACTTCTAGGTGGCAATTGTGTTAAAAGATTAAATTTTTGGCTACAGAAGACCGAAATGTATATGTCCATATATTATTCTTACAGTTTTGCCTGCAGAGCAGGCTCTGCCTAAGCAGATGAGAAGCTTGATGACTTCCTATGGCTGGGTTCACACTATTGCAAATTGGATGTGGGATTTGCATGCCAGGAGATTGTGACCGTCTCTCTAAGGAGCCGATTCACACATCCCTGGAGCTGCTCTGTTGTAAATTGCACAGGAGTCCTTTGTGTCTTCTGGTCCAATTAAAGTCTGAATTTAGCCAAAAATTCAGCCGAAATTGAACCTGAAATGGTGAACGGGGACACACCGGACTCCTGCTGTGAGCCGCTCCGTGCTGCAATGTGAACCCAGCCTTAATGTTGCAATTTATTCCTCCCACGACACTAAGATTTTCCTTGTAGTTACCGTATTTATTGGTGTATTACACGCACAGGCATATAGCACGCACCCTAACTTTAAGAGGGAAGTTGGGAAAAAAACTTTCCACAGCTTCCTGCGTATAACACACAGGCACAGTTTACCCTCTATTTTCAGGGTAAAAAAGTGAGCGTTATACGCCAATGAATACAGTAATTGTAGGCCATCGACCTTTTGTATATCACTTGCAGTGGTCACATTTGGTAATCCCCCTTCCCTAACCAAATGGAAGTCAACATTCTCCGTATTTAAGTTTTTGTATGAGTATGTCACGGATATTATTCTAATACAGGATTTATATAGCGCCAACAGTTTATTCAGTGGTTTACAATGTAAAAGGGAGACAATACAGTTGTAATACATTAAAATACAAGATGATTAAGAAGAGGGTCCTGCTCAGAAGAGCTTACAACCTAATAGGGTGGGGCAGGTAATACAAAAGGTTTCAACTGTGGGGAATTAGCTGATGGAAGTGGTAAGATTAGTTGGAGATGTAATAGGCTTCCCTGAAGAGATGAGTTTTCAGGGATTGCCTGAAGGTAGCAAGAGTAGGGGATAGCCGGACAGGTTGAGGTAGCGAGTTCCAGAGGATGGGAGAGAGGCTCTGGAGAAATCCTGGAGACGAGCATGGGAGGAGGTGACAAAGGGAGCTTGAGAGTAGGAGGTCTTAAGAAGAGCGAAGGGGATGATTTGGGTGGTATTTGGAGACGTTACAGATAGATCTACTCCTTATATAAATGACCTTATTGGCTGTTTAAAGAGGTTGTAAAGCCTTGTGTTTTTTCACCTTCATGCATCCTATGCATGAAGGTGAAAAAACACCTTGCAGTCACTGCCCCTCCTGAGCCCGTTTTACTTACCTGAGCCCCAAATTTCCAAGCATCGTTCTCCCCATGCCTGATCGGCTCTTCATTGGTTGGATTGATGGCAGTGCAGCCATTGGCTCCCACTGCTGTCAACCAAATCCAATGATGCGGCCGATGGGGGACAGGACCAAGTCATAAATCAGCGGCTATGGAAGCAGATTTGTATGGCACGGGAGCGCACACCGCAAAGTAACCCCCTCCGGAGGGGGTGATCTTTTATGGGGAGAAACCGCGAGAGCCGCCATGGGAACCCAGAAGAGGACGATCGGGACTACTCTGTGCAAAACTAACTGCACAGTGGAGGCAAGTATGACATGTTTGTTATTTAAATAATAATTAAAAAAAATATAGAAGTTTTAGTACCACTTTAACTCCCCACCCCAAAACCTTATTTTGTTTATTTTTCTCGTAGTTTCTCTCCCTCTTTCTGCAAATCTGCTTTTTTTTTACAGGAACCTTTTAATTAAGGCACAATTATATCACCATTGCTATATATTAATGTGCATGTTTTTTGTTATGTTTGTGTACAAAAATCCTGTGAGAAAAACCTTAGCTAAAAGAAAAGATTTGATTTTAAACCTGGAGATTGCAGCACAAGATACAAAAATTTCTGACATCAGCCTAAAAATAGTGGTATATATATTCTGTATATAGGATTGCGTATGTGGAGGGTTTTTTTTTTTGTTTTTTTTTTGGTTGCACTAGATGTACTCGTCCAGTCTAACTATCGACTATAGATGTGTATGGTATAAGGTGGACTTTAATACCACAGCAATTTATTACATCAAGAGGGATCTACAAACATGAGTGGAATATTATAGACCTCTTTACAGATTAAGGCTACATACACACTGGCAATTTTAGGCCGGTGTGAATTGTAGCAGCAGGAATCTTCTGATTACTGCTGCAGCTCTGAGTGGCTAGGTGTGACCACCCACCCTGCTCATTAGGACAGGTCGCTGGTGGCCGCAGTTCTTCGTGGCTCTCTGCGTAGCCAGCAATTGCCCGCAGTGATTGCTGCTGGATGGTGTGAAAGTGGCCTTAAGTTATTTTTCTACATTATTATAGTTGGATCACTCATTGAAATAATTTCCCATTGTCAAGACTCTACCTGTTCACATAAATTTTTCAAGGGGCTTCTTCAAGGGCAGCAATTTCTCCTCTTGCAGCATTCAGTCAAGACAACTGAAATTATCAAAGTAAGGAAGTAGTAACATTTCGAGTACATAATCTTTTATGTGGTAAACTGCTATATAGCACTTGGGTGGGAAAAGGAGAAATATGATTGATTTTCTGTCATATCCAATAACTTCTCTCTTAGCACACATTTTTTCAAGCTGCAATGGGCACTGTTATTTGCCACTTTTCCTCTTCAGCTCAGAAAAGTTTAATTGTAGATGTACAGTGAGGAGATGAAACTAATATGTAACTGAATCTTGCATCTCCAATGTAGTTAATATGTGTTATGATTTTGATTTGGCTGTGGCTAGAGTATGTTTCTGCAGTTCAGAACATGCACTAATTGAACCCAGTATATTGAAAGCAGAAGGCATTATGGAAAAAAGTGCAGTATACTATTAGGAAAGGAAATTAAAGGCAAGCATGTAGAAAGCAACAGACAAACAAGTTGTCAAACTTTTTTTAATTAAAAATGGTTGCTTGTTGTAGTAGGATTGACGTGATTTTGGTAAAATTACAGATTTTGTGGTCAGACTCAAAATTGGAAACACTCCAGTTCACTCCTTGATCAAGATGCACTTTTTTTGTGTACGCAATAAAATATTGTGGCTAATGGCAGGAAAACGGTAATTTAATGCCCATCTTTCTTATTTACTTGTAGATGTATGAAGTGATTGCTACACATTGCTTTTGATTATAACCAATCATTCAGTGATGAAACTACCACTATTACAATGTATACTATTATTACTTATACTATACAGTAGATATTTACTGTAAAATGATGGTACTACCAACACAGAAAATTTAAAGCTCAACTCTGGCCCAAATAAAAATGTGTTTCTTGCAGTGGGGTGCTCATCTTATGTAAGAGGGAAAAAAATCTATATGTAAATAATGGTAACAAAGATAAATCCGCCCTTTCTGTGTTCCCACCACTGCGCTTATAAACACATGGTGATAATCAAATTGGCAAAAGAGTAAAACAGCGACTTTTAAAAAATCAAACTGTGTAAAACATATTCTAAAACCCTAAAATTTGTGTAATATAAGCAGCGCTGTAAACAATGTAAGATGAAATATTGTTCTTACATTGTTTACAGCCCTGCTTATATTTTATTACACTCATTTTAGGGTTTTAGAATAGGTTTTTCACAAAAAAAATCTATACTTTGCTTATTCTTCTCTCATACAGACTTCCTCCTAGCTGCGAAACTGGTCCCTTGAAGCTGCTTCTCTTCACTGCTCTATTCATCAGACACTCTGATATTATCACATACAAGGCAGGATCAGAAGTCCTGCATTGTACATAAGTAGCCTGTGGGTTCATCCATATGCCAGTAGTCTCCTGAGGGTATAAGGAGCCCCTGCTGCCAGTGAAGCAGGGAATTAAGGAAGGTACTGTATAGTTACTTTTACAGTTTCCTCTAAATAAACCAAGCATTTAACCCTTGGAACCCTACTGCAAGAGTACATTTTTTTTTTCCTGGAGTTCAATTTTAGGCATTTGCCATGAGCTCAAAATGTAACGAAGAACCACCAGCAGCATTCAGCATCATCCCGAATAGGCTGTAGAATGTCTACTGGTAATTTTAGCTGGTGCCAGTTTTTTCATAATTGCATAATACAAATGAAGTACGTTTCACCTTTGACTATACCAGTGACAGACCGTGCCAGTGTACATTATGCTACAGTTGTTTCCTGACTATAGTTTGAGAAATGCAGGTATAAAAGGCAAATATGCTCTGTGATTAATGTGGACTTTCAGAAAACCAAATTCCCCGTACCCATGTATCCCCAGATACATGTTAAAGACTGTTCAAGAAAAATTCTTGTCATATTAAATACCTGAAAAGCTATAGTTAATGAAACCCAGCAAATCTTTAATATATAAGCAAAATAAATATTATATTCACTGCACTATTAAAACCTCAGTCAGATTGTTTTTCATGACACGCCCCCTCACTATAAGAGTACCTTGGTCCCATTCCTCTTAAATGCAGCTAAAATCCTGATCCCGAGTCATTGGAGGTCTCAGGAACTCCCGAGTATTGAGGACTGGGTTCCAAGGGTGGAAACAATAAGAATTATTGATTAAACTATCCACACAGAGGAAGATGCTTTGGATAGATTTCGGAATATATGGGGGAAATGGCAGGAGTTTAGGGATTCGGGAGCTTGGAAGGTGTAGGGAAGCAGGAAGAGGGGTCGGAGGGAGGGGAGGGTTATACTCTTCTTCCTCCTTCTTTTTTTTTTTTTGGGAGGGTTTGTAGGGGGATGGGGGATGGGAGTATAGGATATGGATGAAGGACTAGGATATTTTCTTTTCAATATGTGACTGACTGTGTTTTCAAAATCTATACAATAAAATAAAAAGTGTCATCCAATGCAGCTACCAATTTAATTTTCTTCAGTAATTACACGTTGACATATAGTAACCAATCACTTGTATAGTGTTCTTTTGTAAAAAAAAAAAAAGCAAGACAAACTACCAGGCAATCTGTTTTGTTTGGGCAGACATGTCTATTATTCCAGCATATCTCTACAATTGATGAGCAAGATGTGACAGATTTGGCAGATGCATTAGCTAACTAAAATTTTTGTAGTGCAGTCTATACCATTTTTTTTTTTTATAATTGACAATTTTTATTGGGTTTAAAACAAACAAAAGAACAAGACAGTACAAAAGTAAAAGGAAATCCGCAGTCGTCATCATCATCTCTGGAAAGGACACGGAGGTCTACATAGTATAAAATTAACATACAGACCACAGACAGGGGTCAACAAAGGGAAGCACTGCGTATCAAGACTGAAATAGCGCTAAAGTAATCATAGCGCAGGCTTCTCCCACAAAACAGATCATTAGTGAGGTCCGCAATTTACATTTGCGTGTCCTGCTATTCCAAAAGAAGAGGAAGAAAAAGAAAAATAATAAAAAAAAAAAAAAAAGAAGGGGGAGAGAAGAGCAAAAGTGAAGTAATAAGAGAGAGAAAGGAAGAAAAAGAGGAAAGAAGGGGGGAGAGGATAAGGCAAGGGGAGGGCATAAGATAGACCCAAGCAGGGGGGCGCGTCCCTCCCGGGCTCCAAGTGATCGTGTTGTACAGAACGAGGGGGGGGGAGGCCTCGCGAGGTCACGGGGGGTCTATTTGCCGGTGCCACGGTTCCCACATTGCTGAATGTCGGTCTACCCGGTCCGCCAGCCTAGCTGTCATGGACTCCATGACCTCAACATCTTTAATCCTGGAGTAAAGATCGGATAAAGATGGGGGATTTCGTTGTTTCCAGTAAAGGGCTACTAGACAGTCTATACCATTTTTATGGTAAACTGTATTTTTTTCTGAAATTACCTTTTCAGCTATTTTGCCTTGTCGGAGTACATAAAGTAAGTGTTTAGAAAAGTTCTTTAATATAGATCAATGACTTTGGGGTAATTTCCCCATTTATTTAATGCCTGTTTTTTTTCTTTTTCTAACATTATTATATATGATTGTTATTTGGGGGGGGGGGGGGGGGACTTTTACTGTCAATTTATTGTTGCCTGCTCTGTGCAATGGTGGCACAGAATGGTCCCCAACCACCTCTTCTGGGGTTCCCTGCCAGTGCTCTTAACCCATTCACTTTGTGCCCCTATAGCAATCAACGTGCTATGGGGGCTCAATCCCGAGCCATGCTGTGCAGCTCAGCCCCAGCCCTCTGTTCTCTATGCTACAGGATTTGATTGAAAACAGCAAATGTCAATGGCTCCCACTGAGCTGGGGGAAAGAACAGCACTGGATAGAGATCTGGCTACGGTATTTAGGGGGGAGATGGGGGAGGAGCTAAAATTGAAAGGCTTTTTTTTTTTTTCCCCTAATGCAGATTATGGGTTAATGTAAAAAAAAAAACTTTTACCTTTTTTATACAACCCCTTTTAAACAGAATTAGAAAAAAAAAAAAACACATTCATTTACAGATAACCTTAGTCATTTACATGTAATATTTGACCTTGCTTTGTACTTGTATTCCCGCTGTTCCAACCGCAAAGGTGTGCTGCTATCGCTGAACTGAAAGAAGTGGCAGTGGTGTCTAGCAGCAGTAAGTGCAGGGCATAGACAAAAATGTGTAGAAATCTGTACAAAAGAGGAAATGCATGGCTGTTTACTCGGCATTGGAAGATGCAGACCTAGCTCTCATATGTGTGTATGACTGTGTGTCCCAAGCGTGTCGAGATCCTACGGGGTAAAATGACCGCACCAGCCAGGAAGACACTGGCTGCAAAAAGCGCCCAGAGGCGATTCATTTCGCATGTGTAGCGCTATACAAGTCATTCATTCATTCATTCATTCATCTAGATATAATTTGTGAATAGGTAATATTTAGAAATGTAAACAGATATGCATCTACATGTTGAGCAGTTCTGTGCTCCAGAAACATAGAATCTGCAGACTCTCAAAACCATTGGTATATATTACATTAAAAATGATAATGACAAAATACAAAACACACTTCAGTGATTCGGTGCCAAAAAGTGACATTCATAAATATTTCATGATAACTTGGTTTCAAAAAAACAAAAGCGAGCGTGCATTCATATGCATAAGGTGATAATGTGCAATCCCTCAGTGACACCTTCTCTATCCCCTTTAAGCATTCTCTCACATTTGAGGTAAGACCCTCACTACAAATGTCCCAAACACATATCCCTTCAGTTTGTTTAGGCTTAAGCATTCCCCGATGGATTCAATTATTCAGGTAAATACTAGGCAGATGGGCTCAGAAACACAAAGTAAAATACATGGTGCTCACTGTGGAAAACGGTTATCGCAAAAATAGACGTAATACTCCCATGAAGTTAAAATTGTCCATTTAGTGCAAAGTATAAGGGAAGAAGCAGTGCTACCCGTTTCTCTCTCTGGTATATGGTGGTTGTGCAAAACTCATTGCGTTATAGCCACACTCTATAAAGTTTTAGGGTTCATTACAATTTTTAGTTATGGTACTAGTAATCTTGTAAGTCAGTTGGCTAGCCATTGTAATAGAATAACATGGTGTAATTAGTGATCAGTCTACGAAGAAGCAGTAACTTTGCGCTCATGGAAGCGGCTTTGGAGCAGCATTTGGACGATACGATATCTATTTATCACCTGGTCCTACGGCTGAATATTATACATCCCTGAGTTATCCTGATTCCCTACCATTTGATTTTAAGCCTATTAGACCTTTGGTAAAACTTAGGTCTCTGTTTGAGGTGAGAGTACCCATCTTTATTGGTGGGATCACATTCAGAATTGATATTGGTTTACCAGTCACGTGGTGAAGATTTTCCCCTTATTTGGTCGCAGGATTTTTACTCTTCATATATATATATATATATATATATATATATATATATATATATATATATATATATATATATATATATATATATATATATATATATATATATATATATATTCTTTTGGACATTTTTTCCTTTCTTTGTTTTCACATTTATGAGTATGTTTAATACCATTCCATTTATAATCATGTTAATTACCATTTCTTTTTAATGTTTGCGCTACACTTCTTTCTTTATTTTTATCTACCATTATTTAATGGATACAAACTTTGGGCTGTTTCTTGCAGCATAAAAGTACCATGACTTAGTTAAAAGAGAAATATGCAAACTATTATTTTTTTTTTTGGGACTTATACCTAGGCGGATGCAGAATCGGTCACCCACCTGCTCTAAGGCTGAGAGTGCTCAAACGCTGCACACCGCTTGTTTCTTCCGAGTTTACTGAGCAGAGAACTGGTGACGGCCAGAGTTAGTGGCTCTTTACCCCCCCCCCCCCCCAACGCTTTCTGGTGTGCTGGGCTGTGGAGAGGGTGGGAGCGCCCGGCTCAGCTGCTCGCTTAGAGGCGGAGCCGGGTGCTGGTCCAGGCATGTGGGCAGTTCCCGACCATAGGGTCGCAACCTTTCCCAAGCCAGTCTACTGGCTCTGTGATGTCAGCCGACAGCAGGATTCAGCCCACTGTCTGCTGAAAATGGGTCACAGGAGTGTAAAACGAACTGCACGCCTGTGATCCACAGGAGAAGTACAGCTAAACAAGCTTTAGCTGTACTTCAAGTATGGCGACTGCCATTACTCACTTCTCTGTCTGGAAATAATACTTCTATGGCTGAGATGCTAAAAAGTGTTTTGAGTCTCTGACTTGGAAACAAATCTGTGTTGATATTTTAGTTATGCTTGGTCATGCTTTATACTTCAGGATGTTGTTTTATAAAGGAGAGGTGTGTGGACCTTGCAGAAATGTGTATTGAAGCCTGATGATTTACAACTTCATTGCTGCAGTTTATAAATGGGACAGATTTCAGAAATTGCTGCCAGTTGAGGCGTTAACAGGGCCTTTTTCCAGGGCACATGTTGTGAAAAAATCTATAGCGGCCCCCTTTTATTTAAATAGACATTGGATTATAAATAGAATCATGCCAAGATATGTTATAACATGTATTGGTCTGAGTAAGCGAAAACTTTTTTGGCAAGCTCAAGATACTCGCTAAATCAGATTCTTTTCTCCAGAGTACAGCTTTGCTATGCATGGATTCAGATGCGTTCTTAAGATTTATTTATTTATTTTTTGGTATCCTCCTTATTCTAGAGTGGATATTATTGCTGTTTTCATTAAAGATTTCAGATCCTTGCCAATAAAATAATTTCACTAGGATGTGATGCCTGTAGCTAAGCTTAAGTATAGGAAGGCTAGATTACTATAACCCATCATAGTAGTAAGGACTCATTCATACCAACATGCTTTTATGGAATTTGTATGCATTAGGAATACACAGGAACAGTATAGGATTTGCATTGCATACAATTGCTTTATGCACACTTATGTAATGGCACAAAATTTACTCCTATTGGATGCATTCAGGATTTTTCTGAACTGCATTTCGAGAAAAGTAAAGGATGTTCTTTAAATTGGCATTACCTTATGCTGTTTGATCAGATGCTTTTGAGAGCGAGGGAGAGGGTTCTAATAGACCCCAGATCTCACCATAAAGAGAACCTGTGATGATTATTGCTATCGCAAGGGATGCTGTTGAATAACGTTAATAAAAAATGAAACTGTGTAAAAAAAAAATATATATATATAACCATTAAAGCACCCTCTGTTCACACACAAATGTGAATGCGTACATCTGTCCTGCGAACATATGTAAATGGTGATTGCAAAACGCAGACATACGACTGCAAACGTCGAAGCTAGAGTAATAATTCTAGCACCAGTTAGTCGCCATTCCACGGGTTCACACTGTATTAAAGCATAGCATGTTGAGTATCTATTTACTTGGAGTAACTACTTTTATATTTTAACAAACATATATTATGTTTGTGTGCACTAAATTGTTAAACTGTATTTTTTCCAAAACATCTGTTTGAAAAACCACAGCACAAATATTGTGTGACATAAATTGCTTTCAGAAAATATATAATGTTTGGGGTTCTAAGTAATTTGCTAGTAAAAAAAAAGAAAAGATTACCTTTTACATGTAATATGAGAAGTGTCAGAATAGGTTTGGGAGGCAAGTGGTTAAGTGGTGTAGTGGTAATCGGGGACGAGGACTGTGTGGTTTATTTTCTATTTTTTTTTTTATATGCTGTCACGCTAGCAGTACAGTGTCACAGGGCATGTTCCCAATAACAAAGTGTTAAAATTGGCATATTGGAGTGCCTGGGATTTGGTCACCCAGAATAAAATGACACCATGTGTGAAAATCTTTTCATGTCTGCTTTGTAGTGCTGCAGTCTGAGTGCCATTATGGCACTGACAAGTTTACTTAAACTCACAATTGGCTACCTGATCAATATATTAATACAAGGGTACTACTATGAACACTTCAATATAATTTTCTGTTAGTGCTATTAATAAGTTGTTAATATGATGTCTTGGATTTTTTTTTTTTTTTTTAGTTTTTTACTTGGACAGTCATGGTTGATTTACCATCAAGTAAAAGAAAAGAAAAATAATTAAACTACATTTATTATATTGCAGCTGTCTGGTTCTTAGATGTGATGGCTGCCTTAGTTGTCTTTTTATAGGCTTTCTTTCTCTAATTTTTAACTGGTGATCCAGCCATGAAAGTGAACCTTACTCTCTCCACCAACATTGGCTATTGTATGTTCTCATGCTGTAAGCATATCATATTTACTTCTGTTAAACTTTTTTTTTTTTTTACTTCAGTTACTTCATGGTTTCCATGCCTAGGCACATGTCATACATCCCAGGAGTCTTCAGGAGGGGAGAAGGGGGTTTTCTTAGCTAAGCACACCCTCCTGCCTGCATGACTGCACTAAAGGCAGAGAGATTTCAAGTAATTGCTACAAGAATCATCTGCCGTTACTCAAGATGGTCACTGCCAGAAATGCTAGGGTATTTTCTAAGTAATTTCTCTGCTAAATAAAGCATTGAGACATGGGTGAAATCGCGTTTTTGGTTTGTGGTGCTCACTGCTCAGATATAGTGTAGTTTCGCTTTTAAGTTTGATAAATCTGCAAAAGAGCTTGTTCTTTTGACAGTTACAGGGATAGGATTAGCCAAACCATTTAACACTGGCAGGAGTTCTTACGATGATCAGCTTTTTTTAATGAAAAACCTTTATCCCAAAAGTAAAAAACTCTGCTGTAACTGCTTATAAAGTATTCGTTCGAGTTCAGCTTCAATTTGTTGGTGTATTTGCTGCTCCCCATCAACATCTAACAATCCCTCCTCGTAGACTGAAAATACTGCTGTACAAATGTAACCCCGTGTTCCTTCATCCAATGCATGCAGCCACCACATATGATGGGTAAGCTGCAATATATTACATTTTTGGTTTTGGGAATAATACCACTTTAATAGGTGCAAGAATACTTCATGCCCATTTTAGTGGCCATACATATTTCTTTTTAGATAGTCAGACCAGATATAATTTTACAGTTGATGTTTTGACTCTCTAACTGCTTGCCGACCTGCCACCGTCATTTTACTGCGGCAGGTCGGCTCTCCTGGGCGAGAGCCCGTAGCTCTACGTCGGCTCTTTTCGCAGCCACTAGGGGGCGCGCCAACAGAAGTCATGCTGATAGAGGAACGTCAGGTGAAAAAGGTGACACCTTGTGCTCTTAATTGAGACAAATCCACACTATAGAAGGATATGCTTTGTTCATATTTCACCACCCCCTGCCCTGGACAGCAAGTGTTTAAGCAGATGCGTACAATCTGTACTCCAAATTAGATTTTTTTTTAACCTAAATCCAATTGCCCCTTGTCCATATATATAGTGTGGTTATATTGTCACTTACAGAATAAATGGATACTGATCAAAAAATTGTAGGCTAGCCCAGGTTAGTCCTTCTCCCTGAACGCATTTTTTATTTATTTTTTCATTCTAGGACCATAGCCATGTTTTTCTCCAGTTCTGCTAAGAATAGTTTTTTTTTAATTTGATTTCCAATACATCACTTCTTAAGCTGATCTCTACATCGCAGTTCCCTGGATTGGCCTTTCCTCACACTGGAGTGCCCTACCTGGACCCTGCTGGACTGGTGCTTGTGCGGGTGTTTCATGCATCGGGCTCCAATTGTGGCACAGCCGTGTAATTGCCTCTGCGCTTGCCCAGTCTCTTAACACTCTTTATTAATAGGCAGTTCAGACTTGACCATTGGGAATGACTGTGCTACTTGCACCATTGAATGACTTCAAATTTCCCACTTTTAGTCAGTTTTACTACAGAAGGGGTTAATGCTGATTAGTTAGGTGTTGATTGCATTTTCTGTGTGGGGCGGTGTGCACGTGCGCCTTATACTCTGACAAATACTGTTTTTTTGGGAGCGCCTTCCTGTTGTTTCTCCTGCTTGCAAGAGCCACATCAAACTATGTTCCTTGGCCTGTAAATACTGCCTGCCTTCAAAAACTGTCACCTTTGGCTCTCTGATCCTACACCCACTTCAAGTAGCTGGGTTTGTACTGGAAAGTTTGTCACCTGGAAGTGTTGATGGTCTCAAAGTCTTAAATGGGCATCTTGGCAAACATACTATATAGAAATATGGGAAATGGTATTGACAAACACATCCACACATGTTGAACTCGATGGACTGATGTTTTTATTCAACCTTGCCAACTATTTAACTGTATTCTGACAATTGGAAACTACTAGATTTATACAGAAGATACTTTTGACCCCTGCAGGACTGAATGTCAATATCAACTTGGTTGCGTTAGTATCTGAATTTTCTATGAAAGTGTTTAAACCCCCCCCCCCCCCCAAAAAGAAGATCATTTTCCCTTAAAGCAGTGTTTCTCAATTCCAGTCCTCACGCCCCCCCAACAGGTCATGTTTTCAGGATTTCCCTCAGATGAAAAGGCTGCGGGAATTGCTAAGACAGTGAAACTGATCAAATCACCTGTGCAAAATAATGGAAATCCTGAAAACCTGACCTTTTGGGGGGGCGTGAGGACTGGAATTAAGAAACACTGCCTTAAAGCACGTTATACATCACAGTGCTTGTGCTGTGTGTTTTGGCCCCCTGTAATGCCTAAAAAACCTGGCTGATCCTGCCTGGCTATGCCCTTCCCTGTAAGCTGACCACGGTATGTCATGGCTGCCGAGCCCTGACGCCGTCTATGGTCAGTTTATGTGCCTCCGTCATCTGCAGCTCTCCTCTGTCCTCTCCTCCATCCTCTCCCCCCTCCCTTCCTGCCTGTCAGCTCTGTGTCCGTGCATGCCCCCCCCCCTTCTGCTGCTCAAATAACTGTTTAATTTTTTTCACCATCCTTTTTGTGGAATTCTGTAAGGTGCTCCTGTGTGTCTGCTTTGTAAAACTAATGCAGCTAAATACCTGTTTTGCAAGCACTGATCTACTTGACTCGCCGTCTCTCCTCTCTCGCATGACAGCTACAGAGGGCGGGGCCACCTCTCTCCTCTTCGATTTATAACTGATGTCAGCGGGGGATCCTCGGCCCTGCCCACTGCATCTGTCAGACCAAGGAGGTGAGAAGGCGGGTCACGTGATTGCCGATCAGCACTCGCAAAACAGGTATATAGCTGCCTATTTTTACAAAGCCCACACACACACAGGAGCACCTTGCCTAATTACACAGAGGGTGATGTAAAGTATATATAGTGGCTTAACAACCACTTTTAAGTTTAAACATTTTTAGGACTCTGAGGTTTTTAAATTTATATCGTATTATAAGTAACTAGAGTGCAGTTGTCATTTTCAACAGCACAATAGGGAAATATGCTGCTAAATAGAAAGCCATTACTTTCCAAATTTATGAATAGGCTTTTAAACCAGATGCTGTCTTGACCATGGACTTTTTTTTTAAATCATATTATAGACCCTAAATATTGATTGTATGAATTTCTGCACTGCTTTCTCTGTGCAGCTAGTAATGTTAGCTTCATCTGAGCAGGGGGCAGTCATTGGCTCCTTACCCACTTTCCAAGTAAAGTTTACATATACCGACTCTTTGGCTGTTCCATTTTTAGCATTTTCCCCATTCTCCTTCCCAAGATACATAAAGCCAAACTCGGCTCTCAAATTGTTTTATGTGGCTGGCAAAGTCTGCTAATGCTAAAACAAACTTGTGAAATTACTACTTGAAGAAAAATTGCTGTTTATTTTTTCTCATGCATCCTACAAAAATACAACAGATGCTGAAGTTTTTATTATGCAGTGAATAAAGAGCAAAGCCTTTGTCTTTATTTATTATCTGTTTTATACAAACTATGCAGAACAGTCGGGGCAAATGATAAGACCGTACAGCCGGCCCTCCTGTACTGGGCTCGGACCCCATAAGTTCCAAAGGGGACTTGGTGGTACTGTCTTATTGCTGACACTTGTGACTCTTGTGGATCCCCCTGAAGTGCTTCCAGCTTTTATTCCTCTTTTTCTCTCTGGCTGCGCTGCAGGGAGATGTAGGATCTGCTATCGGGCCCCCCTTGTGCCCCCTCAGCAGTGCTGCTGGCTTACCTTCTGCTGACTGCTGTGGGCACACAAAAGGGATCAGTTTCAGGATGGAGAGCTGGGGGCTAATAAATATGCCATATTTACGGACCCCTTCCTTTCCTAAATGACCACAAAAAGTAATTGGTACCAATGGCTCCCTTTGTTCATTCATCGCTGAAGCACAGTAAACTGTGCACTTCTCATTGTCCAAAGCTGAGGTTGCAGAAAAAGGGACTGATGAATCTGCCAATATGTATTCTGCTACCTTTTTGGGGTAAAAACAAAACAAAACAAAAAAATATATTGGTTTATGTGAATGTTATAGCATCTACAAACTATGGCGTATATTAAAGCGGATGTGCGCTCAAAAAAAAATATTAAAAGCCAGCAGCTACAAATACTGCAGCTGCTGACTTTTAATATTAGGACACTTGCCTGTCCGCAGCAGAGGACGAGCGATCGCTCATCACTCTGCTGCTCCCCCCTCCATCCACGGTGAGGGAACCAGGAAGTGAAGCGCTCCGGCTTCACCGCCCGGTTCCCTACAGCAGTGGTCATCAACCCTGTCCTGCAGGGCCCACTAACAGGCCAGGTTTTATGTATTACCTTGGGGAGATGCAGACTGAAATACTGCAATCACTGAGCAGCAATTGACATCACCTCTGATGCATTTCAGTTATTTTGCAAACCTGGCCTGTTAGTGGGCCCTGCAGGACAGGGTTGATGACCACTGCCCTACGGCACATGCGCGAATCGCGCTGCGCCCGCCAATTGGCTCCCGCTGTGTGCTGGGAGCCGAGTTTTCCCAGCACACAACGGGGGGGGGGGGGGGTTTGACGAAATGCCTGTATTCTGCCTGAGAATGCTGGCCGGAAGTGGGTGCAAATACCTGTCTTTAGACAGGTATCTGCACCCCCCTCCCCCCTAAAAAGGTGTCAAATGTGACACCGGAGGGGGGGAGGGTTCCGATCAGCACAAGTTCACTTTAGGGTGGAGCTCCGCTTTAACTGGATTGTATTTATTTATTTTTTATACCAGTAATGACGGCGATCAGCAACTTTTTATAGTGGGACTGTGATACTATAGCGTGCAGTCTGACCCTAACTGTGGAAACCAGTGACACTAATACAGTGATCAGTGCTAAAAATATGCAAGGTTACTGTACTAATGACACTGACTGGGAAGGGGTTACCATCTAGGGTGATCAAAGGGTTAAAGGTGTGCCTAATCGGTGTACTGTTTGCTGCTTTTACTAAAGGCAAAAATTTTGTCCAAAGAATTTTCATGAGATTTTCATATAGTGTATACACAACTTTCGACAGCCGATTCTGAATTTTTGTATGAAAATTCCCGAAGGGACGAACTCCAAAATGTTTCTCGTTAAGGAATTTTATTTTTGTACAAGAAAAATCAGAACGGAAAGACTGCTCATGGTCAGAAACCATAAACGACAACAAAAAAAAGCTTTCGTCGTATGAGAAATTTCGTCAGAATTTTCATTCATCGGTTCCAATTTGCTGTGATCGTTTGTCCGATTTTCTTATCGTGTGTACCCCACTTAAGGGATGTAACTGTGTTTTATTCCCTTTTGGAAATTGAAAAACAAAAGCCGCCACATCCCCACTGACAAGACAGAGCTTTTGTATTTACATAGACAGAGCTCTATCCTGTCTTCCTCCTTGTCAATCAGTGGGTGCCAGTGGTATGTTTTTTATTTTTTTGTTTATATAGACTCCAAACTCCTGTAACAAAAATGTTTCTATCCTGTTCAAGACAGTACAAAAGGCACTCTCTGCAGATTACATTGCAGTTCAGCAATACAGTCTAGGACCCGCCTTAACAGGAAAAAATAAGCTGTTACAGAAAGCAATAAAATTACGTTTTTTTATAGACTGGGGAAAAAAGGATTCCTGACAAAAGTATAACCATAAATTGCCCATTTAATACAAAAATGATTCCACACCTAAATATTTCTGTTTGCAAACTTAATATTTATAGGAGAAAGTAAAGATGAGATAAAATATTTCTCTGATCTTAGTGAATCAAACTTTTTTAAAACCTCTTTTGCACAAAAACAGTGATGCCAACTATAAATATACATCTAGTACCCAAGGCCAAACTTTAGCCAAAGCTTCTACCTTAGGATTTGATAGAATTGAAAAAGTTAGAACCTTGATTATGTTTTTATTGCTGGGTGTGGGAGTAGCATAGCACCAAAAACAGAATGTTTAAAGTCCAGATTTAATGAAAAATGTTCTCATGAGAGGGAAATGCATGTTTGGGGGGGGGGGCAGTTCATAAAGAATTTGGAGCAATCATTAATTACTCTTCTGGTTTACTCCAGTTTATTCAGGCCTCGACACACTTTGTTCAATGGAACCAAGCCCTGATATATTTTCTTAACACTTCCTCATGAGTTTTTGTTCCTGGAGAGACATCTTATCACATTTGGATCAGCTTGTGACCCAAAAATGTTTTTCATTACAGTTTACCAGTTTTTTGATGAGGTGGCTACATTTTTACCCCCCACCCCCTCATTTCCCCTGGTGATCCTGTGATTAACCCACTCTTCCTGACCCAGGCTGGACTTTAAGCATGCCTGCCTTTGTTCATCTTCATTACATGCTGGGTAATGGATTTGGTAGTTTACAAAAAAATATATTTTTTTTGCTATCCATACAGGTCACAGGAAGTGACAAGTGCACTGCATTTCTGGCAGGATCATGTATTTTCTGTACTTGCTGAAAATGTTCTTAGCCTAAAAATTCAAAATAATGTAGCCACCACATTTAAGGCCTGTTAATTTGTTTTTGTTTTAGGTTGTTTTAGATGTTCTTTAAACTGAGTACTTGCTCTCTCCATGCTAACAAGGTTGCCTGTTAATTATCTAAGACTAATGAAGGAATGAGAGTTTGGTTATTTGGTCAGATGTGTTGGCTTTTGGGTACAAGCATTGGTAGTTAGCTGCCAGTTTCGATTTGTAAACGTCGCCTTTATAGTTAGTACCAAACATCTAGTTGCATATTCATAAGCTAATTACATTTGTTGTCATTATGAGGACACAAGCACATTTTTGTTTTTGATTCTCAGTCCAAAAATCCTCAATTATATTTTTGCTTTGGACTTTTGGTAGTCAAAGCATACAAAAGAAAATTGGCAATCAAATACTAGAAGTCAGTTGTATAAAGGACTGTAATAGATCTGGGCTTAAAGCAACAAGCGTGATGAAAGAAGAATGTCGATGTGTGGTTTCTAATTTAAAACCACAATGCTAATGTTGAAATTAAGGAAGAAAAATCGAGAGTAAGAAGGATCTATATATCGTTTTATGCGATTGATATATTTTCAAGTGGAGATTGCTAAAGTTTGTTTACAACTTTGGCAGTTCACATTGATTCTAAAAAGCACGGGAGCTGTGATATTAGAGGCTTATATGCTGATGTTCCTACACATGCATGTTGAGAGCCTTTGTTTTTCTTTAACATGGGAAGGCTTCCATTTTATCCTTGTGTGTCCTGGGGCCACTATAAAAATCCACAGTTTAATTTATTGGCATTTTGCAAACCCAGGAGAGGAGGCTCAGGAGCTATAGATTATAATTTATAAGGATAATGTCATAAGAGACTTGGTTGGTTGGCTTGCTCCACAGTCCTTTGTATGAGCTAAAGCATTAGTTATCAATGTGCTTTCCCTTGCAGGGTTCAATAAACCAATGAATAGAACATCGCCTATCTCCCCTTATAAAGCAACCTCACTTTTAAATGTTAACTAAAAACCATTAGTTTGGCCCCCTTACCTACACCCTCACACCCAGGTGCTTTGGTGTTTTCATTCTGCACAAACTGGTGTGGAGTGTGGGTTATGGGCCCATTCAAGGCTAAGGAAACTCTGAACGCTGTGCCCTGGTAAGCAGTGGTGGAGCCTCCTAAAACATTTAAAGAGGCAACTAAATGCTTTAAGGTGTAGTGTAAGGCACATGCATCAGAAACCATAAATATAACATTTGTCAGCTTAGACTAGACACTAGATTTGTGCAAATAATTTCTTATATTCCTACTTAAAAGATAAGAGTTTTCACAGTCACAACTAGCTATAAGCTCAGCTCAAATAATGCAAACCATTAAATAATATGCAAATAACTGGGCTCCATGGCAGTATATTTCTCACACCTTGCATCATGTTTACAGCTACGATTTAAAGTAGAGCCTCTAGGATAGTTATAGATAGATATAGAAATAAAAAGTACCATCATCCTGGAAAATCGATATAGAAACATTGGGTCTAAGGTCCCCAAACCTAGGACCAAACAAAAAAGGGGGGGGGGGCACAGTTGGACTATTGCGGTACATGTAGAATTGGATAACAAGATTACTAAATAAGGGTAAAATAATTTTATTAAATACACAGAAGAAAAAACACAATACAGAGCTTAAAATGGTGACGACCATACATAACGCCAGTATAATAATCCCGGTGGGGAACAAAATGATGCGTTGGGGGTCATGACAATCTTGACCGGTTTCGCGGTATTGACCGCTTCATCAGAAGTATGTCTACAATTAAGTTAAAAAACAATTGGTTATACATAAATTAGGAATACAAGATTTAAATGGGGAGAGGGGGCTCAGCTGCTTACCTAGGTGTATCCCGCAGAGGAGAATCACCGAACGAGGTCCCATGTAGAGGCCAGAGGGCAAGAACATGGGGATGGATCTACTAGACAGGTATGTAGAGTGAAAGATATTAATAATTAATATAGGGAGGGCCTGGTCATGGGAAAAAAAAAATATATAGAGGGGGGGGAAGGGATTAGTGCAAGACCACGCGTGTTGAATATACGTGATAAAAGGGTAAAAAATAAAGTGGGGATGTGGATGGAGGACAGGGAAGAGGGGGAAAGGGAGAGGGGGGAGAGTAGAGGGAAAGAAAGGAATGGGAAAGGGGTGGGGAGATAAGTGGGGGTGTAGAGGGGTGGTGAGAAATGGGGAGAGGGGAGCAGGGGCAAAAGAAGGAAAGGAAAGGAAGAGATAAGGGTGGAGGAAGGAGGGGGGACGGAAGAGGGAGGAGAGAAGAGGGGGGAGGTGGTGGGAGGAATAGGGGGGGGAAGGGGGTATATGTACCTAATGCAAAGAAGGATGGTGATTCATAGAAGGTGCCCCAAGGATAGGGGCCCAGCTTGAACATGTGCTAAAAACATATGTTGAGTTGGAAAAACATCCTCAACGGTAGTGAGTACGTATGAAGGAGGGGAGGCCTCACGGTAATGATGCCAGCCACTAACACCTAAAAGAAAAAAAGTGTATAATAAAGGATTATGATCCGTGGAAGGGGAAGGGGCGGGGGGGGGGGATGGAGGACAGGGCAGGTATGAACAGACAGCTATATGCAAGTAAATGGGTAACTTACTGTGGATTGGGTAGATCACACAGTGATCCCGAGAATCGGCATCCCTTTCGCTGTGAGTAAAAGCATCCACATGGAGTGTGCCTTAAATAGCCCCAGAACAGGAAACCAAGTGAAAGGTTACAGCCCCGGGGGCGGGGCTGTTGACCTCACCAGGGTGATAACCATCGGAGGACTTGCCAGGGATGGCAAAACCTCACCTGGAGCTGACAGGGGGATAGCAAGCAGCTGAGCCCTAATGAAGGGAATAATTACAATTAAACAACATAAGAAATAAAATAAACAATTTAAAAGAAGAATATAATAGTTAGACGTAGCATATAAATACAGTACACATTGTATGATGGTGCCTCATGAATAATGGACACCAGGGTGGACCAGCAAAACGAATCTTGAGTGCTATAAGCATATGTGGGCAAGAACTTTAAATGGTGGCATACTGTAGCCCATAGCGGCAACCGCTAGCCATAAGGGATAGCCCAAATGGGGGCAGAGGATTAGAGTTCGAGGTGGTAGGGAAAAAAGGGAAATGCTCAATGTGTCCTCGCAATGATAATTGGTGTTGGGCAAACTGAGCATGGGTCTGAAGGGGTTAACGTTATCTAATCCAGTTTGATGGTGGTCAAACAATGGGTATAAAGGACAAACAGAAACCTAAACTACAGATATTGCCACAGCAACTCGCAATTAAAGTCACTTGAGTCGCACCGTAAGACGTAATAACATACTTATAATTGGGTTAATATGAAGTGCATATAGAGGCTACTCCCCAGAAAAAAATCAGGGGAGTGTTAAGTGGGTGGGATGCAAGAAAAACGCACGCCACCCCATGGGGGCCCCAGGTGTGTTATCCACCTAATCAATATGATTTAAAGTAGAGCCTCTAGGATAGTTATAGATGGATATAGAAATAAAAAGTACCATCATCCTGGAAATTCGATATAGAAACATTGGGTCTAAGGTCCCCAAACCTAGGACCAAACAAAAAAGGGGGGGGCACAGTTGGACTATTGCGGTACATGTAGAATTGGATAACAAGATTACTAAATAAGGGTAAAATAATTTTATTAAATACACAGAAGAAAAAACACAATACAGAGCTTAAAATGGTGACGACCATACATAACGCCAGTATAATAATCCCGGTGGGGAACAAAATGATGCGTTGGGGGTCATGACAATCTTGACCGGTTTCGCGGTATTGACCGCTTCATCAGAAGTATGTCTACAATTAAGTTAAAAAACAATTGGTTATACATAAATTAGGAATACAAGATTTAAATGGGGAGAGGGGGCTCAGCTGCTTACCTAGGTGTATCCCGCAGAGGAGAATCACCGAACGAGGTCCCATGTAGAGGCCAGAGGGCAAGAACATGGGGATGGATCTACTAGACAGGTATGTAGAGTGAAAGATATTAATAATTAATATAGGGAGGGCCTGGTCATGGGAAAAAAAAATATATAGAGGGGGGGGAAGGGATTAGTGCAAGACCACGCGTGTTGAATATACGTGATAAAAGGGTAAAAAATAAAGTGGGGATGTGGATGGAGGACAGGGAAGAGGGGGAAAGGGAGAGGGGGGAGAGTAGAGGGAAAGAAAGGAATGGGAAAGGGGTGGGGAGATAAGTGGGGGTGTAGAGGGGTGGTGAGAAATGGGGAGAGGGGAGCAGGGGCAAAAGAAGGAAAGGAAAGGAAGAGATAAGGGTGGAGGAAGGAGGGGGGACGGAAGAGGGAGGAGAGAAGAGGGGGGAGGTGGTGGGAGGAATAGGGGGGGGAAGGGGGTATATGTACCTAATGCAAAGAAGGATGGTGATTCATAGAAGGTGCCCCAAGGATAGGGGCCCAGCTTGAACATGTGCTGAAAACATATGTTGAGTTGGAAAAACATCCTCAACGGTAGTGAGTACGTATGAAGGAGGGGAGGCGTCACGGTAATGATGCCAGCCACTAACACCTAAAAGAAAAAAAGTGTATAATAAAGGATTATGATCCGTGGAAGGGGAAGGGGCGGGGGGGGGGGATGGGAGGGCGACCAGGGCAGGTATGAACAGACAGCTATATGCAAGTAAATGGGTAACTTACTGTGGATTGGGTAGATCACACAGTGATCCCGAGAATCGGCATCCCTTTCGCTGTGAGTAAAAGCATCCACATGGAGTGTGCCTTAAATAGCCCCAGAACAGGAAACCAAGTGAAAGGTTACAGCCCCGGGGGCGGGGCTGTTGACCTCACCAGGGTGATTAACCATCGGAGGACCTGCCAGGGATGGCAAAACCTCACCTGGAGCTGACGGGGGATAGCAAGCAGCTGAGCCCTAATGAAGGGAATAATTACAATTAAACAACATAAGAAATAAAATAAACAATTTAAAAGAAGAATATAATAGACGTAGCATATAAATACAGTACACATTGTATGATGGTGCCTCATGAATAATGGACACCAGGGTGGACCAGCAAAACGAATCTTGAGTGCTATAAGCATATGTGGGCAAGAACTTTAAATGGTGGCATACTGTAGCCCATAGCGGCAACCGCTAGCCATAAGGGATAGCCCAAATGGGGGCAGAGGATTAGAGTTCGAGGTGGTAGGGAAAAAAGGGAAATGCTCAATGTGTCCTCGCAATGATAATTGGTGTTGGGCAAACTGAGCATGGGTCTGAAGGGGTTAACGTTATCTAATCCAGTTTGATGGTGGTCAAACAATGGGTATAAAGGACAAACAGAAACCTAAACTACAGATATTGCCACAGCAACTCGCAATTAAAGTCACTTGAGTCGCACCGTAAGACGTAATAACATACTTATAATTGGGTTAATATGAAGTGCATATAGAGGCTACTCCCCAGAAAAAAATCAGGGGAGTGTTAAGTGGGTGGGATGCAAGAAAAACGCACGCCACCACATGGGGGCCCCAGGTGTGTTATCCACCTAATCAATATGATTTAAAGTAGAGCCTCTAGGATAGTTATAGATGGATATAGAAATAAAAAGTACCATCATCCTGGAAATTCGATATAGAAACATTGGGTCTAAGGTCCCCAAACCTAGGACCAAACAAAAAAGGGGGGGGCACAGTTGGACTATTGCGGTACATGTAGAATTGGATAACAAGATTACTAAATAAGGGTAAAATAATTTTATTAAATACACAGAAGAAAAAACACAATACAGAGCTTAAAATGGTGACGACCATACATAACGCCAGTATAATAATCCCGGTGGGGAACAAAATGATGCGTTGGGGGTCATGACAATCTTGACCGGTTTCGCGGTATTGACCGCTTCATCAGAAGTATGTCTACAATTAAGTTAAAAAACAATTGGTTATACATAAATTAGGAATACAAGATTTAAATGGGGAGAGGGGGCTCAGCTGCTTACCTAGATGTATCCCGCAGAGGAGAATCACCGAACGAGGTCCCATGTAGAGGCCAGAGGGCAAGAACATGGGGATGGATCTACTAGACAGGTATGTAGAGTGAAAGATATTAATAATTAATATAGGGAGGGCCTGGTCATGGGAAATCATTTTGTTCCCCACCGGGATTATTATACTGGCGTTATGTATGGTCGTCACCATTTTAAGCTCTGTATTGTGTTTTTTCTTCTGTGTATTTAATAAAATTATTTTACCCTTATTTAGTAATCTTGTTATCCAATTCTACATGTACCTACATGTACCGCAATAGTCCAACTGTCCCCCCCCCCCCCCTTTTTTGTTTGGTCCTAGGTTTGGGGACCTTAGACCCAATGTTTCTATATCATGTTTACAGCTACACCAGAAAAAACTTACTGGTCTAAGGATAAAATAGAGATGTACAAGCCTTTATAAACGTGGCATTAACATAGATGATGAAAGTGAAAGGTTCTCTTCACAAGAGTAGGAAGGTGCCCACGGAACCATTGAATGTGGAACTCCGCCTTTACTACAATAAACAATGCTCTCTAGATCGTTGGAACACAGTGTGAGAATGTTATGGCTGATTTATTCTAAACTACACAGAAAAATGTCATGCTTTCCTCTGGCGATTGTGATCCATTATTCTGTACGGGCAATGGAAGACTTTGCCTTGCATTTTTTTTACCTACTTTTTTTTTCTCCTTAACCACTTGCCCACGGCGTCATGGTAAAAAGACGTCATGTTTATCGGTGGCGGGAGAGGGCCACCCCCCCTCCCGCCGCTCTCCCGCACACTCCGCCACTTACCGGAGCCGTCAGTAGCGGCGGAGGCGATCGGGTCCTGTCGGCAACTGTGTTGGGATACAAGTGAGGGAAAAATCGCCCCCACCCGTCCCCCATAGCTCTGCTGGGGGACGGGTGGGGGCGTCAGTCCCGCCGAGCGTCTTAAAGAAACATATTTTTTCCTGACATTTGAAAAATTACTTTTTTTTTTCTTTTTTTGCATTTAAGCCTAAATATGAGATCTGAGGTCTTTTTGACCCCAGATCTCATATTTAAAGTGGAAGTAAACCCTTCTATCATTTTCAGCCAAGGAAGCTGCCATCTTGGCCTATGTTTAATCTTCAACTGCCGTGGTGCTGCACATGTGGTCAGTTATGACACCAGCCATTGGATGGTTTGACAGTTTGGTTGAGAGCACAACCAATGTGACAGTTGGCAATCCCGGCATGCCGGAAATGTAACTGCTTTTTGAAACTGTTAAATCGATGGGTTTACTTCCGCTTTAAGAGGACCTGTCATGCTTTTTTCTATTACAAGGGATGTTTACATTCCTTGTAATAGGAATAAAAGTGATAATTTTTTTATTTATTTCGGTGTATAAAATTATAAACTAATTTAAAATAAATAAGATTTTTTTTTAAAACGCCCCATCCCGACGAGCTCGCGCACAGAAGCGAACGCATACGCGAGTAGCGCCCGCATATGAAAACGGTGTTCAAACCACACAAGTGAGGTATCGCCGCGATCGTTAGAGCGAGAGCAATAATTCTAGCCCTAGACCTCCTCTGTATCTCAAAAAATGCAACCTGTAGAATTTTTTAAACGTCGCATATTGAGATTTTTAAGGGTAAAAGTTTGACGCCATGCCACGAGCGGGCGCAATTTTTAAGCGTGACATGTTGGGTATCATTTTACTCGGCATAACATTATCTTTCACAATATATAAAAAAAATTGGGCCAAATGTATTGTTGTCTTATTTTTTTTTATTCAAAAAAGTGATTTTTTTCCAAAAAAAGTGCGCCTGTAAGACCGCTGCGCAAATACGGTGTGACAAAAAGTATTGCAATGACTGCCATTTTATTTTCTAGGGTGTTGGAAAAAAAATATATAATGTTTGGGGGGTTTAAGTAATTTTCTAGCAAAAAAAACAGTTTGTCTCGTAAACACCGAATCTGAAAAACAGGCTTGGTGGGCAAGTGGTTAATTGAAAAGCCCCCCAAAAAAATACATTTCATAAATTTCTATGTACCTCGGTTACAGTACATAGAAAAGCACAGACTGGAGGACACTTGGCAGAGCTCAGGTGTGGTACAGAAAAATGCAAACAGGGCATATAGAAAACAACTGCAGTTAAAAAAATGCAGGTCTCCACACAAGTGTGAATGAGTCCTTAGTAAATATAACATACTTGTTCCTGCTGTGTAGATACCGACACCTGAATTCCAGTCGCCACCTCCTTCAAATTAGGAGGGTTTGCCTGCTGTAATTACTTGATGAGTCACAGTGCTGTAAAAAGAGAAACACTGTTGGCAAATGCAGTAAGGAAATCACACAGGCATGAATTCTGTATCTAAATAAGAAGCAACATTCTACAGTTTTTTTGGCAGTTTTAAAGATGATAAATTACAAAATATAACAGTATATAGGGTATGTTTTTTTAATTTAAAATGCAAGTAAAACTTTTTTTTTTTTTTTGCAATTCTCTCATTATGGTTGGGTCTGGGTTCTTTTGGTTATGATCAATGTTCGCATAAAAAAGTCATCACTTGATTAAGACAGACATCCATATTAGTTGGCAGAAGACGGAAAGCCATTATTAGAAGGCACAGTGCTGACTGGAGCCTTGTACAGGCCTCCTTTTTATTACGGTACTTTTGGTAATGTAGTACAGCACAACATTTTTTTTTTGGGGGGGGGGGGTGTAACTTTGTTTTATTGAGCCTTTAAAGCGGACGTGGGGTCACTATACATGTACAAGCACCAGTTCTATCTATGGCAAGCAGGAACTGAGGTCACTATGCATATAAGTGCAATGCAGGGCTTGGTCCCACTTGGCTCTTGTGTGAAGGGGACACATTTTATGGTCTGTTTCCGCTGTTCATGGTTCATTAACTCCTAAGAAAGTATGTTCATAAACTGCATGGTAAGCGGGCAATAAAATAAGATCATGGCTGATTAAATCCATAAGTTTGAAATCCTCCTTTATCTTTTCTTTGGCATGCAGGTGCCATTTGAACAACTTGCATCTTAGATGCTTGGATGCATTATGTGGTTTTCCATGGTTACAAACTGGAATTATATTTCAGACAGGAGGCTCATATCTTGCATTAATCTTTCTTTATTAATGCCCATAGCAGAAACTTAAACAACTTTTATTTGAAAAGAATAAACATAAGAACATCTGTGTGGGACTACATTTCCCAGCAGCCCTCAGTGTAACGGCCCCTCCTCCCTACGGACCCTATAAGAGGGCTGAGTACTTCCTTGCACTTCCTCTTTCTTTCTGCTCATAGTCAGATAAGTAACTAATTTAAGTCTCGTTTTTGTACTAGAATTTTCACTGTTATTATTATTATTATTATATTATATTATAGTATATATATATATATAGTATTATATTTTTCATTCCCTAAACGTTTCTCCGGTGTGCGTCCCTGTTTGGTGCCACACCGCATGTTATCTCTTGTACTGCGCCGTCTTCTGTGAGCGTCATCTCCTCACAAGTTCAGCGCGCTGTTCATAGGAGGGGCGCGCCTATGCATGGCGCGTCCCCGCCTTCGCTCTCCCCCTCGCTTTCACTCTCACTCTTCCTCTCTACCAATCGGATCGCCGTGACGTCACACGGCAGCGCCGCTTCTCCCTGCAAGCCCGCGCTGTGAATCATTCGGCGGCTGCAGCGGAGCGGAGCGGTAGGGCGGAACCTCACTTCAGGGTGCTGTACTGTCCCCTATCTACCCAGTTACAGTTACCCCAACATCTCGACCGTACTGGGGCACCCCCTAACTATAATCTACAGAATTACATAGGGTTGACTAACAATCTATCTTGTCAGCATGTCACATAATAAGGTGCAGGATGACATGGAACCTGAAACCAATGTGGAAACCCCACAAATGCTCACCGCAGCACAAATTCAAGTGTTAATAACACAATCCATACAGGCTGCTTTAGCTCCTGCTACCCCTCGAACCTATACCCAGCCCATGTTACCTGTAAAGGAAAAATCAGGCAAGGCCTCTTGTAAGCGCAAACATACTGCGACTTATATCGACTCCCCGGCAGGGGAAGTAGAATTGATGCGTGAGGCAGGACCTTCCTCGGCCTGCCGACCCAGCCATCCTACAGTTATGCGACCCTTGATAACCAAGGAGTACCCATCTAAGAAGCTAATGTCATCCCTCCGGGAAAAACCCGACTCATTTAATGAGGATTCGGATGACGACTCGGGCGAGTCACTAGATGCTTCAGCTAGAGATTCTGATTCAGACACAGAGGAGGCTGGGCAAATGGCTACTGACATGGAAGCCAATCCGGATGCCCCAACAGAGGCGATATTAGACTCTCTAGGAGAGCCCTTCTTTAATCCGGAGTTGATTATTCACCCCCGCTCTGGGGATTGGGCCCCTCTTCCCCAGGTATCCCAATACGTGGAGCACTGGGTAAGGCGGATTCTGGATAAATCCAATAGAAACAAATTGCGTGCAGAATGTCCCAGGCCGTCCATCCCCAACAAGGTGACGGCCACACCCGAGATCGATCCGGTCTTATTAAAGTACCTGACCAAGGCAGGAAAATTTTCAAAAAAGGGGATTGAACGTTCGTTCAAAACGATCCAGGACCACGTCTTAGACCTCTTAGGTCCATTAACAAAAATTCTCAACCTGTCTGAACAGGCAGCCACCTCAGAGGAACCAATTGACTTGGTCCAATTACGTGGCTGGGCACAACGGGCCATATGCTTGCTAGGATCAGCTAACACTACCTGCGCCATTGAACGGCGCAGGTCTATATTGATGAGGCTTGACCCCCAGTTATCGCACTTAGCGGAATCAGAACCGGGTCCCTCAGCCGAGGGTCTGCTATTCGGAGACGATTTGGTCAAAAATATAAACCGGTTCGTTGGACTTTTCAACAGCCTAGACAAGGCTCAATTTTCCCTCAAAAAGTCAAATTCTGGGGCTAGAGTTTTTAACAGGGCTGGCAGAGGTAGAGGCCGATCTGCCGGCCGAGGAAATTATTACAGGGCCTCCCCCAGAGCACCAGCTCAATTTTACGCTCCCGCGCAGCAACTGTACTCCGCCTCTATGGTTCAACCAGCTCCATTCTTCCCTCCCAGAGGACGTCCATGGAGAGGACGCGGTGGCAGAGGATTCCCACGATCTCGTCCATCCGGTGAGTTTAATGAAAAAATGCCATTCTGTCATACCGGTGGGGGGCAGGTTGAGGCATTTTACCCATGCCTGGTCCATGATTACGGCAGACCCATGGGTTCTGGCCGTAGTCAACGGTTATTGCATAGAACTAACATCACAACCAAACAGGTTGGTGCCCCTAAATCCCATACATTTTTCAGAAGACAATATGTATCTCATAGACAGAGAACTCCAGGACCTCATCGCAAAACATGCGGTGATAGAGGTGGACCCCTGGTCCCCGGGTTCGTGAGCAATCTCTTTCTGGTACGAAAAAAGGATGGGGGATACAGACCTGTGATAAATCTCAGGGATTTGAACCAATTTGTGTCGTATCGTCACTTCAAAATGGAAGGGATTCACATGTTGAGGGACCTTCTAATTCAAGGGGACTGGCTAGTAAAAATAGACCTCAAAGACGCGTATCTGACGATACCTATGCACCGGTCATCTCAACAACTCCTGAGATTTCAATGGAAAGACCACATGTGGCAGTTTACTTGCCTGCCCTTCGGACTGTCTTCAGCCCCTTGGTGCTTCACCAAAGTGATGAAACCGGTGATAGCCACCCTCCGCCGCAGGGGCGTACGGCTTATCATCTATCTCGACGACATACTTATCATGGCTCGTTCAAACACACAAGCCGAATTACACAAACACTGGACAGTGTCACTTTTGGAGAAATTGGGTTTCCTCATCAACCTCGACAAATCGGTTCTCCAACCGTCCCAGGTGGTGGAATTTTTAGGGTTCTCGGTGGACACCACACACGCAGTATTGCGTTTGCCCAGTGCCAAACTGGCCCTGATCCGGAAAGAAATCAATACGATTCTCCGGAAACGCCTCATTTCTCTGAGGACTCTTGCTCGCATGGTCGGCCTTTTGTCCGCTTCCATTCAAGCAATATTCCCGGCTCCTCTTCACTATCGGGCACTCCAACGGCTAAAAGCTCTTCACCTGAGACAAGGCCTCCGCTACTCGGACAAAATCTCCCTTTGTCCGGATTCGGAGGCGGAATTACGTTGGTGGCTCCGATACGCGGTAGAATGGAACGGCAAGGCTATTTTCACGCCCCGACCAGACATCATTCTGGAATCAGACGCGAGCCGTCTAGGCTGGGGAGCTCGCTGTGGCCCTGTCTCCACTGGAGGGACATGGTCAGCGGAGGAAGCTACCCTTCATATCAACGCGTTAGAACTCCTGGCGGCATTTTTCGCCGTCAAGAGTTTTCTGTCACAGAGATCCAGATGTTGCGTCCTTATACGCATGGACAATGTGGCGGCTGTCCAGTATGTCAATCGCCTGGGGGGATCGAGATCCAAAGTTCTGGCCAATTTGGCATCAGAATTATGGAATTTCTGCCTTTCACGCGACATCACCCCTCTAGCGGAATATATTCCGGGAACTTCCAACGACGTGGCAGACTGGAACTCCCGTTACCTGACCGATACGAGCGACTGGATGCTGGACAGATCGGTGTTTCTAGCAATCCACACCTTGTGGGGCCCCTTTCACACGGACCTGTTCGCATCGAGGCTCAATCGCCAACTGCCCCGCTTTTACAGCTGGAGGCCGGATCCAGAAGCGATTGCGGCGGACGCACTTCTTCAGACATGGCCCTCAGGGTTACACTATGCGTTCCCTCCTTTCACCATGATAACCAGAATGCTCCTTCATGTAGCCAATCAGGCGGCCACGGTAGCCCTTATCACTCCGTGGTGGCCAGCTCAACCATGGTTTCCCATGGTTCTGGGTATGTCGATCGATTATCCCAGACTCCTCCCTCACTCGATCCACCTGTTGACCAACCCTGTCGGGGAGGCTCACCCGCTAATTCTGGAGGGCAGATTGCCTCTGCTGGCATGGTTGGTCTCGGGACGTCAGACTCCAGTGATGGACTTTCATCTTCAGCTAGAGACCTTCTCGCCCTGGCCTGGGCCCCTGGGACTAGATCGGCATACCGATCTGCCTGGGGATTATGGGTTCGTTGGTGTGATCAACAACAAGTTGATCCCACTCGAGCTCCTGTGAACACGATTGTCAACTACCTGGCTGAAGCTTTTCACTCGGGAAAGGCATACAATTCACTTAATGTGTACAGGTCCGCTATTTCGGCATATCACCTTCCCGTAGAGTCCCTCCCTGTCGGGAGACACCCCTTGGTGTGTCGTCTCCTCCGCGGGGCTAGGCTTACCCGTCCTCCTAAACCTCGCTACCATTCCACTTGGGATGTGACCAAAGTACTCCAGCTACTTTCATCCTGGGAAGACAATCACCTGCTTTCCCTGCGAGATCTTTCCCTTAAGCTCACCATGTTGCTTTGCCTAGTATCTATAAAAAGAGTTTCGGACGTCAGAGCCCTAGACGTTTCGCGGCGTCAATTTTCGCCGCAAGGGGTTAGGTTCTCGGTAGTGCGTAGAACCAAGACTCAACTTCATTCGGTCTTTTACCCGTTCTTTCCTTCTCACCCGCAGCTTTGCGTTGTACGTTGCCTTCAAACCTACGAATCACGTACGGCGACTCTTCGCTCTCCTAACCTATCACAATTGTTGGTCTCTTATGTGCGACCTCACCTCCCGGTGACTTCAGCCACTCTGGCCAGGTGGGTTCGTCTAGTAATGGAATTAGCGGGCATAGATTTAGCCCTGTTTTTTGCGCTCACTCGACCAGAGGGGCGATGGCCACTAAGGTGGTTTCCACGGGGGGTTCCTTATCGGACCTCCTATTGGCGGCCGACTGGTCGTCGGAATCTACCTTTCGGGAATTTTACTTCAGACCTGAATCCCATGTATCCTTGTCAGTTCTTACGCCCTAGTGTGGGTATCTAGTTATCGTACAAGCTGTTGTAATTTATTTACAGTCGATATATGTATACATACTCTGATGTTTTGCCCTTGTGTATAGAATACGTATGCTTAGCTTTAAACATGCAAGATATGAGCCTCCTGTCTGAAATATAATTCGAGATTTTCCTAGCTTGTGACGGAAAATATTGGTTATATGAAGACAGGAGGCGAGTATCTTCCCACCCTACCCTCCCTGTTATGGTCGCCTTGCTCTCGTTTTAGGTTACTGAAACGATCCGAGGGTACACCATTCGGACTTCCCAGATTCGTGTTGACTCCCCGTTGGGATGCTGTTTTTGGTTGGAGCCTAGTTGAAGTTTCCCCTACAAGAGATGGCGACCCGTGCCTACGGATCCACTGAGGGAACTCATCGACCTACTGCGGGGATACCGACTTCTGATGTTGGACTGTTGTCTGGTTTTGTTCACACTGGCATCGCAGTCAGAAAGAGGAAGTGCAAGGAAGTACTCAGCCCTCTTATAGGGTCCGTAGGGAGGAGGGGCCGTTACACTGAGGGCTGCTGGGAAATGTAGTCCCACACAGATGTTCTTATGTTTATTCTTTTCAAATAAAAGTTGTTTAAGTTTCTGCTATGGGCATTAATAAAGAAAGATTAATGCAAGATACTCGCCTCCTGTCTTCATATAACCAATATTTTCCGTCACAAGCTAGGAAAATCTCGAATTTTACTCCCTGTCCCTTCCTAGGTTTTCTCAAGTCCAAGCTTCCTGTGTCATCACAAAGAGTAGCAGGTCTCTATCAAGAAATGATTGTCAATAATTCTACCCTATAATAAAATGCTAGTTTGGCCTCTTGAATATACAGCTCAGTTTTGGTCACCAATCCTCAGGAAAGATATTGTTGAATTACCTCAATTATGAGGATTGATTACATTCTTTTCTGTTACTTGTCAATTTGATTCTTTTTGGAATCGGTAATAAAGCTTGGTATGTTTTGAGGCTGTTTTTGTGCATTTTATTTTATATTTTTTACCTAAAGGATTATAATATACATATATATGTCAAAATGACTTCACCAACTGTAAAAGGATATATACTCTAAGGTCCCTGAAGAGGACATGGTCATGATTTCAGGTTAGGAAAAATGTGGTTTAAAGGGTATGTAAAGGTACATTTTTTTATTTTTTTTAAAATAACAAACATGTTATAAAATGTATAAAAATATACTGTGCTGTGTATAAACATGAAACAAAAAAATATACAGAAAATAAGCTGCCAACATGACTGTAGACGGAAGCAAAAATGTGAATATGAAAATGTGTAGTGCTTATTGTTGTATATAAGATTATAAAAACCACTAAAATTTTAAAACACAAATCTTGAATGTGATTAAATTAAATATCACAACGTGACTAGGAATATTCAGATCCACTGAATATATAAATCCAAAATTATAGTCCACAAGTGTAGAGAAAGTAAAATGAAAAATCCCACGTAGGTGCGACAATCTAGATGAGATGACAATCAAAAAGCACCACCACCAGTGATAGGAGGAGGCTTACCAGATGCAAATGACTTCAAAAGGCATATACCATCCAAGTCACAAAGGCTTATATGGTTAATCACCATGATGGGTACCGCTGGTCTTGAATCCAACTGGCAACTTGACACAAGTAATCCTAAAGCCTCAATATACACTCAGATGTATACCATATAATCTTGTTTGAGCCAGAGACTCAGTATCCAAAGGCCACGCGTAATAAAAAAAAAAACTTATAGCGTGATACCGTAAGAGTAGTAATTTATTTAAAAGCAGATACAATGAACACTCACATGTTAATAGGTCATCATGGGCTTATCTTAAATACAGGTGCAAGAGCTATGTATGTATGTAGCTATAGCCGCTTACTGTATCGCCCCCGGCACGCCGCGTCATTGGATGTGATTGACAGCAGCGCGAGCCAACGGCTGCGCTGTTTTCAATCAACCAATGAATGAGCCAAGAAGCCAGTGCGTTCACAGCGCGGAACTTTCGAGGGGTCAGGTAAGTAAACCGGGGCTGCTAATGCTCAGTGTACCTTTACAACCCCTTTAATCTTAGATTGTGGAAAGGTTTAGCAGCAGGTAAAATGTTAAAAACCGTCCACCACTTTGAATAAAGAAAAATACACACACACCCCTATTTCGACCGGTATCTTTCATTCTTATAAACTATGTATCTGTGTGTAAAGTATATCTTGAGGTTTTGCACAATATTAATTGTCATTGGCTTTTAGCAACATGTTTCAGTTTCTCCTTACCACCTGCTTAACAATCTGTATGTGTGCAATAAGTGTTTCACTGTGTTTATTACAGTGGCTATAAAAAGTCTACACACCCCCTGTTAAAATGTCAGGTTTCTGTGATGTAAAAAAAAAAAGACAAAGATAAATAATTTCAGAACTTTTTCCACCTTTTAACTTGCCCTAACCAATTTCGGCGCTGCCGCTTTTTTTTTTGTTCCCACAAATAGAGATTTATTTTGGTGGTATTTGATCACCTCCTGGAGTTTTTATTTTTTGCTAAACCGATAAGAAACAAGTACATTTTCTCCTTCACTGATGAGGCGGCACTGTTGGGCGACATTGAAAGACTGTACTGATGGGTACTTATAGGTGGCACTGATGGGTATCCTTGATATGGAGGCACTGGCACACACTGCTGATGGGCAATAATTGGCATCAGTGGTGGGCATCCCTGGTGGTCCTGGGTATGCATCCTCTGGAGCTGCACTGGTAATCAGTGTAGACCCCCCCCCCCCCCCAATCGGCTCTCCTCTACTCTCGTCTGGCAGAAGCGAGAGGAAAAGCCAATACACGTTTTTCCTGTTTACATCGTGATCAGATGTGAAAAACACTTCAAATCTGTCAGATTGCGAGGGCATCTCCTGTGAACAGCCCTCTTCAGATCACCCCACAGATTTTCAATCAGATTTGGGTCTGGGATCTAGCAGGGCCATTCTAAAACTTCCATATTCTTCTGGTGAAGCCATTCCTTTGTTTTGGATGGACCTGAAGGTTTTGTGGCAATATTGACTGGTATTTGGAACTGTTCATAATTCCCTCTGCCTTGACTAAGGCCCCTTTTCCAGTTAAAAATGGCCCCAAAGAATAATGCTGCCACCACCATGCTTCACTGTGGGTATGGTGTTCTTTTGGTGATGTGCAGTGTTGTTTTTGCGCCAAACAGATCTTTGGAATTCTGGCAAAAAAAGTTGAATCTTGGTTTCATCAGACCATAACACATTTCCCCACATGCTTTTGGGAGACTTTACAAAAATGAATCTGGGCTTGGAAGTTTTTCTTTGTAAGAAAAGGCTTCCATCTTGCCACTCTACCTCATAGCCCAGACATATGAGGTAGAGTGCCTTAAACTCTTTTGTACCCTTCTGACTGATGCCTTTTAACAATGAGATCCCTCTGATGGTATCGAAGCTCTCTCTGGACCATGGCTTTTGCTGTTGGATGCGACTAAGAAAATGTCAGGAAAGGCCTGCTAGAACAGCTGGACTTTATTTGGGGTTAATTCAGAGGCAATTTAAATGAGAGATGTATACGGTCTCCTATTTAACATGAGTTTGAATGTGATTGCTTAATTCTGAACACTGCAACATCCATAGTTATGAGAAATTTACAATTTGAATAGAAATTTTGGTGCCAAAACCGAAAATGCAGGATGCACCTCGAAGAAAACAGAAAATGACAGTTTAACCACTTGGTGCCCCCAGGCCATCATATGACGTCCTTGACTTTGTGGGGGTATATCTGAATGATGCCTGCAGCTGCACTGATCCACCGACCCCCGAATGCTGATCATAGAGATTTCCGGCAGACCAGATGGTCGCAGGAGTCTCTATGATCGTTGGAGGCTGGACGCGACGTTATGACATCTTGCCCGACCTCTGCATTCATAAAAAGGACGCCGCCTCGGCTGGGAAGCCATGATCTTTTTATTTTTAGGCTTCCCAGCCTAGTGGTGAGATATGGGGTCTTATTGACCACCATATCTCACTGTAAAGAGGTCCTGTCATATTTCTATTACAAGGATGTTTACATTCCTTGTAATAGGAGTAAAAGTGATCCAAATTTTTAAGTAAAATTAACAATAAAATTTCCCCGCATACGCAAGTCCCGCTCACATATGAAAACTGTGTTCAAACCACACGCGAGGTGTCACTGCGAACGTTGGTGAGAGCAATAATTCTAGCCCTAAACCTGCAACTCAAAACATGTAACCGGTAAAAAAAATTTAAAGCGACGCCTATGGAGATTTTTAAGTACCAAAGTTTGGAGCCGTTCCACGAATGTGCAATTTTGAAGCCTGACATTGATATATATTTAAATTAATATAACTTTATTGTTGGCCATTATTGGCACCTTTTTAGTGCAAGAAAAGCTCAAGAAAAATGTAGTCTGCAGTCTGTAACCATAGCTTGTATCGTGTCCACAGCCTCTAACCATACCTAGTTTCATGTCTGCAATCTCTTAAACTTAAACACACTGCTAAGGCCCCATGCACACGAGACGCTGGTAAACTCGAGTTCAGAGGCATTTGGGCATTTTTTTCAACTGCCCCTGAACACATTTAATGTTATCCTATGTGTCCATGCACACATTCACGTTTTTTTGCGTTTTAAAGCAGTTGGGTTTAGGCTCGTTTTTTCAGAAGCAAAAAAAATGGGTTCAGACACTTTTGGTGTTTTCGCGTTTCAGACGCAAATCGCGGCAAAACGCCGCTAATCGCGGCAAAACGCGGTACCGGCGTTTTGCCACGATTTTGTTTATAGGCGTTTTTAAAGGTGACCTATATTTTTACATTAGAAATCTCAAAAATGATGGCAAATGATGAAAAAACATTAAAAAAAACTAAACAACTGTAATTGCTTGCATTGTGGACAATCCACAACTTGTGGCAGGTGATGTGACAGGTGGACAACCCACAACTTGTGGCAGGTGACATGGCCAGGTGATGTGGCAAGTGGACAATCCACAACTTATGGCAGGTGAAGTGGCCAGTTGACGTGACAGGTGACGTGGCCAGTGGACAATCCACAACTTGTGGCAGGTGACGTGGCCAGGTGATCTGAACAGGTGATGTGGCCAGGTGACATGGCAAGTGGACAATCCACAACTTGTGGCAGGTGACGTGGCCAGGTGACGTGGCAAGTGGACAATCAAATTTCGAATTTTTCGAATTTCTCAAATTACGAATTTTGAAATTTCCTAAATTTCAAATTTTTTCAATTTTCGAAATTTAGAATTTCGAATTTTGAAATTTTTGAAATGTTGAAATGTCAAATTTTTCAAATGTCAAATTTTTCAAATTTCAAGTTTTCAAACCTGACACGGAGATCGATGCACGGAGAGGAGGAAGGGAGGAGAGATCAGGACCTTGAGCCGCCTGGATGACACGCCGTAATGGGTGGCACCTGGCGGGGAGGGCACACACCCTTTTGCCGACATTTTCGACACCTTTTCTCTTTTTTTTTTCAGTGCACCACTAATATATATTTCCCTTAACCCTTTCACTGCCAGACCCTGTGCTCTAAATTCCAGAGTCTTTTGACAATATTTTTTGTTCTCCTTTACGGCTTTCAAAGTTTGTATATAAGACGACCCCCCAAACCATACGTTTTCTGTAAACAAAGGACTGATATAATAAACAGAAGGTGCTGCTGATTTTTCACCCAAAATGCACTAAAATAGTTATTAGCTATTTATTTAAAATTCTTGTTAAATTCCTACTAAATCTAAATGCCAAAACTGTATTGCATTGTTATAAAAACTAATATTTGTAAAAGTAAAATTTTTCCTTTTTGTGCAATGGTGAAAAAAGAAGGGCCTACAAAAAAGCTGGAGCACTGCTTTCACCTATGTATTTTGCCAATGCCCTATCGCAGTGCCGTATGCACTGCAATACTGTATGTTGTGATAAAATGACGCAGGCGAGGGCAGGGGTTTTAGGACAGCAGGAGACTTTGCTGCAGTGGTGGAATAAGGGAAAATAAACACAAGCAGCAGCTGGAGGGGGCAAGGGGCTCACAGATGAGATGAGTAGCTATGATCTGCCAAGGTGCCTGGACTGATTTTAGTGATGTCAGCAGAGAGTGGACTTCAGCCCGCTCTCTGCTGAAAACGGGTCACAGGAGTGCAAAACTAATTGCACTCCTGTGACCCAAAGAAGTACAGCCAAACAAGCCTTACCTGTACTTCTCCTTTAGGTCAATGTGATGTTGCTAGGCGATCGGCTCTCCTCTCCCCACACGGAAGTTGGCAGTGTGGAGAGCGGATCGCGGCTGGTGATCAGTGAGTATGAGCTATTTTTTACAGCTTTTTACATATTGATCACCAGCCCAGTGTCCCCACACAGTGTCTCCCAAAATGGTGTGCCCACACAGTAAAAACACCTGTCCCCCACATATGTAACAGTAAAATCGTATCTCCCAATGATCATCTGCACACATGTTCGTGATCTGCACATATATGTCCATGATCATCTGCCCATGATCACATAAACCAATTATACCCTTAATGGGATTTTTTTTTTTTTTTTTTACCAAAGACATATAGCGGAATAAATTTTGGCTTACATTTTGGCTTACATTACATTCGATTTTATTGGATTTCTTTTAAAACTTATTAGAATTTTTTTTTCCCCTGCTTATATTGCAAAAAAATTAAGTCGTGAATAAATACCACCAAAACCAAAACTCTATTTGTCTGAACAAAATAATAAAGATGTAATTTGGGTACAGTATTGCATGACTGCGCAATTGTCATTAAAAGTGCGAGAGCGCTGAAAGCTGAAAATTAGCCTGGGAAGGAGGGGGGGGGGGGGGAACTATCATGCCCAGTATTGAAGTGGTTAAATACCACCAAAAGCTGTGTCTCAAAATAATGCTAATTTCATTAAGGAATAGAATTGCATGACTGACTCTAAGCCCTGCTATTCTCATTCGAGTAAAAATTTGCCTGGGCAGAAAGGGGGTGAAAGTGTTTGGTATTGAGGCAGTTAAAGTAATTTTCCATTTGTCTGGGGTCCAACTTTTAATTTTCAAATAATGGATTTATTATGAATGTTGCTTTTTCAAGTGTTACTTTTTGAATTGAACCTAAAAGCAAAAATGTATGCCCTTAGATATCTTGAAGGCGGTGCTTGGTTTTCGGGGTCCCGTACGCGGCTAGGCTCCCAAAAAGTCCCACACATGTGGTATCCCCGTACTTAGGAGGAGAAGCAGCAGAATGTATTTTGGGGTGCAATTCCACATACAACCATGGCATGTGTGAGAAATATATCATTTAGTGACAACTTTGTGCAAAAAAAAAAAAATCAGTTTGTCATATTCCCGCAACTTCGTGTCAAAATATAAAATATTCCATGGACTCGACATATCTCTCAGCAAATAGCTTGGGGTGTCTACTTTCCAAAATGGGGTCATTTGGGGGGGGGGGCGGGTTGTGCTATTTTGGCATTTTATGGCCTTCGAAACTGTGATAGGTAGTGAGGAGTGAAATCAAAAATGTGCGCCCTTAGAAATGCTGAAGGCGGCGTGCAATTTCACATATAACCATGGCATATGTGAACAATATATCATTTAGTGACAACTTTTTGTAAATTTTTTTAATTTTTTTTTGTCATTATTCAATCACTTGGGACAAAAAAAAATATTCAATGGACTCAACATGCCTCTCAGCAGTTTCCTTGGGGTGTCTACTTTCCAAAATGGGGTCATTTGGGGGGGGGTTTGTACTGCCCTGCCATTTTAGCACCTCAAGAAATGAGATAGGCAGTCATAAAATAAAAAATGTGTAAATTCCAGAAAATGCACCCTAGTTTGTAGACGCTATAACTCTTGCGAAAACCTATAAATATACGCTTATTACGATTTTTCTTTTTTTTTTTTTTTTTTACTAAAGACGTGGCTGAATACATTTTTGCCTAAATGTTTGACTAAAATTTAGTTTATTCGATATTTTTTACTTTTTGTTATAAGAAAAATCATTGTTTTTCAAAATGTATGGTCTCTTTCCGTTTATATCGTAAAAAATTAAAATCGCAGAGGCAATCAAATACCATCAAAAGAAAGCTCTATTTGTGGGAAGAAAAGGACGCAAATTTAATTTCGGTACAACATTGCATGACCGCCCAATTACCAGTTAAAGCAGCGCAGTGCCAAATTGTAAAAACACCTTTGGGCATTTAGCAGAATATTGGTCTGGGGCTTAAGTGGTTAAGCAGTAAAAGTGGATTATTTTAGATGAAATGTGTTTGCTACAATTTTTCAGTTTTACAAATAACTGGATAAGCGCAGGCAACAGGTGTGTTTTATTCAGACCTTATTTGCTGTGGTCATAAAGATAATGCTTTAAGTGGATAATAATGCTGTAAATTTTTTTATTAACTTAGCGGTCCAAGTAGTTCCAGAAGCAAAGTCATAGTGGCCACAAGACTGACATACGGAGCTCAGGTGTCTTAGAGGCTCTTATTGTTGACTGTTGCTTCTTGGTGCATACGTTGCCTGAGATTCCCAGCTGTGTTTCATGGAAACCGTTTGTGTTCACATAACTCATACGGCAAAGGATTTATAGTTGTTGACATGAGAAATGCGTCTGGTCCAAATTTTTCCATCGCGTTATTTTGGATAGACACTCCAATGTGTAGTTGTGCACTGCTGAAAAGACATAAAACACAAAGTACATTCTGAAATGTTATCAGATGGTATTTGATGTGTTTACATTTCCGCTCTACAATTTTATTTTTTTAATACCAAAGATCGATGCTGATAATTTGACAGCCTGTTCTATGTTCATACAATGATATTGGTGCATGGTCTGATGACATTTAGGAAATAGGAGATGTTTAACCTGGGAGACAACAAGTGCTTTGTGGAGCAGGTGGAAATTGTGATTTCAGATTGCTCTTTGCTCATCCTATACGATCAGCCAATCTTTTTAATCCTCTCTTAGCTTCTCTTTTTTTTTTGGGCAAATTAGTTTTGCAAGGCATAGCACTTTGGGCTTGTAAATTGTATTTTGTGTCAAAAATAACTTCTTGAAGTAACTGTTGTATTCTGCTTTTATGTTAAAATCTTGTTTGTTACCTTAGATGTAAAGTAGATACATGTGCATTATGGCCACAGTCTGCAGACAGATGAAAATACACTAAATACACAGATCAAATACATATATCGGTGGTCTTTTTTTATATGACAGAGGATTTGTATTTCTGTCTATCCGATCCTGAGATTTACTCTGCACAGCTGCATGGGACGTGAAGCCTGGAGTGCATGGAACCCCTTACAATTAGAGTTGAAAATATATTTATTGGTATTTGGATAATACAAAACCCAACAAAAAAAGACGATTAACAAGAGGCGTTACAGTCTACACACATTTAGAAGTATAATCGGGGGGGGGGGGGGGGGGGGGTCGGCCTGATGGCTATCGCCTACAGCAAAACTCTCCCCTACAGCACATATCATAATGAGCCCCGCCAACTGGGACTGCAAACAAAAAGCATGTGCAAACGTTGGGGGCTCTTCCTCTTGGTAGAGCTGTAACAGCAACCTATAGTATAGAAATAATAACACAATAAAAGAAAATCCAGAAGAAAAGGAAAGGTAAGGACAGACAGAGCTGGAAACAAAGTAAAATTAGAAAGACATCGAGAAGACGAGGGAACAGGGGGCGAAAACAGTGAAGTGCGGGGGAAAAGAAGGGGAGGGAGAGGAGAGAAAGGGTGAAAGGGAGACAGGTCAGGGTGGAGAAGAGGGGGAGCATGGAAAAGGGGGGCGTGGGCCGCCGACAAGACAGGTGGGGGAAGGCAAAACAGGGAAGGCATGGGGGGGGAAGAGAGACCCAGGAACGTGAGTCTAACTGGCCACAGAGCGAAAGGAAATGTGGTGACGATCACGTCGAAGGGGACAACATGTTAGTCAGAGCATCAGAGGAAGAGAAATGAAGCCAGATGAGCCACAACTGTCTGTATTTATCATAGGTATCATTGTCAAGAGCCAGTATTTCCTCCATTCTCATAGTGTCATTCATAATCGAAACCCAATGAGATAGTGGGGGAGTAGAGGTAGACTTCCAGTAGGAAGGTATGAGCTTCCTCGCTGAGGACATAAAGAAGAACCCCTTACAATTAACCACTTTAGCCCCGGGCCTGTTTTTCAGATTCGGTGTTTACGAGACTAAAACATTTTTTTTTGCTATAAAATTACTTAAAACCCCCAAACATTATATATTTTTTTTTTCTAACACTCTAGAGAATAAAATGGCAGTCATTGCAATACTTTTTGTTACACCGTATTTGCGCAGCGGTCTTACAAGCGCACTTTTTTTGGAAAAAATTCACTTTTTTAAATAAAAAAATAAGACAACAATAAATTTGGCCCAATTTTTTTACATATTGTGAAAGATAATGTTACGCCGAGTAAAATGATACCCAACATGTCACGCTTAAAAATTGCGCCCGCTCGTGGCATGGCGTCAAACTTTTACCCTTAAAAATCTCGATAGGCGATGTTTAAAAAATTCTACAGGTTGCATTTTTTGAGATACAGAGGAGGTCTAGGGCTAGAATTATTGCTCTCGCTCTAACGATCGCGGCGATACCTCACTTGTGTGGTTTGAACACCGTTTTCATATGCGGGCGCTACTCGCGTATGCGTTCGCTTCTGCGCGCGAGCTCGTCGGGACGGGGCGATTTAAAAAAAAATTTTTTTTGTTTTCGTATTTATTTGTATTAATTTTACCAATTTTTAACACTAAAATAAAAAAAAATAAAAAAATTATCACTTTTATTCCTATTACAAGAAATGTAAACATCCCTTGTAATAGAAAAAAGCATGACAGGTCCTCTTAAATATGAGATCTGGGGTCAAAAAGACCTCAGATCTCATATTTAGGCTAAAATGCAAAAAAAAATAAAAAATTTTTAAATGTCATTTTTCAAATGACATTTAAAAAAAAATGTCTCTTTAAGACGCTGTTTGGAACTGACGTTTGACGTCACTTCCGCCCAGCAGAGCTACGGGGATGGACGAGGGAAATTTTTTCCCTCACTCGCATCCCCGCTGACCAGACGAGCGCACCCGATCGCCTCCGCCGCTACCGACGGCTCCGGTAAGCGGCGGAGAGCGCGGGAGCGCAGCGGGAGGGGGGGGGCACGCTCGTCCGCTACCGATAACGGCGATCTCGCGGCGATTCCGCCGCGGAGACCGCCATTATCGTTTACCCGACCGCCCACAGAAGAGATGGATATCTCGGTTGTGGCAGCAGCTGCTGCCGTTACCGAGATATCCATCCTCAAAGTGCCGACGTATACCTGCGGTGGGCGGTCGGAAAGTGGTTAATAGTGCAGTGATGCCTCTCTCCCCCAATTTTATAGATGGGGCAGTGGCTTACTTTTTGTATGCTTTATGTATAAGTAAGTGAACACACTGACACCTTTGCAGCCATGGTGCTATGTCCTGGCTTTTCAGTGTGTCCCTGTACCTTTTTAAGCAGGGGTGGGTTCCCTCCAGCCCATCTGCCCTTCATCTATTCCATCAGAATGTACCGTATTTATCGGCGTATAACACGCACCCCAATTTTAAGAGGGGAGTTTAGGGAAAAATGTTTTCTCAGCACCCTTTACAGTATACATCCCCCCCCCAATTTACACCCCCCCCATCCAGTACACATCCCCCTCCATTATACATTCCCCCCATCCATTATACATTCCCCCCATCCAGTACACAGCCCCTCCTACCCAGTATACAGCCCCCCCATCCATTATACATTCCCCCCTCCCCAGTACACAGCCCCCCCATCCATTATAGCCCCCATCCATTATACCCCCCCCCCCCCCTGCACTCCCAGGAGACCCCCAGTCTCCCGGGACAGTGCTGCCAGCATTCTCTACAGTTAAGTAAAAAAAAAATCACTGTCAGCCCCTACCACACTGCTCCTCCTGTGTGTATTGCAAAACTAAGCTTCTATAGCTGCGTTTTTTTTTTGTTTGTTTTTTCACTGACCCGGTCACATGACTGCCCTCCTCTGATGGGCATGTGAATTCTCTCCTCCTCCAATCAAAGCTACACTGGGAGGAGGAGAGCAGCCTGAAAAAAAACGGAGCCTTAGAAACATTTACAAGCTTCGTTTTACAATGACAGACTATCCGCGCCCCCTGCTGGTGAAACATGATATCGGCGTATAACGCGCAGGCACTGTTTACCCTCTGTTTTAAGAGGAAAAAAGTGTGCGTTATACGCAGATAAATACAGTATGTGCTCCCACTGTTGGAGCCTCTTTTATAAGTTAGAGGTAGGAACTACAAGTAACAGGGTGCCTTACCTGGGGCCTGTAACTTGCCCATGTATTTGCAAATGTGTGCAGACTAAACCTCTGTTTTTGACACATTGTTAGACAGGTTAATTTGGTTGCAAGCTGGTCGGTAAGTAGAGCTTGGATTTTTTCCTGGGCTGTTTTTGTCATTTTGTTGCCCTCCAATGCAGGCCAGTTGTAGATCGGGGCGGTGGCTCGCTTTTTGTATCCCCTCTCTACCCCAAGCCTGTTGACTTGATGGCAAAAGAGAAGCAGGACATCCTTGTCAGTAAATTTGAAAACGCATGGTATGTATGTGAGCCGCTCAAGCTGCTAAGAAATGTAGTCCTGTGCTGGCTGGGAAGGAGTTCACCTACGCTCCCATGAGTAAGCTCCCGTGGGCGGAGTAAAACATGATGGGGGTGTGGTCCAGGCTGAGGCTGCCAATTCTCTACACACACAGCAGGTCTTGTTCTGAGGCTCCTGGGATCTTCTGCTCAAATTTGCATACAGCTCAATTCACTCTCAGGCCTGTTCCTCCCTATCCCAGTCTGAGTGCTGCTGTTGTATGGAACTGCAGGAGATGGATACAAATATCAATTCATTCTTCACAAATACAAAGCTGCATTCTTCTCTTTTATGTCTATGCACTTCTTTTTTTTTTTTCCGATAATGTTGAAAGAAAAAAAAAAACTGACAGGTCCCCGCATCAACATAAGCAATTAGAAGTTGTATTCTGGCAGGGGAACTCCCTCACGGCCGAATACAGTGATCAGCGCTTGCAGCCATTGGTGTTTCTTAGACCAGCCTCTGTTGAACAGACGGTTGTACATAAGTTGGCTGGTTCCTACTCAACCAGCCAGCTTACGGCCTGCATATACAGGGTAACTGTTATTACATGTGTTGGCCATCTGTATATTTTTATGCCTTTTTTTTTTTTTTTTAACCCATCTCTGTTTATTAGAGCTTTAAATCTCCTAAAATACAGCACACCAAAATTAATACCTGTGAGCTAATGGAGACCACAATATGAAAGGAGATTACAGACTGAAGGTGACACTTTTTTTTTTTTAAATTGTAAGAATTAAAGTGGTAGTAAACTTTACTTAAAGGAGTTGTAAAGGGAAAAAAAAAATCCTGCGCTCGGTTCAGAGATCCTCTTCGCCGCTCAGCCTGGCCGCTGATTGGGTAGAGCGGATGGATTGAGAGCAGCGCAGCCATTGGCTGGTGCTGCTGTCAATCACATCCAGTGACGCGGCGGTGCCGAGTGATACAGTGAGCTGCTATGGCCGCTCGCTGTTTTACAGGAGCGCACCCGCAAGGTCTGTTCACCATGCGAGTTCTCTCGCATGAATGTGATGAGTTCTTGCGGGGAGGACCAGAGACAGCCGCCGAGGGACCCCAGAAGACATGGATCGGGGGCCACTCTGTGCAAAACGAACTGCACAGTGGAGGTAAGTATAACATGTTTGTTATTTTAAAGAAAAAATTCATTCCTTTAGTGACGCTTTAACGACTTGGTACCATGTAAAGCAGCAAAATATGACTTGGTATCATTTGCTTTTCAAGGTATTTCAAGGTGTGCGATTTGGGAAAATTCACTCTCTCCTTTTTCAATTGCATCACTCGTGCTTGCCCATTGTAACCCCAACTGACGGCACGCTGAGTATGCCGTCAGTCTGTACAGCTATGTGCCATGTAACGCTCAGCATTACTCTACAGCATTATAATCCCACAAGAGTACTGACCGTTCATCAGTACCTATGGAACTAGGTATGTTACAGGGGAGGTTCACAAACTGACATACAGCATCACTGATTGCTAAAGCCAAATTAAACCAAGGCTTGGTTTAACCTTATTGAGCATGTGTGAGATTTCTACACAGTTTGTACAAAAAGGGCAGATGTTCGGTTGGAGAAAGGAAGCAGGAGGATTCCACAAAGATGGTAGTGGCTTTGGATAGAACGGGCTACACTAATATCAAGCTGCATAAGTCGCAAGAACACTTACATGATGTTTTAGAATAGATTGTCCCTATGTGGATGACGTGTGTGTATAATTTTTTTTTTCTGCTTTAAACTTTTCTGGATTACTATCAAAATAATTTAGGGGATTTGGAACACAATTCATAAAAAAAAAATTTACTTTATCTTTTCATCTGTGCCAAGAAGCTATTGGCTGGCAGACCATTGCAATGTATTTCTTCGAAGTTGCTCTACAGCCAACTTTTTTTTTCTGTTTTTGCATAAGAATGTTATTGCTGATGTGTTCCTCCAGGCAGGTTTTACTTCACACCCTGTCCTGGAATATCACAGGAAGTGAGGGGAAACCTTCCTATTGGGGTTATAAAGATGAATAAAAACAGATTTTAGCTCCTCTTCTTTATACCAGTGCTTTTATTTTTATGTTTCTGTTGCCATGCTTTTTCTTTTCCCTGGCCTAGTGCCCACTCAGAAAATAAGGGAAAATCTTTTCAACTGGGGACACCACATTAAAAATTTAATGAATGTGTTTAGTTTTAGCTCAACTCTTGTTAATTGTATTACATTTGACAAATGCGTATTAAGGCGCTAGAAATCTAGTGCAATTTCAGCTCTATAGCTTTAATGAGTTATTGCTCACTGCAAGGCATAAGGTAGTTTGACAGGTAGCACATGTTCGAAATAACAAATCCCTACTCCGGCAACTGGTAAACATCACCGCATTCCTGCTAACATATGCCTCTTTGGTGAATCACTTGAAAAGCTATGAGGTTCATATTACGTACTCATTTGTGACTTTTACACAGAAGATGACAGTGATGCCTATTAATCTAAATAGAAGAAACTTAATCTTGGCACTTAATTTAACATGTATATCACGAATGCAGAAGATTAATGTGATTCTGATTGGGGAAGGGAAGACCCTAATCTTCAGGGACATTTGGAACATATTTTATGGATATTAAAATATATTCCTGTCTGACTTGGATTTGAACTTTGCATTTTTAGGCACTTGGTTAAGTTTCCAGTTGGGTGCCTTGCCACATCTGGATATAATATTTGGAAAGTTAACCTATACTTTTGCAAACGGAAGATATGGGACAGCTTGTGGTCATGTACAATATAATCAGCCGACTTTAGGATTTAGACAGACATCTTTAAAATAAATCATTCATTTCATTGGTAGTAGTTGTGCTTGGTGCTTTGGGTAACTTTATATCCTTTGCTGTGTTTTGAGCAGAGAAGCTATCATTAGCAACTGATTTATCTCCCTTCTTGACATGGGTTCAGTTGCAGGAATCCTTTATATCTTGACTTGCCACAAGGGTCTGTGCCTCCAAATTTCCCCCATTCTGACTTGGTGTTTCTAAAATCCAATTTAGTAGGTTCCATAGTGATTTGTCTTCTTGTTTTACACCGTATTACAGCTGTAACCTCAGTGTCAATGAAACGCATTAAAAATCATCACGACTTTTTTTTTTTTTTTTTTTTTTTTTATTTGCTAGGGGAGCAAGTGCAGGAAATCATTATTCCATAGCTATAACTGCTGCACAATTTTTTTTATTTAAAAGTAGTTAGTCATGGGAGGGTTTTTTGCGCTTATTTTGCTACCATTAGGTGTTTGACAAGATGTGCTTATTACATACATTGGAATGCATGTCTTCTATGCATTTTTTGTTTTGTTTACAAAAGCTTTATTTGGAAGACTAGAACAGGACAGAGTTATCTTACATACAGCGTAAATTATATAGGATGATCTGATAATGAGCATGTGTTATACAGTTGAAAGAATACTGACAAAAGCTAAACAGTGTAGTGCAAGGTTGGTAAGAGATATAATGTACAATATCTAGGAATAACGCATAGGACATACAAATGGGGGTGCAAGCTTTAGGTTACAAGGCAATATATTTCATGACCAGTTTGATATAGTGTGTCGGAAAGACAGAAAAATCTGATAGTACATGTGTGAGATTTACTGTTGGGGTGGGGTCCAGAAGATCCATTTACTATTAAAGGATTGCATACTGTCTGAAAGTGTGTGATGAATTCTCTCAGACAATCTGAGTGCATCCATTCTGGATAAGATTTGGGACCATGGTAAATTACGTGTTTTCCAGTTATCATCCGTTGAATAGAACCCATTAGTGAGTGGAATAGTCTGTTACATGGTTGAGGAATGTTTGGAGCATCTGCATATAAAATACAGATCAGTGGCGATAGAGTGATGTTGCATCTATATGTGGATTTTAGCCTATTTGTAGCAGCCTGCCAAATGGGTTTCAAAAGTTCACAGCTCCAAAAAACATGCAGGTAAGTACCTTCGTCAGGGCATCCCCTAAAGCAGGCTGGGGAGGTAGAGGGATAGAATGTATGAATTCTAGAGGGTGTCATATACCATCTGGTAAATGGTTTCAATGGGGGATTCTCTAAAATTAGTGGCTATATTGCTTTTACGTAAGTTGGCTATCATTTTGTACCAAGATTCTGTAGGAAGAGTGCAGTCTAAATCTGTTTCCCAGCGGAGCATGGGTGCAGTTTTCTCTGGTTGATGAAGATTATTCAAAAATGTATATATTCGATAGATAAGTCCCTTGTTCCTGGTGCAGTTGAAGTAAATGTCCTCAAAAATGGTACAAGGGGACGTAATAGAGAGGGAGTAGTGTTCAGCATAGAAGTCACAAATCATATTATATTGGGTGAGTTCAGAAGAGGGAAGTTTAAATTTAGCTTGTAGTGAAGAAAAAGAGGCAAAAGCAAGGATCTGAGATTTGTCAATTTTCTTAGTCTCCAGTTATGAAATAGAGAGCAGTCAGAGTAGGCAGGAGGGAATCTGGGGTCTCCTAGATATGAGGCCAATGGGGGATTATCGATAAAAGATTACAAGGTATATTGATTTTATTCCATAATTGTATGGAGTGGGTTACAATCAGATTTTTCTTAGAAACAGTGTGATGAGGTTTTGTATTGGACCTTCTATGCATTTTACAGTGTTTGTTCATTTAGTTTTTTATTAATATAATAATCATGTTATATACTCACCTGCTCTGTGCAATGATATTGAACAGAGTGGCCCTGATCCTCCTTTATTGGTTCCCCCAGCCCTGTTCCTGCTCTTTGCTTTCAGCTTTCGATTCCCTTTTTTTTCTTTAAGTACACAAAACACAAGTTATGTGTTTTGCATGTATTTTAGCTGGACCCATGTAACTATGTAAAAACATGCATGTTGTATTTCACATTGTGTGTGTAATTTATATTTTGACTTTATACATGCAGATTAGATCATATTTTACACTTTAAAGTACTGTCACTGCTTGATAAGTCAGAACCAATAAGGCCGCTTTCACACTGAGGCACGTTACAAGCGTTTTAGTGCTAGAAATGGCACCTCTTCTGTCACTTCAGTGTGAAAGCCCAAGTGCTTTCACCCTGGAGTGGAGCACTTGCAGAATGTTAAAAAAAAAAAGTCCTGCAAGCGGCATCTTTGGGGCAGTTTAGTAGTGCCGTATACACCCCTGCCCATTGAAATGCATGCACAGTACTGCCGAAAAGCGATTCCGCAACGGCACCACACAGGCGCGATTAACCCCTTTGTCTGCTAGCAGAGGTCAAAAGCGCCCAAAAAGCACTACTAAAACTAGGGGCACTTAACCACCGATGCCCCCACTTCCCCAGTGGGAAAGTAGCCTAACATTAAAAGTGTGCTGTGTCCTTGTATATAGAACTGTGCATGCTCCCATCCATTTCTGGAGCTTAGCCACTTCAGCCCCGGGAAGATTTTACCCCCTTCCTGACCAGAGTATTTTTTGCAATTCGGCACTGCCTTGCTTTAGCAGACAATTGCACGTCTTTTTTTTTTTCCCATCACAAATAGAGCTGTGTCTTGGTGGTATTTGATCACTTTTTTTATTTTTTGCGATATAAACAAAAAAAGAGCAAAAATTTTGAAAAAAAGCAATATTTTTTCTTTTTGTTATAATAAATATCCCCCAAAAAATATATATATAAAAAAAAATGTTTCCTCCATTTTGGGCCGATATGTATTCTATATATTTTTGGTAAAAAACATTTCACAATAAGCGTTCATTTTGCACAAAAGTTATAGGGCCAGATTCAGATACACTTAATATTGCGCTGCGTAATCGAAATACTCTACGCTGCCGTATTTTACCAGGCTCTACACCGAATTCTGGTAGATTTTTGCCCGTACGCTACGGCGGCATAGTCTATTTCTCGGCGCGTAATCGAAATACGCGATTAGGGGGCGTGAAGCATTTAAATTAAGCGCGTCCCCGCGGCGATCGAACTGCGCATGCTCCGTTCAGAAATTTCCCGCCGTGCATTGCGCGAAATCACGTCGTTACGTCATTCGTTGTTTGAGTAGCGTCATTTACGAACATTCCTATTCCCGTACGACTTACGTAAAAAATAATAAAAGACGTCGGAAAACGTAGAAATTCGACGCGGGAACGACGGCCATACTTAACATGGGCTGTCTAATATTAGAGCAGCAAAAAGCTGGTATAGAGTTACGCAAAAAAAAGATGACTAAAGGTGCCGTAAGAGATTGCGAATGAAGATCGTAATTTCGGGGATCGCCGGCAAAAGCTCATTTGCATACCCCGACGCGGAAAACGACGGGAACTCCACCCATTGGCCGCAATTTTATTGCAGCGTAGATCCGAAGGCGTACAAACACGTTATCCAGTCGAATTGAAGCCCGCAGCCGTCTATTCATGGTTTGAGGTTTCCGACTAGCTAAAAAACGCGCGTAATTTGAATTTACTCCAGTCTAACACCAGTTAGACAGGAGTTACGGCTCTCTGAATCTGGCCCTTAGTGTCTACAAAATAGGGGATAGATTTATGGCATTTTTATTGTATATAGTGTGTGTGTTTATAATATAGTGTGTGTGTTTATAATATTTTTTTTACTAGTAAAATGGCGGGGGTTTGTGATTTATATCGGAACTGCAACATTATGACGGACACATTTGACACTCTTTTGGGACCATTGTCATTTTTTACAGCGATCAGAGCTACAAATAGTCATCGATTAATTGTAAAAATTACACTGGCAGGGAAGGGGTTAAACATTAGGGGGCGCTCAAGGGGTTAAGTCTGTCCTAGGGCGTGATTCTAACTGTAGGGGGGATGATCTCACTAGAACATGACCGAGATCACTGCTCCTGATGATGGGGAGCAGCAGCTCCCCGTCATCTTGCTAGGCAGAACATGGAAATGCCTTGTTTACATGCTTCTCCTCGCCGCAATCGTGGGCTACTGGGCGGCAAATTCAAAGGTACGTACAGGTATGATCATTTGTACTGCCTGTGGGGGCCGATGCCAGAACTGAATTGGAGCTTCAGTCGTACCTTGCATTCTACCTCAAATGAGCATATTTGTTACAACTCTATTCCCTTAAAGGAAGCTACTCAGGATGATAGTAGGCATAGGTTTCAGCTTTTGGGACTGGGTGGGTAATCTTATCTGAATATTGAGATAGTCGGCTGGTAATTTTGTAACCATTGGTTCAAGGTTTTTTTTTTTTTTTCCCATGTCCTGTGTTTTTTTAAATATATTTTAAGTACTATAAGGCTAGATTCAAACATATGCATTTTTAGTACTTTTTACATTTTGCAGATTTGCACTACAGTCCATTTAACATGGTTTCCTATGGAATACCTTCTGTAGTGCAAATCTGCAAAATGCACGAACAATGCATAGGTGTGAATTCAGCCTAAAGGAACATGTTAAACAATAGTTGCCTTTAGGGTTGTCCCGATACCTATACCGAGTATTTGCGGGAGTACTTGTAATCCCGCAAATGCCCCTGATGCCTGGCCGAATACATGGCTGGATATATGTGGGGGACATGGCTGGATATATGTGGGGGACATGGCTGGATATATGTGGGGGACATGGCTGCATTTGGGGACACATTTAAAAAAAAGTATCGGTATTCGGTATCGGCGAGTACATGAAAAAAAGTATCGGTACTTGTACTCGGTCCTAAAAAAATGGTATCGGGACAACCCTAGTTGCCTTTTTACAGTCTCTCCGGTGCTTTCTGAATGTGGATTTGCTTATTTTAGGTTTTGTGACTGAACAAATTATTTATTGTGTTTCCATAAAAAAATGACAAGTCTGACATTTCTTTTTCTGTTTTCTAGTCCGTAGCAAAGACTGGCCGGTTATTAATCAGTCATGAAGCTCCAGTAACAGGAGGGTTTGCATCAGAAATAGGTTCAACAGTACAAGTAAGTCAGTATATTCAAATGCTTTGTGGTCCAAATTTGAAGTTGTCTTTTGTGCAAAACATCAATACTTGATGAAATATTAAATTCGGATTAATTTTTTTTATAGGAGGATGTGAGGTTCTGTGGGTCAATTAGCTTGCAAGTTTCATAAATGACAGCATAGCATTTCCTTATGCCCTTTTACAATAGCGGTTCTTTTGCATACATTTTATTTTTTGGGGATTTTTTTTTTCATCTAGCATAATTATCCTATTTTGCATAATTGTAGATTTTTTCCTTTTTTGCCTAACCCCTATGCAAAATGTTACCTTGCGCGGCATTAAACAGCAGAGCTAAATTTTTGCACTAGCTGGCCACAAATACTCCAAATCCGGTGTGCTAATGGCTGCCTTATTAGATGGGAGATTCCAGTTAAGGTACATGCAAGAGGTCCATTTGGAAAATAATAAAACGGTAATGAAATCTTACTTATGACAGTGTTCTTTAATGTATGTAGTTGATAAGGCTTATTCACATCGAATCAGTTTGCCTGTTCTTGCCTGCTCATAAAAAACATAAAAAAAAAAAAGTTGCAAACTAAGTTATTAACCGGCTCATTTGCCTATCATAGATCGATGCATGATGCAATAGTGATGGCACTCAAGACTGGCAGTCTCCACTTGCCATTTTAGGTGTATATTAAATGTATTTGATTTTACACTGTGTGAGTCCTTGACTTCTTATCATAAGTTAAGGGGTAAAGCCAGAAGATATGTATAGAGGCATGGTGGAGTAAAGAGAAAAAAAATGTCTTTATAGACCTTTACTTTGTGCACTGGTCCAAATCATTTGGTGGAGGAGGGATTATGGTGTGGGGTTGTTTCACACGGGTTGGGTTTGGCCCCTTAGTTCCAGTGAAGGGAATTCTCAAGGAGTCAGCATACCAAGACATTTTGGACAATTACAGACTCCCAACTTTGTGGGAACAGTTTGCAGAAAGCAAGGGCCATAAAGACCTGGATGAGAGAGTTTGGGGTGGAGAAACTTGACTGGCCTGCACAGAGTCATAAACCTCAACTCATAAAAACACCTTTGGGATGAATTTGAGCGAAGACTACGAGCCAATCGGTGATTGAGCTCAGAAACGCGCTTCTGAAAGAATGGTCAAACATTCCCATAGACACTCCTAAACCTTTAGGACAACCTTCCCTGGAGATTTGAAGCTGTTATAAGGGTGCTCATAACATACATACCCTGGCAGAATTTGATTCTTTTTAGAGAATATGAATGATAAAACAAAGACAAACAAAAACTTTCACTCATGGTTAGTGTTTGAGAGTCAACTGTGTTTACTCTTCTTAAATCATAATGACAACAGAAACTACCCAAATGACCCTGATTAAAAGTTTTCATACCCCAGTTCTTAATGCCGTGTATTGCCCCCTTTTAACATCAATGACAGCTTGAAGTCTTGTGGTATTTGTGGACGAGGCTCTTTATCTTCGCAGATGGTAAAGCTGCCCATTGCTCTTGGCAAAAAGCCCCCAGTTCCTGTAAATTATTGGGCTGTTTTGGATCATTTACATGTTGGAATGTCCAAGTATGTCCCTTGCACAGCTTCCTGGCTGATGAATGCAAATGTCCCTCCAGAATTTTTGGATAACATACTGCATTCTTCTTGCCATCCATTTTGACCAAATTTCCTGTGCCTTTGTAGCTCATACATCCAGGGTATGTAAACTTGTGCGTGTGCGTGTGCGTGTGCGTGTGTGTGTGTGTGTGTGTGTGTGTATATATATATATATATATATATATCAGTGCAGACCAAAAGTTTGGACACACCTTCTCATTCAAAGAGTTTTCTTTATTTTCATGACTATGAAAATTGTAGATTCACACTGAAGGCATCAAAACTATGAATTAACACATGTGGAATTATTTACATAAAAAAGTGTGAAACAACTGAAAATATGTCATATTCTAGGTTCTTCAAAGTAGCCACCTTTTGCTTTGATTACTGCTTTGCACACTCTTGGCATTCTCTTGATGAGCTTCAAGAGGTAGTCACCTGAAATGGTCTTCCAACAGTCTTGAAGGAGTTCCCAGAGATGCTTGGCACTTGTTGGCCCTTTTGCCTTCACTCTGCGGTCCAGCTCACCCCAAACCATCTCGATTGGGTTCAGTTCCGGTGACTGTGGAGGCCAGGTCATCTGGCACAGCACCACATCACTCTCCTTCTTGGTCAATTAGCCATTACACAGCCTGGAGGTGTGTTTAGGGGGTCATTGTCCTGTTGAAAAATAAATGATGGTCCAACTAAACGCAAACCGTATGGAATAGCTTGCCGCTGCAAGATGCTGTGGTAGCCATGCTGGTTCAGTATGCCTTCAATTTTGAATAACTCCCCAACAGTGTCACCAGCAAAGCACCATCACATCTCCTCCTCCATGCTTCACGGTGGGAACCAGGCATGTAGAGTCCATCCGTTCACCTTTTCTGCGTCGCACAAAGACACGGTGGTTGGAACCAAAGATCTCAAGTTTGGACTCATTAGACCAAAGCACAGATTTCCACTGGTCTAATGTCCATTCCTTGTGTTCTTTAGCCCAAACAAGTTTCTTCTGCTTGTTGCCTTTCTTTAGCAGTGGTTTCCTAGCAGATATTCTACCATGAAGGCCTGATTCACACAGTCTCCTCTTAACAGTTGTTCTAGAGATGTGTCTGCTGCAAAAGGTGGCTGCTTTGAAGAACCTAAAATATGACATATATTTTCAGTTGTTTCACAATTTTTTGTTATGTATATAATTCCACATGTGTTAATTCATAGTTTTGATGCCTTCAGTGTGACTCTACAATGTTCATAGTCATGAAAATAACGAAAAATCTTTGAATGAGAAGGTGTGTCCAAACTTTTGGTCTGTAGTGTGTGTGTGTGTGTGTGTGTGTTTATACTATAGGAGAAAAATCAGCTCTTATGCCGCGTACACACGGTCGTTTTTTGCGATGAAAAAAAACGACGTTTTTTAAAACGTCATTTAAATTGATCGTGTGTGGGCAAAACGTTGTTTTTTGTCTTAAAAAAAACGACCAAAAAAAAATTCCAACATGCTTGAATTTTTTGTGTCGTTTTTCAAAACGTCGTTTTTGTTTCACAAAAAGTCACCGTGTGTAGCAAAAACGTCGTTTAAAACGACGTTTTTCAACCCGCGCATGCCCAGAAGCTAGTTATGAAGCGAGCTTCAATGGAAAAGTGTGGTGAACGTAACCTCGTTTTTTGTGAAAAAACGATGGTGTGTATGCAACATCGTCTTTGAAAGTGACGTTTCAAAAACGTCGTTTTTTACTTCACAAGAAACGTCGTTTTTTTTCATCACAAAAAACGACCATGTGTACGCGGCATTACAATTGACCCAGAATGTTTTTTACTTTTTGTTCCTGTACTTTTAGCATATATACAACTAAATAATGGGAAACGACAATCAAGAGCAAGCTGCAAAATCTCATGACAATACAGGATGTGCTTTGGTGTGTAGTGTAGTAATGCAATTACGTTTTTCAAAATACATTTACAGATGCACATTTTCTAAGAGCTTAAGTTAATCCTCCTTTTGAGTAATTGTAATTGAAAAAGCATTAGCTTAAACAAACAGTGTGTGCCATATTTAAGCACTGCAAAGCATAATCTCTTAGACAATGTAAATATTTTATTTAAAAATTGCGTTAGTGTGCAGATTGTCATCTACAGCAAGATATCTAGTACAAATGTGCTGTAAGAAAAAAAAAATCTTTTCTTGCTGGATTAAGTGGATAATTGTTGAGCCAAAACTGTTAAAGATTGTGGTAGATATTTCTTCTCATACATGTGGAAATAATAAGGTTTCAATAAGGAGTCCAGTTGGAGTGCACGGTTATTTTCCAGTTTTTTTGTTCCATCCTTACAGTGAGATCCTTTTGCCCAAAATAGGCATTTGTAGTTCCCTTCGAATTGTGTATGGCTCAGAACCTTCATGTCAAGGTTTAGTTTATTAAAACAAATATAATTACTAATTTGACAGCACAGTTAGTTCAAAGATCATTTTAACATTTAAAGCCCAACTACAGCAAAACTTTTTTTAAAACAAAAAAACCCCATCAAATGTCTAAATAAAAAAGCAGCTTGGGCTGCAATATTCTCTCCTCCTTTGATGCCGTCCCTCACAGTAATTATTTTTGCCACTAAATGTCTTTGGTCTTCTAGGTTTGTATCACTTAACCCAAAAGTCTAAGGAAATTCTGTGAATGCAGAGTATCCTAGACCCACCTCCTCCTAAACATCGCCATGCTGCCCTGGACTCACCTTTGACGCGACGCAGAATGTGTCAGTAAACCCATTAGCAGGATATCTTTTCAGCCCAGCCTAATTGCAGTTGTAACCCCCTATTAAAACAAAGTTATCTAATGGTATTAGATCATAAAAAACCTGACTGATATGTGATTACACTAACGTATCAGAGAATAACAATCTGTGTGATGCCAGACATGCCTATATCATAATGTACAGCAGGAGAAATGGACACGAACATTCCTGGGCATTCATGTTTGTTCTCTATCAAATCATGCTATCATTCTGTGTATATTGGTTGTAATGTAGTCATTTGGATCTATCGATGCATTTAGAAAATCTGGTCTTGAGGTAGTCTCCAATGAAATGTCATAAAAACACTGCTGAGGCATTCAGGAAATCCAGCGACATTGAAACGGCAGATCTGACTATGGTTAATCTAATTGCACTCTGCCCACGAACCAAGACAGGAGAATTTTGCAATTACTTTAAATTTTTCTATTTTTAATCCCATTTATTTCACTGTTTCTATTGTTTTTTTTCTTTAATAATCCTTTTATGTAAACATAATTTTCTTGCGCAGTTTTTCTTTTTATTTAGGGCTACTTTCACGCTGGGGCCGCCCGAGCACTGGCGCTAAAGCGGTCGCTAGCGGGGTGCTTTCAACCCCTGCTAGTGGCGGAAGAAGGGGTTAAAAGCACCCGCGTTGCTTTTCAGGCGCTTCAGAAGCACTTTCAATGGGCAGGAAGTTTTGGGAGCGCTGTATACAATACACCCAAACCGCCCCAAAGATGCTGCTTGCAGGACTTTTTTCTAACATCCCGCGAGTGCACTGCCCCAGTGTGAAAGCACTCGGACTTTCACATTCGGGCAGCATGGGGGGCGTTTTTCAGGCACTTTACAGGTGCTATTTCCAGCGCTAAAACACCTGAAAACTGCCTTGGTGTTAAAGGTGTCTAAACTTCACCAAGCAAAAAAAATATATATTTACAGAAGTGTCAAATACAATTGATCCATGTAAGTATAACCCAGTTGTACAGAAATTGTGTACCATATAGACCGCCAATAAAATAAACAACTGAAATCATTGGCTAATATATTCTATGAAAATGTGGATTACAGTGAAACCTTGGTTTGCAAGCATAATTTGTTTCCAGAAGCATGCTTGTAATCCAAAGTACTCTTATATCAAAGTGATTTCCCCATAGAAAATAATGGAAACTCGGATGATTTGTTCCACAGCCATTTATTCATATACAAATTATTACAGCAAAACAAAATACAGTATAAAGTGTACTGTAAACATAAAACAAATTAAACTGCACTTCAAAATACTGTACCTCTGTGTTGCAAAAGTTTTAAGGAGTCTATGGCTCTCCTATTTAAAGCCGCTGTGTATACTGTATGTAGAGTAAAGCCGCTGGTGTACAGTATACATCTCTGTATGTGGCCAGAGGTTGGTGCTTATCTATTTAAAGCCACTCTGTATACCAGTACTGTATGTTCAGTAAAGCTGCTGGTGTACAGTACAATGCTTTATGTGGCCACAGATTTAGCTCACAGAGCTTCCTAGAGAACTGTTGACATCACTTCCGGGTATGCCCACCCCTGTTAGGAGTGTCTCCAGGAAGCGCTGGGATCCACCACCGCCCACAAATCTCTGGCCACATACAAAGCTGTACTGTATACTGTACACCAGTGGCTTCACTGTACTATACACAGCGGCTTTACATGGATGAGCAGCAGACTCTTTCACATTGTGAGTGTTATTCACTCACAACGGCCGGCTTCTGTCGGACCGGCTGACATGCACACGGGCCGAATGTCGAATGTTTTTTTGTTGAACTGGCCAATGTCTACCGACATTTGGACCATGTGTACTAGGCATAAGAAAATGATTGTACACCAAAGAAATGTGTTTGCCTACTAGTGTATTTACGAAGGAGAACCCCTCTTGCTAGGTGGAAATTTATTGGAATGGAACAGCCACGAAAACCAGAGGGGGAAACCTGCTGGTAGATACTGTGCAAGCATAATTGGGTATGATACCATAAAGTAAAACATTTTAGGGCATTTCTTAACTTTTTTTTATTTATTTTTTGGGCAGCCTCACAAATAGTTAGACATTTAGTGCATTTACACATGTTGTTCCACATGGACTCCCGCTCTTGCTCTGTGAACTGCGCCCCCCAGTGGGACATGTATGGCAGTTTATCTGTGTCAGGTGTAGAGATGATACTTCGATATAAAATCAAGATAAGTCCCTTCTCTCTAGGAATTCTATGAAAAATATATTCAAAGGTTGTATGAGAAGCTGATGTGGAGGACAAATAACGGTATAATTCAGAGTTAGGGACAGTTTGAAATTGGGAGAAAAAAATGAAAGCTGGCCCCTGCTACAAATTGGATAAATTCACCATATTGTGATCCCTCGACCAATGAAAATCATTAGTGTGGCAAAAGGCAAGTTTAAATCTGGGATTACCTAAAAAGGAGGACCAGGGTGACATTTAGATAGAAAAGACAGTTTAATTGTATATAGGTCCCAAAGTTTGAGACTGGGTTATCAAAGTATTACAGGTAAAAATATCTTTAGAGGATATAGAGGTAGACCATAATAGTCTGGATCAATAGGGTATTGTATAGAAGCCTGTTTAAATTGAATCCAAGGAATCTTGGAGTTTTTAATATTCCATCAAGATAGTCTCTACACGTTTGTCAGACTTTTTAACCACGTCATTATTGTCCACTTTTAACCCCTTTGTGCCCAGGCCAATTTTTAGCTTTCCGCACCAGTACACTTTGAACGACAATTACTCGGTCATTCTACACTGTACCCAAATGAAATTTTTATCATTTTCTGAAGCAGATAGAGATTTATTTTGGTAGTATTTAAAGGGTTTGTAAAGGATTTTTTTTTTTTAAATCTTGATAGCTTCCTTTACCTTAATGCAGTGTTGTGTTTTCATGTCCTCCATTGTTCGTTTTTGCTTTGATGTTGCTGTAATTCTTCTCTGATCTCCATACTTTCTGGTTGTCTGTTTCCTGATCACCACATTACTGGGAGCTTTGGCTCTGTGGCTCTGTACAGCAGAGAAGCAGGAAACATGCAAAAATTAAACTAGATTCCTTTTAAAAACTATTAAAAATAGATACAAATTAATCAGTTAACTATTATGTATCTATACAGCAAAAACAAAAATTCCTTTAATAACAATAGGGGTTTTTAGCTATATAAATGAAAAAATATATCACAAACTTTGGAAAAAACATGTTTTTCTTTTGGTTCTGATATAAACGTTTACAATTAACCACTTCAGGCCCGTGCTACCGTCGGATGACGGCAACAGCGCGGGCCTGAATATCCAACATGCCGTCATTTGACGGCATGTCATTCTGGCGTTCCCAGCGCGCGCTGTAGTGCGCGCTGCGGGGAAGCCCTGTGTTGTCTGTGTCCCTTGGACACGGCCAATCACAGATCGCGGCAAACAGCCAATCAGAGTGGCCGTTTGCGATGCGATCTGTGGGCGAATGAGAGATGATCTCTCATAGATCATCTCTCATTGCCGTTTTACACAGAGACAGCGTCCTGTCTCTGGAGGGGAGGAGCCCGATCTGTGTTCCTTCCTACATAGGGACACAGATCGGTCACCCCCCCTCCCCCCACAGTTAGAACACACCTAGCATACACATTTAACCCCTTCCTCACCCCCTAGTGTTAACCCCTTCAATGCCAGTCACATTTATACTGTAATTAGTGCATATTTATAGCACTGATCGCAGTATAAATGTGAATGGCGCCAAAAATGTGTCAAAAGTGTCCGATGTGTCCGCCATAACGTCGCAGGACCAATAAAAATCGCAGATCGCCGCCATTTCTAGTAAAAAAAATAAAATAAAAAATAATTCTCTCCCCTATTTTGTAAGCGCTATAACTTTTGCGCAAACCAGTCGCTTATTGCGATTTTTTTTTTCCAAAAATATGTAGAAGAATACGTATCGCCCTAAGCTAAGAAAAAAAAACTTTTTTTTTTTAATTGGGATATTTATTATAGCAACAAGTAAAAAATATTGTATTTTTCTTCAAAATTGTCGCTCTTTTTTGTTTATAGCGCAAAAAATAAAAATCGCACAGGTGATCAATTACCACCAAAAGAAAGCTCTACTTGTGGGGAAAAAAGGACGTAAATTTTGTTTGGGAGCCACGTCGCACGACCGCGCAATTGTGAGTTAAAGCGACGCAGTGCCGGAAGCTGAAATTTTACCTGGGCAGGAGGGGGGTGTAAGTGCACAGTATGCAAGTGGTTAAATAATGTTTCTTCATAAATTAAGTCCAAAATTTATTTTGCTACATTTATTTGGTCAAAATAACCCAAATCCATTCATATTATCTAGTCTGTGTGAAGTTAAAAGTGCCTACAAACTGTGGTAGATATAGTCAACGCTGTATTTTGGCCTAGGCCAACAAGGCCCAGGCCTAGGGCAGCATGAAAAGAGTCCCTGTCAGCTTGCACTACACTTTTGGTGTAGTGCCAGTCTTATGAGGTGGACTAGACTGCAAGACAAATCGGTCTGGCGCCCCCATAAAGCAGCTGCACTGCTGCCGTATGATAGGGATGGTGCAGACACAAGGGACACTGACATAGTCACCTATACCTGGCAGGTAGGTAGTAGGACTCTCTTGCAATGCATTGATTGTGTCAGTTGTACATATTAAGGAATCTTAATGTTATTTCTGTTGATTGCTGATGAAAAAAATAAACAGATGGATTTATTTGTTCCTGCCCCCAATCCTTCCATTGCTTACTGCCTGGACCACATACCCTCATCACTGTGCTATATTTTTTTTGCTGCACCACTGGCATGGTTATATCTTCTTAGTCGTCCAAATTATTAGCAGAAATTTGTGCCTAAAGTAGAATTATAGGCACTTTTTTTTTCCATTTTCGAAAGAGTAAGGGATGGTTATAGCCCCTGTTAATTATGTTTTGCCATCCGTTTTATTCCCCTCATTTTCTGCCACATAGCCAAAAGGGAAGTCAGAGGAAATCTTTGCTGATTAGGGGAATCCCTCAGAACTAGTGTCCCCAATGGAACATTTCAGGGCAGGTCTTAAACAGGAGGTGGTGTGACCTTGACAGGAAAGGGTTGGTCATATTTAAATTAGGGGTTGTATGAGTTTAGTCAGGCCTAGGGCAGCACAAAACCTAAATACACCTCTGGATATAGTTGAAAATGTATTATTCTTGATGTACTGACATCTAATTTTTTTTTTTTTTAAGGCCCTAAAATACCAGGACAGTACAAATACCCTCTAAATTATCCCTGTGTGAAAGTAGACAGTCCAATGTATTTTGTAAGGGGCATGGTTAGTTTTTTGAAGTTAGAATTTTTTTCCCAGTTTTTTTTTTTTTAATTAAAAAATTAAATAAAATGTTTGTTTTTTTCGATTTTTTTTTTATAATTTTTTTTTGTTACTGTCACAGTATGCAATACGTAGCAAATATAGTTCTAGCAGAGCTCCGCCATAAAAAAAATATTAAAAGCCAGCAGCTATAAATACTGCAGCTGCTGACTTTGTATAAATAAACACTTGCCTGTCCTAGAGTCCAGTGACGTCGGCAGCAGAAGTAGAGCAATCACTCTTCTCTCGGCTGCCCCCACCACCATCATCGGTGAGGGAATTGGGAAGTGAAGCGTTGCGGCTTTACTGCCTGGTTCCCTACTGCGCATGCACGAGTCGCGCTGCGCCGTCCTCTCTGTTCCCCGCTGTGTTCTGGGAGCCGCGTGTTTCCCAAAACACAACGGTGGGGCCTAGGGGCGACTGACGTACTGCCCGCAGGTACCTGCAGAGTCTATGCCCGGGGGGAATACGATGAGCGGAAGTTCCACTTTAGGGTGGAGCTCTGCTTTATCGTTCAAGTTTCTACACAGTGGAGCCATACAGAATGATCGCCTTCTAACAGGAATTGGGATCACAGCAGCATAAAAGGAATGTGGAGGAGGCCGAGAGCAATAGGAGGTACTTTTTTGAGTTGGAGAAGCTTCAGTCAGATGTGAACAATTTTTAAATCGGCAGCTACAAAACTGTAGCTGCTGACTTTTAATAACAAGACACAGCTGCCCAAGGATACAGTGCCAACCTGAGCCAGTTTCCGCACTGGTCTTCGGGCTCCTGGTGCATGTGAACTGTGTGAAGCTAACTGTGACACCTTACAGCTTTAGGTTAAGTACATACAGGCAAAAAAAACAGGTGTTTGAAACACCTATGCAAATTATACAGCTCATAGTGCTGGTCATACTGTCAAAACATAAAGCGTTGGCATGGCCTCTCATTTATAACCAAGTCTATAACTCTTCGCAAATGCTCTGGCAGGCAGTTGTGGGCGTTAAGATTTGTTTAATGGAATAGGCGTTTGTGGAGCAGTTTTGACTTTCAACAAATGCTCCAAAACTGCCCATAGGGCATTTGGGGAACATTTTTAACTCATCATTAACACTTGCAAAACGCCAGTCTAATTTCCATAATAAAATGAAGAAGCCATCAACTCACTAGCATATATACGCTGTATCGCTCAGTGTATGATCAGGTGCAGCGTCCCTTTTGATTGGCTGATTTACCAATATTGGTGCGGGGTCTATAACTCAAAAGGCATACAACAAAAAAAGCATAAGGGGTAAAGTGCCCCCCTCCCCAAGGAAGTTGCAAACAAACCATGCAGCTTAAGCAAGAGCTTTTATTACACTTAATTAAAATGTAACTACATAAAACTGTGTAAAACGTGTGATTGAGTGAAACATGTCGGTCACGACACCACGGCAGTGATGCATTGACGTTATGGATTTTTGTTGTAATGCCCATAATAAAGCTATAGGTGTTTTAGTTAAGCGTAAGGCCCCATACACACGAGCAGACAAATTTGTTCAAATCGGTCGGACAGACCGATTTGAACAAATCGGTCTGCTGGGGACGTATTGGTTTGATCGTGTACACACGATCAAACCAAAATCCCTGCCGGCAGACGGCGCGCTGACGTGGCGGTGACGTTGACGCCGCCACGTCACCGCACCAGGAAGTAAAACACTTCCGCGCATGCGTCGAAACCATTCGACGCGTGTGCGAGAAGACATGTCTGCTGGTTAGCGTACTAACCAGCAGACATGTCGGGCGGACGGGTTCCCAGCCGACAGATTTGAAAGCATGCTTTCAAATCTGTCGGCTGGCCAAATCCGTCGGCTCACCCGTACACACAATCGAATCTGTCTGCTGGGACGGTCTGGCAGACAGTTTCCAGCAGACAGATTTGATCGTGTGTATGCGGCCTTAGAAATTGAGTCAAGTGTGATAAAGCCCTTGCAGCCGGCTGCTCGCTGCACATTGTGAATGGTCCTGTAGCCCACTGTGACCTGATTCAGAAGATTGCAGGGAGGAAGGGGAACGAAGAACTTCTGCTCTGATCACCTAGGTGGAAGGCACCCACTCCCCCTCTCAAAAATAGGAGGAGGAGGAGGATCCATTTTTGGTGACGTTCTGCTTTGAGCATACATACTGGAGTATAATGTTCTTTAATCCAGAGTTTAGTGTCATTTGAAAGACCTAAAATGAACAGATATCTAGTCTGCATTTAACATGAAGAACCATGATATTCCTTGATCTTAAATGCCAAAATGGACTGAACTCAAAGAAAATAAAAGTGTGTATTTTTGAAATTCAAGTACTTAATTGTGACTGTGTAGTGTTGCTCCCCCTGAGGTTGATACTAAGAGTATGCTGTTAGGAGGAGAAAGCAGAGTGACAGATATTTGAAAGCATCACTGTTTTGCTTATTTTTCATTATCTAGTCACAGGTCAGGCACAGGTTAAATAAAGCCTGAGCTCTTAAGTGGGTTAAATGATGCTAACCATCATTCAACCCAGGGGACTGAGGACAACTAATGGCAAACGAGAAGTACTGTCAGGTGGGAGCAGATCTGAATAAAGTTAATCATTGCACCAAAAGATGTTTATTTACTATGCTAGTCATTTATTATGCGAGTCCTTCCCACCAGCCCTTTTAGGCTGCATTCACACCTAAGCGTAGGCGATTTGCGTCGTTTTTTACTGTGACAAATTGCAGCGTTTTTCCCCACGATTCGCCGTGACAAAACGCATCGTTTTTCCCCGCGGTTTTGTACAGGTCATTGGCATCAATGTAAAATGCCCAATCTGCCCGATTCACGCATCAAAAAAGGGTCTGGGACTTGTTTGAAATTCAGGCGTTCGGCGTTCTTTGGGCGTACAACGTTTTGCGTTGGAGATGTGAACCATCTCCATAGAGAATGTTATTTTTCCCCTCTAGCGTCTTCAGGCGTCAAAACGCTCAGATGTGAATGCAGCCTAAAGGATAACCGCCAGCTACCATGCTGGAAGTGCGCTCTCAGCGTGGTAAGTGGTTTACACAGGACCACATGTATGCGGCCGCTTGGCGTGAAGGCCCACATGTCGGGAGGCTGCATATGTGCATTCGGCCTGTGTGAAGAGGTTAAGAATCCATTCTGGTGCAGTAAATAGAAGTCCTTCAAAAACTTTGCTAGAGAACATTCTTGCATGCACGAGTCTGTGCTTTACTGTTATATAACTTTGTATTTGTGTCATTAAACAAGTCACTAGACACTTTCTTCTTACAGAGCTGCAGGACATTTAGCCAGGGATATATAAAAGAAATGTTATAACCATTATCATAAAAAGCGGGTAAATTGTTATTTCTAGAAGTATCAAGGGGTCTTTGTGTTTTTTTTGTTTTTTTACTTTTGAGCATATTTCTCTTGTACCATTGGGACACTTAACAGTAGTTTTATAGAACAAAAATGACTACAAACTGAAACCAGCTGTATCTTCAACAGACAGTCTTGTCCTGTAGATCCATGTGTAGTACTGTCTGCCCTTTTATGATTTGGGTCTTGGCGCGTTGATTAGTGAAAATAAAGGATGAGAATATGTTCCTTTGTTATGCATTTAAAATTCTATTTCTGTCTAACCTTTCATCAGTATCGGTATTGGTTAATATTTTCCAACAGACATGTGATGGGAGGACCAATACAATTAATTTAGGACACTTTCAGAAGGGGGGGGTCAGCGGTAAAGTGTCGCTAATTTTAGCGGGGCTTTTCAGCCACTAGCTGGGGGCGTTTTTAACCCCCGCTAGCAGCCAATGAAGACGTTATTAGTGCTTGTAAAGCGCCGCTGTTGAAGCACTTTGCAGGTGCTTCAGCACTGCCCATTGATTTCAATGGGCAGGGGCGCTTTAGAAGCGGTGTATACACATATATTAAGATTTTACTTGCTTACTGGATGATGGCAGGCCAAATCCCAGCATTACCAATCTAGAAGTCAGTGACAAATAAATTATACAATTCTTATTGTGCCACAGGCTGTGGCTTTTAAAATTTTATGAAGCACATTTTTTTTTTTTTTTTTGAGTTTTGGCTCCAGGCTGGCTGTCTCCTATTCAGTGACTAAATTGAAAACCTGATATTAAAACCATTCAAGGGGCTTAAGCCTCATACACACGATCGGACTTCCATTTGACTTTTCTGTGGATTTTTGTCTAAGGGGGCGCTGGCTGTGAATTTGGTATTGATACACATGGCAAAACATTTTCAGCCAACATTCACCAAATCACGTGGTTTTTCAGCTCTTTACCGCCACCCTTTGGGCAACTCCTGCTATTGTTGTCTGATGTTTAGCATTGGTTCTGAGCATGCTCGTTTGAACTTTGGATTTCAGGCGGATGGACTTGTGTACACACGATTAGATTATCGCACATTTGTTGTTGAGAGCATGCACAGCGAACATTTTTCCGTTGAAAAAACGAAAACAATTGACCAATGGAGCATACACACACAGTCTGATTGTCCGATAAAGCATGTCCGTCAGACCGTTGTTGAAAAGTCAGATCGTGTCTATGGGCCTTTAGAAAGAGTTTTATCTTCTGACAATTTCTCCAGGCATTTTTTTTTTCTTCCTTGTGTGTTCCAGTGTCTACCTTGCTTCGTGCATATTGAATATACATTTTCTCATGCCCGATTTTGTGCAGAGTCCTCATGTTCACTGATGCAGTGCAGTAAGACTGGTCCATGGGAATACGGGAGGATCCTTCATTGGGCCACATCTAGGTGGGCCAAAAGTCACTAAAATGACAGCTGCTGCCTGGCTGGATCCCACGTTCCCTCCTTTCTCTGCTGTGCCTGTATTTTCACATGCATACATGTGCTTTTTCAGCTTTACATTCAGTAATGCAAGGACATTGTCTTGCTTCTAAAAGGCGTTCTATTTAAATTGTGCAAACACTCGGCAAAGTCTATTTTATGCCTTTGGAAAGGTAACACATTGGTTGCATCTGATTATGGCTGCATAGGGTGTGCTATTAGAAAGTATAACTTACTAGTTGTACTGGAAAAAAGATCTGGGGCCACAAATGTCTGAAGCCTAGTACACCCCCAGCAGCGCTAAACATTTTTACTAACCATGCAAAGTTAGTACAGGGATCCCTCTGCTGTGCTATTATGTTCTGATGGGGGGGGGGGGGGGCGGGGGGCGGAGATCAGGAGCCAATCGGCAGACCTTATTCGGTCACACCCCATCGACAGAAGGTGGCTGAGCGGCTTTAGACTTGGATGTAGAAGACACATATAAATTGATTTAGCAGAAGTAGAAAGCCAAAGGTGAAACAATAGATTATGAACTTGCAGCAGGCAAAGGCATCTCTGACCACACAATTTATTGTGCATATGTGAGAAAAAAAAAAACATTTGTCAGACCCTGTAGGTGTGGAAAACATAAGAGAGTAGGACATTACAGATTTTTCAGATGCAGTGCTTAAACAAGGCATATACGATTACCGTTGTGGAGGCATGTCTGAACATGGATTGGGTTACATTCAGAATGGCCTCACACTCGTATCTCTCACCACCACCTATAATTTACTCTAACCATGTCTGTTCAGTCACCTAGTTGCTGACATACAAAGTTGACACTGAACATTTTCTTAGGAATAGTAGAATGCATTTGTAGGCATCATTTTTGCTAACCAGGTGCTGATCCTGCTTTAAACAGTCATTTTTTGTCAGGCTTTGATGTCTTTTGTTAAGCAGTTTTGTATTTTCTGTTGATGCACCTCTTTCCTTTTCTCCACTCGATGACCTTTTTGAAGACTTGTGAGAGCAATGGTTTGGTAACACATAACACACTACCCAACAGACCTGCCCCTGTACAGTGTGTGTACAATTTTAGTAGCAAGTCTGTAAATAATGTTGGTACGTGACCTCAAACTAGGCCTTATCACGGATAAAAAAAAAAAAAAAAGATTCTTCAATGTGTTGCTTTCACCTTGCAGCCTATTGATCTGGTGATGGCATTTAGGTTTGGGGGATCAGCCTTTCACAAAACCGATTTAACATATCAAAGCCTACAAACATACCACATTGGGCTCAGAAAATGTGTTTTTGCCTCAAACAAGGCTGCAGGTTGTCAACTTCTGGATGACATTTCTGTGTTACATCTTGATTGATGAAGGTTGACCAGGAAATAACATCCTAAAATGGGGAACTGCTGCTGGAGGACTTTTGTGTCTTGTATTTTTGCTTGGTATACATAGACTTTGGCATGGCATCAGTGATGGCGCAATGCTGCAGTAATGGCTGGAGGACGTCACTGTATTAAGGTTATAATACCCAGGGGAAAAAATTGCTCAACACTTGCTACTTTACTAAAATGTAATTAATGAACTCTAGCCAATTAACATGCAACATTGCAAATGTTTAATTATTTTGCAGCCAGCAGGTGGTGCTTCGTGCTCTTCATCACATAATGTGCTTGTAAATATATTCAGCCACATTTTCACACGAGAGTAGTGCAGGGCCCATCTAGGTGGTTGAAAAAAGGATCATTCTAGAAAGTTCTATGTGATTGACCCTTAAATAGATTTTAATATTCTTTCACAAACGTTTTAGTAAATCCATTATTGAGATTACCGTAGTTATCGGCGTATAACACGCACCCTAACTTTAAGATTCAGGAAAAAAACTTTTCACAGCCCCCTGCGTATAACACGCAGGCACAGTTTACCCTCTATTTTCAGGGTAAAAAAGTGAGTGTTATACACCAATAAATACAGTATTTTCGTCGACTGTTTCACTCCTTAAAATAAATGGCCTCCCAGACTGACAAATTAACAGCATTTACTGACCAGAATTGAGAGCATGACCCCAAATAAATAGCAATTTTACTGCAGGCCAGAAAATCTTTTTTGTATTTTAGTTAAATTTACGTTTTTGGTGTTTTATTAATCAGTCAATTTATAACATCATTATATGCTTTTCCAGTTCACTTTTGGAAGAAATGTACGCTTCTGACCCCCAAATCAATCGCACCATTCTTACAATGCCCTGGGATACAGTTTATTCATTTTTTGGCGGTCAGTTAATAAAATTAGTTTAGGCTTTTATGTTTCTCTGATCTAAAAAGATAGTTGTTGGCTGCCCCACTTTGTGTCTCTTCTCTTCCTTCTTGGATACCTACCACATACAATCAGCCAAATCATCAGCACAGTATCCTGCAGCTCCCAAGGAACACTTATGCTGGCTGCTTTTTATTTGCACTGATGGGAGCATAGGGGTCAGGTGGTCCTTCATCAGTCTTTTGTTTGCAGTTTTGTTGCTGCCAAGCAATGCAGGTACATGCAATGAAAAAGATGAATTGTAGTTGCAGCCTGGCGGCAGCTGTCTAAAGAAGCTGCTGTGCACAGTAACAGGTGATGGGAAGGAATGGGCAGGAGGCCCTGGAGTAGGAATGATTGACCCAGAGAGGCAGCCAAGACCTTGAAGGGTACAATGACAAAAATAAATGGGTCATCAATCTCAGAACCCTAGTTCTGTTTTGGGGATTTTGTCGGCAACCAAACTAAAAAGAATTGCCGTTTTCTAAAAAAGAAAAAAAAAAAATGTATTACAAAATTATTAAAAATACATAACCTTATTTAAAAACCACACAGGTATATATTCTGGCCTGAGAACCATTATACAGATGTATACAGATGAATTTTATACTTTTCCAATATTACATACATCCAACGCGTTGCTATATTTATCAATGAATCCCTTCCCTGCCTCGCTGAAATATCAAAGAAAGAATATCTATGCAATGTCCTCAAAATTAATTCAAAACAATTGAATCACAATATTCTTACATTTATAGCGAGATGTTTTCCCACGTCTCATAATGTCTGCTTATATCAACCACTTCAATACCAGGCACCTAGCCCCTTCCTGCCCAAGGCAATTTTCAGCTTTCAGCGCTGTCGCTGTTTAAATGACAATTGCGCAGTCATGCTACACTGTACCCAAACAAAAATGTTATTTTGTTCCCAGAAATAGAGCTTTCTTTTGGTGGTATTTGATCACCTTTGCAATTTTTTATTTTTTACTAAACAAAAGAACTTTTTCAAAAGAAAATTTCGAAAAATACCTTTTTCATTTGTTATAAAATTATGTAAACAAGTATGTTTTCTCCTTAACTGATGGGCATGGCGTCAAACTTTTACCCTTAAAAATCTTGATAGGCAACGTTTAAAAAATTCTACAGGTTGCATTTTTTGAGTTAGAGGAGGTCTAGGGCTAGAATTATTGCTCTCGCTCTAATGATCGCGGCGATACTTCACTTGTGTGGTTTGAACACCGTTATCATATGCGGGTGCTACTCGCGTATGCGTTCGCTTCTGCGCACAAGCTCGACGGGGCGCTTTAAATTTTTTTTTAACAATTTAACACTGAAATAAAATAAAAATTATCACTTTTATTCCTATTACAAGGAATGTAAACATCCCCTTTAATAGAAAAAAGAATGACAGGTCCTCTTAAATATGAGATCTGGGGTCAAAAAGACCTCACATCTCATATTTAGGCTTAATTGCAAAATAAATAAATAATTTAAACTCTTTTTTTCAAATGACAAAAAAAAAAAGTTTCTTTAAAACGCTGGGCGGGGACCGCCGTTATCGTTGACAGGCCCGCCCACTGAAGAGATGGATATCTCGGTTGTGGCAACAGCTGCTGCCGTTACCGAGATATCCATCTTTAAAGTGCCGACGTATAACGACGGTAGGCGGACGGTTACTAGTTAAAGTCTTGATGCATTCGGATTTGTAAAAATGTAATTCATATATATTTTTTAATTGCATGGTAGTTTCTGAATCCGAGCTAAAGATTATGCACATGTATTATGTTTTTTTTTGTTGCTTGACTGCAACATAGAGCTTGCCAATTACAGATAGAACATTTACAGGAATCAAAAACATTATCTTATCATTTTGTATGTTTTCTCCAATTCTAAATTGTTTTGACAGTCCTTAAAGTAATTTATTACAATGAAATAAAATGCAAATGTATGGCATGTCTGACACTGTTTTACTCACGGAAAAAAATTATGGATAAAGCTAGACATAAGGCTCAATTCTCCTCAGAAGCGTCTTGATTATACAACTAATTTTTGAATCGCATTTAATTCTGCTGAAAACAACTGTTACTGCTTTTTAAAACCAGGATCCTTATCCTGTTGTTGGCTTTTTATGATGATCATTATTATTTTACAGGGTTTATATTGCGCCAACAGTTTGCGCAGAGCTTTACAATGTTAGGGCTGTTACAATACAAATCAATACAGTAAGAATCAGAGAGCCCTGCTTTGTAGCCCTTACTATCTAAAAGCCCAATCTTCCTAAGAGATGTTGCTTAAATCTTAATTCTGGGTTTAATTTCAGTCTAGATGCATATAGGGGCCCAAAATCCAAGGAGCAGCTTTGGGCTTTCGAAGGCCCTCAATTTATAAAAAATAAAGGCATGTAATTTCCTCAATACCTTTCAAATTTTTGGAGGCCTTGGAGCACCAGGACAGTGGAGACACCCATAAAATGACCAGATTTTGGAAAGCAAACACCCCAAGGCATTTTATAAGAGGCATAGTGAGCCTTTTGAAGACTTAATTTTTTGCCACAAGTTTTTGGAAAATGCAGAATGAAAATGTTTTCATTCGGTCCCTGTTCCTGTAAGCCAAGTAAGCCTAGCCTACTGGTATGTAGCTGCCCTCCGGAATGCTATGGTCAGCAAACGGGCAAAGGAACAGTCTAGGCAACAGTTAGAAACGTTATCAAACAGGCTAATCGGGAACACGAATTCTAGCTACACTGGTCTGATGAAACAGTGGTGGCTGGTGTGGTGGGGTGAATATATGTGATGCCAAGAGATGCTGGGTTGTGCTACAGTGTCTATTGCTGCTGGGGGATCTAGTGTTGCTGGAAGGGATCTATTTTTGCAGGGGGAGGATCTCTTGTTGCTGGGGAGGTAAATTTTTGCTAACCGGGCATCTATTGTTGCTGGGGTGGGTCTTATGTTGTTGGGAGAGTCAGTTGTTGCCTAGAGGGATCTACTGTTGAGGGAGAATTCTATTGTAGCTGGCTGCTCGATGGTCTTTAGATACTGTCTGTGGGGAGATCTTTTGTTGCTGGGGGTCTATTGTTGTCTGCATGGGATCTATGAGAACGGGAGACCAAGGAACGATGCTAGGAGTTAGGTAGTGGTGAAGACGGGGTAACGCCAAAAAGGAGAGTTCCCGCACCTATTCTCTGAGAAAGAAAAAGCCCTTCCTGTCACTACCTATTACAGTCACATGGGATGTTTACATTCTTTGTGACAGCAATAAAAGCGATCAAATATATATATTTTTTTAAAAACACAATTTAATAATGTAAAAATAAATAATCCCGCGAGCTCACGCAAGAAACCGCATACGGAAGCCACGTCCGCATATGTAAACGGTGTTCAAATCGCACGTGAGGTATCGCCATGATTGTCAGAGCGAGAGCAATAATTTTAGCACGAGACCTCCTCTGTACCTCTAACCTGGTAACCGTAAAAATGGAGATTTTTAAGTATCGTATTTTGTCACCATTCCACGAGTGCGTACAGTTATAAAGCGTGACATGTGTGGTATCTATTTACTCAGCGTAACATCTTTCAAAAAAAAAAAAAGAAGTAAAGTTGGCCCAATTTTTTTATATAATTGTCTTTTTTTTTCCCCAAAAAGTTGTGTATAAAACACTGCTGCACAAATACCGTGTGACATAAAATATTGCAACAATCGCCATTTTATTCTCTAGATTCTCTGCTAAAAAATATATTTAATTTTTGGGGGTTCTAAGTAATTTTCTAGCAAAAAATACAGATTTTAACTTGTAAACGCCAAATGTCAGAAATAGGCTTAGTCGTGAAAGGGTTAAATGCATGTAAGGAGATGATTGTGCAGAACAGAAAGTTAGTCTATCACAGCACAAATTCCTGAAGCAGGTATAATTCTAGAAACAGTCCGTGCAATTTCACAAGTGAATTTTAGTACAAGGAAATCTTGCATGCATGCACAGATTTTGCACAGATTTCAAACTGCAAATATTTGCTCATAATAAGAGAGTAAACGGAGGAGAATTTTATAGAAGGCTGCAATTTATCCTCCACTACAGATCTTAGGCCGCGTACACACGATGAGACATGTCCGCTCAAACATGTCCAACGGACCGTTTGCAGCGGACATGTCTCATCGGATTTTGGCCTGATGCCGTGTACACACCATCGGATGAAAATCTCCTCGGTCTGAGGACGCGGTGACGTGGCGGTGACGTTGACGCCGTCACGTCACCACTCCAGGAAGTAAAATACTTCTACGCATGCGTCGAATCCATTCGACGCATGCGCGGACAGTTCTGTTTGCTGGTTAGTGTACTAACCAGCGGACATATCCGACGGACAGGTTTGTAGCGGACAAATTTCAACGCATGCTTTCAAATTTGTTCGATGGACAAACCTGTCCGCTAGCCCGTACACACGATCAGAGATAAATTTGATCGTGTGTATGCGGACTTAGAGTCTATAATGCAGCATGTGCTCAGTGCGGACAAAAACCATGAGCTTACAGTAAGGGGGAAAAATAATTTGATCCCCTGCTAATCTTGTACGTTTGCCCACTGACAAAGAAATTCAGTCTATAACAGGGATATGCAATTAGCGGACCTCCAGCTGTTGCAGAACTAGAAGGCCCATGAGGCATAGCAAGACACTGACAGCCACAAGCATGACACCCAGAGACAGAGGCGTGATGGGACTTGTAGTTTTGCAACAGCTGGAGGTCTGCTAATTGCATATCTCTGGTCTATAATTTTAACGGTCGGTTTATTTTAACAGCGAGAGACGGAATAACAACAAAAATATCCAGAAAACGCATTACAAAAAAGTTATAAATTGATTTGCATTTAATGCTTTAAATAAGTATTTGATCCCCTTAATCAGCAAGATTTCTGGCTCCCAGGTTACTTCTGTACAGGTAACGAGCTGTGATTAGGAGCACTCTTAAAGGCAGTCAACAGGAGCAATCAATCGGATTCCAATCTCTCCATCATGGCCAAGACCAAAGAGCTGTCCAAGGATATCGGGGACAAAATTGTAGAACTACCCAAGGCTGGAATGGGGGCTGCAAGACCATAATCGCTAAGCAGCTTGGTGAGAGGTTAAAACAGTTGGTGCGATTATTCACAAATGGAAGAAACCCAAAACTGTCAGTCTCCCTCAGTCTGGGGCTCCATGCAAGATCTCGCCTCGTGGAGTCAGCCCAGAACTACACAGGAGAGTCTTGTCAGTGATCTCAAGGCAGCTGGGACCAAGTCACCAAGAAAACAATTGGTAACACCCTATGTCGTGAAGGACTGAAATCCTGCAAGGCCCCCCTGTTTAAAAAAGCACATGTTCAGGCCCATCTGAAACATGCTAATGAACATCTGAATGATTCAGAGAAGGACTGAGCGAAAGTTTTGTGGTCAGATGAGACCAAAATCAAGCTCTTTGGCATCTTCTCAACTCGCCGTGTTTGGAGGAGGAGGAATGCTGTCTATGACCCCACTGTCAAACATGGAGGTGGGAAGCTTATGTTTTGGTGGTGTGCTGGTGGGACAGCATAACTTCACTGCATCAAAGGGACAATGGACAGGGCCATGTACTGTCAGATTTTGGGCGACAACCTCCTCCTCTCAGCCAGGGCATTAAAAATTGGTCGTGGATGGGTATTCCAGCATGACAATGACCCAAAACACAGTCAAGGCAACAAAGGATTCGCTCAAGAAGAATCACATTAAGGTCCTTGAGTGGCCTAGTCAGTCTCCAGACCTTAATCCCATAGAAAATATGTGAAAGGAGCTGAAGGTTTGAGTTGCCAAACATCAGCCTCAAAACCATTAATGACTTTGAGAGGCTGATGTTGAGGACAAAATCCCTCCTGAGATATGTGCAAACCTGCTGGCCAACTACAAGAATTGTCTGACCTTGAATTGTCAACAAAGGTTTTTTGCTGCCAACAAGGGTTTTGCTACCAAGAACTATGTTGGGTTTTGCAAAGAGGTCAGATACTTATTTCACTCATTAAAATGCAAATCCATTGTCGGCTGTAGCGCTTGGACACCACCACTCCCTTTTCTCAGTTTCAGGGGTGGTTTTGTCCACTTTTATTTAAAAGAAAGGGTTAGATATCAACTCACAAACAAACAAGCTATAGTGGCCCTAAACTTCTACTAGATGTCAACATGCATCTAAGGCAACCTGATACAGTTCAATATAACATAGAAAAAATATTTGCATGTGGGACTAATACGGGTTTTAACATCTATTATTGAAACTGAAGTTGGTATTAAGAGTTCAATTTCAGTGTTCGATGATGGCAAATTATGCAGGGAAATAAATTCACCATAGGATGTACAATAGCAATGTTACAGTTAGACTTTGATACAATTGTGGAATCGGCAGCTACACGGTAGGTAAGGTTTGATATTGAAATAATACTCATGCAGATTATTCTGTGTTCGAAAAAGATTTGGGGTGATTGTAGATCACAATCTTGGCAATAGCAAGCTACTTTCAACAAAGCTTAGAGTACTCTCATGCACTCTCATGCAAGTATTCTACACCTCTGCAAACACTGGTTTGTCCTAATCTTGAATATGCAGTTTAGTTTTGGTCACCAGTCATAGAGGATATCTTTAAACTCTACATAATTCAGCAAAGGGCAACAAAATGAGTAATGGGGCTGAAGGAGCTTGGCTATGAGGAAATGTATTTACAAATGCGTGCAACTAAACCTCTGTTTTTAATGCATACTGTTAGACAGGTGAATTTGTTTTTTGCGTGGTGTCCATTGTGGTCAGGCACGCACCAGCACCTTTGCGATCGTAACAAATTTGGGGACACTCACTTGGCGGTGCATTTGTAGTCTGAACTTAGTGGACCAGAGGTCTAAATCAAACTGTGTGATTCAAGGTTACCACTTTGATCACCGCTTTAACACAGTAACATGCATTACTGCTCCGGACCAGCCGCATCTCCTTTATTCTTCTGTTTGCTTACCAGCACAGATCGTCCTGTCATTTGCTACTCTAAATTTGCCTACATTGCCAATGTCTAGGTAAAAAGACCCATTGTTGTCTACTTTCAACGCGATCAACTCTATTCACATGTCTATGCTCCTGAGGAAGCGTTTTAGCAACGTGTAACATGTAGAGCGAGCCCTCCTTTCCTCTGGACCCACCGCCTGGTTACACATCTTACAGCTAAACTGTTAACTATATTCTTTTGAGTTTTCTATAACTAAACTGTATTATGTTAACCACTTAAGACCCGGACCAAAATGCAGGTAAAGGACCTTGCCCCTTTTTGCGATTCGGCACTGCGTAGTTTTAACTGACAATTGCGCGGTCGTGCGAAGTGGCTCCCAAACAAAATTGGCGTCCTTTTTTCCCCACAAATAGAGCTTTCTTTTGGTGGTATTTGATCACCTCTGCGGTTTTTATTTTTTGCGCTATTAACAAAAATAGAGCGACAATTTTGAAAAAAAAAATCAATATTTTTTACTTTTTGCTATAATAAATATCCCCCCAAAATATACAGTGCGGAAAATAAGTATTTGAACACCCTGCTATTTTGCAAGTTCTCCCACTTGGAAATCATGGAGGGGTCTGAAATTGTCATCGTAGGTGCATGTCCACTGTGAGAGACATAATCCCCAAAAAAAATCCAGAAATCACAATTTATGATTTTTTAACTATTTATTTGTATGATACAGCTGCAAAGAAGTATTTGAACACCTGTCTATCAGCTAGAATTCTGACCCTCAAAGACCTGTTAGTCTGCCTTTAAAATGTCCACCTCCACTCCATTTATTATCCTAAATTAGATGCACCTGTTTGAGGTCATTAGCTGCATAAAGACACCTGTCCACCCCATACAATCAGTAAGAATCCAACTACTAACATGGCCAAGACCAAAGAGCTGTCCAAAGACACTAGAGACAAAATTGTACACCTCCACAAAGCTGGAAAGGGCTACGGGGAAATTGCCAAGCAGCTTGGTGAAAAAAGGTCCACTGTTGGAGCAATCATTAGAAAATGGAAGAAGCTAAACATGACTGTCAATCTCCCTCGGACTGGGGCTCCATGCAAAATCTCACCTCGTGGGGTCTCAATGATCCTAAGAAAGGTGAGAAATTAGCCCAGGACTACACGGGAGGAGCTGGTCAATGGCCTGAAAAGAGCTGGGACCACCAGTTCCAAGGTTACTGTTGGTAATACACTAAGACGTCATGGTTTGAAATCATGCATGGCACGGAAGGTTCCCCTGCTTAAACCAGCACACGTCAAGGCCCGTCTTAAGTTTGCCAATGACCATTTGGATGATCCAGAGGAGTCATGGGAGAAAGTCATGTGGTCAGATGAGACCAAAATAGAACTTTTTGGTCATAATTCCACTAACCGTGTTTGGAGGAAGAAGAATGATGAGTACCATCCCAAGAACACCATCCCTACTGTGAAGCATGGGGGTGGTAGCATCATGCTTTGGGGGTGTTTTTCTGCACATGGGACAGGGCGACTGCACTGTATTAAGGAGAGGATGACCGAGGCCCCATGTATTGCGAGATTTTGGGCAACAACCTCCTTCCCTCAGAGCTTTGAAGATGGGTCGAGGCTGGGTCTTCCAACATGACAATGACCCGAAGCACACAGCCAGGATAACCAAGGAGTGGCTCTGTAAGAAGCATATCAAGGTTCTGGCGTGGCCTAGCCAGTCTCCAGACCTAAACCCAATAGAGAATCTTTGGAGGGAGCTCAAACTCCGTGTTTCTCAGCGACAGCCCAGAAACCTGACTGATCTAGAGAAGATCTGTGTGGAGGAGTGGGCCAAAATCCCTCCTCCAGTGTGTGCAAACCTGGTGAAAAACTACAAGAAACGTTTGACCTCTGTAATTGCAAACAAAGGCTACTGTACCAAATATTAACATTGATTTTCTCAGGTGTTCAAATACTTATTTGCAGCTGTATCATACAAATAAATAGTTAAAAAAATCATACATTGTGATTTCTGGATTTTTTTTTTTATTATGTTTTTTTTCCCTCAGTTTAGGCCGATTATGTATTCTTCTACCTATTTTTGGTAAAAAAAAATCGCAATAAGCGTTTATCGGTCGGTTTTCGCAAAATGTATAGCGTTTACAAAATAAGGGATAGTTTTATTGCATTTTTATGAAATTTTTTTTTTTTTACTACAAATAGCGGCGATCAGCGATTTTTTTTTCGTGACTGCGACATTATGGAGGACACTTTGGACAATTTTGACACATTTTTGGGACAATTGTCATTTTCACAGCAAAAAATGCATTTAAATTGCATTGTTTACTGTGAAAATGACAGTTGCAGTTTGGGAGTTAACCACAAGGGGGCGCTGTAGGGTTTGTGTGTTCCCTGCGTGTGTTTACAACTGTAGGGGGGTGTGGCTGTAGGTGTGACGTCATCGATCACGTCCCCCTATAACAGGGATGATGTGATCGATGCTGCGGCCACAGTGAAGCACGGGGAAGCCGTGTTTACACACGGCTCTCCCTGTTCTTCAGCTCCGGTGACCGATTGTGCACTCCAGCGGCGATCGGGTCCGCGAGTCCCGCGGGCCCGGAGCTTAGGAGCGGGTCACGGGAGCGCGCCACGGGCGCGCGCCCGTGACCCACGGCTGGGTACTAGAACCAACGTATATATACGTTGATGTGCCCAGCCGTGCCATTCTGCTGACGTAAATGTACAGTAGGCGGTCCTTAAGTGGTTAATACTGTTGTGATAACCTGTGTGGACCAGTTAACGATTTTAATTTCTTTGATTTTTATATTTGTAACTGCTTTTTATGACATCTTTATAAATACAATACCTCTAGTTTTTTACTATAATTACTGTGTGCCTCTAAAGTCCAAAATTACTAGTCTCTAGTCCAAATCTACATATTATCAGGACATTATTACTAGTGTAATCACAGTATCACCCTGTGGTGACATACGTTAAACCTAATCTTCTTTATTAATAGTTTCTTGAGGTTGAATTTGTTGATAATGTACACATTTTTACCAAAGGAGATTATAGTAACATTTAATAAGCTGTTTTCTCTAAGGTCCCTGAAGAACACGCTCAGCCAGCCACAATCTGAGTTGGATGAAAGGAAGTTTAATCTTAAGTGCATATTTGGTTCTTTGCTATTAGAGCAGTGAAAATGTGGAGTTCTCTTCCTCAAGTAGTGGTATTAACAAAGTCTTTATGAATGAAAACTCTTGGATTTCTTCCTCTGTGAACATAATATACTGGGGATGTGGGAACTGTTGGACACACACACACACACACACACACACACACACACACACACACACACACACACACACACTGCACTGGATGGACCTGTGTCTTTTTTCAATCTTATCAGTTATGTAACTATGAACATCTGTGGAAAGCTGAAGCATGCAGTCTGAGGACTTGTTCCCACCAGCCTCTGTCGTCTGGCAAGATCTCTGCAGTGCTGATTCACTGATTTCTGTGCAATCTGCTTCTCTTTAAAATGTCAGTGATATTTCACCAATTTCAATTTTCAGTGCACACTGTCGGTAGACCATCACGATGCAGTGGTGTGACTAGGCACACAATGGAGACAAGGAATTTTTGTCTTGTCCACTCTTTGCCACTGCATTTGGTGTAAATGTAGCCTGGAGAACACAAAAGAAAATAGGATTTTTGTACTCACTGTAAAATCCTTTTCTCTGTAGTTAATGGACGGACACAACATCCACCCCTCCTTTTTCTCTGTTCTGCTTTTTGATGAACTGAGGCTACTGTGTGCAGGAAGTGGGGTTGTATCGGAAGTGATGTCACGTGTTGTAATGTATTTGTATTGTATTGTCGGACGACGGCTGTACTGACTAAACGAAAATTGTACGATCTGACATCGTACAAGGAAAATTTTCGCGCATGTCCGATCGAAAAATATCAGATGAACGGTCGTGATCGGCTCTCGAAAGTAGTGTACACACGATCCGAAAATCGTACGATCCATCATCGGATGATCATTTTCGTCCGATATTCGGATCGTGTGTATGGGCCATTAGAGTGATAAAATTGTAGAAAGGTGCACACCAGTGATCCATGATTGGCTCAGAGAGGTGACCTTCTCTCATTGCTGCTGTGCAGGGGATTGCATACAGATACAATGATCTTTCTACAAGCTGTATTTGAAACTGGAGTACATGGTGCTTTATTGTAGTTAATCTTTAGTAGTGTTCATTATATACTTGTCATATTTGTTTCTAATTATTTTGTGTTCAGTGCTCCATGATTGCATCTTGCATTCTTGGATATCTTGCAAGGGTTGATATTGACACAAAGTAACATATATTTGGGTGTTTATTTTGTAAACCAAGTAGTCTAAAAATAAACCTGTTCCATACATTTTCTGGTACTCACGGGATCCCACATCGTTCCCACTTATTTTTCATATACATAATTGCCAGGAAAGGTCTCACATTTTCTCTGCCTTCTAGATTTCTACACTGACGTGAAAAGGTTATGTGTCGGTAATTGCAGAAATGGTAATGGAATTGTTTAGCATTTATCTAAGCTGGGGCTATCATGTTTGCTGTAAAAAATGTGCAATATCCTAACACTTGTTGTAGACAAAACCTTCCCATCTGGCTTTTTGTTAAGAATTAATTATTAAGCATAAACGTCAGAGGTTTAGATGCAGCAGATATAGCCTTCACTACCTAGGTAAGTTGTGTGGGAGGACAAGATATGTTTCAGAGCTTGGAAAAACAGTATTTCTCTGTACTAAATCGAATTCCTCTAAAGCAGTACTCCAGCCAAAAATAATAAAAGATTAATAGCCGGTAAAAGATACAATAACAAAAAGCACCTTTTGTTGCAATGTTAAGCTGCAATCAAGAGATTTTTCCCATACTACTTTTTTGGGAAATAAAATATTTACAAAAATGGGAGAGGTGTACTCACTTTTGGGAACAGGTGTGTTAAATTTGGTGTTATTGTTCTCCCTCTCTTATACTGGTCACTGGAAGTTCAACATGGAATCTCTTGGCAAAGAATTCTACGAGGATCTGAAACAAAGAATTGTTGCTCTACATAAAGATGTCCTATGCTATAAGATTGCCAAGACCTTGAAACTGAGCTGCAGCATGGTGACCAAGACCATACAGTGGTTTAACAGGACAGGTTCCACTCAGAACAGGCCCCGCAATGGTCAACCAAAGAAGTTGAGTGCACGTGCTCTGCATCATATTCAGAGGTTTACTTTGGGAAATAGACATACGAGTCCTGCCAGCATTGCTGCAGAGGTTGAAGGGGTGGGGGGTTCAGCCTGTCAGTGCTCAGACCATACGTCGCACACCACCTCAAATTGTTCTGCATGGCTGTCAGAAGGACGCCTCTTCTTTTTTTTTACTTATCTTTTATTTTTGTTTTCAATAAAGAAAGATGACAACAAATAGTATACAACATCTTATAGCAGATATATATATACATATACACATCAAATTACCAATTCCTCATATTTCATCTTCTACCCATTATTGGTCTATACACCCATCCTTCCCCTTTCCTCCCTCTCTTAAGTTACTCCCCCCTCTACCCCCCCCCCCCCCCACCCCAAAAAAAAAAAAAAAAAAAACTAAAATGAAAAATGAAAAATTCTTCTTCTCTCTTCCTCCCTTCCTCCCCCCCAGGTCCCCTCCCGGAAGCCTCCTCCCTCATTCCTCCGCCATAAGTCTCTTCCCCTCCTCTGTTCTTATAAATTGATTCCAATTTGACCAAGTTTCTTTATATTGCGCCCTCTTATTATGAGCAGAAAGAACCAGGTCTTCCAATGCTCCTACTTCCTGGGTCCGATTAAGCCATCCCGCGATAGATGGGGGCCTTGGGTCCCTCCACCTCAAGGTAATACCCGCCCTTGCCGTATTAACCAGATGACACACTACCGACTTCCTGTACTTCTGCTCAGTAATCTGTGATACATGCAGCAAGAAGAAGGCAGGGTCATCTGGAATCGGGTCTTCAGTACATTTTTGGATGATTCTCCGTACTTCTTCCCAGTACTGTCTGACCTTTCGGCATGACCAAAACACATGTAAAAGCGTTCCTTGTTCCTCCCCACATCTCCAGCAGTTTTCCTCTACATCGTTATTAAATTTATGTAGCCTTTCTGGGGTATAGTACCACTGGGTTAGAAGCTTATAGTTAGCTTCTTGGGTTTTCGAGCATCTTGAAGTGTTAAAAGCCCGGGCAATTATTTGCTTATGCTGGTCTGGGCTGAAACTTCTCCCCAAGTCCCTCTCCCACTTACTAATGCTCGGCATCACATATTCTTCTGGGGGTGTGTTCAGAAACCCATACATTTTGGATAGCACTCCAGAGAGTGGCTCCTCCCCGCTACAGCTTCTTTCCAGTGCCGTCAGTTGTCTTTGAAATTCTATTGCTTGGCCCAGTGATCTCAGGAAGTGGCTAACCTGCAATGCCTGCCACATCCTAAGCTCAAATGGGCCTCCCTCCCTCATTAGCTCCCCTATGGAGGGCCATGAACCCCGTTCCACAAAGTCTGAGGCCTGATTAAGGCCTTTCTCTCTAAACTTCCCAGCTGTGTCCCTCTCCATCCCGGGTGGGAAATTTGGGTTTCCTGTTAGAGGTAATAATGGTGATTTACCTGGAGATAGTTTCTTGTTTCTGCATATTTTGGCTGAAATTCGTAAAGTAGTCCCTATTATAGGATGTCTCCTAAGATCCCCCGGGAGTGCTTCGTAGCACCACGGTGCTCTATTCAAAGGAACTGGGCTAACATATTGCTCTAATTCAACCCAACGTTTACCCTCCCTATGCCTGCACCAGTCTACCAACCTTGTTAAATGAGCAGCTCTATAGTATTTAATTATATTTGGGACTGCCATCCCCCCAGAGGCCTTTGGCATTCTCAGCAGATCTCTTTTAATTCTAGCTCGCTTCCCTGCCCATATAAACTTCATAAATAAGGCGTTTACCTGTCGAAGAAAATCTGCTGGGATGGAGATTGGCAAGGCCTGAAACAAATACAGCACCTTTGGTAAAATACACATTTTAACTATACTTCCCCTCCCAAACCACGAGTGCATCCCGAGTCCCCATTTGTCTAGGAGTACTCTTATTTCATTATATAGTGGGGGGAAATTCAATCTATAAGTGCTTCTTATGTCCGATGCAATATGTGTCCCCAGATATTTTAAGGCCTTTTCCCATTTAAACTTATAGTTCTTTTTTAGTACCTCACCCATTTGGCTTGAAACCTCAATGCTCATTGCTTCTGATTTGTTATTGTTTATTTTAAGATTAGATAGACTGCCATACTTCTCAATTTCTCTTATTAGGTTAGGTAATGACACGTGGGGGTTAGTCACTGCGAAGAGCAGATCGTCTGCGTATGCTGCCACTTTGTGTGTCCGCTCTCCCATCTGTAGCCCCTGAATGTCCGGGTTTTGCCGAATTTTATTTAATAGGGGCTCCAATGTGAGAGCGAACAACAGTGGCGACAGGGGGCACCCCTGTCTTGTTCCGTTCGAGATCTTGAAGGGGCGTGATATTACGCCGTTTACTCTTACTGAGGCCCGTGGGTTCGTGTAGACACTCATAATCCATCTGACCATCCGATTTCCCAAACCCACCTGTCTCAGCACTTCTTCCAAGAACCGCCAATTCACCCTGTCAAAAGCCTTTTCGGCATCGGTATTCAGGAATACACAGGGAATCTTTTTTTCTCCAGCCCAGTGCACCAGGTTGAGAGTTTTAATCGTGTTGTCCCTGGCCTCACGTCCAGGGACAAACCCTACCTGGTCTAGGTCTACTAACTGTGTTATCCATGGTTGGAGTCTAGATGCAATAATTTTTGAAAAGAGTTTTAAGTCCGCATTCAACAATGAAATTGGCCTGTAGCTGCCGCATTCCGCCGGGTCCTTCCCGTCTTTAGGGATCACGGTAATGTGGGCTAAGAGTGCATCCGGAGGGAATGCCGCAGCACAGCCCAGCTCATTGTAATATTTTGACATCTGCCCTGTTAGAATCGTAGGAAATTCTTTATAGTAGCTTATTGGGAAACCGTCAGGCCCTGGGGCTTTCCCCAATTTTACTTTTTTAAGGGTTTCCTCAACCTCCGTAGTGGTAATAGGGCTCTCTAGACACTCCCGAGCTGGGGATGGCAATCTAAGCATTCCTGCTTCGGAGAGATATTCTTTTATCCCCCCCTTTGTATTGTCTACTGGAGGTAGGTTATATAATGAGGAATAGAACTCCCTAAATCTCTGGGCTATTTCTCTAGGTTTTTTTACTAACTGTCCTCCTTTTTCTTTAATTTGCGGTACATAAATTGCCCTGTTCTTTTCCTTCAATTTCCCTGCCAGTAATTTACTGCATTTATCCCCCAGCTCGTAATTCATCTTTTTACCTCTTTGTATAGTGGCTTTAGCTTTAAATCGCATAATCTCTACAATCTGTCTTCATAAATGACCTAATTCCCTTCCTACTGTTGGTACTTGTGTTTTTTTATGTTGGAGTTCCAGTCTCTGGATCTCCAGTAGTATTTCCCTGATCTGTTTCTCCCGTTTTTTTTTCAAGTAAGATCCATGTTTTATCAGGATTCCCCTGATGACTGTCTTGTGGGCCTCCCACACCATTCCTGGGTCACTCCCTGGCGTATCATTGACCTGAAAGTATGCCACAATCTCCTTTTCCACATCCTTTTTAACCTCTGGGTTATGTAGCAAACTTTCATTCAGCCGCCAAATTCTATCTTGCGTGAATACTGCACTGGAGAGGGAGATACACAGGCTAATCGGGGCATGGTCTGACCACGTTATATTTCCCAATTGTTATATCCTTAACTGCTGTAATCAAATAGTGGGGGATCAGGAACAGATCAATTCGGGAATATCTCTGGTGCGGGTTTGAGAAGAAGGTATAGTCTTTTTCGTCTGGGTGTAATACCCTCCAGGCATCTACTAGCTGCGCTTCGTGTAGTTTCTTTATTATCCCCCTTCTAATATTCCCTGGAATTGATGATGTCCCCGAGGAGGTGTCTAATCTAGGATCTAGCGTGATGTTGAAGTCCCCCCCCACTATTAATTTACCCTCTGCAAAATCTCTGAGCTCTGTTAGGGTTTTCCTAAGAAATACGTCCTGATTATTATTTGGTACATACATAGTGGCCAGAGTCACTTTGACCTCTCCTATGCTCCCTTTCAGGAAAAGAAACCTACCATTGGGGTCTGAATATTTATCTTGAAGCCTCCAGGCCACCCGGTTGGATATCAGAATCGAGACTCCCTTAGACTTTGCCTCCTGATTCATCGCATGGTATACACATGGGAAGAATCTATTCTGTAAAAATGGTAGGTCCCCTGCCCTGAAGTGGGTCTCTTGCACATATGCAACATCTGTCCCCCAATTCCTTAGGTCTTTCAACATCATCCTGCGCTTTTCTGGGATATTTAATCCTTTCGCATTTAATGATGTTACTCTTAGTGCCTCCATCTCTAATTTCAGATAGGGATCTGGTAGGTAATAAAGAACAGAGGATGAGAGCTAGAGAGGGACCCGGGAGGAAGAGAGACGAGAAAGAGAAAAAAAAAAAAAAAACCCAAGAAACCCCCCCCCCCGAGCCCCCCTCCCTCCCTTAATCTACCCCCCCCCCCTCCCTCCCTTAATCTACCCCCCCCCCCCCCTACTATGTCCCTAACGGGAGAAAAAAAACACCCTGGACTGGACCCTTTCTCCTGTCACCACCGTGGGTGTATACCTACTATAGGGGAAGTAACAAGACCGGTCAGGTGGCACCACCTCATCTCCTTTTACTCCCCCCCCCCCGACTCTAGTTCAATCTCTGCCTCTCCCAGAGAGTACTTGTTGTCCTCTCTCACTCCTATCCACATCACATTTCAAACCCACATTTTCTATTTATGTATTTTCCCCCTTATTCCCCCCCTACCCTTCTCCTTCCTGCCTCTTCTCAATTATTTATCTCTCCCTCGTTCCCCTATCTTGGTCCAAATAATCCAAAACGGGACCGGTTAGATAGGGTAGGGAAGAAAAAGCCATCCTGGGTTTGAATCTGGTCCAAATGACCTACTTTTATAGGAGTGAGAGAGGAGAACACCCCATATAGCTAATATAGCACCACCCACTGCAGAATCCCCTTCCATAAGTACCAACCTATTCTAGAGGGGGCCACTTTCAGATCTACTTATACTACTTCCCCTACTTTCCTTGATCCTTAATCCGGCCCCCCCACAGCACCCCTCTAGACATCCCTCCATAAGTGCCCATAGTTTGGGGAGCCAGAAGTAACGGACCTCGCTCTAAATCCCTCCACTCCGGCCCCAACCTCCCCCCCCCAACAAGTTCACCCCCTGCAGCCAGCCCCCACCCCCCCTCCCTCTCCCCCACCCCTCCCCCTGCCCCCCCACATTAACCTCTAAGTGCCGTCCACTCTGGTGCATTCCTGTGATTCCAACTTAAGAAAAATACATTCATAAATACCCAAATAATTCCTTATTAAGTACTTAAAAAGCATATGTGCTTATATCACAAACAAATAATGAAAATGTAACAGAAAATAAATACAATAAGTGAAAAATCATCCCTTAAGTGATTAAGTGGAAAAATAATCTAAAGGAGCCCTTGGCTCGTGCTTCTTAATACTTCTTGTGATTCACTTCCAGAAAATTCATAGTGAAAGTGAGAAAAAAATAAAAATAAAATTTATGTCCATTTGTCCTCAGACTTCTCTCATCCACCTTATTTATATCTAATCTTTAGTGGGTGCTCTATTACCCCTTCAGGTGGGAGGGCCGGGGGCGGGGGCGGGGAGGAGGGGGGACCCCCCCAAAAAATGGGGGACCCCCAAAAGGCGGGGGAATCAGGAGGGGAACCGGGGGAGACCATGAGGGGGGGGGAGAGGAAGCAAGGAGACCCGGGGAGGGGGCGAATCCTGCTCCCTAAGAGTCCCAAGTCTCTCATCTGTCCTTATCTTCTTATTCCTGGTAGCTGCTGTAACCAATCTGGAACCTCGAATGGCTCTTCTCCCAGGAATCTAAATAGGTCAGGGAGGTCCATGGGCTGCTGTAATAGGAAGGAGTCTGCTCCCTTTCTGATAGTCACAGAAATTGGGTACCCCCATCGGTATGTCCCCCCAGAGGCCCTTATCTTCTCCAATAAAGGGCGTAACATGGCTCTCCGCTGTAGTGTGGCCCTGGATAAGTCTGGTAGGATCTTTATTTGTGCCCCATCTAGCTCAATGTCCCCCCTCTCCCAGGCTGCCCGGCTGATCATCTCCTTGTGCGCATAGCGATGGAAGCAGCCTATTATATCCCTCGGCCTGTTTGTGTTTGATGGTCGGGGGCCCAAAGCTCTATGTAATCTCTCAAATTCAAACCCCTGAGGGGGCGTGGAAGGGGTTAGCTGGCAACACAACCTAGTGATAGTTGACAGTAGGGCGTCCTTTTCAACTGTTTCAGGGACCCCTCTAAATCTTAAGTTCCTACGCCTGCTGCGATCTTCCATCTCTTCTAATCGCAATTGCATGCGATTCACCTGGGATGCTTTTGCCATACATGTCTGTTCTATCATAGAGACACGTGCGTCTAGATTAGTCAACAACAGTTCATCTTTGTCCAACTTATCTGATATCTGCACGACTTCCTCCCGGACGCTCTCGATATCTTTGCGATGGGACTCTTCCATGCGTTTTACCAGCATCTCCATGTCGGTCCGTGTAGGTAAGGCTTGCAGCATGGCTTTCAATATATTTAGTTCCGTTTCTTGCTCCCCCGGAGCCTGGTCTATGTGGGGTTTCTCACCTCCTCTTATCTGTCCTCCCTGCTCTCCACCACACAGAGAGGGCTGCATCTTGGGAGCCGAGCACGGTTCCACCAGTATCGCTGCCGTGGAGGGAGAGGGCGCTCGCTCCAGTGGACCCCCGCGCGTCTCCACGTCACCAGACCCTCTCTCGCGACACCTGACCGCCGCCGACCGCGTCAGAGGAAAATATCGTTGGATCTCCGGCTGGGATGGGTGCAGCGGGCGATTCGGCTGGAGCAGCTGGGGAGGCTGTAACAGCTTGCTGTGAACTCCCCCTCCAGGTATAGTGCTCACTTCCTTCTTCCTCCGCATCCCCTGGTGGAGTTTACCTGGGTTCTTCCTAGCTGATCTCTGCAGCACTGTGGTCTCCCCGATTCTCTGGGGCTTCTCTGGGGATTGCAGCCGCTATCCCTCAGTCATCATGAGTCGGGTGGAGGAGCGGAGCTGTGGAGCGTGTCTGACTCTACTCCACCATCTCCGGTCTCCGGTCACGCCCCCTGAACGGTGTGTTCAGACTCATCACCAGGACGCCTCTTCTAAAGGTGTTGCACAAGAAAGACCGCAAACAGATTTCTGAAGGCAAAGCAGACTAAGGACATGGATTACTGGAAGCATGCTCTGTGGCATGAGATGAGACCCAGATAAACGTATTTGGTTCAGATGGTGTCAAGCATGTGTCGCTAACCTGGTAAGGAGTACAGTCAAGCATGGTAGTGGGAGTGTCATGGTTTTGGGCTACATGAGTACTGCTGGCACTGGGGAGCTACAGTTCATTGAAGGAACCATGAATGCCAACATGTACTGTGACATACTGAAGCAGAGCATGATTCCCTCCCTTTAGAAACTGGGCCACAGGGCAGTATTCCAACATAACGACCCCAAACAACCCCTCCAAGATGACCACTTGCTAAAGAAGTTGAGGGTAAAGGTGATGGACTAGCCAAGCATGTCTTCAGACCTAAACCCTATTAAGCATCTGTGGGGCATCCTCAAAGGAAAGGTGGAGGAGTGCAAGGTCTCTAACATCCACCAGCTCAGTGATGTCATAAAGGAGTGGGAGAGGATGTTGAGTTATTTTGAGGGGACAGCTAATTTACACTTTTATACAAGCTGTACACTCATTATTTTACATTGTAGCAAAATGTAATTTCTTCAGTGTTGTCACATGAAAAGATATATTTACAAACATTTTAGGGGTTCACCCTCTCCGTCAGTACTCCAAGATATGGGATTTACCATAATCCCTCTTATCTATCTTTTTATAGTAAAAATAAATAAAATAAAAATCTTAAACTCAATCAAAAGAATTTATATAAATATCAATTTGGTCAGTGTTGCATAACTGAGTAATGGCCAAAGTATCACGGCAGTGGAAGCTGCAAATGTACCTGCTGATGAAGGGGTCTTTAGAAGCTGGCACTCAAGTGGTTAAATGTTATTGTCTGCATCATTTGACAAATTTAAACACATTTGCTTAATGCTTCATGCACTAGACGTTTTTTTTTTTACAGCAGCTGTTTTTGGCTGTAGAAGTTTTTTTCTACAGTCATTAAACTCTCCATGTTATCCTATGTGTCCATGCACACATAGGCTGTTATCAGCAGTTTTGAGCAGTGGTGTTTTGGCGCAGTTAAAAAATCTGAAACTAGTAGGTTCTGAGAGAAGTTTTTCAGCTGTAATAACGCTGATAAAAGTTGAACGTTCAAAAACATGGCTCGCCAGCTTTTTTGGATGTTTTTGATCCATTGGATCAAAAACTCACTGCAAAGCTGCTGGCATTTTTTATAAAGTTTTTTAACGTCCTGTGTGAATAAGGCCTTAACTACTTCAATCCCAGGCCGTAATAAAAAGACGGCCTCCAGGTGGCTCTGTATATCCGGGAGGCCATCTTTTTACGGCCTCGGGTCCTCCGGCCACTGGGGGGCGTGTCACCGCGATGCCGATGCGCGTACCTGCCGGCCGCGATGTCTGCCAGGTACCCGCGATCGGCAGTTTTAGAGCAAGGACGTGGAGCTCTGGGTGTAAACCCAGAGCTCCACATCCTGTCAGGGAGAGCAGACTGATGCTGTGTCCCTTGTACATAGGGACACAGCATTGGTTACCTCCCCCAGTCAGTCCCCTCCCCCCACAGTAAGAATCACTCCCAGGATACACATTTAACCCTTTCCTCGCCCCCTAGTGTTAACCCCTTCCCTGCCAGTCACATTTATACAGTAATCAGTGCATTTTTATAGCACTGTTCGCTGTATTAATGTGAATGGTCCAGAAAATGTATCAAAAGTGTCCTATGTTTCTGCCATAATATCGCAGTCCTGACAAAATTCGCAGATCGCCGTATTACTAGTAAAACAAAAAAAATCTGAATTCTATCCCCTATTTTGTAGCCACTATATCTTTTGCGCAAACAAATAACTATACGCTTATTGCGTTTTTTTTTTTTTGCCAAAAATATGTAGAATACATATCGGCCTAAACTGAGGAAAAAAAAATTGATATTTATTATAGCAAAAAGTAAAAAAAATTGTTTGTTTTTTTTTTTTAAATTGACGCTCTTTTTTTTGTTTATAGCGCAAAAAATAAAAACTGCAGAGGTGATCAAATACCACCAAAAGAAAGCTCTACTTGTGGGGGGAAAAAAGGACATCAATTTTGTTAGGGAGGCATGTCGTATGACCGCGCAATTTTAATTTAAAGCGACGCAGTGCTGAAAGCTGAAATTTCACCTGGGCAGGAAGGGGCTATATGTGCCCAGTAAGCAAGTGGTTAAAGTTCTAACAATGACAATTTTTTACAGCCGACAACTCTAGACCTTGGCTATTAATGAAGAATTGTATGCCAGAAATTGGTGCATTATGTAAATTACCAAGTCATGTAATTTTAAAACGGTCAGAATTATAGCATTAAAAAAAGATAATTTTAAAACAAATATGTGCCTTTTTTTATTAACAGATCATAATATATTCAAGTGGTCTGCTTTCAAAGGTGTTTCCAAAATCAGACAGGAGTTCTGGGTAAATGTAATTTTTATTCAGAATAATTTTCTCTCACTGGGAGCTAAATTTACGAGTAGTTAATTTACTCTTAAAATATGAGCTAAAATAATTCATAGCTTTTTTTTTTTTTCCCACACTTTTTTTTTTTTTTCCACACTTTTTTTTTTTTTTTTGCAATTTACAAAAAAAAAAAAAACTAAACTAAAGCATGAGTTATTTCTTTCAAATTATAAGGTATTTTCTTATGAAACCATGTGGTATTTTATCTCATAACATGATGGCATGGATACAGTGGAGGATGATTAGAACCCTTAAATTTTTTCACTTTATCCCCAAAAAATTTACATGGACATCGTCCTGTGATCGCACGCTGCCCATGCGGCACACTCTGTGATCTGAGTCCTCAGGACTCAGCTGATCAGATTGGGGTAAAGGGCCAATCTCGGCGACCCTTTACTTTCGTGATCAGCTGCCATGGGACACAGCTGATCACGTGGTAAACACAACCAGGTATCCGGGTTTGACAGTGTGAGGAGAGAACTGAGCCGATAGACTGCTTGTGTTAAAGGGACACTGATTATTAGTGCAGTCCCTACAGTGCCCACTAGTGCCACCTATCGGTGCTGCCTCATCCGCGCATACCATATACCAAAAAAAGTTTTTTATTTTTTTTCAAAATGTTCGGTCTTTTTTGGTTGGGAAAAAAAACTGTGGTAATTAAATAGCACCAAAAGAAAGCTCTATTGGTGTGAATTTTTTTTTTATAAAAATGTTGTCATACTGGTACAGTGTTGCATCACCGCGCAATTATCATTCAAAGTGCTTCCTGTATCAAAGATGAACATGCGCAGTGCACACTGTCACTCTGCTTATGTCGGCAGTGGCAAAGCTCAGCGTCTGCATGAGACTGTTTCTCTAAAAGGTTAACTTGGCCTTTAAGGTGCTTTTGTTCACTGTAGTAATCAGTCCTCGTGGGCCTAATCCCAATTTTAAAGCCAAAACTTGTTTTACTTTTGCATAGGATAGGGAATGACTCATGCCCACATCTGGTGGCAATGTCCCCGGATACAAGTATACTGGAAAGATATATTAACCCAGATAAAGAGGATAAGCGGGTATGAGGTGAAATAGAGGATCCCTGGGAATGTTTATTTCACAATACGGGGATGTCTAGAAAAAAATATAGGGGCTCACTGGTCCCACATTTATTAAATGGAGCTAAGGCGCTTATCCCTAGGAACTGGAAGAAAAAGGAAGCACCTTCGGTAGAGGAATGGATAAGAGAAATAGATAGAATTAAAATGGAGGAACTATGGTCATTTCACGACAACTCTAGGATGAGACATGAGGGGATCTGGGGGAGATGGGGGAGGTTCAGGGGGCGGGAGGGGGGAAGGGAGAGGGAGGATCAGGGAGGTGGGGATGCAGGCGGCCCCCCAACTTGTCTCTCCCTTTATCAAGAGGACGAGAACAGGGACAACTTAGTCCCCCTAAAACTCACAAGATTTTCAATTCCCCACCTTATTGGGGAGGCACAAATAGCTATTTAAATATATTCCGCACCATTGCACCTTTCCCTTTCTTCTCAAGGGATAGGTGAGTCACCTAATAAATTCGGAGCACAATAGGGTGTCCCCACTTTTTTTTTTTTCTTCTTTTTATATTGTCTCTCCTTATCAAGAGGACGAGATTAGGGACAACTTGGTCCCCTTAAACTCACTAGGTAATAAAACCCATACTTATTGGGGAGGCTAGAATAGCCACACTAAATATGTCTTACACTATTGCACTCATATGAATGAATGAAGGTGAGAGGTAGATTGATTTTTTTTTCTCCACTTATTTAAAATAAGAGCACAATAGGGTGCCCCCCTTTTCTTTTTTCTTTTTTTCCTCTCTCCTCCTCCTTCCCTCTCCCTTCTAAGTCACAATATAAATTTAGAACACAAAAGGGTGCCCCTTTTTTTTTTTCTCTCTCGCTCTCGTCTTCTCTCTCTCTCTTCCTTTTCGTCTCCCCCCCCCCCTCTCTTTCCCATGCCCTCCGGACAGAGAGCTATCATAGAGGTCAATCAGGGGAAATGCCCTGGGTACGACTAGGTGAACATCGGGTGCCCTTATAGATGGATAGATATAGGGGATTTTAGGAGACCACTTATATGTACATGTAGGTATGTCAGTGTATTTGTTATGTATGATTTGTATCGTATATGTATGTTACTGAAAAATGTTTAATAAAAAAGAATTAAAAAAAAAAAAGGATAGGGAATGATGGAAACCACGATCAAGTTTTTATTGCTATCTGTGCCTCTGCTAAGAAAATGTTTCCACTCTATTATGACTATTATCACTGAGACAGTAAGTGATAGGAAATTCAAAATTTTGCATGTCACCTGAAAAGGTGAGGCAAATTCTTCCAATACAGTCATGTTCCTGTAACAGTTGGATGGAGATTTTGTAGAAGTTTCTTTCCTTTTGTGTCTCTGGGACGGGAAGTGTAAAAAAAATCTCTCCAATAGGGTACAGACAGCAAAAAAAAAAGAGAAAAACTTACACAGGATTTAGCCATTTCCCTTTTCGATAGCTAAAAGAAAGTTATGGTTGCACATACATTTTACGACTATGGATATTGTTGTTTGTCACTCCATTGGTCCTGGAACCAGTCTTATTTAATTTATTCATAAATGACTTGGATGGGATAAATGGCTCAATCTCTGTATTTGCAGTCGATTTGCAGTCGATACTAAGCTATCTCTCCGCAGGATGTGAAAATCTTGCAAGAAGATCTGAACAAATTAAATGGGGGTGGACAACTACTACATGGCAAATGGTTTAATGTAGAAAAAGGTAAAATAATGCATTTGGGTGGGAAAAATATAAATGCAATCTACTCACTAGGGGGAGATCCTCTGTGGGAAAAGGACCTGTGTGTCCTAGTAGATGACAGGCTTAGCAATGCCAAGCTGCTGCAAGCAAAGCCAACAGAATATTGGCATGCATTAAAAAGGGGAATCGACTCCAGATATTAAACAATAATTTCTCCCTCTCAACAAGACTCCGGTCCGGCCTCATCTGGAGTATGTTGTCTAGTTCTGGGCACCAGTCCTATGGAAGCATGTGCTGGAACTGAAGAGAGTCCAGAGAAGGGCAACAAAATGAATAAAGGGACTGGAGGACCTTGGTTATGAGGATACTGAACTTGTTCTCTCTGGAGAAGACGCTTGAGAGGGGATATGTACAAATAACGTACTGGTGACCCCACAATAGGGATAAAACTTTTTTGCGAAAGGGAATTTAATAACCACTTGTCGACTGGCTCATGCCGATATACGCATTGATACGTCTGTACCCTTTAAGGGCGATAAGCAGGAAACCTGATGCGCTATTCAAAGCATCTGATCAAGCACATATAGGTTTGTTCAGATTCTTCCATTGCTGTACTGGCCAGGGAAACACAGCTCTGATACCAGTAAAGAATTCCTTAGGCTCCTTTCACACTGGGGCGGGAGGTGCACTGGCTGTATAGCACCGTTATTTTTAGCGGCGCTATACCATCGACATTGCGGCGGTATTCGGCCACTAGCGGTTCAGTTTTAACCCCGGTCGAAAAGGGTTAGAGGCGCATTGCCGGCGGTATAGGCGCGTTTTCCCATTGCTTTCAATGGGAAGGAGCGGTGGAAAAGTGGTTAACACACTGCTCCAAAGATGCTGCTAGCAGGACTTTTGGAGCGGTCCTGCTAGTGCACCGCTCCAGTGTGAAAGCCCTCAGGCTTTCACATTGGAGACACAGCAGCTGCTGTTTAGGATCTGTTTGCAGGTGCTTTTTTTAGCACAATAGTGCCTGCAAACCGCCCCAGTGTGAAAGGGGTCTTAATGTTTCCAGCTTCTATAGTCACAGCGGAGATATGGGAACAGATGTGTACAGCCAACTTAATGTTGGTGGTGGGGGGGCCTGTCCAAACGCTATGAAGCAAGTCACTTGTTCACTTTTACTAGAAAGCTGAGCTGCACCTGCAGCCATGATCCTGGTATAACGGCTTTCTGCTGAGGCTGTGTTTTATTTGAATTCTGAGCAAAAAGTGATTAAAAATGGTCACTGACGCTTTTTAAAAATTCTGCCACTGGGTTTAGTTTTACTTTTTTCTTACAAAGTTTAACCAATCAAATCAAGGGCCATCTGAGATTGTTGGGAATATAACTCAATCTCCAGATAACGCCAAGCCAATTAGCAGGAACTTGGCCCTGGAATAGTTCATTCATTTCTCCCAACGATTTTAGGTTATTTTGACCCGCTATATCTTCTTCCATTTTCGCTATCACTAAATATTACCTTTTATATTCTCCTGTGACGGGTTTTCCGACAGAATTCCGTTCAAGCTGTCTTGCATACACACGGATACACCAAATTCCAACCGTCAAAAACGCAGTGACGTACAACACTACGACGAGCCTAGAAACATGTAGTTCAATGCTTCCGAGCATGCATGTTTTTTTTCTCCATTGGAGTTCCATTCAGACGAACAAAATTTCCGATGGAACATGTTCTCTTTTAACTCCGTCGGAATTTCCGAAGGAAAAGGTCAGAATGGACATGCAAACGGTCGGAATATACGATGAAAGAATTCCGTCTGACTGTTTCCATCGGAAATTCCGATCGTGTGTACGAGACATAAGGAATCCTCCTTTCATTTGGTTCTGTATACTTCATGAGAGAAGCATAGTTATAACTGTCTTTTTTGCATTTTTGTCTTTTCCTTGTATTGTACTAATATGAATGGTATTATTCTTATTACCTTTGTTATACTTTATGAAAACATAATAAAATATTCAAACAGCTAAAATTCTGCCACTGTTATCCAAACATCACGTCTCAAAGATTTTAATACTCTACACACTTAGGTGTTTGCCAGGGTCTACATCCTGAAGCACTGTTTTGAATGTTGTGCTTCCCCTCAACATTAATTGCTTCCTCTAGCACAGGGCCACATTGCTGCAGGAGTATTCACAGCGCAGAAAAATGCAGTCTGACTAACGCTAGCCCTGGATACATGTGAGCTTAGACAAAAACAGGAAAGTAGGTTTTGGCCATGTTTCTTTTTAAATTCCACATCATGATATATATTATATTTTTCAAGTATGCTAGATGCACACGTCCTCTAATTTTTCCTAATAGAAATTTTCATATTTTTGTTGTTAAAGCCCTAGTTGGAGATCATAATATTGGTTAATGTGGATGTTCTTATTGTATCCGTTAAAAATGTAATGTTGGCCTTAAAAATATAAAAAAATAAAGATTATTATATGCAGTATGCTCAAATGCTGTTTAAAAATAGGTCTGTATTATTAATATAGGTGTATAGCAAACAGAAGAAACCTAAAAGCATAATAGCCGGACTGCAATTATGGTCCCATAATTGTATTCCACATTTTCTATTATTTCTGTGCCTTATCTATTATTTATCTTGAACATTTTTACAAAATGTAAAAATACACAGCCACGTGTTTAGAAAATTCAGGACGTTTTTAGTTTGCCTTATGTCCTGCAGCCTTGTTTTCTGTAATACTTTTAAAAACTAAATCTATAGCAAGACTTAAAGCTGAATGCTATGTTCAGACAGAAGCCAAGCAAATCTACGGTTACTTCATGTAATTAGAAAATAGACAAAGATACCAGTTTTACCAGCTCTAGGGTACTAAAGTATAACTTCAGATTGACCAAAACCATGTAATATGAGGTCAAACCTTAAGAGTTTCGATTTGTATGCAATCAGGCAGGCCCTTGGACTACATGGTTTTGGTAAATCTGAAGACAAATATCTTCGGAAAATCTAATAGTGTGTGGGGCTTCACAATGTATATCCCATTAAAAGATACAATAATAAAACCAATTTCTGCTGCAATCTTGATATTTCCCTGCAGTATTTTTTCCTGCCACCAATGGTCAGAATCCTTCTACCCGCTTCCCCAGTCTATGTCTGGAGAGTAGAAGGAGAAATAGTATAGTGATGAGCTCACCTGCTTCTTGTTCCTTTTCTGCATGTTTCTCGCACATAAATCGATCTGCTCCTTTTTTTGCTGCTTCCTCTTACTCTCTAATCCTGCTTATCAGTGTTCCTCACTGCCTGTACTGATTCCCCCCAGTCTGCTTGTCTTCAGCAAACTGTTTGCAGGCTTTCTTGTGCATCATCTTTAGAAGAGGCTTCCTTCTGGAACTACAGCCGTTCAGACCAATTTGATGCAGTGTGCACCGTATGGTCTGAGCACTGGCATGCTGACCCCCCACCCCTTCAACCTCGGCAGCAATGCTGACAGCACTCATACATCTATTTCCCAAAGACAACCTCTGGCTATGACGCTGAGCACGTGCTCTCAACACCTTTGGTCAACAATAGTGAGGCCTGTTCTGAGTGGAACCTGTCCTGTTAAATCCTCAGGTCCTCAGCGTTCTTTGCCATGAGGTGCCATGTTGAACTTCCAGTTTCCAGAGTGAGAGCAATGACACCAAATTTAACACACCTACTGCCGAGTCACGTGACACTAGGGGGGAAATGGCTAATTGAGCCCAATTTGGACATTTTCACTTAGGGGTGTATTTACTTTTTGTTGCCAGCAGTTTAGACATTAATGGCTGTGTTGAGTTATTTGGAGGGAATAGCAAATTTACACTGTTATACAAGCTGTACACTCCCTACTTTACATTGTAGCAAAGTGTAATTTATTCAGTGTTTTCACTTGAAAAGATATAATACAATATTTACAAAAATGTGAGGGGCATAATAACTTTTGTTAGATACCGTGTATATATAGAAATTTGAATCGGTCTTCATCTTCCCACGATTCTCGCCTTCTTGAGCATGTTCTTATCATTCATCTTTAAGAAGTGAAGAGCTTTTATTGTGTTTCTTAAATCTGTCACTCAAGGATCTTTTTCCTAATTTACATCTCCAACTTTTTTTTTCTATAACTTTGCTTTTTTAGATACAAAGATCTGTTGTAGTTTAAATGCATCCCATGTTCAAATAATGTTTGTCTTATTTCAAATATTATTTTTATATTGCCTCAGGTTGGTTAAATTATCATTTTCTTCCTTTATGATTATGATTACTTTCTTCTTCTTTCTTGGTTAAATTGATTTTGAAAAAAAGTTAAGGAAAAATTTAGAAAATGATTTAAGCCTCAAATTGCTAACAGATTTTTGGGATTGAACTGGCCAGTAACTGAGCCTTACAAAGAAGTCTGCATGCTTTATTTCTCTGTAAGTTGCTCAGTATTACTGTCTGTATTTATTAAAATGATTTGATATTAGTGGCAAATGTACTACTGGGAACCAGTCAAAGTTAAATAGCAAATGTAAGTTCTGTCTAATATCCAAGCATGAAAATATATCTTGGTAGGTTGCTTTCTATCCAAACATCCTCCATCCTCTTGTATGGGTGTTTGCATGACTTTGTATGCAATTTTGGCATATGTTAGTGGTATAAGAATTAGTAAACACATTTTCTTAGAAGTTTTTTTCCTCCTTTTAACTACTTCTCCTTTAAATGGACATACACAAATGGCTTTGGATTGAAGCGGTTATACCGGGGCCATGGCTGCAGTCATGACCCCAGCATTAATCTTTTCAACCGACCATGCTGAATAAAGTATTTGAGCGTCTAAATAGCCATTGGATTACTTTTACATGCGGCGGAAGGGGGTGCCCCCCCCCCCCCCGACCATCTTCCACTGCCTTTCCTGGATCTCCCGTTCCCCTGGAACTTAACGGTTCTGCTGTCCGGGGTCTAATCTGGGGGGGTGCATTTCCCCCCCATCCCATCCCCTCCCTTTCCTGACCTCCCATTACCACATGCCGAGATAATTTGTTTGGTATAGATTTTGTACGGGACCCCACAGTGTTTACTTTTTTAGTTTGGTTTCCCATTAAAATCCATAGCAGACCCAAAGGGATACTTTTTTTTTTATTTGCACCAACATCCAAATTTGCAGGACAAGCTTTCGGGCTGTACCATGTTTACAGTCCAAACAGTACTAGCACAGAGTTTTAGCAGAATGTTAATTAAAGTGATTGTAAAGGTTTGTTTACAAAACAAATGTCCTACTTGCCTCCTCTGTGCAATGGTTTTGCACAGTGGTCCGGATCCTCCTTTTCTGCCTGGGCGGTGCTCCTGGCTTCTCCTCATTTAGTGCCCACACGGAAAGAGGCATTCCACAGGGGGCACTCGTGTTGGCGCGCTCCCGAGTCCTGCTGCTGTGTTCATTGACACAGACAGCAGGGCTTGGCCCCGCCCGGTGTCGCTGGATTTGATTGACAGCAGCAAGAGCCAATGGCTACTGCTGCTATCAATCTATCCAATGAGAACCCGAGACAGTGGATGGAGCTGCTGGGCTCGTCCAACGCTGAAACGAGCAGGTTCAGGTAAGTAAAAAGGGGACTCTGGGGGCTTTGACGCTAGAACGGGCAGGTTCAGGTAAGTGAAAGTGGGGCTCTGGGGGGCTGCTGAAGCACAGAATGTTTTTCACCCTAATGCATAGAATGTTACAAGAATATAACAGAATATGTAAAAGGGAAATCAAGGCCGCAAAATTGTAAAAAGAATGACCGAGTGCAAAGAAGAGTAGAACAAACCCCCAACTATATTAATAGTTAAAAGGACAGGTCTAGGCATGTGGGCCCTTTACAACATTATCTAGAGTGGGAGACTGAATCAGGAAAAGGCAAATGTATTAAAGCGTTTGTTAGCCCAACACTTCATATTCCTGATATGTGCCTGCTGTACCATTTGCTTGTATGAGATGGTATCCTGTTCTTTGTATTGCTTCTTTTATGTTAATTCCCTGGTGTTCCTGCCAGTCCCTCTGCGACCCTATTAAAAACTGACCACACTAAGCAGGAGAGCACACTGTTTGCTCTCCTCCAATGACCAGACTTCTTCTGACTTGCCCCCGCTGCACTTGAGCCAGACGCTCACACCCGCTGAAAAGAACTACTCTGTTGTGGAAAGGGAGAGTCTCGCAATAAAATGGGCTTTGGAGACACTCCACTACTACCTGTTGGGCAGGCCATTCAATCTAGTGTCGGATCATGCACCCCTTACCTGGATGCCCCAAAATAAAAAATAACTCCAAAATCAATTAGTGGTTTCTTGCCCTACAGGACTTTGTAGTGGTGCATAGACTAGGGAAGGTACATCCAAATGCAGATGCCTTTTCCTCTATTGTCACTTGTTTTGTAGAGTCCAGACCCCTGGCCTGATACAGGAGTTTATGTGGGCAGTCAACCTAGGGCTAGGTCAAGAAGGGGTTAATTGAGGACAGGTAACCCCCCCCCCCCAACTTTAGACCTGCCTAATATTCAGATGCTTTAGAAATGTGAGTGTAGTTGTTTGCTTGGAGTGAGAGAGACATTAGCAAGGTGGCGCTCATTGCAGTATTGCAGTCTGCGGGTGAGCTAAACTTTATAAAAGACTAACTCTGGCTAGAGCCGTGAACTGTGCACAAAAACCTGTTTGCGAAAGAGACTGAACTTAACCAGTGTGTGCAACCCTGTTACAAGACAATCCTGTTGTTTCTCTGTTTTATTTGCCTTTTTGCTGAATAAAGCTACTTTCACTTTAGTCGACTGTCTCTAAGCACCCCTGTTCACCCCTCTGATCTCTTGCACCCTGTACAAATCATTAGCAACACCTTATCTGGGAGTATGCAGTTCAGTTTTGGGCACCAATTCACAAAAAGCATGCAGAAAAGGGCAACCAAACTGATGAGAAGCATGGAGGAGCTCAGCTATGAGGAAAGATTAATTGGACAGGGTTTGTACTATCTTGAGAAGAGAAGATTTAAGAATACGTTCATCTTTTTAACAAAAAAAATAATGAATGCACATTTTTTTGCAGGTAAAAAAATGTGCTTTTACAGTTTTCTGTTTTAGGAGCCTGGAATGCATTGCACCAGCGATCAGCAGATCACTGATGCCATGCAAGTTTCCTGTAGATTTTTAGTGTAAGCTATCTGCTCATGCATTCGTACAGACAGGCAGTTTTACACTGACAGGAAGAATCGACGAACAACCACAACGCTCAACAGCACTGCGGTAGTTGATTGAGAACTGCAAGCAGACAGCCACAAATGATGTGAGTAGTTGTAGTCCATTCATTTAGATTGTGGCAGCGATCTGGGGGATTAAGCAGTGCAGGGGTTGGTAAATTTGTAACATGTTACACCTTTAATAGGGATGAAACACTTTACAAAAGGTGAACTTATCCTTTTAAGGGGGGGAAAATATGAGAGGTCCATATGGTGAAATTGGTGTAGCTGTATTCACTTTAAGGTCAACACAGAGGACAAGGGGGACTCTTAATATATGGCGGAAAAGTGATTTAAAGCAGAGTTTCACCCAAAAATTGAACTTCCGCCTTAAGTGATGGTGACCCCCTCACATGCCACATTTGGCATGTCATTTGGGGGGGCAGATACCCAGCTCCCACTTCCTCCCCGGGCCCCACGGTGCTGGAAGGAAGTTCACCCTCCCCTCCCTGCAATCTTCTGGGACACGTCACAGATCCCAGAAGATTGCTCTCACACATGCAAAGCCACAGCCTGACGCCCACAGTTAGAATGTCGGCGCCTTGAAGAGGAGGGGGACAGGATCGAGGCTTCATGAGCCTGCATTGTTGGACAGATGAGTGTCCAGTTAAAAGTCAACGGCTACACTTTTTTTTAGCTGCTGACTTTTAAATGGGTTGAACTTCGATTTAACCTCCATATACGGAAAGTCTTCACAGTAGGAGCTGTGAAAATGTGGAACAGACTTCATCAAGAGCTGGTTCTGGCAAGATCCATGGTTTGTTTGTTTTAACCACTTCAGCCCTGGAAGATTTGGCTGCTCAATGACCAGTCTATTTTTTGGTGGTATTTAATCATCTCTGCGGTTTTTAGTTTTTACACTATGAACAAAAAGGCAACAATTTTGAAAAAAAACACAATATTTTGTTGTTTTTGCTATAATAGTTTAGGACGATATGTATTCTTATACATAATTTTGGTAATAAAAATTGCAAAAAGCGTATATTGATTGGTTTGCGCAAAAGTTATAGCGTCTACAAAATAGGGGATACATTTATGTTTTTTTTTTTTTTACTAATAATGGCGGTGATATGTGCTTTTTATCGGGACTGCGACATTATGGTGGACATATCGGACCGTTTGGACACATTTTTGGGACCAATGATAATTTATACAGCGATCAGTGCTGTAAAAATGTGTAAATGTCACTGGCGTGGAAAGGGTTAACACTAGGGGGGCGATCAAGGGGGTTAACTGTTCCCTCATGTGTGTTCTAACTGTGTGGGGAGGGGACTGACTATAGGAGATGACAAATGGTGGTTCCTAGCTCGTAGGAACTTGCGATCTCTCTCTCTCTCTCTCTCCTCAGAACTGGGACACACACACACACGTCCCTGTTCTGCCTCTCGTGGCTGCGATCTTGCATGGCCGGCGGTCATTGCAAACACAAGCATCGGCGCCTGCTAGCTCGAGGGATCCTGCCGCAGTATGACAGCGGCTGGTCGGCAAGTGGTTAAAAAAGGTTCTTTCCTAAATGCACAAAATATAACTGGATGCTAATATTTTTAGGCTAGCCTGGGTTCACAGTCGTGCGGTGCGGGACACCGCATGTGATGCAGATAGGAATCGCACCACATTCTTATTCATATCACTTGATATTCTTTTCAGTGCGATTTGAACCCATTCATTTTGTATGGGCTCAATCTTCACCGCACCACACAAAAAAGGTGCAGGCATATATATATTTTTTTTTGCCAACCATGCAATCCGATTCTTGCAATCTGATCAACATTGACACTGGTGGCAGATCGCATGAAAGAATGCGATTTTTTTTTTTTTTTTTTTAATGTGGTGCTGGAAACGCTCAGGATTCAATGCGTGTCCCACACCACATATATGTCTCAATTTGATCCAGGAATATCTGATTGTCTTTTAGCAGATCAGGAATGCTTTTTTCCCCACTGGAACATATTATGTTTTTTTTTCTCTGCAAGTTGAACTTGATGTCTTTTTTTTAAACCAATTATGTAACTTGGAATCATCAATTTGTCAGATCACAAACTCTCTGAACCAGAAATAGCAGTCCTCTCCGAAGGCCTTACATTTTGCCCAACCACCAAATTGGATAATTCACAGTTATTCTCAGATATGGAGGAATTCGTCAGGAGACTGAGGCACAAAGAATATTTTAACAGAAATGAGAGCTAGCAATCCTGTAACAAAAAGAGCAGCAACAGCACCCCTCATAAGGATGTAACCCCAAATGTGACGCCTATATTCACAGCTTTAGACAGTTAGCCAGTTATATCCCTCAGATCCACTCAGCAAAAGAAAATCTTTTACAATCTTTCAACACTAGAGAAAAAGGCTATACATGATTTACACAATAAGCCATCACCATCAAACCAGCTAAAGGGGAAGCAGTTGTTTGGATACAAACTAATTCATACAAGAGAGCCAGAGGCCATTGGCAAATGCTACTTAATATGAAAATTTGAATTTTTGACCCAGCCTTTAAGGCTCCATGCACACAGGATGCTCAAAGTCGCTCTGGACATCTAATTACTGGCAGGAAAAGCTGCTTTAAAAACGAGATGTTATCAGAGTTTGCATTGGCTTCAATGTGCTTTTAGCCACGCTGGCTTTTAGACGCGTTTCTTTGCCTCTATTCAAAATCGATATTTCCCTATGGGAATTTGAATGTAAGTCGCACCAGAAGTCGAATCATGATGATCAGACTTGCGGTGCAACTTGTGCACTGAGGTTGAAAGGGAACCCCCGCCAAAATAAGAACCGTTTGGCGTGGGATTTGCCCCCTTGGGTGATACCAGACTCTTTGGTCTGGTATGGATTTTAAAGGAAACCCTTATCCGAGCAGCGCCCCCCCCCCCCTCCTGGACCAAACCAGGCCCCATGCCCTGCACCCCCCATCCCAAAGCACCTTGCCCATGTTGATAAGGACAAGGGCCTCTTCCCGACAATCCTAGCCGGTGGTCGTCGGTCTGCAGGCGGGGGCTTATCAGAATCTGGAAGCCCCCTTGTAAGAAGAGGCCCGCCATATCCCAGCCCCCCCCCCCACCCTATGTGAATGAGTATGGGGGTACATTGTACCCCTACCCATTTGCCTCAAATAGGGTCAAAAATAGAGTAAGATGTGGAACCTTTGATTACGAGCATAATCCGTTTCTGGAGAATGGTCGTAATCCAAAGCACTCGCATATCAAAGCTAGTTTCCCCATAGACATCAATGAAAACAAAAATAATTGTTTTGCATTGACTGCTATTGCATGCAATATCGCATGTGGCCAGAGGTGGGGGGCACCGAAGAGCCTTGGAAAGGCTCGGACAGCTCAGCTGAACTCTGAAAGGCTCAGGAACTGAGTTTTTCCGAGTGGCCCCATTCGGCTCCGGCACCCCCACACCTCTGGCCGAATGCAGTACTGCACACCGCTATGGCTTGAGTCCTGCTTGAGTCAAGATTTCCCCCAAAAAATGCTCGTACTAAGAAATGCTCATTGACTGCATTTACTCGTAATCTGAGGTTTCAATGTACACAGGTTTTTAAAGTATTTTAAGGCAGCTCCCGGCATCCCTTCCGATTTCTTCTCCCTCCTCTGGCTCGTCGCCCCCTCTCCTGCCAGGTCTCCTCCCTCTCCTGCCAGGTCTCCTCCACTGTTTTTTTCCGATGTTGACGCGATCTCCTGGTGTAATGCGGAGTCCGTTGTGTGCAATGACTTATCTTGGCATGGGGCTGGGCCACCCACTTGCATCCAGAGGCCCCCGTCCCTTGTGACCTCCTCTTCCCCAGGTGGTGACGTCATAAGGAGGTGCGGCCTCCGGAAAAAAGTGTCCAGAACAGAGCAGGATTACAGCAACATCAAAGCAAAAACGAACAATGAGGACATGAAAACAGCACTGCAGTAAGGTAAAGTAAGCTATTTAGCTTAAAAGGGAGTTCCACCCACAATTTCACTTTTTAAATATAAATACCCCTGTAATACACAAGCTTAATGTATTCTAGTAAAGTTAGTCTGTAAACTAAGGTCCGTTTTGTTAGGTTGTTACAGCATTTAGATTAGTTAATAATCTAGAAATAGACCGTGGCCATCTTAAGTGTGGGTATCATGAAGCCAGACTGTATGACTTCCTGGATTTCAGCTTTGCATATCTCGCACATGCTCAGTGCTGCACAAGCAATGTAATAGATTTCAGTCAGGTTTGCAAGGACTACTGGGATACATGATGCCTATCCCAGAAACCCTTGCAAATAGCCTTGTGACTTAAAGGGGTAATTCCCCCAAAAACCTTTTTTTAACATTGATTGAGGCTCGTTATGTCAAGGGGAATCGGGTGTTTTTTTATTAGAAACGAAGCAGTACTTACCGTTTTACAGATGCATCGTCTCCGTCGCTTCCGGGTATGATCGTCTGGTCTGGGCGTGCCTATTTGATTGACATACATCGCGTCACGAGTAGCCGAAAGAAGCCGAGCGACGGTGCGGCTCTATACTGCGCCTGCGCACCGTCGTTCGGCTACTTTCGGAAAATCGTGACGCGATGTATCCGACCTCGGAAGCCTGTCAATCAAATAGGAACGCCTAGACCCGGAGACCATACCCGGAAGCGTCGGAGACGATGCATCTCTAAAACGGTAAGTACGGCTTCATTTCTAAAAAAAACCCACCCGATTCCCCTTGACATAACGAGCCTCAATCAATGTTAAAAAAAAGGTTTTTGGGGGAACTACCCCTTTAATAGCCTAGGCTAATAAGGAGGAGGGAGTAATGAAGGACTACAAAATAAAGGTATTTACAAGCAACAAAATAAATAAAAATTGTCCATTCTGAACACTGAGATTAGGGCATGCAGCACAGACAAACATAAAAAAATGGGTGGAACTCCACTTTAACAAAAAAAATACCTTTAGTGACCCTTTAACCCCTTCCCTGCCAGTAACATTTACACAGTAAACCGCATTGCATTTTTTTCAAAATTGTCGCTCTATTTTTGTTTATAGCGCAAAAAATAAAAACCGCAGAGGTGATCAAATACCATCAAAAGAAAGCTCTATTTGTGGGAAAAAAGGGACGCCAATTTTGTTTGGGAGCCACATCGCACGACCGCGCAATTGTCAGTTAAAGCGACGCAGTGCCGAATCGCAAAAAGGGGCCCGGTCCTTTAGCTGCATTTTGGTCCGGGGCTTAAGTGGTTAAAGCGACCCAGTGCCGTATCTCAAAAAATGACCTGGTCATTAAGTGGGCAAATGCTTCCGGGGCTGAAGTGGTTAATTAAACTAAAAATGGACGTTTTAAGCATCCGTGTCAATTTCCTAGACACCACAGTATGCATCAGGGATGGCACACTGAACACAGGAAACTCACTGACAGATGCAACTATCTCCACAGTTTTAGCTTCCACCCACAGCACACCAAACTGGCCATCGTACACTGCCAGGCCAAGATATCACGGAATATGCTCTGACCCAGAAGACAGAAATAAACATCTCGGAAAACTAGCAGACCTCTTTCATAAGAAGGGTTTCAAGGACAAAATCATCAATACAAGCATTGCTATAAATAGTCTATAAAACTTTAAGGCCGGGTTCACACCTATGCAAATTGAGTGTGGCTTAAACCCGCATCCAATTCGCATAACATTATAAAACACATTGATTTTAATGAGGCTGGTTCACATATGTGCGATGCATTCGGGCTGCGCATTGCCCAAAAAAATGTGCTTTTTCTAGGCATTGCTGTGCGGCTCAGATGCAAATTCAGGCCCATTATCTTTTATGGGGCACGCATCTGATTTGCAGATATGTTCATTTTTCATCAGGATTTCTCTCATTCTCCTCAATACACTTCCCCCCTCCCCCCTCTCCTCTCCCAGGTCTCCAAATTCACAGCTAAAACCAAGATGATCTGCTGAACAGCTCTCTTTTCTTTGCAGAGATGACAGATCTGGGATTCGCACTGCACTAGTGTGAATCCAGCCTAAGTGTTCTTAAACCAACCATAAATCTTTCATTTTTGTTGGTTAAACCTTAAGGTAGATAGAAAACTCAACTAAAATCTAATCTAAGCGTTGACATGTTTAATGTATATTTAAGGTTGGGTTTCACACACATGCGATGTGGGAACCAGTGTCATTCCTGTGCGGGGTTTCCGCATGCCATGTCTTTCAGACAATTCACACTGCCCTCTGTGAACATCTGAGGTTGTCAATACTAAGTTAATGCCCCTGACAGATCGATTCGCAGATCGCAGTGCAAACCGTAAAATGGTGCATGAATCGGATCGCATGGGTGTTCACACCCATGCGATCCGATTCCAGTGCGGACCAAAAAAGGGTCATGCACTATTGTGGTGGGAATGCGATGCAAATTCAGATATACAATCTGTATGGCTGAATTTGCATCGCACAGACCTCGCATGTGATCTGCACAGCAATGCGGTGCGAATCATATGCAATGTCTGTCTAATATCGCAATAGTGTTTACCCAGCCAAAATGTTGTTCAAGAATTCCTTTAAATATGCAGCTTTCATTAAAATACTTTGTAATAAAATGTCCTTGTACTCCGTGTTATGGTAAGCTGTAGTGTCTGTAAGGACATTTCGCCAATAATTGCCTGTGTTTTTACTCTGCCATTGGCCAACACATATTTGAGAAGCATGATTCACCATTCAGGAAGCTAGTCCAAAATAATCATGGTCAGCTGACACAGGTGTCCATGTAGACAGGAATAACTCAGACTGTAGAAAATCAACAGTACGGAAATTAAAAAAACGCATGAAAACTGTAAAACATGCATAAATCATAATTTTTTTGTTAGAAAATTACTCAGAACCCCCAAACACTATATATGTTTTTTTTAGCAGACGCCCTAGGGAATAAAATGCCGACCATTGCAACTTTTTATCTCGCACAGTATTTGCGCAATAATTTTTCAAACGCCTTTTTTTGGGGGGAAGAAAAGGGTTTTGTGAATTAAAAAATAACAAAACAGTAAAGTTAGCCCAATTTTTTTGTATAATGTGAAAGATGAAGTTACACCGAGTAAATGGATACCTGACATGTCACGCTTTAAAATTGCGCACACTCATGGAATGGCGCCAAACGTCAGTACTTAAAAATTTCCATAGGCGTCGCTTATTTTTTTTTTATACAAGTTACAAATTTAGAGTTAGAGGAGGTCTAGTGCTAGAATTGTTGCTGGCGCTCTAGTGCGCGTGGCAATACCACACGTGTGGTTTGAACAGTGTTTACATATGTGGGTGAGACTTGCGCGTATGTTCGCCTCTGAGCGCGAGCTATCGGGGATAGGGGCGTTTAAAAAATATATATATATTATTATATATTATTCTACTCAATTTCTTTTATTTTTACACTTGATTTTTTTTTTTTTTATCACTTTTATTCCTATTACAAGGAATGTAAACATCCTTTGTAATAGGAATGGTTCATGACAGGTACTCAATAAGACCCCACATCTCTCCTCCAGGCTGGAAAGCATTAGATTGTGAAAAAAAATCCACAGATCTCATGCTTTCAGCCGCGTTTGCGGCTGTGTTTACATTCCAGGACCCGGGCGTGATGTCATAACATCGCGCCCGGGCCTCCGACGATCATAGAGATGCCTGGTGACCAGGTGGCTCTATGGTTTCCTCCGCCAGTGGATTGTTTCTCCGGGTCTCCGATGGCAAAGGAGAGCCCGGAGAAGCACCGGATGGCGGTGGGAGGGGGGGATGTCCCCTCCCGCTGCCTATAAGAACGATCAAGAGCGGTGGAACCGCCGCTATGATCGTTCTTATGGTGCACAGAATCGCCGGCTGAAGAGATGGATATCTGAATGATGCCTGGAGCTGCAGGCATCATTCAGATATCCCCACTGAAATTCCAGGACGTCATATGACGTCCTTGGGTGGGAAGGGGTTAAAAGAAAGGGGGTATTGTTTGATGCACCATGTTCAGAGCTTCTGTTTTTGTGCTGTGGTTTATTTATTTTTTCTAATTTCTTGGGTTAATGTTCCTGGGCGGAACAGGAACTTTTACCAGGTTATCCTACTTAATTTAATCTGAATTTAGATTCTAAAATTTGAGCCATCAACTGTAAGTTCCCATAAAAGTAGAAAATGTCAGAATATGGCAATATTGGAGAAATCCAAAAGGAATATAAGAAACGGCTTTTGCATGCAACGGTCCAAAGGCAGCCAGCCTGGTGTTCAGAACATTGGACATTATAATGAGAAAACTTCATGCTTTTGTTGGAAAGCTGGAATGATTGAATCTAGAAGTATTTGAAGATTGGCTGCTGCTAAAATACAGCCAAACCTTCATTGCTCAGTATTGACACAGAATAATACTAGCTATCTGCAAGCCTAAGTTAATTAAATCTTGGAAGGCCCTTTGGGTAGCTAGCACTGCCTGGTGTAGTGTTTAGAAGAGATTCATGTGTGTCACACACAGATGAAAAATGCACATAGAGATATATCACATTAACTTTCAAGTCATTTTCCATAGTTTCTGCAGAAACATAAAAAGCAAAGTCTCAATGCAAGAATCTACTCAATGCTGTGCTGCTAAATTTCTTCTGCTATTGATATTTTTCATGTCATCTACACTTATTGTTTTAAAACAAAATTCTCTTCAATATTTACCATGCAACACACTGAATAAACTAGCAACATATGTATATACATTTTTAGAGATATCTATATAGATAGATAGATAGATAGATAGATAGATATATCTATATATATATATAATCTAAAAATATAGTTTTCCTAATGTTGGCACAGGTATAGCATAAGAAGTGTTTTATGGTCATTTAACATTTTAAGGGGGTTTCTATAAGAATGTGCTGTTGTCCAAATCAAACAGTCGTCTTTTCTAACCTGAACTAGAAAAGCAGGTGTAATTTAATATATATTTTTTTCTTATCCTGTACCGACTTTTAGCACCTCTGTTACATGTTTAATAGGCAGGTGGTCTGCCGTTTGATGCACACTACTTTTACTGTACGTATGTCCTTGCCTGGTTCCTCCATACGTTTAAACAAAATGTTGTTGTTGTTTTTTTTGCCTTTATGATTTTATCTTATCTAGTTTAGTCACTACTGGTAATAGTGGGGGAAATTTACTAAAACTGGTGCACACAGATTCTGGTGCAGCTGTGCATGGTAACGAACCAGCTTCTCACTTCAGCTGTTTTACCTAGGCTTTGATTGGTTACTATGCACAGCTGCACCAGATTCAGTTTTAGTAAATCCCCCAATAAGTCGAGTTTGCATCTCATCCTTTGTTTTCTTTTTTTTAACAAACCTATAAGGTCCCTTTCACACTTGTACGACTTCAAAGTCGCGCGATTTTGCCGTGATTTTGCCGCGATTTCAATGAATGCCTGTGTAAGTGGCATTAAAATCGGACCAAAGTAGTGCAAGGACTACTTTAAAGTCGGCACTACTTAAAGTTGTGCCAGTATGAATGGTGTTCATTGAAGATAATGGAGAATGACTTGTCATACGATTTTGCAGTCCAAAATAATGGGACAAGTCGTATAAGTGTGAAAGGGGACTAAAAGCGATAAAATTAACTTAAACCCGAGCAGGATTGTGGTTTACATTTTATTTCCAAATGCCATATATTTTAACCAAACCGGTTTTTCTTTTTTTTGGATGAAACAATTGCGTGCACATTTCTAGGTTTGGATCATGCAGAAATTGCAAGGTTTTTGGCTTATAAGCTAACATGCCAAAAAAAAAAATTGCCTATACCATTATGTGTAAGTGTGCAAGAACATACTTTTAGTTAGTTTAGGTCTGTCCTTATGGGCCATGCAAGATAAATTGGTGGTCTTCTGTGTAATTGTACACATTTTCACTATACTGCATGTTATTACCATCAGTATTCTGCAACCTGCAATTCTTTCCAGTTGCTATGGAAGTAATGGCACACTGAGCCACCCACTGACAGCTATATGCATGTATAGTACACAAACAAAAATATGCATTGGGACTATTTTAATAGTGTTAGAAGATTGCCATAAAGGATGCTTCCGAATAATATTCTGTACATGTTTACTCTGCAATTATGCCTACATTAGGAAATGTATTGGGCAGAAGATGGTTTGTTCTATTTTGATTTATGTATTCTGGTTTCCACATGGTTGTCTTTTTTTTTCTTTTTTTTCTTTGGTTTCATTTTAAACATTTTCTACTATCGCTATCTGACTCAAGGGATGCATTACTTTTTCTTAACGCATATTTTTTTATTTTTTTTCCTAAGCCGTTCCTTTATTTTTCAATATGTAGTATAAAAACCAGAGACCCTATGCTTCCTGTGAACATTATTCATTATATTACACTGATTTGTTACAGTTCAAATTCTTTATAGTTTCTGGGCATACTGTGCTTTTTTTTTTTTTTTTTTCAGAGGTATGATTCATAAAATGCTCTTTAAAATTAAGCTAAGAGTGTGTCATTTGTCTGTTGTACAATATTAAATCCAGATGGATACTGACAAAAGAATATTGTTCCTCTCAAATTGTAGTTTTAAAATATTTTTCCTTTCTGTGAAAAGATTAGGCGTCACAATATGTTGTGATGTACAAAATAAAGATTTCCTAAACTAAAGTTATAGAACATTTTAAGCTGCTGATTGATAAAACTACGGTTCTCCAAATTGTGATACCTACATATATTCGCAAACACATTTAAAATTTAGCTACCTGTGTAAATGTACAAGTGTAAGGTATTGCGTTATCTTATGTAATATGCTTATTACAAACTATTTTAGAAATATGCATTTTCATAATATGTAGGTATTCTTTATTGTTGAAAATGCTTTCCACAACCTTTCTGCTTCCTTTTTTCCTAATGAAAACATAAAATTATATATGTGTAAAAAAAAATGTTTTTTTTTGCTGCGATGTTAGCGGATATGAACACTAAAATATGTACAAGTCGTTTAAATGCAAAAGAAATGCAATTGAAATGACCCATGTACATGTTTAAATGCTTTACGTGTGCTCACATTATACGTGTAACTATAGTACTCTTCTCGCATGTGAAGATTTTATTTTATTGATCTGCTTATTCAGATTCTTTACTATGGTTTTTGAACAAAATGGATAGATACTGCTGTATCTTAGAATTTCTAGCCGAATATTGCAGCTTTTTATTTCCTCTATAATTTAGTTTGTATCATGACTTTTTCATGTAGCATAATTTGTGTTTTTTTTGTTTTTTATATATTATATGTATTATCAGCTTTTAATATTGAGGTGAAACGTTGAATTGTGTCTAGTTTCTATGCATTTAAAGCATAGCTCACCTTTGGTGTTTCTTATGTCTTGTTTTTGTGTATCCCCCCTCCCCCCCTGAATGTACATGATATATACATTATTGTGCAACACAAGCAACTGTAGTTTAGAATTGGCTAGAAACCTGTAAAGATTTAGGCCGGAATCACACTTGTGCGGTGCGAATTTCAGCTCTGTAATCTCTGCAGATGGATAAGGGAAGTGTTCAGCAGATCCATTGCGTTTTAGATGAGAGAAAAAGTTAACCGCTCAGAGGTCCCAAGGAGCTAAAGCTGAAAGGTAGGATCCAACCCCTGGGTGCAGGCACTGCAATAGTATGCACAATTGTATGGAGAAAAACCAGGACGGCCACACTCCAAAAAATGTTCCTTTATAATAAAACAGATCACAACATCAACATGACACAGCAAAAAACAGAAAAGAGCTGACTTTTGGTGTGAAACGCGTCAGCTCTTTTCTGTTTTTTGCTGTGACATGTTGATGTTGTGATCTGTTTTATTATAAAGGAACATTTTTTGGAGTGCATCCATTGCGTTTTAGCTGCGAATTTGGAGACCTGGGAGGAGTTCCGGGTGAGAGGAGAGTGGGGGAGAAGTGTATTGAGCTGAATGAGAGAAATTCCTGAAGAGAACTGAACACATCTGCGAATCAGCTGCGTACCCATAGAAGATAATGGGACTGAATTCGCAACTGAGCCGCACCGCAAGGCATAAAATCCGCACACGTTTTTTCTGCAGTGCACAGTGCGAATGCATCGCACATATGTGAACCAGCCTCATTGAAAATAATGTATTTAGAAATGTTCTGCGTATTAAATGTGGTTTAAGCCGCAACCAATTCGCACAGGTGTGAATCCGGTCTAAGAGGTGAAAGGTTGAAATTGTTATACAATTATGTGCTAGTTTCTAAACTCCTTTAACCCTGGTTCACACTGGTGCATTTTGACATGCGATTTTCCAAAGGCGGCATTTGCACTGTCCTAATCGGTGCAATGCCACATCTGCATCGATTTCAAAAAGTCGTTTCTGTATTACTTTTTGCGATTTCGCTACGCGAGTTACATTAAAAACCTGCACAGATGTCTCTGTAATTGCGGCCGAAATCGGGACTGACAAGCGGGAGTGAAATTGTGCGAGTTCAGCAGAAATCGTACGGCTTCACTCCCACAGCCCAGTGTGAACCCTGGCTTACATAGATAAATGGTGTTATATCTGTAGTGGGGAAGTTGAAGACTGTATAATGCACTGGGGCAAGGAATGGTTTGGATGGTTGATTGTTGTGCAGCATTTCTGAACAGGTCCACAGTTTTATCAATAATGGCTAATAACAAAGAAATGACAGGTTATACATATGTAGTATATTGTGGTCATACAATATCAGTGGAGCTATGATGAGCCTTTTAAATGTTGTAGAAACCCCAGATTCTTCGGCCACTGTACATAGACTTACCTAGATATACAATTTGTAAATAAATGAAACTAATGATTCTTTGTTGTAACCCACTCAACTGTAGTTAGGCTATAGGACATTTGGATATTTTTGACAAATGTAAGTGAGCCTAAACACAAGCCCTCGCTGACATCTGTATTTACAGGCACTATGGAGCAACTCATCCTCAATGTTTAGCAGAAGAACTCTTTCTGCTCTGCCCTCTTAGCACTGACTTGGAAGCCTATCAGCCTTCTACTCTAAACAACCTTCTCTTGTGAGATTTAATTGTGAATTGCTGCACAGTCTCTACCACTACAGGGGTCATTGCGGGGTTGTTTTAAAGCTTGTTTATTGCATATTAAGAGGATGTAAATAATTGAATGTCCATATTCTGGCTACTTCACTTTCAAAATAATTTGTTACTGTGTGGTTTTTTTTTTTACTTAGAAATTAATGTTTTACCGTAGACAACCAAAATAAATCGGGACCAACATTTATAATCTGCCTAGCAGGTGGTTAATAATGTATGAACATGTGCTGGACTATAGTGCATTTACAAACACTAAACAGAAAGCAGGCCCATGAGAATAAATCCTGATCATGGACCTTCACTATGGTCTGCATCTTTTTTCTCTTATATCTGTTTTTCCACCAGTAGTTTTTTTATTTTTATTTTAATAAAGGCCCAGTTAGCTTTAGTGTGCCCTTGATGCAGCTTCTTACAAACCTTGTTAACTGCTACCTGGTTTTCTCTGCAGGAATGTCCCTTTTGCATTAAAGGCAATCTTTTTATTTATTTTTTTATTTTATTTTTAAACATGTTACATCTGTATTTAGGGTGTACACTTTTGCTAAGCACAGCCCTCCCTCTGTAACCAGTGGTGGGGATTCCACTTCCCCACAGCCGTTGTCTCTTTTAAAACCAGTGGGGCTCTGCTACAGCCTCATTCATTCACAGAGATCTGAGAATGGATAAATTGTATGTCCCGTCTGCCACCACGGTAGATGGATTTGTAGTTCTCAAATGAATAATTAGCATATTCATAGTCCATTGACAATTCCTGCAGCTCAGTAACTGAAAGCCCATAACACCAAAGCCCTTGCATAGCACCCACAAACCACTGATTGTGGGTACAATACTTTGCAGGTTTCCATGTTAAAAAAGAAAAAATTGTTACCTGCAAAAAAACAATGATTTATTTCTTGTTTTTCTTAAAGGTGAACTTAGCCTTTAATCACTATTGATATAACCAGCATCCTTGTCTGCTTTTTATCTTCTATTTTTTGCTGTTGGCTAGCAATATCCTTGACTAAATACATGAATTGCATTACTTCACAGTCCACCTTTCTTCTTATGTTATTGAGGCAGGTCATTTTTGTAATTGGCCATAGAAGTGAATGGCTGTAATTAAGCAAACTGCAATCATTTGTGGGGAAACATAAGGGCAATTTTATCTGACTAAAAATTACTGTTGCAAATTACCCTAGTATTTCAGAATCTAGGTTAAAACCACAGTATTTGGTTTCTGGCAGTTCATGCACCAGATTCTTACCAGTCTATGGTCACTTCATTAAAGGGGTTGTAAAGGAGTTTTTTTCCCCCTTACCTTAGTGCAGTCCTCCTTCACTTACCTCATCTTTCAATTTTGCTTTTAAATGTCCTTATTTCTTCTGAGAAATGCTCACTTCCTGTTCTGTCTGTAACTCAACACCGTAATACGAGGCTTTCTCCCTGGTGTGGAGAAAGCCTCTTGAGGGGGCAGGGGGGCGAGCAGGCAAGTCAAGACGCTCTCTTCTTTGCAGATAAAAAGAAACTGTGTGTTAGTGGGCGTCCTGACACTCCTTCCTCGCCCCCTCCTCCATCAAGAGGCTTTCTCCACACCTGGAAGAAAGCTTTGCATTACGGTGTTGCGTTACAGAGAGAAGAACAGGAAGTGAGGATTTCTCAGAAGAAATGCGGACATTTAAAAGCAAAATCGAAGGATGAGGTAAGTGAAGGAGGACTGCACTAAGGTAAAGGAAGCTATTTAAGGGGAAAAAAATCCTTTACAACCCCTTTAAGTATGAAAATTTTGTTTTTCTGATGAATCTTGTTTTTTAGTCACCAAATATATTTATCAAAACTTTTTGATGTGTATTCATGTCAATGATTACTGTTCTTTTGAAGATTGTTCTAATGCATACAAAATTACTTTTTCTGGGATAGAGCGGACTCTAGTATTTGTTTATAACTGCTTAATGTAGTCTGCTGCACCTGTTATCCAACATTTTGGCCCAGGCTCGGTTGCTTAGCATGAAATCTGTCTGTTTCTCATTACGTGAAAGAAAGATTGACAGAGGTTGATTGTTGTTAACTACATAGAGCTTTACTGGCAGAAATTTAAGAAGCTAGAAAAGTTGGATTACAGCTTGCTTCATATTTTTTATTTTTTTTCCTCTGAAGCATGCTCAAAGCATACATAATTCAATCGTCACAACTACACACATTAATCAAAACCTTTGTGTTTGTACAAACACAGAACAAGAAATGTTTCCATTAGGATGTTCTTGTATTAAAGATCATACATTTTATAACATTTCCATCCTATCAATATTGGGTTAGATGCCAACACGAGTCCAAACTGAGTAAAACTAAGGTAATTAAAAAAGTTGTACTCTGCATTCATTCACATTAGACATCTTATGGCAGAAAGTGAAGGGTTTTTGCACAGAAACAGATCAGTTGGTCAAATTGTCATTGGTTATACAGTTTATTTTCTTTTGTAATGTTTGCAGCAGTTTTTCTTATTTTTTTTTTTCTGTGAAGGTGGGGAAATGCTACACATAAATATCTATGTATGAGTTTGCTCAAGCATATACTTGACACTGAGCTATAATTTAGCCTTTTCAGTTAGAATATGTGTACAAAATGTTACCTAGCTATGGGAAATGACATAAGCAAATGTATTACAAAACGGCAGAAGTGATGTGCTTCAGTAGCCTGCGCATCTAACCCGTGCAGTAATAATATAACTTGGCATCTGTTATTAGAAGGCTTACAAGTTATTGAATTATTATTTTTTTTTAAACTCGATTTCTTTCTAGAAGTGGTTTCTTATATTTATACTGACCTTCTATAAAGAATATTTATAATTATATCTACACATTTAATTACTACAAGGTGAGGGAGAAGTTTTTATATTCCAAAAGCTATTTCAGATTTAGTATATCGCTGTATCTGCATACTTTCGCTTTCCATCTGAATACATGAATTATTTTGTCTTTACTATATGCAGTCGTTTAATCTGCTAGTTCTCTACTTTTGCTCATCACTTTCTCAATTCTTCCAAAAACTTTTTTTTATCCCAGCCATACCATATTTTTTTAGAAACTGGGAGCAGTGGGCATACACTAGAACAAAAATAGGCAGAGGCAAATAAACACTCAACCAGGATTAGAAACACACTAAAAACATGGAACTAGACTGAAATGCCATCAAAGAAGGTGATAAGTTTAAAATCTTCTATCTGCCCTCATTTGTAATGACATCAGATAAAATGGGGTTGTCTCCCTCAGCTGAGTTTGTGGCCAAGCTGCTGACTTTTTACATTGTTTCTGGACTTGCCCCATAGTTCAGAAATTCTGGATGGACAAGTGCTCCTTCATCTCTTCCACATTGGATCTGCCAAATATTGGTAACCCCAAAAATTGCCTTCTGGGCAACTTTGGTGATCTGTCAATTCCTTTCCATGCCAAACAACTGCTTTGCATCCTCCTACTTTAATGCGAAAAAGTCCCTTCTACTGTCATAGAAGGGCTGAAATTGGTCAATGACTCCCTACCTCTGTATAAACTCACCCTCGGGCTTTGGAAATCTGGGGCAAGTGGATAACTAGTCCTTTAACACTAACCCCTGTATCAGTGTGATCAGCTGTGACCCTCTATACTTGTGCTGTATATATACACAAGCACGGTTTTGTCTTTTTTTTTTTTTTTTTTTCCCCACAACGTATTTGGTTTATTTTTTTGTATGTCTCTCTTTAAACTCAAATATATATTTTAAAACAAATAATAAAAAAAATAAGGGAAAGGGCCTTTGTTGACATCACAAATGGACTTGAGATTATTGGAATAATTGCAAAGTTGAAATATTCAAGTATTCTCCCTCAACGTTTAAAGGGCCTTTTACAGATCTTTATATACTGTATGCACACCACCATCTTCTCATAAAAGAAGTAGACAACTTTTCACCAAATTAATAGAGGATGCATGAGAAAATAAAAATAATGAAACAACATCATTTAACATATAAAGGCTTTGAACTGCAAAGCAATAAAGAATTGGTAATAAAATCCGCCTGTAAAGATGCATGATATGCCTTTTTATATTCTAGAATCTATGAAATCTTAAGAACAGATTCATCACATATGTTTACAAGAACTTAACGCAATATTGACTAAGGCATTGCAGATAAAATTACTCTTAAAAGAAGAATGTAATTTATATAAAGTAAGGATCCAACCATAGCAACTTATTGCCTGTTTACATGAACATCAATCAGATCAGCCCAATTGTACCTGGGAATCCAAATCTCACTGTGTTTACTAGAAATATGTTAATACAATATTACTACTACTTTGTATAATCCCTTGCCTTGTATATTGAGGATACAAGGGACTGTACATATAACTAGAAGATCTTAGAGCAGTGGTTCTCAATCTCAGTCCTCAAGTACCCCCAACGGGCCATGTTTTGGGAACTTCCCTTAGACAAAATGGCTCTTGTCAATACCATGTCATTGTTATTGATTTAAAGCAGCTGTGCAAAGTGAAGGAAAACCTGAAAACATGGCCCGTTTGGGGATACTTGAGGACTAAGGTTAAGAACCACTGTCTTGGCGTATAATTGATGTGTTCCTTGCAAACTTAGTCGAAAGTTGGAAGTGGAAATTTTTTTCTTTTTAGGCACCAATTACATAAAGGTAAACATTTTATTCTCGATTTCATAAAAAGATATCATTTAAACAGGGACAAAAACAATACATTAAAGACTGCAGTCATCATCATTGGTCATAAATGTCAAAACACGTCACAATGAGCTTCTGAAGTGTCACCAGCACCAATAAATGTGTAAACAGTAAAGTGAAGCAGCGCTATGAATTATAACCAATGCAAAACAATATAATGTGCTAAATTCAAATACATGAATAAAGTGCAAATGCAGTAAACAAACTGTGTCAATGTGCAAAAGTGCAATCATATATCATAAAAAATAGTCCAATGGAAAATAGAGAAGAAGGGCATCAAATATCACAATAATTGAAAGTCTCTTCAATTGTTCAAAATGGTGCAAAAAAGGGGGGGTGTCCAAGTGCAAATCAGCAGGATAGGATGTGATGATAGCCTGTAGACAACGTTCAACAATCCACACCCAGTGTGTTCTAGCCTCTCTCGCCTCAGGATCATGCATCAAGATGTTGGATCCTGGTAAACTGTACGGTCTTCTTCAATGGAAATATCCCAGCGGGATAAGAAACAACTGCAGCCTTTAAGGGACAGATGGATATTTTCCCATATATTTCACATAAAACTCTTTTGATGTGATATTCGATGCCCTTTTTTTTTTTGTCATTGGAATCTTTTTTTATGGTATATATGCTCGCACTTTTGCACATTGACACACAATTTGTTTACTGCATTTGCACTTTATACAGTAAATATTTCCTAAACGGCGCATGTTTAGGAGATCTTTACAGTACCTATTTGTAAGTCTTTTTCTAGGCTTACCTATAGGTACAAATACTGCATGGAGGTTTACAACCTCTTCAAGTGTTGATTGTATTTTGTGCACCTGAATAAGCGTACTGCTAATTGTTAGCTTGCAGAAGTATAAACTCTAGATTAATATAAACCAGTTTGTCCGACATATGTGAGCAGTGCAAATTCCATTAGAATGCTTTCTCCATGCACAAATGACAAATTAATAAGCAATTTGGAAGGCAGATTGGGCTGAAATACAATGTTTATATGCCTTTTGGTGCCATGTATTTTATCCAGAAACTGTTGAGCAGATGACTTGTTTATTAACACATTTGAAAATATATTGAACCCTTATGAAAGCAACTCCCCGCATGCGTTTTTAAATTCTTCATTTTTTTTCTGCAAGCCCTCATTTTTGTCATCTGTCAGATGCTTGGCCAACTATCCTACTAGAATATGGTAACGATAGGGTCACAAGTTCATACCACAAGCGATCCTTAAATCCAACCATATGTTAACTTAAATGTAAAGACATTTTAGTTTCAGCAGTCAAACTTTAAGTCTTTCATGTGTGTAAAGAACATACTGAAGAGAATGATATCCAAATATAAAACCGGATTTGGTTGGTTAAAACATCTACAGCAGTAGATGCATATACTATAATTAAGGTTTACCTCTGTCCATTGAAAATAAATGCAGTTTCCTCCAACTCCACCTGCCTCTAGCCAATTGCACCCTTTTTATAAAAAAAAAAAGTAAGATGGCTGAGGCCAATTCTTCACTCTTGTGGGGGAGTGGTGGGCTTCGTGGAGTGCTTACATCTGTGTGGGCACCGCCTATAGGCAGTTTGCCAATAACTGGGTTTAAAGAGTCATTTTCGTTTTAAAGTAACAGCACTGTGATGTCATGAGGGAGCTATGACCAGACTGGTCAGGAGAATAGCAGAGAGCACTGAAAATGGTCATATGAATGCAGATTCTGGTAAATTATAGGATGTAAAAGGCATCTTTTTGATTATCTGGTTTGTGGGAGGGCTGGGAAATAGGTTTGCAGGAGACTTCAGAATTCCTGTCTCCTCTTTTATAGTCTTTCCGTTACATTTATTTTGCATCATGAAAAATGTAATATAAAAAAGGGGAAGTGAGACCTTAGTGTAATGTCAATGTACTCTCAAAATAAGTGAACCTGGGATTGTTTTGCTGGAGTCTGTGCTAAAGTGTCCTGGTATCTTTACTACTGGTATATTTTTGTAATTGAAGTATCTGTTTAGATGGCCTTACTTTATTGGCACCCTCATTCATTTTCATGCAAAAAAATAATGAATCAAAGTTTTATCCTTAGGGAAATGATCACATACACAATCTGTTTCAAGCTCTAGCTTTCTTCAAAATCAAAGGCTGTGTCCCAGTGACTGTTGCAATTGGGCCAGAGCTGTTCTGTAATTGTAGAAATAATTTTCAAAGAAAGAGCCGCTGCTCCAGGTGTATGATGATAACCTGAGGTGGAATGTCTTGTAGAGTGCCAGCCCCGGCCCGCCTCTGTGGGAAACTTGTAAGAAAAGAAATGGCTGCACATCCAGAAATTACGATTGCCTTTTATTGTTCAAAGTGATAACACTAAAGACACACACCAGCATGAGGTCACATAGACGCGTTTCACACAAACTTCTTGTGCTTAATCATTACCAATAGAAATAATTTTCCTTGATTATATGGTGGCATATACTGTTAAGACTTGCAATATCATTTATATTTCGTATAAATTGAGGAAGTAGTGGAGGTTAACAATCAAACAAAAAAAAATGCTGATTTTTCACTTTACACTACAAATTTACGTCAGCTGCAAACCTAATGTTGTGCTAGTGTATGTAATAATTTAAAATCCTTTTTTAAAGCCAGTGCTGCTTTCATTTTACTTGGTGGGCTGTTGCAGTGGTTTGAACTATTATTTATATGTTTTTATATCCTTGCAATTTTAATGGTGTATTTTACATTTGTTTTGCTATTTATATAAAAGTATACAGACTTTCAATAACTAAAACTTCATAGAGCTGTCACTGAAAAGAGCAGGTGTGGATAGAATGCATCGCTCCCGTCTCATTCTGTTGTATATGTGTTGCTATTGAGCTCAGGGGGTACACGAGATCAACACTCTTGAAACAGAAATATATTTTATAGAACAGGGAGTGCAAACATTTTCTTTACAGGGAACAATTTTGTTAAAATGTTTAGTTTGACAGTGTTGCCTTCATAGGCGTGCGCACAGGGTGTGCCTGGGCACACCCTAATCACCCTGTGTGGTGCAGATTTCTGCTGCTTAAACCCCTGGTATTTCACCAAAGCCCCATAATGGGGCTCCAAAAAAATAATAAAATAAATAAAATTGTAAAAAATAAAATAATTAAATGAAAAACTACTGACACCAGCCACTGTCTTACTGACACCAATTTCTGCCCTATTGACACTGTCGGTATACATACCCACATGCACACGCATATGTGTTTGAGCTTTGGGGTGCATACCTTAATGAAATGGGCTGCGCACACCTATGGTTGCCTTTACAATTACACATTATTTTGTGGTAATTAATGGTCCATCATATATTTGTGTTACAGTCCTACCCCAATGGCAAGAGAAATGCAGAGGCAGGGGGAATGTGTCAAGCTCTGCAATTTTCTTGCTGCTGTATGTCTATGGAAAGTGTTCACAGCCGAGACGAATCGGCCATCTCCTACAAATCTATTGTCATATTGGCCACAGGAGAAGAGCAATGGGGCACATCAGACCTCGTAACCATGGCTAGAAAGCACTTGGTAGCACGGGACAAAGTAATACATGTTGTTTGTCCCATAGGGGACAGGACTGTAACAAAAATATGATACATCTTGAAGTTTGATTTTCAATGCAAGTTAAAGGAGCAAGATCAGTTCTCAGTCTTGAAAAGCATTTGTTTCTTAAATAGTTTTTTTTTTAAAACAAAAAAGCTTTTACAATAGTCATATATAACCAATTTTGTTGACAATGTAAGTAGCATTTAGGCTGACCATACACGGCTTGAATTCTGGGCATTTCCTGCTAAATCCATGTTGAGCTTGGCCAAATAGTGACTGCATCCTGTAAGATGCAGTCAGTGTCTGTGCATTAAAGCAACCAGGGTGCTAATGCTGCTTAACCACCTAAGGACTGCCTCCTGCACATAAACGTCGGCAGAGTGGTACGGCTGGGCACATGCATGTACAGGTACGTGCTGTGCTAGTACCCAGCCATGGGTCACGGGCGCGCGCTACCGTGAGCGTGCACCCGCTGGAGTGCCCCGGAGCTGAAGAACGGGGAGAGCCATGTGTAAACACGGCTTCCCCGTTCTTCACTGTGGCGGCAGCATCGATCGTGTCATCTCCCTTATAGGGGGACACAATCGATGACGTCAGACCTACAGCCACACCCCCCTACAGTTGTAAACACACTTCAGGTCACACATATCCCCATCAGCGCCCCCTGTGGTTAACTCCCAAACTGCAACTGTCATTTCTGATCGCCGCCATTAGTAGTAAAATTTTTATAAAAATGCAATAAAACTATCCCCTATTTTGTAAACGCTATAAATTTTGCGCAAACCAACCGATAAACGCTTATTGCGATTTTTTTTTTTTACCAAAAATAGGTAGAATACGTATCGGCCTAAACTGAGGGGGAAATTTTTTTTATATATTTTTGAGGAATATTTATTATAGCAAAAAGTAAAAAATATTGCATTTTTTTCAAAATTGTCGCTCCATTTTTGTTTATAGCGCACAAAATAAAAACCGCAGAGGTGATCAAATACCACCAAAAGAAATCTCTATTTGTGGGGAAAAAAGGATGCCAATTTTGTTTGGGAGGTACGTCGCACGACCGCACAATTGTCAGTTAAAGTGATGCAGTGCCACAAGCTGAAATTTCACCTGGTCAGGAAGGGGTTTATGTGCCCAGTAAGGAAGTGGTTAAAGGGGTTGTAAAGGTAAATGTTTTTTCACCTTAATGCTTTCTAAGCATTAAGGTGAAAAAACATCCGATGGTACCGCCCCCCCCCCCCAGCCCCCGTTTTACTTACCTGACCGCAACGCAGTGCCGAATCGCAAAAAGGGTCATGGTCCTTTAGCTGCATTTTGGTCCGGGTCTTAAGTGGTTAAATACAATAGCCAGCAGAGTAGATTCCTCCAGTCATGCTGTTTAATGTAGGTAAACTAATCTGAAAGAATAGCCATGTATGACTATCTTTAGACTTTAAAAATACATTCACGTTTCAGATCACGGTACACCCATAATTCGGCATGGCATGCTTCAGATCTGCCCCCTGCTCCCTGTGACAGCAGATGTGGATCTTCTCCCCCACACCCGCTGTGACATTTAATAGCGTTACTGTGCTGGGCTCTGCCACATCATTCATTCGCAATGATCTGTGAATGAAAGAACAACATATACTGTCATCCATTATAGTTCTTAATGGAAGGCAAGAGTACTAATGAACGCATTTTTAGTTCATTCACAAGCCTTGCAGTTAGCCCGTATCAAAGGTATGGACTGAAAGATGCAGGGCTTGTCTGCAGGATCCTGACATTGCACCCCTGATCCACTGACCAGGGCTGCAATGCTTTGAAGGCTCCTGCAGGAAAAAATAATAAATACACTTTTTTTCTCCCTGCAAAAATCTGTGCTCTTATTTTTCCACAAAAGGTAAACTTTGCCTTTGAGGTTGCACTCTAATATGATTGGCTAATAAACCATGAAATAAATTATACAGACCGACCGGAATCATCTCATAAAATGCTGGAACAGTTGGCCAATACATCTAGCTGTCTTGGTTTATATGAAAGATGACCCTTAATTGGTTGCAGTGTGTAATTGCTTCAATTCAGTTTCTATTTCTCTGAATAACATTTTCAAAATCTAGTTTTGCAGATACATAAATATCATATTACATAAATTGTATAAATATCATGTTTTAGGATTTAGTTCTGGCTTGTATGTTTGCCCTTTAAGTTAAAGCTTGTCAGCCTTCACAACTTTATGGAAAACGGTATTTAATTAACTTACAACATGGTTTCATCTTGTATAAAATGGTCAGTTTATTAAACTGCTAATTTAATGTTGTTCAAATGTCTTTCCAGCTGTGCATATTCTTGAAGACTGATATTATCAGTGGTATTTTGGCAATCTGAAAACCTCATAGCATAAACCCAACTAATATTTGTCAATACTCATGCTGTGCCTTTTTAATTAATTTGCAGGAGGAGTGTTTCTTGAATCTTGAAGCTCCTATAGCCAGAGTATGTGGATATGACACGCCATTTCCTCACATCTTTGAACCTTTCTATATACCTGATAAATGGAAATGCTTTGATGCACTACGAAAAATGATCAACTTCTGAACTAAGCAATACCATTTCAGTAAGTATTTTATTACAATGACAAAGTATAATATATTATTTTGAGCACTGAAAATCTTAATTTGGTTTCAGTTTTTCCTTAAAAGGATGAGGATCAGGGTGAGGGTAATCGCCTTACAGTAAAGGCTCTAGGAATGAGTGTACAGAAAACATTGTCTAGATAAGGCATTTAAAAAAAAAAAAATAGGTTGGTGACCTTGGGTCGGGCTGACCTAGGTTGTTCAAGGGAAAGACCTTTGCAACTGCATCAATAAGTATAGAATAGTATTCTTAAGCTTGGGAAGGGATATCAGCAGACTGGGCCGCCTCCTATGCTGAATTCTCATTACTAGGTGAGGGGACTTCCTCCTTCTCTTCAGAAAGCACAGAAGCTATAAGAGCGAAATTGGAGATGGGCTATGGAGGAAAGAATTGATTGATCCTGCTTGCATCCATTGCAGTTCATGCCTGTTAAAAGGGATGAAAGCCTCTCCATGAATTCAAGCATAGTGGCGAAGTAGAGAACTCTATGCAGGTGGGGGGGGGGGGGTGGGATAAATGAGGACTGATAGAATTAAGACATTTTTGTAGAGATGCTACCGACCCCATAAACTGTTAACTGAGTGTGAGCTGCCCTCTTCCCCATGACCTCTACCGCAGAGCAGGAAGGGTTAAGCCTTCTGTGACTAGTCCATTTAAGCAGCAGGAGTGCAGAACGTCCAAGGATCACTGTGCTGTGCAGGGAGCAGAGAAACCAAATGGCTGCATGATTGTGTAGACCAGGGATCCTCAAACTACGGCCCTCCAGATGTTGCAGAACTACACATCCCATGAGGCATTGTAACACACTGACATTCACAGACATGACTAGGCATGATGGGAATTGTAGTTCCTGAACAACTGGAGGGCCGTAGTTTGAAGACCCATGGTGTAGACAAAAAGGTGTGTGCATGTGAAGTGGATATCGCTAAGGTGGTTAATGCAGATTCAGAAGCATGGGACAAGTATTAAAAAAAGAATGCCAAATCAAAAAAGTCAAATGGACAAGCCAGCCTGCCCCACCCGTTGAATGTTTTTTGAGCACTCTGAGCTCCAGGTCTTTATTCCCACAAACGGTCCCAAAAATTAATCAAGGGATTGATCGATCGGAGCCCGGTGTCCCAGTGGGGTGTCCCAGTGATTGTTACAATCAGTCAAGCTAGCTAAAGGCTGGACACCTGTGTGCAGTGACCAGACGAGGACGTTTTGGGCTAGCTGTGGGTGTTTGCAAAGTGTTTTTGCTTGTGTCTGGCTGTTTTTTTACCTGTATGATGGCGCACAACCCTACACCATTTCGCCTTTCATTCGAGGCAGTGTCCTATGCCCAGTTCCATTTCAGGCCGCTGCAACAAAACATCTTGTTGGCTTGGAACAGGAGAGGAACAGCCCTGGATTATCCAATGTCCTTCTCTCCTCGGCCATGCTTAAGCCTACGCTGGTGGTTACAGGATCAGAACCTGAAAAGGGGGAAGATCCTTCCTCCCCGTAACTTAGAGAGCACTGACTACAGATGACAGGCTCTCAGGCTGGGGAGCAACCCTAGAGGGGCTCACAGCTCAAGGGAAATGGTCAAGGACGGAACAGTTCCTGCCCATCAACATCCCGGAATTACGTGGAGTACGTCTGGCCCTACGGACCTGGACGATGGAGCTTCAGGACAACCCTACAATGCCACTGTGTTGGCCTATATAAACCACCAAGGCAGTACCAGGAGTCATTCAGCTCTGAAGGAGCTGAACTACATACTAGCCTGGGCAGAGGGAAATGTACCAATTATATCGGCAGTCCATATCCCGGGAATAGAGAATTGGAATGCAGATTATATCGGCCACCAGCAGATCTGTCCAGGGAAATGGTCCCTACACCCAGGGGTGTTCCAGTAAATGTTCTAATGTTGGGGATAGCCAGAGGTCGACCTTCTGGCATCCAGGTTTAACAACAAGCTACAGCAGTTTGTGAACAAAGGGTCCTCTGGCAATCTGAGCAGATGCTCAGATAATTCCATGGAGCCAATAATCCCTGGTTTATGCTTTCCCTCTCCTTCCACATTTGTTGCGCAGGATTTGGAAAGAGTGTTTCAGTCATTCTGATAGCAACAGCCTGGCACAGAAGGCCCTGGTTCTCGGAGATTGTGAGACTTACAATGGATGGGCCATTGAGACTTCCACAACGCCCGATCTGCTCTCACAAGGTCCTATATTCCACCCCAATTTACAGTCTCAAAATTTTATGGCATGGCTATTGCATTCAGGGTGTTAAAGGACCGCTGCATTTTGGGACCAGTGGTGTCTACCCTAGTAAATGCCAGAAAAGCTGTCACTAGGAAGATCTATCATAAGGTCTGAAAGAATTGTACTGCTTTGTGTAAAGCCAGAAAATGGCATCCATGGAAATACGTGATTGGAAGTATTGTCTCTTGTCGGCTGTAGAAATCAAATTGGCTCTGAGTACAATCAGAAGTCAAGTTTCAACCCTATCAGTATTCTTCCAAAGGCCTTTAGCCTCCCATTCACTGATCCAAACCTTTATGCAAGGGGAAACTCGCTTGCTTCCCCCCATTAGGTCGCCTATGTGTCCTTGGGACTTGAACTTTTGGTGTTGTCTGTATTACAGAAACAACTATTTGAACCTATTAAGGAAATTTCATTAAACTTGCTGTCATGCAAGCTAGCCTTCCTGATGGCTATCACCTCATCTAGGAGGGTGTTGGAGTTGGCGGCCCTGTCATGCAAAGAACCGTATTTATTTGTTCACCACGACAGGGTCGTGTTTTGACCTGTTCCATCCTTCTTGCCAAAAGTGGTGTCGGCCTATCATTTAAATCAGGGCATTATTTTTCCACCTTTTTTCTCTCAGCCTCGTTTGGCAGAAGAGAGACGACTGCACTCCTTGGATGTTGTCCGGGCAGTCAAGGTTTATTTGTCTAGATCTGTGGAGATCCGAGGATCAGACTCCTTCTTTTTTTGGGGGGGGGTTTTGTTTTGTTTTACCAAAGGGACCCAAGAAAGGGCAGGCAGCTTCCATTGCCAATTTGGTCCATCAATTGGTCATTCAGGCCTACGGTCTGAATCATAAAGATCCTCCCTTTAGAGCTCATTCTACAAGGGGTGTAGGGACCTCCTGGGATTTCACCATCGGGTATCTGTGATTTATAAGGCTGCTACCTGGTCTTCAGTGCATACGGTCACAAGATTTTATCCATTGGATGTTAGAGCAGCTGAGGATTTGGCTTTCGGCCACAGTGTTCTGCGGGCTGCTGTATAAAAACTGATGGCAACTGTTTGGCAGGGTGTCTCCCTCCCCTCAAGGCTATTGCTCTGAGACCATTCCAGCAGGTAATGAATATTAGCGTAACTGTGTCCCATGATTTATGAAAAAAATAGGATTTTTTTCATCACACTTGGCTGTAAAATCCTTTTCGTTATGTACATCATGGGACACAGAGGTCCCTCTCTTTTTGAGGATTTAGTGCTTGCTACAAAACTGAAGTAGCTTCCTGTATGGGAGGGGGGTTATATAGGGGATCACTTCCTGTCTTAAGACCTTTATCAGGTGACTGGACACTGGTAGACCGAGTATAACCCAACAGGTAATGAATATTAGCCTGACTCTGCATCCCATGATGTACTTAAAGCAGAGTTCCACCCATTTAAAAGTCTTTTATTAATCAGACACTCACTTGTCCCAGGTTCCAGCGATGCAGGTGTATGAAAGCCTTGCTTGTCTCCCCCTTCTCTCTGCTGTTCCGGCATCGTGACTGTGAACGCCGGCTGTGGCTTCATAGCTGGGCACCTCTGCAATTTTATTTTTTGTGCTATAAACAAAAAAAAGCAACAATATATTTTTTACTTTTTGCTATAATAAATTAATAGAAATCAATACTAAATTGATTAAACCACACTCCTTCTGTTTTAAAGTACAAACGAGTAAAGTGATTTGAACTATGGAAAATGTGTGTGTAAAAAGTCCAAACACAAAATAAGATCAATGGTGAAAATAGTAAATGTTCAAACAACGTATCAGAGTCCTCAGACAATGTAACAACTTCTTCAGATAGTGTACACAATCTTCGAATCCCTGCTGGACAGTAGGTATATTTGACTGAAATTTCTTCCACCACCATCACCTGTCGCACATCCTACTCACCAGACTTCCATGACCCCGATTATAGATATACATACAAAAAAATAAGCGCGCAGGTTGGACACTTTTTTGACACTTTTTTGGGAACATTGACATTTAAACAGCGACAGTGCTATAAAAATGTACTGATTACTGTATAAATGATACTGAGAGGGAAGGGAGTGATTCTAACTGTGGAGTGATGGGACTGCCTGGGTGAGGAGACCAATCGTTGTTCATAATTAGTATTAACAGATCAGTCTCTTCTCCCCTGACAGCACGGAGATATATGTTTACATTGACAGATCTCCGTTCTGTCTGTGAGGCGCAATCGCGGGTGCCCTGCGGTCATCGCAACCAGCGGGCAATCGCATTGCCACTGGCAGCGCCCGCGCGCCCCACAGTGGTCTGAAAGCGAACCCACGTATAGCTGCAATAATAGTATACAGTAGCTACAGTATAACTGCGACGGTTGGTCAGGAAGTGGTTAACGTAGAACTGAGCTGTGAGACTGTGGCCTGAAAGGTAGTTCGGGGACAAAGACCTACTCAACAGCGTTGCTTTCATATGTAAGTGATGTTTTCCCAATTATCGGCAAACTGTGCCTTCTTCTGCACTGTGTGTCTGACATTAAGAAACAAACACCTGCCACTACCTAGATGGCAGACCCCACAAAGAGTCTGCAGCAAGGACAACAGTGAGCACCACAGTAGTGACATTACCAAATGTCCTGAAATTGGCTATCCAAGGCAACAGTGCCTTAATCTCTCACTGCAGATATACAGCTATGAGGCTATAGACACAGCAGTGTTTGGCACCCTCACGTACCAGAAAGTGCACTACTATTTTTCATTAGAAATTCCCAGCAAAGGGTAAATTTTTCAAAATAATCTTGTGTACAGTTATTTTTCTAAATGATCCTTGTAACAGCAGATATTTCACATGTTTTGCATTTAGGTCCTCAAGTGAGGGTTCTGTAATTTAAAATGCTTAGTTGCATATCTTTTTAACACCTAGTTTTGAGATAGTATATAGTTGTATATGCATACAAATGGATTTTATTTGTCATGACCTAAAATTATGTATATGCATCACAAAAGAACAGATATTTTGTGTGATCTGATATTATCATTTTTGTTTTACAGAGCTTTGCTGGATTACAAGACTGTATGTGTATCAACTGCGTAAATGGTTTTACTAGATAATGTTTTGAGGTCAACACTAAGCATCTGTAAAAAAAAAGAATAGAATTTTTGAGTAAAGCAAAATGAATTGACCATTCCCTGGAAGGCTTTTTCTATTCTCCTCTATATTAAATCACATATGGAACAAAATGCAAAACTGAATAAATGATTATTTAATAAACAAATTGTATTGTGTGTGTTTTTTTGTTTTGTTTTTTCATTGTTAATGGAGAAAATACGCTTTTTGCGATTTTTTTTTTTTACTAAAGACATGTGGCTGAATACATTTTGACCTAAATGTTTGACTAAAATTTAGTTTATTCGATTTTTCTTATAACAAAAAAAATTCAGTCTTTTTCCGTTTAGATCGCAAAAAATAAAAATCGCAGAGGCAATCAAACACCATCAAAAGAAAGCTCTATTTGTGGGAAGAATTTTGTTTCTGTACAACATTGCATAACCGCGCAATTACCAGTTAAAGCAGCGCAGTGCCAAATTGTAAAAACACCTTGGGTCATTTACCTGGCTATTGGTCCGGGTCTTAAGTGGTTAACTAACCTTAAACCACTGGTAAATGTATACTGTAACACTGATCAACACTATATTATCATCAGACAGCTAGAACTATTTATTGGTTTTCGCAAAATTTATAGCATCTACAAACACGGGTACATTTTCTGGAATTTACAGTTTTAGTTTATGACTGCCTATCTCATTTCTTGAGGTGCTAAAATGGCAGGGCAGTACAAACCCTCCGCCCCCAAATGACCCCATTTTGGAAAGTAGACACCCCAAGGAAACTGCTGAGAGGCATGTTGAGTCCATTGAATATTTTTTTTTTTTGTCCCAAGTGATTGAATAATGACAAAATGTCACTAGGCTCCCAAAAAGTCTCACACATGTGGTATCCCCATACTCAGGAGAAGCAGCAGAATGTATTTTGGGGTGTAATTCCACATATAACTATGGCATGTTTGAGCAATATATCATTTATTGACAATTTTGCGCAAAAAAAAGGGGGTGAAAGGGTTAACTCTATGGGGCAATCAGGGGTTAAAACCTTTGTTTAAAAAATGTATGGGGGTACCTAACACTATAAAAACCTGGCGGCGCACCTCAAAAAATAACTAGCTACCTAGCGGCACCAGCGACACGAATACAGCGATCAGAAAAATTAGTGACGCTGGCAATATGGGGTGAAAGGGTTAACTAGGGTGGTGATCAAGGGGTTAAACCTTTATTAGGGGCTACTCTGGACCTAAAGGGGCCTAAGACTAACTGCCCTGCAACTTTTAACTGTCACACTGACACTAAATGCAGTGATCAGTAAATAAATGATCACTGCAATCAGTGACACTGTGACAGGGTCTGGGGGGGTTAAGTGTGTCACTGGTATCAGTGTACTGTTAGGTGCAACTCACTTGTGACGTCTTCTCTCCTCTCGCCTGACAAAAAATACTGCCGAGAGGAGAGATGACATCACTTCCTCTGCCTGTGTTTACATTACACAGAGGAAGTCCTTCGGCGGAAGGAGATTGGCTGGGAGTGATCGCGAGGGGGTGGCCAGAAACAAACAGCCGCCCCCTCACCCCGGATCGCTCCCAGAGGCTTACTGACCGCCGCATGTACCGGGGGGTTCCGATCAGACCCCCGACTCGTGGAAAGGAAGGCACGTACAGTTACGTACATGTGCCTGTCCGTGCCATTCTGCCGACGTATATATGTACATGCGGCGGTCGTTAAGTGGTTAAAGGGGTTGGGTTTAGGGGTTGCATTTAATCTTTTGCTGCCAGAGCCATTTTTGTACATGTCAAAATGCACATTTTAGACCCAAACATAAGTTAACTCAACGTTTGTTATCTCTGTTGACGAGGTGAGAGTTCTGTGAGCCTGCTGTGGGATATCTTCACCTTCCTTCTCTAGTGACACCTCATACCTTCTAGACATCACTCTGCTCTACTTGGACTAATATTAATATATACTAATATTAATCTTCCACTTGCAGATTTTGGATTTAGCACTTTATTGGACTATTTGCACTTTATCCTTCATTCTTTGTGATGATCTCATGCTGTTTTATGGTTCATGAGATTCCTAGCACTTTATTGGACACTTTTGGCACTTTATACTGCTTTTTGCACATTTCTGCACTTAATGGCCTATTAGCTTTTGCAGAACGGGTCAGCTGCGAAGTTTTGCACTTTATTATTCATTGATGTGTTATTACATTTAATATTGCACTGCTGGTTTATTATTATATTTGAGCAAATCCTTAATTTAAATAATCCAGAGACAGGACACACAAAAGCCAGCCCCATAACAGAGTTGAGCAGGATTCAGGATCAAATACAATAGAGATTCAAGCTGAAAGACCATTTAGCAATGATCCCAGGTTTAAAATGTCCACTAGGAAGCAATATCTGTGGTGGACATGCCCATGAATCCACACATACATGTTCTTGCATGCTTATTAAGTTCCCATACTTGAAAGCATGTGCACAAACCTTACGGCTGACAACTGTGCTTGGAGTTTATTTACAATGTAAGCTTTTCAAACTTGGTGGTAAAGTTCAATCAGAGCTTGGTCTCAAGGAGATTACCAGATGTGTCATGCTTTACTGCCACCTCTCGCTAGAGCCTTCTATAAGGTACTCGGGTGCTTCCCCCTGCCCTTTTCCAATAAGGAATTCACTGCTGGATCTACATCTGAGTTGCTACATATTTTTTCAGACACGAATGTCATATATTCCAAAACCTACTTCATGAACACCCTACAGAAGTATACCCTCATCCATACCAATAGTGGAAACACGGCGAAAGGGAACCATGGAAAAAGCTTATACTAACATCTGTTTTGCCGAAAGTTCACACTCAATCTGGTAGTGACCAGGCTTCCTTTGCACAGGAACAGGACCCACTTTTAACACCAGTCTCTGCATATGGTTCTAACTCAGGCACACAAGTAGTGGCCTACTGGACGAAGACAGACTTTTCTGCAAGTATGTCAGAATTCACAAGACAACAAATGGCTTTAATAGAGCCATCTCTGTCCAAAGCTTAAACACTAGGCTCTTTCTCCAGCTCATCTATCTCTACCTGAGTCACATCCAGATAGGCCCACTTTAGAAGAGGCAGACATAACAGGGAATGAAGAAGACCTGGAGCCTGTATTTGAAGAGGCCATGGAAGATTTCTCACCCCCAGGCTTCATATGCACCTGATGCTATGGTTTTATACAATATGCTTGCCAATGTAATTACAGTATACTTGCTTCTGCTGTGTGCAAAAACCTGGACATATTTGAATTTCCCTCTGTTTCATGCCCCTCTAGGTACCTGTTAAATCAAAAACATTCCTTATTTGTGAACATATAGAATGGTACATTTATGACAATCGGGTTCATCTTTAAGATTTTAACCCTTCTGAAAATCATTGCTGAGCTCTATCCAGTGGAAAAGAGTTTACGCTGTGGTTTGTTCCATAGTAGACCCTGCCTTCTCATTATTACACAAACATCTCACTGTACCAATGAAGGATGTGCCTTCATTCAAAGATTCTGAATTTCAGGCACTTAGGATTATGGCAATGAACAACCAACACCATCCTGTTTTCCAGGACCATACTTTTGTTGAGCAATTACCTTCTGACTTGCAGTTTTGTGTGGATGCACTAGAACAGTGGTTCTCAATTCCTGTTCTCAGGACCAACTAACAGGCCATGTTTTATGTATTACCTTGGGAAGATGCAGACTAGAATACTGCAATCACGAAGCAGAAAATGATATCACCTGTGATGCATTTCAGTTATCTTATAAACCTGGCCTGTTAGTGAGTCCTGAGGACAGGAGTTGAGAACCACTGTCCTAGAACAAGTTACGAGACAAATCTCCAGATTGGCTCTGATTTTCATACAGTTGGCGGCTATGGCTGCTGGCTGTATCATGGGAGCATGCCCGCAAGCTAACCCCCTTGGGAGAGCGCTTCCCATGAGGGGGTTAGCGGGGAGAAGCCAAGACAGCTGCCGAGGGACCCCAGAAGACAAGGATCGGGGCCACTCTGTGCAAAACGAGCTGCACAGTGGAGGTAAGTATAACATGTTTGTTATTTAAAAAAAAAATCCATACAACCATTTGAACCACTTAAGACCCGGACCAAAATGCAGGTAAAGGACCAGGCCCCTTTTTGCAATTCGGCACTGCGTCGCTTTAACTGACAATTGCGCGGTCGTGCGACGTGGCTCCCAAACAAAATGTGCGTCCTTTTCTTCCCACAAATAGAGCTTTCTTTTGGTGGTATTTGATCACCTCTGCAATTTTTATTTTTTTCGTTATATACAAAAATAGAGCGACATTTAAAAAAATATATTTATATTTTTTACTTTTTGTTATAAAAAAAATCAAGTAATCTAAATTTTAGTCAAACATTTAGGCCAAAATTTATTTAGCCACATGTCTTTAGTAATAAAAAAATCGCAATAAAAAAAAATAGCTACCTAGCGGGAACAGCGACACTAATACAGCGATCAGAAAAATGATCGCTTAGTGACGCTGGCAATAGGGAGTGAAAGGGTTAACTAGGGTGGTGATCAAGGGGTTAAAACTTTATTAGGGGGGGTACAGGGGCTACCCTGAACCTAACACTAAATACAGTAATCCTACATATATGATTACTGTATTCAGTGACACTGTGACAGGGGGAGGGGTGATCGCAAGGGGTTAAGTCTGCCTGCGTGTACTGGTGTCAGTGTAGTGTTGTGCAGACCTACTGTGAGATGTGATCTCTCCTCAGCGGCGGTTGAAAAAAACGCAGAGGGGAGAGATCACATCACTTCCCTCTTCCTGTGTTTACACAGGAGGAGAAAGTGCAGGGCGGGGGAGCGCGCGCATTGGCTGGGAGCGATCCGGAGTGGACGGACAAAAACGAATAGCGCCCCCTCATCCCAGATCGCTCGGCCAGCCACTGGGAACGCCGCATGTACCGGGGGGGTCCCGATCGGACCCACGGCAAGGCACCAACGTATATATATACGTTGATGTGCCTGCCTGTGCCATTCTGCCAACGTAATGCGGCGGTCCGCAAGCAGTTAAGCTGTGCTCTGATGTTAGTCATGCCTCTCCAGTGGGGACACCGCAATACACCGCCACTTCTCGATCAATGCATCCAAGTACCCAAAAAGATCACAAGCTAGACAAAGTGTGAAATCCTACTAAACTGCTTTAATTAAAAAAAAAAAACAAGTTACATTAATTACATTTTGCCCTGCTGTTTTGTGTAAATATCTTAGAATAAGTTATGACACAATTCTCCAGAATGGCTTTGATTTTCATGCACATGAACAGAATCCTGGGGCTCAAAGCCTGGCCAAATTTAATCTCCCGGCAAGACACCTCACTTGTGTGCCCTTTGAAGGTAGATGTCTCTTTAGTGAGTGGGGCACTTGACAAATTCATCAAAGATATCACAGGAAGAAAGGTTGTTCTTCCACAGCAGAAAGTTGCAAAATCCCTTTCCTCAGTAGCCTCTACCCCTTCCTATTGGCACAAGACTTGATTCACAAAGCCAACCATGTCTTCCTCAAAGCCCTCTTCCCTTATAAAGGGCACCCTCACTCCAAAGAGTAGGAGGCTGTCTGTTAGTTTGCTTATCTTTGGTTTACATATCCCAGACCTGTGGGGTCAATCTTCTAAGGGGTGCAAAACTCTTCCTCACTGCTTTCTTTTCTTTTCTCAAATTAGCCAAAATCTGCTCAAAGACAATGTGATTTGTAGAATGTTAAAACCTATATCTTGTTCCATGGAGTAGTTGCGCCAGCACCTCTACAGGTTCAAAGGATTATATTCTGAACTGTTCACAGTACCAAAGCCCAGTGGAGGTATTCTTCCTATCCTGGATCTAAAATCCATAAAAAATATCTTCAAATCCCAGAATTTTGTATAGAATTTACAAGGTCAGTTTTCTAAGCTTTGCAGTAGTCGATGAGCATTTTTGGTTTATTGCACTGCAATTTGGCCTATCCTTTGCTTCTAGAGTATTCACAAAAGGGCACTTGCTTCCCTTCTTGCCAATCTAAAAACTCTGACCGTACAGGCTACCTCTTTTGTGTACTAACCATCGAACCTGTCCGACAGACAGGTGTCCATGAGAGAGGTTTTAATTGCTTGTGGACCCTGCACTGTATATATACGTCCTAATTTTAAAGATGGATATCTCGGTAATGGCAGCAGCTGCTGCCACAACCGAGGTATCCATCTTTAGTGCCAAGGGTCCTTTAGGCCGGGTTCACACCTATGCGAATTGAGTGCGGGTTAAACCGCATCCAATACGCAGAACATTTCTAAATACATTGTTTTCAATGAGGCTGGTTCACATATGTGCGATGCATTCGCACTGCGCATTGCAGTAAAAACGTATGCGGGATTTATGCCTTGAGGTGCGGCTCAGGTGCGAATTCAGGCCCATTATCTTCTATGGGTACGCAGCTGATTCGCAGATGTGTTCAGTTCTCTTCAGGAATTTCTCTCATTCAGCTCAATACACTTCTCCCTCACTCTCCTCTCACCCGTAACTTCGCCCAGGTCTCCAAATTCGCAGCTAAAATGTTGCTAATCTGCTGAACACTTCCCTTATCTATCTGCAAAGATAGGAGAGCTGAAATTCGCACCGCACTAGTGTGAATCTAGCCTTAAACGATAACGGTGGTCTCCGCGGCGGCTTCGCCGCAAGATTGACGTTATCGGTGGCGGGAGAGGGCCCCCTCCCGCAGCTCTCCCTTGTCCTCCGGCGATTACCGTTGCTGTCGTTAGCGGCGGAGGCGATCGGGTCCGTTCGGCAGCTGACTGGGGATGCGAGTGAGGGAAAAATGTCCCTCACCCGTCCCCATAGCTTTGCTGGGCGGAAGTGACGTCAAAACGTCAGTCCCGCCCAGCGTCTTAAAGAAATACGCGTACGTGAGTAGCGCCGCATATGAAAATGGTGTTCAAACCACACAAGTGAGGTATCGCCGCGATCGTTAGAGCGAGAGCAATAATTCTAGCCCTAGACCTTCTCTGTAACTCAAAAGATGCAACCTATAGAATTTTTTAAACGTCACCTATCAAGATTCTTAAGGGTAAAAGTTTGACGCCATGCCACGAGCGGGCACAATTTTTAAGCGTGGCATGTTGGGTATCATTTTACTCAGCGTAACATTATCTTTCACAATATATAAAAAAATTGGGCCAAATTTATTGTTGTCTTATTTTTTAATTCAAAAAAGTGAATTTTTTCCAAAAAAAGTGTGCTTGTAAGACAGCTGCGCAAATACGGTGTGACAAAAAGTATTGCAATGACCACTATTTTATTCTCTAGGGTGTTAGAAAAATATATATATATAATGTTTGGGGGTTTTAAGTAATTTTCTAGCAGAAAAAACTGTTTTAGTCTTGCAAACACCAAATCTGAAAAACACCTAAGGTCCTTAAAGGAACACTAAAGTCAAAAAATGTATTTTTTTAACATAACAAACATGTTATACTTAGAAAAAGTGCATGGATAGATAAACACCTCCACCTTTCAATCACACCGCCCCTTACCAGAGGGGAAGATCCCAACTAGAGATCTTCTGACAGCAGATGGCTTAATCCCCAGCCAGGGGTTAACGTGGCAGGATATCCAAAAGCCGAGACTTCTCCAACAGTGGACCGATGATCCGTGTTGAAATAAAACCAATATGGAGAAGAAAAAAAGCTACATAGTGTGAACCCATATAACTTGTTTAATAAAAAAATTAAAATCACACTTACAGGAAAGTAGATAAAATTTGCATGTGAAAATATAGCCAGCCGGCTAGCACACCCGTTCACTCCGGGACACAGTATGCGGTTTAGAAGGACGTCAGCACGCCGCTACCCTACGCCGTTTCGTCTCAAAAAGACTTCGTCCTGGGGCACGAGCGGCGTACTGACTCACCGCAATTTATATCTAACAAACACAGATGGTACCGCCCCCATCTGAGCTCCCAGAATCCTTGAAGCTAATGTGGCCATCTTGGATAAGGGATGTGTCCAATATGTGGGAATAGCAAATCCACTAATACCTCACCTATCTGACTACAATTACTGCCATTGTCAAACAAGGAAGGAAAAAGGGATAATAATTTAGTCAGATAGGTGAGGTATTAGTGGATTTGCTATTCCCACATATTGGACACATCCCTTATCCAAGATGGCCACATTAGCTTCAAGGATTCTGGGAGCTCAGATGGGGGCGGTACCATCTGTGTTTGTTAGATATAAATTGAGGTGAGTCAGTACGCCGCTTGTGCCCCAGAACAAAGTCTTTTTGAGATGAAACGGCGTAGGGTAGCGGCGTGCTGACGTCCTTCTAAACCGCATACTGTGTCCTGGAGTGAACGGGTGTGCCAGCCGGCCGGCTATATTTTCACATGCAAATTTTATCTACTTTCCTGTAAGTGTGATTTTAATTTTTTTATTAAACAAGTTATATGGGTTCACACTATGTAGCTTTTTTTCTTCTCCATATTGGTTTTATTTCAACACGGATCATCGGTCCACTGTTGGAGAAGTCTCGGCTTTTGGATATCCTGCCACGTTAACCCCTGGCTGGGGATTAAGCCATCTGCTGTCAGAAGATCTCTAGTTGGGATCTTCCCCTCTGGTAAGGGGCGGTGTGATTGAAAGGTGGAGGTGTTTATCTATCCATGCACTTTTTCTGAGGTTTTTTGCATTTGATGTCACCATCTATCTGGAGGAAAGAATAATTGTTTCTGCCTTCAGTTTCCATCAGATGTATAACATGTTCCGCACTTGATCAATGGATTTTTTAATTTATTTTATTTTATTCATCACTTGCAATACGGGACTTTCACTTATTCTACACAGGACTGTTATTGGAGTTCTACTTTGTAGTGTTTATATTTGCGCAGCTTTTTCTTGTTTAGTTGTATTTTTTGTGGGTATCTCACATTCAAGTTGCTAGCATTTTTTCTAGATTATTCACATAGACAGCGCAGTATTACCACTTTTTCACATGTTATACTTACCTCCACTGTGCAGCTCGTTTTGTACAGAGTGTCCTCTAACCCTGTCTTCTAGGGTCCCTCTGCGGCTGTCTCTAATGCGAGCGAGCTCGCATGGTGGAAAGCATTTGCGAGCGCGCTCCCGTGATACAGCTGCGGCCATAGCCGCCGACTGTATCACTCGGCCCCGGAACGCCGCGTCATCTGATGTGATTGACAGCAGCGCAGCCATTGGCTATCAATCCGCCCAGCCTAGCCAATCAGCGGCCAGGCTGGGAACCGAAGAGGATGAAGTGGACGCGCCCGGCAATTTTGAACGGTCAGGTAAGTAAAACAGGGGCTCGGGGGGGGGGCAGTACAATCGGATGTTTTTTCACCTTAATGCTTAGGATGCATTAGGGTGAAAAAACATTTGCCTTTACAACCCCTTTAAGTGGTTAAAGCATGTTTTAAAGATTTGGTCTGATGGACAACGGTCTGATGGGCCGTACACACCATCGAACTGGTCCGATGAAACTGGTCTGCAGACCAGTTTCATCGGACCTGTCTGATCGTGTGTACGAGGCCTAAGATCACCAAACATACAATATGCATCTGGGATAAATACAAGTTATCATCTGGACTACAATCTCCACAGGCTCCCCTTATGTCATTTCTCAGAAACCTACTGGTCTACCCAGCTAGTATATTTCCAAAGTCTTTTAAACAATGAGACTTCTTGAATCTAACCCAACTATCTGATCTAACGACACCTACTTCCTTTAAATCATTCCCTGAATTTTGTGATAAACACAAACTCCCCAACTCAGAACTCTTTCCATATCTACAGATCAAAAAATGTTCGCACCATATATACAAGACAAAAGTAATATAAATGAAATAACGCACTTTGAACGCATTTGCAAACAAGACCCCCACACAAAAGGTCTCATATCACTATTATATAATTCACTTATGACTTTGCCAAACATAGATCCACCATCATATATGATGAAATGGGAGAGGGACATTGGACTTCCTTTAGGCTGGGTTCACACTTGTGCGGTGCGTATTTCAGCTCTTTTATCTCTGCAGATAGATAAGGGAAGTGTTCAGCAGATTAGCTCCGTTTTTGCTGCGAATTTGGAGACCTGGGAGAAGTTCCGGGTGGGAGGAGAGTGGGGGAGAAGCGTATTGAGCTGAATGAGAGAAATTCCTGAAGAGAACTGAACACATCTGCGAATCAGCTGCGTACCCATAGAAGATAATGGGACTGAATTTGCACCTGAGCCGCACCGCAAGGCATAACATCTGCACACGTTTTTTCTGCAATGCGCAGTGCGAATGCATCGCACATATGTGAACCAGCCTCATTGAAAATAATGTATTTAGAAATGTTCTGCGTATTAGATGCGGTTTAAGCCGCACTCAATTCGCATAGGTGTGAACCCAGCCTCAGAGACGTCTACCTGGGATAAAATTTGGACTGCAACCAAAACATATTTGCAAAAGATTATAGCTCAAGAGACAAATTATAAAGTACTTATGCACTAGTTTCGGGTCCCTACTAGAGTTGCAAAATATGGTTCACAGTTCTCTCCACTCTGCTTTCATGGCTGTGGTGAATTAGGATCCCATATACACTTATTTTGGGAATGCCCAATTGTAAAACAATTTTGCAAAGAGATTTTTCTCATGCTCTCAACTATTCAAATTTAAGGATTGAAGCAGATCCTCTAATTGCACTCCTAAACTTGAAGCGTGCCAAGATTTCTCATACCCAATTTAGCCTTTTACTACAAATCACCACAGCTGCAAAGCAGACAATCGCCAAAGCTTGGATGACAGCTACATTGACAGTTTCTGAAACCAAAAATAGAATTAACCAAGCTATGACTCACTCCAAAACAGAAGCCATATCCAATGATAAAATAGAAAAATTTGGAATCCTTGGGTGACTAATTTCCTCTCCGCCAACTTTGACACCACTCTATTGAGACCTTGTTAACGCAGATGCAAATCTATACTTGCCATATATATATACACGAGTGTCTAATATTATACAGTGCCTTGCGAAAGTATTCGGCCCCCTTGAACTTTGCGACCTTTTGCCACATTTCAGGCTTCAAACATAAAGATATAAAACTGTAATTTTTTTGTGAAGAATCAACAACAAGTGGGACACAACCATGAAGTGGAACGAAATTTATTGGATATTTCAAACTTTTTTAACAAATAAAAAACTGAAAAATTAGGCGTGCAAAATTATTCAGCCCCTTTACTTTCAGTGCAGCAAACTCTCTCCAGAAGTTCAGTGAGGATCTCTGAATGATCCAATGTTGACCTAAATGACTAATGATGATAAATAGAATCCACCTGTGTGTAATCAAGTCTCAGTATAAATGCACCTGCACTGTGATAGTCTCAGAGGTCCGTTTAAAGTGCAGAGAGCATCATGAAGAACAAGGAACACACCAGGCAGGTCCGAGATACTGTTGTGGAGAAGTTTAAAGCCGGATTTGGATACAAAAAGATTTCCCAAGCTTTAAACATCCCAAGGAGCACTGTGCAAGCGATAATATTGAAATGGAAGGAGTATCAGACCACTGCAAATCTACGAAGACCTGGCCGTCCCTCTAAACTTTCAGCTCATACAAGGAGAAGACTGATCAGGGATGCAGCCAAGAGGCCCATGATCACTCTGGATGAACTGCAGAGATCTACAGCTGAGGTAGGAGACTCTGTCCATAGGACAACAATCAGGCCGCGTACACACGATCAGAACGGTCCGATGAAACTGACCTGAAGACCAGCTTCATTGGACCAAATTGATCATGTGTACGGCCCATCGGACGGTTGTCCATCGGACCAAAGTTTCAAAACTTGCTTTAAAATCTGTCCGATGGACACCTGTCTGTCGGACCAAAACGATGGTTAGTACACAAAAGCATCGGACCAAAAACCTGCGCATGCTCAAAATCAAGTCGACGCATGCTTGGAAGCATTGAACTTAGTTTTTCTAGCACGTCGTTGTGTTCTACGTCACCGGGTTCTGGCCCGATGGGATTTTGGACTGATGGTGTGTACGCACATCAGACCACTTCAGCAGTGGTCCGATAAAAACGGTCCGTCGGACCAGTCTCATCGGTTTGGTCTGATCGTGTGTATGTGGCCTCAGTCGTATACTGCACAAATCTGGCCTTTCTGGAAGAGTGGCAAGAAGAAAGCCATTTCTTAAAGATATCCATAAAAAGTGTAGTTTAAAGTTTGCCACAAGCCACCTGGGAGACACACCAAACATGTGGAAGAAGGTGCTCTGGTCAGATGAAACCAAAATCGAACTTTTTGGCAACAATGCAAAACGTTATGTTTGGCGTAAAAGCAACACAGCTCATCACCCTGAACACACCATCCCCACTGTCAAACATGGTGGTGGCAGCATCATAATTTGGGCCTGCTTTTCTTCAGCAGGGACAGGGAAGATGGAGCCAAATACAGGACCATTCTGGAAGAAAACCTGATGGAGTCTGCAAAAGACCTGAGACTGGGACGGAGATTTGTCTTCCAACAAGACAATGATCCAAAACATAAAGCAAAATCTCCAATGTAATGGTTCACAAATAAACATATCCAGGTGTTAGAATGGCCAAGTCAAAGTCCAGACCTGAATCCAATCGAGAATCTGTGGAACTGAAAACTGCTGTTCACAAACGCTCTCCATCCAACCTCACTGAGCTCGAGCTGTTTTGCAAGGAGGAATGGGCAATAATTTCCGTCTCTCGATGTGCAAAACTGATAGAAACATACCCTAAGCGACTTACAGCTGTAGTCGCAGCAAAAGGTGGCGCTACAAAGTATTAACTTAAGGGGGCTGAAAAAATGTGCACGCCCAATTTTTCCGTTTTTTATTTGTTAAAAAAGTTTGAAATATCCAATAAATTTTGTTCCACTTCATGATTGTGTCCCACTTGGTGTTGATTCATCACAAAAAAATTACAGTTTTATATCGTTATGTTTGAAGCCTGAAATGTGGCAAAAGGTCGCAAAGTTCAAGGGGGCCGAATACTTTCGCAAGGCACTGTAGTAACCCCGGGGACCTCTTCTATCTTCTTTCATCTTTCCTATCTTTATTTTTCTTATCTTTCTCTTTCCTTCTATCCTATTACTCTTCCTAAGTCTATCTTTTCTTTGATATCCATTGTTGTTTATAAATTTAGTAGCAAGGTTCTTAAAATGACACTCCTTGTTTTTATATAATAACTATTGAGAACCATACCACCTGCTAGATATGTAGTGAATATCTGTTTTTATATTTATTTCCTCATTCTATTATATATCTATTTGTGGTTAAATAACGTTAGGAATCTCTACTTCTTTTAGTCTCACTAAAGATTTATATTTATATACTTTATTATATATATCTGTTCTGTAGATTATTATATTCAATTTCAAACATGTTTTAATTTCATGACAAATCGACTATCGCTTTACGCTTATCAAGTTAAACCTCCTTTGTTTATTTTTGAAACTCAATTCAGTTATAGATTATAAATCTTTATTTTTCTATGCATGCTACTGATACTTTTGTTAATTCACATGTCAACTATGGATATGTCTGTAATTCTTTTCAAAAATGTAATAAACAAAATTGACAAGAAAAAAACTAAAAATAATGCACGACAAAAAATAAATAAAATTGTGGTGTTTGGTGCAATATAAACCCTGTTTGAGGGGTTCTTCCTCCCTGCTTATCTCTATGACATCTCTACAATAACTGCTGATGTTATTGGGACAGAAAGGCACAAGACTGATATTCTAACCCTTCCCACTGTACTAAAATTGATTTTTTTTTTTTGTCTGAATCCTTGTTAGACAAAAAATCTGTGGAAATTCCCCCAAGGGCTTTTAAATGAAAACTCTTATTTTCTAAAAAGAAAACATGAGATACCATTTATAAATTGTACAGCTGTTTGTAGTTTAATATTATCTTCAGTAGGGATTTACTGCTACTGTTCACCTGTCAAGCTTCTGTCTTATCATACATTTATATACTGTTTATGCAATAGGTTAGCCTTCCATTAACCCCCCCCCCCTCCCACCCTTCATATTTGCTTCCAGATATGTGCCCATTGAAATCTACTGATATATTGCAATCAGGTCTTTACATGAAATGGAATGGACAGGTGCTACTTCTTCAAAAATTAAGCTATTACTTAATTTAAAATGTCCCAGGGCTTTGTTGTTTTACAATATGATGTGAATCTGTTTTTATGTTTACTAACCTTCTTTGCCCATTTAACCTTAATGCCCCACTTCTTTCTTTACTGTGTATTCTTTTTTCCTTTAGTGAGAAGTCAAATACACAACCTTAAATAAAACTGAAAAAGTCTGTACAATTCTATATAATTTGACATAATTAAATAGAGCTATTTTATCCTACTACAATTTACTGTTTTACTCTGTATGCCTACAATTTAAATGCTTACAGTGGATTCAGATGGTTTATTTAAGTAAAGTCTAACCCACACATGAAGAAGGCAGATTTACAATTATCCTTCTGCCAGAAAGAGAATGGGAAAAAAAAATCTACAAGTTCAAGTAGTCTAACTAAATAAACTATTAAGAAATTATAGAGCAGAGGTAAAAAAAATGTTGATGTTAATAATTGTGTGTACACAAATATATTGCGCATCAGAGAGTTTAACCACTTAAGGACCCGCTCACGTATATATATGTGGGCAATTTAAAGATGGATATCTCGGTAACGGCAGCAGCTGCTGCCACAACCGAGTTATCCATCTTTCCTGTGATCGGTCCTGTTAATGATAACGGTGGTCTCCGTGGCGTATTCGCCGCAAGAACACCGTTCTTGGTGGCGGGAGAGGGGCCCCCTCTCTCCCGCGCCCTCCGCAGCTTACCGGACCCATCGGCAGCAGCGGAGGCGATCGGGTCCTTCGGCCTGGATTGCTAGGATACGAGTGAGGGCAAGATGGCCCCCACCCGTCTCCATAGCATAGCAGGGCGGAAGCGACGTCAAAATGTCACTTCGGCCCATGTTTCTTAACCACTTGTCATCTGCCCACCGTCAAATGACGGCGGGCAGACGACTCCATTATCCTGACATCACGTCATATGACGTGATGTCCCTTTAAAGACGCGGGCGCGCGCGCGTCGCCGGCGGCACGCACGCGCACCCGCCGCTCTGCGGGGATCCCGTGGGAGTGCCCGGCGGCAACGATCGCCGCCGGCCACACGCGATTGCTCAGTAACTGAGCGGGGACGTGCAGCTCTGTATGTAAACACAGAGCTGCACGTCCTGTCAGGGAGAGAGGAGATTGATTGTGTCCCTTGTACATAGGGACACAATCGGTCACCCCCCCCCTCCCCCCACAGTTAGAACACTCATAGGACACACATTTAACCCCTTCCCCGCCCCCTAGTGGTTAACCCCTTCACTGCCAGTCACATTTATACAGTAATCAATGCATATTTATAGCATTGTTCACTGTATAAATGTAAATGGTCCCAAAAATGTCAGAAAAGTGTCCGAAATGTCCGCCATAACGTCGCAGTCCCAATAAAAAAATCGCAGATCGCCGCCATTAATAGTAAAAAAAAAAAATAAATGCCATAAACTATCCCCTATTTTGTAAACGCTATAAATTTTGCGCAAACCAATCGATAAACGCTTATTGCATTTTTTTTTTTACCAAAAATATGTAGAAGAATACGTATCGGCCTAAACTGAGGGAAAAAATATTTTTTTTATATATTTTTTGGGTTATTTATTATAGCAAAAAGGAAACAATATTGCATTTTTTTTTAAATTGACGCTCCTATTTTTGTTTATAGCGCAAAAAATAAAAACCGCAGAGGTGATCAAATACCACCAAAAGAAAGCTCTATTTGTGGGAAAAAAAGGACGCCAATTTTGTTTGGGAGCCACATCGCACGACCGCGCAATTGTCAGTTAAAGCGACGCAGTGCCGGAAGCTTATATTTTGTCTGGGCAGGAAGGGGGTGTAGGTGCACAGTAGTTAAGTGGTTAAAGGCATATTTTCCTGTTGTCATTTTTATAAATGACACATTTTTTGGACCCCAGATCACTAAAAGTGACCCATTTTTTTTTTAAACAGTGTACAAATTTATAAAATAAATTCAAATAAATAAGAAAACAAAAACATTTTTTTTAACCGCCCCACCCCGACGAGCTCGCACGCAGAAGTGAACGCATATGTAAGTAGCGCCCGCATATGAAAACCGCACAAGTGAGGTATCGCCGCGATCGTTAGACCTCCTCTGTAACTCAAAAGATGCAACCTATAGAATTTTTTAAACGTTGCCTATGGAGATTTTCAAGGGTAAAAGTTTGACGCCATTCCACGAGCGGGCGCAATTTTGAAGCGTGACATGTTGGGTATCATTTTATCTTTTACAGTATAAAAAACAAAAAAATGGGCTAACTTTACTGTTGTCTTATTTTTTAATTAAAAAAAGTGATTTTTTTTCCAAAAAAAGTGTGCTTATAAGACTGCTGCGCATATACGATGTGACAAAAAGTATTGCAATGACCGCCATTTTATTCTCTAGGGTGTTAGAAAAAAAATATATAATGTTTGGGGTTATAAGTAATTTTCTAGCAAAAACATATTTTTTCCTGCAGTTTTTCTATGGGGAAAGCCTGCAGTGGAGCTTACACACAGCCGGGTTTCCCGACCAAAGCTCTCATAGCAGTTTTCATACCGAACAGGTTTTAATCTTGTTAACACCATGTGTGAAAAACAGGCAGGGTCCTTAAGTGGTTAAAGTGTGCTATATGCTATGTGTAGAAATGCAGGATTTTTTTTAGAACTAAAATTGCCCTATCTGTTATTCAAGATGCTTTAAATACCTGTTGATCCTGCCAGGAAAACTATTTGAAATCTTTTTCCTTTGATAGATTGAAATCACTAGGATATGGTAGTAAAATAACTTCAGTGATGTCACCCTTCCATTCACTCTTCATACTTGGACCACAGAGATATACAGGGACACAAAATGTGTGGGGTCAAAAAATAGGAAAATATATAAAATTACAACACTTTATAACAGACCAATGCCTTTTTTTGGGGGAATTATCATATTTTGGTGAGAACGCATTTAACAATTTTGGGTCCACAAAATTTAAATGACAACATACAGTTCTTAAAAAATGGTTTAAAAGTAAACTAGTAGAACAGGGTCTAGACAGGAGTCACAGTAAGCACCAGGGTGGACAGCGGTTGGTTAAAAATTGATAGGTGGAGATGCAAAGTAGGGAGGCCCTTAACTGCCAGCATTTAATGGAAATTTTCAATTAGGTGGAGGATACAGAATAAATTGGAGAGTCATTAAATAGCAATATATTTTTATACCACTGGTATATTGGAAACACTTCATTATAGACTGTTGTGTACCAACGGGTAAGATTAGGACAAAGGATTCCCAATTGTCAAAAAAAGTTAATTCCTTGCTTAACTAGGCCTCCTGTCATGGACGAAGCAGGCCACTAGGTGGCGCTAATAGCGGCAATGGCGCATCAGCGCGCATGGGAGTGCACAATCGCGGCACTTTGGTGCGCACGGGCACGCGCAATTGCGGTAGCGGCACACACAGGAATGCGCAATGGCGGCAGCGGCATGCGGTCACGTGCTGATGCCATTTTGGCGCCAGTTCAGGCTATTTTTAATGGGTCTCATCCTTCTGCCTCTTGCTGCTTGGTCTTCATCGCTTCCTGTACCCACCTGACACCTGTTATCCGATTGTGAACCCGGCTTGTCTCTGATCACCCTAACCTCCGCCTGCCCTGACCTCCGGCTCGTCTGACCTTTGTCTCTGCCTGCTCCTCCAATGTGATTGCTGCCCGCCCGTTGCTGACCCGGCCTGCCTAACCCTGCTTGTACCAGCACTACAATACACCTTCATCCTGCTTCTGATCCCAGCTCCCCGCACCAAGTTCCAGTTACCTATCATCCTGCTGATTCTGGCTTCCTGCACCAAGTTCTTGTTACCTGTCAACCTGCTGATTCCGGCTTCTTTACCAAACTCCTGCTGCCTGTCATCCCGCTTATCCTGGCTGCCTGCACCAGCTCCTGCTACCAGTTGTCCTGCTTTTCCCGCCATCTCTGACACCTCCCTGGAGTCTACATGAGTCTACCGCAGTTCCTGCACAATGTTCCTGCCAGGCGCTTGTGCGACTCTGTACTTCCGAGCTCCCTGTCCACACTATCAGGGGCTCCACAGTCAGAGGAGCAAGAGTGGCCACTCCCCGCACATCAGGCTCTATCATCACGTAAGTGACACCTCCACCCATTCCATGCAAAAAACATCAGATAGTTTAGCTATGGAATGTAATTTGACTTTGCTGGAAGACTAGTCAAAGCAGTGGAAACTGCAGTTCATTGTATCAAAATGTAATATAATGCTCTTAGGGAAAATTGTCCTCTGACAGAGTACAATATTGGGGGTACATTTTTGGCTAGAGATACAGAGGAAAACGATTTGGGAGGGCTTATCACAGATGATTTCAAAATGACCAAATGGGGATGGATAGGCAAGTCCTGATTCCCCTATATAAATAGTTAGACCTATTTGGTATACTGTTCTCAATTGTGGACACTTCACGTACAAAAAAATATTGATGAGATTGAAAGAATGCAGAGATGGGCAACAAGAATGGTGAAAGGTCTGATGGGAAAACAAAAGAGACTACAGGAACTAAAACCAAGTTAAACTACTGTAACTACAGTTTAGCAGGAGCCAGCTGACTTTCAGTACATGTGTACCGCTGTCTGTTCAACAGAATTCAGTCCAGCTGAAAAACCAACAGCACAAACAAATGGCAACCACCCCAACCTATAACTACCCTATACCTTTATGGAGGGATGGGCTCCCTCCAGGTATACCTTAATCTATCCATTAATATATATGTGCTCCAACTCAGCAAACTACCAAAAGTATAGAGTTAGGACTACAGTAAACTGGGGTTCTGTGACGTGGCCACTGCAGCTTACTTATATATTTGCAAATGTAAGTAAACTAATTCCTGTGTTTTTCATGTGAACTGTTTGACAGAGTCAATTTGATTTGTTGCAGGCTTTCTGGTAAGAGCCGGTTCACACTGGGGCGGCTCTTGGCGACCTGCGTTGACTTCTATACAGAAGTCGTTTTGCAAATCGCCTCTAACGTCGTCCTCAGGACGAAGTCGTGCCGCTGCAGTGTGAACCGACTCTAAGGCCTTGTACACACGATGGGATTTTTCCGATGGAAACGGACCGTTTCCATCGGATATGTCCGCCGGACTGTTTGATCCGATGGCTGTACACACCATCGGATCAAATTCCCCGCCGGCGGACAGCGCGGTGACGCAGCGGTGACGTTGACGCCGCCACGTCACCGCCACGTCACCGCACCAGGAAGTAAACACTTCCACGCGCATGCGTCGGATCCATTCACAGGATACGACGCATGTGCGGGCAGATATGTCCGCTGGTTTGCCGTACTAACCAGTGGACATATCCGACGGGCAGCTCTCCGGCGGAAAAATTTGAAAGCATGCTTTGAAACTTTTCCGCCGGAGGAATCCGGACAAAATGGTCCGTTTGCCCCTACAGACGAGCGGATTTTTCGGCTGAAATGGTCCGTCGGACCATGTTCAGCGGAAAAATTCCCTCGTGTGTACAAGGCCTAACAGTTTCCGCGGACATGTCCGATCATGTGTACGGCCTAGCGGACAGGTTTCCAGCGGACAAACGTTTCTAAGCATGCTTAGAAACTTGTCCGCTGGAAACCTGTCCGTCGGACATGTCCGCTGGTTAGTACGCCTTACCAGCGGACCGAAATCCACCGCATGTGTCGAATGGATTAGACGCATGCGTGGACGCATTTTACTTCCTTGTTTTCGCACGTCGCAGCGTCAATGTCACCGCCACATCACCGCATTCTCTGTCCGCAGGGATTTTGGTCTGATGGTGTGTACACACATCAGACCAAATTATCCCAGGAGACATGTCCGATGAAAACGGTCCACGGGCCGTTTTCATCGGACATGTCTCCTCGTGTGTACGCAGCCTAAATGTGCTGGCAACTTTTGATTGTTGTTTTTTGACTGCTGAAAAATCAGTATCAATGTGTTCTGATGGGGTGGGGGATTGGGGTGTATCCTCCTTCTAGAATACAATATTGAGACAGATCCCTGCATTACACATCGTAGTGTTCATGCTGGGATCTGTCAGACTTTATTGACTATTTGGTCTTTTTCTGTCGTCACTATGCTATGTATTTATATGTTATACCACTTTGTTGTGTCTGTTGTTTAGAATAAATGGAGAATTATTTAACTATGAATACTTTGCTAAATTATAAAAATGTCTACTTATTTAAATGTTAAATTCTTGTAAGATATTTTAATACTTGTATTTCCATAGTTCAGGGATGTTGTTGGGTAAGGAAATAAGACTGTAATTTAAAAACACTTTCATGAAAGTCCCTCTTTTAAATTGAAGGCTGCAAGGATTAAGTTGATAGTATGCTGCTAATATTTTGTGGTTTTAGCCATAAACATATTTTGGAACAGATTTTTTTTTGGCGTTCGCATTATTTTTTGATTTATCTGTTATCCAGTATGAGATTTGTAGGTGGCAGAGTCAGGATCTTGGTGGCAGATTGCAACTTGTGTGGCCAGGGTCTGTTGTACTGTGGGAAGATTGAAATGGCTTTTACAGCTACAAAACTTTAAAGAAAATAGTTTTTAAACTGTTTATCCATGTTTTAGAGAGATATGACACAGAGTACAGCTATTTGTGGAATTTTAGTATGGTGTAAGCACAGTTTGCTCTGATAAATAGTGTTTTTTAGTATTCACAGATATAAAGTATGAGCGTGTTCTGGAACAAGACAACATTTGTTGTATTCTCTATTCTAGATTTGTGAACAGTTAAACAAAATATACAAACAGAAATGGGAATTCTTCAAAAGGACTATATGCTAAGTAAATATATTCCCACAGGCAATACGTTTAAAAGGCTAAAAATAAAATATATGTGGCTCACAGGCAAAGTTAAAAAAGCTATAAATAATAAGAGAAGAGCTTTTAAAAAATATAATAATGAAGGACACTATCATTGTTTAAATATTACAAAAAATATAGCAGAATATGTAAAAAGGAAATCAAGGATGCAAAAATTCAAAAAGAACGAAAGATTGCAAAAGATAGTAGGACAAACCCACAAAAATGATTTACGGTAAATTATAAAAAGGTCATGTCTGAGCATGTAGGCCCTTTACAAAATAATCTGGAGTGGTTGACTGGGGACCAAGAGAAGGCAAATGTATTAAATACTTTATTTAGCTCTGTGTATACAAAGGAGAATGGGGAAAGCTCATATCAATGATGGGGATGGTATTCACACAGCCCCAAATGATCCACAATGGCTCAAAAGTAATATGGTTCAGAAATATTTAGACAGAATCAAAATGCATAAAGCACCAGGACCAGATGGCATCCACTCACGGATTTTTTTTTTTTTTTTAGCTCTGTCATTTCAAAGCCATTGTTTTTAAATCTTAGGGATTCATTAATCACTGGAATAGTACCACTGGATTGGCGTAGGGCCAATGTGGTGTCTATATTGAAAAAAGGACCGAAGTCTTTATCAAGTAACTATAGACCTGTTAATTTAACTTCTATATTCAGGAAGATACTGAAGAGTTTAAAAAAAGACCACATAGATTAGTTCATGCTGTTAAAAAATATTTTAAGCACCAGACCGCATGGATTCATGAAAGACAGAAGCTGTCAAACAAACCTGATTTATTTTTATGAGGAGGAAAGTAAAACCTTGGACAGAGGGGGGCTGTAGATGTAGTATACTTGGATTTTGCAAAAGCGTTTGACACAGTTCCCCCCACACGGCTCATGTGTAAGGTTAAGTCTACAGGCTTGGAAGGAAAGATCAGTTTGTAACTGGATAGAAAACTGACTAAAAGATAGAATTTAGAGAGTAGTGGTTAATGATTCTTACTCTGAATGGTCTAAGGTTATCAGTGGTGTACCCCAATTTCAGTTTTGGGACCCTTGCTTTTTAATATCTTTATAAATGATTTAGGGTCTGAGAATAAAAGTGCCATTTCAGTCTTTGCAGAAGACACCAAGCTATGCAGTAGAATAACATCCTTACATGTTGTCTCCAACAAGCCATCCTCAATGCACTGTTATTGGGTAACTATATTGTGGTATGAGGTTTAATGTTGACAAATGTAAAGTTATGCACTTGGGACTAAGAATATGCATGCATCATAGACACTAGGGGGAGTACAACTGCGGGAATCCATAGTGGAGAAGGATCTGGGGGCTTTGATAGATCATAAATCTAATAATAGCATGCAATGCCAAGCTGCGGTTTCCAAAGTGAGCAAAGCCCTTTCTTGTATTAAGAGAGGTATGGACTCAAGAGAGATATCATTTTGCCCCTGTTCAAATCATTAGTAAGACCTCATCTGGAATATGCAGTTCAGTTTTGGGCCCCTTCCTATTCTAACATGACTGCACACCAGTGCACAAACAAGTACACAGAATTCTGGAAATTTTCGAAACTATTCAAATTTGGATCGGAAAATGATTGATCGATTAGAATTTTGTGTGAAGAATAGCTGGTCTGAAAGCCGGCTGCCACATTCTTAACAACCAATGACTCATCAGCTGTCAGCGGGCTACCTTGCTGACAGAAGACTAATAACAAAAGAATGCCGGCAACTAAAAATGCAAAAAAAAACTGCGTGGGGTCCCCCTCCCGAACCATACCAGGCACACTCTTCAACAACCAGCTATTCTTCACACAGAATTTAAGTTCATCGATTATTTTCAGACTGAAACAAATTGCACATGTCTAATCACAGCAGGGGTCAGCAGGGGGCACGCTACAAAACCCAGAAGGCTGGTCACATACATGTAAGTATGCCTAAGGCCTCGTACACACGATAGGTTAGCTAGAGGACAACGGTCTGATGGACCGTTTTCATTAGTCAAAAACTATCGTGTGTGGGCCCCATAGGTTATTTAACCTTTGGTTAAAAAAAGCCAACTTGCTTTAAAATTAACCTATGGATTCCTAACCGATAGGTCAAAACCGATCGTTAGTAGGCACGACCATTGGTTAAAAATCCATTCATGCTCAGAATCAAGTCGACGCATGCTTGGAAGCATTGAACTTAATTTCTTTCAGCGCGCCGTTGTGTTTTACGTCACCGCGTTCTGATACGATCAGTTTTTTAACTGATGGTGTGTAGGCACATCAGGCCATCAGTCAGCTTCATCGGTTAACCTATGACAACGGCCCTTTAGACCGTTCTCATGTGATGGACTGATCGTGTGTACAAGGCTTAATATTGAATATTAATAAAATAAAAAAAGCTACCAAGGGTTACAGGAGTGAAGAAATGGGACAACAAAGTCTTAAATTCACCGCCGTAACCCTATGAATGTGCAGTTAGGGTGCATGATTCTCATCAGACAGATCATAGCCTGGTTGGTTTAGAAAAAGCATATGGACGTAGTACCCTGTGGGACGCCTGCATCCCCATTAATATACAAATATAGAGTTTTTCCCAATGGGCAAAACTCTGTATTCATAGACTGGATGGTGTGGAGCCTCTGGCGGAAGGGCAGCCGATCCAGATAAGGCACATGCCATCACAAGTTACTCAGCACCCTGCACAAAGCTAACTAAGAGAGTCTAGTCAAATAATGATGTGTCCTGTAAAATCAGGCTTACATAAGCAGCAGGAGAAGAAGAAAAATAGAGAAATGAGGGAGGAGAGAGGAGGAAGGGGCTCCTAAATTATAATGATAGACTGATCAGACTGACCACAAAGAGTAATTTGTGTTTTCCCCCAATAATTGGAGATCCATGGGTGCAAAACCTTCTTAAATGTCTTAACCTTATCCTGCAAGGCTGCTGTCAGATACCGGACCATCTTGGATTTAACCTGTGCTATAGTTAGAACCCCAGATTTCCAATTTTTTGCCAAGGTCTGTTTGGTGGCAGCAGAGCCGGCCCTACCATGGGACCCAATGGTACCCATGGTACCAGGCGGCATATTGGAGGGAGCGGCAATCCGGCCGCTGGCCGGCAGAATTTGAAAGTCACTCTCACTCTCTTACATACGAGCGCCGCGGAGAGCCGTGCTGACAGCGTCAGCCGGCGCCTAGCAACCAAAAATACAGAGACCCAGTGAGTGATTTGTGATTACATCAGGAGGAGGAGGAGGAGCCGAGGAGGTTGCGACCGCCCCAGCATTCACAGCGCGCCGCTCCTCCGCGCCAAATTGCTCCGCACGAGTCGACCGACTGTCTGCACCTCCTCCATGATCGGATTTGGATGATCCATCCTGATCGAGTCCTGGGTCTGTGCTTGCTGCCTGTGGACGTGGACCGGACGACGCCGACCACCACCTGTTTGACTGACAGTGTGAGCCCTCTTAAATAAAATGCAACTAAACTAAAATGGAATCCATGAATAAATAAGAGCTGCCCTGCCTAGGCTAGGCCCCAGCACATGCCACACAGACATGGATGGTACTGTGCATCATGACTGACTCCTAAAGAAAAGGTAACTAAACTTACAGTTCAGTAGCTGTGGCATGTGCTGGGCCGGGCCTGGGCAGCTGTGCACTGCCTGTCTTATCTATATGCAAACTAGTATTCATTTGTTTGTCCAGTGGCCGGCGACTGGTGCTCAAAATGTTTTGGGGGGAGGCGGCGCAAACGAAAAAAAAAACTATTGCAGCCTCACTGACTGTGCTCATCATATGCAACCACTGGGCCCATCAATTGTCACCACTGTGCCATGCCATTAAACGCAGACATGGTACCATCAATTGTCACCACTGTGCCATGCCATCAAACGTAGCCACTGTGCCATGCCATCAAACGCAGCCACTGTGCCATGCCATCAAACGCAGCCACTGTGCCATCAATTGTCGCCACTGTGCCAATTGTTGCCACTGTGCCCTTTAATTGTCTACACTGTGCCAATTGTCGCCGCTGTGCCCTGTTATTACATTAATAAAATCCCTAAAAATAAAATTATTTTCTCGACCCATTGGGATAGACCCAACATTTTTACATCCCTTCAGTTTGCACAATTATTGCAGGCCTTCTGCCTCATTAAAATAAACAAATATGGGTTTACTCACTGTAACTTTGCATATGGTAAATCTGCTTCTCTGATAAATTAGATTTTATATCATGATATAAAACAATGAATGTGGGGGGGCCTTTTGGTGGGCGTATTTATTATATTTTTTTTTTGGGGGGGGGGCAGCATTTCATTCTTAAATAGTGAGAGAAGTGGGGTAGTGGCGCTGCCTAAAAAATCGCATTAGAAGCCATATATACTCAAGCAATAGAACAGTTTAAAGTGTATGTCGAGTACAGTGTGGGGCGTGAATTCAGTATATGACTGGATGTGCCTCAAACAGGCTGCGTGTCGTTGTGTAATATGCACAATGAGGCTGGTAGTGGAACAGGCGAGAGACTAGAAGCCTAGCCTCTATCGTCTATAATCACACTAAGAATGTATAGTAGGTGTGTGAGGTTTAAAGATACACCCAAAAATAAATGTCAGAACCCAAAATTGTATGACAATCACCATACATCAGTACCACACTGGATATGCATAAATACAATATCACAACTCAGCACAATATTAATGGTGGTAGTAGTAGTCCGATTAAATTAATGTGATAAAATAAAGCAGATAAACCAGAGGGCTGCACAGTAAAGTCTCTCATATACAAGTCATATGCAATGGTGATATAAATGAAGGGGGGAGTGTGTAGGTCTTTCTGTGAAGGGGGTGCTTCTAGGTGCCAGACAGCCAACGAGGTGGTCCCGGTGCTCCCCTCAGGGTTCCCCACTCACCAGATGGCCAACCCCACCAGGGGTCACAGGCATAGATCACAGAATCCTCCGATCACAGCTGATGTTCACTCCTCCCAGGGCTGTAATCCTCCAGTAGTGGTCCGACCGGTTCACTCCTTATGTATGGGTATAAGGGGTTCCTCCGTTCCTCAGAGGGAAAGATAACAAAGGCTCCGATGGTGCAGTAGGTTTTTGTAAAAAACACTTAATTTATTAAGACCTGTGTGCCACAATGCCACACACTGACATAGGGCAGCTGCAGGCCAAGATACACAGGAGCTACAAAACTATCCAATTAAAACATTAGCAAAAAACGGCCAAAAAGTAAAATCAAATCAAACCAAAAACAAAATCAAACAGTCCGACAGCCCGATATGAGTATCGCACTCTATGGGCTCTGCGGGTATGCGCGTGTATGTGATGGTGTTCAGCGTGCGTTTCAGCTGCGCTCCACCAGACGCTGACCCGGAAGTGACGTATGTGCGTCTATGCCTGACGTACGTTTCGAGTGAATTCGTCTTCTGAGGCATAACTGCGCATCCGTCCAAAGCAAGTATAAGTGGATGTCGCCGTGCTACGTCACGCACCCTCCCCCGGGGGAAGCAGCCAATCATGATGCAGGTAGCCCATTTGCATCAGCGAGAGGGGTTTTGGCAGGGGCGCCCTTGGAGTAAATACTACCACAGCATGGCGTGACTCACCCTACTGGTTAGCAAGTATATTGCATCATTAGCCGAGATACAACACCCGGCTAAGATGTTAGCAGCAGAGCTATTGAAAATGACATCTACAGCAGGGCACACATATCCACCATATTAAGGATATGCTGCCCGCATATATAATAGGGAACATAAACTCTCCTAGACCCATTATTCTGAGAGTCAGGTGCACAGACATGACTAAATAATAAAAAACTCAGAACATAAAACTCAGAATATAAAGACATATAAACCAATATGTGTGGGCAACTACTCATGTAATAATAGCCGGATGGAGCAAATTCCATGCTAGGCAGTATAATAGTGTGTGAGATGGTGGTCCCGCTTAAGGCCACCAGTAAAACCCGTGATGATGCTATAGTAGGTATTTGATACCAGCAAAATGTGAGATATGTCTCGGGTCCTAAATGTGATGTAGAAAGAAATTTATATACAGGGAGTGCAGAATTATTAGGCAAGTTGTATTTTTGAGGATTAATTTTATTATTGAACAACAACCATGTTCTCAATGAACCCAAAAAACTCATTAATATCAAAGCTGAATATTTTTGGAATGAGTTTTTAGTTTGTTTTTAGTTTTAGCTATTTTAGGGGGATATCTGTGTGTGCAGGTGACTATTACTGTGCATAATTATTAGGCAACTTAACAAAAAACAAATATATACCCATTTCAATTATTTATTTTTACCAGTGAAACCAATATAGCATCTCAACATTCACAAATATACATTTCTGACATTCAAAAACAAAACAAAAACAAATCAGTGACCAATATAGCCACCTTTCTTTGCAGGGACACTCATGCAGCCTGCCATCCATGGATTCTGTCAGTGTTTTGATCTGTTCACCATCAACATTGCGTGCAGAAGCAACCACAGCCTCCCAGACACTGTTCAGAGAGGTGTACTGTTTTCCCTCCTTGTAAATCTCACATTTGATGATGGACCACAGGTTCTCAATGGGGTTCAGATCAGGTGAACAAGGAGGCCATGTCATTAGTTTTTCTTCTTTTATACCCTTTCTTGCCAGCCACGCTGTGGAGTACTTGGACGCGTGTGATGGAGCATTGTCCTGCATGAAAATCATGTTTTTCTTGAAGGATGCAGACTTCTTCCTGTACCACTGCTTGAAGAAGGTGTTTTCCAGAAACTGTCAGTAGGACTAGGAGTTGAGCTTGATTCCATCCTCAACCCGAAAAGGCCCCACAAGCTCATCTTTGATGATACCAGCCCAAACCAGTACTCCACCTCCACCTTGCTGGCGTCTGAGTCGGACTGGAGCTCGCTGCCCTTTACCAATCCAGCCACGGGCCCATCCATCTGGCCCATCAAGACTCACTCTCATTTCATCAGTCCATAAAACCTTAGAAAAATCATTCTTGAGATATTTCTTGGCCCAGTCTTGACGTTTCAGCTTGTGTGTCTTGTTGAGTGGTGGTCGTCTTTCAGCCTTTCTTACCTTGGCCATGTCTCTGAGTATTGCACACCTTGTGCTTTTGGGAACTCCAGTGATGTTGCAGCTCTGAAATATGGCCAAACTGGTGGCAAGTGGCATCTTGGCAGCTGCACGCTTGACTTTTCTCAGTTCATGGGCAGTTATTTTGCACCTTGGTTTTTCCACACGCTTCTTGCGACCCTGTTGACTATTTTGAATGAAACGCTTGATTGTTCGATGATCACGCTTCAGAAGCTTTGCAATTTTAAGAGTGCTGCATCCCTCTGCAAGATATCTCACTATTTTTGACTTTTCTGAGCCTGTCAAGTCCTTCTTTTGACCCATTTTGCCAAAGGAAAGGAAGTTGCCTAATAATTATGCACACCTGATATAGGGTGTTGATGTCATTAGACCACACCCCTTCTCATTACAGAGATGCACATCACCTAATATGCTTAATTGGTAGTAGGCTTTCGAGCCTATACAGCTTGGAGTAAGACAACATGCATAAAGAGGATGATGTGGTCAAAATACTCATTTGCCTAATAATTCTGCACTGCCTGTATATATAAACATCGTGATCTCTAAATATATGTGAGATAGACGAGACTTGTGGGGTGAGAGTGGCCCAAATGGGGTAAATTATTTATAGTGAAACCTAGGGTGGATCAGTGGGTCCCAGTAGTGCCAAGACTATAAATAAACGTGTTGGTGAATGATGGATAAGGAGTGAGCCCTAGGTGCTCCCATGTTTAGGGGTTGGAAAGAAAACAGTTGAGGTCAATATCTACATTCAAGCCATGTGGTACCAGGGTGCCTAATTGGTATATCCAGCTGGTCTCATTTTGGGATATGGCCGTAACTTTATTACCCCCCCTCCAATTATCCTTAACCATATCTATTCCATAAAAAATAAGGCCAGACGGGTCCTTTTGGTGGAACTCTTCGAAGTGGCGAGGTAGGTTGTGTTTAGGGAATGCTTTACGGATGTTCTTGATATGTTCACGTATCCGTATACGCAGTGGTCTAGTTGTTCTGCCCACATACTGGAGATGACAGGGGCACTCAATAATGTATGTGACATGGGTGGTATTGCAGGTGATGAGGTCTCTGATTTTATACACTTTCTGATCTGTTTTGGATTTGAACTCAGTCTTCCTGCGTGGCTGCTTCTTGCTCACCCTGCAGGCTAGGCATCTTTGGCATTTGTAAAACCCTTTGAGTTCTGGACAGATTTATATTTTCTTAGGTGGGTTTATGATGTTATGTACCAGATGGTGTCTCGGAGAGGGTGCTCTACGGTATATGAAAGAGGGTTTCTTTGGGAGGGCCTTCGAGAGTATAGGATCTTCTTTTAAGATGGGCCAGTATCTCTTTAGTATAGTTTCAAATTCCTTGTACTGGGTATTGAATCCTGTGATGAAGGACAGATTCCGTTGATTTGTGGTGCGCTCGGAGTTCTGTGTTAGCAGTTCGTTACGATCTCTATGCTCCGCCTCTGCTCTCAATTTTTCAAGGTTACCTTGTGGGTATCCCTTTTCTTTGAATCTTTCCACAATCGTGTGTGCTTGTTTTTGAAAGTCCTCTTTTGAGTCACAGTTTCTCCTGAGCCTCAGCAGCTGGCCCTTGGGGATATTGGCCTTCCATTTTGGGTGATGGCAGCTTGAAACAGGAATGTACCCATTACGATCGGTTCCTTTGAAGAAGGTTTTGGTTTGTAATGAGGTTCCATTTTTATAGATCTCTAGATCGAGGTATTCTATGCTGTCTCTGCTGTACTTGCCAGTAAAGGTCAGGTGGAATCTATTATTGTCAAGCCCGGATAGGAATGCCTGGAGGGATTCTATTGTACCATCCCAGAGGATGATAAGATCATCGATATATCTCCTATACATTCTAATCTCGGAGTATGCTTGACCATAGATATATTCATCTTCCCAAAGGTTCATAAGGAGGTTGGCTACGCTCGGGGCATACCGCGCCCCCATCGCAACCCCCTTTGTTTGTACGTAATAGGTTTTGTCGTACCAAAAATAGTTACATTCCATGGCCATTTTAAGTCCCTCCAAGATGTATTGTATTTGTTCTTGCCCGAGGTCAGTTTTGTCAAACAAGGCTGTCCTAACACCCATGAGACCATCCTCCTGCTCAATACTGGTGTAAAGGGAGTTAACATCTATAGTCACCAGTAAGAGTTGTTCAACCCCCCTAATGGTTTTTAGGTCTTGGATAAGTTGTAGACTGTCCCTTAGGTATGACTGTCCTTGTTTCACCAGGGGTTGGAGAAAGGTGTCGAGGTATTCCCCAAGCCGCGAGAAGATGGAGTTAATACCACTGATGATAGGTCTGCCTGGTGGTTTTATCAATCTCTTGTGGATTTTCGGGGTATAGTACATCACTGGTGTTTTAGTGGAATTAGATATTAAATATTCGGCTTCCTCCTTGCTCAATATCCCTCTCTGGTGTCCATTTTTCACATATTTCTCTAGCCGTTTTAAGTATTTTTGTTTAGGATTCCCCTTCAGTTTCTGATACGTATTCTCTACGGCAAGTAGATTGCTCATCTCCTCTTCATAGTCATTTTTACTGAGGATGACCAGTCCTCCCCCCTTATCTGCGGGGCGTATGACCACTTCATTATTTTTCCCTATTTCTTTGATCGTTTTCCACATATTTTTACTCTTGATGTTTATTTTCCTGTTGAGTTTCCTAAGGTCCCCCTCTACCATCTTCTTGAATGCTATGACACATTGGTTTCCAGAGTTGGTGGGGTTAAACGTGGAGTTATTCTTCAAACTGGTGTGGATAAAAGGCGATTCTCTTATGTCCTTCTGATCTGAGTTTGTAATAAAATATTTCTTTAAATTAATTTTTCTAAGGAATTTTTGAAAATCTATATAAACTTCGAATTGGTCCAGAGGTTTATCAGGGGCGTACTTGAGGCCTAGGTCTAAGATCCTCATTTCCTCCGTTGACAACTCTGTGCCACTAAGGTTAAAGATTCCTTTGCCTAGTACTGTCTTGGTCTTTTTCTTCTTCCCTCCCCTGCATCCTCTGGCACGTTTTCTCTTTGGATGTGCCTCTGGGGGGGCCCTGTGCCCTGGTTGGGATGTCTGTTGCTCCGTGTTGGATCTTGTTCCTCCGTTTGTTGTTGTCCCCTTTGTCCTGGATATTCGTTTGCTCTTCGGGTGTTTCCACGGGTACCCCCTCGGTTGCCATTCATCCCTCTCCATCCAGGATTGCTGTAGGCTGGTCTTACTTGCCATCGACCGGGTGGTCTGTTGCGTGGTCTTCCCCTGTGAAAATCCCGACTATCCCTGCCTCTACTGTAGGGTAACTGCCTCCTATTACCCTGATGGTAGCTATCCTGATGGCTTCTATTAGGAGTATGGCGTACTGCCGGTTCGTATTCATCTGAGTAGTCGTCAGATAAAGGCGAAATATCTGTTATAGGTACTAGGGGAACTTCTCGTCATGGTAGGACTGTTAGCATTCTGATATCTAACTCTTTTTCGTGTCCTCTGTTGTTGCCATCTCTGGGGCTGGGGTTGATCCTGATCTGAGCCCCCATGTCCCCCTCTAAGTAATGAGGGGCTCTCCTCAGCAGTGGGGGTGCCTAGTAAGGCATGGGCTATTAGGTCCATGCCACTGGCCTCCATCAGGGTTTCGTCCAGATCCTCATTGGGGTCTTCCATAGCTACCTGCCATTTATATACTTTCAGATCTTTATAGTCTAAGAGGTCCCTTTTAAACTTCTTTTGTTTCTTGGCTTGGATATCTCCGTCATACTTCTTGATTATCTCCTGTAACTCCAACATTTTATCTTTGTAGTCTTGTTGATTTAGGAACGGGGTAAGTAGGCTCTGAATTTCTGAAATACTAGACTCAATAAGTCTCAGTTTAAACCGCCTCCGATTAATGATTTTGTGCATAAGTTCATTCTCACATGTGTTAAATAGTGTGTACCATTCACCCATGAGGCCTGCATCATCAATGTTGTCATTGGGGTGGATGTCCCACCTTAGCCTTCTTGGGGTAATTTTTTCCTTGATGTACATTTCTAGAGAGGCAATATCCCACCAGACCCTAAGTTGCTTCTCCATAGTATGTCTGAGTTGCTTCATTAACCCCTGCATGTCCTGTCTATTTGTGACATCCTCCTGGCTAAAGACACCACCCACATCAATGTGTCTGTTAGTCATATACCCAAATATGTCCATAGCTGCAAGGTAAGTTCCACCCTAAGGTGAAAGAGTAAAAATATATAAGATAAGAACCTGCGCTAGAACTACAGGTACAGGCTGCTGCCCCCCTAAAAACCTAACCCCTCAAAGAGGAGGTAGGTGAAATTAAATAGTGAGAGAAGTGGGGTAGTGGCGCTGCCTAAAAAATCGCATTAGAAACCATATATACTCAAGCAATAGAACAGTTTAAAGTGTATGTCGAGTACAGTGTGGGGCGTGAATTCAGTATATGACTGGATGTGCCTCAAACAGGCTGCGTAGCAGTATGTCGTTGTGTAATATGCACAATGAGGCTGGTAGTGGAACAGGCGAGAGACTAGAAGCCTAGCCTCTATCGTCTATAATCACACTAAGAATGTATAGTAGGTGTGTGAGGTTTAAAGATACACCCAAAAATAAATGTCAGAACCCAAAATTGTATGACAATCACCATACATCAGTACCACACTGGATATGCATAAATACAATATCACAACTCAGCACAATATTAATGGTGGTAGTAGTAGTCCGATTAAATTAATGTGATAAAATAAAGCAGATAAACCAGAGGGCTGCACAGTAAAGTCTCTCATATATGGAATAGATATGGTTAAGGATAATTGGAGGGGGGGTAATAAAGTTACGGCCATATCCCAAAATGAGACCAGCTGGATATACCGATTAGGCACCCTGGTACCACATGGCTTGAATGTAGATATTGACCTCAACTGTTTTCTTTCCAACCCCTAAACATGGGAGCACCTAGGGCTCACTCCTTATCCATCATTCACCAACACGTTTATTTATAGTCTTGGCACTACTGGGACCCACTGATCCACCCTAGGTTTCACTATAAATAATTTACCCCATTTGGGCCACTCTCACCCCACAAGTCTCGTCTATCTCACATATATTTAGAGATCACGATGTTTATATATATATAAATTTCTTTCTATATCACATTTAGGACCCGAGACATATCTCACATATCTCACATTTTGCTGGTATCAAATACCTACTATAGCATCATCACGGGTTTTACTGGTGGCCTTAAGCGGGACCACCATCTCACACACTATTATACTGCCTAGCATGGAATTTGCTCCATCCGGCTATTATTACATGAGTAGTTGCCCACACATATTGGTTTATATGTCTTTATATTCTGAGTTTTATGTTCTGAGTTTTTTATTATTTAGTCATGTCTGTGCACCTGACTCTCAGAATAATGGGTCTAGGAGAGTTTATGTTCCCTATTATATATGCGGGCAGCATATCCTTAATATGGTGGATATGTGTGCCCTGCTGTAGATGTCATTTTCAATAGCTCTGCTGCTAACATCTTAGCCGGGTGTTGTATCTCGGCTAATGATGCAATATACTTGCTAACAAGTAGGGTGAGTCACGCCGTGCTGTGGTAGTATTTACTCCAAGGGCGCCCCTGCCAAAACCCCTCTCGCTGATGCAAATGGGCTACCTGCATCATGATTGGCTGCTTCCCCCGGGGGAGGGTGCGTGACGTAGCACGGCGACATCCACTTATACTTGCTTTGGACGGATGCGCAGTTATGCCTCAGAAGACGAATTCACTCGAAACGTACGTCAGGCATAGACGCACATACGTCACTTCCGGGTCAGCGTCTGGTGGAGCGCAGCTGAAACGCACGCTGAACACCATCACATACACGCGCATACCCGCAGAGCCCATAGAGTGCGATACTCATATCGGGCTGTCGGACTGTTTGATTTTGTTTTTGGTTTGATTTGATTTTACTTTTTGGCCGTTTTTTGCTAATGTTTTAATTGGATAGTTTTGTAGCTCCTGTGTATCTTGGCCTGCAGCTGCCCTATGTCAGTGTGTGGCATTGTGGCACACAGGTCTTAATAAATTAAGTGTTTTTTACAAAAACCTACTGCACCATCGGAGCCTTTGTTATCTTTCCCTCTGAGGAACGGAGGAACCCCTTATACCCATACATAAGGAGTGAACCGGTCGGACCACTACTGGAGGATTACAGCCCTGGGAGGAGTGAACATCAGCTGTGATCGGAGGATTCTGTGATCTATGCCTGTGACCCCTGGTGGGGTTGGCCATCTGGTGAGTGGGGAACCCTGAGGGGAGCACCGGGACCACCTCGTTGGCTGTCTGGCACCTAGAAGCACCCCCTTCACAGCAAGACCTACACACTCCCCCCTTCATTTATATCACCATTGCATATGACTTGTATATGAGAGACTTTACTGTGCAGCCCTCTGGTTTATCTGCTTTATTTTATCACATTAATTTAATCGGACTACTACTACCACCATTAATATTGTGCTGAGTTGTGATATTGTATTTATGCATATCCAGTGTGGTACTGATGTATGGTGATTGTCATACAATTTTGGGTTCTGACATTTATTTTTGGGTGTATCTTTAAACCTCACACACCTACTATACATTCTTAGTGTGATTATAGACGATAGAGGCTAGGCTTCTAGTCTCTCGCCTGTTCCACTACCAGCCTCATTGTGCATATTACACAACGACATACTGCTACGCAGCCTGTTTGAGGCACATCCAGTCATATACTGAATTCACGCCCCACACTGTACTCGACATACACTTTAAACTGTTCTATTGCTTGAGTATATATGGTTTCTAATGCGATTTTTTAGGCAGCGCCACTACCCCACTTCTCTCACTATTTACTTTCACCTACCTCCTCTTTGAGGGGTTAGGTTTTTAGGGGGGCAGCAGCCTGTACCTGTAGTTCTAGCGCAGGTTCTTATCTTATATATTTTTAAGCATTTCATTCTTGGTCCCAGGCAGCACCATGTCTTGGGCCGGCACTGGGTGGCAGTGATAATAAAAGATATCAGCCACAATTGGTTGGCAGGTTATTGAGTAGTCTTCAGGTTGAACTTTTGCCAGCCTTGATGGCACCATGTACCAGCGCAACATGAGTTTATAATTAACCTCCAAAAAAGATGGGTCAAGTAATCCATGTGTGACCGTGTCCCAAATTTGAGACCATTGATGAGCTTCTAGTGGGGTCCCCAGGCCCGCGTCCCATTGAACAGTGTAGGGTGGTCAGTCAAACATGTCCCAAGATAGCAACGATTTGTAGATAAAAGATAAAATAACTTTCTCCAAAGAATCGTTATGGCAGGTGCGCTAAAAAAGGAGTGAGGGTGAGTAAGGAGTCAATATGCTTCAAATGGAAGTGAACAAAATTTTCTCAACATCTTCTCCACCTGCTATGAAGACTCATCCCCTTCATCCCAGAAGAGGATACAGCAGTAGTAGTTGGAACAATTATCAATTCCAGACTTGGCTATGCAAACTCCCTCTACCTCGGACTACCCTAACACCAGATTTCTCATCTACAAGTTGTCCAGAACATGGCAGCCAGACTGATAACGGGAAAAAAACCTGGGATCATCAATCACCCCGTCTATGAGGACCCTCCATTGGCTAGCCGTAAAGGATCGGGTTACATTCAAGGCCCTCTGCCTCACTCACAAATGCACACAAGGAATCGCAAATGAAAAACAATATGTGAGTGCAGCGCAATAAAAGTCCATATAAAAGTAACTGAAGATGACACCCAGTGATACAGCGAAAACTCTTCAAACAAAAGTGATGTAACCTCCACCAACAAGAGAAATGCTTCCTTACCAGATGGGATGGACCATTTGCATTAACAACTGGTCAAAACAGCTTGGTCTCACCATAGGAGAGAAGACACGGATGGATGCAGCAGAGCGGTAAGTAATCTGATCAGATGGGATGGGCCATTAGCATTAGCAACTGGTCAAAACAGCTTGGTCTCAGCATAGGTGAGAAAATGCGGATGGATCCAGCAGAGTGGTAGGTAATCCGATCAGATATCAAAGAAACAACAGAAAACACGATCTCAGTGTAGACTGTTTGCATTTTATTCCAAGGGTAAAAAAGTTCACTATACAGCAAAAATCCTGGACTGGACAATAGGCACAGGGAAATCCACTGGAGAACTATCGTCTGGTATAGCGAATGAGATTAAAACCATAAAAAAGCATGGCATGTAGCCGTGGTGTACACCTGCAAACAGCAATGGAAAGGACGTGGGTGATGTCACAAAGCTCCTCCCCCTGACATTCTGTCAGTAAATATGGTATTGATCCTGTGTTTCAGGAAAGCAGAAACAGGGATCTCTGCCTACCCATCATACAAGCACCTCCCACACAGTAACTAAGCACAATTTAGGCACACATTTAACCACGTTGATCGCCCCTGATGTTAACCCTTTTCCAGCCATTGCCATTAGTACAGTGACAGTGCATATTTTAAGCACTGATTATTACTGTATTAGTGTCACTAGTTTCAAAAATGTGTCAAAAGTGTCACTTAGGGGGTTATTTACGAAAGGAAAATCCACTTTGCACTACAGTGCAGTGCATTGCAGTGCAGAGTGCACTTGAAATTGCACTTGGAAGTGCAGTCGCTTTAAATCTGAGGGGTAGATCTGAATTGATGCGAAGCTCTGCTGATTTTATTATCCAATTATATGCAAGCTAAAATGCTGTTTTTTATCTCCCCTGCTTGTCCCCTCGGATCTACAGTGACTGCACTCCCATGTGCACTATCAGTGCAATTTCAAATGCACTTGTAGTTTGCACTATTAGTGCAGAGTGGATTTGCCGTTAGTAAATAAATAAAATAAATAAAAATGCCATTAATATATTGTTGTAGAAGCTATAACTTTTGTGCAAACCAATCAATATTTGCTTATTGGGATTTTTTTACCAAAAATATGTAGCAGAATATATATAGGACTACATTTTTTGAACAAATTTTTTTTCATTGGAAATGTTTTATATGTTTTATCGCAGAAAGTAAAAAATATTAATATAATTATATATTTTTTTTTTAATTGTCTGTCTTTTGTTTATAGCGTAAACCATAAAAACTATGGTGCCAGTGATGGTGGGGAGCAGTGATTTCTGTCATTTTTCAGTTAGCCCATCCCCCCTGCAGTTAGAACACACCCAGGGAACACACTTAACTCCTTTGATCGCCCCTATACACTCCTTCCCTGCCAGTATCATTTTTACATGGATCAGTGCATTTTTATAGCACTGATCAATGTAATAATGTCACTGGTCCCCAAAAAGAGTAATTTGGGGTCAGATTTTTCCACCGGAATGTCGCAGTCCTGCTAAAAATCGCAGATCACTGCCATTACCAGTAAATGCAATAATAAAAAAAAAAACATTCCCTAAATCTATCCCATAGTTTGTAGATGTGATAACTTTTGCACAAACCAATCAATATACGCCTATTGCGATTTTAGTAGTATATATATATATGTGTATATATATCAGCCTAAACTTATGAATATTTTTTTTTTATATATTTTTGGGCGATATGTATTATGGCAGAAAGTAAAGAATAAATGTTTTTAAAATTGTCGGTCTTTTTTTGTTGATAGCGCAAAAAATAAAAAATGTAGAGTTGATCAAATACCCCCCCAAAAAAAGCTCTATTTGTGGGGAAAAAAATAGTTTGGGTACAGTGTTGCACGACTGCGCAATTGTCAGTTAAAGTGACACAGTGCATCCAATACTTAAGATTGAAATTAGGGAAACTGTTTTGACTCACAGGTACATTGTATTTCTATCTCTTTTCATTCCATGGATTCCTCCTACTAGTTTTTACCTCAGCTCCCTTATGATTTATATGTTACACCAAAAGCAAACCCACTGTTGAATGAACAATGTGTTGGGGGCGGGTACTGACCTCCTGTGCATCGGCGCCATGCCCAGCTCATGGCATCACATGACGCTGTGATGTGGGGACCCTTGCTTTCCATCTCACTCCGCAGATTGGGTGGGTATAAATTCACAGCTGACTGAGGTGTGTCTTCCTCACCACCCCTCACTGCCATGGCATGCTGCATGACATTGGCAAGGATCCACCCAAGACCAGGGGTATTTATGAGCCTCAGGTGGCCGGTAGGTCATTTCATATGCTCCTATCACACTGAAAGGGTATCCATTCATGTTCCTTTTCATGCACCATTTGTCAGGTAATCCATATATATGGGAGTCATTATATCACACTTTGGTTTGGATTGATTGCATGTTTGTGCACTTTTAATTTCACCGTGAAGCACCAATCCTGGTTTGTGTGCACATTCACATAACACCTCTGTGCACATATGATATTCCCCTTTGAGGGAACACATAGACTTTTCTCCCATCACATTCATTCATATTCATACATTTTTTTTTATCTTGTTTTGGCTTCACTTTTGACAACATTATAGCTTAATTAGACTCCATACTCATTTGTTGCAGCACCTAATGCACGACTCGTGCACACACCACACACAAGGACTATGTTTTGGTGACCCGACCTGTCCTGGGGCTCTTCCCTTTGGTCTTCATGGAGGTGAGATCCATGTCTCAACTCCGGGGCAGACATCCCATCTGAGGGCCCCCTTATTACCCATGGAGGAGCTGGTTTGTAAGTAACTGCCATTTGCCATCTCTAAGATTTCTCTCTGTCTGAGGGCACTACTCAGTAATTGATATTTTTTTATTTTTTAGTACGACCTTGCAATACACTCCTGATGAGTGGCTGAAATTCCATGAAACGCGTTGAGTTTCAACAATAGTTGCCAAGATATGCCTGGTTTTAATTATGTACTTCCTATGTATCCATGTTTAGCCATGTTTGTTAAAACAAAAAATGTCTGTAAACGAAACGCAGATAAATGCGAGTTACCGCATTAGCAGCGTTTACAAGCTGTTACAGGCTTTTGTGTTCCAAAAAATGCTTCTAAACTCAACTGCCTAGAAACTACTATAAACGACCCTGTGTACATGTACTGATAAGATATCATAGTGAGAGTTCAGGGGCAGCTGAAAAAAAAATGCCCAACTGCTCCTAAACATCCGTTTACCAGCAGAAGTGTACATGAAGCCTAATATGTAGAGTGTTAATAATATTTGTATACCCATGTCAATATATTGGTTCTTCTATTTATGTATCCATATTTGTAAAGTACTGTAAGTTATTTAATATGTTTTATTCTCAAAGTCAAATAAAAATGACTATACGTTTTGGGTTGTTTACTTCCAACATTTTGGAAATATTGTAACTATTGCATACAAAGCTGAAGATAAAAGTGAATATTAAACCATAGCCACAAAATCAAAAATGTGTTGTATTCTTTTTAACCATCTGCTGTGAATTTAATCTTACTGTTGGTTTTAATTATTCTTAACTTTTGTATGATCTGCCTAATGAACCATATGTGGATAAACTCAAATAGTTGTAAGTACTGGATCACAGTGCCAATACACAACTTAAATGATATGATTACTCTGAAGAGCAGAGACATGGACTGGCACCAGTTTTAGTCTTGGTTGCAACAACTGCTAAAGAAACATAGAAATTGGATACAGTGGTGGCCCGTCCACTAGGGGTGCCCGGGCGCATCCCCCTCTATCCACGGCTGCCTCATTCTAATACAGTTGCAATAAAAAGTATGTGAACCCTTTTGGAATGATATGGATTTCTGCACAAATTGGTCATAAAATGTGATCTGAACTGGTTAAGTTGTGAATAGTGGCCCTGTGTGTCCAGGCGCAGCTTGTTCCCAAGAGGGGGCGCCGACACAGAGGTCCACACCTTTACCTATAACGCTCTTTATCTATTGTATACTGCACAATTGCACATTGCTTGTTGTATATGTTGTACTCTTACGATGAAGCTAAGTGATGTACATCCTTTGGAATATATGGTTCTGCATTAATCAGATATTGTAATAGATGCGCAAGATGTCTATCACCCGTTGTTTGCATAGAGAAATGTTTGTACACTACTTCTGTTCTTCTTTTTTTCCTCTCAAATAAAAACTATTGAACGAAAAAATGTGATCTGAACTTCATCTAAGTCACAACAATAGACAATAACAGTCTGCTTAAACTAATAACACACAAAGAATTAAATGTTATCATGTTTTCATTGAACACACCATGTAAACATTCACAGCGCAGGTGGAAAAAGTATGTGAACCCCTAGACTAATGACATCTCCAAAAGCTAATTGGAGTAAGGTGTCAGCCAACTGGAGTCCAATCAATGAGATGATATTGGAGGTGTTGGTTACAGCTGCCCTGTCCCATAAAAAACACACACTAGTTCTGGGTTTGCTTTTCACAAGAAGTATTGCCTCATGTGAATGATGCCTCGCACAAAAGAGCTCTCAGAAGACCTACGATTAAGAATTGTTGACTTGCATAACGCTGGAAAGGGTTATAAAAGTATCTCCAAAAGCCTTGCTGTTGATCAGTCCATGGTCAGACAAATTGTATATAAATGGAGAAAGTTCAGCACTGCTGCTACTCTCACTAGGAGTGGCCGTCTTGTAAAGATGACTGCAAGAGCACAGCGCAGACTGCTCAATGAGGTGAAGAAGAATCCTAGAGTGTCAGCTAAAGACTTACAAGTCTCTGGCATATGCTAACATCCCTGTTAGCGAATCTACGATACGTAAAACACTAAACAAGAATGGATTTCATGGGAGGATACCACAGAGGAAGCCACTGCTGTCCAAAAAAACACTGTTGCACATTTACAGTTTGCACAAGAGCATCTGGATGTTCCACAGCAGTACTGGCAAAATATTCTGTGGACAGATGAAACCAAAGTTAAGTTGTTTGGAAGAAACACACAACACTATGTGTGGAGAAAAATAGGCACAGCACACCAACATCAAAACCTCATCCCAACTGTGAAGTATGGTGGTGGGGGCATCATGGTTTGGGGCTGCTTTGCTGCATCAGGGCCTGGACGGATTGCTATCATCAAAGGAAAAATTAATTCCCAAGTTTATCAAGACATTTTGCAGGAGAACTTAAGGCCATCTGTCCACCAGCTGCAGCTCAACAGAGGATGGGTGTTGCAACAGGACAACAACCCAAAGCATGGAAGTAAATCAACAACAGAGTGGCTTAAACAAAAGAAAATACGCCTTCTGGAGTGGCCCAGTCAGAGTCCTGACCTCAACCCGATTGAGATGCTGTGGCATGACCTCAAGAAAGCGATTTAAACCAGACATCCCAAGAATATTGCTGAACTGGAACAGTTCTGTAAAGAGGAATGGTCAAGAATCACTCTTGACCATTGTGCACGTCTGATCTGCAACTACAGGAAACGTTTGGTGAAGTTATTGCTGCCAGAGGAGGTTCAACTAGTTATTAAATCCAGAGGTTCACATACTTTTTCCACCTGCACTGTGAATGTTTTTATGGTGTGTTCAATAAAAACATGGTAACATTTAATTCTTTGTGTGTTCTTAGTTTAAAGGGGAGTTCCACCCACAATTTCACTTTTTAAATAAAAAAAATTCCCCTGTAATACACAAGCTTAATGTATTCTAGTAAAGTTAGTCTGTAAACTAAGGTCCGTTTTGTTAGGTTGTTACAGCATTTAGATTATAATCTAGAAATAGACCGTGGCCATCTTAAGTGTGGGCATCATGAAGCCAGACTGTATGACTTCCTGGATTTCAGCTTTGCATATCTCGCACATGCTCAGTTCTGCACAAGCAATGTAATAGGTTTCAGTCAGGTTTGCAAGGACTACTGGGAAACATGATGCCTATCCCAGAAACCCTTGCAAATAGCCTTGTGACTTAATAGCCTAGGCTAATAAGGAGGAGGAAGTAATGAAGGACTACAAAATAAAGGTATTTACAAGCAAGAAAATAAAAATTGTCCATTCTGAACACTATGAGATTAGGGCATGCAGCACAGACAAACATAAAAAAAATGGGTGGAACTCCACTTTAAGCAGACTGTGATTGTCTATTGTTGTGACTTAGACAAAGATCAGATCACATTTTATGACCAATTTGTGCAGAAATCAAAAATAAAAAATAAACACATATGTTTCATTACTACTATGAAGAAACTGCTCGAAAGACATCAAGAATTTTTCCTACCAAAGCAACACACTAGAAATCATTGTCTAGTTGAAGAATGACAACATGTCACAATTTATCTAAACCCCAGTATATACAGCCCACATTTTCAAAATCATTAAGGACAAAAAATACTTCAAGGGAAACCGAGTTTGCATTCCTTTTTTTTTTCTTGTGAATTTTTAAACTGATGTTTTGAATTGGTTTTTAAGTACATGTATATATGAAATATTTATGATAGAGATAAACATCTAATATATGAAACACCACTAAATAATATTCCTAGGGCATAGTGGGTTTTCTAATGACAGCAAATCAGAGGCTGATTACTTTCAGACTCTCTCTGTTTAATTAAAACATTAGATAGAGTCCTGTGAACAGACAGGAGCGAGGGAAAGTAGAACATTTTCTATCAAATACTTACCGTAATTTTCCTTTCCTAATAGACTCCATGGCAGCAACGTGTGGGTTAGCCCTGCCTCCGTAACTACCTTATAGGACACCTCTCCCATAAATATTTGCTCTGGGCTACTATCCGTGTTCCCTAACTAGCCTACTCCAGACATTTTGAAGCGAACTCCTGCTGCCATTGAGTCTATCAGGAAAGGAAAATGATTACTATTATAGTATTTGATAGGAAATTTTCCTGACAGATTGCATGGCAGCAACGTGTGGGAAATAACTCGCCATACACACCCGGATGGGCAAAATGTTGAGCAAAGAAACCAAAGTTTATTTAACACCGTCAACCGACAATACTTGCAAACCAAAATTAACAGATGACAAAGCAGCTGGTTCAACACAGTAGTGAGAAACAAATGTGTTAATAGAAGTCAGGTCAAGACCTGTTTGCAAAAAACTAAGGATGTCTTGGACTGTCAACGAGTTATGCCCTGTACACACGATTGGTTCATCCGATAAAAACTGTCTGATGGATTTTTTCATCAGATATCCGATGATGCTGACTTTCATCAGTCTTGCCTACACACCATCAGTTAAAAAAACATTTGTGTCAGAACGTGGTGACGTAAAACACAACAACGTGCTGAGAAAAATTAAGTTCAATGCTTCCGAGCAGGGATGAGCTTCGCGTTCGATACGAACGTATGTTTGACTCGAACATTGTCTGTTCGTACGTTCGACGAAATTCGAACAAAAGCGGTCGTTCTCGCCAAATTCGAGTGACGCAAAATGGCCCATAATTCACTGCGGCATTGCGCGCTGATGATTGGGCAAGCAATGCTATATGTCCCGCATGCTTGGCCAATCACAGCACGCAAAAAACGAAGAGCCATAATTGGCCAAAGCCTGTGTGGCTTTGGCCAATTATGGCTCAAGGCTTTAGCACACGCCCCACATTATATAAGGCCGCCTGCTGGGCAGCCTTGTGTAGTGTGTTCCGGCTTGTTAATGAAAGCAGTCAGAGAGACAGAGAGATTGTCTTTTTAGATAGCTAGATAGAGCAGGCAGGCAGGCTAGTCAGTTTAGCTTAATTTACAGCGTGTAGAGGATATATATACATCCCTAGGAGTTGTACATATATTTATACACTGTATAGCTTAGATAGATCAGTTCTTCCTAATTTACTGGCAGGCATTTTTAAGCATCAATAAAATCACTGGAGCAGTGATTTTAATGATGCTTAACTTTAAAAAAAAAAGAAAAATTCCTTTAAATATTGTACCTGCTGGGTGTCTATAGTTTGCCTGTGAAAATGTCTTTGAGAACCCGGGTCTTGCCCGATGGAACATGTATCAATGGAAAAAAAAGTTTTAAAAACGGTCATTTTTTCAGGAGTCCTGCTCCTGAAAAAACAACCGTTTTTTAAACTTTTTCCATTGATACATGTTCCCTGGGGCAAGACCCGGGTTCTCAAAGACGTTTTCCAACAATAACTTGAATATTGGTCTTTAAAATTATCGTTTTTGAATTCGAACGTTCGAGTCCCATAGACTTCAATGGGGTTCTAAATGTTCGCGCGAACGGTCAGTCTGTTCGACGGTTCTGGTGTGAACCAAACGCGGGGGTGTTTGGCTCATCCCTACTTCCGAGCATGTGTCGACTTGATTCTGAACATGCGTTGATTTTCCCATAGACAATCGTTTTTTTCTATCATTTTTTTAACCATCAGATAATTTTAAAACAGGTTCTACGTTTTTTCAAAAAAACCATGGGGCCCACACACGATCGGTTCGTCTGATGATGGTCCATCAGACCATTTTCATCAGACGAACCGATCGTGTGTACGCGGCATAAGAAGGATTAGGTCTGTGATCAGTGAACCTGGACCATATACGCTCATAGGCCCAGATTCACATACAATTAGATTCGCGTAGAGTATCAGAAATACTCTACGCCGCCGTATTTCACCTGTCTCTACGTGGAATCCCGGTAGATTTTGCCCAGTAAACTACGGCGGCGTAGTGTATTTCTCCCGGCGCAAGCCATCTACGCCAGTAGGGGGCGTGAAGCATTTAAAATAAGCGCGTTCCCGCGGCGATCGAACTGCGCATGCTCCGTTCAGAAATTTCCCGCCGTGCATTGCGCGAAATCACGTCGTTACATCATTCGTTGTTTGAGTAGCGTCGTTTACGGACATTCCTATTCCCGAACGAGTTACGTAAAAAAAAAAAAAAATTAAATTGGACGCGGGAACGACGGCCATACTTAACATGGGCTACGCACCGTTAGACCAGCAAATAGCTGGTCTAACAGAACGTAGCAAAAAAATGACGTAAGCGATTGCGAAGACCTCTCGTATCTTCGTGGATCGCCGTAAAAAGTCATTTGCATATCCCGACGCTGAAAACGACGCGAACTCCTCCCAGCGGCCGCAAAAATATTGCAGCGTAGATCCGAAGGCTTACGAAGACTTAAGCCTCTCGGATCGAAGCCCGAAGCCGCCGTATCATGGTTTGAGGATTCAAACTAGTGATACGGCACGCAAAATTTGAAATTACTCCTGTCTAACACCAGTTAGACAGGCGTAATCGCTCAGTGAATCTGGGCCATAGACTCTGTTGCTGCTTTTTCTTCTGACATTAAGAAAGGTCGGAATGGCCTCTTCTGGACAACCTAGAGCTTGGATCCTTCCTCTTTAACCACTTAAGACCCGGACCAAAATGCAGGTAAATGACCTTGCCCCTTTTTGCGATTCGGCACTGCGTCACTTTAACTGACAATTGCGCGGTCATGCGACGTGGCTCCAAAACAAAATTTGCGTCCTTTTCTTCCCACAAATAGAGCTTTCTTTTGGTGGTATTTGATCACCTCTGCGTTTTTTATTTTTTGCGCTATATACAAAAATAGAGCAACATTTTTGAAAAAAAACAATATTTTTTACTTTTTGTTATAAGAAAAATCAAATAAACTAAATTTTAGTCAATCATTTAGGCCAAAATTTATTTAGCCATATGTCTTTAGTAAAAAAAAATCGCAATCATTTTTTTTTTAGCTATCTAGCGGGAACAGCGACACTAAAACAGCGATCAGAAAAATGATCGCTTAGTGACGCTGGCAATAGGGAGTGAAAGGGTTAACTAGGGTGGTGATCAAGGGGTTAAAACTTTATTAGGGGGGTACGGGGGCTACCCTGAACCTAACACTAACTGACTGTCACACTGCCTGTCACACTCACACTAAATACAGTAATCATACATGTATGATTACTGCATTCAGTGACACTGTGACAGGGGGAGGGGGGGCGATCGCAAGGGGTTAATGTGACTGTGTGTAGTGTGTGTCAGTGTAGTGTTAGTGCAGACTTACTGTGCGATGTGATCTCTCCTCAGCGGTGGTTGAAAAATACGCTGAGGGGAGACAAAAACGAATAGCCGTCCCCTCACCCCGGATCGCTCGGCCAGCTACAGGGACCTCCGTATGTACAGGGGGGGTCCGATCGGACCCCCAAACCCCCTCAAGGCACCAACGTATATATACGTTGATGTGCCTGTCAGTGCCATTCTGCCGACGTAAATGTACATGCGGCGGTCCTTAACCAGTTAAAGAACCAAACCTTGAGCTGCAGGTAGGATGGACAAGGGTGTAGAGTTGTGCCTTGAGACAGTAGATTCGGCCTGAGAGGTAGGAGAACTGGGTCTCGATAACTGAACAGGGATTTGTGTGTTTACACACATCCCCGTTCTAGCTCCCGTGCCTGCGATCAGGCATCGGGTCCCACACTGTGCAGTGGGCACACACCTGCTGTAGCTGTTTAAAGGGCCTTTGTACAGATACAGCATTTTGCAGGAACGAGCCAATCTGACAGCAGCTGGTTGGCTAGTAGTTAATGTTGTTATGCAGTGCTTAAATGAAAGTAATATCAAATTAGATTTAGGTACCTATCCTGGTTGTATGAAAAAAATATTTCTTATAAATTGTGTTTATCTAGTAGAAATATTTTTTTTTAAAGAACTGTATCCTATTTGCAACCAATACTTAGTTCATCTAAGGAAAACTAAACGTGCACAATAATTACTAATTTCTGAGAGTTACTAAACATTTTAATTTTAACTGTGGCATACAGTACCCAATGAACCCTCAGTTACAATTATTTTGTCTGCCTGCTAACCATTTGTTAGGTTAGTTTGTATCACTAAGTGACAATGAAAACCAAATGTGACAGTAAGAGAAAGAGCCAAGAATGTGATATAATGTTTGTAAACCAAACCATGACTGCTCCCAATCCATAACGCCAACAGAAATTCAATTCAAAGTTTGTTTATTACAGTTTGACTCGCTAATTTGTAATGAAAAATGACAAAAGTGACTATGACAAGATAAGCTGATACTCCGAGAGGATTAGCCACAAAATATAAAGTTTAATCCATTTTCTCTTAGACAAAGTACAATTTTTAATGTCAGATATGTTTATACTACATCAATTACATTTTTGAATGCACTATAATGTTTCCTACGATGTGCATTTTTGTTGTTCTAACCATTCCCTTTTCTCCCTTACAATGATCATTTCACTCTGTAACTGAAGCTTGTTTATAGTGAAGTACATGTCAGGGATGCAATGGAATTTGGAAAAGTCGTCTTCCTCAAACACAAAACAGAAGTGGCCCAGTCCTTTGTCCAAGAGTATTTTTTAAATTACTTATTAATTGAATTGAGTTCATATTTTGCAATGCCACAAAAGTATTTGCAGTAATTATATATCGTGTAAATATCAAACACTTCATGATGCGATGAGTATCGCATCACATTAAGGATCCAGCATCCTTTGAAATGCACATATGCTATAAATAGTGGACGATCTCTAGTACCCAAGTTTTTTCCCAGACCACACCCAGGTAACCCTTAAGCCTCGCACACACGATTGGATTTTCCGCAGACAAAACGTCAGACTTTTGTCCAAAGGGCGTTGGCCAGGAACATGTCTTGCATACAAACCGCACACAATTTTTGGTCCAACAAACACGAACGTAGTGATGTACTACGTGGTTTTTCAACTCTTGAGCCCCACCCTTTGGGCACCGTCCGCTAATGTTGTGTTTGGTGAGCATTGATTCTGAGCATGCGTGTTTGTACTTGTGTACACACGATAGAAAAATCTGACAACAGACCGTTGTCCACGGAAATTTTTTAAGCCTGCCATCCAACATTTGTTGGCAGAAAGTCTGACAATTGTCTGATGGAGCGTACAAACAGTCTGTCATCACACAATTCCCATCGGAAAAGCCAATCATGTGTACAAGGCTTAAAGGGGTTGTAAAGCTTAATTTTTATTTATTTTTAAATAACAAACATGTCATACTTACCTCCACTGTACAGTTCGTTTTGCACAGAGTGGCCCTAATCATCCTCTTCTAGGGTACCTCGTGGCTGTCTCGGCTCCTCCCAGCAATAGCTAACCCCCATGGGAAGCTCTCTCCCGAGGGGGTTACCTTGCGGGCGCGCTCCCGTCTCATACATTCTGCATTCATAGACACAGCCAATGGCTGTGCTGCTATCAATCTATCCAATCAATGCAGAGACTCCATGGAGAAGAGGACGCCCTTGGGGGACAATCCAAGCAGGTGAATGGGCTCAGGTAAGTAAAATGAGGGGGGTGCTGGGGGGCCGTCATTGCAAGATGTTTTATCTACCTTAATGCATAGGATGCATTAAGGTGAAAAAACACCAACCTTTACAACCACTTTAAGGCTGGTAATAGCAACATATGAAAGTACAAAAAAAAATATGAATTCAATTCTGGATAAAATACACTATGACTGGCTGCACTGGTCTGGTGACATGTACTGCTGTGACGGTAATCAGAGACAATGACTGGCTGCACTGACATATAGCGATATCAGAGCAGCCAGCTATGGTACATGATCATTGCATAAGCAATACAATGTCACCATTGCTTTGGTGGCAGTGTGTAAAAAAATAAAATAAAAAATTTAGAATAAAAAAAAACAATATATATATATAAACACACAAGTTTTAGGCAGATGCGAAAAAATGCTGCAAATGAAGAATGCTATCAGAAATAGAAGTGTTAATATAATCCGATACTTAGCACCATCTAGTGGCTGAATATGGTATTAACCATTTTACATTAAAGGAAAACAATCGACCAATGCAGGAAATAGCATTATGACATTCATTTTTTTGCCTCATGCGCACAAAACAAATGTACATGTGCTTTTACTGAGTGAAATGTCATGTAAATAAAATAAATAAATACATACAACCCTATGTGTGGCTGTCTTTTAAATTCATGCTTATGTTGGAAAGACAACTATAGGTCTAAAATAATTTACCCACTTTAAAGTGATTGTAAAGTTATTTAAATAAAAAAATAAGAAACATGTCATAAAGTGCCTTGAAAAAGTATTCATACCTTTTTTTTTTATTTTGTCACGTTACAACCAAAAATGTAAATGTATTTTATTGGGATTTTATGTGACCAACACAAAGTGGCACATAATTGTGAAGTGGAAGGAAAATGATAAAGGGTTTTCAAATAGTTTTACAAATAGAAGCCCAAGGCAAGCAAGGACTAGAATGCGCACGCAAATGCGAGCATGTGCGTGTCCACAGATTCTGGTGCCCAGCAGCCTATTTAAACTGAGAGTCTGCCTGACCTCAGTGTTGGATTGCTTTCAACTCTAGTTCCTGTGTTTCTGATTCTAGAAAGTCTGCTAAACTTGTTCCTGACCCAGCTATGTCTGACAACTTAAATCGGGAAGTTCATTGGAGGAGCAAAGAGTTCAAGGTTCAGCAGAAGTCAAGGCAGTGTTGTCCAATGGTTCAGAGCACTGTCCAGCATCTCATGTAGCTCATAAAGAAGAGTCATATCCAGACACAGCAGAGGTCAAGTCCAGGACCTGACATACACACACATATTTTATCGCTCCTTCTCTACAGCCAGAGGATCTAATGAATTGGTTCATTAATTAAATCCTCCTTCTCCCCTTTCTCTGCTGTGCGAGGAAGGTGAGCACTTACTATTATAAACAGTACTAAAAGTAATAACGTGGCACAGAACAGCTCTAATTGGCTCTTTGCCTGTCACCAATGTTCTCTGCTGTCTAATGTAGCGCTTACATTTTCCACTCACCTACTCACATTCAGGCCTGGACTGGGACAAAAATTTGGCCCTGGACTTCATCCAGACTGGCCCACTTTGACAGGTCTCTCCCATAAATGCCTGACAACTTCCGCACCCCCCCCCCCCCCGGCCACCCAAGCCCCCTCTCCTCCTTTATTGGAGTAGAACGTCTGGTACTGGTACTTTTATAGGCAGTACCAGTGAGGAAGCTAGACATTATTTAACCCGGGCCAAAGAATCAGTTCGGTGCCCCCTTATGGGACAAGATTAAGTGAGAAACTCCCAGGTCATAGCTATTGAGTTGGCTGTCTGTCCTCTCCCCCATGCTCCTGTCACCCCCCTGCTCCTCTGGTCCTCCCCCTGCCTCTCTGTTCCCCCCAGGTGAGTGCTGCAGGGAGGGAGAGGAGGTGAGCGCTGCGGGAAGGGAGAGACAGAGGAGCGGAGGGGGGCGGCGGTCCGCTGAGCCACCGGGAAACTCCCTGTAGTCCCGATGGCCAGTCCATCCCTGCTCGCATTTTGTGAGTGGAAAATGAGGGCTGGTGAGGAGCTAGGCTGCCTGAGAGTGGGGCGGTGAGCACCACCAGTGGGCGGTGTTGATCGGGACTCGTTCCCCCAGCGATCGCCATGGTGAAAGAGAGCATGGAGTTAGAGCAGAGCCACAGGATCACTGAGTGGTATAACACGCTGTAACAGCTTATGTTGAAACTGTCTCCGCTCTGCTCACCCTGCCTCCTCCTAACCCCGTGCCTGTGATAGACAGAATGCATCCCAGCATTGGACTCGCATTCTGTCTGACACAGCCGGCCGTCCTCTCACTTCCTCCGCCATGGCAAGGCTGCCATGTGGGGCACAGTGAGGCTGCAATGGGGGCACAGTGAGGCTGCAATGTGGGGCACAGTGAGGCTGCAATTTTGGGAACAGTGAGGCTGCAATGGGGCAGGGTGAGGCTGCAATGTGTGGCACGGTGATGCTATAATGGGGACATGGTGAGGCTGCAATGTGGGGCAAAGTGATGCTGCCATGTGGGGCACGGTGAGGCTGCAATGTGGGGCACGGTGAGGCTGCAATGTGGGGCATGGTAAGGCTGCAATGTGGGGCATGGTGAGGCTGAAATGGGGGCACGGTGAGGCTGCAAGGGTGGGCACGGTGAGGCTGCAATGGGAGCACAGTGAGGCTGCAATGGTAGGCACGTGAGGCTGCAATGTCGGCACAGTAAGGCTGCAATAGGGGCACAGTGAGGCTGCAATGGGGCACAGTGAGGCTGCAATTTGTGGCACAGTGAAGCTGCAATGAGGGCACAGTGAGGCTGAAATGGGGGCACAGTAAGTCTGCAATATGTGGCACGGTGAGGCTGCAATGTTTCGCACGATGAGGCTGCAATGGGGCACAGTGAGGTTGCAATGTGCGGCACAGTGAGGCTGCAATGTTGGTCACGGTTAGGCTGCAATGTTGGGCATGGTAAGGCTGCAATACATGCTGAGGCTGCAATGGTGGGCACGATGAGGCTGCAATGATGGGTACAGGTCATGCCGCAATGATGGGCACAGGTCACACTGCAATGATGGGCACAGATCACGCTGCATTGATGGGCACAGGTAAGCCTGTAAGGTTATGCTGAGGGGAACTGATAAATGTGTTGTTAATATTTATATTTGTAACTTAATTCTGCATAAAACATTTAAGTCTCAATTTATGAGATAATTTATGAGGGTGTGATAAGGGGCAGGGCAGGGTAGGGATTAGGTGGGGCAACTGGTGGTGAGTAACTCTTGAGGATTGGCTAGTAGCTCAGGACTTGAAATTTTTATCCCTGCTAATGAAAGAAGGAGCAGCAGCTTTGTGCAAGCGCAAGGCAGGTTCACAAAGGTTGTTATGTTACATTATATGCTAAAGAAATGCAATACAACTTTCCTTTTAGTTTGCATTAAACATGTATGTAAACACTTTTTAAAATAGGGTTTAATAATGAAAAGGTCAGAATGATGCAAATAAAATATTTACAGAAAAAGGGCATTACAAAGAAATAAAGAGACAATTAAACAACAGAGAAATAAAGAGTTTAAAAGGAAGAATACTTGCAAGTCCAGCGAATAAGCCAAAACAGTACAGTGGCTCTCAGAAGTCCTGTTAGGCCGCGTCCACACGAGGAGATTTATCCGATGAAAACGGTATGTCTGTTGGGCTATTTTGGTTTGATCTGTGTACACACGATCAAACCAAAATCCCCGCGGACAGACATCGCGGTGACGTGGTGGTGACGTTGACGCCGCGACGTCACCGAATCAGGAAGTAAAATACTTCCACGCATGCGTCGAATCCATACGACGCATGGGGGAGATTTCGGTCCGCTGGTTAGGCGTACTAACCAGCGGACATGTCGGACAGACGGGTTTCCAGCAGACACGTTTTAAAGCATGCTTTAAGGCCGCGTACACACGAGGAGACGCCGCCACGTCACCAAACCAGGAAGTAAAATACTTCCACGCATGCGTCGAATCCATACGATGCATGCATGAGATTTCGGTCCGCTAGTTAGGCGTACTAACCAGTGGACATGCTTTAAAACTTTTGTCTGCTGGAAACCTGTCTGCTCGCCTGTACACACGATCGAATCTGTCCGCTGAAACTGGTCTGTGGACCAGTTTCAGCAGATATATTCGATCGTGTGTATGCGGCCTTAGGTGTTGCTTGGTTTAACCACTTAACAACCACCTGCCGAAAAATAACGGCGGCAAGGTGGTTGCTTAACTCTGGGACGGGTCACGGATCACGGTAAATCGACGCTGATGGCGGCGGTTTACAATGTGATCGCACCGTCCAATGACGGCGCGATCAGATGTAAACAGACCGGCGTCATTTGATGACGCCGGTTCCTCCCTCCTCTCTCTGTACCGATCGGTACAGTGTCAGAGGGGGAGCAAGGATGGCGGTAGCGCTGTGGATGGATCTGTGACTATTGCAGTCACAGATCCATCCATCCCTGCAACCCCCCCAGCAATACTCAGCATACCCCCCAGCAATACTCAGCATACCCCCCCAGCAATACTGTGCATACCCCCCCAGCAATACTCAGCATACCCCCCCAGCAATACTCAGCATACCCCCCCAGCAATACTCAGCAGTACCCCGGCGCAATACTCAGCATATCCCGGCGCAATACTCTGCAGTACCCCGGCACAATACTCTGCAGTACCCCGGCGCAAAACTCTGCAGTACCCAGGCGCAATACTCTGCAATACTCTGAACAATACTCTGCAGTACCCTGGCACAATACTCTGCAATACTCTGAACAATACTCTGCAGTACCCCGGCGCAATACTCTGAACAATACTCTGCAGTACCCCGGCGCAATACTCTGCAATACTCTGAACAATACTCTGCAGTACCCCGGCGCAATACTCTGCAATACTCTGAACAATACTCTGCAGTACCCCCTGCGCAATACTCTGCTATAATCTGAACAATACTCTGCAGTACCCCCTGCGCAATACTCTGCAATACTCTGAACAATACTCTGCAATAACCCCCTGCGCAATACTCTGCAATACTCTGAACAATACTCTGCAATAACCCCCTGCACAATACTCTGCAATACTCTAAACAATACTCTGCAATACTCCCTGCGCAATACTCACTGCAAAATTCTCCCTGCGCAATACTCCCTGCGCAATACTCTGCGGTAATTTTTTTTCAGGCTTCCCAGCCTAGAGGTGAGATGTGGGGTCTTATTGACCACATATCTCACTGAAGAGGACCTGTCACGCTATATTCCTATTACAAGGGATGTTTACATTCCTTGTAATAGGAATAAAAGTAATCAAAACATTTATTTTTGGGGAAAAAGGTGTCAAACTAAAATAAATAAAGTAAAATGAACAATAAAAAAAAAACTTAAAGCGCCCCTGTTCCCGCGTGCTCGTATACAGAAGCGAATGTGCACGTAAGTCCCGCCCACATATGAAAACGATGTTCAGACCACACATGTGAGGTATCGCTGCGAACGTTAGAGCGAGAGCAATAATTTTGGCCCTAGACCTCCTCTCCAACTAAAATGATGTAACCAGTAAAAATATTTAAAGCGTCACCTATGGGGATTTTTAAGTCGCGAAGTTTGGCGCTATTCCACGAGCGTGTGCAATATTGAAGGGTGATATGTTGGGTATCTATTTACTCGGCGTAACTTCATCTTTCATATTATGCAAAAACATTGGGCTAAATTTAATGTTTTTTTTTTTAAAAGCACAAAACTGTTTTATTTCCAAAAAAAATGTGTTCGAAAAATTGCTTTGCAAATACCATGCGCGATAAAAAGTTGCAACAACCGCCATTGTATTTTCTAGGGTCTTTGCTAAAAAAGCATGTTTTGGGGTTCTATGTAATTTTCTAGCAAATAAATGATGATTTTTACATGTAGGAGAGAAATGTCAGAATTGGTCTGGGTGCTCCAGAACGCCTGATGGTGCTCCCTGCATGTTGGGCCTCTGTATGTGGCCACGCTGTGTAAAAGTCTCACACATGTGGTATCGCCATACTCGGAAGGAATAGCAGAATGTGTTTTGGGGTGTAATTTGTGGTATACATATGCTGTGTGTGAGAAATAACCTGCTAATATGAAAATTTTGTGGAAAGGAAATAAAAATGAAAAAAATCTTGATTTTGCAAAGAATTGTGGGAAAAAATGACAACTTCAAAAAACTCACAATGCCTCTTTCTAAATACCTTGGAATGTCTTCTTTCCAAAAAGGGGTCATTTGGGGGGTATCTGTACTTTTCTGGCATGTTAGGGTCTCAAGAAATGAGAGAGGCCGTCAGTACATTAGAAGTGATCAAATTGATCAATTTTCAGTAATTGGTACCATAGCTTTTAGACCCTATAACTTTCACCCAGACGAAATAATATCTAAAAATGTTTTGTTTTGTTACCAAAGATATGTAGCAGTATACATTTTAGGCGAAGTTTATGAAGAAAAATTACTTTTTTGGCAAAATGTTATAATAGAAATGAAGAAAAATTATTTTTTTTACAACATTTTCGTTCTTTTTTCATTTATAGCGAAAAAAATAAAAACCGCAGAGGTGATAAAATACCACCAAAAGAAAGCTCTATTTGTGGGAAAAAAAGGACGAACATTTGATTTGGTTACAGTGTTGTATGACTGAGTTATTGTCATTCAAAATGTAAGAGCACCGAAAGCTGAAAATTGGTCTGGTTATTAAGTGGGTTTAAGTGCCCAGTGGTCAAGTGGTTAATGAGAGCTGTCAAACTTTCCTGGCATTCCTTTTTTTATTTGGGATCAAAGGGGGGTTGACAGAGGCCATCTGACCAATTAGGCATCTGAGAAGGGGTTTCTAGGATGTCACTATGGTTATGATCCAAAGATAGTTTTCTATAGGTACTCATATCTCTGATGCCGCGTAAACACGACCGGTTTTAATGTGATGGAAAAAACGAAATTTTCTCAACGTGATTCTTGTCAAGCCTGCCTTGCATACACACGATCGTGAAAAAAAATGCTCGAGCAAAGCGCGGTGACGTTCAACACGTACGGTGGCACTATAAAGGGGAAGTTCCATTCAAATGGCGCCACCCTTTGGGCTGCTTTTACTGATTTAGTGTCAGTAAAAGTTCGGCGAGAGACGGTTTGCGATTTTCAGTCTTCGTGCTTTTTTGTCTGTTACAGCGTGCCAAATGTGCTATCTGCATTACAAATGCTAGTTTTACCAGAACGAGTGCTCCCGTCTCATAACTTGCTTCTGAGCATGCGTGTTTTTTTCACGACATGAAAAACAACGAGGAAAATTAGAGCATGTTCTAAATTTTTAATGCCCATTTTTCGTGTTGAGAAAAATGCTCGTGTGTACGCGGCATGAGAACCTACCGGTGTAAAGCCTGCTAACATGCAGATTGTTGTCTAGCTTAAATGTAGCTTTGAAAGGAATATAGATATGATTTTTTTTCCGAATGCCCAGTTTGCCTAGGAGATGAATTGAGCTTGTTCTGCTCCCAGTATTCCTAGTGCAGCAGTGTTTAGATTTAAAACTGTAACTATAAATTAAGTGAGGGAGGTAAGTATGTCCATATTCTGGCTATGCTATTATTAGTTATGAAACATGACACGCTGAAGTTTTAAGCCTCGTACACACGCTCGGTTTTCTCGGCAAGAACTAGCAAGAAAACTGCTGGCAGAGCCTTCTTGCTGAGTAAACCGAGTGTGTGTACGAGGCTTTCAGGTTTCTCGTCTGGAAATCTGGCCAGAATCTCGATGAGAAAAATAGAGAACCTGCTCTCTATTTTCTCGTCGAGATTCTTGTCGGCCTGTTTCCTGACGAGAAACCCGAGAGTGTGTATAGTTACCTGTCGCCGTGGAAACCTGTGCATGCTCAAAATGACTTTGACAAATGTGCGGTAGCTTCCACGACATAGGTAGGGTGACGGAAGATGGTGGCAACAGCATCGAATGTGACGACCTCACTGCGTTCTTGCCTTTCAAGAGAACCGCTGTTCTTTTGAAAGGTCTGTGTGTACATTTCGGTGGCAAGAGATTCTTGCCAAGAATCTCATTGGAAAAAACGACGTTTTTTTCCTGACAAGATTCTTCCCCGTGTGTACAAGGCCTCAGCGTTAAAACTGCTAACTTGTCTGCAGAGATGTGTATTGGCCATCCTCTCCATTGAGCTATTTAAAACTAGTACCAGTAAAGTCCAAACAAGTTTTTTTGTATATAGTAGTTAACATGTGGTACCTCCCTAATAGCCAATTATTTTTTATTTTGCTATTTACGACCGGTATCTGATATTTCTCTGGATTGCACAGCTTGCAAGAGTGACAGTTTTAGGGTTTCTAGACTTAAATTGTCGATTGGGTAATTTATTGTGTCTGATCAATGAATTAATAAGGTCCTGGCATCAGTTTACAGTTTGTGTATTGTATAAAGTGAAAGAAGGAGGGGGAAAGGCATCAGAGCGGCTGGATCTCTGGTTTAAAAATAAAGAAGCTAATGACAAATAAAATGTAACGGCTGAATGTGAACAAAATGACTGCTACATACACACACCGCTATTCGTAAGCCTGGTATGCATGACCATTACAACTAGCACTACTGTGAAGTTAACAAGTAAGCCCTTTATACAGTGTTGCTCATCTTCCCTTAAAAAAGTAATTAGTTACAATTACAAGTTACTTGCCCGAAAAAGAAAATTGACTTAGTGACTCAGTTACTTTATTGGCAAAGTAACTAGTTACTCGGAAAAGTAACTGAGATTTTTTTTGCAGCTAATCAACCTGCAGCCCCACATTTCATGATGTGCTAGCTCAGGGGATCTTAGGCCAGCAGTCCTCTCTCGCTTAATTTTAACACTGGGTAAATGCTTGTGTTGAGATTTCCGGATCTCTCTTCCACTTTCTGCACTCCTTTCCACTCCCGGCTCTCTCTTCCACTCCCGGCTCTCTCCTCCACTCCCGGCTCTCTCCTCCACTACCAGGTCTCTCCTCCACTGCCAGGTCGTTACTCCATTCCCAGCTCTCTCCTCCACTCCTGGCTCACTTCTCCACTCCCAGCTCTCTCCTCCACTCCCGGCTCTCTCTTCCACTCTTGGCTCTCTCTTCCACTCCCGGCTCTCTCTCCCACTCCCAGCTCTCTTCCCTACTCCCAGGTCTCTCCCCTACTCCCAGGTCTCTCCTCCACTGCCAGGTCTCTCCTCCACTGCCAGGTCATTCCTCCATTCCCAGCTCTGCCTCCTCCCGTGACGCTGCTTGTGACTCACCGTCCGACCACCTGACGCGGCCGCGTCGAAATGTCACTCCGTACACTCCCAGCCACCCGATACTGTATCGGGTGGCTGTGAGTGTAACGGAGTGATGTTTCGACGCGGCCACGTCAGGTGGTTGGATGGTGAGTCACAAGCAGCGTCACGGGAGGAGGTAGAGTCTGCCCGGACTGCCCGGCGTATGGCGAATGCGATACTTGTCGGCGATGGAGAGGCACAGGTACATCCGGTGTACGCGGCATTACATGTCTTCTCAGTGCGCTCTAAGTAATTTCGGTAACGCCGGCCAGTAATGGGAACAGCGTTGCCGAGAGGGCAAAAGTAATCTGATAGATTACTCGTTACCCTCAGGAGGCCCATCGTTACCTAACGGCGTTTATTTAAATGCCGTTAGTTACAACACTGCCTTTATATACTTTACAGCATTCTGATTTCACTAAAACAACTTGATAGGCATGCCCACATGTTCTAGTGCTAATTCACACAGAAACCAACTAGGGTATGGAATGTTTCTAAAAGAGGATAACACACAATACATTGCAGGTTGTGCCCCTAGGTAATAATTGACTGCCATATAGATTTATATGAAGTTTTCTTCTGGAATATCTACTGACTTTTCACAGGGACAATGAATGACAAATGTCCACATAACTGTAGAATGGAAAAATAGGATTTTTGTATACAGCTTACCTGTAAAATCCTTTTGTTGGGAATACATCACGGAACACAGAGCCTTAATTCCTTAATAGGTTATGTAGTCACCACAGGTGATTGGACACTGGTTAACCCAATTAGAATTGAGTTCCTCCCCTATATAATCCCTCCCAAATGGAGAGTGCCTCAGTTTTGTAGCAAAGCAATAAGTGTCCAACGTTTAACTCCGAAGAGGGGCGGGAGCTCTTAGTCCCATGATGTTTTCCCAAGAAAAGGATTTTACAGGTAAGCTGTATAAAAAAAATCCTATTTTCTTGCTTATACATCACGGGACACAGAACCTTAATTACCTAATGGGATGTCCCATAACAATGCTTAAATTGAGGGGAGGGAGACACAGATCAGAAAACAAGACCACCATCGGGCCAGAGGTTCTATACTGCTGCCTGCAGTACACTACGCCCAAAGGCGGCATCCTCGTAACCTCTCACATCTTCCTGGTAGAACTTAGTAAATGTATGGACAAAAGACCAAGCAGTAGCCTTACAGATTTGAGCCATGGAGGCCTGGTGATGCACTGCCCATGAAGCACCAACTGCTCTAGTCGATTGCGCCTTCACCTGAAAAGAAGGAATCTTCTTTTCTAAACCATAGGCCTGAATAATGAGTTGTCGAATCCAACATGCAATAGTAGATTTTGACTCTGCCTGGCCCTTCCCTGGGCCCTGGCAGAATAAACAAACAATCAGTCTTTCGTATCTGAGCCGTAGCTTGCAGATAAGCTTTCACCGCTCTAACAACCGCTAGAGAATGTAGACCTTCTTCCTTCGCGGACTGCGGATCTGGAAAAAAAGACGGTAAGAAAGTCGGGTGAGGACGCAACACCACCCTGTCATCATGAATAATCATATATGGTTCTTTACATCAATTCCGATACCCTCCTTACTGAGGAGGATATGGCTACGAGAGAAAAGCTGTTTCTTTGTCAAAAGACTCAAAGAAGCATGGTGTAATGGTTCAAAAGGTAGCTTCTGTCAAACAAACAATACCAAATTCAAATCCCATGGGCACACGGTAGACTTAACCGGCGGATTCAATCGCAATGCTCCCTGAACAAAGGCCCGGACTAGGGAATGAGAGGCAAGCGGTTTAAAAAGAATACAGACAAGGCCGAGATCTGGCCTACTTCATATTTAAGCCCAACTGAAGAAAGGCAAGAATCCTATTAATGGCATACTTCCTAGCATGCCACCTTCTGGGTTCACACCAGGAAACATATGCCTTCCAGATTCTGTAGTAGATGAGCCTGGTGGCCAGCTTCCTAGCATTAACCAGACTGCATAGGACTGGACCTGAGAACCCACATTTCTCAGAATGTGGGTCTCAACAGCCAAACCGTCAAATTTAGACTTTGTAAGGCAGGATGGAATATTGGCCCTTGCGATAGTAGGTCTGAGCATTGTGGGAGAACCCAAGGACTTCCCACTGCCATCCTTATGATTTCTGCGTACCAGGGTCCCCTGGGCCAAGCCAGGGTGACCAAAATCACTGGCTTTCCTTCCCCTTTTTACTCTCTGAAGGAATCGCGGGAGAAGCGGAACTAGATTGAATGCATAAATCAGAGAAAAATAAGATTGAGAGTGCTTCTACTTTATACGAACAAAAGCCCATGCTTAACAATTCGTTAAATCCTATGGAAAACTGTGTATTTATTTACAACTGATTATAGTCAGCCATGTTTTACTGCCTTGGGGGAACTCGGATGGGTGTAACATGCATACAGATACAATTTCAGAAATGTTTTTGCACCTTACTTCCTCTTAGGAGACTCCACATTCAGCTGTGATACTGAATTGCAGGTGGCTTAAGTGAAGTGTTCAGTATGTACTATGATGTCACCCAGTAGTAAGCTGATCTCGGGGGAAGATGAACTCCCCCTGCCTTAGCATTCAATTAAAGACATTATTGTCTTTAGCAGCCATGCCCTTTGATAAATGTCAGCTTTCTTCCACAGCTTAAGTTTAACAACTAATGTCATATGTCTTCTAATGCTTGAGATTTTGAATTGGAAAATACAGCTGGACAGCACCATATTCATAAAACATATAAAGTCTCCTATTGAAGTTGCATCAAAGAATTTAAAACAAACAGAAAAGATGGATTATTTTAGAGAATGTATTTGCTTTATTAAGATTCATGTGATGGACGACATTGAAACTAGCAATATTGAGGAGACCAGACATAGTTTTGCCTACAAACTGCCTTGCCTAAAATGCAAAGTTCTGTTTTAAAAAAATTCAGGTATTCTGTTGTAATGTCACTGAATCTGATTTGCTTTTATAATACATTACAAACTGTCATTCCTGATTTCCTTCTAATGGCGCTTACACACGACCATTTTTATTTTTTTTTCACAAGAAAACACAGGACCATTAAACTTTTAATGACCATTTTTCACATCGAGAAAAATGCTCTGGAGCCTACACACGATCGTTTTTAATGACCAATTTAAAAAATGTGTGTCATGAAAATAGATTGAGGAAAAAGGACTCCATAGTGCAGAGGGTGACTGAGCCTCCTTTCCCCGTAGAAGCCCGTTTGGATGAAACGCCGCGTCGGGTGGAGCCTAGCATCGCTGACGTCACCACGTTCACTAGCTTACCAGCTGATCGTTCCGATCTATAGCTGGAAGCAACTGCACATCATCTTGTATCTGTCGTGAGGACTTTTTATATGTGCAAAGTGGAGGACTGTTTTTAAGCTTATGTCAGTGCAAACTGAATAAATGTAGAATTTTTTTTTAATCCTCTGCACTATGAAGTCCTTTTTCCTCAATCTATTTTTATGATACATCCGAGTTTCATCTGAGTGCAAGTATCACATCTTGGATTACATGGTGGAAACTTTCTGTCTATGCCCCTGAGTGTTCCTGAGTGGTCTGGAGAAACCAACAGTGGAGCAATCCCCGGGATCAAGCCTTGGATATCAACGCTGAGTGCCTGACTGACCCTTTGAAGGGTCCATCGTTGCGGTAAGCGGCCATCCATTACTCCTCAGATTAGAGTAGATGATTTCTACCAGCTGATCCATTTCACCTATGTGTCATTAAGAGTGCTATTCTCTTCGAACTGTGTGTCTATGGTTTCTGGATAAAATGTTTTGAGCACATAAGCCTTGGAATCACATATGGGACTTTGCTGATATTGTCTTTTCCACACACAGTGTTATTATCTATTTGTTCACATAATATTTTTATATATGTTATATAGTTGCACACTTTTTTTCCCTTCTTTTATACATGTTGTTGGGAGCCTCATATTGGGCTTCCTTGTTATTAGGTGCAGCACTTTCATATTTATTTTAACAATATTCCTTTTTCATAACCATTTGTTTAGGGGGTCTAAGCGCGGATTGTCTTTGCCTTTAGTAAGTGTCTATCCGTAGGCTTGTGAAAAAGGCAGTGTTTTCAAGCCTTTACGGAAGGCCATCAAGGAGGAGGATGCTCGGAGCTGATGAGGGAGCTGGTTCCAAATACAATTCCCCAGTGTTTGGAGCCGGCGGCCACCCTTTGAAGCTCAGCGACTACATTGAATAATCACTAACAGGGCGTCAGTTGAACGAAGCTCTCTCTCGGTGGACAGTAGTGTTGTGTCATATTCGATAAGTACATCGGGCCTAGTTGTCAATAGGCCTGAAACACAAGACAGAGAGCCCTAGGCCGTGTACATGATCATACCGGTCCGATGAAACTAGTCTGCAGACCAGTTTCATCGGACCAGTTCGATGGTGTGTACGGCCCATCGGACCGTTGTCCGTCGGACCAAAGTTTTAAACCCTGCTTTAAAATCTGTCTGACAGACACCTGTCCGTCGGACAGGTTCGATGGTTAGTATGCAAAAGCATCGGACGAAAAACCCGCGCATGCTCAGAATCAAGTCGACGCATGCTTGGAAGCAATGAACTTCGTTTTTTTCAGCACGTCATTGAGTTTTACGTCACCGCGTTCTGGTCTGATCGGATTTTTGGTCCGATGGTGTGTACACACATCAGACCATCAGACCACTTCAGCCTGGTCCGATGAAAACGGTCCGTCGGACCAGTCTCATCGGACCGGTCTGATTGTGTGTACGTGGCCTTAAACTCGACCCGTTTTGCTATCGGGAGCCAGTGTAGATCCTTAAGCACCAGGGAGATGTGATTCCGCCTTGGGCAGTTTGTGACTAGTCTTGCCGCATGATTCTGTGTGATCTGCAACTGTTTTGTTCACTTCAGGGTTTGTTTAAAGTGTGTACAGAATGATCCAATATTAAAAACAACTGAGCTAGGTAAAAGTAATTTGTGTGCTGGCACCTCAGATGAACAAACATCCAATTCCCAAGTGAGCAGTTTATTACTGGTGGGCTCTTCAATCTGAACTCCAGTCAAATAATTATCTGGTTTGCTTGGTTCCTCCCAATAATGATGTACCAGGTTGTATTTTTTTTAAAGTTCAGTGTAGAACTGCTGATTTTACTCACTCTTTCCCTTAACGATGTCTCTATCAGTCCTGGAATAGTTCAGATTAATGCATCCTGGTAGAGGAATGTTCATGACCCTATACATTCTCTCCTTGATGCTGGGTATGTACCCCTGAACTACAACACCCATGAACATTCTGAATAAAGACATAATGTAGGCTGGCTCATGAGAGTGCTATTGGATGTCAAATGGGTGGTACCAATGGAATTGAGTAATACCTATGTAGACGTTCCCATCTGGAATGCTTTCTCTGCCCATCTATGTCTCCCTGTTTTAACTATGGACTACTTAAGCAAATTTTAGCATGTGAAGATAGCAGTGAGGGAATGGGTGGGGAAAGCATCACTGCTGTAAAATCTCACACGTTGTGACGCTAGTGCTGCCTGCTATAAACTACAGCAGGCAGCATCAGAGTAGTTCCTACATAAGTATACTGTTTAAAGGACTGGTCACCATAACAGTAAGCTGCACAACAGAAGCAATTCTTACCAATTACGACATAGAAACACTTTGCAGCACATGGGAATAAAACTAAAATAATATTACCACTTTGTACAGTTTATTTAATTTACTGTATATAGTAGATTAGCTTTAATAATAACTGGCGCCAGACTTATTTTGTCATCAATATCAGCCATGTCAATTGGGTGTTTTTTCTTAGGGCCACGTGTGACCCTCTTTTGTTCTGCTCTGTGGCTTGACACTGGTTTGGGGATTTAAATTGTGTATTGCCTCAACTATTCTCTGGGTGATAACGGTTACACTCCCATGCAATATTTTTCAGCTGAATACTTTGGGCAATATTTTATAAGACAAATGTTGTTAATTTCAGTTATACATATAATATTAATTACCAAATTTCTCCTGTTTTTTTTCCAGACCTATGTTGGTGCAGCCACCATCAGACCTACAGTCCCAAAACTAGGGGGTAGGTTATTGGCTTCATTGTGAATTTGAAATTCCACTCAATTTGGCCCAATGCTTCATTTGAATTTGACATAAATGGCATATAGCATTAATCTAGCATTTCAAATGTGCCAGGCTTAGAAAAGCTACAAAGTGAGTCTTTTTTATGTGAAATTCCAGCCCAATTTACATTTCAAGGCTCGTACACACAATCAGTTCAAACCGATGAAAACGGACTGAGGTTAGTATGCATGAGCATCGGTTAAAAATCCACGCATGCTCAGAATCAAGTCGACACATGCTTGGAAGCATTCAACTTCGTTTTTTTCAGCACGTCGTTGTGTTTTACGTCACCGCATTCTGACATGATCGGTTCATTAACCGATGGTGTGTAGGCACATCAGTCCATCAGTCAGCTTCATCGGTAAACCGATGAAAACGGTCCGTCGGACCGTTCTCATCGGATGGACCGATCGTGTGTACGTGGCTTTAAAAGTCCACTAAAAGTGCACTTGTGTTAAATTTTTTCCTTCTCTTTTGAAGGTCTTTTGTATCAGGTATTTCTTTTATCTTTTTATGTCTTGTCTTATCTGTCTTCTAATTTCTTGTCCTTCTCTGGCTGGATTCACATTCAAAAACATTTAAAAATAAAACATAACAACACTGCAATTTAATTAGAACAGGCTTTACAGAAGTAGAAAATAGGCTCTAGCTGTTTTCCTATGTTTAAATCTGTTGCTTCCTAACCTGTTGCCACCCACATCACATATGTGAAGCAGCAAAAGGGTGGGCTTTAATGCCCATATGTCACACATATGTGCCACTGGGCGGCCAATGTTTCTGTGCTGAGAGCAAGCTCACTGCACAGTCCCACCATAGGGACTGAGCAGTCAAAGACCCCACTAGAAATCGATAGCTGGCTCAATTATCTCCTGATTTTATGACTGTTGTGACAGCTAATTACAGTGGTCAAATGATCGCTGTTTTTTTTTTCCCTGGGCATTCAGAACCTTTATAAAAGGACACCAAGACACTGATGAGCGGAAAGGGGTTAAAGTGTAAAGATGATTTTAAATAATCAACACTTAAGTTGGAACAAAACCCTAAACCTAAATCACCCCCATGCATAACTATACTTCCAAAAATGCATTTATTTTGCTACAGTCAGCTATGAATGATGGTAATGCTTGTTTACAGAATTTTAAGGACATCATATTATTTATAATATTAGAAAGTAGTACTTTGGTTTTGCTGCCAAAACATCTGGTGTGTTACATATAATTCTCTACTGTATTCCATCCAGAACATAATAGAATAATAAAAAATGGTAGTGAAGAAAACTGTCACAGTCTGACAGTGAACATATAAAAAGAAATTCTTATTGCTTCAGCACAAAGAAATAATGCATAAAAAGTATTTGGGCATTCATCTGAATTTAGAAGAATTATCAATATTCAAAAACTGTCTACATATCATAGTAGGCCAGTAATAAATGTTGTTGTCAAAAAAATGTAAAAAATGTAGGTACTATTATTATCAAATATAGTTGCAAATTTCCTTCAATTGACAGAGAAGTTTCATAAATGGAGCTTTAGGAACCATAACATTTCTTTTTGCATACTGTATATCCAAAATGATATACTGTAACTCTGATATATATAAATATATATATATATATATATATATATATATATATATATATATATATATATATATACAATATACATATATAATGGTTGTACACAAGGGACAGTCCTGTCCCCTCCTCCCCGAGGCTATTGGCTTGTTCGTAATTTTTTGCAACACGTTCTAACTAATTTATTAGACATGTGCACACTGAAATATTTTGTTTTGGAATTTCGTTTTCTTCCAAAAATTTAAATTATTTAGTTACTTCCGAAATTCGTTTTTATTTATTTTGTTTCGTTAAAAAATGCATTCGTTCCAAAATCTGAATTAATTAAGGTTGAATCTGTCTGGTGTCTGTCGAATGTTCTAAGAAGATTAGACGAAGCAGCGAAACTGTACGATGTCGTGATCGTACATTTCCGTTTGAATGCTCTGCCCACAAGCTATAGTAGAATTCTAATATTGTTTGACTAGTAATAATTATATTTATTAATTATTATTACTAGTCAACCAACATTAGAATTCTTCTATAGCCTATGGGTGGAGAATTTGACCACAAATGTCCGCTTGTGGCGATCGTATGTTTTTAGCTGCTTCGTCAAATCTTCATGTCTCTATAATGTCGAATCTTTTCTCTCTATGTCGAATCTTCACGTCTCTATAATGTCGAATCTTTTCTCTCTATGTTGAATAATCTCAGACTAATAGAATTAGGTTAGTTACATTCAACCGCAGATTCGATAGACACAGATCACTATTGTCACCGTCATGTCGAATCTTCTATCTATATCGAACTGTTGTTGCAACAAAACGAAAATAAAGCATTTTTGATGTCGGATCTTTCTGATTTCGGACTCTGTACATTCGTTATCGTTTGTTAGAACGAACGCAAAAATTCCCAAAATTCGGACAAAAATGCATTCGGATGAAAACGAATGCACATGTCTATAGATTACTGTATTTTTTTTTTTTCTTCCACATCAGACTTAACCCAAAGTTTTGAGGCGTAAGAGAGGTTCATCTTTGTTCCGCCCTTCATATTTCTACCTCGGATTCGCATCACTTGTGGTTGCTTCAATTAGTTTATTTAATTATTTGTTAAATTTTTTTATTTTTTTTTAAACAAATTACAGATAGCGAATCATGTACTTAATATGTAGCTCTTCCCCTCTTCCCATCCTTATATTATCCTCCCGCAGCCTATTTATATCCCCTCCCTCTGCTTCTTTCCTATTTACTCTATTAGATCGGGTCGACTAATCCCTTCTTTCTTTTATAGATTACTGTATACTATTTATTGATTATTATGGTAATTCTAAAAAAAATTATAATAGCTAAATAGCTTATAGAAATGTCCTTATAGTCTTCTTACGTTTAATTTATCATTACTATTAAATTATAAAAAAACATATATTAACAGAAAATAAATTGTAAAAATGATGTAGTGCCTCTTTTTTAAAGGATAGCATCTGTAAACACCTAGGGGCATATTATTAAAGCAGTGAATTGGACATTAACCACTTAAGACCCGGACCAATACGCTGGCAAATGACCCAAGGGGTTTTTGCGATTCGGCACTGCGTCGCTTTAACAGACAATTGCGCGGTCGTACGACGTGGCTCCCAAACAAAATTTGCGTCCTTTTTTTCCCACAAATAGAGCTTTCTTTTGGTGGTATTTGATCACCTCTGCGGTTTTTATTTTTTGCGCTATAAACAAAAATAGAGCGACAATTTTAAAAAAAATTCAATATTTTTTACTTTTTGCTATAATAAATATCCCCCAAAAATATATAAAAAAACATTTTTTTCCCTCAGTTTAGGCCGATACGTATTCTTCTACGTATTTTTGGTAAAAAAAATCGCAATAAGCGTTTATCGGTCGGTTTTCGCAAAATTTATAGCGTTTACAAAATAAGGGATAGTTTTATTGCATTTGTATTAATTATTTTTTTTTTTTTACTACTAATAGCGGCGATCAGCGATTTTTTTCGTGACTGCGACAATATGGCGGACACTTCGGACAATTTTTACACATTTTTGGGACAATTGTCATTTTCACAGCAAAAAATGCATTTAAATTGCATTGTTTACTGTGAAAATGACAGTTGCAGTTTGGGAGTTAACCACAGGTGGCGCTGTAGGGAATGTGTGCCCTAATGTGTGTGTTTACTACTGTAGGGGGGTGTGGCTGTAGGTGTGACGTCATCGATCGCGTCCCCCTATTACAGGGATGACGCGATCGATGCTCCGGCCACAGAGAAGCACGGGGAAGCCGTGTGTACACACGGCTCTCCCCGTTCTTCCGCTCCAGGGACGGATCGCCGCACTGCAGCGGCGATCGGGTCCGCGAATCCCGCGGTCCCGGTCCTGGAGCTTCGGACCGGGTCGCGGGCGCGCGCCCGCGGGCGCGCGCCCGCGACCCACGGCTGGGTACTAAAACCAACGTATATATACGTTGATGTGCCCAGCCGTGCCATTCTGCCGACGTAAATCTGCAGGAGGCGGTCCTTAAGTGGTTAACCAACTACTTACATATAGTTAATCATTCACTGCAATTCAAAACACATGGACCAGGAGGATTCACCTGCAGTAAATACTTGGTAAGCCTAGGTTCACATTGGAGTGATTTGTCATACAATTTGAGAGATCAAATCGCATGACAAGTCGCAGCCTATTGGGGGCAATAACACTGTTCCAACCGGTCCGACATTGATTTTGCGGTGTCGCACCGATTTGCAAAAGTAGTTCCTGCACTACTTTTGCAGATTTTAGATGCGACTTCAATAGACATCTGTGCATGAAACCACACAGATGTCTATCAAGTAGCATTTGAAATCGCACTCACCTTGCTACTTTGAAATTGCATAACTTCAAGTAAAGTAGCACGATTTCAAAGTAGCATCAATGTGAACCAGGGCTTAATGTCATAACCATTGCTTTATAAATGTGCCCCCTAGTCAACATCAATTGAAAAATGTAATCCATTGTCTGGGCAGATAGATACTTCCAGTCGGTAGGCATAACATATCTGCAAGCTAAAATGTAGATCAACATACACTAATGCCGTGTACACACAATGTTTTTTCCCGATGAAAAAAGTAAGATGGAATTTTTTCATCTTAGAAACCGATCATGTGTGGGCCCCATCTGACTATTTTTCCATCGATGTAAAAAAACAGAACATGTTTTAAATTTTTCCCATAAAAAAAAATGATAGTAAATTCATCGGAGAAAAATGCATGCATGTTCAGAGTCAAGTCAACGCATGCTCGGAAGCATTAACCACTTAAGGACCGGACCAATATGCTGCTAAATGCCCAAAGGCGTTTTTACAATTCGGCACTGCGTTGTTTTAACAGACAATTGCGCGGTCGTGCGACGTGGCTCCCAAACAAAATCCGCGTCCTTTTCTTCCCACAAATAGAGCTTTATTTTGATGGTATTTGATCATCTCTGCGATTTTTATTTTTTGCGCTATAAACAAAAATAGAGCGACATTTTTGAAAAAAAATCAATATTTTTTAATTTTTGTTATAAGAAAAATCGAATAAACTAAATTTTAGTCAAACATTTAGGCCAAAATGTATTTAGCCACATGTCTTTAGTAAAAAAAAATCACAATAAAAAAAAATTAGCTACCTAGCGGCAACAGTGACATTAATACAGCGATCAGAAAAATGATCACTTAGTGACACTGGCAATAGGGAGTGAAAGAGTTAACTAGGGCGGTGATCAAGGAGTTAAAACTTTATTAGGGGGGGTACGGGGCTACCCTGGACCTAACACTAACTGCCTGTCACACTAACTGTCACACTGACACTAAATGCAGTGATCAGTACATATATGATCACTGCATTCAGTGACACTGTGACAGGGGGGTGGAGGGGTGATCGGGGGGGGGGTTTATGTGCCTATGTGTGTGGTGTCAGAGTAGTGTTGTGCAACTTACTATGTGATGTCTTCTCTCCTCAGCGGCGGTTGAAAATACCGCCGAGAGGAGAGATTACATCACTTCCCCCTTCCTGTGTTTACACAGGAAGAGGGCGGGTGGTGGACGCGCATTGGCTGGGAGCGATCCGGAGGGGGCGGACAAAAACGATCAGCCGCCCCCTCGTCAGGATCGCTCCTGAAGCCACTGGAACCGTCGCATGTACCGGGGGGGTCCCGATCGGACCCCCGACCCACGTCTAGGCAGGACGTACAGGTACGCTAATGTGCCTGTACGTGCCATTCTGCCAACGTAAATGTACATGCGGCGGTCCTTAAGTGGTTAAACTTATTTTTTTCGGCTCGTCGTAGTGTTTTACGTCACCGCGTTTATGCAAGACTGATGAAAGTCAGCTTCATCTGAATTCTGACGAAAAATTCCATTGGATTTTATTCCATCGGAAATCCGATCGTGTGTATGCGGCATTAGTGTGAAATCTGATGGATAAATGAAATTTGACCAACAGCAAAACAAATAGATGTAATGGGATTTTAATGTCGATAGTGGAATCAGTAAATTTTTTCGTGGTTATGCTCTTAGTTATTGGAACAGAACCAGAATAAGTAGCTCTTGAGTCACTTTTATCCACAATTTCTCTAGAAGAGGGAGACATTTCAAAGCAGTCTTTCAACTTACCACTTTCACTGCCTGTCATGGACTAGTCCCCTATTGCTTTTCTTTTTTGACACCATTACATTGCTGAAGTCTTCTGGATCACCCTGCCTCTGGATAGCCATTCATAAGTGTCCACCTCATTTAGGCAGCCATGTGAGAACCCAAAGAAATACTCTCTGACTGTGCAATACAGAAGACAAAAATTGTAGGGCCCATGTGTCATGTAATCTAAGATTTAGGTAAATATTTAGCAGTTTTGGTATATGTTTCTAATGCTGCAGCAATTAGCTTAAAGGGGTGTGTATGTGGGCATATGTTGCCATAAAGTTGAAATGTTGAATCCTTTCTTTGTGAAAGAAGATCACACAAATAGGGAAAGTAAGGGGAAAACTACTAAACCAATAAATCCTTTTTGAAATCATAGTGATACTTTTACTCGTATGGTCAGAAATATATTAGAGTTTCATAAGTAATAGTCAGCATGGATTTAGGAAAGACATATGTCAAACAAAGAGAATAATCAGAAACTTGAACAGAGGGGTGGCTGTCGTAGTGATACTTTTGCACTTTGCTTAAACATTTAACACAGAATTTTTTATTTATTTTTTAATATTGGAGCAAAATTGAAATATGCTTTGAAAGATTTTTTGCCTTCCTCTAGATCAGGGGTCTCTAAACTTTTCAAACAAGGGGCCACTTTACTGCCCTTCAGACTTTAGGAGGGCCAGATTGGGGCCAGCAAGGGAAGAAAATGTCACGGCCCTGCATCAGTGAGAACATATATGGCCTCAGGGTTGGTGGTCAATAGAAAGAGGAGTATTCCCCCTATTAGTAGGAGGAATAGTATCCCATCATTGGTATCAGTGGATAATATAGTGCCCCATTGTTGGTGTCAATGGGAGGAATAGTGCCTCATGTCAGTGGGAGGAATTGTGCCCAAAGGGCCGGATAAAGGCTAGCAAAGGGCTACATCTGACCCTCGGGCCGCAGTTTGGAGACCCCTGCTCTAGATCAAATGGACCTTTAAAGGAACACTAAAGGTTTGTTTTTTATTAGATCAATTGATTGCTGTAAGCTAGAGCATTTTAATATCACTTACCTCGTTTTTTTCCTTTTGAACTCCAAAATACAATAATCCAGGTTTGAAAATGCCATTTCCTGTCTCTCCTCTTCTTGCTTTCCACCAGCACCTGAGCCGTTTTGCATGGTGGAAAGCAGAGTGTGCTCACCCCCTCCCTATGACTACAGCCCTGCGTGAAGATGCTCTCTTATCCCTCACAGGCATGGAGTCTAAGCCTAATAAGAACTGTAGTTCCCATTAGGCCGTGATGTAGCAACAATGAATGCGCACCGCAAACCAGGAAGTCAGTGAGAATAGCGATTCAGGAGTGACGGAGGTGAATAAAACAGCTCGATTTCAACAGGTATCAAACTAGTTATAATGCAAAACATTACTTTTTACTTTATCAGCTACTGTCAGACTTTAATTTAAGAGGAAAATATTTTTGTTTTTACAACCCCTTTAAGGGCTTTGGGAATGCAAAGTCTTATATATTTTTTTACTTTTTATTGTTTTACACTTTGTTATTTTTATGGTTGAGCTCAGTGAACATGTGTCATTTGTCAACCAAGCATATTATGTAACTCTTGTAACTGCCCTTTAGAAATATGAATGCACATAAATAAATAGACTGCTCACAAATGTACTCCATTTGGGCTCTATCAGCTCTGTTACACAATAAAGGGAGGGTGTATTCTTTATAATAATTGTTTAGATAAATATGTAAAAAAGATAAGCATGATGCAAGTAACATTTAGAATATTTAATACTCATGGGGAGATCAATTTTTTACTTATTGCACACACAACTTATGCTTTGCAGTGCAGCACAATAATTGCAGTTTAGTCCTTGTGTAAATTCTTATCTCAACAGTTGTTGGGCAGGCAAGTTAAATATGACTGGGACAGCTCCTGATAGCAATTATCACACATGAAAAAAGCTACATCAAAAGTACTTTCAGGGGAAACACTACAATTAGAACTCATAAAATGTGCTCAATGGCATCAGGTCAACTGAATGGATGTAATGCCATATGCAGAACACAAAGCTAAATTTAGCCTAATGGAACAGCATATTTGCCCATCCAGCAGAGCTTTGCAAAATCTATTATGCACCAATTGTGTAGATAAATACATTTAAACAGAACTCTGCATATGTCACCCTCTAATTCAGAACAATATCTACTAGTTTTGAGAATGGAACATTTTTACAGTTCTCAGAAACCTTTGTTGAAACCTTCTGGATTTCAGCATGGATTATTACTAAAATGGGTTATAAAGGATACATCAAACAAACTACTCCAAAGGCATCTTAGCTCTGCCACCCATCAGCTATGACAAAGTGCTGGTCCAGTTCATCTTGCTGGCAGATAATTACCATGAATACACAGAATTCATTAAACAAAAAGTCTGTAAAACGTTTGTTTTCATTTATTAAATGGCACAGGGTACAGCTGTTACACATTTAACAAAATTTCAAGGTATGTAGTAAATCTTTTATACCTTTGAGGGCTGTGCTGTATTAGGGTGAACTATAGGTTTAGCTTAAAATATTACGGAGCACTGTACATAAATACCACCTGTACATGTATACATATATACCACCTGGTATATGTTGATTATGTTGTATAGAGGTACATTACCATCTAAATGCTTGGCTGAGTACCATTTAAACTGACTTACTGCTAAATAATTTTCCACATACAGTAATAGACACAGATTAAGTCCAATCTATTGAAAATAAAAAATCCTATATGCATGTGACTGTCCCAATTGTTTTTTTTTTAATAGCGTACTTAGATCTCACTATCTGTTAGTTGCTGCATGGTCTCATAAACTTCCTCAAAGTGCATTCTCCTAGTTTTATTAGATTTTACATACATATACAGTGGGGGAAACAATTATTTAATCCCCTTCAGATTATAGTGGCTAGGCCACACCATGACCTTAATGTGGTTCTACTTGAGCCACTCCGCTGTTGCCTTGGGTCATTGTTATGCTGAAAGACCCATCCATGACCCATCTTCAGTGTTCTGGCTGAGGTTCTCATCCAAGATTTTACAATACATGGCCCCATCCATTGCCCCTCAATGCTGCAAAGTTGGTCTGTACCTATAGCAGAGAAACAGTCCCAAAGCATAATGTATCCACCTCCGTGCTTGACTGTAGGAATGGTGTTCTTAGGGTCATAGTCGGCATTTTTCTTCCTCCAAACATGGTCCAACTCCTTAAGAAGGTACATCTACAGTCATGCCTATTAACATCTAAATGATTCAGAGAAGGATTGGGAGAAAGTGCTGTGGTCGGATGAGACCAAAATTGAGCTCTTTATCGTTAACTCGACTCACCGTGTTTGGAGGAAAAAAAATGCTGATACTGACTAATTAGGGGACTTTTGAAGGCAATTGGTTCCACTAGATTTTAGTTAGAGGTATCAGAGTAAAGGGACTGAATGCAAATGCACATCACGCTTTTCAGATATTTATTTGTAAAAAATGTTGAAAACTTTTTATAATTTTCCTTCCACTTCCCAATTATATGCCACTTTGTGTTGGTCTATCACATAAAATCCCAATATAATACGTCTAAATTTTTAGTTGTAACATGACAAGATGTGGAACATTTCAAGGGGTATTAATACTTTTTCAAAGCACTGTAAATGTTAGACAGATTAAGCCCTTGGCATTGTCTTTCCTTTTTAGATGTACAGGATAATGTATATGTCTTACCACTGCATCTGGCACATTTGGTCATTAACCACTTAAGACTCGGACCAAAATGCAGGTAAAGGACCTTGCCCCTTTTTGCGATTCGGCACTGCGTCGTTTTAACTGACAATTGCGCGGTCGTGCGACGTGGCTCCCAAACAAAATTGGCGTCCTTTTTTCCCCACAAATAGAGCTTTCTTTTGGTGGTATTTGATCACCTCTGCGGTTTTTTTTTTTTATGCGCTATAAACAGAAATAGAGCGACAATTTAAAAAAAAATGCAATATTTTTTACTTTTTGCTATAATAAATATCCCCCAAAAATATATAAAAAACATTTTTTTTCCTCAGTTTAGACCGATAAGTATTCTTCTACCTATTTTTGGTAAACAAATCGCAATAAGCGTTTATCGGTTGGTTTTCGCAAAATTGATAGCGTTTACAAAATAAGGAATAGTTTTATTGCATTTTTATTAATTATTTTTTTTTTACTACTAATGGCGGCGATTAGCGATTTTTTTCGTGACTGCGACATTATAGCAGACACTTCGGACAATTTTGACACATTTTTGGGACAATTGTCATTTTCACAGCAAAAAATTCATTTAAATTGCATTGTTTACTGTGGAAATGACAGTTGCAGTTTGGGAGTTAACCACAGGGGGCGCTGTGACTTTGAGTGTTCCCTGTGTGTGTGTTTAAAACTGTAGGGGGGTGTGGCTGTAGGTGTGACATCATCAATCGCATCCCCCTATAACAGGGATGACGCGATCGATGCTGCGGCCACAGTGAAGCACGGGGAAGCCGTGTTTACACACGGCTCTCCCCGTTCTTTAGCTCCAGGTACGGATCGCCGCACTGCAGCGGCGATTGGGTCCGCGAGTCCCGCGGTCCCGGTCCTGGAGGTTCGGACCGGGTCTCGGGAGCACGCCGCATGCGCGCACCCGTGACCCACGGCTGGGTACTAAAACCAACGTATATATACGTTGATGTGCCCAGCCGTGCCATTCTGCCGACGTATATGTGCAGTAGGCGGTCCTTAAGTGGTTAATGGGTAATTTTTGTGTCAGAACTTTTTTTCTTGAGACGGAGAAAAGTGCATATCAAACAACTTGACCCTAGATACAAAGTATTATGATTTTTGGCATCATGGCATTAATGTATTCTATTACATAAAATGATAAAATAAAGGCCTCCCAACATTAACAAAATGCATTAAAAGGACTACTGTACTAGTGATTCCTATTGCTATGCTTACAAAGTGCATTTCGTGCCTTAACCCTAGATTTCAAATATTAAGTACAGTGCCATTAAAGTGTGCTATTACTTACTTTATAATAGCGCCAAAGCTTCTCATAAGTGAGAAAACAGGAGGATAGTGGAACTGTTGCACTAATGGTCAACGACAACCGCTTCTTAAAGGGGACGTATATATACATCCTTCTGTCTGCCCGTGCCATTCTGCAGATGTATATCTGCCTGCGGTGGGAGGCTAACAGTTAATGTGTACCATTTTCATACGATTTTCGTACACAAAAGATCAGAAAAGAAAGAGTGCGCATGATCAAAAGCAATAAACAACAACAAAAAAGGCCTCTGTCGTCTGAGAATTTTGTACGAATTTTCATTGGTTAAGACTCACTGTGAAACAAGAAGGAAAATCTGACGCCTGATTTTTTTTTATAGTATGTAGCTCACTTTATAGATACCGTATTTATCGGCGTATAACACAGACAGGTGTATAACACGCACCCTAACTTTAAGAAGTTTTTTGAAAGCAGACAGCAGACACCCTAGAGAATAATATAGTGGTAATTCCAATTTCGTGTGTGACATGATATTAGCTGAAAAAAATAAATTTCAGTAGCAACTACACTAAAGTAAACTTTAGGGGTAATTTTAGGGCATATAAATGCAATAAATGATGCCTTTTAAAAGATGAGGTTGCACCAAGTAAATAGATACCGGAAGCTGTGGAAAAACTTCAATAACATCTATTTTGCAAAATCAATGCTTTAAAAGCATGACTACAGGTCATCAGAGTTATGCAGAAGCTCTGCTGCTAAAATGATTGATCTCATGCTGGCATGTGTGGCAATATGTAACATGTGTAGGGCAATCCCCATCTTTATATGTAGGTTACCCAAAGCATTAGTTTTCACATGTCTGGGCATGGTTGTGGGATGTGGGGGTTCTAAATTTGTTTTGCTTTTTTAGTTTTTTTATGCATTTCCTTTTCATTTCAAATCGATTTTTGTTAAACATAACATTTATTGATGTCACATAGGGGATCGGTAGCCCCCTATGTGATAGTATATAGGTGACATGTTCTCTTTATTAGACATCTGGGGTTTACTAGACCCTGTATGTCTCCTCTGTACTCCCCTGCAGCTGGTGCAACACAGATCGTGTTCCATCAGCTGCTTCACCGGGCACTGATTCTAGTGATTGACAGCACCAGGCCAGGAAGTGATGTCATACATCTTGCTGCCTGGTCCATTCACTGGGAGGTTGGCATCCACCATGACCGCCGGCAGTCGACAGTGGATGCCGACAGCAGAGTCCAAGGCGGGGAGGGTGGGGGTTGTCATGTGGGGGTGGCACATTTCGCCGTTTGTGGAAGTAATCAAGTGAATAATTAACAGTTCAAGAAAAAAATTTTTTTTTCCCACTGAGCTCATCTGAACATGTGTGGAAAGGGGTGGGGCAATGTTAGTAATGCAATGATATCATTGTGTTTATTCGTGTGTTCCCTTGGTGAAGCGAAAACAATATTATGGTAGGAAGAACTGTTCCCAATCACCAATAATAATAATAATACATTTTATTTATAATGCACTTTATATCAAAAGATCTCAAAGTGCTACAAATCATAACAACAAAGAAAAATAAGCAAATTATACAATAAAACAGACATCTAAAAGGGACACCAGGCTTTACTAAAAAGAAAGCAACTGGAGGGCAGAAGTGGCAGAGATAAATGGAGGCATAGGGAAGAGGGGTAGAACAGAGCACACTTTAACTCTCTGGGTTGTAAAACGTTGGTAGAGGAGCTGCTCTGTCAACTGATTTTGGTAGATGGCATTGTAAAGTTTAGTGTGTGTGTTCTCCCTGCCCCATTTTATTGCCACTTTTCTTCCTCGTGCCTTTTGTAATGTGTGGGCATACATAGTTTATCATTCACTTGTGCTTCTGCCTGAAGTGTAAATTGTTGTTTTGTTTGTTGATTACCAATGAATGCTAAGATCACAGACATTTCTAAATACTGTATATGAATACTTTTACACTGGCCCTGATGAAGTGGATACATTCTACTAAATGCATTGGCCACCATATTTATGAAAAATAATGTTTGTAACAACCAAATATACTATGCATTCACCTACAGTATATGGTGACGTGGTATATATACAGGATATATACAGTCTGCACCAGATAAATGTTTTATAAATGTTTAGAGGAACTAATCTGGTTTATTGGCAAATAAAATTTCATGCATTTATCTCAGCAACTGGCAATCAATGAAAACACAAATGATTGCAGTAAATTGCTAGATAGATCTGTCAAGACACAAAATAGCACTTCATGCTGGCATTGTATTGTTTTAATACATTTTATATGAAGATCCTGCTGGGTACTGTTTTATTATAATTATTTATATTTAATCAGATTACAGTTGTCAGTACTTTTACTAGCATGCAGAGTTAATTTTCTCTGCATGATCAGAAATGGTAAATGGATGTTTTAGAACTCTTGTTTTATTACTATTTGCAGAATTACAGAAGTGTTGGTTTCTGTGTCACTGTATGTTTTCATGTAAACTACAGTAAAACCTTGGTTTGAGAGTAAATTGGTTTGAGAGCGTTTTGCAAGACAAGCAAACATTTTTAATAAATGTTGCCTTGATATACAAGCGATGTCTTGATATAAGACTAGCGTCATGTCATAACTGAATATAAAAAAGAAGAGAGGAGCCTCTAAGTGTAGCAATATGGTTACATTTAATGAAGGAACAACATTTAGCAATTTATTACTACACTTAGGCCGCGTACACACGACCAAATAAATCCGATCAAATCGGTCTGACAGACCGATTTGATCAGATTTGTCTGCTGGGATGTATTGGTTTGATCGTGTACACACGATCAAACCAAAATCCCCGCCGGCAGACAGCGCGGTGACGTGGCGGTGACGTTGAAGCCGCCACGTCACCATCACCAGGAAGTAAAACACTTCCGCGCATGCGTCAAATCCATTTGACACATGCGCCGGCAGATATGTCTGCTGGTTAGCGTACTAACCAGCAGACATGTCGGACGGACGGGTTCCCAGCAGACAGATTTTAAAGCATGCTTTAAAATCTGTCTGCTGGAAAAACCCGTCTGTCCGCCCGTACACACGATCGAATCTGTTTGCTGAAACGGTCCATCGGATTTTGCCAGCAGACAGATTTTAAAGCATGCTTTAAAATCTGTCTGCTGGGAATCCATCCGTCCGACATGTCTGCTGGTTAGTACGCTAACCAGCAGACATATCTGCTCGCACATGCGTCGAATGGATTCGACGCATGCGCGGAAGTGTTTTACTTCCTGGTGCGGTGACGTAGCGGCGTCAACGTTATCGCCACGTCACCGCGCTGTCTGCCGGCGGGGATTTTGGTTTGATCGTGTGTACAGCGATCAAACCAAAACAGCCCAGCAGACAAATCTGATCAAATCGGTCTGTCAGACCGATTTGAACAGATGTATTTGGTCGTGTGTACGGGGCCTTGGACGTGAGCATTGAAGGAGGTGACAAGGGAGCTAGAGAGCAGGAAGTCTTGGAAGGAGCAGAGAGTACAGTTTGGGTGATATTTTAGGATGAGGTTGTGATATTACAGGGTTGTGGATGGAGGGTTGTCGCGATCGGAATTTCCGATGGGATAAAATCCGATGGAATTTTCCGTCAGAATTCTATTTAAGCTGTCTTGCATACACACTGTCAGACGAAATTCCGACCGTCCAAAACGCGGTGACGTAAAACACTACGACAAGCCGAGAAAAATGAAGTTCAATGCTTCCGAGCATACGTCGACTTGATTCTGATCATGCGTGTTTTTTTCTCCATCGGAGTTCCACACAGATAGGATTTTTTTCCATCGGAAAAAATAAAACATGTTCTGATTCTAAACTCCAACGAAAAAAAAGTCCGATGGGGCCCACACACGGTCGGAATATCTGATGAAAAAATTCCATCTTATTTTATTCATCAGAAATTCCGATCGTGTGTGCAAGGCATAAGTGGTTGTTAATATTTAGAACTTTATTCATTGGGCAATCGGAAGCCAGTGGAGGGATTGGCAGAGAGGGTAGTAAGGTGGATGAGTCTGGCAGCAGTATTCATGATAGACTGAAGGGGACCTTGAACCTGTGTAAAGGTAGGCCAATGAGGAGGAAGTGGCAATAGTTGAGAAAAGAGACAAGAACTGAGTGAATTAGTAGCTGGGTGATATAATTGTTTACAAAGGGGCATATTTTAGAAATGTTTTGGAGGTTAAGGTGGCAAGATTGTGACAGCGATTAGATGTGGGGCTGAAAGGAGAAGTCAGAGTCCAGGATTACACCTAGTAGCCTGGCGTGAGATTAGGAGGAAACGTGTAGAAAGAAATATTATGAGCCCAGGGGTGTGAAATCCATATTAATAAATCAGTTGGTAAATTATTAATGCACAAGGAGACTGAAGGAGTGATCTGAGGAGTAGAGATATACATCTCTGTGTCAAAAGTTAGAAAAAAACTTTGTTAAGTGAGATCAGATCATTTCTGTCACTGCCACAGGCAAGCATAATGAAGGGTATTTAAGGTATCCCATTGCTTCCTTCTAAAAAGAACCTGTTATTAAAAATGTAATTAAAAAATAAATTTGTAGAGTACTGGACAACATTTGTAATGTCTCTTACATAAATTATGTTTCTATTCTTTGCTTATTGCAGACAGAATAGTTTTAACTGATGTTTCTTCTTTCTATACAACTACAGCCAGACAATGGAAAATACATGTACCGCAGACATGCAGCTCTCTTTTAAAGCCATATCTATAAAAAATACAATAAGTGCATTATTCAGACCTTGTGCACACATGCGGAAATAATTATTTCCGCCAGCCTATTAGTTGCTACCTGAATGCATACCTTCATAAACACCGGTGAAGTCTTTGTATATTTCAAATGCAATGATAGTCCCTCATTCAGCAGAAAGTAGATGACCTCCTTATTCCATTTTCTACAATTTGTTTTATATTCTACTGTACATCGTGTTTTTTTTATTTTATTTTATGGCAGTGGTAGCACAGCTGTACAGCTGTAGGGGATTTCATTGTGTATGCCATATGAAAACAGTGAAATAAAGATATATTACAATGTTTTAAGGATCATAATTTTTTTTGGAATATGCACAAACTTTACCGCTATTAAAGGTTTGAACACCATGGTAGGATGTTAATATGTAACAATGCTAGAGTGGCTAGACTCCTGCTCCGAAGTAGAAGAATATTGACTTCAAAGGTTTGAACATACATACATAATATTTTATAACATGCATTTTTTTGTTGTGTGACTATTGCATGTTGATTCAGTTAAACATAAGGATTTATTAATGTATGAAATTATTAGTGTGGTTTTTGGAATCTTTATGGATTATTTTTCTTGATGGTTACATATTGATTTAATTATCCAAAGTTATATTTGACTCTGGATGTAACTTAATACCTGGGAACAGATTTTTCCCTTTGCCTGTTAGAAGATATTTTGTGGCTCTTGTTATAGAAGCTCTGCAATTTTAAATCTCTCTCTAGAAATAATTATGGATCCTATATCCCTCTATTTATATGTGTAAATACAGTATATTTATGCTTTCCAGGGGATATTTACAGAAGTTTTGTTTTTCATTTAGTGTTTTCCGAATTTTCTTTTTTCCCTTTCTGTGTATTTGATTGGTGTGTATTTTTATTTTACCTTTTTTCCCTGTCTGCAGAAAATATTAAATAATTATACTAATAAAGATTTGTTTTGGAGCATGAAGAGGACCAGGATAGTTTAAAGAAATGTTTGCAATTTTCAGAGGTATTTTATTCCAATTGCACTTAAAAAAAAAAAAATTGTTAATGTCCCTTTCCCTAGTGAATATTTTCCCCAGAATGTCAGTGGAATTAAAGTTTTCGGTTTCATCCACTCCTATTTGCGATCATGCATTTATTGAGCATTGTGAGAATAATTTGCAGCATAGTCGAATGTGCATCATATTAGATAGGAGAAATTTTTGTTTTGATAGGTGAAATTACTGTTTTAATCTTTACCCCTGGAATCCCTTTAATTATTTTGCTGCTGGACCATTTTTTTTTTTTTACACACATGCTTAATGGTACCTACAACTCCCAAAACAATATATATTCTCTAAAAGCAGAGGACCAGTGCATTAAATGATGCCAGTTGAAAAAAAATGTGCACATATTTGCACACTAAATCTCAATGTTCAGAAAGTAATACATTTAGGTTTATTGTAATGCACAAAAACAGAAAACCTACTAGAATCCTATTTTGTTTATATTAAAGATTATACTGCTTTAAGTAAACAGATACCAGATATGTTAAGCTGCAAAATGCTTGCATTCTAGAATCAACAGAAAACGACAATACCCAAAATTGTACACTTTAAAAATCTGTACAGCTCATCCCGTTGGGAAATCTTCCAATGGGGACACATCTTCCAATGACAACTAATGCCTTGTACACACGATCATAATTTCTGATGAAAAAAGTCAGATGGAATTTTTTCATCAGATAATCCAATCTTATGTGTGCCCCATTGGATTTTTTCCATCGGACTTTTCTTTTTTTCCGTTGAAAAAAATTTCTATCGCAAATTTCGATCGTCTGTGTGGAACTCCGACGCAGAGGAAAACATGCATGCTCAGAATCAAGTTGACGCATGCTCGGAAGCATTGAACTTCATTTTTCTCGGCTCGTCGTAGTGTTATACATTACCACGTTTTGGACGGTCGGAATTTGGTGCGGCAGTGTGTATGCAAGACAGCTTGAACGGAATTCCGTTGCAAAAATCCATCAGAGTTTATCTCAAAGGAAATTCCGATTGTGTGTACGGGGCATTAGAGGATGTTTTCTTATACTTTTAAGAGATTTTCACTTTCTGCTAATCAAATATATATTTTTTCTTATTATATCTGCTTTATACAAACACAAAATAATTTGGCTATAGCTACACCTTTAAAGTGGTTGTAAACTCTTGTTTTTTTTATTTTTACCTACAGGAAAACTTATAATAATGCTTACCTGTAGGTAAAATAAATTTCCTGACAGACTCCATGGCAGCCTACGTGTGGGTTAATCCCGCCTCTCATACCTCATAGGACCCTACTCCCATAAAGCTTTGCGTCTCCCCATAGACTGTGTTCCTTTTTTGTCCTCCTCCTAGGACCTATGCTGTTAAAGTGGAATATAGAAGAAATACCTTTTTTTTTTAGTCCTGATGATCCTGCACATAGAGCTCACGTCCTGGTGTCCAACAAGTCCCAGCTATTGGCAGGGTAGACATGGGCGACGGTTGCAATATCATAGGTGCTTACTAACCAGCCATTGGCAGGCAAGCAGCAACAAGGCCAAACGTCCTAGCTATTAGCTGGAGGCCTCACTTCATTGAAAATGCCCGGGTCGTTCAGATTGAGACTCCTAGCTCTCAGTTCCAGGACGGGTCAGCGCAGATTGGACTTTGTCGTAATGTATAAATTTCATCCTTGTCAACTATGGCAGCCGTTTTTCTGTGTTGTTTGTCCCATTAAGATCTGTGCCTTCCTGGTCATGGCCGCTGGAGCGCACCTGCGTTCCAGTTCGGCGATGTCCCGGCCTTCTGCGCATGCGCTAGTGGCAATCCCAACCGAGGCTTGGGAGCGCATGCGCAGTACGATCGGGTCGCCGCGATCGCACATGCGCGCGAGGTCTGTTTGGGGGAATCACGCCTGTCACGTTGCAAATTGCAGCGTGGGCGGCGTGCGCGGTGACGTCATCATCGGGGAGGCAGTTTTAAATAGCTGTCAAAGACAGCTATCATTGGGACACACGTCTTGCTACGTTGTAGCTGGTCTCACTGCCCCATTGCTGGAAGTGTTCTCTCCTACAAGGTATGATGCCATCTCTTTCTTTCTGTTTATTCCAGCCCTATCTTTTTGTTTCTTGTGCTGTATCCTCATTATGGTATGTTACTTGCAGTGCTTCTCTTGTGATCCTTCCCACTATGGATGTTTTACCGCCCCCCAGTGGCCAACCCTTGTGCTGCAGGTAGGATGGAAATGTTATTTTCCCCTGCCTGGCTGTTTGGGTTTTTATGTTTAGAAGGCTGTTAACACTTTCCTCCCCGTCAGCCCCTCTAGGTCAAACCTTCAGCACGTGAAGCTATTGACGAATCCAGGCTACAGCATCGTCATTCTAGATCAAATTCCAGATGCGCCAGGTCATCCTCTAGACACCGTAAAGAGGGTTCTAGATCCTCTTCTGGCCGCCATTCCCACCGCCATTCCAGCCACTCTAGTAGAAGAGTGTGCTGGGGATGTGGGGCTTGGGTCTCGGAAGGAAGATCCCTCAGTGAACTATGTTATTCCAAGGCGGTAAGGGAGAGAGGAAACGAAGGTCATCAAGTGGAGGCTCTGGTCAGGAGAGTAGTCCAGGAATCCCTTAACAAATCTGATTCCAGATGTGATGTTACTATTCCTGATGACCCAGTTCCAGCGCTTGCACAGGATAATCCTGAAACGCCTGGCCCCTCTCGACGTGTACGCAGTCCAAGTGCGTCTTCCGTCAGTGAAGCTGAAAGTGTTGTTAATCCTGCAGGATTTGATTTTTCCCTAGTACCAAGTTTAGTGAAAGCGGTCAAAATCGCTTTGAAGTGGGAAGACCCGGTGGAATCTCCTTCCAAACAGAGAAAATATTTCAAACAACTCAAAAAGGAGCACCCTACTTTTCCCCTCCTAGGTGAACTTGGAGAAATCATTACTGATGAATGGGCCGGCACGGACAGAAAAAATTCATTACTTTCAAAGGTAGCAAAGATGTACCCGTTCAAAAGTGAAGATGTTAAGCACTTAGAGTCAGCTCCCTTGGTTAATGCCGCTGTGATGAGGTTGGTGAAACACGTCACACTCCCTCTGGAAGATACCGTCTCCTTTAAGGACGGTCTAGATAGGAAGATAGACACAGATCTGAAACGTATATATATCACAGCGGGCATAGCTTGTAAACCGGCTCTAGCCCTAGCTGCCTTGTCTAAGGCAATGGAGTCCTGGATAGATGAAGTGGATTCTACCTTAGCGAACGTCTCCCAAGATGTGCTCAGTAGCACACCGATTCATGAGCTGAGAATGGTGTCCGTCTTCCTGGGGGAGGCCTCCCTTGACATTATCCGGTTGGCGGTACGGATCATGCTCTCCTCTGTCACAGCTAAACGTGATCTGTGGTTGCGCCCTTGGGCGGCCGATCCCGCTTCAAAACAGGGGTGGTGTAGGATCCCCTTTCAGGGGTCTTCCCTGTTTGGGAACAAGCTGGACAGCGCCATCACCCGTGCCACTGGGGGTAAGTCTGGGTTCCTTCCTCAGGATCGCTGTCTATTCGGTCAGAGGAGATCCTTCCCTAGGCAAGATCAAGACCGTTCAAGAGATGCGCGCCGGTACAGACCTGGTCGCGATTTCTGGAAAAACTGGAGGAGAGTCCAGCCCTCTGGACAGAAGCCCCCTATGGGACCCTCTTCTGCTGGACGTGATGCCCCTAAGTCCTTTTGATGCAGGGCCAGCCCAGACGGAAAAAGTAGGCGCTTGGTTACTACAGTTCTGACATGTCTGGGCAGCCTCAATAAAAGATTTTTGGACTGTCAAAACAGTATCTACAGGCCATACCTGGACCTTTATCAGTCCACCCGTTCTCCAGTTTGTACCCACAACAATACCCGGCTCAGAAGAAAAAAAGGAAGATTCTTCTGTCATACACAAGCTCTCTCCTAGCTCTGGGCGCGGCTATACATGTTCCATCATCCGAAAGAGGTCAAGGGATGTACTCGCCCCTGTTTATGGTTCTAAAAAAGACAGGCTCTTGGAGACCGGTAATAGACCTGACACATCTAAACACCTTTATCAAAAAGGAAAAATTCAAGATGGAGTCCTTGCTTACTATTCGCCAGACGGTTCAACCAGGCGATTGGCTGATGTCCATAGACCTAAAAGATGCCTACTTCCATGTCCCAGTCGCAGCGGAGTTCCAAAAATACCTTCGATTCTCAGTAGACAATGTCCACCTCCAATTTACGTGTCTCCCGTTCGGGCTCACAACATCCCCCCGGGTGTTCTCAAAAATTCTATTGGCTGTCGTCGCCCTGATCAGAACCAAGGGTATTCGACTTCATCACTACCTCGACGACTTACTGTTACTTTCGCAAGACAAGGAACAGCTGTTGACACACCAGAACCAGGTCATTTCCACCCTGACCGAGTTCGGTTGGCTGATAAACAGAGAAAAGAGTCATCTGCAACCCACACAATCTCTGATTTTTCTGGGAGCCCAATTCAACACAGTTCAATGTTCGATCTCCTTACCCCTGACAAAGATCCCGGTAGTCCGGGACAGAATCCGGCTTGCATTGGAATCTCCCTTTCTAAAAGCCTCGCAATGTCTCAATATAGTGGGCACTATGGTGTCCACAGTCCCCACAGTGAGATGGGCACAATGGAGGATGCGGCCCTTCCAGAGGGGGTTTCTCCAACAGTGGGATCCGAAGTCTCGGGATCAGCTCATTCGAATAACTTCGTCCATGCGAGAAAGTCTCCTTTGGTGGCTACTAAGGAAAAATCTCCTCAACTGCCATTCATTAGCCCCGATCTCCTGGATCACAATTACATCAGATGCCAGCAACAGAGGCTGGGGGGCTCTGTGCTTGAAGGAATTTGCTCAAGGGAAGTGGACTTTACCATCTCGGAGTGTGAGTTCCAATGCCCTGGAACTCCGTGCGGCCTACTGTGCCCTTCAATCCTTTCTTCATCTAGTAAAAGGATCGTCAGTCCTGTTAAGAATGGACAACACGACAGCTGTGTCGTACATAAAAAGACAGGGAGGCACCTGCAGTTTGTCCCTACTGAGGGAAGTGGATCCGATCATGTCATGGGCACAAGTTCAGCTCTCAGACCTGACAGCTGTGTATCTCCCCGGATCTCAAAATCTCCAAGCAGACTACCTCTCGAGGACGACACTCGACAACTACAAATGGTCTCTCCACAGCAAAGTCTTCAGCTGGGTCCTGTCCCTGGGAGTTATGCCGGAAGTGGACCTGTTTGCATCTCCATGCAACTTCAAACTGGAGAAATTCTATACGAGAGGTCGCTGTCCCCAAGCTTTCGGAGTGGATGCTCTAACAGACCAGTGGAATTTTCACAGAGCCTATGCTTTTCCTCCAGTCCCGGTCATCCTCCAGTTCCTGGCAAGAATCAGGTGGGAGGTGGTCGAGGTGGTGGCGATAGTCCCTTATTGGCCCAACAGACCATGGTTTCCGTTGCTGCTTCATCTGAGCTTCTGGGGTCCGGTCCCGCTTCCGAACAGGGCAGATCTCCTGTTACAAGGGGTAACCCCTCATCCATGTCCGTCCCATCTTCATCTGATGGTCTGGTTTTTTAAAGGGAAAGGCTTATTGCGCTATGCTGTCCAAGTCAAGCCATCTCCACTCTGTTAAGTGCGAGGAGAACAAGCACCAACAAGGTCTACCAGAGAATATGGTCAAAATTTTCAAATTTCACCTCTTCCATGGATGGGTCCCCTAGTAATCCTAGGATTCAGGATGTTCTAGGTTTCCTTCAGACAGGTCTGGATCTATCTTTATCGGTCAGCTCCCTGAGAGTCCAAGTTTCGGCCATTTCGGCCTTCACTGGGTTTTCATGGGCCAAACACACCCTTGTCAAGCAATTTTTCAAAGGTGCCATGAGGCTTAGACCACAGAGGAAACCAAGGTTCTCAGAATGGAACCTTTCCTTGGTTCTGGACTTCCTTTCAGAAACTACGCACTCGGATAACTTATCTATCAAAGATCTTTCCTTAAAAGCTGTCTTCCTTGTGGCCATAACATCGGCCAGAAGGGTCTCAGAGATAGGTTCACTAGGATCCAAAGAACCGTTTCTTACTTTTTTCCCTGATCGGGTCGTATTAATTCCCATGCTGGGATCTAATCTAAAGGTAACATCGGTCTTTCACGAAAATTAAGAAATCGTCCTCCCCACTTTTCGATCTCCTGAGAGCTCTAATGTTCATCCTCTAGATGTCGGGGATGTATTAAGACAATATCTGGAAGCCACAGCAGCCTTCCGTCAATCTGACCACCTGTTCATTTCCTTCCATGGGAAAAACAAGGGAATGCGTGCTTCCCCTAGAACCATTGCTGCATGGATAGTTCAAGCAATCCAAGGGGCATACAAAGCGAAAGGGTTGGCTCCTCCTAAAGCAGTGACAGCACATTCGACTCGGAGCATCTCCACATCATGGTCAGCCGTCTGGCATGTTTCCCCGGAAGTAATCTTTAGGGCGGCCTCCTGGTCGTCATTAAACACATTCATGACGCACTACTGCGTAGAACCGGCCTCTTTGTCGTCGGTTGATTTTGGTTTACATGTTTTATCTGTTGACAATGTCAATTAAACCTTTTTTTCTTTAATCAGCAATTTCCCACCCGGGTGTGTTGGCTAGTTATTTCCCACACGTAGGCTGCCATGGAGTCTGTCAGGAAAAGGGAAAATTTATATCAAATACTTACCGTAATTTTCCTTTCCTGATGGACTCCATGGCAGCAGGAGTTCCCTCCCCTTGCTGGAGTAGGCTATATTACGGAACACAGTCTATGGGGAGATGCAAAGCTTTATGGGAGTAGGGTCCTATAAGGTATGAGAGGCGTGATTAACCCACACGTAGGCTGCCATGGAGTCCATCAGGAAAGGAAAATAACGGTAAGTATTTGATATAAATTTTCCCTTATTTCCTAAACGTGCTCTCTTTAGGAGATATTATAGCAAACAGCAGCCGGTAATGTCACTGGTGCACACACTCACCTACACGTGCTGTTCCTATAGAGGTCTGTGCCGTGCACGAGCCGTGACATCATCGTGGCTCGGGCCAGTCAGACGGTCGGAGTCCACAAACCCGGAAGGAAGACTGTGTGAATATGGAAGCCTCTACAGTGGTGACATTGCACCGCTGGAGGGCGTTACATACTAGCACATTAAGATATTGTCTTGCAGGTGGAAACTACCTGCAAGCCAGGTGGAAACTACTACTGCTTTATATGTTCTAGGGGAACTAGACTGAATTCTGGCTCCACACATAGTTTAAAGAAATCTTCCTGGGATTTAGGCATTGTTTCACAAATATATATTTTTGTTAAGCAGTTATAGACCAAATCTATTGTACTTTCCAAACATTATCCATGTAAGGTAGGATACAAATTTACTAATGTTTTAATGTAGCATTGTTCTGTTTGTATACATTTAAAATAAAGAAACAAGCTTGCACTCCTGTTTTTCAAAAGTAATAAACATCAAATAAAATGACATTGACAACTGCCAGATACTGTTATAACAGTTTACAGTAGTGTGCAGTAATGAAAGCAGTGGCTTGGTGTGACATTTCAAGAAATAAAGACCCATGCTAAAAAAGATTAAATAGAGTTTTTGGACCTAGCTAGATTTTTTTTGTAGTAAAGGAGGGAAAAACAGAAAGCGCCACCAGTATTAGTGTAAACTATTAAATTGTCAACATACAAAACACTCACAAGATACAGGCTTAAAAAATGCTCATCTGTAGTGGGGTTACACTCAGGTCTCTCCTCGCACTGTATACACAGGCTCTAGTGGCGAAGGGAGGTCTGTAGTCTGTCCTATGGCCACCAGGAAGTCCAACGAAACCAGCGAGGAACACACAGAAATTACATCACGGGAAAGGGGGGAGACAGCCGGGAAAACTGCACAGGATTCGCTACGCACTCAGAGCATCAACTCCTTCTACAGGCCTGAGGGTAAAAGCCTATCCCAATTTATTCAAATAGAGGAACTAGCTCTGCGACTACAAAGGCCAGCACCTCTATGGCAAGAAAACATTTACACCAAAACGGAAAGAAAAACGAACAGAATGAGTAGTAAAAGACCAAAGGGACTTGGTAATAAATAAATTACCAAAAAAGGGGGACAAAGCTACACATCTCATGGAGACTGTAAAAGGAAGCAATAAAGGCTACACACAATGGCAGATGGTGGCTAATCTTACGGTGGAAGGATATATAAACACATTTTATTAAATATATAACATATATAATAATAACACACTTGTGTATTGTTCTCCAACAATATGTGTCCCACAACATTTCTCCTAGAGGACGTAGAGTTCTCAAACAATGTTCATTTTTAAAATCTGATCCGAATGGTCACACATCTCTGAGTTTTGTACCAGCAAATGGAGTGTTTTCATACAGCAGAGGGATAGACAATTCCTGGCTCTTAAAGAGAATAATTTATTTAGATATAATTTAAATGGGAGTGATTAATTTACTTTAACCATCTGATGCACTTTAAGTTTTCTGATGCACAAATTGCAGGGTCAGCGTCCCTTTAGAAGGGATTAACCCTAAGAAAGGGTCTCACCAAAAATCTATTTTTTCTTACAGAGTATGCCTAAAACCTGACTTGTATCTTAACCACTTCCTTACTGGGCACTTATAGCCCTTCCTGACCAGGTGAAATTTCAGCTTCTGGCACTGCGTCGCTTTAACTGACAATTGCGCGGTCGTGCGACGTGGCTCCCAAACAAAATTGGCGTCCTTTTTTTCCCCACAAATAGAGCTTTCTTTTGGTGGTATTTGATCATCTCTGCGGTTTTTATTTTTTGCGCTATAAACAAAAAAAGAGCGACAATTTTGAAAAAAAGTCAATATTTTTTACTTGTTACTATAATAAATAGCCCATTTTTTTTTTTTTTTAAAACATTTTTTTTTCTCAGTTTAGGCTGATACGTATTATTCTACATATTTTTGGTAAAAAAAATAAAAAATCGCAATAAGCGACTGGTTTGCGCAAAAGTTATAGCGCATTCAAAATAGGGGACAGAATTATTATTCATTTTTATAATTATTTTTTTTACTAGTAATGGCTGCGATCTGCAAATTTTTATTGGGACTGCGACGTTATGGTGGACACATCGGACACTTTTGACACATTTTTGGCGCCATTCACATTTATACTGCGATCAGTGCTATAAAAATGCACCGATTACTGTATAAATGTGACTGGCAGTGAAGGGGTTAACACTAGGGGAGCATGGAAGGGGTTAAATGTATTCCCTGGGTGTGTTCTAACTGTGTGGGGGGAGGGGGGTGACTGGGGGAGGTGACCGATGCTGTTTCCCTATGTACAAGAGACACAGATCGGTCTCCTCTCTCCCCTGACAGGACATGGATCTTTGTGTTTACACACAGAGATCCATGTCTTGTCCCTGTAACCGCCGATTGTGAGTGCCTGGCGGACATCGCGGCCGCCAGGCACTGGCATCGGCATCTCAGGAATGCAGCGGGCACGCGCGCGCCGCCGGCTGCGCTCGCGCGCCCTCTAGTGGCCATTAACAGCCTAGCGTCCTGTCAGAGATTCAGAACCGCCCGACGGCCGCATATATTCGTACGGCCGTCGGGAAGTGGTTAAAGAGTTCTTCACCCAAGCAGTAAATTACATTGCTGGGGCTTTCTGTATGCCCACTGTGTATATAGAGCCTCCAGGTTTCCATATTGCAATGAATTTTACAGAAAATTATAGCAGCTGCAGATAGAAAAGGAAAGGTGATTTTTAATAACTTCAAATTACAATATGGCCTGTGTAGCAATTGTATATGCTATATTATTTTTTAATTCCTATATTTTTTCCATGAAAGTGAGGTTACCCTTTAATCAAATAAGATGTGAACATGAAGCTAAATGTGGTGAAAAAGCTGGCATTGCCCTGGTATAACAGCATAGGCGTGTGCACAGGGTGTGCCCAGGCACACCCTAATCACCCTCTGCAGCACAGATTCCCCCTACTGCCCCCCATTCCTCCACAGCACCTCCGGCTTCCCTCCTATCCTTTCCCGCTGGCTCTTGCCGCAGAGATCTTTTAGGATGAGTGGGGGAAGGGGCCGGTAAATATGCAATTTACCGGCCCCTTCCCTTTCTGATGGAACATTGTGAGTTATCGGTAATACATGTTTGAGCTTTGGGCTGCACACCCTAATGCAATAGGCTGCGCACACCTTTGTATAACAGTATGCTCAGTTCATATCTTGCCTCTCCCTATTAGAATGTAAGCTCCCACAGGCTGGGCCCTCTTAACAATCTTCTATTGAATTGTATTGCAATTTGCAACTGTACTGTCTCCCCCTATATTGAAAGTGCTGCACAAACCTTTGGCTCTATTTAAATCGTGTATAATAATAATCATAATAATGACATCAGGTATAATAACTCATTAAAATTATCAGGTTGGTAGACAAATTATTGTTTTTTGTTTCCTGTTTTTTGTTATATATCATCAAACATATGTACATAGCTCTCAACTGTCCCTGATTTTGTGGGACTGTCCCTCATTTGGAACAATGTCCATATGTCCCTCATCCCTCCTTGTGTGTCACTCATTTTGGTCTGATCTACATAGTTGTATATAACATGCACATTTTATTTATCAAAAAGTGTTTCCCAGTGCTAAACTTTTCATTCAGTGTCTTAATTGCTGCATCTGTAAATTCCAAAAGCCAATATAAAGGAATAGAAGTGGTACAAAAAGACACAAGTGGGTTTAAGCAATCAATTTTTTGTACACTTCTCCTTTAAGGGGGCATGACAGGGGGCGTGTCCTATGCCTACTTACTTTTTGCAATAGATGTCCCTCATTCCCATCTCAAAAAGTTGGGAGGTATGCATGTACGTTATATTTTTATGTTACAATGGCTTTTGAAGCTGGTATTTTACCTGCTGTTATCTAACCATTGAGTTTTAACGACTACACAGAAAACTCTTTTCATGAGATGTAAACCAAGGAGTTAACCAACATAACCATGCTTTGTAAAGTCAAAAATATTATTTAATATAGACTACATGTCATAAATTTCACTTTCCCTTTTTTCCTGGCTACAAATAGGATTACCACAGATTGAAGGGCTGAGAAGGCAGTATGTAAGTTTTAGCAACCACATCAATGGCAGTATCAAAATCACAGATCTATGGCTTCTGCATAGTAATTCCATAGAAGACCAGGTTATGGCACCAGTTTGTCCCATCAAATTATATGCTAGTTGTTTTCTCATGTAGTAGTATTATAGTACCACTGCACTTTTATTTCCACTCTATTTCAAGGCTGTCGTTTTAAAGCAATTCAGTAAATTTTATGGTGGTGATGTAAATATGAAGGTTTATAGAATACTTCATATGCTAGTATTTAGTACAAAGACATGCTTTCTGTCTAGCCTACAAAACTAGCATTGATTGTTGTTGTATGATCTGTGACAATTAATGCAATCTTCTGGCTGGTTAGTGTAGTGTAGTGACAGACCAACACAAAGTGGCACATAATTGAATAAAATTAAAATAAAGATGTGAAAAGTGTGGCATGCATTTGTATTCAGCCCCCCCGAGTCAATACTTTGTAGAACCATCTTTTGCTGCAATTACAGCTGCAAGTCTTTTTGGGAATGTCTCTACCAGCTTGGCACATCTAGAGAGTGAAATGTTTGCCCAGTCTTCCTTGCAAAATAGCTCAAACTCTGTTAGATTAGATGGAGAGCATCTGTGAACAGCAATTTTAAAGTCTTCCCAATTGGATTTAGGTCTGGACTTTGACTGGGCCATTCTAACACTTGAATATAATTTGATCAAAACCATTACATTGTAGCTCTGGCTGTGTGTTTAGGGTCGTTGTCCTGCTGAAAGGTGAACCTCCGCCCCAGTCTCAAGTCTTTTGCAGACTCTAAGGCCCTGTACACACGATCAGACCGGTCCGATGAGAATGGTCCGACGGACCGTTTTCATCGGGCCAACGCTGACGTGGCCTGATGGTCTGATGTGCGTACACACCATCAGTCCAAAATCCGATCGGGTCAGAACGTGGTGACATAGAACACAGCGTCGTGCTGAAAAAACAAAGTTCAATGCTTCCAAGCATGCGTCGGCTTGATTCTGAGCATGCGCAGGTTTTTGGTCCGATGCTTTTGCGCACTAATGATCGGTTTGGTCCGATGGTCAGGCGTCCATCGGACAGATTTTAAAGCAAGTTTTAAAACTTTGTTCCGATGGGCCGTACACACGATCAAGCATCCCCACAACATGATGCTGCCACCATCATGCTTCATGGTGGGGATGGTGTATTCAGAGTGATGTGCAGTGTTAGTTTTCTGCCACACATAGCGTTTTGCTTTTAGGTCAAAAAGTTCAAATTTGGTCTCATCTGACCAGAGTACCTTTTTCCACATGGCTTCTCGCAAACTGCAAACGGAACTTCTTATGACTTTCTTTAAACCATGGCTTTCTTTTTTCCACTCTTCCATAAAGGACAGATTTGTGCTGTTGTCCAGTGGACCGATTCTCCCACCTGAGCTGTGGTTCTCTGCAGAGTTACCATGGGCCTCTTTGCTGTTTCTCTGATTAATACTCTCCTTGTATGGCCTGCCAGTTTAGGTGGATGCCCATGTCTTGGTAGGTTTGCAGTTGTGCCATATTATTTCCATTTTCAGATGATGAATTGCTCTGTGAGATGTTTTTTAAAACCTACCCCTGCTTTAACCACTTCCATACAGGGCATTTTCACCCCCTTCCTGCCCAGACCAATTTTTAATTTTCAGCGCTGTTGCATTTTGAATGACAATTGCGCAATCATGCAACACTGTACCCAAATGAAATCTTTAGTTTTTTTCCCCCCACAAATAGAGCTTTCGTTTGGTGGTATTTGATCATCTCTGCGGTTTTTATTTTTTAGGCTATAAACAAAAGAAGAGCGTCGATTTTGAAAAAAACACAATATTTTTAACTTTTTGATTTAATAAATATCACAATATTTAAAAAAAAACAAAACATTTTTTTCCCTCAGTTTAGACCGATACGTATTCTTCTACATATTTTTTTGCAACAAAAATCACAATAAGCGTATATTGATTGGTTTGCGCAAAAGTTATAGCGTCTACAAAATAGGGGATAGTTTTATGGCATTTTTATTTATTATTTATTTTTACTAGTAATGACGGCAATCTGCGATTTTTATTGTGACCGTGAAATTGCGGTGGACAGACCGGACATTTTTTGACACGTTTTTGGGACCATTCACATTTATAAAGCGATTAGTGCTATAAAACTGCACTGATTACTGTGTAAATGTGACTGTCAGGAAAGGGGTTAACACTAGGAGGCACTGAAGGGGGTTAAATATGTTCCCTGGGTGTGGTTCTTACTGTAGGGGGAGGGGGATTTACAAGGGGCGGAGACCGATGTGTGTTCCTCTGTACTGGGAACACACATTGGTCTCCTGTTTACACACACAGATCCAAACTCCTGCCGTGATCGCCGGCAATCGCGGGTGCCCGGTGGACATCGTGGCCGCCGGGCACGCGCACCGGGTCACGAGCGTGCGTGTCCTAGATGGCCAGGGAGAAAAGACGAGAGGGAGGGAGGGTTCCTGCCGGCATCATATTATTATGGCCCGGTAAGGAAGGGGTTAAACTTCTCCACAACTTTATCCCTGACCTTTCTGGAGTGTTCCCTGGCCTTCATGATGCTGTTTGTTCACTAATGTTTTCTAACAAACCTCAGAGGGCTTCACAGAACATTGGTATTTATACTGAGATAAGGTTACACACAGACTCTATTTACTAATTAGTCGACTTCTGAAGGCAATTGGTTCCACTAGATTTTATTTAGAAGTATCAGGGTAAAGGGGGCTGAATACAAATGCACACCACACTTTTCAATTATTTATTCGTAAAACAAAAAAATAATCAATTTCCTTCCACTTCACTTTGTGTGGATCTATCAGAAAAAAATAAAATACATTTACATTTTTGGTTGTAACATGATAAAATGTGGAAAATTTCAAGGGGTATGATTTTTTTTCAAGGCACTGTACTTGTAAAGATACATAGGTTGGTTCTAAGTGCTGGGAATCCAGTTCTGGTAATTTCCCCTAGGATAAAGCACCCTCAAACATTTAACTCTCCCCTACCTGCTAAACACCTAAGTTAACCCATAAACTGAGCAGCATTTAGCTCACACTGACCATTATACTCAAACCTTGTTATTTAAACCCTCCATTCCCTCCAACCGTAACATTTGAGCCCCTAAATCTTAATCTTGTCATTGTGACACTACTCTTAACTTGTCCCTTAAAACATTACTTCTCCTAACCATTAACACCTAAACTCCCAACACTCCCTACCAGGCAAGCCACTAAATACACAGATAAAATACATTCATGGGACCTTCTTTACCTACCAACGGGTTTGTATTTCTGTCCATCTACTCCTGAGCTTTATACAGATTAAATACATAGCACAGTACTGATTTTTTTTCTGATGCATGTAGAGCAGGGGTCTCCGAACTTTCTAAACAAAGGGCCAATTTATTGTGCTCCAGACTTTAGGGGGGCCAGACTGTAGCCATTGGAAGTACAACATGTCCCAGCATCAGTGGAATAAACAATCCCCCATCATTGGTGTCAGTGGGAGGAATTGTGCCCCATCATTGGTGTCATTTGACCCCATTGTTGGTATTGGGAGGAATTGTGCCTCATTATTCATTATTGGTGTCATTGGGCCCCATCGTTGGTATTGTAATGAATTGTTCCTCATCATTGGTGTCATTGGGCCGCATTGTTGGTATTGGAAGGAATGGTGCCTCATCATTGATGTCACTGGGCCCCATCATTGGTGTTATTGAGAGGAATTTTGCCCCATCATTCGTGTCATTGGGTCCCATTGTGTGTGTGATTGAGAGGAAATGTGCCCCAACATTGGTGTCATTGGGTCCCTTTGTTTATGTCCTTGGGAGGAACTGTTCTCCACCGTTAATGTCACTTGTATGAATTCTGCCCTTCATTGTTGTCAGTGAATAAAATAGCACTCCAAGGGCCACATAAAAGCAAGCAAAGGGCCACATCTAGCCCCCGGGCCGCAGTTTGGAGACCACTGATGTAAAGTATATAACACTTACAACTCTTCTTCCTCCCCTCAATGTGAGTGAACAGTGAATGAAGAAGAAGCAGAGTGATGAGCATATATTTCTGCCACTCTGCTCTCCCTACCAGTCAGTTCCTTGTAAGCACATGAGCACTACAGCGCTATAGGTTGTTTCCTTGTGCTGCTTCTAGCTCACAGCCTGAGCCCTGCTGTATAAGGACTGTAATTATTTCCTGGTAATCCTGCCTGCAAAGTGTATGCACATGCACTTCATATCTTTGGGTGACAATAGTGACTCAAATCAGCTGGATTATTGTCACCCTATCCTGCACACTCATGATTTGGACTGCAAGCAGTCTTGCTAGCACACAGTATTCTGGAACATTCTGCTGTAGCCACCGTGGTAAAGCTGTGATGTGTAACCTTTCACAGTAAGTTCAAATAAAAAGTTTACAACTCTACATTAATAAGTGTAACATGAACAATTAAATTGGAAAAGTTGTTTAGTTCTACTTTTCTGCCTAAGGAGCCTCTGTCTGCAGGTTGCATGGAGACTGTAAATATCTTTCCACTGCATTTACCACCAAATACTGCTTCATTTACCATAATTTGCCCTTCAAAGTCCTCTGGTAAACCAACCTTTCTGAGAATCTCAATCTCCTTGATTCCATGTAGATCTTATTTGTTCTGCCTTCTGACCACTTTCCTGCAGCGCCATAAAGTCAGAGCGTGGAACCAGAGAGAGCTGCAGAGGACCCAGGAGATCGACATTCCCAGAAGTGTCAGTTTCCTCCAAACTTTGGGGATAAGGACTAGTGCATGGAGTGATAATCAGCAACATAGGCGCTGGGAAAGGTTACTATTTTTTGCTTCGTTTTACAGGTAATAGCAGTTTTAGTAACAATTTTCCTAAAAAGTATTGCTTTATAATAAGAGTTATGTTTCAATCGATATTATTTATGATAATACCATACGTTATTTATTTGTCCCTGATGTTTTTCATCCACGAAAGCTATTGAGAAGATCATGATATAAATGAGTTTTAAATATACCTGTAAGTTGTGCAGGTCTACACCAGATAAAACAATAACTTGATTCTCATGATGCAATAGAGCAGGGGTGCCCAACCTTTTGAAGAGCGAGAGCCACTTAAGCAACTTGGTAACCAGCCGAGGGCCACAATGAGTGGAGCGGGAGGAATAACAAGTCACGGCTACTCTATAGGCCCTCCGATCCACCCAGATGAAAGGAGACAAATTCAATTCTGTTTTTCGCAGATGCAACGTAGTGCACCTGTGTCTATCCTGCGGGTTAGCTGAACTTTGCCATAGACTCCACCTGTGGCAAAATCCGGCGCTGTAGAGGAAGCATCAGCTTATGGGGATCTACTCCGCAGCCGCTTTCTTCCTCTACCACCAGCTTCATTCACAACACTGATGCTGTGGTATGGCGGGATGGCAACCTGCAATCTGGGCTTGCCAACCCACCATTCCAGAGAAGGAGGTCGCGGGCCACATCAGAGGGCTTGGCGGGCCACCCCTGCAATAGAGTCTTTATCTTCCTTTATCTTGGTAGGGGTACAGATACAACTTGGTAGGGGTACAGATACAACTTGGTAGGGGTACAGATACAACTTGGTAGGGGTACAGATATAACTTGGTAGGGGTACAGCTATAACCTGATAGGGGTACAAATACAACTTTTTTTTCTGCTTGCCGTAGTGTTGTAAATCACTGCGTTTTGACACGGTCGGATTTTTGACTGATAATGTGTAGGCAAGACTGATGAAAGTCAGCTTCATCAGATATCCGACGAAAAAATCCATCGGATTAAATTCCATCAGATATCCCATCGTGTGTACAGGGCAAGCCCTTGCGCTACATCGTTTTGGTAAATCTAAAGGAGATCAAACAACAAAAGTAGTATACTGTGTATCCAGCTTAAGTAAAAAGGTGAATTGGTTGTAATTAACCACTTCAGCCCTGGAAGAATTTACCCTCTTCCTTACCAGAGCACTTTTTGTGATTCAGTACTGCGTCGCTTTAACTGACAATTGCGTGGTCGTGCGATGTGGCTCCCAAACAAAATTAACGTATTTTTTTTCCCCACAAATACAGCTTTCTTTTGGTGGTATTTGATCACCTCTGTGGTTTTTATTTAAGTATAGCAACAATTTTTAAAAAAAATGCAATATTTTTTACTTTTTGCTATAATAAATATCCCCAATAAATCTATAAAAAAAAAAAAATCCACAGTTTAGGCCGATACGTATTCGTCTACATATTTTTGGTAAAAAAAAAAAATCGCATTAAGCGTTTATTGATTGGTTTGCGCAAAAGTTATAGCGTCTACAAAATAGGGGATTTATTTATTTATTTTCAATTTTTTTTTCTAGTAATGGCGGCGATCTGCGATTTTTATTGTGACCGTGACATTGTGACGGACATATCGGACATTTTTGACAAATTTTTGGGACCATTCACGTTAATAAAGCGATTAGTGCTAAAAAAATGCACTGATTACTGTGTAAATGTAACTGTCAGGGAAGGGGTTAACAGTAGGGGGTGCTGAAGGGGTTAAATGTTCCCTAGTAAATGATTCTAACTGGAGGGAACTCACAAGGGGAGGAGACCGATGTGTGTTCCTCTGTACTGGGAACACACATCGGTCTCCTCACAGTTTGTACACACAGATCCATGGTCCTGCCATAATTGCGGGCAATCGTGGATGCCCGGCAGACATCGCGGGCACCGGGCACGCGCACCAGGTCCTGAGCGATGCCGCGGGCGTGCGCACCCTACATGGCCGGGAAGCCCAGGACGTCATGACGTCCTCCCAGGATGGGAGATCCCATCTGTGGATGTCATATGACTATGAGCGGGATGTGCAGAGGTTAATATACACCAACCTCTTAGCATCTCACATTTTTCTTTTGATTGGTGTTGATTGATTGTTCAAGCTGTTCTTTCAAAGGGTTTTATGGTTGTGTGTTTATTCAGAAACGTTATAACTACAAAATTAAAATAACTCTATATGTACTGTAGATTAATGTAGATTAATGTATAATAGAAATATCATGTGAAAATAAATGTGATATATTCAATATTGTACACTGACTAACAGTGAAAAAAGTTTTTTCTTTACATTTTGTTTGCAGCAATGAAACTATGAATAATCAGTTCATGGTCACCTGGAGCTTTACCGGAACATTTTGTGCTGTGTATATATGACTAATGCCTGCGAATGTGTCAAGACTGATAAAATGTCTTCTATGACAGAAAGAAACTTGACACTTACTTTTCATCTATTTTTTTTTAATCCATTTGGACTTCATGACCGAAAGCTTTGATAAAACGTTGTTACGCACAACAGTTATTTCATTTTTTGCTAGTGGCTTTCTTTGGGGGGATTTGTCACTTAGAGGGTGCTTATGGGACTGATGCTGAACAAATACATTGCCCACTCACTACCCAAGAAATAGGGGACACAGAACTGAGCAGAAAGGGGGCATTTCTCCACTAAACAGTCACTAGGGGGGGCACTTCTCTACTCTACTCACTTCTCTACTCACCAGCAGCAAGGGGCGCGTATTACGTCTGTCCGTTTGCATCCGATCCATTTGGCCGGACGGAAGAAAAATAGGACATTCTTCCGTCCGAAAAAACGGATGCGGATCTGGCGGACGTTAGCGGATGCATCATGACCTACAGGCTGTGTAAGGGCTATTTGACCAAGAAGGAGAGTGATGGGGTGCTGCGCCAGAAGACCTGGCCTCCACAGTCACCGGACCTGAACCCAATCGAGATGGTTTGGGGTGAGCTGGACCGCAAAGGCAAAAGGGCCAACAGGTGCTAAGCATCTCTGGGAACTCCTTCAAGACTGTTGGAAGACCATTTCAGGTTACAAGAGGAAGCGATATCTCGTGAAACCGGTCGGGCGGAACTTGTGTTGCATCAGATCACCCCCGTTGATTACACCTTTTCCTTACCATACTGGATGGGTTGGTTTTTGGATTACTTCCGGCCAGAGTTCCAAACTGACATGCCTGTATACTATGTTACCATGTAAGTGAGTTTTTGTCTCTTTTTAAATAAATTTTATCCTATGGTGTTACACTATTGTGGCCCTTTGTGTTTCTCCATGTTGATTCAAATCAAGTTCTTCACCCAACTGTTGTGAACGGGATTGACATCTGGTCTGGTCTATCTTCATCCTCCTAGTGACTATCTACATGCTTTCTGGGGTCTTCTTTTAAGTAAGAGGCCACCGGAAATCTGGTAAGCAGATTTTAGGCCTCGTACACACGATCAAATCTGTCCGCTGGAAACGGTCAGCTGGACCGTTTCAGCAGACAGATTCGATCGTGTGTACGGCCGAGCCGACGGATTTGGCCACCCGACAGATTTCAAAGCATGCTTTGAAATCTATCGGGTGGGAATCCGTCCGCCCGACATGTCTGCTGGTTAGTACACTTACCAGCAGACATGTCGTCCCGCACCGCCGCCGCACCGCCGCCGAATGAAGTGTTTTACTTCCTGGTGCGGTGACGTGGTGGCGTCAACGTCACCGCCACGTCACCGACACGTCAGCGCGCTCTCTGCTGGCGGGGATTTTGGTTTGCTCGTGTGTACACGCGAGCAAACCAAAATCCCAGCAGACAGATTTGTTCAAATCTGTCGGACGGACAAATTTGAACAAATCTGTCTGCTCGTGTGTACGAGGCCTTATACTTTCATGGTGGAGGATCTTCTATCAGCTTTTTTCATCAGATTGTCACCACAGTATTTGTTTGTATACCTCATTTCACTGGTGCATTGGATCTTTGTTGTTTATCATAAGACTCTGATCAATCTGTTTTTGCTTCTATGTGTACATGGACAATCATTTATGACAACATTTTTGGACATATGTATTGATTTTCACTTTTGTAGCGCACCTCGTTTTTTCCAATGGTGGTAAATGGCATAGCAGTCCAAAAATGTAATGCTACTCACAGTATTATAACACACAATATGTTACAGAAAAAAACAAGTTCTTTGTGCTGTCTTAAAGTAGTACTACAGTGTAGTGGTACTAAAGTAGTGCTAAAGCCTCAGATTGTTTTTTGCAATTTTTGCAAATTTTGCAGCATTTTCCAGCACAGTTACACCACTAACACACCAACTTCCCTGTCACAGTTTCTGGGTCCTCCACAAGCCACACTTTGCCCCCAAACCTCCTATTTGCAGTGAGGGAGGTATGTTTAAGGGATCAATTGGCTGCTGCAGATGTCTGTCCAGAGCTGGGAGGAGAGAACAAGGGTATAGATTGCTAAGCTCTACATGCTCTAATGGAGACACACAGCTGAGGGTTTCTCCTTTGCAGCTCACTGTTCAAAAGAAAAGCCCACAAAGAGGAGGGCAGGAGAGACAAGAAGAAAGATTTTTTTAAGAAAGTAGATAAAACATTTTATGTCTTGACTTATGGAATTCAATAAAAAAAAAAGAGTTTAGTATCCCTTTATTGTAAAAACAATAAAGTAGTCTAATTTGTGTTTTAACCACTATGGGGCAGATTCAGATACAATTAGATTATCGTAGCGTTTCCCAAATACACTACGCCGCCGTTCTTTACCTGGCTCTACGTGGAATCCAGGTAGATTTTGTCCAGTAAACGACGGCGGCGTAGTGTATTTCTCCCGTCGCAATCCATCTGCGCGAGTAGGGGGCGTGAAGCATTTAAAATAGGCGCGTTCCCGCGGCGATCGAACTGCGCATGCTCCGTTCGCAAATTTCCCGCCGTGCATTGCGCGAAATCACGTTGTTACGTCATTTTTTCTTGAGTAGCGTCGTTTACGGAGATTCCTATTCCCGAACGAGTTACGTAAAAAAAAATAAAAAAAAATTAAATTCGACGCAGGAACGACGGCCATAATTAACATGGGCTACGCACCGTTAGACCAGCAAAAAGCTGGTCTAACAGTACGTATAAAAAAATAGACGAAAGCGATTGCGAAGACCACGCGTATCTTCGTAGATCGCCGTAAAAACTCATTTGCATATCCCGACGCATGAAAACGACGCAAACTCCTCCCAGCGGCCGCAAAAATATCGCAGCGTAGATCCGAAGGCTTACGAAGACGTAAGCCTCTCGGATCGAAGCCCGAAGCCACCGTATCATGGTTTGAGGATTCAAACTAGTGATACGGCGCGCGAAATTTGAAATTACTCCTGTCTAACACCAGTTAGACAGGCGTAATTGCTCTGTGAATCTGGGCCTATATGTTTGGTATAGAAGATAGATCATATACATGCTCTGGTTCTCAACTTCTGCTGTCGCGTCCATGATGCCATTAACGCTAAAATCTCTGTAAATGACCCAGTTTTGCAGGCAGAGCTCTTCACAGCTGCACCAATTTTAAATGTGACAGTGGCTGCGGTGGAGAATAACCCCCATCCACTGTCACTGAGGGGTTGCGGGGGCAGCAGGTGTTGCTTGTAACATGTTATAAAAAGGTGAACCTATCCATGAAAGCAACCATACAAGTAAAAAAAAAAAAGGGAAAAAAAAATTATTTTAAATAAATGTAACTTTTTATTAACCCTACTTAACCAGAATTAGCCTTAATTAACTAATTCCTCCTCTTCTACCCTCATCTATTTTTTTGTTTGGTTTCCATTTGTTTTGTATGTGACTTGTTTCAGTGTTTCATAAAAATAAAAGTGCAAAACATAAAAAAAAAAAAATGTTTTTATCGATGTGCAATTAACTTTGTCATGCTTTGTACCAATTGTGATTTAAAAAAAAAAGTAAAAAAAAAAAAAAGTATACTTTATTTTCACTGTAACATTACTTATTTTAAAACTAAAGCTTTCCAATAGTGGATTGAAATTCAGTCTGTTCAGGTTCTACTGATTGACTTCTCAGGAATGGGCTTTCTGTAAAACGTTAGATCGATCAGAGCCCCAGGCTATTGCCTGATTCCTCTGCTGTCAGAATACAATGATGCAGTGGGGAGGGTTCCAGTATCCACCTTGAATGTGTGGATGGGGGGGAATTGGTTCAGTTTTTTTCATTCAGAACGCTGGCTAAATGAAAAAACTGAGCCATGTACTACTGTATATGGACAACTTAATACTAGTCAAAATACAAAAATGTATTTATATTTTTTTAATTTGTTACGTCTTTTTGTGCATAAATGACATATAAAATAAAATAATTTTTGCAAAATAATATCACCAATGACTCGAAAAAAATGTGTTTGTGTTACTTTGTTAACTTGCATTTTTACAACATTTTCATCAAATAGAAAGGCCCATAGAGGAAATGTAAAAATTGCTCTGGTTCATAAAGGGTATATAGATGCTGAAACAAACTCTTTTTTTTTTTTGCTAATAAGGCTTTTCTTTTATAGGTAATTTAAATTGCATCATTATTTTAGGTTGTATTATTTCATGTTCACTAAACAATCAGATCAAAAATTATACTAATCATGTTTTATAACTGTATATATGTTTTCTAAGATACAATTTTATTCCTGCAATAGCCACTCTGCTTAACACTTAAACCTGTAGTAAGGCATTTGAAATATAAGAAAAATATAATATTTGGAACAAATGATCAGATAATTCTGATCTTTGACAGCCCAGTTTCAGTTTTTGTAATGCACAGATGTCTTTTCTGTAAGTGAAGACATGGAAGAAACTTCAGCACATATCTATATCTGAGTCCTGTAAAACATCACAAATCAGAAGAGGAGGGGGAGCAATAAAATGATATACAGTCTATAGCATAGATACAGTATAATTTTAACAGGAAAAGCTGGGCGATTGTGAAGGCACACAGCGGAAAGAATAACTCTGGTATGGAAAAATATTTTTTAAAATAGGAAATTATTTATTTTATTGTTTATAATGTGAACATAATGTAAGAATTCCTTAAACTATAATAATAATAATGCATACAGTATATTATAATATGTAATTTAACATATATATTTTTCAAAAGTCAAGTTTCATATGCACATCTATTTAAATATATTTATTATTGCTTAACCAGAATGTGCTAATTCATACATTATTCATATATATATTTCATGATACATGTTGATCTGTCTGTTATGAGATACTACAGTATTTCATTCCTGGACTACAAATGTTAGAGACTGCTAAAAGAAATTTCATTTATTTCAGTTAGTACATAGGATTAGTTCAGTCTCCATGTTTCTTGTATTACCTTTTCTAGAGATCACATGGATATTTCTGTGACCATTACAATGACCGTGCTGAACAAAATATATTACTTTAGACTACGTTAGACTAGATATGTGTTCACATAGTTGAGCCCTCTATAATGGACTCATTATTTTGGTCTTCATCACTCTGCTATGTTGGAGTCAGTATTCTCAAAGGCAAACAGCAAACTGTCTTGTGAATTTTAAAATAATAACCAACGTTTATTTTGCCTTGCTGAAAACATATACAAGAAATAATTCAGTTTACTCGATCAGTGGTGTAAAAGTTCATGTAAAGGATATGTGAAAGGAATGTGCAAATAAATGTCCATTTGCTGACAGCTATACTATAGGGTACCAAGGTCAAGTATATGCACAAACTGTCATACAAACATTGTGATTAAAAAAAGAAAAAAAAATGCAGCAAAGAAAATAAAAGTGGAAATACTCTAGAATAGAATAGAAATATAGTATATGAACATTCACAATTTAATTTGGGGGTGTAATAAATGTACTCAAGCAGAAGGCTCTTCACTATAATCTATTACCTAAAATCAATCTAAACTGGTGAAGATTTGCTTGAAACCAATGACTAAAATTGCAAGCTGAGATGAAACTATGTAAACATTTGGGCCCAGATTCACAGAGCGATTACGCGTGCGCAACTGCTGTTGCGCGTGCGTAAGTCTAAATGTGCGCGTGCGTATAGTTGGACGCGATTCACAAAACAATATACGCCAGAAATCTACGTTTTTTGGTCCGGCGTAATTGAGTTAGACATTCGCTTCCCTTCGCGCAAAACTGCGCTAGACACACCATTGATTTGCTAGTCAAATATGCTAATGAGGGAGTTACGGGGATCCACAAAAAAACGCAGTTGCTGCGCAGGCTACGCGATGTGCGCAACTGCAAAATGTCCTGTCTAAAGTTAGAGCCCATAAAAGCTGATCTAACTTTTGAAAAAAAGTCTAATTGTCAGATAAAGCAACACCGTTACTGAGGAGCAGACCACACACACGTGTTGCACTACAATTTGACTGCCAACATGCTAGGGGCATCGTCGCTCATAGCTGCACTAGTGAATATAGATGACCAAAGAAGGAGGAGGGCACGGAGGATGGCACGGGAGAGGGTATACCGCACCCGCATACACCTGTTTGGCATGAATGATTCAGAGGTCTTTCGCATCTTCAGATTCCCCCCTCATGCCATCCTGGAATTAACCACAACCTTGCAGGAGGACATCACCAGCCCAACACAACGCTCACATGCAGTGCAGCCACTGGTCAAGGTCCTGGCAACACTCCATGTCCTTGCCAGTGGCTCTTTTCAGCGTACAAGTGGAGTGGTGGCTGGGATGTCACAATCCTCCATGAGCAGATGTGTGCACCAGGTTGTCCCTGCAATCCTCACACGCTTGGCCAACCAAATCATCAAACCCACCACTGAGGAGCTTCGAATCAAGGCAATGGCAGATTTCTACCGAATTGCCAGATTCCCACGCACCATCGGGGCCATTGATTGCACACATGTGGCACTCCAGCCCCCCCATGAGACCGAGCACATGTACCGCAATCGGAAGAATTGGCACTCCATCAACGTACAGGTGATAGTTGATGCCCAAGGCCTCATATGGCACGTCCGTGCCAAACACCCCGGATCCACCCATGACAGCTACATCTACAATCAAAGCCACATCCGAACAGAATTCGAACAGAACGTGTATGGGAACACCTGGCTGGTTGGTGAGTGACATGGGAGTCAGGCATGACTATCCCCTCCCGTGATGCACAACAGAAGTGGCACATGCATGACTAACATTCTCCTGTCTTTTCCTTTACAGGTGACTCTGCATATGCACTGGGACCCCATCTCATGACTCCTATCCGGAACCCCCAAACCCCAGGAGAGGAACGATACAATGAAGCACACATCAAAACCCGTGCAGTGGTGGAGCGCACCTTTGGCCTCCTGAAGTCACGTTTCCGATGCCTGGATAAGTCTGGGGGTACACTGTTGTATTCCCCAAACTCCGTGTGCCATATCATCGCTGCATGTTGCATGCTACACAATCTCGCAGTGAGGAAGGGCCTGCAGGTTGAGCTACGTGATGATCTGACCCCCCAACCAGAAAATCAACCCCTAACCGAGGATACCCCGTCTTCTGAGGGAAGAGCAGTCAGGAGGCAGCTCATATTGGGCATCTTTGCACGTTAAACACACACATTAATCATGGCACAATGAGAATGCATGCATGCACACCACTATGGTCCCTAGCACACACACCCCACATCCTCATCAAATTGGATTGGCACCAGTCCACCATGCAAGACTGGTGAGCAGTAACGCCACGTCAAGGCTCCAATTATGTCACTGTACATTCATACACCATTCACACGGACCTGGGAATCACTTCTCCCTGGTCCTGGGGAACCCTTCTCCACCAAAATTGAGGGTGACACCCCTTTTCCAGCAGGAATGTCACCCCCACATTCAAACATCATTCACAACCCAAAATATGCCAAAAAAGTCAAACAAACAAAAATGCATTGAAAAAAAAAATGCTTAGAAAAAACAAAAAAAAGCAGAGAACAAAAATAAAAAAGCTTTCAAAACAAACAAAAGGGGGAAACAAAAATTATTGCCCTCTGCCTGAGCCACGCCTGGGGCGCCCCCGGCCACGGCCCCGGACCCTCAGGGGAGACGCATGGGGGAGGGGAAAAGCCGGGAAAGGAGGAGCAGCCCCTGAGATCTGCCCACCTGGCGGCCTGCCCTCCAAGGCCACGGCTATTCTGTCCAGGGCAGCACCAAGTGTTGCCGTGTTGCCCTGGATAGCCTGGGTAAGGGCCCTCACATCCTGCCCAACGCCTGCTGCTGTAGTTTGCAGGTCATTTAGGCAGGTTGTGGAGGCCCGGGAGTGGGAGTCCAGGTTACCCAGGCTATCATTAATGGAGGACAGGCTCTGATCCACCCGCCCCATAGTCTGGCAGAGCTGTCTCAGAAGGCGGGTCTGGGTGGCCAGGTTCCTTCTCAGACAGGCGGGCATGAGATTGGGCGCCCCCCTGGTGCTTGGGGATGACCTCCTGGCTCTTGCTGATGGTTGTGGCCGGGGAGAAGGGGAGGCCCTTGTGAGGGGAGCCATGTTGGGGGAGGAGGGGGGGGGGCTGACCCTTAGGGAGGGCAGGCTTCTTGCAGCCAGAGGGGAAAAGTCCGCAGAAACCAAAGGGCCAGTGCCTTCCATGGACTCCTCCTCCTCATGATTCTGCTCCTCCTCATGATCGTCCTCCGCATGATCCTCCCCCTCCTCTTGTTCCTCCTCTGCGGACTCTGGCCTTGTTGGGGGGGCCTCATTAGGCTGCTGTCCTGGGGTTGGAGCGGTCAGTCCAGATGGCCCTGCACCCTCCTGCACAGCTGTGGATGACACAAAACATTCACAGGTTGGAGGATCCACACACTTGCCACATATTCCCTTTCACCCCCTCCCCCACACATGCTACACACCTGAGAGAAATAAAAACCTTACCTGGCACCGCGGGGACCGGACTTGTGTCAAAGCCTGGCAGGCCCTCCACTTCATGCCGGTGAAAGGTCAGGGCCACCACACGCTCCGTCTCTGAAAATCTAACCCGGCATGGTGGGCCCCCTCCTGTGCCCCTGGCATGGGCATTTATTGCGGCCAGTTTTTTTTTCACCTCACGCCGGAGGTCATTTATTTTCTTTTCTATCCCAGAGCGGGTCCGTGTCTCCCCCTCCCCCGATGAATTGACCTGCTCCGTGATTATATCCAATATCTCCCTCCTCCTGGCTGGGGTGGTGGTGGCACTCTGCGGGCCGTGGAGAAAACGCCCATAGTCGGTAATGGCCCGGGCAAGAATTCTTTTTTCCCCCACAGTAAAATTGAGCTTTCTTTTTCTCTCAGTCATACTTCCAAACAAACTCACTAGCAGTCACCAAAAATCTGTCACAAATACAAGCACAACCAATCAGACAAGAACACACACAAAGAGAAAAAGAACAGCCAAAAATCACACTAGCACTCAGCAAGAAACACACACAAAAAAATCAGATGAAAAAAAAATGCAAGAAAACAAACGCTCAGAAATCTATCAATCAAACAAACAGTCTCAAACACTTATCAAAATACACTTTCACAAAACTACCAACAAGCACAAGATCACACAGAACACTAATCTCACAACTACAAAACACACTCTAACGAACAACAGAGCAAAAGCACTTGATTCAATGGGAAGGGACACAAAGGGATGTACTTTTGCAATGGAAGGGCGTTTGTGTGTGTCTATTTATGCTGTCTGCGTAGTTCACAACATTGCCCTAGTCCATTTCCAATTTCAATGATTGCGCCGCTCCCGAGTTGTGAGCATGCGCACAACGGAGCTGACATGGTTTCCTTCACGCGCGCATGCGCGAGTCGGCCGGCCCTTCATTTGCATGGGGTCACGGCTCATTTCAATGTAACACGCCCACGTCCCTCCCAATTTGTATTACTCCTCCTTACGCCTACGGAAAAAACCTTACGTTTGCGCAAGCTCTTGCGTAAAAGCTACGTGAATCGCCGGATTACGCGGCTAGATTGCGCAAGTCTAACGGAAAAGTGGTGCGCTACGCCGGAATGATAATGCGCCGATCTACGTGAATCTGCCCCTAGATCTTTTCACCAACAAATAATTATTTGAGATTTCTATTTTTAATATGAAACTGTGGGGCAAAAGAACACAAAAACAACATTTGGACATTTGTTTGGCACTCTCTTTGGATAATATGTGTGGGGATTTTTAACTCTAGTTTCATCCCCCGTTTCTAATGACAAACGGTGTATATACATTTTTGTATATATTTCATACACATATATATATATATATATATATATACAGGGCTTTTTTTCAGGGGGAACTTGGGGGAACTCAGTTCCACCACCTCTGGCTCAGACCCTTTGGTGCCTGCTCACTACAATCACTTGTAAACACAAAAGTCTAATTTCTGTGTTTACAAGTGACAGCTCTGCACTCTGTGTGTAACCCCCTGAACTCTGCACTCTGTATGTAATGCAATCCTGGTATTTAATGCCCCTTTAAGACCCTTCTACTGTTTGTGAAATCTGAACGGGGTCCTGGTTGAGTTCCTGCACCTATTTTCCGAGAAAAAAAGCTCTGTATATATATATATATATAAAATATGTATGAAATATATACAAAAATATATATTTTATATATATATATAAATGTTATATATATATATATATATATATATATATATATATAAAATAACATTTATATATATATATATAAAATATATATTTTTGTATATATTTCATACATATTTTATATATATATATATATATATATATATATATAGATAAAATATGTATGAAATATATATATAAAAAAAAAAAATATATATATATATATATATATATATATATATATATATGTATATATATAAAACACCGTTTGTCGTTAGAAACGGGGGATGAAACTAGAGTTAAAAATCCCCACACATATTATCCAAAGAGAGTGCCACAGTCTCCCCCATTTATCAGGATTTAGGAATGTTGTTTTTTTTTTACAGGGAGAAATCTCATTAGGTACTTGAACTGAAATGGTTAGCTTTCCTTTTATAGGGAGGGGGAAATAAATAATTTCCATAATTTCTATTTGTAAAAAAAATATTTTGAATTGCATTGCAACATTTTTTTTAGGTTGTGTTATTTCACACTTAACGCTGTGGTAGGGTATTTGAAATATATTGAGAAAAACAAAAAATATTTGGAACAAATGATCAGATAATTCTGATCTATGAAAGCCCAGTTTCAGTTTGTGTAATGCACAGATGTCTTTTCCCTAAGTGAAGCCATGATCTCCTCCAGGCTCTCTTATGCACTGTATATATGTCTTCGCTCCAGTGTTGGCTGCAAATTACTTTGGAATGGTTTACTGATAATGACAAGGGTGGATCATGTGACACAGTGACAACACAGGAACACAACTGCAAGTCAGATAGTACCTGAAACAGGACATTAATAGCCAGCCTGCCTCAGTGCCTTACACTCTGCATTCCTCTCTTGCACATACTCGCTGCCTCTATATACTCTGCACTCCTCTTCTGCACATACTACCCACCCCCATACAATCCACACTCCTATCCTGCACATATAACCACTATCATACAATATGTATTCTTGCCTTGTACATATTAACCAACACTATACCCTCCACACTCAACTCCTGCATTTACAGGCCACCACTGCACCCTAATCACTCCTCTTCTATACATACTACCCACTGTCATGCACTCCATACTCTTTTCCTACACACATCTTCATACTCTCTGTGGTTAAGTGAATTTTCCACACACAAAGTACAATGGCTTGTTGAATGCACAGCAAAAAAGGTGTCCCTGGAACTTTTTAGAAACGTTGACAACTATGTCCTGTGTGACTCACAGTATATACACTTTATTGTACATTACATACTTCTGCACTAGGGTTTTCCCGATACTGATACTAATATCGGTATCGGGACCGATACTGAGCATTTGCGCGAGTACTTGTACTCACGCAAATGCTCCTGATGCTTCACCGATACTTTTTTTCTTCCTCCTGAGAGGGGGTGGAGAGTGGTCGGAGAGGAGACTGAGGGGGGGCGGAGAGGAGGCGGAGAGCAGAGCAGTCCTCGGGTATGTAAAACATGCCACTGTAGAGGAGAGCTGCAGCCGCTGCCGCCATCTAGTTGATCGGCGCTCAGGGAACATAACAGCTTTCATTTGAATAGCTGTGTGTTCCCCGCCACGCCCGTCATATATAGCCCCTCCCCCTTGTCCGGGCACTTTGATAGACAGATCACCCATCCCAGGATTGGACGGGTGATCTGTCTATCAAAGTGCCCGGACAAGGGGGAGGGGCTATATATGACGATGTGCGGCGGGAACACACAGCTATTAAAATGAAAGCTGTTATGTTCCCCGAGCGCCGATCAACTAGAAAGCTCTATTTGTGGGAAGAAAAGGACGCAAATTTTGTTTGGGAGCCACGTCACACGACCGGGCAAATTGTCAGTTAAAGCGACGCAGTGCCGAATCGCAAAAAGGGGCCTGGTCCTTTACCTGCATTTTGATCCGGGTCTTAAGTGGTTAATAGCCATTCAAACCTATTTGTTTCAACTTCTGTGCATGTTATCAGACTAAAATCACCAGGGTATGTAAACTTTTGATCAGTGTCATTTGGGTAGTTTCTGTTGCCATTATGATTTAAAAAGATCAAACACAGTTGATTGATAATACATGGCTTCAGCCAAACACTAGCCATTAGTAAAAGAAAAGCTTGTGTGCTATCATTCATATTCGTAATGGCCAAGAAATCATAAATTCTGCAGGGTATGTAAACTTATGAGCACAACTGTACATAAATCGTGCACCGATATGTTAATGGTGTTCACACCACACATACAATTAATAAGCCTGTCATGTTAGGTTTACTCTGTGTAACATCCTCTTTTATATTTTGCCAAACAGTTGAATATTATAATGTGTTTTTATGAAGTGTACTTTTGAAAAACCACTGCACAAATACTGTTACATAAAAAATGACCACTCCCACCATTTTAATTTCTAGGGCCTCTGCTTAAAAATATATAATGTTTGGGGTTCTGAGTAATTTTCTAGCAAAAATGTTATTTAGCAAAGTTATTATCTTGCACTAATCTTATAAAATGACTCTGCGATAGGAGGTTCTGTACCTGCAGGATATTCAGGTAAATACATTAACAAAACGATTTCCTTATGAAAACTGTACACAGTGATGCCAAACATACTAAAAGCCCTGTACACACGATCAGTTTGTCTGATGAAAACGAACCGATGGACCACGTGTGGCCCCCATCGGTTTGTTTTCCATCAATGAAAAAAAATAGAACCTGTTTTATAATTTCCCTATGGATAAAAAAACGATAGAAAAAAACGATCGTCTGTGTGGAAGTCCATCGGTCAAAAATCCATGCATGCTAAACCTACCGCTTGAATCCATTATGTATATACCTACCGTTTGAATTCTTTATGTATTGATGCCCAGTCTTGGGTAATGTGCATTCTGCCATTGCAAGTTTTCGAACCTCTGCTGTATTCTACATTGTCTATGAACCTTACTTTGCTACTGTCACACTGTTGTAACTGATGAATGCTCAATAAAAATATTTGAAAGAAAAAAACATGCATGCGCAGAATCAAGTCAACGCATGCTCGGAAGCATTGAACTCAATTTTTCTCTGCACGTCGTAGTGTTTTTTGTCATCGCGTTGGACACGGTCGGATTTTTAACTGATGGTGTGTAGGCAAGACTAATGAAAGTCAGCTTCATCGGATATCCGACGAACAAAATCCATCAGATATCCGATCGTGTGTACAGGCCTTCATGATTTAAATAAACTTGTTTTATAGAAATGTTGTGATTTAGGTAATATCTACCTAAATGGTCAGATAACTGCCTGAGTTGTTCCCTACTAACCAATCAGATGAGTTTCAGACAATATAATGAATGTAGTTTATTATGCCATCAGAGAATAATCTTCATAACGCTGACAGATAAAATTCAAATACTCTTACAAAATATAAGCCCTTAAATTTTCAGCTAGCTTAACTTTTAAGTAGTGGTGGGTTTAAAAACAGAAAGAATTGCACTTACATACTATTTCATGTCTTTTTTATGTACCTCTATAAACCTACTGCCCTGCCTGTAACTATATTGAAATGATTATTTCATAAACATTTTATTAAATTATTTGGTTATTAAGCAGTTGTATATACAGTATGCTACCAACATTTGAGACTTGTATAGAAGTTGTATACTTATAGCATTACTGTTAGGCTTGGCTTGCTATATGTTATATGCAATGAGCATATAATGGCTTTTATGTCATTTTAGAAAGCAAATAAAAAAAGCCTTAAAATACTATTTTGTTTTTAGAATATGATAGGAATAAATTTAGCATCAAACCTAAACAACCATAAATATACTGTACTTCCAATCACATTGGTAGCATTTAAAAGAACTCTGCCAAACTTTGGCAAGCTATTTGGCCCAAAGGTACAGAACACACCTACTTTAGTATTTATGAAACCAGTTATTTCAGATTCAACTAGGTAAAACAGGAAGACAATAAGTAAAAGCTAATCTGGGGAATTTTTTGTATTTTTGCATGCCAAAAATATCTGGAACATTCTATGCGCCATCTTAAAATCTAAAGTTTAACTTCAATGATTCTTACTTGGCCACAGATAACTCATTCCCAGCACTTTTGAGTGTATTCCAACAAATGCCTGCTCCTGGACAGACTTTAGTGTTTTTCATCTTTCCAGACACTTACAGAGGATTTTATAGTTATGTATACCTTTTCCATTTTTCTCAATCCAGGTTCAGCTATTTTCATATTCAGTTTTTGACTTTCTGGAGAGCACTGTATGCACAAACAAGTTCCATTACTGGTAATACTGAACATAAATCGCTAAGTACAGGATATTAATTTTATACAATATTTATTTTACTCTGGAAACTAGATTTACTATAATTTCATTATGTTTGCCAGAAAATTATAATTTCAGTAAACTGCTAGTAATGTGCAAAAAAAGAATGTTTGGATAAAACATTACTTTCCAAGGTTATTGATCTTATATTAGCCATAAAGAAGCTCTCTCAACATACAGGCTATTGGAAATATATGTAAAATTATGGCTAGAGCAAATGTTTCTGGTATAGTACCTATACAAAAATGTGGTTAGCTTCTATTAACCACTTAAGGACCGCCTACTGCACATTTACGTCGGCAGAATGGCACGGCTGGGCACATCAACGTATATATATACGTTGATTTTAGTACCCAGCCGTGGGTCGCGGGCGCGCGCCCGTGTCCCGGTCCCAAGCCCGTGTCCCGGTCCCAAGCTCCAGGACCGGGACCGCGGGATTCGCGGACCCGATCGCCGCTGGAGTGCGGCGATCCGTCCCTGGAGCGGAAGAACGGGGAGAGCCGTGTGTACACACGGCTTCCCCGTGCTTCTCTGTGGCCGTAGCATCGATCGCGTCATCCCTGTAATAGGGGGACGCGATCGATGACGTCACACCTACAGCCACACCCCCCTACAGTTGTAAACACACACATTAGGTCACACATCCCCTACAGCGCCACCTGTGGTTAACTCCCAAACTGCAACTGTAATTTCCACAGTAAACAATGCAATTTAAATGCATTTTTTGCTGTGAAAATGACAATTGTCCCAAAAATGTGTCAAAATTGTCCGAATTGTCCGCCATATTGTCGCAGTCACGAAAAAAATCGCTGATCGTCGCTATAAGTAGTAAAAAAAAAAAATTAATAAAAATGCAACAAAACTATCCCTTATTTTGTAAACGCTATAAATTTTGCGAAAACCAACCGATAAACGCTTATAGATCCAGGCACAATTCAACTAAGGAGGATTTCCTCCGTAACTACCAATCAAAGAGAGGCCCGTGGCAGAGGTGTCTCCCTAACGTTCACCAAGGAGGGTCGGTGGCAGAGACTTTTCCTCAAGTTCACCAAGGGTCTGTGGCAGAGACTTCATCCTACAAGTGTTCGAGATATACTCCGGCTGCCAAGTCAGTGAGAGAGGCCTGTCTGGGTACGCTAACCCCACTCAGGCAGTCGTGGCGCAGAGAAGTGTTACGCTTGGGAGCAGGACTGTTTCCCTATCATCATGCCTGAATTTGCCATTCTCCTTTTTTCTTTAACTTTACTTTCCTCACCACAAGTTTTATTGTTTTTACCCAGCTGGGTAATAAAGAGCACCTGTTGCGAACATTCCTTTACTTCTACTAAATGCAATACGAATCATTCACCCCTAGGAATTCGGGGGAGCCATGAGGTAAATGTGCCACCCAAAACAACCAGCAGCTCCTTTCGGGGGTAGTGCTACACAAGCAAGCAGCTCTCAGAGTCTCAGTAGCTTTAGGGCTAATTGTTTACAGCCACAAAACAGCTTCTAATGAGGGGAAGAGGAGGAATGTTAAGCAGTGAAGAAGACCCCAAGGTTTGAGACACTTCTGAGGTTATGCAGAGTTCCTTCCTTGGACCTGTAGCTGACCTATTTATAAGCTGTGTTGACCCGCTTCAATTTTCTTTTGCATTTCTATTGATTTGCATGAGGAGTGAAACAGTTCTGACCCTAAAAATGTGTTAATGTGCTAGTGTCTTTGTGCTGTAAAATTATACTGTATATCTGTTTTGCCTATGCAACGCAAGGCCATATGTTGACTTAGGCCTCTTTCACACGGAGCGGTCGGTTTTTCGGTCCGCTCCGTGTGTCCGTCGGCTCAGCGGGGGGTCTCCGCTGAGCTGTCGGGCGGACAGGGTGGTCCCCGCACACTATGCAGGGACCGCCCTGTCTCTCCTCCCCTATCCCCTATGGGGAATCGGATGGAAACGGACCGTCTGTCCGTTTGCATCCGATCCGATCCGCCGGACGGAAGAAAAATAGGACATTCTTCCGTCCGAAAAAACGGATGCGGATCTTGCGGACGTTATCCGCTCCCATAGGGGCCCATTACAAGTCCGTAAACGGACTTGTAATGAGCGGACAAACGGAGCGGACATGTGAAAGGGGCCAAAGTGACATAGCTTTGGGTCCAATGTTTGACCCAACTAATTTAAAACAATAAATATAAAGTGAAAGGGCGCAAAAAAAATTTGAGTAAAGTGCATATAGTGCCAATAATTTTTTTTATTCAATAATGTTTTTATTGGGTAAAAGACATACATGAGAACGTATAGAATGAAAAGAACAGACATGGAACAAAAAATATCAGAAAGTAGTAGAAGATAATAATACTACAGGCGATCAAGTCAACTCAACAGTAAGCTCCAGAAAAGACATGGCTATACACTGTCGATTAGGACAATCAAGAGCAACAATAGGAACTGTGGAGCGGGGGAGAATCAGCTCCCGCGTCCTCACACGCTGTTCAGTAACACACAGACCAGAGCTCAACATATGATCCGCTTAACATATGAAAATGTGTAAATGAAAAACTGTAGATCATAATTAAAAATAAAAACGAAAATAAAAATAGAAGATAAAAGTAGGGTGAGATTAAAAGAAGAGAAGAAGAAAAGGATAGAAAAAGGAAGGGAGAGGGGGGAGGGAAAGGCAAGGGGAAGGCTCGACATAGCATCAAGTAAACATTAAGACATTTCATACCGATGGGGACATAAGGTCAGCATATGCTGATGTATATTTAAAGGCGAACCAATCGGACCATATCTTCCGTGACAAGTCGGATTTGCCTAAGAGAAAATGTGAGATCCTCCATATGGTAAATATGATCTAATGCTTCCAACCAGTGGCGCAGAGTGGGAACTACCGTTTGCTTCCAGAATCGGGGGATAAGAGACTTAGCTGCATTCAGCAAATGTGGAGTTAGCGATTTTTTATACGATCCGATTGGCTCGACTGTACAATGTAGCAGAACTACCCATGGGTCATTCGGGGTTTCAAAACCCTGTATTTCCTTCATCCAGTGCAAAATAGTCAATCAAAATGGGCGAATAAACGGGCAGTACCACCATATATGTGCATGGGAAGCATTCTCTCCACAACCCCGCCAGCAGAGTGGAGATGTTAGGGGAAAATCTTGTGAAGCACCACTGGAGTATAAGGCCACCTAGTTAACAGTTTATAATTAACTTCCGCAAATCTAGATGAAATAGAAGACGTATGTGCAAGGATCAAAATAGTGTCTCTTTGGGATGGTGAGAGTTCCTTATAAAGATCAGTCTTCCACTTGAGTAAAAAGGCTGGGGTCCCGGGGGTAGACAAGGAGTACAGAGCTTTATAAAAATAAGAAAGGGGCCTCTCCACTGGTCGGTCTTCGGCAAATGCAGACTCCACTAGTGTCAGGGTTGCGCCATCTCTGAGGGGTTGTGGTAAAGAGCGACAAAGGCCGTCAATTGACGGTATTTCCAAGACACCATAGGCGGAACTACAGAAGACCCCACAATACTGGAGAGAGGAGCAATGCCTGACGTAGAAACAACATGGTGGAGTAGCGTTGCGGAACCCAAAGACCAGGTCTGAGGTAGTGGTTGTACATTTCCCGGAGGGAAATAATCATGACCAGATAGTGGCATCAGGGGAGAGTTATTTGGCCAACCATGAGTCTTGCACATCGAATCCCATATCATCAACGTGGATCGTGTCAGGGGGGATGTCGTAGTGGCAAGAGACCTGAACCTCCGGGGGATCCACATTTGAGTATAAGGATCTGTACCACATAGATCAATTTCTAACGACACCCACAACTTAGATTCCCTATGGTACCTCCAGTCCGAGATCCTAGTCAGGATCACAGCCTAGAAATATCGTTTAACATCTGGCAAGGCAAGACCCCCCTCCCTTTTGGGCCTAACTAGTAGGCCCCCTGCAATCATGGGTCGCCTCCTGTTCCATACACATTTGCAAAATAGGGACCTTAACAGCGTAAAATACCCCACCGGGATTCTATATGGGATCATCCGGAAGAAGAACAGCAGTCTGAGCAATACATTCATTTTCAATACACTAATCCTTCCCAACCAGGAGTGTGCTAATTGTGACCACTTTTGCAAGTCGGACCTAACCGCGTTCAGTAAGGGTATATAATTTGTACGAAATAAAGAAGCGGGGTTGGCGGTGAGAAAAATGCCTAAATACTTCATTGAGTGGGCCTGCCAGCTAAAGGGGAAAGATGCTTTCAATTTAGGCACAGTACGAGGGCGAACTGTCAGGTTTAGTATGTGTGATTTGGACAGATTGATCTTAAAATTAGAGACAGCACTATAGGAGTCGAAAGCAGCCATTAGATTCGGGAGGGTTGTAATAGGTTGTTGTACATAGAACAGGATGTCGTCCGCGTAGGCAGCATATTTGTGCTCAGTAGTACCCACCATAATTCCCTGAATATTCGGATTGTGCCTAATTGAAGATATACAGTGGTTGACCGCGATATTGTGTCAATCTCGCTCCCTTTCTCGGCGAGATTGAGCACTTGCGAGCTCCATCGCGGGAGCCAGCGCCGAGCTGGCTTGCCGCGATGGAGACAAAGCCGTCATAGAAGCGACGGGGATCCGACGCGGATTCCCGCCAATTCTACACGTGGGCGGAGTTTGTTATGAATCCTGAGAAGGAAGTCCCCGCCGGATTTTAAATAAAAATCCGGCATGGGTTCCCCCCTCAGGAGCATAATGGGCCCTTAGGTCTGGTATGGGTTATAAGGAGACCCCCCTACGCCGAAAAAACGGCGTGGGGGTCCCCCCACAATCCATACCAGACCCGTATCCAAAGCACGCCAGCCGGCCGGTCAGGAGGGGAGTGGGGGCGAGCGAGCGCCCCCCCCTCCTGAGCCGTACCGGGCAGCATGCCCTCAACATGGGGGGGTCAGGTGCTCTGGGGCAGGGGGCGCACTGCGGCCCCCCACCCCAGAGCACCCTGTCCCCATGTTGATGAGGACAGGGCCCCTTCCCGACAACCCTGGCCGGGGTATGCGGGCGGGAGGCTTATCGGAATCTGGAAGCCCCCTTTAATAAGGGGGCCCCCAGATACCGGCCCCCACCCTAAGTGAATGAGTATGGGGTACATTGTACCCTACCCATTCACCTGCAGGAAAAGTGTAAACACAAATAAACCACACAGTGTATTGAAATATTTTATTAGTTGGCCGCCGGGGGAGGGGGTGTGTATGATCGCTTTTATAAAAGCTCCCCCCTCCGGCGGGCTTCTGCGGGGGGGTGGGTGCCGCTGTTCTTCACCGCCGTCTGGTTCTCTTCCGCCACCGGGGGGGCGCTTTGATAAAAGCGCCCACCACCCGGCGGGCTTCCTTCGACATCTTCGGCGGTGGGGGGGTCTTCTCCCACTCTCCGGGGGTCTTCTTCTTCTTCAGGACTCGCCGCCGCTATCTTCGTGTTAGCTCAATTACTAGCGGCGGCTTGTCCCCTCTTCTGTGACGTCTTCTTCTTCTTCTCTTCTCCAGATGTTGACGCGACACTTCCCTCCGCTGTTATGGCTGGCGCGCGGCTCGCAGCGAGTTATATAGGCCTGTATTGTGACGTCGCAGTCCCATCATGCTCCGGTAGGTACCACGTGCTACCTACCGGAGCATGATGGGACTGCGACGTCACAAGACAGGCCTATATAACTCACTGCGAGCCGCGCGCCAGCCATAACAGCGGAAGGAAGCGTCGCGTCAACATCTGGAGAAGAAAAGAAGAAGACGTCACAGAAGAGGGGACACGCCGCCGCTAGTAATTGAGCTAACACGAAGATAGCGGCGGCGAGTCCTGAAGAAGAAGACCCCCGGAGAGCGGAGAAGACCCCCGGAGAGCCGGAGAAGACCCCGGAGAGTGGGAGAAGACCCCGGAGAGTGGGAGAAGACCCCCCCGCCGCCGAAGATGTCGAAGGAAGCCCGCCGGGTGGTGGGCGCATTTATCAAAGCGCCCCCCCCCGGCGGCGGAAGAGAACCAGACGGCGGTGAAGAACAGCGGCACCCACCCCCCCCGCAGAAGCCCGCCGGAGGGGGGCGCTTTTATAAAAGCGATCATACACACCCCCCCCCCCGGCGGCCAACTAATAAAATATTTCAATACACTGTGTGGTTTATTTGTGTTTACACTTTTCCTGCAGGTGTATGGGTAGGGGTACAATGCCCATACTCATACCCCATACTCATTCACTTAGGGTGGGGGCCGGTATCTGGGGGCCCCCTTATTAAAGGGGGCTTCCAGATTCCGATAAGCCTCCCGCCCGCATACCCCGACAACCAACGGCCAGGGTTGTCGGGAAGGGGCCCTGTCCTCATCAACATGGGGACAGGGTGCTCTGGGGTGGGGGGCCGCAGTGCGCCCCCTGCCCCAGAGCACCTGACCCCCCCATGTTGAGGGCATGCTGCCCGGTACGGCTCAGGAGGGGGGGGGAGCGCTCGCTCGCCCCCACTCCCCTCCTGACCGGCCGGCCGGCGTGCTTTGGATACGGGTCTGGTATGGATTGTGGGGGGACCCCCACGCAGTTTTTTCGGCGTAGGGGGGTCTCCTTACAACCCATACCAGACCTAAGGGCCCGTTATGATCCTGAGGGGGGAACCCATGCCGGATTTTTATTTAAAATCCGGCGGGGACTTCCTTCTCAGGATTCATAACAAACTCCGCCCACGTGTAGAATTGGCGGGAATCCGCGTTGGATCCCCGTCGCTTCTATGACGCACTCGCTGGAATGTGCTTTTACTATTCCAGCGAGTGCGAGATGTCGGCAGCCTGTCACCGAGAATCAGCGCGATGCTGTCGTGCTATAAACACATTCTCGGCGGCAGGCACTGTAGTGCCAATAATAACATATGTATATATACAGTCCTGATCAAAAGTTCATTGAAAAATGGCAAAAAATCATATTTTACATTGTTGGATCTTAACAAGGTTCCAAGTAGAGCTTCAACATGCAACAAGAAGAAATGAGAGTGAGACAAAACATTTTTTGAGCATTCAATTAATTGAAAATAACGATTAAACTGAAACAGGCTGTTTTTCAGCTGATCAAAAGTTTAGGACCACATGCATTTAAAAGGCCAAATCTGTGCAAAGATGTGGATTCATTGTCATTTTCTGTCAGGTAGTCACACGTTGTGATGGCAAAGGCAAAAAAACTCTCCCTTTTTGAACGTGGTCGGGTCTCTCATCAAGACACTGGACGATCCTCGACCCAAATTAAGGCCCTTACTGGTGCTGACTGCAGCCCCATAACCATCAGAAGGCATCTGAGACTGAAGGGCTTCAAAAACAAAAAACATCTTCAAAAACCTTGTCTCCTTGAACGCCACAAAACTGCTCGTTTGGACTTTGCAAGAGAGCACCAAACATGGGACATTCAAAGGTGGAAGAAAGTTTTATTCTCTGATGAGCAAAAATGTAACCTTGATGGTCCTGATGGTTTCCAACGTTACTGGCATGACAAGCAGATCCCACCTGAGATGTTTTCTACGTGCCACAGTGGAGGGGGCGCCATAATGGTCTTCAGGAAGTGCAGGGGCGTCAAACGGCCGCTGGCTATGTCCAGATGTTGCAGAGAGCATTCCACATGACTGAGGGCCCTCGTCTTCGTGGTAACGACTGGGTTTTTCAACAGGACAACGCTACAGTACACAATGCCCGCAGGACAAGGGACTTCTTCCAGGAGAATAACATCACTCTTTTGGCCCATCCTGCGTGTTCCCCTGATCTAAATCCAATTAGGAACCTTTGAGGATGGATGGCAAGAAGGGAAGTTTACAAAAATGGACAACAGTTCCAGACAGTAGATGGCCTTTGTGCGGCTGTCTTCATGGAAACGCTTGCATCAAGCATGCCGAAACAAATTTTTGAAGTGATCAACAATAACGGCGGAGCTACTCATTACTGAGTTCATGTTTGGAAGTTGGATTTCTGTTTTGGGGGGTTTAGTTTTTTTTGGAGGTGTGGGCCTAAACTTTTGATCAGCTAAAAACAGCCTGTTTCAGTTTATTCGTTATTTTCAATTAATTGAATGCTCAAAAAATGCTTTGTCTCACTCTCATTTCTTCTCGTTGCATGTTGAAGCTCTACTTGGAAACCTTGTTAAGATCCAACAATGTAAAATATGATTTTTTTTGCCATTTTTCAAGTGGTCTTAAACTTTTAATCAGGACTGTAATATATTAAATTGTATATTGAACCATAATATAAGCAGATAAGTAAGACATATATATTAATATGAAAACTGGTGAATTCGGGTCTTCTATTTTCGCCACACTGTGCCTTTAACCACTTAACAACCGTGCCATAGCCGAATGATGGCTACAGCGTGGCTCGATAACTGGGAGGGCGTACATTGACGTCCTCCCAGAATCAGGCGCGCACATGGGAGTTTCCAGAGAACCCGGCGCATTACAGTAAATGGCCGCTTACCACGTGATCAATGACAGAGCGATCACTTATAAACAAACCGGCATCATGTTTTTTAGTCTATTGGCGCAGATTCCTATCCACTTACTCTAATTTAAAACAATGGCAGTAGTTACGAATGTATACATTGCCCAAATATACAACAATAGTATCTATTTCCTGAAAGGTTATGCTAGGCATCCATCTTGTATTTTGTCAGCCATTTTCATATTCATGTACAGTTAGCGTTTCCCTTTAGTTTCACACAAGTTGCACCAGCTTGTAGAAGTCAGAATATTTATCAATATTTATCAATTTATCATACATCAATGTTCTCATACGCCTTGTTATCTGTAGTCTGCCTTTAACAGTCTGTATTGCCGGAGAACAATATAACAAAAACTGTTTCTTTAGACCAGTTCTCACTGCCTTATGAAAATCGTATGTACTGCGCATGCATTTGTTAACCATTTTTCGTCTGTATACAATTTAATATAAAATGCAAGATCAAGAATCGAAATACAGCCATTTTCCTTTGAACCTTGCTTGTCTTTCTTGTTCAATGGGAATTGACTCTCAGATATCTGATTTGCATGGTATATCGATCAAAGGTCGGAGAGGTTAAAAGTGGAATCATACCCTAGACTAGCAGGATTTATCGTAACATTTCCCCATTGTATTCTAACACAGCTTGTGAAAACATTATTCCAGTGGAATTTGTATGAAAGATGTTCCCTCAAGAAAACTGAAGTTTACTCCTAAAAACAACAAACATGTTTATGTAAGTCTGAAAAATCACAGAACCTATAACACGCAGCTTCACCTTTTTTTTTTTTTTTTACACATCAGTCATAACCGGTTAGGTTGGAAGTAGGGGATGCTCACGGTATTTCCGCCCTTCGCATTTCCTCCTCCGTATCGCATCATTTGTGCTGTTTTCTCTTCCTCTATTCTCCCCTATATTCCTTTTCTCTTTTTCTTTTTTTCTCTTTATCTTTTTTATTTTTTTTTCTCTTTCCCTTTCTTTCCTTAGTCAGATATCATGATAAGGGATTATACAAAAAGAAGCAAACAAAAAAAGAAGAAATTTATATTTTTCTGTACAGCGCCCCTCTGCCCGTAATCTTCCCTTTATCCCTATCTCATATATCCCTTCCTCCCCTTGTTGTACCTTTCCCTTCTGGTGTGCCCCCCCTCTCCCTCCCTTTTTCCGAGTTTGTTTTACTTGGCGGTTCTGTCCTTCCCTTTCCACCCCCTTTTTTCCCTCTTTTTTTTCCCCTTCCCCTTTCCTACCTACTGTTTCCTTGGTCTCCTCTATCTGTTTCTGTAGAAATCTGAGCGTATTTTTCTGTGGTTTTAAATAATCACCATTTATCCCAAACAAGTCTATTGCTGTCACCCTCTTTGTCTCCCAAGTCTGCCCTCATTAGATATTCCATCTCTGAGACGTAATTGACCCGGTGTATCCATTCATTTAACGTTGGCTTTTTTGGCTGCAGCCAAAATTTCGGTATTACGCCCTTTGCTGCGTTTAGCAAAATCGGGACCAGTGTCAACCCATAATTTTCTATTAGTTTTCCCGACCCGTGGAACAAACATGATAGGGGGTTTTGGGGTACTCCTATTCCTGTTATTTCCTCTATACACTCTAGGACCTCTTTCCAGTATTCCTGGATCTTCGGGCAGTCCCACCAGATATGCTTTGTGGTACCGACTTGGTTACAATTTCTCCAGCAAAAGGCTGAGTTGGATGGGTGTATTTTATTCATTTTGACCGGTGTCAAATGCCATTGCATCATGCATTTATAGTTAGCTTCAATGGTATTTATGTCTTGTGCATATTTAAACACCGCTCCTATCATAAAAGTATCCTCAATCCTTTCCCCAATATCTTGTCCCCATTTCTCAATGTTATTCAAGGTTCCCTTAGACCCTATATCTGTTAATATCCTATACAACTTCGTAATGCCGTGTTGTAATGGTGTTTCAGTGGAACATAAATTTTCTATCAAGTTCTGTGCTTTATCCTTTCTTATTAAAGATGGAAGTGTGCTCACAAAGTGCTTTAATTGTATGTACTCCCAGTCACTTAACTGTTGATTGCCATCTGTTACTTGTATTTCTTTTTTTTCCTTAATTCTCCCTAGTGAGACTATTTCACCTACTCTTTTACTTCCTAATTTCCTACCTAGTTTTGTCCTATTTCCTGGTGGGAAAAATTTAGTGTCCGCTAATGGGATTAATGGGGAATTATATTCCCATTTTTCCCGCCTATACAACAAATCCCATATCCTAAGTGCATTCTTTGTTATACTGTGTGTGTCAGTGTTCACTATTCTAAATTTAGGTGGGATCCACACATTTGTGTCTAACTGTGCCGAGCCTATTTCTCTCTCTATCTGTGCCCATTTTTTTTCCGTGTTACTATTTGTCCATTCCACCAATCTAGTTAGTATTACAGCATGATAATATCTTTTTATATCGGGGAGCGATAATCCTCCTTTTTTTTTTACTCCGGGAAAAATTGAGTAGGATTGAGTAACTTATCCTCGGTTTTTTGCTCTGCCAAATAAATTTTGAAATCATCGTTTTTATTAACTTAAAAAAGCTTTGCGGGACATTTACTGGGACCATTTGAAATGTATAGATTATTTTTGGTAGGACCATCTAAATACATTAATCCTCCCTATCCAGGAGATCTGTCTTTTAGTGAGATTTTTTAGGTCTTGTTTTATTTCATTGACTAAAGGGATATAGTTGGCCTCGTATAGTTTGTCTACCCTGGGTGTAATCTTTATCCCTAAATACGTTATTGATTCTTTTTCCCACGTAAAGGGGTATGCTTCCTATAGTGCTACTTCTTCTGTGGCCTCTATACCCAGGTTCAATATTACAGATTTTACTGGGTTTATTTTGAAGTTGGAGAGTTCTCCATATTTTCTTATCTCATTCATTATTATAGGTATGGAGAGTCTTGGTCTAGTAATGTATAAGAGTATGTCATCGGCATACGCTGCCACCTTATGTTCCTTTTCTCCTACTCTCACCCCCCCTATATCTAAGTTATTTCTTATCTTGTTCAGCAATGGTTCAAGCGCTATTACGTACAGGAGAGGTGAGAGCGGGCAACCCTGTCTTGTTCCGTTATTCATATCTAGGGCGGACGACATGCTACCATTAACCTTTACTCTTGCCGTAGGGGCGTTATAAAGATTTCCTACCCATTTCATATATCTTGGGCCTAGTCCTACGCTCCGCAATGTTTCCATCATAAACCCCCAGTCAACCCTGTCAAAAGCTTTTTCAGCATCAATTGACATGAGTATGACTGGGGGTTTCTTCTGCTTATCTTGCAATAACAAAATCGTTTTTAGGCTATTGTCCCGCCCTTCTCTCCCTTTTAAAAACCCAGTCTGGTCTTCATTGATTAAATTCGGCATATGAACTTTTATCCTCGTTGCCAGTATCTTTGCATAGGTCTTTATGTTGGCATTTAATAATGCAATTGGGCGGTAATTAGAGCATATAGTGTTATCTTTTCCTGTTTTAGCAATGATTGTGATATTGGCAAGGAGGGATTCTTTCCTAATCTCCTCTTCTTCGCCGAATTTATTGAAGTAATTACACATCTCCGGGGCCAGCAGATCCATACATTTTTTATAATATTTAATGGGCAACCCATCTGGTCCTGGGCTCTTTCCACCCGGTGTTTCTAAAATTGCTTGTCTTATATCCCCCAGTGTTATTGGTTCTTCCAGAGATTCTACAGTTTCTTGCGTTTCACGCAGCTTCACCTAACCCATTTCCTTCTAGACAAGGCCGACACGGACAAACCATCTTATCAGCCTAGGGCCACAGTTTATAAAAGCAGGAAGTGTCACTGATATCATAATGTCACTGGACTATTGAAGACCCACCACCACTACAGGGAGAAAAACAAAAAGACCCAAGGATGTAATGTGACCTGCCATAAGACATCTACATTTATGGAATGTTGGATTTTTTTTTAGATATGTGCAAGTCTGGTGGGCGGGGGGTTGGGGGGTTTGGGAGAGAGGGGGAGGCTTTTTTTTTAAGAACTGCTTTAACATGTTTTCCTACATGTGCTCTTTTTTTTCTGTCATTTACAGAATTGCAGAATGCCCATGCTTTTCATATCATTGCATGTCTGGTTTCTTGAAACACTGTAGCAGCTTTTCAATTTACATACTGTGGGCCAGATTCAGGTAGTCCAGAGCATCTTTGCTCTGGAGTAACGCTTCTCATTTGCGTTGCGCTGCAGAAATTTTAGGAGCAAGTGCTGTCATTCACGAAGCACTTCCTCCTAAAGTTGCGGCAGCGCATCGCAAATGAGCCGGCGGAATTCAAATTGGGCGGGTACGGGGCGTGTAGTATGCTAACTAAGCGCGATCCCGCCGCCAACGTACTGCGCATGCGTCGAGTGTCAAAACATCCCAGTGCGCATGCTCCAAAATCTGTGAATGAACGTCAATGACGTCACATTCCCATTCATGACCGTTTTACGCAAGCGACGTTTTTTTTTTTTTTTTTCGACGCGATGACGACGCCTATACCTAACATAGGATATTCCAACCCCATGTAGGTATAACTATGCGCCGCGTATCCCGTCCGGAAACGTCGTAACGTCACTGCGTCGCGCCGGAATGCGATCGTGAATTGCCGATTTCCGCTCATTAACATATTTTTTGAGCGGAAATCGGCGGGAACGCCCCCGGCGCCATTTTTAAGTTGAAGTAACGATGCGATGGCGAAACTCAGTTACGCTGCTCGCATCGGAGCTTCAACCCGGCGTTTCTTGTTTTCTGGTTACAGAAAACAGAAACGCCGGCTCAAAGTCACAGTTAGGCTGGCGGATCACTGGATCCGCCAGCCTAACTGTTCCTGAATCTGGCCCTGTATGTATAATGCATTTCCCTGTGTTGCTAGGATTTATTTCTTAAACTCTTAGGATACATGCTGAGAGACTAGTGATGAGCGGAATACGCCATATTCGATTTAGCGATATTTCACGAATATATAGAAGAATATTCGCGAAATATTCGTTAATATCGAATATTCGTGATATTTTATAAAAAAAAAAAATTTGAGAAATTTCGCTAATTCGAATGCGAAATTTCGCTAATGCGAATGCGAAATTGATTGCGAAATTCTCGTCAACGCGCAAAAACGGAGATCATTTCCTGGATTACTAAACTAATATGCACTAAACACTAACTCTACTTACACAAACTTATATGACTAAACTAAAGCTATTTTTTTTTTTTTTATACACAAAACACAGAAGGGCAGAGAAAGTATTCGCGAATATTCGGCAACATAAAAGGATCGCTTCAGCTACTCGGCCCAGGGTCTCTAATCATACCAGCAATGCTTTTAGACGTCGATGGAGATCGCTAGGATGTGATCTGTTTTAAAAATAAATTAGAAAAAATACGAATATTCGCAAAAGCGAATATTCACCGAGATATTCGTTTTTTTCGCGAATACTCGAATATGCAATATTCGTAACGAATATTCGCAATGCGAATATTCGTGAGCAACACTATGAGAGACATCATTTACATCTCTCTTTATTCCTTGTTGAAATTTTTTTTTGTCATGCTTCTAAAGAAAGCGTAATGGCAGCACAGACATTTTCTTTTGTTTGCTATGCTGTCCGCATAAACAGCAGGAAGGCTTTAATATACAGCAGGACACACATGTCTATAGTGAAACTATAGACAAAACTTTTTTTTTGGATAGAGTGGAGAAGGAAAAGAGCCCCTGTCAGTTTATATCGCTATCTGTGTCCCTGGGAGATTCACCCTCTCTCTTTATTCTGTTTTCTATTATCTTCGAAAGTGAAAGTGAAAGAAAATCCCAAATTTTGGATCAGAGCAGTAATAATGAGGATTCTAGTTCTGGTGACACCCCGGAATTCCATAATTTTGGAGGCATGTTCTCTCACTTCCTGTCCTCAAATCTCCCCTATGGAACACAGATGGCAAAAAAAAAAAACAGACAGTTGCCATGAAATTATTAGATGTGGTAATACAGTTTTTTAAGTTAACCACATCCCACCTTCAGGAACGTCCCTCAGAAGGAGGGGGATCGCATGCACGCATGCCTGCGCAGCAGCTCATTCCCGATGCGCTCATGTCACACGGACAGGCGAATCTCCGATTGGCAGGAGTGCTCAGTGATTGGCCCTCATGATCACATGACGGCTGTGTCCAATCACAGCGGTCATGTGATGTAAATAGAGAGCTGGTTTCTAAGCAATTGGCTCTTCTCTCCTCACACGGAAGTTGTTAGTGAGGAGAGGAGAGCAGGTCTCTGCAGCCTGCCGGTATCAGTGAGTATGAGTTGTTTTTTACAGCTTTTTACACACTGATCACCAGCCTAGTGTCCACACACAATGTAAACACACAGTGTGAACACACAAAGTCCCCAAAATAGTGTCTCCAAAACACATCCCAACACACATGTCCCCACACAGTAAAAACACCTGGCCCCCCCATATTTAACAGTAAAATCATATGTCCCAATGATCATCTACACACATATGTCCATGATCACCTGCACACACACATCTGTACATGATCATCTGCATACATCTATCCGTGATCACACAAACAAATTATTATACACTTAACAGGATTTTTTTTACCAAAGACATGTAGCAGAATATATTTTGTCTTAAATGTATGACAAAATTCAATTTTATTGGATTTCCTTTAAAATAGAAAGAAGAAAATATTGATTTTTTTCCTCATATTTTCACTTATTTTGCAAAAAATAGAAAATGTAGCTGTGAATAAATACCACCAAAAGAAAGCTCTATTTGTGTGAACCAAATGATTTGGGTACAGCGTTGCATGATGGCGCAATTGTAATTGAAAGTGCAAAAGTGCTAAAAGCTAAAAATATGTCTGGGAAGGAAGGGAGTAAACGTGCCCAATATTGAAGTGGTTAAATAATAAGTTCACCTTTACAAAAAATAATAGATGCACATTTTTTTGCAGGCAAAAAAAAGTGCATTTTTTTTTAAGGAGCCTGTAAAACACTGCACCCATGATCAGCAGACAGTGGGTGTAATGCTAGGCTTCTGCAGACTGTCACTGTAGCTGTATTCTCACAAAATGGACAATGTATAACTAGACCTAAGGCCGCGTACACACGATCGAATTAGTCCGCTGAAACTGGTCCGACGGACCAGTTCAGCAGACAAATCCGATCGTGTGTATGGGCTAGCGGACATGTCTGACCGGCGGACAAATTTTAAAGCATGTCCGTCGGATATGTCTGCTAGTTAGTACACTAACTAGCGGACATATCTGCCCGCACAAGCGTCGTATGGATGCGACGCATGCGTGGACGTTTTTTACTTCCTGGTGCGGTGACGTGGCGGCGTCAACGTCACCGCCACGTTGACAATCCCGTGGCGGCGTCAACGTCACCGCCACGTTGACAATCCCGTGGACCGTTTCCATCGGACATGTCCCTCCGTGTGTACACGGCCTAACAGAACATTTTACCTTTATGTAGACAGAAGGCAAAACAAGATAAATGAAATAAAGCATAAATAAAATAGAAGCAACCCCCCATGTGTGGGGTGGGGGTTCAAATAATTGCATCTCCAGAATCAATTTAGTTATAGAAATGTCTTCAAAAATATTTCACCATAAAGAACTTTAATTGCAAGGGATGCCTGCAATGTGATATAAGGTTCTATGAAGACATCTGTGAAAAGCTCTGTTCCAGAATTTAAAAAAATCTGTAAGTTTCTAAAATATCAGGTGACCAGAAGAACCTATAGGAAGACAGAAGTATTTTAACGGTCGTCAGACCAACGGCAGCACTTCAAGAAGAAGCATACCCTCCCCCCCTCCCTAGGTCCTTGTTATGTGGCTGGTCCCTTCTGCTGTACTAAGTATGAAGCACTAAGTCATGTTTTGCTTGGGGATCAAAAACTTATTTTACTCGTTGAACTGCAACTTAATTTATAACATTTGTATCGTGTTTCTTCTGGATTTTTGGTAGATATTCTGTCTTTATCATTTAAAATACACCTATGATAATAATTATAGACCCTTCATTTCTAAGTGGGAAAACGTACAAATCTGCAGGGGATCAAATTATTATTTTCCCCACTGTACTATGCAACATCCAGCTGGACATGGAACACGTTTCTTTACAGGTAATGTAAGTCCCTGGTGCTGTATAGCAAAAAAAACAAAAACAAAGTTTAACTAAACGTCAGCTTTAACTCTTAGGTCGCGTACACACGATTGGTCAAAACCGATGAAAACAGACTGAAGGACCGTTTCATCAGTCCAAATCGATCCTGTGTGGGCCCCATCGGTCAGTTATCCTTCGGTCCAAAAAAAAAGAACTTGCTATAAAATTTGACCGATGGACGCCTGACCGATGGGTCAAAACCGATCGTTAGTATGCAAAAGCATCAGTTAAAAGGCCGCGCATGCTCAGAATCAAGTCGACGCATGCTTGGAAGCATTGAAATTTGTTTTTTTTTCAGCACGTCATTGTGTTAAAACACGTAAACGTCACCACGTTCTAACACGATAATTTTTTTAACTGATGGTGTGTAGGCACATCAGACCATCAGTCAGCTTCATCGGTTGACCGATGAAAACGGTCCTTAGGACCGTTCTCTTCGGATGGACTGATCGTGTGTACGCGGCCTCACAGTAAGGTTTTTTTCTTGCATTAGGTTTCAGGTGCCAACATTTGTACCAGATCAGATAAAAAATTTATAAGTTAGCAGGATGCTGAGCCCCCCCACCATGCAGAACTGCCAGGTAAAGCATTTTTGCTACTCCTACTAATTTCTTACATCCTGAAATGTATTGCTGCACCTCATTGGGGCTCATTTCTATCACCTGGTAAAAAAAACATTTATCATTTGTACCACCACTGTTACTACCACCTAACAATATACCCAGACTTTGCCTTAAACCAAAAGGCAATTATCTGTTTTAACAAGCTTCCACTATTTAATCTATTCATCCTTCACTTTATCTTAAAGATTTTAACCTTTACTTAACACCTCAACATTTAACACATGTAATTGTGCTTAATGTTAATTATACGTTCATCTAAACCAGCTTCTTATTTAGGTTTAGTAGCTTTTAAAGGCACCTGATGATTAATCATTTTTTTCATAAGCATACTGAATGGAGCGATTGTTCAAACCTAGAGAAACTCATAGCTTCACTGTTGCAGAATGTCATTTTTACAACTTTTACTAAAAATGGTTTAATAGCTCTCTGTAGGTCAATGGGACTATGCAGTGTTACAGCTATCTATTTTCAATTACATTACAGTGTATGTACAGTATTTTGCAGATCATTCAATAGTTCCTAAACTGAGTTTATTATGATTTTTTTGTTGTTAGTAAAAATGTAATTTTTTTTCTTCTTGTTGTTATTATTTTACAGGATTTATATAGTGCCAACAGTTTGCGAAGCGCTTAAAGTGGATGTAAACCCGATTATTTTTTTTATTTCACAATGTACAGTATAAGATTTCCTATAATTTGTGCCCAGTCTTGCCACGCAGAGTTAATCCAGCTCTGAGCAATCCTCTTTTATTGTTTAGTAAAATAAAACTGACTTACAGAGAAGAACCTTAGTCTGTTCCGCCCCCTTGCTGTGAGTGACAGGTTATTTACATATCTCATGCACTAGCCTGTAGACAGGCATTATTTTTTAATTCCAAACCCCACTACTTTCTGAAGTCACGTGGTTACTTTTCTGGATTTTGACTGGATGTTAGTGATCATAGCAGAATTTAGTGTAAGGAATACACAGGAAAAAATGCATGTTGACAAGGGGAGTGTAGAGGAGGGTGGGGAGTCTACTGACATCACGACTCCACCCACAGAGCTCCAGACAACATATCCACCCACAGAATCTGCAGTTTTCCAGTTCTTATAACAGACAGAGGGGAAACATTTGACAGGTAAGGACACATGCAGGAGTCATGTATATCCTTATAGATCAGCACTATGGCAGTGTTTTAGAAAAGATGAGAGTGGGTTTACATCCACTTTAACAAAATGAAGGCAGACATTACAGTTACATTACAATTTGGTACAAGAGGAATCAGAGGGCCCTGCTCATTAGAGCTTATAATCTAGGAGGTAGGGTCAATTAATACAAAAGGTAATAGCTGTGGGGGATGAGCTGATGGAGAAAGTAAAACAATGTATTTAGTTAGAAGCAGAATAAGCTTCTTTAACCACTTAAGGACCCCCGCACGCGCATATATACGGCCACAGAATGGCTCGTACAGGCACAAGGGCGTAAATTTACGTCCCCGCCTAAGTGCGGTTCGGGGGTCCCCCTGGCTCCGGGAGCGATCCGGGACGAAGCGGGCGGATGTCGGCGTTTCCCAGCCAATGGGAGCGCTCCCCCTTCGTGTAACTTTCTCCTCCTGTGTTTACACAGGAAGGAGGAAATGATGTCACCTCTCATCGCAGCGGTGTTTCCCACCGCTGCTGATGAGAGAAGACATCACAAGTAAGTGTGCACCAACACAACACTGACACACACACACATAGGCACATTAACCCCTTGTGATCGCCCCCCCCACCCCCCTGTCACAGTGTCACTGAATGCAGTGATCTAATCACTGCATTTAGTGTCAGTGTGACAGGCAGTGTAAAATCAGTTAGTGTTAGGTTCAGGATAGCCCCCCCACCCCCCCTAATAAAGTTTTAACCCCCTGATCACCGCCCTAGTTAACCCTTTCACTCCCTATTGCCAGCGTCACTAAGCGATCATTTTTCTGATCGCTGTATTAGTGTCGCTGTTCCCGCTAGGTAGCTATTTTTTTTTATTGCGATTTTTTTTTTTACTAAAGACATGTGGCTAAATAAATTTTGGCCTAAATGTTTGACTAAAATTTAGTTTATTTGATTTTTTTTTAACAAAAAGTAAAAAATAGTGTTTTTTTTTCAAAAATGTCGCTCTATTTTTGTATATAGCGCAAAAAATAAAAATCGCAGAGGTGATCAAATACCACCAAAAGAAAGCTCTATTTGTGGGAAGAAAAGGACGCAAATTTTGTTTGGGAGCCACGTCGCACGACCGCGCAATTGTCTGTTAAAGCGACGCAGTGCCGAATCGCAAAAACACCTTGGGTCATTTACCAGCGTATTGGTCCGGGTCTTAAGTGGTTAAAGAGAAGGGTTTTCAGGGATCGTATAAAGATGGATAGATTAGGGGACAGTCGAAAAAATTGGGATAGGGAGTTCCAAAGCATGGGAGAAGCTCTGGAGAATTCCTGGAGATGAGCATGGGAGGAGGTGACAAGGAAGCTAGAGATCAGGAGGTCTTGGGAGGACCGAAGAGAGTGGCTTGGTTGGTATTTTGATGTAACTAGGAGCAGAGTTGTGGGTGGCTTTGTAAATTATTGTTAGTACTTTGAATTGTATTCACTGGGTGAGTGGAAGCCAGTGGAGGGATGGGTAAGTCTTGCATCAGCATTCTTGTGTGGTGTACCAAGAAAACTCCACATGTAGCAGGCTCCATTGAAAAAATCATTAGTCCTGAGGTGTTACTCTCAGTCAGCTAAAATAGCAATCTCTGAAGCAGTCTTATTTATCAGTGAAAAATACTTCTAAAAAAAATTAAATAAACCTGTCATAAGAGAAGTATGGGACTACTATTGCGCACATCTCCTCAGCTTCCTGGCTGTCATGGTGACTCTCTGACTTTCATATCTTGTGTCAATTACCTGTACTAAGTATGCAAGTGTGGACTTCTATTATGTACAGTGTATGTTTATGTTCACATATATATAATTTTTATGATTTTAAATAGTACACAATATAGAATATAATCTGTGATACATGCACACACACGATAGACTCTGCGTGACACCAACCTTTACATCTTACACTGCTCGTATCATTTTTGGGCTTTTGTGTTGTATTTTTTGTGTGTATTTTTTGTGTGTATTTTTTGTGAGTGGAATTAGTCAATGTTGCAGGGCGCAGAAGGGTTTCACATTCACTTTGCTTTTTTAAACTAATATCCATATCTATTTCTGATTTCTGTCTCCAAGGCCCTATACAGTAGAGCTGCAATTCATGACAATGTAAAACACAATATTCTAATATTCTCTATAGTGCCTATTCATATCAATGCAACATAATGCAGTATGATTTTTGAAAAGACGCAGGTGCTTCTTATTAGCATAGTGCATTTGTGGCCCCATATAGACTTCAATAGGAGTGCATAAAAAGCACATGTATTTTTTATGTTTTTGGCAGGGTTTTGTATTTAACAACCTAGTCTTCTCCTACATTTAAAAAAATGCATGAAACAGGAAAACTCATTAAAAATTGCATAAACATGTTCCTAAAATGCACTGATGCAGTCAGTAGAAGTTGTGTGAACATAAGCTTATTAGGTCTGAGTGTGCTACTTCAGTACATACCTAAAAAAAAAAGCAAACAGCTATTTAGTAAATTGGCTTACAGTTCCACACTAGCTGTTTCTAGAGCTTCCTCTACAAAAAAAGAAAACATAAAATATTTGTACCTTCATTGCTGGTAGTATATACCTGTACTAATGTTGATATTTTTAACTTGTCAATTAAGGGGTACTTTGTTGAGACTTTACTAAAGTTTACTGTATAAAATCTAAAAAAAAAAATTCTTTTTCGGTTTTGGATTTTTGCTGGCTGAGTCCCCTTTGGGGGGATTCATCCTATCCAGTGGCAGCCTATCCATTAGGGGCACCCGAACACTGCCCCCTCTATGCATGGCCGCCACCCACATGCTCTATCCAGTCCATGGCTGCTACCTCTTTTAATGCATCTGACCCCTTTCAGGACGCCGGGTGCATTAATTACAGCAGCAGGGGTGTTTTTTTGAAGCACCTGATTAGAGCCATAGGCTTCAAAATAGGATGGGCTCGTGGTGCAGAGCATTGTGCCATGAACCCACCCAGGTGTTAGAACAGCGAATTGATATTCGCTGCAGCAACACTGATCCTCCTCCCGGCCAATCGGGAAACAGGTCTGATACCCATCTCCCGATTGACTGGAAAGATAAGAGATCCTATTGGCCGCCTCGGAGGAGTGGAGGAGACGCACAGCAGAAGCAAGAGGAGAAGACACAGGAGCTGCTGCCCAATGCTCATAGATGCCCCAATCCCCGCTGTTGTCCGATGTGCCCGCCGATGCCTGATCCCTGCCACTACCCGATCCCCGCTGCTGTCCAATGTGCCCATCGCGTAGATGGGGTAAGTACTGGTGGACCGGCAGACAGCAAGGGGGGTGGTTGTTTGCTGCCTCCCCAAACAAAAAAACACCAGCCACCACTGATCCTATCTATTTGTCCTGGTGGCCAATGTCAGGAAGACAAAAAGTGAGGCTAAATCAAAAATGTTGAGGTGTCACTGAAACAGAAATAGGGGGAAGTCTGCCAATGGATTGTACCAAAGTGTTAGACTTCCTTAAGAAAGGGTCCCGTCTCTTCAGTTAGCTATGCAAGGGGCCTGTCATGTAGAAATCCATGTCATAGGCTACATATAGGGAGGTGGGCAGGGTTGGAATGCATACCAAAAAGAGAGTTGATGGAAATTTCCTGGTAAAGTGTAATGAAAATGGAATTTACTACTCCATGGTATGTGAGTACCCTTTTTGGGAGGAAATACCTTGTGCTTGGAAAAAAGAGAGCACCCTATTTATGGGCATGAAAGAGAACTGATTGAGCACCGGGATATTTAGAAGAAAAATAATATTTGCCACTTACAGATGGATTAGGGGCCCACCAAGTTTTTGTTTGCATGCCAGTTACTACTGGAATGTTCTGTTACATTGAAATTGTTGCGAGCTGCAAAGATGAAGAGAAAAAGAGATGCTAAGTAGGGTTGAGCGAACCCGAACTGTAAAGTTCGGGTTCGGTACGGACTTTGGGTTTTTTTTGTACCCGAACCCGAATAATTGGAAAAAGTTTGGGTTCGGCTATGTTACGGTGCGCTGCACGGCAGCCAATCGCCATTTGTTTTACTAGTGTGACTAGGAATCCATCACAGCCATGCCAACTAATGGCATGGCTGTGATTGGCCAGTGCAGCATGTGACCCAGCATGTGACCAGCCTCTATATCAGATAGAGGCACACAGCACAGCTCGTCACTCTGCTTTAGCTAGGGTAGGGAAAGGCTGCTGCTGATTGAGGGACAGAGTTCGATAGGATTATCCTGCTTGAGAAATCTACACCAGCACTGTTTATTTCTGTGAGATCTGCATCTTATAGTTTAGGGACAGGTTCCTGTTTTTTGCTATAGGGACAGCAATATATAGGTGACTCTCTGCATATTTCACCAGCACTGCACCTGTCACCTGTGATATACTGTGTGTGTCCAGTACATTGTTTAGGGCTAGGTTCCTGCTATTTGCTATAGGGACAGAAATATATAGGTGACTCTCTGTATATTTCACCAGCACTGCACCTGTCACCTGTGATATACTGTGTGTGTCCAGTACATTGTTTAGGGCTAGGTTCCTGCTATTTGCTATAGGGACAGAAATATATAGGTGACTCTCTGCATATTTCACCAGCACTGCACCTGTCACCTGTGATATACTGTGTGTTTCCAGTACATTGTTTATGGGTAGGTTCCTGCTATTTGCTATAGGGACAGAAATATATAGGTGCCTCTCTGCATATTTCACCAGCACTGCACCTGTCACCTGTGATATATTGTGTGTGTCCAGTACATTGTTTAGGGCTAGGTTCCTGCTATTTGTTATAGGGACAGAAATATATAGGTGCCTCTCTGCATATTTCACCAGCACTGCACCTGTCACCTGTGATATACTGTGTGTGTCCAGTACATTGTTTAGGGCTAGGTTCCTGCTATTTGCTATAGGGACAGAAATAAAAAGGTGCCTCTCTGCATATTTTACCAGCACTGCACCTGTCACCTGTGATATACTGTGTGTCCAGTACATTGTTTAGGGACAGGTTCCTGCTATTTGCTATAGGGACAGAAAGTCAGAAATATATAGGTGACTCTCTGCATATTTCACCAGCAGTGCACCTGTCACCTGTGATATACTGTGTGTTTCCAGTACATTGTTTAGGGCTAGGTTCCTGCTATTTGCTATAGGGACAGAAATATGTAGGTGACTCTCTGTATATTTCACCAGCACTGCTCCTGTCACCTGTGATATACTGTGTGTGTCCAGTACATTGTTTAGGGCTAGTTTTTTTTATGTTATTTTAAGTTATTTTCCTATCCACATTTATTTTTAGAGTACTTGCCATGCTCTTCCCGACATTTTGCTGCCATTTGCAGCCCTTCAGCCCTTCCCCTTAGTTTTTTAGAGACATTTTAGTAGTAAAAAGTCTGGGTCCCCATTGACTTCAATGGGGTTCGGGTTCGGAACAATGTTCGGGTCAAGTTCGGGTGCCGAACCCAAACTTTTTTTTCAAAGTTCGGGTTCGGGTCTGAACCCGAACATCCAGGTGTCCGCTCAACTCTAATGCTAAGCATCTTAGTAGGCTCTGTTCTTGCAGTGAGGACTGGTGCTTACTCTGTCCTAGGAAAGGGTAATGAGAGTACTGAAGTTTACATTCATGGGCCTGGATTAAATGGGACAATGGATCTCTGTATTATGTGGAAACAGAAGAAGCCATCCTATGGACTGTGAAGGCTTGCCCTAGGGAAAGAAGCTTCCATCCAGTGACTGTGTTAAACTGTATTGTATAAGTCTTAAGCCTTGTACACACGCTCGTTTACTCGGCAAGAACCATCAAGAAAACTGCTGGCAGAGCTTTCTTGCCAAGTATACCGAGCGTGTGCATGAGGCTTTCAGGTTTCTCATCTAGAAAACTGCCTAAAGTCTTGACGAGAAAAATAGAGAACCTGCTCTCTATTTTCTCATTGTGATTCTTGGCAGTGTTTTCCTGCCGTGAAACCCGAGAGTGTGTATACTTACCTGTCGCCGTGGAAACCCGCACATTCTCAAAATGCAGGAACCTAGCCCTAAACAATGTTGACGCATGCGCGGTAGCCTCCTAGACATAGGTAGGGTGCAGCAAGATGTCTGCGACGGCATCGAAGGTGATGAGTGCATGCTCGTCGTACGCAATGACGTCACCACGTTCTTGCCTTTCAAAAGAACCGCGGTTCTTTTGAAAGGAGTGTCTGTACACTCGGGCAGCAAGAGATTCTTGCCAAGAATCTCGTCAGGAAAAACAAGGTTTTTTTCCTGACGAGATTCTGGCCTGTGTGTACAGGACTTAAGGAGTAGGCCTTTGGCCAAATTAGCAGCTGAGCAGAACACTGTGACCATCAAAGTTGGTTTTCCCATTCCATGCACAAGGGGAAGCTGGGCTTCTATTTGGCTATAGAGGCATTTGTTTCTTCACTTTTTGTTGCATTCTGGGCTACAAGAAAAAAATTACCGTAAGTGTAGTCTTTAAGCCACCATATTTCTGTCACGGTACTGTATAAATATGATTTGATTTTTATTTATGTTGTTACCATAGCAACATTCCATTCCCTCTAGTCTTAACAAATATGTTGAAGAGTCATTCTCTGAAGTCAGCTGGGTGGCCAACACTTCCTGAAGTGTCAATCTTTTGTGCCTGCCACTGCACTCAGTGGTTCCTTTTGCCAACCTCCATATCACTTGAAATCAGATTGTGACATATCAATGTGTTAAAATGGCCCTGGCCAAAGCCATAACTCAAACACTGCTCCTTAGTGATTTAATTGTCCTTTTATAGTCTTAAGTGGGTAGACTCTGCAGCCCTGCACTGATCCTTTAGCTTGCATAACAGAAGAAAACAGTTATAAGGGGCCAGGAGGCAGTATGAGAAAATTGTCTCAATATGTCCCTAGAGCAAATGGGACAAATTCTCACCTTGTGAGTTTCTGGCAATCCCTCTTTTAGACAAATTCATCACACGCTACAAAGTTGGTTTGGGAGTCTGGGATTCTTGTGTTCTGTAGATACAATAGAAAAGTGTAAAAGCAAGTTATTTTTAGGAAAGTAATAATCTCCAGGATACAAATGTTATTTTCTGTGCCAAGAAGATGTTGTCAGTGGATTTCAGTACATTTCCATGCTGTTTTTAATTTTTACTAGTTCTGTAGTGAATGAGTATTAACTATAATTTCTTAGGCTTAATAAAGTCAGCCTTTAGTCCTCCTGGCAGACATACAGTGCCGTCTGGGGTTTTGTTTTTCATATTTGATCTATGTTTTGCAAATGATCACTATCATTTTAGTTGGCCTCTAATGCTTGGACTAGGTTTGTATGCATCTGTGGTCCTGTCACATATTCAGATCTTGAGAGAAAGTCTCGTGTGTGGTCTTTAGCTATATGCAGTCTCACACAGCCTCTTCATTCTGGACATGTCTGGTTAAAGCTCAAAAAATCATTCACCCATTAGAGATACAGATCATTCCATCCACAGGCAAATAACTATCTGCATTCTCTCATCTTCATTTGCAACGTTATTGCCAATAAATGAAACACGTGTGCAATTGCAAGAGTAATTATTTGTTTATATGTATTTATTTAAAAAAAAAATTCTGCCATTCTAATTAATTTTTTTTTAATAAGTCATTGAAGCAAGCAGTCTATCCTCTGAATATAATTCACAGGAAAGGCAACATTAGGGTCTATGGAATGCTGTATTAATACCTCAAATTTTCCATCTGCTTCCTCTACTTTTGAATTTGTTGGAAATGACTGCAGATCTTCCAACTCATATAATTTCATGTATCAACAAACCCGCAGCCACTGTTAGATTTTCACTATCCCACGTCTTCAAAACTTCCTTGAAACCACAAGAGCCAAAACACTGAAATAGCGGAAATATTTTATATAGCAAAGCGTGCCTCTCAATCAGTTCTTTCTTTTCTTTTAATAGAAATAGTGTACATAATCAAACGGCTTACTGCCTTCTAATTGCTACCGGAAACATACCACGTAGTGAACACAAAGTTTAATGTGCTCACGATATGAGATTGTTTCTTAAAGGAAAACATTAATTTGAAACAAAATTTCTAAATATTTTGTGAATAGAATATAATTAATGTTTGCATTTTAATTGGAACCCCAGGCAACATTTTTAGATACAGGGGAAAGCTTACAATCTTTTCTGTGCCGCATATTTCAGTTCCAGTGGCTACACAGGAAATGAGCAGTTTCTCCAAAGGCGACAATAATAAAATTCTTAAAGTGGTTGTAAAGCCTCAAGGTTTTTCTCCTTAATGCATTAAGGGGAAAAAAACCTTCTGTGCTGTGGCTGCTCCTCAGACCCCCCTTTTTTTCATACCTGAGCCCGATTCGATCCATCAATGTGCACAAGCGCAGAGGCTCCAAATGATTTCTTTCTCTTCATTGGACATATTTATAGGATTGGGAGCCATTGGCTCCCACTGCTGCCAATCAAAGCCATTTACATAAGAGTGGGGGCTGGGCCAAGTCCCACCTCTCTGTGTCAATAGATGCAGCAGGGAGTGAGCTTGCACGTGTGCCCCCAGGGAAAGTGTCTTTTCGTGGAGGCATTCGATGAAAAGGAGGGGTCTAACGCGCCAGCAGAGCAGGTAAGTATAGGCATGTTTAAAAAAAAAGTTTACAATCATTTTAACCGCTTAACCACTTAAGACCCGGACCAAAATGCAGGTAAATGACCAGGCCCTTTTTGCGATTCGGCACTGCGTCGCTTTAACTGACAATTGCGCGGTCGTGCGATGTGGCTCCCAAACAAAATTTGCGTCCTTTTCTTCCCACAAATAGAGCTTTCTTTTGGTGGTATTTGATCGCCTCTGCGATTTTTTTTTTTTGCGCTATATACAAGAATAGAGCGACATTTTTGAAAAAAAACAACAATATTTTTTACTTTTTGTTATAAGAAAAATCAAATAAACTAAATTTTAGTCAAACATTTAGGCCAAAATGTATTTAGCCACATGTATTTAGTAAAAAAAAACGATTGTACAGCCACGGGGACCGCTGCATGTACCGGGGGGGTCCTGATCAGACCCCCGACCCACGTCAAGGCAGCAACGTATATATACGTTGATGTGCCTGCCTGTGCCATTCTGCCAACGTAAATGTACATGCGGCGGTCCATAAGGGGTTAAGGACCAGCTTCTGCTGTTGTACTGTGGCAGGTTTGTCCACCTGCATGAATCGCCGTAATTGTACTTCGGCCACTTTAAAAAGGGATCTGGGATCTGTCTGGAATCTGTCAATGTAAACCAACCAATATACACTTATTGCGATTTTTTTTAACCAAAAATACAGTATGTAGAAGAATATATATTGGCATAAACTGATGAAAGAAAATATTTTTAAAACATTTATTTTGGATATGTATTATAGCAAAATGTAAAAAATATTAGTGTTTTTTTTTTAAAATTTACGTTATTTTTATGCTTATAGCGCAAACAATAAAAACCTCAGAGGTGATAAAAAAACATCAAAAGAAAGCTCTATTTGAAGGAAACAAAGGATGTAAATGTTGTTTGGGTACAGCGTCACACGATTGCACAGTTGTCAGCATCGCAAAAAAATGGCCTGGTCATCAAGGGGGCAAATCATTCCGGGCCAGATTCACAGAGCGATTACGCCTGCGTAACAGGAGATGCGCAGCGTAAGTCTAAATGTGCGCGTGCGTTTCGATGCACCGCATCCCCAAAATGAGATACGCAAGAAATCTACTTTTTTTTGTCCAGCGTAATTTCGTTAGACAGGCGCATCCGTCTGCGCAAAACTGCGCTAGACAGACCATTGATTTGCTAGTCAAATATGCTAATGAGGGACTTACGGGGATCCACAAAAGAACGTTGGGGCAGCGCAGGCTTCGCAGTGTGCGCAACAGCAAAATGTCCTGTCTAAAATTAGACCATATAAAAGCCGGTCTAAAAAGAGAAAAACCGTCTACATGTCAGATAAAGCAACACTGTTAGTGAGGAGCTCAGCAGTCACACGTGTTGCACAACAATCTGTATGCTACCATGCCAGGGGCATCGTCGCGCATAGCTATACTACTGACTTTAGATGAGCAAAGAAGGAGGAGGGCACGGAGGATGGCACGGGAGAGGATATACCGCACACGCATAGACCTCTTTGGCATGAGTGATTCTGAGGTGTATCGCATCTTCAGATTCACCCCTCATGCCATCCTGGAATTAACCACAACCTTGCAGAAGGACATCACCAGCCCAACACACCGCTCACATGCAGTGCAGCCACTGGTCAAGGTCCTGGCAACACTCTATTTCCTTGCCAGTGGCTCTTTTCAAAGAACAAGTGGAGTGGTGGCTGGGATGTCACATACCTCCGTGAGCAGATGTGTGCACCAGGTTGTCCCTGCAATCCTCAGACGCATGGCCAACCAAATCCTCAAACCCACCACTGAGGACCTGCGGCTGAAGGCAATGACAGATTTCTACAGAATTGCCAGATTCCCACGCACCGTGGGGGCCATTGATTGCACACATGTGGCACTCCAGCCCCCCCAGGAGACAAAGCACATGTACCGCAATCGGAAGCATTGGCATTCCATCAACGTACAGGTGATAGTCGATGCCCAAGGCCTCATATGGCACGTCCGTGCCAAACACCCAGGGTCCAGCCATGACAGCTACATATACAATCAGAGCCCCATCCGAATGGAATTCGATCAGAACGTGTATGGGGACACCTGGCTGGTTGGTGAGTGACATGGGTGGCAGGCATGACTGTACCTCCCCCATGATGCACACATCACAAGGGGCACATGCATGACTAACATCCTCCTGTCTTTTCCCTTCCAGGTGACTCTGCATATCCACTGGGACCCCATCTCATGACTCCTATCCAGAACCCCCAAACCCCAGGAGAAGAAAGATACAATCAAGCCCACGCCCAAACACGTGCAGTGGTGGAGCGCACCTTTGGCCTCCTGAAGTCACGTTTCCGATGCCTGGATAAGTCTGGGGGGACCCTGTTGTATTCGCCAAACGTTGTGTGCCATATCATTGGTGCCTGTTGCCTGCTGCACAACTTTGCAGTGAGAAAGGGCCTGCAGATTGACCTACGTGATGACCCCACCCCTGAACCAGACTATACCCCCCTAACCGAGGATACCCCGTCTTCTGAGGGAAGAGCAGCCAGGAGACAGCTCACATTAGGCATCTTTGCACATTAAACACACACATTAATCATGGCACAATGAGAATGCATGCATGCACACCACTGTGGTCCCTAGCACACACACCCCACATCCTCATCAAATTGGATTGGCACCAGTCCACCATGCAGGACTTGTGAGCAGCAACGCCACGCCACGCCAAGGCTCCAAATATGTCACTGTACATTCATACACCATTCACACGGACCTGGGGATCACTTCTCCCTGGTCCTGGGGAACCCTTCTCCACCAAAATTGAGGGCGACACCCCTTTTCCGGCAGGAATGTCACCCCCACATTCAAACAGCATTCACAACACAAAAAAAAAATAATTACCAGCAAAATCAAAAATTTTCCAGCAAAAAAAAAAGCCCCCCAAAAGAAGGGGAAAAACAAATTAGTGCCCTTGACGTGAGCCACGCCTGGGGCGCCCCCGGCCACGGCCCCGGCTCCTCTGGGGAGACTCATGGGGGAGGGGGTAAACCGGGGAAGGAGGAGCAGCCCCTGGTCTCTGCCCACCTGGCGGCCTGCCCTCCAAGGCCACGGCTATTCTGTCCAGGGCAGCACCTAGTGTTGCCGTGTTGGCCTGGATAGCCTGGGTGAGGGCCCTCACATCCTGCCCAACGCCTGCTGATGTAGTCTGCAGGTCGGGAGTGGCAGTCCAGGTTCCCAAGCGTATCCTTGATGGAGGACAGGCTCTCCTCCATCCGCACCAATGTCTGGCTGACCTGTCCCAGATGGCGGGTCTGGAGGAACTGGTCCCTTCTCAGGCGGCGTACACACGACCGAGGTTCTCGCTGGAAACCAGCGAGAACCTCGCTGGAAGCTGCATTCCAGCGAGAACCTCGGCCGTGTGTACGCTCTCGGCGAGCATCCTGTCGGGAATGCCGTCGAGCAGAAATAGAGAGCATGTTCTCTATTTGCTCGACGGCCCGCCTGGATGAATGGCTAGTTGCCATTCCCGACGGGCGGGTCGCCCAATCTGACGGCCGGCAGAGAACCTCGACGGGCGGAACGATGTGTTCTGCCCGTTGAGGTTCTCTGCCGTGTGTACGTGGCTTCAGAGTGGCGGGCAGGAGATCGGCCACCCCCCTGGTCTTCTAGGTCGCCTTCCTGCCTCCAGCTGTTGCTTGTGGCCGGGGAGAAGGGGAGGTCCTTGGGAGGGGAGCCATGTTGGGGGAGGAGGGGGGGCTCCCTCTTAGGGAGGGCTGGCTGCTGCCAGCCAGAGGGGAAGAGTCATCCAAAAACAATCGTCCAGTGCCTGACATGGACTCCTCCTCCTCCTCAAACTCCTCCTCCTCAACCTCCTCCTCCTCTTCAACCTCCTCCGCGGACTCCGGTATTGTCCTCCGGCCTTGTCATTAGGCTGCTGTCCTGGGGATGGTGCGGTCAGGCCAGATGGCCCAGCACCCTCCTGCACATCTGTGGATGACACCAAACATTCACAGGTTGGAGGATCCACACACTTGCCACATATTCCCTTTCACCCCCTCCCCCACACATGCTACACACCTGATAGAAAAAAAACCTTACCTGGCATCACGCCTTCATGACTTGAGTCATAGCCGGGCAGGCCCTCCACTTCTTGCCTATGAAAGGTCTGGGCCACCGCACGCTCCTCCGCTGTCAGCCTAACAGGGCATGGTGGGCCCCCTCCTGTGCCCCTGGCATGGGCAAGCATTCTGGCCAGCTTCTTTTTGACCAGACGCCGGAGGTCATTTATCTTTTTCTCAATCCCAGACCGATTCCGTGTCTCCCCCTCCCCCGCTGAATTCACCTGGTCAGTGATCATGTCCAAAATCTCTCTCCTCCCGGCCGGGGTGGTGTTGGCACTGTCCGGGCCATGGAGGAAATGCCCATAATCGGAAATGGCCCGAGCAAGAATTTGTTTTTCCCTCAAAGAAAAATTTAATTTCCTCTTCCTCTCAGTCATACTCTGACCAAAAATCACTCCCAGTCAACAAAAATCACTCACAAAAACAAGCACGACCAAACAGAAAAATATCAAACAAAAATTCTCACAAACACACAGCAAAAAGCAGTCACAAAAACAAACAGGAACAATCAAGCAAGAAAACAAACAAACTGAAAAATATCAAACAAAAAATCTCACAAACACACAGCAAAAATCACTTTCAAATAACTTCTAACAAACACTAGATCACACAGTACACAAATCTGACAAATACAAATCACAACGCAACTAACAACGGAACAAAAGCACTTTGCTATATGGGAAGGGAAACAAAGGGATGTACTTTTGCAATGGAAGTGCGTTTGTGTGTGTCTATTTATACTGTCTGCGTAGTTCATGATTTTGCGCTAGTCCATTTCCAATTTCACTGATTGCGCCGTTCCCGAGTTGTGAGCATGCGCACAGAGGTGATGGCATGGTCTGCTTCAAGCGCGCATGCGCGAGCCGGCCGGCCGGCCCTTCATTTGCATGGGGTCACGGCTCATTTCAATGTAACACGCCCACGTCCTTCCCAATTTGTATTACTCCGCCTTGCGCCTCTGAAATAAAGTTGCGTAGGCGCTATTTTCTGCGTAAAAGCGACGAGAATAGGGTGATTGCGCGGCTACATTGCGCAAGTCTAACGTAAAGGCGGTGCGCTACGCCGGTCCAATAATGCGCATATGTACCTGAATCTGGCCCCATGTCTCTGTTACACAGCATTCTAACATTACCAAATTGTTAAAATGCAAGCAGCATAAGAACGTGTATGTGACCTGATATGAGCCTCTTGCAGTACCTGTTCAGCAGAACTTGAGTGTGAAATAAAGAAGCAGCTTTGGTAAACACTGGGTCATTTTTAAGGCGCCAGTGTGAGAGCTTTCACACTGGGGTGGTGCGCTTACAGGGCATTAGAAAAATTCCTGCAAGCAGCATCTTTCGGGCGGTGTGGGAGCATTGTATACCTTTTATTTGGCCACTGGCAGGGGTTAAAAGCACTCCACTAGCGATCAAAAAGACCCGCTATAACAGCGGTGCTTTACATCTAACGCCCCCCGCCCCAGTGTGAAAGCAGCCTAAAAAGTAAAGTTATGCCCCGTACCCATGCTCGGGATTTCCAACTGGAAAAAGTCAGTTGGGAATTCCGATGTGAAAAAAGAGAGCTGGTTCTCTTTCTTTTGCAGGCGGGTTTGGCAGTTTCCCATCGGAAAAACTGCGAGGGAGCATATATACGGCTGGGATTCCCGGCCAAAAGCACTCCTCATTGTTTCCCCATCGGAAAACCCGGTCATGTGTACAGGACATTACACCCAAGCACTTTGAAACTCCCCACCAAAAAATTTGAGCCAATCCTCCCACATGTCTGTGCATACATGAACATATTCATATATACATCATAAGCACCTACATATGACAACATTGCACTGCACATGTTACATATCGCCAAGCATGATGGAGTGAAAGCAATAATTCTAGAGCCAATATTAATGCTTAAAGTGATACTAAAGTCTAATTTGTTTTTTTGTTAAAAATAACAAGTGGTTTTGCACAGAGCAGCCCAGATCTTCCTCTTCCCTGGTCCCTCTTCAGCACTCCTGGCCCCTCCCTCATGTTGAGTGCACCCACAGCAAGCAGCTTGCTATGGGGGCACCCACGCCGAATCACAGCTGCGTGTGTCCATTCAGTCACGGAGACGTGGCCTAGTCCCACCCCCTCTCTCTCCTTATTTGCTTAATGACTGTAATTGACAGCAAAAGGAGCCAATGGTACTTTGCTGCTGTCTCAGCCAATCAGGAGGGAGAGTCCTGGACAGCTGACTCAATTGTGCAACATCGCTGGATTGAGATGGGTCTCAGGTAAGTAGGCAAAACTGGCTGGGGGGGGGGCTGGTTGGGTGGCCGCCCCCCTAAGAAATCTGAGCATCAGCCGCCACTGGTTTTAAGAAATTTTCATGCCTAAATGTATTAATTTTACAAAAATGCAAAAATGGCACTGGAAGTGAGCGGGCTAAAGGGCATATTTATAAACCAATGAATGTGACATTGCAATTTTAGTGTCACACAAAAAACTTTGTAACTACCACTATTTTATTTTCCAGGGTGTCTGCTTTTTAAAAAAAAATATAATGTTTGATGGGTTTTAACAAATTTTCAGACCTAAACGCCTCTCCCAGCAAAAGGTTTAATGGACTGCTCAATTTATTTCAGTTATTTTTGTCTGGAGTTCTGCTTTAACAAGAAATCATGGCAGTCACAATCCTGCAACACCATCACATTAGCCTACAGCACTAGATATTTCCAGGTAGTCCACGTAATAAGTAGGCTCAATGCTGCTTAGCTTTAGTGTTGAGCGGAATACGCCATATTTGATTTCGCGATATTGCGCGAATATATAGAAGAATATTCGCGAATATTCGCTAATATCGAATATTCGTGATATTTTATCCAAAAAATTTTTTTGCGAAATTTCGCTAATGCGAAAATGATTGCGAAATTCTCATAAACGGAGATCATTTCCTGAATTACTAAACTAATATGCACTAAACACTAACTCTATACACTAACTCTACTTAAAAGAAAGGAGAATAAGGGGGCAAAAGAAGGGCGGAGAAGATAATCGCGCAATATTCCTATTGCGCGATTATCTTCTCCGCCCTTCTTTTGCATCAGAGCCAATCAGAATAACTCGAATATTCGGCAAAAGGAATATCGCGCAATATTCCTTTTGCCGAATATTCGAGTTATTCTGATTGGCTCTGATGCAAAAGAGGGGCGGAGAAGATAATCGCGCAATATTCCGTTTGCCGAATATTCGAGTTATTCTGATTGGCTCTGATGCAAAAGAAGGGCGCATCAGAGCCAATCAGAATAACTCGAATATTCGGCAAAAGGAATATTGCGCGATTATCTTCTCCGCCCTTCTTTTGCATCAGAGCCAATCAGAATAACTTGAATATTCGGCAAAAGGAATATCGCGCAATATTCCGTTTGCCGAATATTCGAGTTATTCTGATTGGCTCTGATGCAAAAGAAGGGCGCATCAGCGCCAATCAGAATAACTCGAATATTCGGCAAAAGGAATATTGCGCGATTATCTTCTCCGCCCTTCTTTTGCATCAGAGCCAATTAGAATAACTCGAATATTCGGCAAAAGGAATATCGCGCAATATTCCTTTTGCCGAATATTCGAGTTATTCTGATTGGCTCTGATGCAAAAGAAGGGCCGAGTAGCTGATGCGATTCTTTTATGTTGCCGAAAATTTGCAATGCGAATTTTCGGCAACATAAAAGAATCGCATCAGCTACTCGGCCCAGGGTCTCTCTCTAATCATACCAGCAATGCTTTTAGACGTCGATGGAGATCACTAGGATGTGATCTGTTTTAAAAATAAATTTGAAAAAATAGCGAATATTCGCCGCAATATTCGCATTATTCGCGAATACTCGAATATGCAATATTCGTATCGAATATTCGCAATGCGAACATTCGTGAGCAACACTACTTAGCTTCCAAGATAATGTATAGCCTGGCTTATGTGGCCATAAGCTCTTTTAACATAGTAGTAACCAATCCCACCCTATTTAGCTTCTAAATTCAGGTACATCTAGGGTTTTGTGATCAGAAGGCAGAGGATGTCACTATTACTCTGGAGAAGAGATAAAGTCACTAGAATTCTGCTTTAATAAAACAAGAAATGCAACATATATCAGTATGTTTATGATAATCTCTGATTATCCTTTTAAAAACGACATCTAGGAGTGTACTATACTTTCTTATGGTAAACATTTAAAAAATGAAATCACATCTGAGCAGGTGTTGACACGAGCAACTTCATTATTTCTAGTTTTGAAAATGCTTATAGGCAATGTATGACAGAATACCAATGTCCACTGATGTTCTTAAAAATGCCTTTTGGCAGTCCTAGAATGTCTGAACATATGCCCCTAGCTGGAATGAGAACAGCAAGATACGAATATGAATGGCACCCTGTCACATCAATCTATTCTGCAATGCTGGAACAAAACATCTGTTTTAGCAAACTTTAGTCCCAGCTGCATCTTACTGTTCCTGTGTGCAGATATTCCGATGCCAGAAATAGTTACCATAGTTGTATAGATAGAGGACATAACTCTACTCCACTTGTGTATTGCCATGAACAACTCATGTAACTATTTCCAATTCATCTACTTACTGTATTCAAAAAATAAAACATTTTATTATATAATATATAATTAGAATTTTTTTTTTTTTATTAAAAGATACGGTAGAAGTTAGTGAACCAATGCAACTGGACTGCATTCGCATGCGCTTGCAATTTAATCACTAATGCTTATTTTAAAATGATAAATTTTAAAATCGACTTATGTCTACTCTTTGCTCACAATTGGTAGTTATGTGTGATCAGATACAGATGGATTTTTATTCTTTAATGTTGCATGCTTGCAAATTAGGGATTTAATTTTCCAAAATTGATCCTCTAAGCCCATGAAGAAAACACAGCTTATTTATAGGGTGTTTACAAGACTTTTGAAGACAATCCCATTAAGCTGAACTACACACACAATTACCCAGTGGTTATTATTTTATAATTGGTATTTCTTTGTTGCACCTTAAACAAATTATAAACGGAAGGAGGAATGGTTTACGTGGAATTATCAGTGGTAATATTGCTCTACTCGGCCAAATTGCGTTCTTCTGCCTAATTACTGAAAACTTGAACTTTCATCTTGTGATTTAGTAGAAGGAAAAACAGCTTACTGGCAAAACAGTTACTATGGTATTTTAGACATCCACGTTTAAACACAAGCATAGTGATTTAGAAGCAACTAAAGAACTATACTACGGTAGCATATAATAACAGGTCACTGTAGAGTTCCTTAAAGACAGCTTGGTTTATTGAGACAACATAAACAGGATAAGCATCATAACCGCCAGGGTGACATTGCAGACGTCTTTATCCTGGCTAATTATAGAGACAATATACTGTATGTAGTGTATTTCTGTTCAAAATATATAAAAGATGCTAAAAATCATACAGAGAAATAAAAAATAATGCATAATGTGTACATAATTGTATTAGCAAAAGGGAATATGCTTATATTAAAATGTTTAGCAAAATGTAGTAATGCTTGGCAGTCAATTATATGTCATATTTTACTGAAGACTACAGCAGAATTAAATTTGGTTGGTACAGGTTACTGCATTATGCACATTGTAATTGTCATTGATACATGTACATGTATTAAGCCACAAAACTATAGCTAATAACAAGAGTACAACAACTTGGGTCTTACCTTAAATAACGGTATAGAAGCCCAGCAGGTTAAAGCAGAACTAAAGGTATTTTGGAAAGAGCAAGGGAGGATTTTAACCCATCAGTCTTTCAGATTTCCCTTTACTTCCTATCCCATAGCCAAAACAGAAAGGGATAGAAAATCCCTTCAAAGTGAAGAAACCTTGGTTGACACCAGGGTCACTAAAACTAGCATCCCCATTAGAAGATTTTCCCTCTATGACTGTTCTGGGGACAACCCGCAATTTGGGATTTTCTTTCACTTTCTGAGATAAGCACAAATAGAAAGGATGAATCTCCCTAATGGGGGCACAGGCAATGATAAAAACTGACAGGTGTTTTAATCCCTCTTTAGGCGGCGTACACACGATCGGACATATCCGATGAAAACGGTCCGCGGACCATTTCCATCGGATATGTCCGATCGGGAGTTTGATCCGATGGCGTGTACACACCATCGGATCAAATTCCCCGCCGCCGGACGGCGCGGTGACGTGGCGGTGACGCGGCGGTGACGTTGACGCCGCCGCGTCACCGCCACGTCACCGCACCAGGAAGTAAAACACTTCCGCGCATGCGCCAAATCCATTCGGCAGCGGCGTGGCGGCGGTGGGGGCCGACATGTCTGCTGGTAAGTGTACTAACCAGCAGACATGTCGGGCGGACAGATTCCCACCGGATAGATTTCAAAGCTTGCTTTGAAATCTGTCGGGTGGAGAAATCTGTCCGCTAGCCCATACACACGAGCGGAGATGTCTGCTGAAACGGTCCATCGGACCGTTTTCAGCGGACATATCCCCTCGTGTGTACGCCGCCTTACTCTATCTAAGGCCTGATTCACACTGGTACGATTTGAGATGTGATTTGAGATGTCAAATCGAATCTCAAATCGGCGGCATTTGCCGGTAATTGTTGGCAATGGTACCATCCTAATCGGTGCGACGCCGCATCTGCGGCGCTGCACCGATTTCAAAAAGTAGTTCCTGTGCTACTTTTTGTGATTTCGGGCCGCGATTTACATTGACATCTGTGCAGGAACCTGCACAGATGTCTCTGAAATCGTGGCCGAAATCGGGACTGCCAGCGGGAGTGAAATTGTGCGAGTTCAGCTGAACATGCACGGCTTCACTCCCGCAGCTCAGTGTGAACCTGGTCTAAAGCTAATAAAAGGTTTTGCCTTTAGTTATAATTTAAACCTAAAAAGTTCAAAGGTGTGACCAAGCTTTACCAAACCTAATTTGATATCATGCTTAAGTGTTAGCACCACCTCCAGTTAGCTGTGGGCCAAGTAAAGCATATGTATAGGTTGCATTGAACTTTGTTAATTCAGGCATTTTCATGAGTTTTCTCAAACCCACAAGTACTTTTAAAATGACATGACTCTGGTTAAATTCTATATCAGATTCCTATACTGGATATAACCACACGCTGGCAATAGACAATATTTTACACAATTACTTTTTTTTCATTGATGACATTGGAATTGTTTAGGAGTTTCAATGGTTGTGCATTTCATTTACAATAAGATGTCATTATACGCAAGTGTACTTTACCAAATCATTTTTAAAATTTAAAAGAAGAGGATTTAGCCGAGCAAAGTTCTGTGGTTTTTAGTCTAACTTTATTACCATGACATCATCAGATTCACATTGCAAGCTCAAAGAAAAATGTTCAAAGGTCAACACTGCACATTGATTGCTTTTGATATGTGGTTTCATTCTAAACAGTGCACCACACCAAATCATATATAAAATTAGAAACATTAGTGGATATACTCTCAAATAGAACTTTTGTAAAGAAAATGTAGTGGGGTGAATGAAACTGCAAGTCCCATGAGACATTGCAAGACCCTAACAATCACATGCATGATTCCTAGAGGCAGAGGCATGATGGAATTTGTGGTTTCACCACAGCAAGAGTGCCTAAGTTACTTACCCCTGCTTTATGCTTTCCTATTTAGTCCATGGCCCTGCTTTAAGTTCATGTACACTGTACATTTAAAATACATTTGCTATGCATTCATAGAGGATTCACCAAAGATTTACTCCCTTTCTTCATTTGTCAACATACAGCACCAGTTCACAATTTTACACTTCTGGATAGTGTTGCTCACGAATATTCGCATTGCGAATATTCGCTACGAATATTGCATATTCGAGTATTCGCAAATATCTCGAATATCGCGGCGAATATTCGCTATTTCGAATATTCGATATTTTTCAAATTTCGCAAAAAAATTCGCAATAAAATTCGCAATAGCGAAAATTCGCAATTTTTTTTTTTATCAAATATCACGAATATTCGATATTAACGAATATTCGCAACCGCATATGTGAAATTTCGCTTTTTTTTTATATAAAATATACCGAATATTCGTAAATATCGAATATTCGTGATATTTTATAAAAAAAAAAAAATCGCGAAATTTCACATTAGCGAAAATTCGCATTAGCGAAAATTCGCATTGGCGAAAATTCGCATTTTTTTTTTTTTTTATAAAATATCACGAATATTCGATATTAACGAATATTCGCGAATATTCTTCGAAATATTCGCGAAATATTGCGAAATCGAATATGGCGTATTCCGCTCATCACTACTTCTGGACCGCCGCTGTCATTTTATGCCAGTACTTTGAAGAGGAATACCGTTGTTATGGCAGCAGTTAGTTAACCCCGGTACCATCTTCTTCAGTTGGCGGTCCGCTTTCTGATAAAAGTGATCTCTGTGGCAGATTCGCCACAAGAACACTTTTATTGGCAGCGGGAGAGGGGCCCCCTCCCGCTGCGCTCCGGTGTCATCCGCCGATTACCAGAGCCGTCTGTAACTTGTTAATACCAAATCTCAGAAAGAGGCTCGGTCCTTAAAGGGGTTGTAAACCTTTATGTTTTTTTCACCTTAATGCATTCTATGAATTAAGGTGAAAAAACACCTTGCTGTGTCTGGCCCCCCGTTTTACTGACCTGATCCCCGAATTTCCGTCACTCTCTCCGCGGCTTCTTGGCTCTTCATTGGATAGATTGATAGCAGCGCGGCCATTGGCTCCTGCTGCTGTCAATCAAATCCAATGACTCAGGCGCCGGATGCGGGGCCGAGTCATACACTCGGCGTCTATGGACACAGAGTGTATGACACGGGAGCACGCCCACAAGGTAACCCCCTCGCGAGAGAGATTCCCAGAGGGGGTTAGCTATTGGGGGGAGGAGCTGAGAGAGCCGCCGTGGGTGTTCTGTCCACCAGATGTATATTCTGATTATCTGTATCTGTGTTGTGAAAATAACATGTAAAGTTTGTAATTTACATAAGAAAATCATATGCGGAGTGCTGGCGCCATCTAGTGTTCTTTTTTGGTATTGCTGCAGTGTTCTGTTTATTTGACTACTGTATGTGTAGTTAGTAAGCAGGGAATTCTGGGTAGAATCTTCACAGGAAAGTAACCAGCCACCATTCTTTGAGAACACACTGCAGGAAGCAAGACATGTCTTGCTCAATCTATCACCATCTCCCCTTAGAGAACTTAAAAATGATGTTTTTATGATCTCATGTTGTATTGTATATCATTGTTTCTCTAATGTATGCTGTATTGTACTTATTGAGGTCTATTTCTGTTATTTTCATCTCGCTTGTTCTAATAAAACTGAGATCAAATAAATATGGTATCTGAAGTTTATGGGACAAGAAGGTTTAGCTATATGTCCTTGAGACAGAACAGTGGGACCCCAGAACAGGTGGATCAGGGCCACTCTGTGCAATTGTGCGAGTTCAGCTGAACATGCACGGCTTCACTCCCGCAGCCCAGTGTGAACCTGGTCTAAAGCTAATAAAAGGTTTTGACTTTAGTTATAATTTAAACCTAAAAAGTTCAAAGGTGTGACCAAGCTTTACCAAACCTAATTTGATATCATGCTTAAGTGTTAGCACCACCTCCAGTTAGCTGTGGGCCAAAGTAAAGCATATGTATAGGTTGCATTGAACTTTGTTAATTCAGGCATTTTCATGAGTTTTCTCAAACCCACAAGTACTTTTAAAATGACATGACTCTGGTTAAATTCTATATCAGATTCCTATACTGGATATAACCACACGCTGGCAATAGACAATATTTTACACAATTACTTTTTTTTCATTGATGACATTGGAATTGTTTAGGAGTTTCAATTACAATAAAATGTCATTATAAGCAAGTGTACTTTACCAAATCATTTTTAAAATTTAAAAGAAGAGGATTTAGCCGAGCAAAGTTCTGTGGTTTTTAGTCTAACTTTATTACCATGACATCATCAGATTCACATTGCAAGCTAAAAGAAAAATGTTCAAAGGTCAACACTGCACATTGATTGCTTTTGATATGTGGTTTCATTCTAAACAGTGCACCACACCAAATCATATATAAAATTAGAAACATTAGTGGATATACTCTCAAATAGAACTTTTGTAAAGAAAATGTAGTGGGGTGAATGAAACGGATATGTAGTATGTTACTTTATACCAGGGGTAGGCAACCACGGCCCTCCAGCTGTTTTGAAACTGCAAGTCCCATGAGACATTGCAAGTCCCATGAGAGGTGGATCAGGGCCACTCTGTGCAAAACGAACTGCACATTGGAGGTAAGTATGACATGTTTGTTATTTTTTTTGTAAACGGGAACCTTTACAACCACTTTATTCGGTTAACATGTTATACATTTTGAGCAGTACCCTGAAAATTTAGCTTTCGTCTACATTTCCTCCTGAAAAATGGCAGGACACTTCCTGGTATGTGAGTGTGCCTAGGGACTCTTGCTTACATCCTTATAGCCGTATATCTGAATGTGAGATTAAAGGCACTGCTGCCTCTGACTGCTAGTCTAAGAATATTGGGAATGAGGTTTGGTGATGCCACTACTTTGTTGCCCACAGAGGCCTGACATGAAGAAGCAAGGTCTTGCCTCTGCCAAGATGATAAAACAGAAATGGGGACTAGTGTTTTGGCCGTGCATGCTTTTTTGGCCACACCTTCCAGAGTTCAGATCTTCTTTACATTCTTAAACTAGTATGGAATATTACTTTTTCATAAATAAAATAATTTGCTTTAAAACATAAAAAACAGCAATGTGCAATTAACTATTCAGTTAACATACTTGAAAATTATTTCTGGTTAAGTCTGCAGCGTATTTTACATGCGCCCAAGGCTCATTCACTCCTAATTGTTTTTTTGCGGTGCATTTATGCACACACATTAGCTGCATTGCATTAAGGTAACCCATTCATTAAGCCAGTCCATTTATTATAAATACGCCACCAATGCACCAAAATGGTTGAATAAATACATAACCCTTCTTAACCACTTTTTTTTTACCAGAACCGTTTTCTCAGTTTTGACACACATTAGGATTGAACATTAGGTAAAATCCCTAAACATATATTTTCTAAAATAAAATACCCTGGGAACAAAATTGTGGCAATTTCAATTTTTATTACACATGATATTAGCACACATGTTTATTAAATGCATATTTTCACCTAAAAACACACTAAAGTTAATTTTAGTGCACACAAACAGAATATATTACCTGATATTTGTTTAAAAATAAAATATGAGGATGCAATGAGTAAATAGATATCAAACATGCACAAAAAATTGCGCATGCCCACAAAACAGCGGCACATTTTAGTAAGTCAAATTGTCTATAGGCAATGCTTTAGGTTATCAGTTTAGAGCGGGGGACAGAAACCTGCAACTCACGATCTACCAGTAGATCGCGGCCAGGTGTCTGGTAGATCTCGGTCTGGGCTTGCAGACCTACCATTTCAGAACATCAAACAGAGTGCAATGCAGAGGGACTACTTGTAAAGTTGGGGCTGTTGTAGGGAGCAAGAACCGCATAGGCTGATGCCTCCTCTGTAGTGCTGGCTTGTGTCCCATGCAAAGATACCAACTACACTCCATCTCTTATCCCGGCTAGCGGTCTCCAGAGTGGTACCAGCTGCAGTATAGAAGAGAGCTTCAGGTCAGTGTGAAGCAATACACTGGGCATAATAGTATGGGGCTGCTTTCACACTGATGCACTGCGGTTTACCCACACCATGGATGCAGTGTACCTGCAGCTTTCCTGGGGCTCTGCACTTAGCCATTGACTTCTATTATATCCTGCTGTTTTCAACCCCAAACTATACGTGTGAACTAGCCCTAAGGATGCCGATGACGAATGCAAATTATTCACAAGTGCAACAAGCATTGCTGCTCCTCTGAAAAGTGATCTGAGTTTCTGTTGACAGGTAGTAAGGCTGCTTCCTCACTACCTGATTTAAACCCATGATTGCCATGCAATGTACGTGATTGCGACACAGTAGTACGCCAATTAGAGTTTTTGGCCCTAGAATTATTTCTCTCATATTGACAATTGCCACAATAGTTATTTTCAAATAAAGGCACACCTGTTCCATGCAATTACCTTTTTAATGTATGCATGTGGGGCTGGGGAATTAAAAAAAAAAAAATCTGTGTGTTTTTTATTATATATATTGCTATTTTTTTTTTTTTTTCTACAGTTAACCTTATTGCCATTACATAGATGGCTGATAACTCCCCGGGTGATAGTAATATAGATATGACAGATCTTCTTAAGGCTGGGTTCACACAGGTTTTCACACTTCTAATTTACATGATAGGAGATTGTTACCGCCTCTCTATGGAGACGGTTCACATATCTTTGCTGCGGCTCCCGTGCAAATATGCACAGGAGTCCTGTGTGTCTTTTGGTAAATTTCAGGTCCAAATTCAACCCAAAAATTCAGGCTGATATTGGACCTAAAATGGTGTACGGGGATGCACTGGACACGTGCTGTGAGCCGCATGGGGCAATAGTGTGAACCCAGCCTTAAAGAGATATCAATGGCCTTCTAGACAGCTTGGGGTTAATTTGCTAAAACTGGAAAGTGCAAAATCTAAAGCAGCTGTACAGGGTAGCCGATCAGCTTCTAACTTCAGCTTGTTCAATTAAGCTTTGACAAAGTAAATGAAAAAGAAATGGGTGGGGAGATATTTGGGATTTTGAGTGAGGCTGCTGACAAGGTGCGGGTAATAAAAAGAAATACAAATTTATTGATCACAATTTCAAAACATCTGTCAACATCCAGAGAGCATATAAAAGAGAAACATACATTTCAAGTAGACATTACCACATTTAAAGACACAGAACCGCATTCAGTCATTTTAGATACTATGTGAGTATTTGAGATGGACTAATTTCCATCTTATACTGGTTATTATAATTTTTTATTTAATAATCATATTCTATCTTTATTTGTTTATATATTTTTTTCTAGAGAAGTCAAGCATCAGCCCCTGAAGAGTGTTCAATACACGAAACGCGTCGGGCTAGTATGGATGCTGCTATATATACCTCATGATAATATATTCAATTATACTTTATATGTTTTACCAGTTTTTTACATTTTTAACCAATTTGCTAACACTGTTATTGTGATTATTGTACACCAGTATATTTATGTCATGCATTCATCAATCCATGCAGACGATCATATGGCACTCTGCCAGACACTGCTGTACCCTTATTACTCCTACCACATATGTATAGATCTATGTGTCTTCATATGTGGTAATGTCTACTTGAAATGTATGTTTCTCTTTTATATGCTCTCTGGATGTTGACAGATGTTTTGCAATTGTGATCAATAAATTTGTACTTCTTTTTATTACCCGCACCTTGTCAGCAGCCTCACTCAAAGTCCCAAATATCTCCCCACCCATTTATTTTTCATTTACTTTACCAGGGATGGAGGTGCTATACTCATAGACCTCATTTAAAGTCCCATCAATGTTTTGCTTTTTATTAAGCTTTGACAAAAAAATTGGAAACGCTCCAGTTTTAGTAAATCAACCCCTTTATGTCACCTATGAACACCAAAGGAGTTGATCAAGCACAGATTGTGCTTAATCAGCTTCATCCCCAGCCACAGCAGCCAGGGAATGACAGCTCTGAACCCAGCAGTGACGTAATATATGTCATTTTCTACTGACCTTATTCCTGAATGCTGATGATTTAAGTATTAATTAAATGCACTCATTGCTGTATGAAACAACATCCTTTTAAATGAATGAATGCATATTTTTTTACTAGGATTTGTTTCACAATGCAGAATCGTGCAGAGTAGTTAATTGAGCTGAGCATGTTATAATGGAAATAATTCTACTATTTAACATGGGATCTTGCCTGGAAAGATGACCTTATCATGAAAGAATAAGAGCTTATTGTCTTTGCTTAGTTATCCGATGTAGAGCTTGTTGCACTGAACAATGGTATCATTTAAACAGGAGGCTTAATATGAAATACTAAACGGTCGTGTAAAAGACTCTTGTTCTGTTTTAGATTTCTTCAAATACAAGCTTAGTACATAAAATTGGCCAATTTTTCCAAAGGCAGACATTTTTATGAGAGGTTTCAATGTTAAACTATTGTTTCGTTGTACTTTATTGTATGTCATTCTAACCCTGTTAAGGCTTCCTGAGTTTTGCTTTATGTGTAACAAACTTCTTTCATTTTCAACATAGTCTGCCTTTACTAAGTGTAGCTTAATTTTAATGCAATGTGCCCAATTACCTTTATTTTCTGTTGTTTATGTATGTATTTCTGAGGGGTATTATTTGAGTATGATGCCAAAAGTGAATGCCAAAAAGCATTTATAGTGCCCTAATTTCCCTTTCTCTATAACAGCTTTATATGGATAACTAGAAAATGGATAAATCCTTGGATCAACACACTATTATGGCATGCTTGCTTTGAATACATTGCTCTGTCTTATGTGTATTTAATGCTTGTAAATGAACTTCCTAAGGAGCTATCCATCCAACATTATTTAAAAATAGAAAGCAGTTCTAAGTTCACAGCATACACAGAAGCTTACCTGAAAAATCTCCTTTCATGTTTGAAGTACTGCCTGTCTGTGGGTCATCTCTTTCCACAGCACGCTTTGCAGCTTCTCCTCTGCTAAGGACTACAAATCCCATGGTACCTTGCTGCTTGTAAGCTGTAATTTCTATACTGACTCCACCTCCTTAATCTCCTCCTCTCTGCACCTCTATAGGTCAGAAGGCAGGCTCTGTGAATTCTGTGACACAGCAGTGTCTACTCATAGGACATACTGAATATGTTACACAGAACTCAAGTAAATGTGTGGGAATCTTCACAAAGTATATATTTTTTTCAAAATGATTTTTTATTAGAATTTCTATTTACAGGGAAAGGAACACATTGTTGTACTATAGATAACAATGTACATACATGAACAAACAATAGGATACAGTCTGTTAATTCAGTCTGAACAAACTCAGTCGCAAAAGATTGCAGAGTATGAATTTTAAAAAGAAAGAAAAAGGTGAAAAGTATAAACCTCAATCACCCTTGGATATTCAGCCAAGGCTTCCAGGACGTGTATTTTGCAAGGTTGTTGTTTTGTAAGGCAGAGGTGAATTAGTATTCTGTAATTTTATTCAGTTGGATTTTAACAGCCGAGATGTTAGGGATTAAGGAACTTCTCCATTAGCGCATTATAAGTAATCTAGCTGCAAAAAGAATGTTCATTATTAGGGTTCTGAATTTGTGTGGGAAGGATTCTATTCCTATACTTAGGATGGCTAGGAATGGAGTGGGTTTGAAAATAATACCTGTGATATCTGATATCAAGGTGAATATCTTTCTCCAGAAGGGATAAATATGTGGACATTACCATAGAATATGGATTAGGGAGCCCTTGAGGGAGCAGCCCCTCCAACATGAGTCATCGTCTAGGTTTTTGAATGTATGCATTTGTACGGGAGGTTAGATACCATCTATGATGGATCTTTTTGTGATAATTCCCAATAGGTAATGCATTTGGAAGCCCTGTAATTATGTCATATGGCAGTGCGCCATTGGGAATCCGAGAAGGTGGTTTGTAAATCTCTTTCCCATCTTTGGTAGGTAGATATTTTAATAAGCATGTCTTTGTTCTGTAGTAGGTTATATATAAGAGTTATTCCCTTCAATTTGGGAGAGTTAGATGTCCAACAATACCATACTTTGGTAGGAATTTTAGCTGTTGGGATTGTTTTTTTGTAGGTATGAGGATATGTTGAACTGTACTGTAATTGTGTTGTTCCCCCATATATTGTAAAACGTTGTGTAAACTGTTGGCAATATATTAATCGTGTATAATAATAATAATAATATGCATTTATAAGTATGCGCACCTTGTGTTGGTATCAGGTGTCTAGATTGTATGGTTCGAAATGGAAGGATTTGGTCGTTGTGCATTATTTCCTTCAGTGGGAGATGTTGTATTTGTGAACAGTGTTTGAGAGATAGATCTGGGAGTATGAATTTGAATACTTCTATAGGAGGGTATATGGATTGGCTGTTTTCTGACAGAGATGTGTTTTGAAATAAAAATCGCCATGCCTCAATTGTGGCTGAGATCATTGGGTGGTCTAATTTTTGGGGTTTCTGGTGAGATGTCCTGGCTAGTAGAAGAGAGCTTAAATTGCCTTCAGGTACGAAAGCTTGTTCTATAAATTGCCATTGTTTATTAAATGTGGGCGTGAACCAATGTCCGATTTGATCTAGTATCACTGCTATGTAGTATTCTTTTGTGTCTGGGAAGCCCATACCTCCAACAGTTTTATGTTTGATGATAGCGGTATAAGAACAACGTGGATTCCGACTTTGCCAAATATATGAACTGAGCAAGCTTTTAATTATACTAAAAAATGATTTGGGAATCTGTATGGGTAAAGCTCTATAGAGGTACATGAGTTTCTGGGGGGTGATCATTTTAAAGGCTGTCACTCTGCCAGCCCATTAACGGTAATGTTTGCCTATTTGTTGGAGATCATTCCTGCATGTTTAAAGGAAAGGTATATAGTAGCATTTATATAGGTTTGAAGATGGAGTTGTCAGAGAAATGCCTACCAGGGAAGAAGCCAGGTCAGTAAGCATTATGTCATCTGCAGAGTGTGAGTTTGTATTCCTGACCTTTAACCTTGATTTCTGATATGGAACTTGAGGAGCGGATTTTCTGGGCTGGGGCTTCCATCAGTAGTGTAAAAATCGACGGGGAGAGCGGACATCCTTGTCTTATTCCGTTAGATATAACAAACGGATCTGAAAAGGCCCCATCTGAGAGGACTCGAGCATTGGGATTGGAGTATAGGGCTAGAATGTTGTCTTGAAATCCAAATTTTGTAAGTACATGTTTCAAATAGCCCTAGTGTATCCTATCAAATGCCTTTTCGGCATCTAGGGTAATGAATAGAGTAGTTTTTTTTTTCGGTATGGTGTAGGAGATTTGTTATTTTTCGTGTGGCGTCTGGGGCTTGTCTACCTAGGGTGAGTCCGACCTGGTCAGGGTGTATGAGGTGGGACATTATGGGGACTAGTCTCTGGGCTACTAGTTTAGCATATATTTTAAGGTCAGGGTTTAATAAGGAGATAGGAAGGATAGGAAGGATATTGGTGGGGGTATTCAGCTCCTTCCCTGGTTTGGGCAGGGTTACAACATTTGCAGAAAGCATAAAGAAAGATTTGGATTGGGGCTTTTAAGGTGCATAGAAAACGCACATACTTATATCAAAAATACATTTTATTTATACAAAAATAGAAAATTAGTAATACACAATTAAAGCCATCATACAGTAAGATATGGTTTCAAGATATGCATACAGACAAATTCCTCAACATGTTTCGCCATTTGAATTGGCTTCTTCAGGAGCTTTGTCAAGCATTACTGGAACAAAAAAAGAATATGTACCGAAAACACAAGATGATACAATGATAATACAAAATGTACACAACAAAATACAATAAAGATTATTGAAGATGACTGGAATCCAAACCCCATATTAAATGCTCAAAATTAAGAAAAATCAATAATTTATTTTTTTGAACACTGTTTCGTTTTTTTACCTGTGAAACAGAAATGGAAAAGCCTAAAAATATATAAAATATTAAATAGGCGACATCAAGGGAAAAATCTCAAAGGTAGAGTCATGTGGTGTACCATAGAAGGGAAGATACTATCTCAGCGCACATAAACACAAAAAGCACGTTTGGAGATGCAGAAAAGTGGCTGAGGACCATCTATGGGAGCAGAGAATATATAGATGAATAAACACACACATAAACAATTTATGGTGTCTCTGAAGAAGCACATATAGAAGCCAAAGAATTGACCTGGATCCTGCCTATGCAGAAAGCATTTCACCCGGAAATTCACCAGAGGACGCAGCAGTGATGAACTGTTGTTGTAGGTGTTGTTGAACAATCTGTAGTATTCGGCCAATAGGCCATCAGGGCCAGGGACTTTGCCTTTGGGGAGTGCAGAAATAGTTTGAGAGATTTCTGTGATAGAAATTGGAGCATTAAGGGATGTCAATTGTTCAGAGGACAATTTGGGAAGATGCATTGAATCTAGAAAACTCATTATGGCAGCATCAGTGTGTTGTGTTGTGTGGGGGTCTTCTTTTAAATTGTAAATTGTAATAGTATGCTCTGAACGCATTGGCTATATCTTTGGGGTGTTACATCTCCTAAACTAGGATGGAGGATGTAGGAGATTTTATTTTTAGCTCTTTTGGGTTTGATTTGGTTTGCTAATAGTTTACCAGCTTTATTAAAATTGCATAAAAGGTGGAATGTAATTCCAGCAGTGGTGCTATCTGTCATGGAGCCGCTGTCCTCTACAGGATCGTATTCTGAACCTGAATCTGACAGATGAGTAACTTCCTCTTCACTATCTGTCATGCTCAGAAACGTGTAGGCCTCTTCACTATTGTACCTTCGATTTGCCATTTTGGGCTCTAAGTTTACTGGTACACTAGTAAGATTCACAGAGAAAAAAGCACCTGATCTGTCAGCAACTGTATCAAACACTACCAAAAAAAAATATTAGTGATCGCAGGGATCAGGCCTTACTCTGTGAAACCTGCAGTTATGTGTTTAGTGTATTGTAGGTGACAGTGATCGATCAATACTGCACTTGGGTGGGCTGGGCTGGGCTTGGTGGAGGGGCAAAACACAGGTGCTAGCAGGTATCTGGGCTGTATCCTGCTAACACTGCGTTTTTGGGAACCCTAAACTGCTGGGGACGCTAGTATAGATCTGAACAGATATTGATCCGTTCAGATACTAAACCACTAAGGGAGGTGTATGGTGTGTGCGTGGGTGTTACCTCTATGGGCACTAATCTGATGATGCCTGGGGCGATGCAGACCCTATCTGACACGAAAACCTAAGTGATATCACCCGCCGGGCGATCAGGGGGTTAAACCTTTATTGGGTAATAAACGGCAGGTTCCCCGATGCTATAAAAAGCAAACTAACTAGCGTCACCCGGAGATCACTGGAAAAATGGTAAACTAGGGGGCAATCAGAGGGTTAAAACCTTTATTAGGTAGTGTATGGGGGCACTACAACGACGCTATAAAAACCTGATGGTGAACCTAAATAACTAACAGGCTAACTAGCATCCCCTGTGACACTAATACGGCGATCAGAAAAAAGATTGCTTAGTGACACTTGGCGACAGGGGGTTAAAGGGTTACCTGGGGGCGATCAGGGGGTTAAAACTTTATTAGAAGGGGTCAGGGGGTTACCCTACACCTAAAGGGGCCTACCACTAACTGCCCTGACACTTTTTACAGTCACAAATGACACCAAATGCAGTGATCAGTAAATAAATGAACACTGCAGTCGGTGACACTGTGACTGGGAGTGCAGGGGGTGATTGGGGGGTGACTGGGGGGTGAAAAGTGTGTCTACGTGTACTGGTGTCAGTGTACTGTTGGTGCATTTACTCTAAAGATGTCTTCTCTCCTCGGCGCCGGACCAAAAGAACGACACGTGGAGAGTGACATCACTTCCTCTGCCTGTGTTTACACTTTCACAGGCAGAGGAAGCTTCTCATCACGGATCGCTCCTGGAATGATTCCGACCGCCACAGCCGCTTGGAGGCAGAGACATACAGGTGCGCCCATATGCCTGCCCGTGCCATTATGTCACCGTATATCGTCATGTGGCGCTTGTCAAGTGGTTAACTGTGACTATTGTTGGACAGCCTGGTCTGGTAAAGGAAGTGGAAAAATAACGGATCTACTGGCAGGGTCAACAGGTAATTAAGCTATGTTACAGAGGGCACTTAGAGAAACAAAGACTGTTGTGTTTATGCTGCCCAATATATGATATTTTTGATGCTGCCTATAGTACTACATTAAAAATAATCTATCCCTGCTGGGTTGGCAAGAGGTTCCACTGAAAAAAATAATAATAAATTGAATATTTCTCCACTGATGTGCTGGGCCATTAATCTTGTTCTTTTGTAGAACATAAAAGTCCACAAAGCATTTCAACTAAACAACTTTATTGTCCCCAGAATACATACTATAATATTATTTATCACATTGCACAGTACACAAGCCCACTAAACATTTGATGGCAGGATTCTATGTGAAAGGTTTAACGTTTTGTTGTGGTGTGTCATGTTTTAACAAAGGTTTTTACCCTATTAAGAATTCACAGAAATGGATTTTATTAAAACCATTAAAACTTTTATTCATTTCGATGATGACTGAAGCACAAACAAATCTTATGTTTAAGTATTGTAACATATTTTTTCCTGAGAATAAAATAATCCTTTATAATATAAGCTATTCTATAATAGAACTTCTAATCCTACAAAACAGCAGGCATACAAAATGCACTTCACAGAATCTCTTTCAGTAATATATTAGAACACAATATTAAACCTTTTGAGTTCCTGTTCTTTTGTTTACGGTAGAATCTGGGCAGAAGCATTTTCCATTAGAGTGGGTGAAATATCAGTTTACATATCTGTGAGGTAAATTACTTACTGATTAAAATACAGTAGCTTAGAGAGATGTCTGGACTGTATGAAATATGTACAGTAGGGTGACTAGGAACAGCGTTTAATTTATTTAGGTGATTTATGTACCTTAAGCTAAACTCAAGCATACAGCTTAAAGACAGCTGAAAGTTATATAAGGGAGCTGTTACCTGTCAAAAAATACGTTATGCTGCGTTACACACGTTATTCATGTCATGGAAAAAATGCATTTTTTCTCGGCATGATTCCTCTCAAGCCTGCCTTGCATACACATGATTGTGAAAAAAAAATGCTTGAGTAAAGCGCGGTGACGTACAACATATACGACGGCACGATAAAGGGGAAGATCCATTCCAATGGCACCACCCTTTGGGCTGCTTTTGCTGATTTCGTGATACCGCGTGTTAGTAAAAGTTTGGTGAGAGACGATTTGTGCTTTTCAGTCTTCGTGCTTTTCAGTCTGATACAGCAGGGCTCAAAATGTCAAGTCTTGAGCCACTAGCCAGGCCTCAAGGGTTACTTCCCACTAGTTACTCCACCCAACCCCTACCCCCCCAATTCTCCCGCTAATTATGCACTAATAAATTATCTTGTAAAATGTTTTATGCAGAATTAAGTTGCAAAAATAAATATTAACAACAACTTTATCAGTTGTTAACTTTATCAGTTCCCCTCAGCACAGCCTCACCTGTGCCCATCAATGCAGCCTCACTATGCCAACCATTGCAGCCTCACCGTGCCCACCATTGCGGACTTAACAGCTATACACAGCAGGGGGAGACACAGCTATACACATCAGGGGGACTACAAGTACCAGGGAGGAGACACACAGCTATACACACCAGGGGGGGGGGGGGAAACTACAGGTACCAGGGAGGAGAGACACAGCTATACACACCGGGGGGGGGGGACTACAACTACCAGGGAGGAGACACACAGTTATACACACCGGGGGGACTACAAGTACCAGGGAGGAGAGACACAGCTATACACACCGGGGGGGACTACAAGTTCCAGGGAGGAGACACACAGCTATACACCCTGGGGGGGACTACAAGTACCAGGGAGGAGAGACACAGCTATACACATCGGGGGGACTACAAGTACCAGGGAGGAGACACACAGCAATACACACCGGGGGGGGGACTACAGGTACCAGGGAGGAGAGACACAGCTATACACACCGGGGGGGACTACAAGTTCCAGGGAGGAGACACACAGCTATACACAACGGGGGGGACTACAGGTACCAGGAAGGAGACACAGCTATACACACGGGGGGGGGGGGGGGGACTACAAGTACCAGGGGGGCTGCTGATTGGTGGCTACACTTCTTCTATTGTATTACTAATTGAATGCTTTACAGTGAACTGTGAAGAGGAGAGCCATTCTCCCAGTGATCGCCCCGATGGCAGGGAACATAGAAGAAGAGGAGATCCACGGATCGCAGAGCGTTATAGCACGCTGTTTCAACTTGCATTAAAATTTCCTCCACTCTGCCCATAGCCCCGCCTCCTCCTGACCCCGCGCCTGTAATAGACAGAAAGCAGGTCCAATGCTGAGATGTGTTGTTTATCACAGGCGCAGGGTCAGGAGGAGGCGGGCCTGTGGGAGTGAGCAGAGCAGAGGAAATTTCAATGCAATTTGTAACAGCGGGCTATACAGCTCTGCGATCCCGCGGCTCTCTGCTTTCTCTATGCCATTGGGGCGATCACTGCGCGAACGGCTCGCGATTAACCCCTGAGGCAGCCAGCTCCTCGCCAGACCTAATTTTCCACTCGTAAAATGCGAGTGGAATATTTGAGGTCTGTGTTACAGCATGATGAATGTGCTATCTCCATTATGAACGCTAGTTTTACCAGAACGAGCGCTCCCGTCTCATAACTTGCTTTTGAGCATGCACGTTTTTTCCCTCTCGTTAAAATAGAGCAGGTTCTAAATTTTTAACGCCCATTTTTCTCGCTGTGAAAAGCGGAACATACACGACCAATTAAAAAAATAGCATTTTTCTCGTCATGAAAAATGGTCGTGTGTACACGCCATTGTTCTCTTTCCTTGCTTTTCTGATTCAGGTGTCCCTATTAGGCAGATTTTTCAGCCCCCCTTGTCCCAACTGAAGCAAAAAATCATAGTTAAGAACACACCCCAATTGCACATTGGACATAGATGTAGCAGCAGCACACTGATGAGGTCACCCTTCTATTCAATGCATGTTCACAGTCAACACATATTTTCTTTAACCACTTAACGAACGGGGAGAGCCATGTGTAAACACGGCTTCCCCGTTCTTCACTGTGGCGGCGTCATCGATTGCATGATCCCTTTTATAGGGATACACAATCGATGACGTCACACCTACAGCCACACCCCTCTACAGTTGTAAACACACATTAGGTCACACATAACCCCTTCAGCGCCCCCTTGTGGTTAACTCCCAAACTGCAAATGTAATTTTCACAATAAACAATGCATTTTAAATGCATTTTTTGCTGTGAAAATTACAATTGTCCAAAAAATGTGTCAAAATTGTCCGAAGTGTCCGCCATAATGTCACAGTCACGAAAAAAAATCGCTGATTACCGCCATTAGTAGTAAAAAAATAAAAAAAATAAAAATGCAATAAAACTATCCCCTATTTTGTAAACGATATACATTTTGCGCAAACCAACCGATAAACGCGTATTGCGATTTTTTTTACCAAAAATAGGTAGAAGAATATGTATCGGCCTAAACTGAGAAAAACATTTTTTTTATATATTTTTGGGGGAAATTTATTATAGCAAAAAGTAAAAAATATTTTTTTCAAAATTGTCGCTCTATTGATCAAATACCACCAAAAGAAAGCTCTATTTTGTTTGGGAGCCACGTCGCACGACCGCGCAATTGTCTGTTAAAGCGGCGCAGTGTCGAATCGCAAAACCTGGCCGGGTCCTTAGCTGACTAAAGGTCCGGGTCTTAAATGGTTAAGGAGAGCCTGACTGGTTTGTAATGCTGCCCCCCTCACAGTTTTTGTGTTGCTGTGTTGTGGCCATTGCATGTGTGATATATTATTACATTTCAAAATATAATTTTTTTTAACCACTTCAGCCCCGGAGAATTTGGCTGCCAAATCGAATCGATTTAACTGACAATTGCGCGGTCGTGCGACATGGCTCCCAAACACAATTGATGTCCTTTTTTTTCCCCACAAATAGAGCTTTCTTTTGGTGGTATTTGATCACCTCTGCGGTTTTAATTTTTTGCGCTATAAACAAAAATAGAGCGACAATTTAAAAAAAAAAGCTATATTGTTTACTTTTCGCTCTAATAAATATCCCCCAAAAATATATATAAAAACAATTGTTTCCTCAGTTTAGGCCAATACGTATTCTTCTACATATTTTTGGTAAAAAAATCGCAATAAGCGTTTATTGATTAGTTTGCCCAAAAGTTATAGCGTCTACAATATAGGGGATAGTTTTATGGCTTTTTTATTAAAAATGTTTTTTACTAGTAATAGCGCCGATCAGCGATTTTTATCATGCAAAAGTTTATTTATTTCACTAATGCAACATAAAAGGTGAAACCAATATACAAGAGAGACTCATTACATGCAAAGCAACATAGTTCAAGATGTGATTTGTCATAATTGTGATGATTATGGCTTACAGCTCATGAAAACCAAATCCACAATCTCAGAAATATAGAATATTACATGCAATCAATAAAACAAGGATTGTACATAGAAGAATATCGGACCTCTGGAAAGTATAAGCATGCATATGTACTTGGTTTGGGCCCCCTTTGCAGCAATTACTGCCTCAATGCGGCATGGCATGGAAGCTATCAGCCGGTGGCACTGCTGAGGTGTTTTGGAAGACCAGGATGCTTCAATAGCGGCCTTCAGCTCTTCTGCATTGTTCGGTCTCATGGCAATTTTGCTGGCCAATCAAGCACAGTAATCCCACGGTAATTGAACCAGGTTTTGGTGCTTTTGGCAGTGTAGGCAGGTGCCAATTCCTGCTGGAAAATTAAGTCAGCATAACCATAGAGCTTATCTGCGGAAGGAAGCATGAAGTCCTCCAAAATCTCCTGGTAGACGGCTGCGCTGACCCTGAACTTAATAAAACACAGTGGACCAACACCAGCAGATGACATGGCTCCCCAAATCAACACAGACTGTGAAATCGTCACACTGGACTTCAAGCATCTTGCAGTGTGTGCCTCTCCATTCTTCCTCTATACTCTGGGTCCTTGGTTTCCAAATGAGATGCAGAATTTGCTTTCATCAGAAAAGAGGACTTTGGACCGCTGAGCAACAAACCAGGTCTGTTTTTCTTTAGCCCAGGTAAGACGCTTCTGACGTTGTTTCTTGTTCATAAGTGGCTTTACAAGAGGAATACGACATTTGAAGCCCATGTTCAGAATCCGTCTGTGTGTGGTGGCTCTTGATGCACTGACTTCAGCCTCAGTCCACTCCTTGTGAAAGTCCCCAACACTTTTCCTGACAATCCTCTCCAGGCTGCAGTCATCCCTGCTGCTTGTGCACCTTTTTATTCCAGACTTTTCCCTTCCACATAACTTTCCATTAATGTGCTTTAAAACAGCACTTTGGAACATCCAACTTTTTTTTGCATTTCCCTTTTGAGGATTTCCCTCCTTATGAAGGGTGTCAATGATGGTTTTCTGCACAACTGTCAGGTCAGCAGTCTTTCCCATGATTGTGATTCCTACTAAACCAGACTGAGAGACCATTTAAAGACTTGGAAACCCTTTGTAGGTGTCATGGCTTAATTAGCTGATTAGAGTGGGACACTTTGAGCCTAGAATATTGCACCTTTTCACAATATTCAAATTTTCAGAGATTGTGGATTTGGGGTTTTCATGAGCTGTAAGCCATAATCATCACAATTATGACAAATCATGGCTTGAACTATTTTGCTTTGCATGTAATGAGTCCATCTCATATATTATTTTCACCTTTTAAGTTACATTAGTGAAATAAATGAAGTTTTGCACAATATTCAAATTTTTTGAGTATCACCTGTAGAACGACAGCGCGGAATATCACTTTTATTTTGTATCACATCTTGAATTTAAAGCGGATCTCCACCCACCACCTCCACTCCCACTTATCGGAACCCTCCCCCCTCCTGTGTCACATTTAACACCTTTCAGGGGGAGGGGGGGTGCAGATACCTGTTTAAAGACAGGCATTTGCACACACTTCCGGCCAAACAGTGTGCGGGTAGACTGCGGGCAGGACGTCAGATCCCGCCCCCCGTTGTGTTCTGGGAAACATTTGGCTCCCAGAACACAGCAGGAATCAGTCAGCGCGGTACAGCGTGACTCGCCGGAGCGCTTCACTTCCTGGTTCCGTCACCGAGGATGGCGGTGGGGGCAGCAGAGTGACAAGCGATAGCTCGTCCTCTGCTGCGGACGGTGCTGGTCTCCAGGACAGGTAAGTGTGCTGATATTAAAAGTCAGCATACTTATCTGGAGAGGGGAACTCCCCTCCGCCCCCATGAATGTTCCATCACCGATACGATGCTATCTGGTCGTTGTATGTTATCTGCATTTGTTTGTTTCATGGAATGCTTTCTGAAATTGATGTATGTACCTTTTGAACACCCAATAAAAATTTCTTGGAAAAAAAAAAAGTCAGCAACTGCAGTATTTGTAGCTGCTGGCTTTTAATATTTTTTTTTCCAGGGGACATCCTCTTTAAGTTTGCCAAAATTAGGGAGTGTTTAAAAGTATTGTTTATTGCACAGCATCAACCACAGTAAGCCATACAATTTTGTTTTTAGTTACTTTTATGTATGTTAAACACAAATAGGAAACAAATGTGACAGTGAGTCAGAAAATAACAATTTCTTCTTTTTTTCACTAACCCAGCATAAGAGACTGAGGTTTGTCAAAGGAAATAATTAAACTACAGCACACTTCACATGTAGATTTACACACATCCAATAAACAATGTAGCGTCTGGAAAATGATGGAGGCAGCTTCTTTGGCCTCGTTGCTAGAATATCTTCTCAAGTTTATGCTGCACTTTTTTTTAGCTTATCACCACCTTCAATTTTAATTGCCAGCAGATGTAAAAAGAAAACATAACATTTAATCCAATTATGAAGTCACATATAAATATTTAAAAGTAACTACAATAAGTTTCAGTCTCCACTAATTCACTGCTTAGCAGGACTCAAAATAGGTGGGGGGGGGGGGGGGGGATTCTCAGGCTTTTGTACAGGGCACAGTGGCAGGGTTTCCTGTATACTGTATGTTTAAATGTGGGAAGACAAGTAAGATGACCTCATCTGTAAGCAGCTGCTCCTCATTGTCCAATCAATAGGCTAAGGTGGGCAGGTGACAAAGTATTATTACTTAATTGCAGTAGAGTAGAGTAGAATTACAAATCTTTTGTCGGGTAAATATTTATACGCAATGGGACATATTCATAAAGCAATGGATCTGACATTAACCAAACATTTATGGCAGGAGAATCTCCCAGATGCATGTGTTTTAAATACCAATGATTGAATTACGACCACATTCAGTGCTTTATAAATAGACCAAGATGGTTAAAAAAAAACACATTTTTGCAACTTTCATGCTACAGTATGAAAGCATTTGGCTTAAAAGCAGCTCCCCGCTAATGCAACCTGCATAGTTCCTATAAAGTACTTTTCAATGAACCAACACTTTCAATACCACTTTTTTCCATCCCTGCAGTCACAGAAGAGTCATCCACTGATAATACTGGTCTTGTAAATGATCATAATAAAGTTACAAATATATAGACATTCAACACTACAATGCATCGGCACCAGTGAGCTCCCCAAACCATAATTGTGAAAAGCTTCTCATATAAAGAGCACAGATTAAGCACTTACAGAGTCAAATCCCATCACCCTAAGTATACCAATAGCATAGCTCCCAACTGTCCCTGATTTCGAGGCACTGTCCCTGATTTGGAGCAATATGCCTCTGTCCCTCATTCCTCCTCATTTGTCATTCATTTTGCACTCATATATATATAGTTGTATAAAAATTCACTTTTTATCTTTCAAAAAATGTTTACCAGTGCTAAACGTTTCATCCAAATTCTAAATTGGTGCGTCAGTAAATTTTAAAAGCCAATATAAAGGAATAATGGTGGTAAAAAAAAGTCCCTTGTGGATTTAATTAACCTTTTTTGGGGGTTAATTCTCCTTTAAGTGGGTGTGGCAGGGGGAATGTACTATGCCTACTTACATTTGCTAGTAGGTGTCCCTAATTCCCATCTCAAAATGTTGGGAGGTATGCAATAGCGACTGAACCAGATGCTCACCAAGCACTGAATATACTCAGCATCTTGACCAATGACCACATTATGAACCTTTAACCCAGGGATCCTCAAACTACGGCCCTCCAGCTGTTGCGGAACTACACTTCCCATGAGGCATTGTAAAACTCTGACATTCACAGACATGACTAGGCATGATGGGAATTGTAGTTCCTGAACACCTGGAGGGCCGTAGTTTGAAGACCCATGCTTTAACCTATAAACAATTAGTCGGGGGCCCTGGTTCACATTGATGCTACTTTGAAATAGTGCTACTTTACTTGAAGTAGCGCGATTTCAAAGTAGCAACGTCAGCGCGATTTCAGGTGCTACTAGATAGAGAATTGTGTGGCTTCATACAAAGATGTCTATAGAAATTGCACCTGAAATCGGCAAAAGTAGTGCAGGAACTACTTTTGCAAATCGGTGCGGCGCTGCAAAATCTGTGTCGCACCGATTGAAAAAAGTGCCATTGCCGCCAATAGGCTGCGACTTGTCATGCCATTTGATCTCTCAAATCGCATGACAAATCGCTCCAATGTGAACCTAGGCTGAAGCTGTATAATTATCATTAATCCAACCACCCCACACCTTTTCAGTTTAGCTTAAGTGTAATAAATTAATTGTAGAAATTTAAATTGTACCAGGTGATCCTGGTGCTGACACCAGACTAGAGAAGGTAGAGCTCCATACGTCATCCCAGTCATCACTATTAATCTGCAGGAAGTTTAACAACCATGCAGTGCAACAAGAGGCCAAAACCTTGGTAGTATCTATGAATAGTTGTTTATAAATAGTAGATAGGGCTTTAGGAAGGTCTTCAAGAATTTCCAGATCACTAATCACTAAAATAAAAAATATTGTAGAAAACAATAAAGCTGTGTACACACGATCGGTTTGTCTTATGAAAACAGACCGATGGACTGTTTTCATCGGACTAACCATTCGTGTGTGGGGCCCATCGTTTTTTTTCCATCTGTGTTAAAAAATAGAACATGTTTTAAATTTTTCCTATAGATATCTATCTGATCGTCTGTGTGGAACTCCAACGGAGAAAAATCCACGCATGCTCAGAATCAAGTCGTCGCATGCTCGGAAGCATTGCATTTTTTCAGCTCGTCGTAGTGTTTTACGTCAACACGTTTTGGCACGGTCGGATTTTTGACTGATGGTGTGTAGGCAAGACTGATGAAAGTCAGCTTCATTGGATATCCGATGAAAAAATCCATCGGATTAGATTCCATCAGATATCCGATTGTGTGTACAGGGCTTAAGTGAAAACCCTTTTTGCAACACTTAACTATTCAAAAGGTGAGCAAAAACAAAAGAAATGAATAATCAATGTATAAAAGATTTTGGATCCAAAAGTTCACTGTTCAACAAAACAAGTTAGTCCTCATAATGCCTTCTTCAACCATCTCCCACCCACCATATAGAAATATGATGGCGACGGGATCCACTGTCAATCTGGGCCGATGTCATATGACGTCAGCCAATCACAGCCAATAACATGTACACAGAAGTGCCGGTAATCTGTTCTCCTCACAGGGGAGACCAGTACAGATAATCAGGGCACTGAACCAACAGTGATGACAGTCTGTGCCCATCAGTGACAACAATCTATGCTCATCAGTAATGCCAATCTGTGCCCATCAGTGATGCCAATTTGTGCCCAGTGAGGTCACTCTGTGCCCAATCAGTAATGCAAGTCAGTGCTGCCTTTCAGTGCCCATGAGTGCCTATCAGTGCCGCTTATTTGTGCCACCCATCAGTGCCCCCCTATTAGTGCTCTTCAGTGCTGCATAGCAGTGGCACTTAAAAATTTTGTAACAAAAAAAAAAGAAGCCAACTGTGATTAAATACCACCAAAAGAAAACTTTATTTGTGGGAAAAAAATTATAAAATATTTATTTGGGTGCAGCATTGCATGACTGCGCAGTTGTCATTGAAACTGTGACAGCACTCAAAGCTGAAAATTGGCCTGGGCCCGAAGGGGTGAAAGTGCCCTGTAGGCAAGTGGTTAAGCACCAAGGTTCCCATAACTGAAGTTATCTTGAGCAATTGGTTGCAAACTTTTTTTTTCTTGTAGCAACAATTAGGAAAGGCAACCCAATATCATCTTTCTAAAGAATACTTTCCAGAAAGAAAGGTTCTAAATTTAGAAGTGCCAAATCCAGGAGCTATCTCTCTCTAACCAGCGCAGGGCGCTGTCCCTAACCTTTTCCCCACTCTAATGCCCTGTACACACGATCAGACTTTTTCCATTGGATTTTTCGATCGTGTGTAGCCCCATCAGAGTTTTTTCATCTGAAATTCTGATGAATTCCATCAGAGTTTAGATGTAGAACATGTTCTATATTTTTCTGGTGGAATTGTGTCAGAATTATGTCAGAATTCCGATGTGATTTGGCCAGGCAAAAGCCTGATCGCGTGTACGCGGCAAAAGGCTCTTTTATGATGCAGATCATGTTTTTTTTAAAACAATCTGCATTCAAAATGGCAACTGAAATCTGGAGGGAAACCTGCACCTAAATCCATAACAGGCTTCTTCATGATGGAACCCAGAGCCCATAGCAGAGGGAACAATATTTCTATGGTGGATTCTTCTTTGTTCCAGCATCCTGTGACAGCTTAACTGATGTGTAAGAAAAGGGGAAGTGACATGAATACAAAGAGGTGTAAGTTGGCGATATTGAGCATTAGAGTGTTACATTCAGAAAGGTTAGAGGAAAACAAAACTCCCCTTGTGGTGGACTTTAAAGGCACACATTTCTTGAAACATATATAAAGTACAAAATTGTTTATTATTGAATATTTTCTTATAAAAATAGATATGTATAAAACACATGTAAATGTACATACATAGCATGTTCAAACATATTTACAGTATTATCAGCATCATCATATTGATTGAATGTTAATTTGAATACATTATTGTACTCGACGCGTTTCGGAGTGTATCTGTATCTCCTTCTTCAGGGTTCCACCAGAGGTCCGGGAGGCGGGATGCCCTCAGGAGGGTGTTGGTATAGGATTCAAAGGCCCAAAGAAAAAGGTACAATAAACAAACCACAGACCACAAAAATCCCTAAGGGGCTGAGCCAGGGAATCCCCTGGGGCCAAAGTATAGCAAACAACCCAGGAGGATGATTGTATAGTTTTCTAGGGAAAGATGTGTCTATTCTGTATTATGGTGCACAAGTATACTTTCTTAAAAAAAAAAATATATATATATATATATATATATATATATATATATATATATATATATATATATGTAAAAATGTGTATTCTTGAAGGGCCTATGATACACAGCTCGGCGCCTGACAGACTCCCACTTTTCAAAAAACACAAGACCAGAGATATGGTTTCCTCTGAAAATGAATGCAGAGGAAACAGAAAAAAGCAGCTGTTTTAAAATAGATTCAAAATGTAAAAAAGTATTCTTAACATACAGTTAGAGCAAATGTCCACCTCAGTGCAAAATACCAAACAGCGCTGGTGTTAGATATAAGGTGACTAACAACACCATATAATATAATATAAATCAACAGATAGACAGTCTCTGGTGTTTTGAGGTCAGTATTGACGTAGATGTAATGTCCAATAATGGTGATAGAGGAGATAGATTGTGCACCATCCACCACACTCGCAATCCACCATGTGTTATACAAACGATCCCAGCAGGGGTTCAAACTCACCAGAGATCAATCAGATCAAGCCTTTCACAATAATCCAAGATATATCTATGAGGGCTGCTGACATATCCGTCTGATAGGGGAATCACTTTTAGAGGATCAGCCTCAGATGTAATAAAAAAACAAAGAATGCCAACATAGCGTAATTCAGTTCCATACTCATCCCTTCCATCAGGCATCCCCCATATATTATACGTACACAAAGGGCCAGATTCAGGTAGATCAGAGCATCTTTGCTCTGGAGTAACGCTTCTCATTTACGTTACGCTGCCGAAATTTTAGGAGCAAGTGCTGTTATTCATGAAGCACTTGCTCCTAAAGTTGCGGCAGCGCATCGCAAATGAGCCGGCGGAATTCAAATTGGGCGGGTACGGGGCGTGTATTATTTAAACTAAGCGCGATCCCGCGGCGAACGTACTGCGCATGCGTCGAGTGTCAATGCATCCCAGTGCACATGCTCCAAATTCTGTCAGTGAACGTCAATGACGTCACATCCCCATTCATGAAAGTTTTAAGCAAGCGACGCGATTTTTTTTTTTTCGATGCGATGACGACGCCTATACTTAACATAGGATACTCCACTAGGGGGCTGCTTTATCTTTACGCCGCGTATCGCTTACGGAAACGTCGGAAAGTCACTGCGTCGCGCCCGAATACGATCGTGAATTGCCGATTCCAGCTGATTAACATATTTTTTCAGCGTAAATCAGCGGGAACGCCCCCGGCGCCATTTTTAATTAAAGTTGCGATGCGATGGCGAAATTCGCATCGGAACACCAACCCGGCGTTTCTTGTTTTCTGGTTACAGAAAACAGAAACGCCGGCTTAAAGTGACAGTTAGGCTGGAGTATCACAGATACTCCAGCCTAACTCTACCTGAATCTGGCCCAAAGTAATGAAAATTAAGCAGAGTAAAAATGACTTCACCCGATCCTTTGCAAAGAAGCAGCGTGCTTGAACACGGTCACCAGCTGGTATACAGGTGGGAGACTCCTTCCCGGATCCCTTAGTGAAGTACAGATGTAATGTCCGGTTATAGCGTAAAGCTGTAACCCTTACTAGTTTCGTCGTTCATGCGACTTCTACCGAGGGTTTAGCTACACTCACGTCTAGACCGGATTTAAGTCATCTCTCATCGTCCGTCTGACAGCCAATCGGAGCCCAGGGGGCGTTCCTACAGGTGCACGCCCGTCAGCCAATCGACACACTGGGGGCGTTCCTACGAGTGCACGTCACGCTGTCATGTGTTGACAATCAGCTCGTTTGTGTGCAGGCTTATGCAGACCAGAGTGAGATGACAGATAGCTGCTGCACACAGCATTCAGTCACTAACCCTCAGTGAGGGAGAATCTCAGATAACATATTAACCCATCACGTGCTTCAATGCAACAATCGGGATGAAGGGCAAATGAATTAGAATACACTGAATGATATAATCGTAACCTGCATTCCTCTAGATTTATAGACTCCAGGTGAATGATTACATAAACACGTTTAAAAACGCACATTTTGTAAACTTAAAATACATACACTATAATGCATAGAAAGCTGGACCGTCTATTTATGCTTTATGATCACAGAATATCACAAGTACAAAACGCACATGTTATAAAGCTATGTGCGAAATAATGTGATTACATAAACACGTTTAAAAACGCACATTTTGGAAACTTAAAATACAAACACTATAATGTATAGAAAGCTGGACCATCTATTTTTGCTTTACGGTCACAGAATATTACAAGTGCAAAACGCACATGTTATAAAGCTATGTGCGAAATAATATACATGAAATCGACACACAAAAACGCACAGCATTCAGCCATACACCCTCAATGAGGGAGAATCTCAGATAACATATTAACCCATCACGTGCTTCAATGCAACAATCCGGATGAAGGGAAAATTAATTAGAATACAATAAATGCTATATTCATAACATGTTATAAAGCTATGTGCGAAATAATGTGATTACATAAACACGTTTAAAAACGCACATTTTGGAAACTTAAAATACAAACACTATAATGTATAGAAAGCTGGACCATCTATTTTTTCTTTATGGTCGCAGAATGCAAAACGCACATGTTATAAAGCTATGTGCGAAATAATATACATGAAATATATAAGGGGGGATAACACTATATAAAATATTTAAAATAAGTAATGTAGTACACCTAATAGAGTTCCAATACATTAGCAAATAATAATAAATAGAGACATACCATTGAATGTCCCCCAGTCAATTTAAAAATCACTAATAAAACAGTTAATATCCAGATCGACATTTAACCCCTTAGGCGATAAAGTGTAGACGGAAAAAAATTCATTGGGGTCTCCCTTTTAGAGAGATCACGGACCAAATTAGACCCTCTCCATTCAGGCTTGAGATGGTCTATACCCCAGAATTTCAAACCCCTAGGGTTTTTGTCATGAAATAATTTAAAATGTAAGGACACATTATGATCCTTGAATCCATTTAAAATATTGGCAACATGTTCTGCGATCCTGATTTTCATTTGTCGCTTAGTGCGACCTATATAGATTAAGCCGCATGGGCATTGTAATGCATAAACCACATGGTCAGTATTGCAAGTGATGAACTCATTTACAGTGAATTCTTTGTGATTTGATGAAGAGACAAAATTCTCAACTGCCCCTACTGGCCGACTAGCTTCCTTACACGCTCGACACTTCTTGCAAGCAAAAAAGCCATCTCTGTCCCAAAAAGTTGCAGGACGGGATGGAGGATCGAGTACCTTCTGAACCACCCTGTCTGCAAAGCTGTAAGCTCTCCGGTATATACACCCCAGTTTAGAGGGCAGTATAGGAGCTAATGTCTTATCCATTGACAAAACGTGCCAGTGAGTTGAGAATATATTTTCCACTTCTTTATATTGAGAATGAAAATCTGAGAGAAAATTCCATTCTCGACTTCCATTACTTTCCACTCTGTTCCCATTACACAGAGACTTCTCTCTGGGGACGCATGCCAATTCTGAGATTATTGAATCCAACATACCCGCACAGTATCCCTTTTCTGTGAACTTGTTTATAATAACTTGGGATTGTGTCAAAAAATCATCCAGCTCAGAGCAGTTTCTCTTCACTCTGGTTAGCTGCCCCTTAGGGATATTTCTCAACCACAGTGGATGGTGGCCACTGCTGATTGGCAAGTAGCTATTAGAGTCTGTCGGTTTGAAGTAAACTTTTGTTCCCAACCTATTTCCCATCCTGAATATTTCTACATCTAAAAAATGAATGCTGGTAGGACTGCATTCACTAGTGAGTTTGATGTTATTGTTATTCGTATTCAGTTCTTCTAAGAAAGCCTGTAGGGTGTCTAGAGGTCCTTCCCATATAAAAAACAGGCCCTCACCTTTTATAAAATAAAAGGTGAGGGCGGGACTTGGCAAAGATTATCTTATCCTCCCACTCTCCCATGAAGAGGTTCGCTATGCTAGGTGCAAACTTCGCGCCCATAGCGACACCTCTGCATTGGGAGTAATAGATGCCATTGAACCAAAAGAAATTATGACTCAAACAAAAATCAAGTGAGTTCCGGATGAAAACTTTTTGATCATAGGGTAGATCGTCACGCTTGCTTAGGGCCCAATTAAGGGCCAAAAGAGCATCATCATGCTGTATGATGATGTGCAGGGAGGACACATCCGCTGTAACCAGGAATATCTCGTCTTTCCCTGTAAGGTCTATTTGTTGCACATACTGAAGCAAGCTCTTTGTATCCTTCAAATATGCCTTAGTTTCAGCTACACTTTGCTGTAAAAATACATCAAGGTATTCACCAAGATGGGACGTAATAGAACCTATCCCATTGACAATGGGCCTACCTGGAGGGTTCACAATGTCCTTATGTATCTTGGGGAGAGTGTATATGGTAGGGGTTCTATTACTGCTCGGGACGAGATATTTCTTCTCCCAACCCGTAAGGACCCCTTTTTTGTATCCCATCTCCACCAGGCATTTAAGATTTTTCTCATATTGATTTGAAGGATCCCTATCGAGTTTAGTATAGGTATTTGAGTCTTCTAGCATCTCATTTAACTGATTCAAATAAAAATCCTTTTTGAGAATGACAACCCCTCTGCCTTTGTCGGCAGGTCTTATAATAACATCCTTTCTTTTTTCAAGGGAAGTGATTCCGTCCATTATATGTTGAGGGTTGACATTTCTTTTAGGCGTTAAATGTTCGAGATCTCGTATGACCAAACTTTTAAAGGTTTCCACTTGATGATTGGCTCTATTAAGAGGATTAAATAGGGACTTGTTACGTAGTCCGCTATCTATTGCCACTGAGGAACTGCTGGTACTAGGTTGGGAATTTTTATTTAGAAAATATTAAGAGGATTAAGCTCTATTAAGAGGATTAAATAGGGACTTGTTACGTAGTCCGCTATCTATTGCCACTGAGGAACTGCTGGTACTAGGTTGGGAATTTTTATTCAGAAAATATTTTTTCATGTTTATTTTTCTTATATACTTGTGTACATCTATAAACACATTAATGTGTTTATAGATGTATATATATTCTTAGAGATAATAATAATAATAATAATAATAATAATAATAATAAAGATAGTAATAAATAAACTAACAAACAGGGGCTGTAATTTTACATTAAAGTGGTAGTAAACACTTTACTACCACTTTCACTTACAGGTAAGCCTATAATAAGGCTTATCTGTAAGTATAAAGAATATCTCCTAAACCTTATACGGTTTAGGAGATATTCCCCCTGCAGCGCATGCGCAGTGGGGATCCTCGGCGAAAGGACCGGCAGCCGCCAGACCTTGCCGAATTGAAGTCTCCCGTGCGCATGCGCGGGAGTGACGACATCGCCACTCCATGCCAATCACAGCACTGGAGCGGCGATACCCGGAAGACACGCCGGAGCAAGATGACATCTCGCTCGGCGTGGACCAGGTAAGTGCTCTTCACCTCGCTCCGGTGCATACTAGCTGATTATGCCTTTTGCCTTTCAGGTGGGGGAAAAAAAATTCAATAGCGGGTATACAACCGCTTTAAAGTAGCAGTTACATGCTCACATATCACTTCAAATAGCAAATATGATGGACTTGTGTCTATTCAAACACAGAGCTGCAGCTTACCCCACCCCTCTCTGCCCTCATTGACTCATTGGCTCACTGGCTCCTGCTGCTGGCTCAGCCAATGAGGAGGGAGAGTCCACCGAGAGCGGAGGTTCACATCGCTGGATCGCAATGGAACTCAGGTACAGTATTAGTGGGAGCTGTTGCACACAGAAGTTTTTTTTAACTTTCAAGCATCCAGTATATAGCATGAAGGTAAAAAAAAAACCTTGAGCCTTTAGAACTACTTTAATGTTGAAGATGTTTCACAGCTTCTCCATGCCACTTCTTCTGAACTGAAGAAGTGACATGGAGAAGCTATGACGTGTCAAAATTAGATGATCCAGTTGAATGTAGCTAACTACTACTAATAGTTAAAAAAGCAAGCCAGTGTGAACAGCCAATAAACTTACACAGCTGTAAGAAATATAATGCTGAGAAAACTACATACTTTTAGGCTGAAGTATTCCTGGAATTTTACTGTGCACTGCAATGGCTGTGAACAAATCGTCTAACAGCAGGGGGAGCAGAAGGTGCAGTTTTCTAGTATCCAAAATTTTCAACAGATCCATTAAAAGCATAAGCTTTTCATGTATTTAGTTATATAAGAGCAAAAGACAAAGCAAAACATAATTCGTGAAATGTTTACTACGTTTATCACATTAATGGCAATTTGTTAAAGTAAACCTGTCACTAGGTAAACTAGCACAAAAGAGCAGTCATTTTGGGTAACCTGCAAACGATTGAACTTTTTTTGATTGGGAAGACTAGTGTGGACACTAGGCCTAGGTTATATACAGGACCTTAACTTCTCTGCAAATGAAACCCCTGCCATCTCCCTGTTTAGGCATCACCCCCTGTATTTCAAATCTAAAATGCCAGGAAAGAACCTGGTTTGCGACAACTGAAAGTGATTTTAATGGATTTTTTTAACAACAAACAAGTTATACAGTACTTAGCTGCTCTGTGCAATTGTTTTGCACAAAGCAGCCCTGATCCTCCTCTTCTGAGGTCGCTTACCAGCACTCCTGGCTCCTCCTACCTTTCAGTACCCCTCATTAGCAAGCTGCTAGCTGGAGCAGGGGTACTCGTGCAGGCTGGACATGAGCCACACTGTGTGCGTCTATTAACACATACGTTGCAGATTAACCCCTCCCAGGGGCGCACCTAGAGCATTTGGCACCTGGAGCAGATCCTATATCCACTTAAAGGGGTTGTAAAGACAAAAATATTTTCCTCTTAAATTAAAGTCTGACAGTAGCTGATAAAGTAAAAAGTAATGTTTTGCATTATAACTAGTTTGATACCTGTTGAAATCGAGCTGTTTTATTCACCTCCATCACTCCTGAATCGTTATTCTCAACACAATTGACATCCCTTTTCCCCCACAAATAGAGCTTTCTTTTGGTTGTATTCGATCGCCTCTGCGGTCTTTATTTTTTGCACTATATAACAAACAAAAAGGGTACATTTTGAAAAAAAATTACTTTTTTTTTTACACATATCTCAAAAACAAATCACAATAGGTGTATATTGATTGGTTTGCGTCTACAAACTATGGGATAAAATTAGGGACTTTTCATTACTATTGTTTCTACTTGTTATGGGACTGGTTAAGGGACTGTGACATTGCGGCTGACAAATCTGACCCCAAATTACACTTTTTGGGGACCAGTGACATTATTACAGTGATCAGTGCTATAAAAATGCACTGGTCAATGTAAACATGACACTGGCTGGGAAGGGGTTAACACTAGGGGGCAATCAAGGGTTAATTGTGTTCCCTGGGTGTGTTCTAACTGTAAGGGGGGAATGGGCTGCCAGGGACATGACAGAGATCTCTGTTCCCGATTACTGGGAACAGTAGATCTCTGTCATGTCATCTGTCAGAATGGGGATCTTCCTTGTTTACAAAGGCAGATCCCCATTCTGCGTTTGTACTAGGCAATCGAGGGTCATCAATTGTGCCAGGCACGCTCCCGCAGCGCGCCCGACCACAACTGCACCTGCGTGAGCTGACGTACAGTTACGCCGTTTCGCACAGTGGAGCCAACCTCCCGCAGTACAATTGTACCCCTTTATTTTACACAACCCTCCACAGCTTTGGACCCCTTTACATTAAACAGCCCTGCACCTCTTTACATTACACAGCCCCCTGCACCCCTATGCCTCTTTTTGTACTACACGTTATACAGCCCCATACGCAGCTATGCACCCCTGCATGTTGCACAGTCACCCCTACAGCTCTGGATCTCTGCACATTACACAGCCCTGGACCCCTTCACATTACACAGCCCCGCTGCAGCTCTGGGCCTCTGCACATTACACAGCCCCTTTGCAGCTCTGGATCCCTGCACATTACACAGCCCCCCACAGCTCTGGACCCCTGCACCTTAAACAGCCCCCCCACAGCTCTGGTCCCCTGCATGTTACACAGCACCCCCACAGCTCTGGCCCCCTGCATTATACACAGCCCCCCACAGCTCTGGCCCCCTGCACATTACTCAGTCCCCTCACATCTCTGGACCACTGCATGTTACACATCCCCCCACAGATCTGGACTCCTGCACATTACACAACTCCCCATCTATGGACCCCTGCACATTACACAGCCCCTTCCACAGCTCTGAAACCCCTGCATGTTACACAGCCCTCTGCAGCTCTGGACCCCTGCAGCTCTGGACCTCTGCGCATTACACAGCCCCCCCCACAGCTCTGGACCCCTGCACATTACACAGCCCTCCCACAGGTCTGGACCCCTGCCACATTACACAGCCTCCCACAGTTCTGGACCCCTGCATGTTACACAGCCCCCCCAAAGCTCTGGACCCCTGCATGTTACACAGCCCTGCCACAGCTCTGGACGCCGGCATGTTGCACAACTCCCCCACAGCTCTGGACCGCTGCACATTACACAGCGCCCCACAGCTCTGGACCCCTGCTAGTTACATTCTGCATGTTGACAAGTCCCCCTCAGTTCTGGACTCGTTCAGTGAGGAGGGAGAAGTAGAGCAGCGCTGTAAGTCTCAGTTAACTCCTTATGGGGGAAAGCAGGAGGGATCTGCACCTAAAAGGTATTTTACCTTAATGCAGAGAATACATTAAGGTAGAAACCTTTAGCCTTTACAATCATTTGAAGGACAGGTGTGTTTAGTATCAAAAGAAGTTGGGCCTACTTTTTACATTAAGGTGGACATTGTATTAAAATAGCCGGTCTGCCTCTAATGTCCAGGCCCCCTCAACCTGTAAAAATCAGCTGCTAAAACGTTGTATGTACAAAATAAATCTGTATAGAAATAAAGTTTGTTTTTAAACTTAACCGCTTCCCGTCCACGTTATAGCCAAATGAGGGCTAGAGCATGTACCTACATTGCCGAGAGGCCGTCAATAGATGTCCTCCCACCTAGTGATCACCTAGTCAATGAGTATTTTTTTTTTCCAATCTTTTTAAATTTGTTTAACAAAAAAACGAAAAAAACAAAAAAAAAAAACTGAGGTAATCAAATCCACCAAAAGAAAGCTATATTTGTAGGAAAAAAAATAATAAAAATGTCATTTGGGTACAGTGTTGTATGACCGCGCAATTGTCGTTAAAAAAAGTGACAGCCATGAAAGCTAAAAAATTGGACTGAGCAGGAAGGGAGTTAAGTGCCCAGTAAGCAAGTGGTTAAAAGAGAATTATGTTGTTTGAAAAAAAAAAACTACAATACTCACAGTAAACAGAGAGCCGGTAACTGTCATTCACTGACACTGTGTTCTGCTCTTCCAGCGCTCACTGAACCGAGGGGCTGGGAAGGGGGTGGGATACTTGTACCTGTGGCTTCCTTGTGCACACTAGCCAGCTGCCAGTCTTCCTTCAACTCTGTGTCTTCCTGTGTCTTCCAGACAGTAACCTGCCTCTTGGCATCTGTGTGATTCCCATTGTGCTCCTGTCAGTTATTTGTTACCAGTACCTGGTGATTCTTTGAGCGCTCAAGTCTGCATCTGATCTCCTTTCACTTGTGTGTCTCCAGACTTTGTCTCTGAGCCTACTATTCCTTTGCTATAAGAGATGTGTTACTATTATTGTTAGTGAGCCCAGCATCCCTGTATATCTCTGTTTCTGATACCTACTTGGAGTCCGAAGGCCACAACATGGGATTCATAATCAGAAAAACCCATTGCCCCTTGGGGGTAGTTCTGGCAAAGGCCAAGTGACTTTTTAGACCTTACACCTTGACCCTTCTAAGGTCTCTCACCTTGGAGAATGAGCAGGCACGCTGACATTTTCTTCAGTGCCATTGGAAATCTGGTCCCCGCATTGTCTTTTGTCACTCTGTGACTCCGCCATGTTCTTTGTGAATTCTCTGTGACCTACACCACCATCTAAGCTCAGCTACTACCACCCAGTCCTGGTCAGCCAGTATGTCCCTAGTGGAAATGGGGTATCCATATGTGACGTGATCTATATTAGGATTAGACAAATTAAAACTGTGGGCCAGATTCAGGTAGATGGGAGCATCTTTGCTCCAGAGTAACGCTTCTCATTTGCGTTACGCTGCAGAAATTTTAGGAGCAAGTGCTGTTATTCAAGAAGCACTTGCTCCTAAAGTTGCGGCAGCGCATCGCAAATGAGCCGGCGGAATTCAAATTGGGCGGGTACGGGGCGTGTATTATTTAAACGAAGCGCGATCCCGCCGCGAACGTACTGCGCATGCGTCGAGTGTTAAAACATCCCCGTGCGCATACTCCAAATTCTGTGAATGAACGTCAATGACGTCACATCCCCATTCATGAACTTTTTACGCAAGCGACGTGATTTTTTTTTTTCCCGACACGATGACGACGCCTATACCTAACATAGGATACTCCAACCCCATGTAGGTATATATTCGCGCCGCGTATCCCGTCCGGAAACGTCGTACCGTCATTGCGTCGCGCCGGAATTCGCTTGTGAATTGCCGATTTCCGCTCATTAACATATTTTTTGAGCGGAAATCGGCGGGAACGCCCCCGGCGCCATTTTTAAGTTGAAGTAACGATGCGATGGCAAAACTCAGTTACGCTGATCGCATCGGAGCTTCAACCCGGCGTTTCTTGTTTTCTGGTTACAGAAAACAAAAACGCCGGCTCAAAGTCACAGTTAGGCTGGCGGATCACTGGATCCGCCAGCCTAACTGTTCCTGAATCTGGCCCTGTGTGTTTTGCCAACATTTTAAAATCCTTCTATAATTCTTGATTATGTGTAGTCTATTTACAGTCAGTACGTTTTTCTTTTTTTATGCGTGAGAGTATTAGTAAAGATAAATAAGCTCCTATCACTTATAATTTGACATATTGTTGGAAAAGTGTTTGATACTGATGAGACTACGGGGTTGATTTATTAAAACTGGAAAGTGCAAAATCTGGTGCAGATGTGCATGGTAGCCAATCAGCTTCTAACTTCAGCTTGTTCAATTAAGCTTTGACAAAAAAACTGGAAGCTGATTGGTTTCTGTGCAGAGCTGAACCAGATTTGGCATTCCCCAGTTTTAGTAAATTAACCCCTATATGTGTCCCTTTTTTTTTGGATAAAAAGATGGACTAAAAGCTATTTTTTTTAAAAAAGTAACCAGACTTAAATGAAAGAGATGGTTTTGCATTAACAAAAATAAATATGCCCCTCCCCTCTTAACTTATAAAGGTAGAACAGGAAAAACAGACTTCAGGTGTAAACGAGATCTCTTCATTAGCCTGCATTAGGAGCCATATGGTATCCATGGCAGCAAACATCACAACTAGCATCCTCTTGTAATAGGGTGTCAGAACCCTATTGTATATATCTAGTAGGGTGTCTGTTGTAGTCTTTGCAAGCACCACTGCATGTCATTATTCACCCTGGTTTTGCTCTTGTGCAGTTATCTGAGCTCCCTTTTGGGAGCTTTCTGGTGTCCATGGCAACAAACATTACAACTTGTAACAGGGTGTCAGAACCCCATTGTACAGTATATATGTGGGAGGATGTATGCAGTAGTCTTTGCAAGCAGGTTCCATCTGGTTTTTCCCTTGTGCAGTCCTCTTAATTCCCTTTTGGGTGGTCCGACCCAGGGGTTACTATGTCTTTCAACTATGCTTCCTAGGAATAGATAAAAGGACCAGGGTAAGGAGTCAGGGGTCTTGGGCAGAGACATGCAGAAAAGGCAAGATCATGTAGAGAACTACAGTATGTTCTAACTCACTTTCCCCTTTGGGGAGACCCCAAGGATGGGGAAGAATGGAAACAGCAGTGATTGTGACTTTTGTCACCCGTATCTTATAAAACTGTGATTTGTGAGTACAGCCACCTTTCCTTTCCTGCATTGCTGCCACCATGAAGATGTATGTGTGTTTTTGTGCCGTTATTATATCTGTAGATTTTATTGACACATCTTTGGACTTGTGAAATAGACCCTTGGAATTTTGTCCATTGTTGCTAAGAGCTTCAGTAAATTTCTTGCAACAAAATGGAAAATGATATATGTTTCTTTTTTCTATGCTACTTACGCTAAATGGCCCATACCTGGGGAATGTAAGATATTACAACTGATTCTGGTCATTAACAAATACTGGCCTAATGCAGGAGGTTTCACTTGCTTGACATTGGTAGAAAAAGCTCCCAAGCACCCTTGGCCTTCATGTGCCATGGGACCTATAGTCATCTCATTGGTTCTAAAGGAAATCACACTTCTAAAGCTCCAGCAGGTTATGGGGCAAGAATACTTACCCCCTGTGATATCAGTGGCCTAACAAGCAAGTAACATACTGACCACCAAGGTGAATGCAAATTTCGTCTAAGCATCATCTAAGCATCACTCGTGGCTAATCAGCCACACACTTCAGCTCTGAGTTCCGGCCAAGCTACTTTGGACCATTTAACACAAGCCTCATAATTGTAGCAAGTGTTAAGGGTTAAATGGGCTTAAGCTGCCTGTTTGCCTGTCCTGCTCTGCTGTTTGGATTCCCTTGTTGACAATCTCAGATCGGATATCGGACTATTCTCTGAACTCTGCCTACCTTTTGACTATAGATTGACACTGACCTTGCCTGCCTTGTACCTGGACTGTCATTAAACCACTCTGCCTGTCTGCCAAACGCAAGTACCTGTTTACTGTGCACTTTTGGTGCCTGCCTCAGTATGGTAGCCAGACACTGTAGCATTGTGTATAAGTTCTAGGGGAAACGAGTACTGGTAGGCCTGCCTGCCTTATGGGAAAGGGGGCTGCCATAGATGAAGAACACAGAAGCTAGCTATAGTGTCTGACCACCTGTGTTAGGGGTAAGTGTGACAGTAGAGCTTTTGGTACCATGGCTATACCATGACTATACCTGAAGAGAAGGGTGATGCCCCTTTTACTGCTATCCACTAAGATAGCAGGTAATCTCTGTGTCAGCATCTGCCAGGCACACTAAGTCTAGTGTTGCGTAAGACACCAGAAACATTCTCTGTGCTGCACCCACTAACAAACAGGAATAATGTGTTGTTACTACAGGACATTGATGCTTTAAAGCTGAATTACAGCTGCAGGCATGCCATGAGTTAAGTCTAACAAGGTGCCTGCTGCCTTGTAGATTTATCTCTATTATTCACATCTGACAGGTTTATTGTGCTGCAGGAAGTTAAGATAACTCCCACGAAGCTGCTTACTGTGGCTCCTTCAGGAGCAAAGTCACTGGAACTGCTATGCGAGTCTCTTCTCTCCTTCTGCCCATTCACAGAAGCCTTTGTATTTTGTAAACTCATTTACAACATTCAAAGTCTTCTGTGAATGGACAGTAGAGGGGACTGGCAGGCATAGCTGTTCTCCTCTCACAGCTGGTGTGTATCCTTCACACAACATAAACTATGTTTCCTTAGTATCCTACCCACAGCAAAAATCTTTGTCCATTTCCAGTATTTGGGGAATAATAGTTCATTCTAACAAAAGAACATTCTCATGATATAACTACAACCTTTAGGAAGTGATTTAGGCACTGTATAATAAATATTACGTGTTAATGTTATATAAAATTCTAGAAACCTAAACCGTTATTACTGTACACAGGCACAGTCTTTTGCAAGAGAATAAGCAGATGTTGCAACTTATCTAAATAGGTCTTGGTTCCAGTCAGTACTCCCAGTTTACAATTGCAAGTTCTAGTGCATTACTTTATGGAAATAGACAAGAGCAATATGTTAAATTTTGTGTCAACCATAGTTGCATTAATAAAATATGCTTTTGGCTACTTGACCTTCTATAATATATGGTTTCAGTTCCCAGAAATTTTGTTCCACATCATATACTCTGCAGTATGTAACATTTGCCTCCAGGTTACCAGCTCTATCTTTAAATTTGTCATGCTGCCGCTGAGCTTTGACAGATTTCCACTTACATTTTCATAAGCCTACATTAGATTTCAAAACACTTATCTTAACCTCTTTCCAGTCTGCTTCTTTTCCTGAAATCTACCTTCTAGTGGACAGCTGTATTTACTTACAACCTCTATAGCATTACTTTTTGATGCATACTGGTTTTTTTTGTGTGCCATGAAAATAAATACACAAACTTTCTATCAAATTTGGTAAAATATAATGCCTTGAAGTTTAACACATTGACTGCCAGTTCTGTTACTTTAGTAGAATGTCACCTCTGCCAGCACACCAGTTGGTAGCAATATTGATTTTTTGGACTCAAAGTAGATAGAAACCCAATCACTAAAATTGAATGTTAATATAATTTCAAAAGCCATTTTTAATATCTTTATCCTTCTTAATTAAAGAAAGCTTGATGATCATTCCATAAAGGTGGACGACAGTGGCTCACAATTGTACTACTCAATCAGTGAACATATCTGCATAAATAAGCCCCTTGTTCCTGGCAAAAGATTTAAAACTAATTTAATACTGCTTCAAAAAACTCTAAATTCCTCAATACTTGCTTTTTTCCATGCTGTGTAGTTTGTTCTTACTGACGTCGCTGTCGATTTGGACTTTTTATAGGCCAACAAGAGATTGGTCTAATACACCCAAGTATTGTAAAGAAAGCTTCAAAGAAAAATGTCAAGTACTGTATGTGTATTAGGACATGTAAAGGAGTATGTTTGTTATAGGCCAGTGCAGCCTTCTGTAAAACAAACTGAATTTCTGCCAGTATTTCTCCAATTATTCTTTTATCCCTAGTGCCTAGTACATGGAGTCAAATGCTAAAGTTAATTAAAAATAAACAAACCAGGGAAAAGTTTGGTTCTCAAGAAGTTTGGCTAACCTAGGAAAAAGTCTACTAAATCTGAACATAGCGCTAAACACTATAAAAATTTACAGGAGTTGAATCTTGTTATTTTTTTTCTGGCCTCTTTCAAAACCAATTTGCAAGCTTTGCAAAAAAGGGTATGGTCAGCTGGGAACTTACATAGGAGACATGTACCAATGCAAAACAGTTACTTTTTTTATGTTTACAAACAGAGGCTGGCAGTCTGCCATTAAGAGCCCATTCACACAGGGACAACTTTGGATCCGACTTCAAGTCGCCCTTAGTCGCCTCAAGTCGCACTGCATGAGAAAATCAATGTAAGTGAATGAAGCCATCTTAATGCACACTACTGCAGTCGCTCCGACTTCAAAAAAGGTTCTTGTACTACTTCAATCCGACTTCTAGGCGACTTGTAGGCTACCTGTACCCATTGATTTCAATGGAAGTCACCTCAGAAGTCGGATCAGTGTCTTAACTGAAGCAACAAAACAGGAAGCGAACATACATTTCTCAGGTAAACACCTCCCTCCCCCCCCTCCCTCCCACAGAACTGATTGTTTGATTGGCCACTGGAAAGCCTCCTGTCCTGGAGGCGACTTGAAGTTGCCTTGTACTGTCCTGGAGGCAACTTAAAGTTGCCTTGTAAGTTGCCTGATGATTCATACCCTAGTCGTGTCCAAGTTGCCCCCCAAAGGCGTGCTGGAAGTCGTGTTGCCCCTGTGTGAATGGGCCCTAAGGCCCGGGTTCACACGGGTATGACATACGCTCCGACTTTGGGATCACATGTCACATGATTTGTGTAAATCAAGGATTCCCTATGAGTGCCATCCTAACTGCTCCGACACAAGTTGGTCCGACCTTGAAAAAGGATTATCCAACTTTGTTATGCGACTTTTGCTCCGAGGATCTTATAGGGGAAGACCACACCAAAATAAAAATAAAAACTAATTTGATATCGGGACCTTCAGTCTGATATGGATTTTAAGGGGAACCCATGCCAGAAAAAAAAATAGCATAGGGTTCCCCCCTCAAGATCCATACCAGACCCTTATCCGAGCACACAGCCCACTAGGTCCATACCAGGCCACATGCCCTCAAAATTGTTTCCATTCTGATAGGGACAAGGGCCTAATCCCGACAACCCTGGGCAGTTGTTGTCAGAGTCTGCGGGTGAGGGGATTATAGAAATCTGGAATCCCCCTTTAACAAGTGGACCCTCAGATCCCAGCCCCCCCCCCACCCTATGTGTATGAGTAAGTGGTACATTGTATCCCTACTCATTCACCCAAAAAGGTGTAAAAAATAAATTAAAACAGTTCACAGGTTTTTGACAAAGTCCTTTATTAAAGCAGTTTCAATGTGACTTCTCCCCTCTCTGTTTTTTTCCCTACTTCAGTGATGTCCTCTACCCTCTCCAGTTCTCCCTCTGCTGTCTTCTTCCGCTATCTTTTTCCTCTGGTTCTTCTGCTGCCCTTGGTTCCTCTTTCTATGATGTCTTTTCTTAATTCTAGCTCCCGCAGTTATGTGTGCTCTATTCTCTGCTGGGTGTTTTATAGATACAGGGCTTGGCCATCCAGTGACGTCATCTGGAGACCCTTCCCCCTTTTGACGTCACTGCCCAGATGGAAGGGCCACGTAGGGGTTCCCCTTACAATCCATATCAGACCGAAGGATCTGGTATGGTCTTGGGGGGAACCCCATGCAGTTTTTTTTTTTTTTTTTACGCAGTGCTTCCCCTCAAGATCCATACCAGACTCAAAGGACCTGGAATTGTCTGGATCAAAGTCGTATCCCGTTTATTGAAGTCAGACAGAAGTCGAACATTAGGTCGAAGGGCAAAGTCGGATCCACAGTCGTACGACTGTCGTGTTATACCAGTGTGAACCCAGCCTTAGTGGTGGCAGCAGTACCACTGCTAAATTAGATATCCCTTTTAGCTTCTGTTTGTCAATAAACCAGGTTATCAGTCATTTAGCATAGGTACCACTAAAAACAAAGGACTGAGGATCCTTCGTGCCTTTATTGACTATATTTGGCCATTGACATAACCTGGAACCCCTGCTGTTGTGTTTCCAGGGCAACGGGATCTGTCATTTGCCATTGGAATAGTGGTAGGGCAGCATAGTTGTGGTTGTAGGTTGTCATCATTGAGCGCCACTTTTCATGATTGTGATAGAAAAATGTGGGGTGGAGGGCGCTAAAGTTTCTCCAGGAACTAACGTGAACTGTAGTTGCTATATAAATACCACAAACTAACATACATTAACACGTGAAATTTAGACTAACCAAAAAACACTGATTAGTGCAGTGAATCCTAATAAATAATAATAGTCCCAATATATGTGAAGTGTGATCAAATTCAGCAGATTGTCTTCCAACGCTCTTCATGCAATCTTAATTCAAGGTGATACTGTGTTCCTTCACCATACAAAACATCTTCACCCGAAGTGCTCAAGAAATATATTGCGCTTACCACATATATATGACTTCTTTATTGAAAAAGATAGTCACATACAACTTGACAGGATTGTGCCTGCACACTAGAAAGGACTCCGGCACTGGGGCTGCAGGCGTGTCAGATATTCTAACATGGGGTCTCGCTCGCTGGGTTTCCCAATTGCGGGGTCCTCTCCGTTCACCTCTGCTGGCTTCCACAGATGCCGGGACTAGCGTGGGTATACACGTGACCAGGTATTGCCGCCGACGTGCGTTTCATATGTCTTACGTCATCAGGGGGCGTACCTGGTCACAAAAGACTCACAGTATTTGTAGTGTGCTGGATGATGCAATTGAAATGCAATTACATCTCAGGCGGGAAAAAACACAACTAAACTATTGCAGCCACAGTGCTAAATCCGTGTTTGTAACAAACGATGGAAATTCTTACATAATGGCCTGTAATGCCTCGCGAAATTAGTAATAGACTACTCCAGTGGTAGGATAAAATACATAACCTAAGTTATAATTACATAGTACATATTACCAACTACTCTCTCAAGCCATACACTTAGGTTATTTAAAAACATATATAATAAAATTTCTCGCGTATCCACCTCTCAACTGTAATTAATTATATGCAGAAATGTGTAGAGAAAAACCTGGACGGCTGCACTCCAAAAAAATGGTTCCTTTTAATAAAACTGGTCACAACATGAACATATCACAGCAAAAACTCAGGAGAAAAAACTGACGCGTTTCACACTATCATACAGTGCTTATTCATAGCTTGCATTAAAAGGAACCATTTTTTTGGAGTGCGGCCGTCCTGGTTTTTCTCTACACATTTCTGCATATTATTGCAGTGCCTGCACCCAGGTGTTTGGACTCCACCTTGCAGTTCCCTGGGACCTCTGAGCGGTAAACTCTCTCTCTCATCTCATACTGTAATTAATTATAACATATATTTGAATATGTGCTATCATGGTACCTTCCATCATAAGGGCTCTATTTTGCTTCCCATAACGGACTGGAAAAAGACCCTCATCCTATATTTATTAAGGCTCAAATGGCACGAGCATGTGCATTCTGTCTCATTGGTGTGTAATACCTCTTAGTAAAACAGCTGACCAAAATCAAGCTACAGTTAAGGTACCATATAGACCGGATGAAATTTAAAAAAATTGAATAATAGAATTACAAAAAATTGGTGTATATCAATGAGACACACACGCAACCCGGGTTTAGATGTTCCCTAGGTGCAGATGGGGAAAGAAAAGGAAGAAGTGAAAGCTATCTTAAATAGATCTTTATCTAATCGTTTGCCAAAAAACAATTGAGATCTAATTCGATATTGAGGCCAAGCGGCTGCATCGTTCTTAATCTATGCACCCACTTGGTCTCATTTTGTGATACACTCCTCTTCATGTTTGTCCCTCGCCAGTGCTTGGAAACTTTGTCGATCCCATAAAACATGCATAATCTGGGATCGCTATCATGGTGGCTGGTAAAATGTCAGGACACACTATGGTTAGGGAATTTTTTCCTAATATTTGCTAAATGTTCATTGATCCTGGTTTTTAATTTATCCTACCTACGTATTGGCGTGAGCATGGACACTCCAACACGTAGATGACATGGTCTGAATTGCATGTGATTAGAGGTTTGATCTTGAATTGTTCTCCAGTCACATGCGACTTGAACTGGGTCAGTTTTTTGGGGTCTCCTGCTTGTCTGGTGGTTTTACAGGCTTTACACCTGGTGCAATGGTGAAAACCTGATCTGTCAAGGAACGTTAAAGGTCTCTTGGGCGGATCTGGTACATTACGGGCTATTTGATTTCTCAAGCCCGGAGATCTTCTGTATATAAACTTGAGGGTGGTTGAAATGCATGTCTGTAAATCTTTATCCTTCAGGAGGATGGGCCAATATTTCTTATATATAGCCTCAACCTGTTTATATTGTCTGCTAAACCCAGACATACGTTCTACTTCCCCTTGATGCTCTTTTTTTGGCTTAGCCACCAATAAGGATTGTCTGTCCATATGTGAGACCTGTTTTTTCACTTTTTCAAGTATCTCCTCTGTATATCCCCTTTCTATGATTTTTTTTTGTGAGAAGTTCTGCTTGGATGAGATAATCTTTTTCAGTTGCACAATTTCTTTTCAATCTCATATACTGTCCCTTTGGTACTGCTCCTAGCCATTGAGGGTGGTGGCAACTATGCGTCGACACAAACCCATTTCTATCAGTGGGTTTGAAAAAGGTCAAGGTTTCAAACCTAACCCCATTTTTCCTGATAGTTAAATCCAGATAGTTAATGGATACAGTGCTCACTTCTGCCAGAAACATCAACCCATAGTTGTTCTGGTTCATTTGGGCAAGGTACAGATGTAAATTAACCTCTGTGCCCTCCCAAAACATGATCACATCATCGATGTAGCGTTTGTAAAACATGAGTGATTCATGTCTCTTAAGGAAAATAGTCTCTTGTTCCCACTTGTTCAAAACTATATTAGCCACACTGGATGCATACCGTGCCCCCATAGCCACACACCCTATTTGGCTGTAATACTGGTTATTAGCCCAAAAATAGTTGTTACCATGGCCATTTGTGGCCCTTGGAGTAGATAGATAATTTGTACTTTTTTCAACTGTATCCTGATGGCGTATGTTGGTGTATAGGGATTCTATATCCACCTTAGCCATTGTAGTGTTTTCTGTAGCTTTAAGATTTTGTATTGCTACTATAAGATCTCGACTGTCTTTTAAATAGGAGGGGCTTTGGGAGACTAGAGGTTTAAAAAAACTATCCAAATATTCCCCTAATCCTGAAAACAAGGAATCAATTCCACTAATGATGGGTCGCCCAGGTGGGTTAATTTTATTTTTGTGTATCTTTGGCACTGTGTACAGTACCGGGACTTTGGGTGCATGTGGAACTAAATATTCTGCCTCTTTGGGAGTAAGGATTTTCTTATTCACTCCCTCAGAGACCCAATCAATGAGCTCCATTCTCTGCTGGTTGTTTTATAGATACAGGGCTTGGCCATCCAGTGACGTCATCCAGAGACTCTTCCCCCTTTTGACGTCACTGCCCATATGGAAGGGCCACGTAGCGGTTCCCCTTACAATCCATATCAGACCGAAGGATCTGGTATGGTCTTGGGGGGAACCCCATGCAGTTTTTTTTGACACAGTATTTCCCCTCAAAATCCATACCAGACTCAAAGGGCCTGGTATTGTCTGGATCAAAGTCGCATCCCTCTTATTAAAGTCAGACAGAAGTCGAACATTAGGTCGCAGGGCAAAGTCGGATCCACAGTCGTACAACTGTCGTGTTATACCAGTGTGAACCCAGCCTTAGTGGTGGCAGCAGTACCACTGCTAAATTAGATATCCCTTTTAGCTTCTGTTTGTCAACAAACCAGGTTATCAGTCATTTAGCATAGGTACCACTAAAAACAAAGGACTGAGGATCCTTCGTGCCTTTTATGACTATATTTGGCCATTGACATCACCTGGGACCCCTGCTGTTGGGCAACGGAATCTGTCATTTGCCATGGGAGTAGAGGTAGGGCAGCATAGTTGTGGTTGCAGGTTGTCATCATTGAGCGCCACTCTTCATGATTGACTGAATCTGTAATCACTGGACAGCGTGATTGATGTTAGGGACATTGTTTATTTTATTGATGTTTTTAATGACTTTTTCTATTTGCTATTTTTTTTTTTTTTTGTGAATGAGTACCTATGTACACCATACTCAGTCACCTGGATGTTTCCATATATCTGGCAGTCCCTTATTCTAAAGGGGATTTTTGGAGGAAAGAATGTGAGGATGAGGTCCCTCTCCCCATCAACATCGCCAAAGCTCATTCCTAACATAATGCCTTTTTGTTTAATCTGAATTGTGAAGTTTGTGTAAAGTGTAGAAAAGAATGGCCACACTCTGTTGCCAATTAGGTAGTTGCATTGATAGTTTGGTACAGTATTACAATCATTTAGTGAGGGTCTACTAAAAACAAAACAATTCTCTATATGTAATACGAGTTCATAGACATAGACATCTACACCAAAATCTACATGAATAATTTTGGCTACTGCAGAAGGTTATTTGATCTTAATGCATTCTATGCATTAAGATAAAAAGCCTTCTGTGTGCAGCACTCCCCCTAATACTTACCTGAGCCCCATCTCGATCCAGCATTTGGGACTCTTCCTTCTGATTGGCTGAAATACAGCAGCGGCGCCATTGACTCCTGCTGCTGTCAATCAAAGTCAGTGAGCCAATGAGGAGAGACTGAGAGAGGGTGTGGGATAGGGCTGCGGCTCAGTGACTGAATGGACACACAAAGCTGCGGCTCGGCTTGGGTGCCCCCATAGCATATCAGGACCCCCGGTGAGGGACCCGAGAAGAGGAGGATCTGGGCTGCTCTGAGCAAAACCATTGCAAAGAGCAGGTAAGTATAACCTATTTGGGTTTTGTTTTGTTTAATGTGATTCTGTTTGTATAATTTGTCTGTATTATCTCAATGTTGTTTGCATATAAAAATTAAAAAAGGATGTGATTTAAAAAAAAGTATAACACATTTGTTATTTTTACTCCCCAAAAAACAAGGCTTTAGTATCACTTTAAGCCCAAATCTAGGAAACCTAAAAATTCTCCCTTGCATTGAGGCTGCACCAGCACTGGAAGGATTAACTGCTCGTTTAGTCTAGGGTACAGTAAAAGCACTTTTACTTACCCGATCCTTTGCCACCTGGAAAATGGTGCTCCCTCATGCTTTGTCAGTGGACTGTCCCTCGGCAAACCCTCATGATGGATACATATAGCTATGGGCCATTCATCAGTCTTGATGACATCAGAGGATCTTAGACCTCCAAAGCTCAGGGAAGAAAATGCTGTGGTCTAGTAGCACAGGGGAACCTACAGGAGTGGAGAATCAGGTAAGTAAGTAGCCATCAGTACTTTGAGGAAAGGTATACTCTAGACTCTGTGTCTGTCCCCCTAGAGTTCATATCACTAAGACCCCTTTCACACTGAGGCAGTTTTCAGGCATTTTAGCACTAGAAATAGCACCTGTAAAGCGCCTGAAAACCGCCTCCCATTTATTTCAGTGTGACTTTCAGATTGGAGCGATGCTCTTGCAAGACGTTAGGAAAAGTTCTGCAGGCAGCATGTTTGGGGCTGTTGAAATTAATGGCCAGTGCTTCGAAAATCACCTGAAAAGCACGTTGGGAGCGCTGCAACACGAGCGTTTTTAACCCCTTCTTCCACTGCTAGTAGAGGTTAAAATCGCCCCGCTAGTGGCTTAAAAAGTGCTGCTTAAACAGCACTAAATCGCAGCTAAAGCGAGGGGCACTTGTGTGCTGATGCATGGATGGCCCCCAGTGTAAAAGGGGTCTAACATGCAGTATATAAAAATCTATTTCTGCTAATGCTTCTGTTTAATGGGAGTTTCTTTTAGCCAAGACACGAAAGACATGAGAGAATCTTAAAACAGTCAGTAAATTATTTAGCCATAGGAAACTACAACTCTGCAGTTGATTTAAGCCATGATTGTGATCCAAACGCAGCATGATATAGCATGCATGTGCTACATTTTGGAATGTTTTCAAATATTTTACTATGTTCATTGTACTTTACTGCTATACAGTGAAAGGATTTGCTATTTTCTGAGCAAAAAAAGAATAGCCTATGTTGAAATATTGTTCTTTCTGGAGTGGGTTTTTATTTTATTGGTGTTTCCTGACATTTTCTAGAATATATATTCAAATATTCTTGCTAAGAGCTTTTATAGAGTTCCCTCTATAGAAATATTTTTTTCCTACAAAGTTATCCAGTATATAAAAGTGTATAGCAGTCAATCCATACAGTACACAAGGAGGGGGGGGGGGGGGTATGTACACTAAACCAAAGGAAATAAAATAAACTGTCTGAAAGCTTAGAGGACATATACAGTATATACAGGATTCAGCAGTACATTTTCTGAACATTCTCAGAAATTCACTGGACAATGTTCGACCCTTATTTACTCTATATAGCTGCTCCTTCCTTGGTTTAACCTCCCTGGCGGTATGATTCTGTCTGGAATTATGTACCAAAAGCGGTACAATTTTTTGCATGGAAATTTGGTGATATGTATTATAGGCCTGCAATTCTTAGTAATTACTTACTTAAACCTGACCAAAACAAGACTCTAGTAGACATTCCAGATGTGATAAATTTGAAACACAAACACATGAATTATAATCTAATAAATAATATATTTTATTCAATAATGCAATGAAAAATAAAGAAATTCAATACACATCCTGGGTGTGAAAAAGTTTGAAACCTGGAACCATGTCACGCCGGTCTGGCCTCACAGTACCATACCCATCTATTTTGTTGAGGAGCAAAACCTCATAAAGTTCCGGTGATGTATAAAAATTGTCTGTTGTCACGCAATATCCCTGGTTCAGTAATGGGTCCAGCAGTGAAAGGACAGACGATGTGGCCATCCCATAGCGGTTGTACCTGGGATTGAATTTGGTACCTTTCCCGGTGTAAATTACCGCATTCCAGATATATCCGGTGGAAGATTCACATAGCATATAACATTTTATGCCAAAACGCGCTCTTTTGGACGCAATAAATTGGATCCAGCTCAGGCGTCCCTTGTAGGCCATCAGACTTTCGTCCACACTGACATCCCTTTCTGGCACGTAGGTCCACTGGAAGTTGGCGACAATCATCTGGCACGCCTACCAGATTTTTTTTAGCTTAAGCGCAGGATGCATGGCCTCATCAAATTCTTCGTTGTTGGCGAAGTGTAAGTTTTTCATAATGAGTGAAAAGCGATATTCGGACATCACAGTCCCAAAAAATGGCGTGGCCAGCATCTTGTTGGTGCTCCATTACCAATTTATGGAGCGGTTTGCCCACCACCCCCTGAAGGATGATGAGTTCTAGAAACTTCCAGATGTCCTCTTAGACCTCCAAAGCTCAGGGAAGAAAATGCTGTGGTCTAGTAGCACAGGGGAACCTACAGGAGTGGAGAATCAGGTAAGTAAGTAGCCATCAGTACTTTGAGGAAAGGTATACTCTAGACTCTGTGACAGGTTCCCATTTTCTGGATCTGGAAAATCTGGCACGCATCGTAGCAGATTGCTGATCGTGGTATCGATTGGAATCTGTCACAATTTTTTAAATTATCTCCTCAGAAAGAAAACGTTTCAGGTACGCCAGAGGGTTGTCCCTTATCCACATCAACCTTCATCCCAGGAGATCCAGTGAATCGGAACCTCGGGGGCGCTGCCTGGTCTGCATCGCTGTCTATAGCGTACCAAGTGCGCACATCACTTAGGTCAGGTGCGGGATCAACGGCGTTGTCACTTTCTGGATCAGTTTCGGTGTCAGAGTCAGATGAAAAATCGTTCCACGACTCACTGTTGCTCTGTTCTAAGATCAACTCCGTGTTGCTGCCGCTGTCGCTGTCGCTCAGCTGATCAAAAAGCGCATTCGCAAGACAGCGCTTTTTAGATGTCATTTTCAAAGGGTTTTCAAAGGTTTTATTTGTCACAAATGACAATGGCAAGGGGCACTGAAAGGGCACTGTGTCAGATTCCGAGGTGATACAGTGTAATCCTCTCAGATTACATTGTATCACCTCCTTTTTATACATTTGTGTTTGTGCAACATTTGAATTTCCCTCCCAGTTCCGCTCCCATGCGCCATTGCGGTGCAGAGAACGGAACCAGGAAGTCAGATGACCGGTGGACGGCGCTGCGGGGATCTCGGCGGCGATCACAGCAATGGGAGATCATCGCTGGATCGCCTGGAGAAGGTAAGGAACGCCGCTGCAGGCTCTGCACATCCACCCCGAGTGTGACTCGGGGATACCGATCGTAACAGAAAAAAACATCCCCGAGTCACGCTCGGGGATACCGCTAAGGGGGTTAAGAGGTCAGACATTCGCTAGGTGAAAAAAACATTCTCTGACATTGACATATATTTTTCAACGGGACAAGGTGCTTAATGTACATTTAAATGTATTTATGGAAGGGTAAGGGGGGGACTGTCCATTAAGGGTGCATGGCGCCACCCCCCCTATCCATCGCCGACTCTCTCTATCCATGCGTTTGGCCCCTTTCAGGACACCGGATTCATGAATTCCAATGTGGGGTGGGAGATTTTTTGAAGCACTGATTGGAGCCAAAGAGTCTAATACGCTTCAAAATAGGGTGGGTTTGGGGTGCAGATAATGCCCTCACAGCCCACTCAGGTGTGTTATAACAAGGAATGAACATTCGCTATTGTAATACTGACCCTCTTTCTGGCCAGTCAGGAAGTGGGTTTTGACACCCGTACTCAATTGGCTGAAAGGACAGGTGTTCCTATTGGATGCTTATAACAAGGGGAGAGGGCTCACACTGGAAGCTGCCGATAGAGGACATGGAGCCACCGCACGCTGCCCGCTGCCTGCCACCAGCTAGGGGTAAGTTTCGGACCGACTGGCAAACAGCGGGTGGGGAGGGTTGTTTGCGCCCCCACGCCCACTTAATTATTAAAACGCAAAGACTGATAATGTAAAGTTATAGGGTTATTTTTTTGAATAAAACATTTAAATGTCCACTGCAAACATTTGGGCTGGTATCCCCATGGCAAAAGGACAATAAATAGGAATGTGCTCATGGATCAGTCTAAACACACTTTAAATCTGTGGGTCTGGAGACAGTATTTATACCACTACTATATATAATGGTTTTCTACAGTATATGGCAGCAACTACTAAGGAAGTGGCTGGTGCCATTCTTAGCAGTGATGTCACCCAGCCCCATTTATTCATTTGAGAAGAAAAAGAAAAGCCACCCTCAAAGCGCAGGTTCCAAGTAAAACACACCCTAGATAGGCACTTAGGTGCAGGCCCTGCTGGGATCAGAGAACAAACAAATAAGCCTGGACTGGAGCACTCCGATGCAACATCTTTTTTGAGTTGAAATCCAGTGTATAGCAGTTAATCCATACAGTACAGAAGGGGGGGATACAATCGGCTGACTAGTTTCACACCTAAGTTTGGTGCTTAGTCATAGCTAGTGTAGTAACAAAACAAATGTGAATATATATGGTAGTGGCCTATGGGAAGTAGGAAGTCCCAAAAGCCGCTCCCATATGTTTAATTAATTGATCAAAAAATATGGAACAGCTGTGACTGGAGAGCCCTCCAGTCCACAGCTCTCACATAGATGAGTAGAAAACCAAGTACTCACAATTATATTGACACAAACAAAGACCGATTACAAACAACATATTAAAATTAAATCACCAACTTAACATGTAACATTGGGTATACCTATGGAACATAAAATCATGATGTTAGTTTAAATATTGGTATTATTATCCACAACACATGTGTGAAGGATTCACACATGTGTATGTTCAGTTATCAAAATCACAAGTGTCAGATGTAGATGCAAAACCGCAAAAATGCATGTATCATAAAGTGATGAACAGGCATATACATACAAACACATGGACTGAGGAACGCCACAATAGTAACTTCGAGACTGTTTATAAAAACAAAAACAAAATAATTTTCTCTATTCATTTGACAAAGGGACAATATGTGCAGCTGTTCATGCCACACCCAAAGGTTCCCTTAAATTGTAACCAATAAGTGGTTGTTTTAGTACTTGTGTAGAGACTAGGTGACAACCATCTCCCTAGAGAGGACGCTCTCCCGGAGACCATTCTAATGCCATTAGAGAGTATCTGTGAATCATTAGATAAAACAGGTAAACATTTGACAATATTTTTAATTCTGTTGAATTCAATACTGTATGGTGTGGAGAACATGAGAATGTTACCAAAATGATTAAATTCCTTGTGTCTAGATCTATTCTTTAGGGACGGTTTATCACACAATAAATAACATCTGGGAGCTTTATTGGCAATGTGTAATGGCCTATTTATGATTGGTGCAGAATATCCTCTCTCTTTGAATCTAGAAGCCACATGAGATGTTTTCACTTTTAAAGTCTGAATCATTGCTACACAATTGTTTGAGCCCAATGAACTATCTGACTGGAATGCTTTTTATAGTGTGTCTTGGATGACTAGAATCGGCTTGCAACACGGTGTTGCTGGCCATGGGCTTTCTGAATAAATTTAAAGTGATGCCATCATTTCCACCAGTCAGAAACACGTCCAAAAATTCCATTGATGTTGAATCATGGCGCCCAGTGAATTTTAAGTTACGTTCATTATCATTTATATATGACAGCCATGAGTCAAGGTCAATGTGTGGTTCAGAGACCATAAAGAGGATGTCATCTATATATCTACTGTAAAATACAGTCTCCTTTTGACGGGGACTACACGGTCCAAAAATGCGGAATTTCTCCCACCATGCCATATATAAGTTAGCTAGGGACAGTGAGAATTTAGCCCCCATGGAGGCTCCGCATCTCTGGAAATAGTAGTCCCAGTCAAACATAAAAAAGTAGATACTCTAGAGTCTAGACTCATGAAAATGAAAACCTCCCTGACCTAGCTAGGGACTAGCGACTGCTTGCAAACCCAAAGTGTGTGGAATAGAGGAGTAAAGACTTGTCACGTCACATGAGATCCAGCTATAATTGATATTCCATTTTAGGTCTTTGAATTTCAACAGGAGTTGCTTACTGTCATGAAGGAAGCTAGGCAACTCCATGACTAAAGGTTGTAATTGTTGGTCCACCCAATGGCCTAGGTGTTCATTCAGAGAACCTATACCGGCCACTATAGGTCTGCCTGTTAATGGGCTTAAACCCTTGTGTACCTTGGGTAAATTGTGGAAGATGGGCATGACAGGGAATTCGGGAATAAATGTTTATTTTTCTTTGGGTGAAAAATTACCTACAGATACAGCCCTTCCTAATAGTTCAGAAAGCTCATTTTTGAAAGATTCTGTGGAGTCACCCCTTAGTTTGCAATATGTGGTGACATCTGACAATTGACGCAGTGCCTCATCCTTATAGCTCAGTGAGTCTAAAACCACAACTGAGCCCCCTGTGTCTGGGTTTTTAATTACTATGGTGGTCTCCTCAACTAAACATTCAAGAGATTTCTTTTCATTCATTGTAAGGTTACTTGGGGTATAATTCCTAGAGCTATTTTTTGCCAAGTGTGTCAAATCCCTATCCACCAGGTGTTGGAAAAAGTCCATATCCTTACCCCTTGAACATGCAAGATTAAAATCTGACTTGAGTTTGAACGACACATTATCATTGCTTGATTCAAAAGCCAAATCGGTAAGATCCGATATCGCACACATCTCGGGGAAGGACTGAGAAGAGGGAATAGACTCACCCACCAGTGTCTGTTCTAGAGGAGATGGAGATACTTCGACAGTGGGGTCAGTGAAGAAATGCTTCTGTAAGGTTAAGGTATGTGCTAATTTATTGACATCTAAGATAGTCTCAAACTAATTAAAGTGATTGGTAGGACAAAAATTCAGGCCCCTTGATAAGAGAGATGTCCGTATCCGATAGCAGTCGCTGTGACAAGTTGACGACATTCAGATACATGGTCGGTTCTGAGTCCTCAATTGATAGCCATCCCTGTTTGTGTCTCTTATGCCTTTTTCCTCCCCTCCTCGTTTTCAGGTCTTTTTCTTCTTCTTTTGGGTGCCGCTGACTCCCAAGTTTAAAGCCTGCACACTGGCCTTGTAGGAGGTATCCAATGCTTGACTTGAATCAAGGGACAAATCAGAGCCTGTAGCTGGCAAGGTGTCATCAGTTATGTCATCATCCTGATTGGAGAAACTTACACATTTTTTAGAAGATGCCCTTCGATGCTGACCCGGATGAAAGATTGTCTTTTTCCAAGTATACACACTGTTAGTTTCGTAGTCAATCCGATGTCTCATATGAGTTTTTCCTTCTTTATTGAGATAGCACCCTTCTCCAATTTATCTAGTCTTTTATTCAGTTGGTTATCAAGATCAACAAAGCCAGGAGAGTGTTGTTGCGGGGTTAACTCTGTCTGAATAGCAGTCATCTCACACTGGATATGGTCCAGTTCCTTATTTTTAGATTCAATAATTATTTGCATAAGTTTAGAGGAGCAGATGGAAAGTGTTTTTGTCCACTCTGACTTAAGATCATCGTCAAAGAGGTCGAAGGACGTGAATTTTTTTTGATTCTTAAACAGTGGGGTATTTGCTCTAGTGTATTGTATCTAGGGTTGTCCCGATACCACTTTTTTAGGTCCGACTACAAGTACGGATACTTTTTTTCAAGTAGTCACCGATACCGAATACCGATACTTTTTTTAAATGTCATGTGACAGTTTTCAAACCACAATACAGACTAAGGATATTTTCTTTAGAATTATGAAGTACTGTTTTACATGAATAACATTAATATTTAATTATTTAGAAATGACTTAAAATACAGAGCTTGTACTTTAGGAAGTTGTATTCTATGTGACTCCATTTTGAGTGACACAGAAAGAAATAACATGCAATGCAGTGCACTGACTGAGAACTTCTGGCAGTGGCAAGGCAACCAACTACACATAGCTTGCCTCTGTGTGCACTACTGCATTACAATTTACTAGACATAGACACTCGGTATTCTATTCATTAATTCATTCAGTATCACTGTATGACTCTTATCACTCTTGTATGACGAGTGTCTACATTAACATTACAATTCTATATTTAATCTTACTTGCTCGGCGAGGGCTGGCAAAGGCTGACTGCTGCTATGAAGTTTGTCCTGTCCTGCTCTCCTCCCTCTCTCCGCCCGCTCTCCTCCCCTCATACTTCAGCAGCACGAGGCGAGGAGGAAAACAAACAACTATTGGCTGCTGTTTGGCGCTCTCTGCACCCCTCAGCTGCTGCTGCTCTCCGCCCCCAGTATGCACGAGCGAGGGGAGTAAAACATCCACAAAACGGCACATAGACATACCTGTTTGCCGCCGCTCTATCCAGCTTCCACCCCTTGTCAGCTGCCACTATTATGCTGCTTTACCAGGAGGAACAAGGTTAACCATACAGTACCAGTGCAACCAATTAGGATGTCACTGCCGCTCGCTCCACCCCCTTCTAAACTGCCGCAAGTTGCCGCAACCAATTAGGATGATCGCTCGCCAATCCCCACCCCTTCTAAGGTCCCGTTCTAACACTCAGCAGCCTGCTCGTTGAAAAAAAAAAAAAGTATTCTATTTAGGTATCGGCAGTATTTGCGGGAGTACGAATACTCCCGCAAATACTCGGTATCGGTCCCGATACCGATACCGGTATCGGTATCGGGACAACCCTAATTGTATCAATAATTATTTGCATAAGTTTAGAGGAACAGATGGAAAGTGTTTTTGTCCACTCTGACTTAAGATCATCGTCAAAGAGGTCGAAGGACGGGAATTTTTTTTGATTCTTAAACCATGGGGTATTTGCTCTAGTGTGAGGTGTTCAGTTAAGGTGTTCATATCCCAAAAATACCTTATTTTGTTTGCTATCAATTAGGGCTGTGCAAATTAACTTTTAATTAATCGATTAATCTTTAATTTTTTTGATCGATCAAAATCTTTTTGATCGATTAAAATTCTTTTGATTGGTACTCACCTCTCCGCCGGCTTCTGGGCTTTCAGGGAGTTCCGTCGGAGATCTGGTAACGTCACGGACACCGGCGGGGCTTGCCGTGTCCATCTGAAGGGCTCCTTACTATCTGCCACACGCAAGGGCTGTTACACTTCCCTCTATCACTTCCCTCTATCACTTCCCTCTATCAACCTGGGATTCTACAATCATAGACTGAGAGCTGTGATAGTTCCCTTCACGGGACATCTACATAGCGATGGACTGATGTTAACCTCTCCTCATCTGGATTCAGCAGTGGTATCGTTGTACACATTTTTATACCAGTATGATACTTAGCTACATGTTTTTATGACTGCTTTTGCCACCGTTTGGTATTACTCGCACCATTTTTACAGTTTATGTAGCAACAATCGATTTTATCTCCAGTGCAATATTTATTTGGTTTGTAAAAAACAAACAAAAGGACAGGCGCCAATAAATAAACTGCTGGACTTTAATGAAAAAGTAACATAAAAGCACTCACATAAAGGTTGAAGTACACAGGCATAAGATGAAAGTCTTCATGAATCGTCCAGACCAGCCGAGGATTGGTAGGGTCCCAGGAAAATCTTCATGCTGATGTCTGCTGTGCAGAGAGGACAAACAGCGCTGATTTCCCGGAACGTGCAGGTGTTGTGTGCGAGCGTATCAGCGAAGGAAGCTGGGGCGCACTCTGGAACGCACGATGGGATGCTACGGTTGCGGCTTGGAAGGGGGGAATGACGTCATCACGCAGGACTTCAAGGATACGACACGTTTCAATGCAAGTGCCGTGTGTTGAATCTCTGACACACGGCGCGCATCTTTTTCAAGCTCTTTTTATAGCTTACAGGACTCTGCACTGAGGACAATTTAAAAATCATAGTAGTTCCTGTGTGCGCCAGCATTGTGGTTTTCTTTTAATATTTATTTGGTTACCTACTTGAAGACTAAAAAAGTTTTAATGCTATTCCCATCGAGCGCTGCCTTTGTGTGTTTTTTGTATCCTGCTATCCATTTTTACATTGGTTGGTAGCAGCACTGGGAATCGGCCTGCAAGGAGATCAGCTAAAGTAGTTGGATCTGTTTGTGCGTTATAATTAATCGAAATTAGTCGATTAATCGATTAAAAAAACAAACGATTAATCGAACACAAAAATGTTGATCAGTAACAGCCCTAGTATCAATCTCTCAAGCTTCCGAAAGGTTTCAAAGTAAAACTGTAATGCCCTGTACACACGATTGGTTCATCCGATGAAAACGGTCTGATGGATTTTTTCATCAGATATCCGATGAAGCTGACTTTCATCAGTCTTGCCTACACACCATCAGTTAAAAAAAAGAAAAATGAAGTTCAATGCTTCCAAGCATGCCTCGACTTAATTCTGAGCATGCATGGACTTTTAACCAATGGACGTGCCCACAGACGACCGTTTTTTTCGATTGATTTTTTAACCATAAACAAGTTCCTAGTTTTTTTACCGATGGATAAAAAACCGATGGGGCCCACACACGATCGGGTTGTCTGATGAAAGCGGTCCATCAGACTGTTTTCATCAGATGAATCGATCGGGTGTACGTGGCATTAGTGTCTGCAATTTGTGAGGATCCCATCTGCTGGCTTTGGCGGAACGGGTTTTCTGATGATGCTGTTAGGGTCCAACTGAACCCCAGTTCTGGTTCTGAAGGAACTTCTGTGGATTCTGTCATAGTAGGCGTTGTGCTTTCAGGGTCATAAACAATGTAATATAGTCATAAATTAATATATGAAATGGAACGAGCGCCAAGCTGACCAAGTTGCAGCATAGTCCAGTTTCAAAGTAGAGAAGAAAAAGAAAAGCTGCCCTCAAAGCACAGGTTCCAAGTAACACACAACCTTGATAGGCACTCAGGTGCAGGCTATGCTGGGATCAGAGAACAAACGAAAAAGCCTGGACGGCAGCACTCCGATGCAACACCTTTATTGAGTTTGTGTCAATATGATTGTGAGCTGTGACCTGGAGGGCTCTATTTTTTGATCAATTAATTACGCATATGGGAGCGACTTTTGGGACATCCCACTTCCCATTGGCCACTACCATATATATATATATATATATATATATATATATATATATATATATATATTCACATTCATTTTGTTACTACACTAGCTATGACTAAGCACCAAACTTGGGTGTGAAACATGTCAGCCGTTTGTATCCCCCCCCCCCCTTCTGTACTGTATGGATTGACTGCTATACACTGGATTTCAACTCAATAAAGGTGTTGCATAGGAGTGCTGCCGTCCAAGCTTATTCGTTTGTCTCCCATTTATTTACTAGCTTGGATATCTCAACCATGAAAACGGAGCGTCGAAGATAGCATGACATCACACAGGAGACTCTGCCCTTTTATTTACTTTTAGTGGCCGGACTTAAGTTAGTTAGACTTTTTATTTCGGCAGGCATTAGTGTTGCATAGTGCATGGCCATCTTTATACAAGTATATAAAAAGGAGTGGATGAAGAAGCTCAACTGTCAGGCTCCATTCATATCTTTACATAGTGGGAACTCATGTTCCTGCACATGTTTGGCTTTTGGAGCTCATCATACATAGGCAAGCCTACTCACTTGAATGGGCTGCCCTATGCTCAACAATAGTCCTAAAGAATCTCCAGAGCAGTGGCAGAACTTTCAGGGTCGCTGCAGTCGAACTTGCGACTGGCCCCAGCCATTCTGCCACTGTGGGGGGGCAAGACCCAGGCACCCCCCCTGCACTTCTGGCTTTCAGTTTGGGATGCAGTGAGGGGAGTGGGAGGCGATCTGCAGCTCTATGGTGCTCGCGGGATCTCCCTAAAGGCTAGTTTCTCTCCTCCAGAAAACATACAATGGAGAGGGGAGGGGCCTCTAAGGCTCTTTGGGGACCCTGATGTAAGGAGGTGCTCTCTGGGGACAATGATGTAGGGGGGGCTCTCTAGGGAACCTAATGTAAGGAGGGGCTCTCTAGGGACCCTGATGTATGGGGGGCTCTCTGGGGAACTTGATGTAAGGGAGAGCTCTCTGGGGACCCTGATGTAAGGGGGGCTCTCAAGGGACCCTGATGTAAGGGGGGCCCTCTGGGGACCCTGATGTAAGGGGAGGCTCTCTAGGGACCCTGATGTAAGGGCAGGCTCTCTGGGGTCCCTGATGTAAGGGGGCTCTCTGGGGAACCTGATGTAAGGGAGAGCTCTCTGGGGACCCTGATGTAAGGGGGGCTCTCTAGGGACCCTGATGCAAGGGGGCTCTCTGGGGACTCTAATGTAAGGGAGGGGGGTCTCTGGGGACCCTGATGTATGGGAGGGCTCTTTGGGCACTCTGATGTAAGGGGGGCTCTCTGGGGACTCTAATGTAAGGGGGCTCTCTAGGGTCACTGATGTAGGGGGGCTCTCTGGAGACCCTGATGTAAGGGGAGGCTCTCTAGGGACCCTGATGTAAGGGAAGGCTCTCTGGGGACTCTGTTGTAAGGGGGGTTCTCTGGGGACCCTGATGTAAGGGGAGGCTCTCTGATAACCCTGATGTAAGGGGAGTCTCTCTGGGGACCCTGTTGTAAAGAGGCTCTCTGGGGACCTGATGTAAGTTGGGGAGGCTCTCTGGGGACCCTGATGTAAAAAGCTCTCTGGGGGCCCTGATGTAAGGAGGGGCTCTCTGGGGACCCTGATGTTTGGGGGGCTCTCTTGGGAACCTGATGTAAGGGGGGTCTGTCAGGGGACCCTGATGTAAGGGGGGTGTTCTAGGGACCCTGATGTAAGGGGGGCTCTCTAGTGACCCTGATGTAAGTGGGGGAGGCACTTTGGGGACCCTGATGTATGGGGGAATCTCTGGGGACCCTGATATAAGGGGAGGCTCTCTGGGGATCCTGTTGTAAGGGGGGCTCGCCGGGGAACCTGATGTAAGGAGGGGGCTCTCTGGGGACACTGATGTAAGAAGGGGACTTATTACACTGCTATAGGCTCTAGCCCAAGATCTTTTGTAGACTTAGCGATGCCATGGAGGGGGGGGGCTTCATAGTTTCTTGCACAGGGGCCCTGTATAAAGATGATCAAACCCTAAACAATCAAAAATATGGGCTAGGAGGAGACAAAACCTATCCAATCATTCTGTATCCAACAGGCAGGCCCTTGCACTATATCAGGGGTGTCTAACCCAAGCCCCAAAGAGTTTAGCATGTGGACATAACAGCTATGGCAGCCTACTTTGAAAAGCTATGGCAAATTCACACATGGAGGAATGCCAGAGATGCTGTGAAAGATAGTTGATGGGTGAAGGGTATAAGTCTTAAAAAGGTCAGTATAAGATTTTTGTGCTAATAGGTCAGCTGGTAAACTCCTTCCGGTGTCTTACTGATTCCTCCAGCCCAAATATATATACCAGGAAGTCTCTGAAGCTTTCTAAAGCCCTGTACACACAATTGGATTTTCCGCAGACAAAGCCTCAGAATTTTGTCCGAAGGGCGTTAGCCGTGAACATGTATTGCATACAAACGGCAAAGAATTGTTGGCCAACAACCATGAAACTATGTGGTTTTCCAGCTCTTTAGCGCCACCCTTTGGGCAACTTCTGCTAATAATATAATATGGTTTGCATGGCTTCTGAGCATGCGTGTTTGTACTTTGGATTTTTTTCTGACGGACTTGTGTACACGATCGGATAACCACACATTTGTTGTTGGAAAATGTATAAGCATGCTATCCCACATTTGTTGTCTGAAAATCTGACAACAATTGTCCGATGGAACATACAAACGGTCGGATTATCCGACAATTTCCTACCATCACAGAATTCCCATCGGAAAGTCTGATCATGTATACGGGCCTTAAGAAATACAGCAAGCGTTAAGGTAAGTTAAGGTGCCATTTTGTTCCCACAAATATAGCTTTCTTTTAGTGGTATTTGATCAACACTGGGTTGTTAATTTTTTGTGCTATAAACAGAAAAAGACTGACAATTAAAAAAAAAAATAAACATTTTTTACTTTCGGCTATACAAAAAAATTCTGCAATAAAAAATTTTTTGTAATCAAATTTCTTCCTAAATTTAGGCCATTATGTATTTTGCTATATATATATGAGATATATATTAGAATTTCTGTTTATTACACTTTTTTTATACTAATAATGGCAGCGATCAGCAACTTATAAGACTGTGATATTGCAATGGACAATCTAACACTAACTGACACTTTTGACACTTTGTGGGAACCAGAGACATTAATACAGTGATCAGTGTTTAAAATATGCACTGTCACTGTACTAATGAAACTGTCTGGGAAGGGGTAAAACATCTAGGGTGATCACAGGGTTAAATGTGTGCCTAACCAGTGTTTATGTGTGCTGTTTTTACAAAGGGATGTGATGAATTATCTTTCCCTGCTTTGCAGGGAAAAAAATCCATCACATCCCAGCTGACAGGACAGAGCTCTGCCATGTTTATCCTGTGTCACTCCTCACCGATCACTGGGTCCCAGCAGACATCCATTAGCAGGCACCCACTGATCACCATCTGCTGTGACTAATCACAGCAGAAGCGGCCTGCCCCCCAGACTTAAAGTGGAGTTTCTATCCAAAAACTTTTTTCTTTTATAGTGCACATTATACCTAAATATTACTCACCTGGAAATGCCTGTTGCTTTGCGGTCCCGCGAAATCTGCCTTCGGATTCACCTAGGATCCTGATGTCAGCTCCCTAGGCTCCTCAGAACGCTAATGCTCCTGGGAAAATGTTTGTCATAATTTCCCAGGATGCTGTGCGCTTCTCCTCGGAGCTAGAAAAGTGACACGATTCATTGAAGATTTTTTGTTTGTTTATGGGTTGCCATCACAATGGCGTGCACTTCCGCCGCTGCCGCTCGTTATGATGGCAACCCGAGTGGTTTACGGCACGGCGCTGCTGCTGTCTTGTACATGCACGAGAATGCGGCGGGACAGGCGGCCCGTTCAGACTCGTCACCAGAGGAATCCCGTAAGTAATTGCTTGTTGGCTTCACAATGCCCACAAGCAAAATGACAACCATCTGCAAACGGGAATAAAAAGTGTTCGTTCGTTAGAAGTCTGCGGGACAGGGACACATTTTTACATAGTAAGTGACCCTATGTGTACAACTAGAAAGATAGATGAAAGGACATACTTTCAAAAAATGCTAAATGTGGTTGGAACCCCGCTTTTAGTGCAAAACCACTGATTGTGTATATACCCAATTCTGCACAGAACGACTGCCCTGTAGCAGTGAATCGGTTAAAGCATTACTAAAATCATTGCTCCAGGCCAAACAGAATTTTTTTTCTTTGCTTTGGTATGTGACCCCAGCTTGCTGCACAGGGCCCATGCCATTTGTTTGATAGTCATTTGCCTTTTAGCCATTATTGGATACCGGTGACTAATGGGGTTTGGATTCAGCTCCCACACTTTGGTCATTTTCCAGTGTAACGGTATGACCCGTGACAACCAAAAACTTTGGAAGGATGAGAGATACTCCTGTGCCAGCGGCACTAATAACTCCTGGGTCTAAGTCCACCCTGTACCCTTTTGGGCATAGGGTGGCTAATAAAATCATACTTCATGTATTACATGAGATGAGACATTATTGATAGTTCATATTGCAGGATACTGGAATATTACAAGTGGTTTATGTTGACTTGACCAGGTCAACAAGACAGTGACTCATCCCTCTGTGTAATAGGCTGTTGAAATGCTAAGTGAGGTCTGCTCCTGAAAGACCTTTTCATTGTGTGATAAAACTGTTTAAAGCCCTGTGTTTACACTTAAAAGATTGTGTATTCAAGATCACACGTCTCTCTTCAGATGTATTGAATTAGCATGTCAATTATGTTCAATTATGTTTAGCAAAGGAATTGTATTGGTGCCCAGGTGTTAAGACCCTTCTGCTGGAGACAGTACGTCTGTCTCTAGATGTGGATTGAAGGGCAACTCATTGTGTGATGGTATTTTGTTTGAATTCTATTGATAAAGGAATGTGATAAGCCTCATCAGTATCGGTGCCGAAATGTCTGCATAGTAATTAGCCATAGTGTGTGATGAGGGGGGTGGAGATTGCATTGTCTTGTGATTAACTTTAATATGCTGTACTGGATATATAAGCAAGCTAAGAAACCAATAAAGTATTCATTCATTTTGAAACCAGAGAGAAGGGAGCTTGTGTCTCGTCTTTATTCTGGGAAATGGAATGGATAATGTCTGCTGGATTGTGGAGTGTCGTATAAGCTTGTCGTGGGTGGATGGAAGGTCGTAAACGGTGGTGACCGTTACATCCAGGAACCCACCTCGAATGGAACCCAGGTACATTTGGATCATCCTTAGTAGTAGGCTTGCAGCCTCATATAAGTAAAACCAGCCTATAATGCCTCTTCATGAGGTCACCCCTGCCCAAGCACCAGAGCCTGAGCATGTTGGCAAGCAGGAATTATGTGTCAGCTGTATATCCATTCAGGTAGATTAAAGAATTTGGCTCCTTGATGAACTTATTTAACCACTTAAGGACCTCCGCACGCACATATACGGCCACAGAATGGCACGGATGGGCACAAGGGCGTAAATTTACGTCCTCGCCCAGTAGCGGGTCCGATCGGGACCCCCTCCGCGGCGTGCGGGGGTCCCCCTGGCTCCGGGAGCGATCCGGGACGAGCGGGCGGATGTCTGTGTTTACCCGCCCCCCCGCGATCGCTCCCAGCCAATCTCTGCGCTCCCCCTTCTGTCACTTGCTCCTCCTGTGTAAACACAGGAAGGGGGAAGTGATGTAATCTCTCATCGCAGCGGTATTTCCAACCGCTGCCATGGGAGAAACACCTCACAGTAAGTCCTGCACCAACACTACACTGACATACACACACATAGGCACACTTAACCCCTTGCGATCTGCCCCCCCACCCCCCTGTCACAGTGTCACTGAATGCAGTGATCTAATCACTGCATTTAGTGTCAGTGTGACAGGCAGTGTAAAAAACAGTTAGTGTTAGGTTCATGATAGCCCCCCCACCCCCCCTAATAAAGTTTTAACCCCCTGATCACCGCCCTAGTTAACCCTTTCACTCCCTATTGCCAGCGTCACTAAGCGATCATTTTTCTGATCGCTGTATTAGTGTCGCTGTTCCCGCTAGGTAGCTATTTTTTTTTATTGCGATTTTTTTTTTTACTAATGACATGTGGCTAAATAAATTTTGGCCTAAATGTTTGACTAAAATTTAGTTTATTTGATTTTTTTTTAACAAAAAGTAAAAAATAGTGTTTTTTTTTTTTTTAAATGTCGCTCTATTTTTGTATATAGCGCAAAAAATAAAAATCGCAGAGGTGATCAAATACCACCAAAAGAAAGCTCTATTTGTGGGAAGAAAAGGACGCAAATTTTGTTTAGGAGCCACGTCGCACGACCGCGCAATTGTCTGTTAAAGCGACGCAGTGCCAAATCGCAAAAACACCTTGGGTCATTTACCAGCGTATTGGTCCGGGTCTTAAGTGGTTAATGGGGCCGTAAGGTAAGTAATTCTAGCACACAGCCAAATATGTAAAAAATAAAGAGAATAGAAAGAGAATAGAAAGAGAGATTTGAAATTCACATGTGTATGTGTAAATTTTCATGTACATGAATGTTTCATTCACAGGCAGTTACAAAAGCAGAATATTGGGCTGTTTAAGAAAAGAAAGCTGTCAGACAAATCAAAGAATACACGAGCACAGTATGTTTTACTTGTATTAGAACTCTGAGAAAAAAAATATATAACACAATCAATATTTGTCAGTCAACAATAGGGATGAGCCGAACACCCCCGCGTTCGGTTTGCACCAGAACCTTCGAACGGACCGAACGTTCGCGCTAACATTTAGAACCCTATTGACGTCAATGGGACTCGAACGTTCGAATTCAAAAGTGCTAATTTTTAAGCCGCATATGCAAGTTATTGTTGGAAAACATCTCTGAGAACCCGGGTCTTGCCCCAGGAAACATGTATCAATGGAAAAAAGTTTTAAAAACGGTCGTGTTTTTTGGAGCAGTGATTTTAATGATGCAGCATCATTAAAATCACTGCTCCTGAAAAAAAACGACCATTTAAAAAAAAAATGACCCGGGGTCTCAAAGACGTTTTCACAGGCATACTATAGACAGCCAGCAGGTACAATATTTAAAGGAATTTTTCATTTTTTTGTTTTTATTATTTAAGCATCATGATGCTTAAATTAAAAAAAATAATGAAAAATTCCTTTAAATATTGTACCTTCTGGCTGTCTATAGTATGCCTGTGTAGCTTTATGGTGCACACTGTAGAGGACACAGGCAAAACACCACGTGAGAATACTGCAGCTAGCACAATCAACTACCTGCCAGTAAATTAGGAAGAACTGATCTAGCTAAACTATACAGTGTATAAATATATGTACAACACCTGGAATGCATATATATCCTCTACACACTGTAAATTTAACTGACTAGCCTGCCTGCTCTATCTAGCTAGAAAAAAAATACACACTCTCTCTCTCTCTGTGACTTATATCTAACCAGCGCCGCAACACACTTCACAAGGCCGCCTTTTATAGTGTGGGGCGTGTACTAAATCCCTGAGCCATAATTGGCCAAAGCCACGCTTTAATTGGCCAAGCATGCGGGTCATAGTGTATGCTTGGCCAATCATCAGCGCGCAATGCCGCAGTGAATTATGGGCCGTGGCGCGCCACTCGAATTTGGCGCGAACGACCCGTTTTGTTCGTATTTCGACGAATGATCGAACATACGATGTTCGAGTCGAACATACATTCGACTCGAACACGAAGCTCATCCCTAGTCAACAACAGTAGAGTAATAGGATTTATAATTGTATTTGTACATGTAACAAGACTCACTGTAGCTGAAATGTGTAGGTTTTATGATGCATTGTCAGCTAACATTTTTTGCATGAAGATCCTTTTTTCCATCACAGGATGGAGTTCTATGATTTAAAAACTGTTTTATTCTCAGCTGGAGCACTGCTGAGTAGTTCGGACTTAGAGAGATGCCATTACTAATACAGACACAGCATACCTGAAGGTAGGAGGGGCCAGATAAATAGGAAAGCAGGGGGAAATGGGGAAATAGCCACTGGTGTGTGCACAGTTGAAGGTAGTGTTGCAGAGAGAGAGATTTGAGCCAAAGGGTGCCAATTAGACACTATATGCTGCATTGAAACCAAAGCCTATTGGTTCCGGAGAGTGGAGAGATCAACTACATCCCACTGGACTGAGCAAGAGTCAAGGGTTTGCTGGCTGCTGTGATCGAATACCACTCAGAAGTCTCAGAGACCCAGCCCAACAGACTCAGACCTTCTTATCACTGCTGCTGCCACAGGAGAGAGTCCCTTCAGGGTTAACTACTTCATCGCTGTGTTGCCAGAAGTCACTGGGAAGTCAACAACAGCTTAACCACTTACGGACCGCCTACCACACATATACTGCGGCAGGGAGTCCTGGCTGTGCGAAATGATGTACCTGTATGACGTTTCGTGCATGAGATACCGCGGGTGAGCGCCCGCTGCACGCCGGGGGAGAGACAGAATGGGATCTCCCTATGTAAACAAGGCAGGTCCCCGTTCTGACAGGGGACAACACTGAGATCGGCTGTTCCTAGTAACCAGGAACAGCGATCTCTGTGTTGTCCCAGTGAGCCCACCCCATACATGGTTAGAACACACCCAGGTAACAAAGGTAACCCTTTGATCACCCATGGTGTTAACCCCTTCACTACCATTTATACATTAATCAGTGCATTTTTTTAGCACTGATCACTCTATTGGTGTCACTGGTCCCCAAAAAGTGGGCTGCTTTCACACTGAGGCACTTTAAAGGCACTATAGTGCTAAAAATGGCACCTGCAAAGCGCCTGTAAAGAGCCTCTCCTCTCACTCCAGTGTGAAAGCCCAAGTGCTTTCCCACTGAAGCGGTGTGCTGGCAGAGTGCCAAAAAAAAGTCCTACAAACAGCATCTTTAAAATCGCTGTAAGAGCGGTGTATACACCGCCCCTGCCCAAATCAACCTCAGGGAGGTTGACGCGCTGACGTCATCGCCCATTGTCGGCAATTAGACTCTTTATGTTATATATTATATGGTTTATATTCCCACTTATGCACTTAATGTGGTATTCATATTTTTACATATATATTTTTTTCAAGATACTTTCCATATTTTCTTTTTCACATGTTGGTTTATAGCGCAGTTTTTCGTATTTCCTCCCCCAATACTTACCTGAGTCCGCTCTCGATCCAGTGATGTCCAAGAGAGCCTTGACTTTCTGGGGACTCGCACTCCTGACTGACTTTTGGCAGAAACGGGAGACATTGGCTTTTGCTGCTGTCAATCACAGCCAGTGAGCCAATCAGGAGATGGGAGTGGGGCTGAGCCACGGCTCTGTGTGTGAAGTGAAAAATAAACCCCAGTATTTTTTACTTTCTGCTATAAAAAAATCCAATAAAATCAAATTTCTTCAAAAATTTAAGCCAAAATCTATTCTGCTACATATTTTTGGTAAAACAATACAGAGTACCGTGGTTGGCCAAGGTACCGTGTGATAGTTGTGGGCCAATCACAGAATCACAATACTAAAAACAACTGTTATGAAAAACCTATTCATAACAGTTGTGTTTACAGTGTGATCAAGTAATTGCATAGCGATCACCTGATACCCCAGTTGCTCGAAGTGGCTGGGTACCAGGAGTTGTTATCCGCTGTGTCTGGTGGTTGCAGGAGCAGTGCACTGTGCCACTGTGCATGTGCCAGACCACATACAGGTACGTTGCCCGATCTGTAGCTGCCGCCCACTCGCAGTAAAACTAATGAGGGTAGACAGCAAGTACTTGAGCACAGATGCCTAATTTTAGACCTTTCATGTCATCAACTAGAGTACATAAGTGCTGTGGCTGTCCTAATAAATATCTCTTAAGGTATGATTTGTTAGGGTGTGATGTGGTTGTTCAAGGGCTGCTTGATCATGTAGATCAGAGGTGTCCAACTTTTTGAAGAGCGAGGGCCAGTTAAGCAACTTGGTAATGGGCCACAATGAGGGGAGCGGGTGGATGACAGCTCCATATCCACTTTGCATATGCAGAGTAGACACGGACACAGCCCACTCTACTCTATGGGCCCTCTGATCTGTCCAGATAGAAGGGGACGGATCCCCCTTCTGTTTTTTTTTTTTTTTTAGCAGATCAGATTGGTGGTAGGTGGGTGTAAACAGCCACAAGTCCGTTTACCTCTGATGCTCCATAGAAGTGAACGGAGGGTCCGACTGGGTTGGACCGATCCTATCAAAGGGGCCTAAGACTGTTTTCACACTGATGCGCTGTGGTTTACCCGTACAGAGGTGCACCTGTGGCTTTTATGTGGATTAGCTGCACTTTGCCATAGACTTCTATTATATCCTGCATGTGTGGTGCACCAAATCTGCAGGTAATAACAGAAGTCTATGGTTCATTGCAGGTAACCCACAGGTGTTCTGCGCTGTACTGCACCTGTGGATTAGTTTGAAAGCAGTCCAGTAACCACTGCTGAACAGAGATGCCCATATACACACTGTGATTTTAATAATAAACTTACCTTTAATAACAGTCTTCCTATTAGGTATAGCCGGCTGTTGCTGTCCCAGGCAGATCGGATTTGGTATTAATTACTCTGCCTTTGACAGGAACCGGCACTATATAGAAAGCATCGGCTTATATGGCTCTGTTCTGCAGCCACTTGCTTCCTCTACCCTAGAATTCATTTACCACACTGATGCTCTGGGATGGAGGGACTGTAACCCACATTCTGGGCTTGCCAACCCACCATCCCAGAGCAGGAATTCGCGGGTCACATCAGAGGGCTCTGCGAGCCACTGGTTAGGCACCCCTGATGTAGATGGTCATGGTGCATGCAAATTGGGCCACACTGCACTATGTAGGAGAGGCCTCAGATGGTCATATCTACTTATGTATGTATGCATGTATGTATGGGCAGGGTGCGAAAGCCCTGTTGTACACATATTTTCACAACTGTATTAAGTATTAAGGACATTTGTACTTATTTGATCTTATGAAAAAAGTTGATAAATGAAATAGGATTTTACACAAGGTTGGTTGGTGTTTGTATTATTCAGAATGTTTGGACATGATTTTAGCAAAGCAGAAAGTGAAATGGAATTATTTTCCTAAACTGACTGCACACTCATTGTGCATTTACGGCAATAATAAAAAATGAAGTTAAAGGGGTTGTAAAGGTAAAAGTTTTTTTTTACCTTAATGCATCCTATGCAAACCAAGTGTATTGTCCCGCATTGAATGTACCCGGGACATGGGACAGAGCTCCACAATAAGGGACTGTCCTGGGCAATCCCGGATTCGCCCCCCCCCTTATTTTTCGCCCGGTGCGATTGCAATGGAACTACTATAAATATGCACAAAATGTTTTGAGAAATGTAATAAAAAATAAATAAAAAAAACAAACTAATAATTAAAAACATTGGTTTTCCTTGAATCTAGTCACTTACACAAATCACGAACATACACGTTCCTCTGTGCTTGTAAAAGCCTTTCATACTTTGCCCCCTTAATATCTTAATGAGACTTCCAAAAGCTTCATACAGTATTGCAGCCAGTGATAACATCTGGATATTATTTGGTAACTAACCTCATGTGGATTTCAAGAAGCAAAGAATTTGTAAAGGAATAAAATATAGAGGGACCACTATATTTTTTAAGATGAGTTCCAATTGGTAGCTGAAAGGGAATAGGCTGATGTAGTTCCCTAGTGCAGGCTTGGCGTTACTGTGAAATTTACTAGACATTTTTCAATGAATACCTTTGTAAAATTGAACTGATAACATACTTTTTGAAAGGAAACCATTAAAAAGTCATTTATTTTTTCCTTTTGTGAGGTATCTGCTTGTCTTCTAAAATAATGCTCATATATAAAGAATTGATATCTCAGAATCTGTCATAACTTATCAGCTTTCATCACACTTCTCTTGTCATCTAACACTTCATCGATCATAATTCACCCTTATAACTCGCAATTCATGAAAACTATGCCATCCATCAGCGCTTAATCACCATCACTTATTTCACAAACGCTTTTCACTCATCGCCTATAGTTTATCATTTATCATGCAACATGCTTGTTTAGTCCTAACGGGTGATAATAAAAACAGCATGTTGAGTGGCTTGCAAGTTTTGCTTGGGTGATTTCATAAGGGCACGGAGAAACCAGTTATCTAGCGTATGCATTTAGACTGTGTCAAGCTAAGTGAGCTTCAAATCAAATTGTTTCAAAGCACAAACCTAGTCATTTCGATTTTTGGATGGATCATTAGAGGGAATCTGTGTATATATGCTATACTCTCTATATATTCTACATATCAAGGTGCATTTTAAGGTTTTCAGTTATTATTTTTTTTATCATGGATCTACCCACACAGGGGAAATTCCATTACAACAAAAAGTAAATATTTTCCTAGCTATTTTTGTCAAATTTCCCCTCGCAAGACAAACTTGCCCTAGCCCAGCCATTCTACTTGGCTTTCTTAGTCACCAAACTGTCCCCTTAATTTGCTCACAAACAAGCCAATAATTATTCAGTCACAGACTGCCTCCGAGACTTGAGAGTATTCAGATGTTGGTCTGGGTCAGGTGCCTGTCCATTCAGATTAGACAGGTCCGAACATAGGCTCCCAATGTGTCCACACACGCTGCCTGGGACAAAAATGTCTCCCTGGACTTCATCCAGACTGGCCCAGGGCACAACACATCAGGGCACAGTGCACATCAGGGCACGGTACAAAGCTCAGCACAACAGGGCACAGCACATCAGGGTACAGGGCACATCAGGGTACAGGGCACAGCACATCATGGCACAGGGCACATCAGGGAACAACACGTACAGGGCACATCACATCAGGGTACAGGGCACAGCACATCAGGGCCCATCACAGCACATCAGGGCCCATCACAGCACATCAGGGCCCATCACAGCACACCACATTGAGGCACAGCACATGGGCGTGGGGCACATCAGGGAACGGAGCACATCAGTGCACATAGCACATCAGGGCACAGGGCACATCAGGGCACATAGCACATCAGGGCAGGGAGCACAGGACACATCAGGGCACATAGCACATCAGGGAACAGGGCACATCAGGGCACATCAGGACACGGGGTACAGGGCACATCGGGGCACAGGGCACATCAGGGAACAGGGCACATCAGGACATGGGGCACAGGGCACATAGTACATTGGGGCACAGTGTTTACCAGCCAGCATGCAGAGTAGCAGGAAGCGTGTGTAATAAGTTCTCTTGTCACGCTGCGGCTACTCCCCGCCCCCTCGGCGGCCCCTCCTCTCTTCTCGTCCATCACAGATGATGTCACAAGCAAATGGGGATGTATGAGAAGAGAGGAAGGGCCGCCCAGGGGTGGGGAGCAGCCCCAGCGTGACTTGAGAGAGAACTTATTACACACTAAAATGTGTGGGTATGGTATTACTACGCTACCAGAGAAGTAAAAGGAAGGGTATAGTGCTGCAGCACTGAAGGTGTGTCAAAACCCAAAGTGAAAAGTGTAAAAAGATAATGATGCGGGTTATAGGGTGGGGATAGGTGAAAGTAGAAACACTTTAAAGATAATGAGGTAGTTATCAAATCCAAATAAATAGTGAGCATATATGACATATAAAACATCAGTGAATCCAAATATGACTATTAATTAATAAACTCTAAAAGCGAATGACAATCCAAAAATAAATAATCAAATCCAAAGTGAATACAAATGGATATAAAGTGCTAGGTGCAACTGTGATAAACATGCACTACTACCACAAGTTCTCAAAATTGCATGAATGCAAAATGCACAAGTGACTAAAATATGTAGACTGCAACGTAAATCAGGGTTCATGCGCAGACAGCAAAACAAATGTTGATTCATGCAGTATAGAAAAACAGTGCTGGTGCTTGTGACAGATTTCCAACGTAGAAGGTGCTGAGAGAAAGGAAAGGATTCCTATGGGATTATAGGCAGGAGGCCTGGACACACCAAATAACTTGGAACTACACACCTTTATTTTATTTATTTTTTTATTTTTTTATTAAAATTAAATACATAAACAACACACACACCTTATATTACCTTTTGGATAAGATTATGGCCGCGGTATAGCTATTGGATTTAATTGTTCTAACCATTAACTCAAAACATATTCACCTTATCAAACTACAAATTACAGCTCAGTCACTAAGACTCAAGCTGAACTAACAATTGACTTAAAATACTTCCAACTATCCCCTCTGCTTTTTGCAAAGTGATTTATCCACATAGCTTACTGCCGCGACAGGGGGTTGGGTGGGTGGGAAGCTCTGCTGAACGGTCCTCCTCAGGAGCGGCTGGCCCCGGACTCCCTCAAACAGCTCCTTAAATAGGGGGCTCTTGACCTTCTAGAATGTTCTTACCTGTCAGGTGACCTTATCTGACCTATCAGGTACCCCTAACTTCCCAAATCTTCCCCAGTAACCCGGCTAGCTGCACCAATCCCTGCCTTTCCCGCCTAAGGACCCCACTGACCTATCCTGTTCTTAGCCTTAACCCCTAGCAACAGCTGACAACTACCAATCACTGATGTTCCCGCTCAAACTAGACAGAATAGGACTTAAAACTACCCCTGCCAGGAATCCCATAAGGAAAAGGGGAGCCTTGAAACAGTCTTGTCCCCTTTTCCCTCCATTTCCTTTAAAGTTGGTGAGGGTGTCCCCTTACATTACTGCTTTAAGGCAACAGCATGTATAAAGACCTTTCTGGGCAGATGCAGCAACAATTCCAGCCGTTTCCAAGTATGGCATCTCCTATTGCTGTTCAACCTCTATCTGTTGACAGAGTCCCCCTAGGGCAGTGATGGCGAACCTTGGCACCCCAGATGTTTTGGAACTACATTTCCCATGATGCTCCACTACACTGCAGAGTTCATGAGCATCGTGGGAAATGTAGTTCCAAAACATCTGGGGTGCCAAGGTTCGCCATCACTGCCCTAGGGTATCCCTTCTGATACAACAGCAGTGACCCTCACACAGGGAGATAAATACACCAAAAGTGTAGTATGGTTTTAAAATGTTTAATGACAACAAAAGCATAAGTAAGTGTACTCACATAAAAAGCCACAATGTCCGCCATAATGTCACAGTCATGATAAAAATCGCTGAATTACGCTATTACTAGTAAAAAAAAATATTAATAAAAATCCCATAAAACTATCCCCTATTTTGTAGACACTATGGGCCAGATTCACAGAGCGATTACTCCTGTCTACCTCGCGTTAGACTGGAGTACTTTCGAATTACGAGCGTTTTTTCACTACTCTGAAACCTCAAACCATGAAATTACGGCTGCGGGCTTCAATCCGACTGGTTTACGTGTTCGTACGCCTTCGGATCTACGCTGCAATAAAATTGCGGCCGTTGGGTGGAGTTCCCGTTGTTTTCCGTGTCGGGGTATGCAAATGAGCTTTTGCCGACTATCCACGAAATTACGAATGTCTATCGCAATCTCTTACGGCATCTTTAGTCATCTTTTTGCTGCGTAAAACTATACCAGCTTTTTGCTGGTCTAATATTAGACAGCCAATGTTAAGTATGGCCGTCGTTCCCGCGTCGAATATCAAAGTTTTTCTACTTTTTTTTTTTTTTACGTAAAACGTCCGGGAATAGGAATGTCCGTAAACGACGCTACTCAAACAACGAATGACGTATCGACGTTATTTCGCGCAATGCACGGCGGGAAATTTCTGAACGGAGCATGCGCAGTTCGATCGCCGCGGGGACGCGCCTAATTTAAATGCTTCACGCCCCCTAATCGCGTATTTCGATTACGCGGCGAGAAATACACTACGCCGCCGTACCGTAAGGGACAAAATCTACCAGGATTCGTCATACAGCCTGGTAAAATATGGCAGCGTAGTGTATCTCTGATACTCTGCGCCAATGTAATTGTATTTGAATCTGGCCCTATAACTTTTGCGCAAACAAATCAATAAACGCTTATTGCAATTTTTTTTTACCAAATATATGTAGAAGAATACATGTATATATATCGGCCTAAACTGAGGAATTTTTTTTTATATATATATTTTTTGGGGATATTTATTATTGCAAAAAGTAAAAAATATTGGCCCAGATTCACAGAGCGATTACGCCTGCACAACAGGAGATGCGCGTGCGTAAGTCGAAATGTGCGCGTGCGTTTCTATGCAAGGCACCCCCAGAACGAGATACGCAAAAAATCTACTTTTTTTTGTTCCGCGTAATTTCGTTAGACTGGCGCATCCGTCCGCGCAAAAGTGCGCTAGACAGACCATTGATTTGCTAGTCAAATATGCTAATGAGGAACTTACGGGGATCCACAAAAGAACGTTAGGGCAGCGCAGGCTACGCAGTGTGCGCAACAGCAAAATGTCCTGTCTAAAATGAGACCATATAAAAGATGGTCTAAAAAGAGAAAAAAAGTCTACTTGTTAGATAAAGCAACACTGTTAGTGAGGAGCTCAGCAGTTACACGTGTTGCTCAACAATCTGTATGCCAACATGCCAGGGGCATCATCGCACATAGCTATACTACTGACTTTAGATGAACAAAGAAGAATGAGGGCACGGAGGATGGCACGGAGGGTGGCACGGGAAAGGATATACCGCACCCGCATAGACCTGTTTGGCATGAGTGATTCTGAGGTGTTTCGCATCTTCAGATTCACCCCTCATGTCATCCTGGAATTAACCACAACCCTGCAGGAGGACATCACCAGCCCAACACACCGCTCACATGCAGTGCAGCCACTGGTCAAGGTCATGGCAACACTCCATTTCCTTGCCAGTGGCTCTTTTCAGCGTACAAGTGGAGTGGTGGCTGGGATGTCACAATCCTCCATGAGCAGATGTGTGCACCAGGTTGTCCCTGCAATCCTCAGACGCATGGCCAACCAAATCATCAAACCCACCATTGAGGACCTGCGGCTGAAGGCAATGACAGATTTCTACAGAATTGCCAGATTCCCACGCACTGTGGGGGCCATTGATTGCACACATGTGGCACTCCAGCCCCCCCAGGAGACAGAGCACATGTACCGCAATCGGAAGCATTGGCATTCCATCAACGTACAGGTGATAGTCGATGCCCAAGGCCTCATATGGCACGTCCGTGCCAAACACCCAGGGTCCAGCCATGACAGCTACATATACAATCAATGCCACATCCGAATGGAATTCGATCAGAGCGTGTATGGGGACACCTGGCTGGTTGGTGAGTGACATGGGAGTCAGGCATGACTATCCCCTCCCATGATGCACACCTCACAAGTGGCACATGCATGACTAACATCCTCCTGTCTTTTCCCTTACAGGTGACTCTGCATATCCACTGGGACCCCATCTCATGACTCCTATCCGAAACCCCCAAACCCCAGGAGAGGAAAGATACAATCAAGCACATGCCCAAACACGAGCAGTGGTGGAGCGCACCTTTGGCCTACTAAAGTCACGTTTCCGATGCCTGGATAAGTCTGGGGGTACCCTCTTGTATTCCGCAAACTTCGTGTGCCAGATCATCGGTGCATATTGCATGCTGCACAACTTCGCAGAAAGAAAGGGCCTGCAGATTGGCCTACGTGATGACCTGACCCCTGAACCAGACAATCCCCCCCTAACCGAGGCTACCCCGTCTTCTGAGGGTAGAGCAGCCAGGAGAAAGCTCACATTGGGCATCTTTGCACGTTAAACACACACATTAATCATGGCACAATGAGAATGCATGCATGCACACCACTGTGGTCCCTAGCACACACACCCCACATCCACATCAAATTGGATTGGCACCAGTCCACCCTGCAGGACATGTGAGCAGCAACGCCACGCCAAGGCTCCAATTATGTCACTGTACATTCATACACCATTCACACGGACCTGGGGATCACTTCTCCCTGGTCCTGGGGAACCCTTCTCCACCAAAACTGAGGGTGACACCCCATTTCCGGCAGGAATGTCACCCCCACATTCAAACAGCATTCACAACCCAAAAAAAAAAAAATTACCTGCAAAAGCAAAAAATTTCCAGCAAAAAAAAAATTAATGCCCTTTGCGTGAGCCACGCCTGGGGCGCCCCCGGCCACGGCCCTGGCTTCTCAGGGGAGACTCATGGGGGAGGGGTAAAACCGGGGAAGGAGGAGCAGTCCCTCATCTCTGCCCACCTGGCGGCCTGCCCTCCAAGGCCACGGCTATTCTGTCCAGGGCAGCACCAAGTGTTGCCGTGTTGGCCTGGATAGCCAGGGTAAGGGCCCTCACATGCTGCTCAACGCCTGCTGATGTCGTCTGCAGTTCGTTTAGGCAGGTTGTGAAAGCCCGGGAGTGGGAGTCCAGGTTCCCCAGCGTATCCTTGATGGAGGACAGGCTCTCCTCCATCCGCACCAATGTCTGGCTGACCTGTCCCAGGTGGCGGGTCTGGAGGAACTGGTCCCTTCTCAGAGTGGCGGGCAGAAGATCGGCCACCCCCCTGGTGTTCCGGGATGAAATCCTGCCTCCAGCTGATGCTTGTGGCCGGGGAGAAGGGGAGGCCCTTGGGAGGGGAGCCATGTTGGGGGAGGAGGGGGGGGGCTCCCCCTTAGGGAGGGCTGCCTGCTGCCAGCCAGAGGGCAAGAGTCCTCAAAAACCAAACGTCCAGTGCCTGACATGGACTCTTCCTCCTCTTGATTCTCCTCCTCATGATTCTCCTCCTCCTCTTGAACCTCCTCCACGGACTCCGGCCTTGTTGGGGGGGCCTCATTAGGCTGCTGTCCTGGGGATGGTGCGGTCAGGCCAGATGGCTCTGCACCCTCCTGCACATCTGTGGATGACACAAAACATTCACAGGTTGGAGGATCCACACACTTGCCACATATTCCCTTTCACCCCCTCCCCCACACATGCTACACACCTGATATTAAAAAAAATACTTACCTGGCACCACGGGCTCCGGACTTGAGTCAAAGCCGGGCAGGCCCTCAACTTCATGCCGATGAAAGGTCAGAGCCACCGCACGCTCCTCCGCTGTCAGCCTAATATGGCATGGTGGGCCCCCTCCTGTGCCCCTGGCATGGGCATGCATTCTGGCCAGCTTCTGTTTGACCAGACGCCGTAGGTCATTGATTTTTTTGTCAATCCCAGACCGGGTCCGTGTCTCCCCCTGCCCCGCTGAATTGACCTGCTCAGTGATCATATCCAAAATCTCCCTCCTCCTGGCCGGGTTGGTGTTGGCACTGTCCGGGCCGTGGAGGAAACGCCCATACTCGCTAATGGCCCAGGCAAGAATTTGTTTTTCCCCAACTGTAAAATTGAGCTTTCGTTTTCTCTCTGTCATACTTCCAAAAACAATCACTCCCAGTCAACAAAATTCACTCACAAAAACAAGCACAACCAATCAAGCAAGAACACACACAAAGACAAAACTACTCAGCAAGAAACAGTCACAAAAACAAACAGCAAAAAAACTGCAAGAAAACAAACAAACAGAAATATATCAATCAAACAAACAGTCTCTCAAACACTTATCAAAAAACACTTTCAAAGATCTACTAACAAACACTTGATCACACAGAACACTAATCTGACAACTACAAAACACACTGCAACGAACAACAGGACAAAAGCACTTGGTTAAATGGGAAGGGACAAAGGGATGTACTTTTGCAATGCAAGTGCGTTTGTGTGTGTCTATTTATGCTGTTTGCGTAGTTCACAACGTTGCCCTAGTCCATTTCCAATTTCACTGATTGCGCCGCTCCCGAGTTGTGAGCATGCGCACAGCGGAGCTGACCATGGTCTCCTTCAAGCGCGCATGCGCGAGCCGGCCGGCCCTTCATTTGCATGGGGTCACGGCTCATTTCAATGTAACCCACCCACGTCCTTCCCAATTTGTATTACTCCGCCTTACGCCTCTGAAAAAACGTTACGCATGCGCAATTTCCTGCGCAAAAGCTACAAGAATAGGGTGATTACGCGGCAAAATTGCGCAAGTCTAACGTAAAGGCGGTGCGCTACGCCGGTCCAATAATGCGCAGATGTACCTGAATCTGGGCCATTGTATTTTTTTCAAAATTGTTGCTCTATTTTTGTTTATAGCGCAAAAAATAAAAACCGCAGAGGTGATCAAATACCACCAAAAGAAAGATATATTTGTGGGAAAAAGGGACATAATTTTTGTTTGGAAGCCATGTTGCATGACCGCGCAATTGTCAGTTAAAGTGACGCAGTACAGAATCGCAAAAAGTGGCCTGGTCTTTGGCCAGCCAAATGGTCCGGGGCTTAAGTGGTTAAGTATGTTTGGTTGCGTACTCTGCTTCTCAACACCAATAATAGTCTCAGCCCCCTCTGGCAAACCTGGCAATAGTGTAAGTGCAAGGATCCATGAGAAACACACTTATGATAAAACAGAGAAATTGTCTTAACTGTGAGGTTTCTGTTGAAAAGTAATGAACAGCAACAATGCACATGTGTCAAGTGAATCAGTTGAACAATAATAACTAAGACCCAGAGCAATATACAGTAGCTCAATACTGTATTCATGCTGCTATCAGGGGATTCCCAACCTGAGAATAACCCCAAGAGCAGAGGCAAACACTTAGCAATGACAATCCTATAGTAGATTACCTCTATATAAATTTGCTCTATGATTCCAGGCAGGAGAAGAGCAGAAGAATGACCCTTGCTTATGCCCGACCTCTCCCTTCTGACTCCTAACACGATAGGCCCAACAACAAACACTGTACTCTATTTAATGTCTTAACTTCCTAGCTAAACCACACCACTACATATACATGTATGCGCTGCATGTATGTATGCGCGTGCTTGTATAGCACCAGTAACTTCATTCCCTTTATAGAAGGATGAGGCTTTATATCTTCAGCTAGCCACACCTAAACTTATGAGTAGCAGGGTCAAACACTACAACTGGCCCGGTTTATCAAGTAAAGAATGCAGGATCTTCCTCAACAAGGTGAAAAGACAATGGTGTCTGTATACAGTGTCTCTGTATTTGAATGGCTTTGTGTCCTGTGGCACTACAGTACAGCAAGAGCTATGGTGTCTATATACAGTGTTCACAAAGCCGAATGGGCGAAGTAAAACAACTCTGTCTGTGTGCAGTGTCCTTTTTTTTTTCTGCAAATGGGCAAAAGCTCTCTCACCGATCCTGCAGTCAAGGCCCAAACAAACATCCTGAAACAGGTAAGCTCCTCTAGTGACCCGACTGGTCACCTCACACTGGAACGCTTCACACCATCGATGCAGGAGCATCTGGATATGCACCTGGGATCCCCCCTCTCTCAGGCTGGATATTTCTGACAGGCTGTGGATGCCCGTAAAAAATGTGGTGAACTGACCCGGGAGGCAGCACCTCTACCCTAGGTTCAGTCCCTTCCCCTGCCTCATGGTATCTCAATTCCCTCAGGCAAACAAAATGGAGTCTTTGGTTACTTTCCAGAGCATGCTGGCTCTTGTAGTTCCATATAGTTCAATCTGAATGTGAAAATTGAGTCCTGGGACTACGATTCCCCCGTATGCTTTGCTCCCTGATGGTAATCACTCTGCTGACAGGATGTGATGACACAGAGTCTTATGCTGGCCATACACTATATGCAAAATCGGCCAAACCTATTTTAGAAAAACAAACATTCGGCCGTGAGAACAAACGATAGTGCCATCATGTAATGACCGATAAATCGTTCAGTGGATATAAATTAAATAATTTTTTGTTCGTTGTTTTACATATACCTTGTGCAAACAGTTTGGATGGGAAACACATTAACCTTTCAATTTATCGTTCGTTCGGCAAAAAATATCCAAACTTGTCCATTGTTTTTTATGACTCAAAAACATCCCAGCGATTTTCGATTCTGTTGTTTAAACGAAAAACAAACAAACTGGCTAAATGACCAGATTTCGGCCGATTTTTCATATAGTGTATGGCCAGTATAAGGGAAACAGTCCCACTGCAACAATGTTGTTGAGTGTTTTCTGATACTGCAGGTAAGATAGCCAGCTCCCTGCTACACTGAGAAAAAAAGGGAACTTGGTTCTTATGCCATGTACACACAACCTTTTTCTTTTCAGCCTCATGCTTTTCAGTCTGTTACAGCGTGACGAATGTGCTATCTCCATTACGGATGCTAGTTTTATCAGAACGAGTGCTCCTGTCTCATACTTGATTCTAATCATGTGTGTTGTTTTCCCCTCGGAAAAGCATACACACGAACCGGTTTTTCCGATGGGAAAAAGTCCGCCGGGAATCCCGGCGGAAAAAGAAAACATGTTTGTTTTTCCCCACAGTTCTCCTGTCGGGAAAACTGCGATGGAGCATACACATGGCCGGGATTCCCGGCCAAAGGCTCTCATGGCAGTTTTCCATGCCGGGAAAACCAGTTGTGTGTACGATGCATAATCAGGGACAGTAGGGAGCTATATAAAGGCACCAGATACTGCATTTGTTTGCCATTTTCACAGCTGTGATTGCCGTTAGACATGAGTGTTGTTCAGCAGATGTAACGTCATCATACCAGCCACAATGACTCAGTGTACAGATGTAGAGATACTAATTATGCTATGGTTAAATTAATATCAGCTAGGATAAATGTGACATTAGAACCTTTTTACTCACCTTAAGAAAACCTTTCCTGATAGAAACATGGGGGCTTCCACTGTTAATCCCCTTCTGAAAATGCTAGCTGCCTAACTTCTATGATAGCCCTTTTGGCTTTACTACTTTCTGTGCCCTTTACTATAAGCAATTTTGCAAAATTTGTAAAGTCAAAATAATGGAAAAAAATAAAAAGTAAAGTCAGATTGATCTGTATGTTTTTTTCTGGGTCAGTGACCTGAATTTTCGAAAGTAATGACATGGAGTTCACCCTAATTCACTTTTTAACCACTTCAGCTCCAGAAGGATTTGCCCCCTTCCTGACCAGGCCGATTTTGCTCTATGGCACTACGCCGCTTTGACTGGTTGTGCGATGTTGTACCCAAACAAAATTTATGTCCTTTTCTACCCAGCTTTATTTTGGTGGCATTTGATCACCTCTGCGGTTTTTATTTTTTGCGCTACAAACAAAAAAAGAACAACAATTTAGAAAAAAATACACATTTTGTACTTTTTGCTAAAATAAATATCTCACTGATCTACTGTGCTTCAATTCCAGTTAATTTAGTGAGTGCCAAATCACTTAATTCATAATTGCTCAGTTCACAAATGTCAGTTGCTAGGATTTATCCTTTTGCATTTCTCCACAACAGGGCAGAATTCTTAGGAAGGGCAATAAAGGCAGCTACTCTGAGCCCAGAAGTCCAGGGGGGCACCCCCAGGGTATTAAATTGAGCCCTAGTGGGCTCCTGCTATCTAAGCAATGCAGTCTGGGTCCTAGGGCAATATATGCATGCACAGTTCTATTTATTATTTATAGTTCCCACTGGGAAATAGGGAAAGATTCGTCCCCTTTCTGTGTGTCCTGGTCACATTGTTACATGATCAAATGTCTGCTATTAACTATTTTACCTAAAAAGAAAAAAAAATAGTTTCAGTTTATTACTGGGGCCTAACATTGACTGACTTCATGGCTAAGGTCAACCAAGGTCAAATGCCACCCATAACTAATTAGACTTCCCTCACTGGCCATAAAGGCAGTCTCATTGGACAGTGAAATGGCAGGTATTAAAGAGGAAGTAAACACTGAAAAAAAACAACAACCTGCAAGACAAAGCCATGCTGAGCTATTATTACTAGCATACAAGCTCATTAAGCATTACCTACCTTAGACCAAAGCCCACAAATCCATCCTCCGGCCGCATCCATCTCTCCCGGAGGTCACTTTCGGGTATCGCTGATACGGCATTGTGATTGGCCGGAACGGCGATGACGTCACTCTGTGCATGCGTGCGTGAGCCTTTAAAGACGGCTTTGCCGAGTTTAGCACAGCTATTGTCAGTGCTTTTGCACACCGATGTCTACGGCGCATGCTTACCTGTACTGTAGGTGTAACTTGCAAAAGTAGGTTTACAACCACTTTAACGTCAATGTCAGGAACCAGAAACGAAGTTCAACTTACATAGTTACATAGTAGGTGAGTTTGAAAAAAGAAACAAGTTCTTCAGGTCCAACCTGTGTGTGTGATTATATGTTAGTATTACATTGTATATCCCTGTATGTTGTGTCCGTTCAGGTGCTTATCTAATAGTTTATTTAAACTACCGATACTCCCCGCTGAGACCACCGCCTGCGGAAGGGAATTCCACATTCTTGCCGCTCTTACAGTAAAGAATCCTCTATGCAGTTTAGGGGTAAACCTCTTTTCTTCTAATTTTAATGAGTGGCCACGTATCTTGTTAAACTCCCTTCCATGAAATAGATTTTCCTAATTGTGGGGTCACCAGTATGGTATTTGTAAATTGAAATCATATCTCCTCTCAAGCGTCTCTTCTCCAGAGAGAATGAGTTCAGTGCTCGCAACCTTTTCCTTATAACCAACATCCTACAAACCCTTCGCTTTTTTGCCCTTCTTTTTACTCGCTCCATTTCCAGTACATCCTTCCTGATGACTGGTGCTCAGAACAGGACAGCATACTCTAGGTGCGGCTGAAACAGAGTATTGTAGAGTGGGAGAAGTATTGCTTTATCCATGGAGTTAATCCCCTTTTTATTGCATGCCAAAACTCTGTTTGTCTTGTTAGTAACAGCTTGGCATTGCATGCCACTGCTGAGCCTATCATCTACTAGGACCCACAGGTCCTTCTCCATCCTAGATTTCTCCAGAGGTGTATAGATAACATTCATATTTTTGCCACCCAAATGCCCCCCCAAACTTAATTCGAAGGTGTTAAGAATATACATTTCTGGCTTATAAAGGTAATAACAGGTATCTTTGAATGCCTGTCCTTAGATAGGACATTTTTAAAAAGTGTATGGAATTCCAAGTCACCCTATTCAATTTGGACCTAGTGCAGCTGTACTTTACTGGCACCACTATCTTTGATTCAGAGATAATTTATGCATAAAAGACCAACCCATAAGTGTATTATGCCAACATCAACATTTTTATCTACAGTGCCTTGAAAAAACATTCATACCTCATTGAAATTTTCCAAATTCTATCATGTTACAACCAAAACCTTAAGGCCCCATGCACACGAGAAGCAAATGCAAACACATCTGAACTCATGTTTTCAAAGGCAAAAACCGGCGTTTAAAACGCCAGTTTTTGCCATGAATTTCGCGGCGTTTTGCCGCGTTTTACCGCGTTTTGCCGCGTTTGCGGCTATCAGCGTTTATAGCACAGACATTGTAGACCCTCCCAAAGCTCTGAAAGCTATATATTTTTAAATATGTCTGCCATTTTCAACAGAGAGAGCAGCAGCAGCAGCAGACTTTCATATGCAGACTTGCATACTTTCATTTGATTCTTCTTTTTTGAAATGGATCCCATATTGAATATATGCCAAGAAATTGTCCATACGTTGCTCTTGCTGAGGATTCAACGCCGTCGCAAACTACGCGAGAGATCCGTTGGCAGAGCTCATCACTATTGGACCCATCCGTTGATGGCACAGAGATTTTCAGTTGGCTATTTTACCAATATGTATGTCCAGCTGCGTACTTATCCAGAGAATTTTTTTAAATTTTCGAATTTTTCAAATTCTGAAGTACGAAAATTGAAAAATTTGTAATTCGAAAATTGAAACATTTCGAATTTCCTATTTTCGAAATTTCGAATTTTTCAATTTTCGAAATTTTGAATTTCGAATTTTTCAATTTTCGAAATTTGGAAATTCGAATTTTTCAAATTTCGAATTTTTCAAATTTCGAATTTTCGAATTTTCAGATTGCGAGTTTTTCAATTTTTCAATTTTTCAATTTTCGAAATTTTGAATTTCTAATTTTTCAAATTTGAAAATTGAATAATTCGAATTTCGAAAACTCTAAATTCTAAATTTTTAAATGTTCGAATTTCGATTTTTTTAATTTTTGTATTTCCGAATTTTTGAAAAATTCGAAATTTGAAAAATTCGAATTTGAAAAATTCGAATTTGAAAAATTCGAATTTCGAAATTTCGAAAACTGAAAAATTCGAAAATCGAAATTTCGAAAATTGAATTTTTTTTCTAATTTCAAATTTTTCAATTTTCGTATTTCAGAATTTGAACAATTCGAAATGTGAAAAATTCTAAATTTGAAAATTCGAAATGTCAAAATTTCGAAAATTTGAAAATTCGAAATTCTAAATTTGAAAATTCGAAATGTAAAAATTCGAATTTCGAAAATTTCACAATTCGAAATTCTAAATTTCGAAAATTTAAAAATTCGAAATTTGTAAAATTTAAAAATTCGAAATTTGAAACTTCGAAATTTGAAAAATTCGAAATTTGAAAAATTTCGAAAATGTCGAAATTCGACATTTCGAAAATTCGAAAATTCGAAATTTGAAAAATACGAAAATTGAAAAATTCTAAATTTGATTGTCCACTTGCCATGTCACCTGCCACAAGTTGTGGATTGTCCACTTGCCACGTCACCTGCCACATCACCTGTTCACATCACCTGCCACGTCACCTGCCACAAGTTGTGGATTGTCCACTGGCCACGTCACCTGTCATGTCAACTGGCCACTTCACCTGCCACAAGTTGTGGATTGTCCACGTGCCACGTCACCTGCCACATCACCTGTTCACATCACCTGCCACGTCACCTGCCACAAGTTGTGGATTGTCCACTTGCCACATCACCTGGCCATGTCACCTGCCACAAGTTGTTGATTGTCCACCTGTCATGTCACCTGGCCACGTCACCTGCCACAAGTTGTGGATTGTCCACAATGCAATGCAAGCAATTACAGTTGTTTATTTTTTTTTTTCATCATTTGCCATCATTTTTGAGATTTCTAATGTAAAAAAATAGGTCACCTTTAAAAACGCCTATAAACGAAATCGCGGCAAAACGCCGGTTCCGCGTTTTGCCGCGATTAGCGGCGTTTTGCCGCGATTTGCGGCTGAAACGCGAAAACGCGAAAACGCCAAAAGCTTCTGAACCCAAAATTTTGGGTTTGAAAAAACGGCCCTAAACCCAACTGCTTTAAAACGCCAAAAAACGTGATTGTGTGCATGGACACATAGGATAACATTAAATGTGTTCAGGGGCAGTTGAAAAAAATGCCCAAACGCCTCTGAACTCGAGTTTACCAGCGTCTCGTGTGCATGGGGCCTAAATGTATTTTTTGGGGATTTTATGTGATAGACCAACACAAAGTGGCATATAATTGTGAAATAGAAGGAAAATGATAAATGGTTGCCAATTTTGTATTCAGCCCCCTTTACCAATACACCTAACTAAAATCTAGTGGAACCAATTGCCTTCAGAAGTCACCTAATTAGTAAATAGATAAATGATAGGTAGAGTAGCATAGGTCCTCACACCAAACGCTATACACAATACTAGTAATATATATACTTGCATCAGTTGCATATAATCCCAAATGTGCAAATATGGAAATAAAGTGCAAACATACAAAAGTGCATACAAATTTTGTGCAAATATGCAAATAAAGTGTAATTAAATGGGTTGTAAAGGATTTTTTTTTCTCCTAAATAGCTTCCTTTACCTTAGTGCAGTCCTCCTTCACTTACCTCATCCTTCAATTTTGTGTTTAAATGTCCTTATTTCTTCTGAGAAATCCTCACTTCCTAGTCTTCTGTCTGTAACTCACCACCGTAATGCAAGGCTTTCTTCCTGGTGTGAAGAAAGCCTCTTGAGGGGGGAGGGGCGAGCAGGAGTGACAGGATGCCCACTAACACACAGCTCCTTTCTCTATCTGCAAAGTGGAGAGTGTCCTGACTTGCCTGCTCGCCCCCTCCCCCTCAAGAGGCTTTCTCCACACCAGGAAGAAAGCCTTGCATTACTATGTGGAGTTACAGACAGAAGAACAGGAAGTGAGGATTTCTCAGAAGAAATAAGGACATTTAAAAGCAAAATTGAAGGATGATGTAAGTGAAGGAGGACTGCACTAAGGTAAAGGAAGCTATTTAGGGAAAACTATTATTTCCTTTACAACCCCTTTAAACAATTGTGTGTACAATAACATACTGTAAGTGCAAAAAATAACTCAAATGTTTATACAATAATATATGGACTTCATACCCAAAAAAGTGGGTGTAAGTATATGGTAATAGAAAAAAATTGAAAACCTAATTGTTCATCAAAATTCTATAGTGTTCCAAATAAAAAAAGGTTAGTATTGAAAAATAGTGTTAAAAAAACTATCCGTTATTTTAATGAATTCCCACAAAGTCTTTAAAAAATCAGCAAGTGATCCACCACAGCTTGAGTGCTTCACCACTCCCACTAAATTAAACTCACCAAATAAATCAGCTGGTAAAATTATAAACCAACAAGCAGTCATCAAATGCAATCCTTTCTCCCCATAGGCATCCATCAGAATCTGCTTTCATTAATCAGAACATCAGATGTGGAGAAATGAAAAAGAAGGAAGGCGGCTCTCCATAGTGTAAAAATGTTTCAGCATGCTTTAATTAAAAATATCAACATTTAGTCACATGTTTCAAGTGCCTACACGACACTAGGGAAAACACGCTCAGCTCAGAAAGTCGTTGCCCTCTGGCCCCTTCACGGACTGCGAGCTCTGACCAACATGTGCAATATCTTCAATGTCCTTGCCCCTCCCAACACACTTTTCGTCTAATGACGTCCTCACGGAGTGGCAGGACTCACACTGGGGTGGAGCACTTGGAGATTTTTTGAAGACTGTCAGAATTCATCAAAATAACTGACAGTATTTTTCAACATTATCAAAATGTTTTTTTTGGGAACACTATGGGCCAGATTCTCAGAGGCGTTACGACGGAGTATCTCAGATACCCCGTCGTATCGCCTTTTTTTTGTCCTCGTATCTATGCGAGTGATGCTTAGCATCACTTTTGCATAGATACGCTTCTACATCCGACAAGTGTAAAACCATTACACTTGCGGATCGTAGTTGTAATGACAACTCCGGCCACTAGGTGGCCTTTACGTTGTTTTCGCATTTGCATATGCAAATGAGGTAGTACGCCGATTCCCGATCGCTTTTACGCCGCCCCGTCATCGCGTACGTCGTTTTTGTCTGCGTAAGGTTACCCCAGCTTCTATGTGGAGTAACCTTACGAACTACCGTCGGATGCCGTCGGGTCCCGTCGGATGCCATGTTAAGTATGGCGTCGGGTCAGCGTCGGCTTTTTCCGTCGCTTACGTCGTTTTACTAACTCGTTCGCGAATAGGGACTTGCGTAAATGACGCACACATCGTTTTGACGTCGGTTTCAACGACGCTTCCCGACGTGAGCTGGAGCATGCGCACTGGGCTTTTTCCCCGGCCGGTGCATGCGCAGTTTGTTCGACGCGGGGCACGCTTAATTTAAATACAAGCCGCCCCATTTGAATTGCGCGGGTTTACGCTTGGCGATTTACGAGACGCCGGCGAAAACTACGGAAATATATGAGAATCTGGCCCTATATCATTTTGATGAACACTATTAGTTTTTCATGTTTTTTCTATCATCTATATATATATATATATTGTGTATAGAGTTTGGTGTGAGGACTTGCACTGCTCTACCTACCATTTATCTTGTTTATTGACACCATCAATGATTACAACAGCAGCAGTCAATTAGATTATTTTAGGCACACCCACCTGTGGCACTGTTATCTGGTTATATTGTTTGTAATTAGTAAATAGAGTCCACCTGTGTGTAATTTAATCTCAGTATAAATACAGCTGTTCTGTGAAGCCCTCAGAGGTTTGTTAGAGAACCTTAGGGAACAAACAGCGTCACGATGGCCAAGGAACACACCAGACAGGTCGGGGATAAAGTTGTGGAGAAGTTTAAAGCAGGATTAGGTTATAAAAAAAATCCTAAGCTTTGAACATCTCACGGAGCACTGTTGGAAAGAGTATGGCACAATTGCAAACCTACCAAAACATGGCCGTCCACCTAAGCTGACAGACCGGGCAAGGAGAACATTAATCAGAGAAGCAGCCGAGAGGCCTGGGAGCCCCGATAGTGACGTCATCGCGCTTTTCCTTCTGAAATGGTGGGGAGACGAATAACACAGGAAATAGGGAGAAGCAAATATATCTCATATGATATAACTGCTGAATACCACACTTCATTCTTGTAAGTGCAAACTATTCTTTTATTAAATTATTTGAATTGATATTCTGCACTATGGGAGCCTTTGTTTTTTATTTTTGAGCAACATTAGAACACTAGCTGCTGTTCTGGATACCATATTGGTTTTGGAGAGACCGTATTTCTCTGTGCTGGGTGAGACTGTTACCCGCAGTCATGGCTTTTTGGTAAGCAGGCTACCTTTCACTTGGGTGTCGACCTGAATGCACATTTGATTTTTGGGAAGATTGGTGTCACCAACTGTTTTTCCTGCAATTCATCTTTATTTGTTTGGAGGTTAACTCTTTACCGACTTTTATAGATCAAGAGCTGAATGGGACTCTGCCTTAGTTTTGTTTTGCTCCTAAAAAAAATATATATATACTGTGGGTATGGAGTTGGGTGTATGGGATGTACTGTGTTTTATTTTGTTTGTTTATTTTTATTTTTTTATGGTTGAACTGGATGGACTAACTATGTAACTATGTAACTATATATATAAAAATAAAAAAAATGTTTTTTATTTTTTTCAATGATTGTATTATTCACTAATTCACTAATATGTTTAGCACTGCACTCACTTTGTAATATTATATGATGTGTAAACTTCTTCCACATTTTCCCTTAGTGAATTAAATGAAGTAGTTGGCAGGATGACCTGTTATTTCGAAATGTATACTGTATATTTTAAATGACCTTAATTTAACATTTTAACAGAGAGATCAGAAAATCACTCACAACTTACGTTAAATTTCTATCATAGATCTTTGTCTTTCTGATTCAATTTTCCTTATTTGGTCCATTAACACTTTGTATCGCTAGTAAATAACAGATGTGCTTTATGCGGATTTAACATCAAAGGCAAATGAGTCATAAAACACATTTTTCACTTAGAGTGGCTGCTTCTGTAAAACTGTCCTCTGTGTGCATTATCCCCTCCCTGCCCAAAGCATTCTTCATTGTCTGATGAGCAAAGATGAAATGCCATCTACAGAGTTTCCTATAAGAAATGCATCTGTAACCCAAACAATTTTTCTATTAACTGTTTTCAACTCGTATCAGTTGTCCACGTCCTTATAATAAAAAAACATGATTGTTCAAGGCATCTAATGCGATGAAAATATGTGAAATAACATAGTTGCTAATGTCAGCAAAACAATAAGAGGCATAGCAACAGATTTATTAGGTTTACTATGTTCCAGTGTATAACTTTCACGAGCGATGCCATTCAGCTTCCAGCTGTAACGATCTCTCTATACACATTGCTGACGCGCTAGTACAAATGAATCACCATTAATAAAGTCACTACAAGCCATCCCACTCCTGTTTTTTTTCCATCGCCCATTTATTGTAGCCCATGAATTCCTTGCTGCTTTTTTTTTCCAATTCTCTTATCAAACATTTACCATGAAAAATGACTTCCTGCAGAACACCCATTAGCCACCACTGTCGATGCTAATGGCCAAACAGCAAGGATGGGAGATAGCAGATTACAGTGAGTCACAAAATGTATTTAGCTTGAGCTTCCTGCTCACACTGGTGCGTCAGTAGAGGAGCACTAGTTCCCTAACAACCAGGAGTAGTCAAAGAGAAAAGCAACTGATCAAACTATATATAGACAGTCTTTTAAAAAGATTAAAACATCTCTGCATAAATAAATAATTGTTATGCATCATTTGCATTATTCCAGTATGTATTTTTTTTATAACATGTGAATACATGTATATATGTGTGCTTATATGTATTCAATATATATATATATATATATATAGCACCCCCTTACTTTCTGTAGGGGCGTTACGCTAAAGTTAGTGGGGAATGGGAGAGATATGTGGCTCCCATTTGCAATTTGTCAAATGTAGGCTGCTCTCCTTCCCAGAACTGTCCTGTGGGTCGGTCTGCGCTCCAGGGGTGTGTTTCCACCCCTGGGCGGCAGCTGGCGATAGAGGGGTTCTGGCGGAACTCGCTTTCCTCAGCAGCCAATCAGAGGGGTTGGTTCCCTCGCTAAGGCATGCTGAGGGAGGCTATATCTGGGGCAGTCGCCTTGGCCCCCGTTTTTGCTTTCTGCTTCCTCGCAGCCGTGGCCTATCTAGTCGGAGTTGCGCACCATGCAGAGCTCTACTCTGACATAGAGAGGGATCCCAGTAGCTGCTGGGTCCCAAATCTTTTCTGAAAGGATCCCAGGCTTGGAGCTGTATGGTGGGGGATCGGCTTGAGGAGAACCCGGAGGCAGGTGATCCAATAGGGCTTGAACGAACCATCGGGGATCCAGTGACTTAAACTAAATATATTGGGAGGACTCGCTCATTTCAATTTCACGCTCACTTAAGTACTAGGCCTGTGGCAGAGGCCCGAGCCAGGCCTGTGGCAGAGGTCTGGTCCTCCCAACATTTGCAAGCGACGTTCTGGCTGCCAGGCCTGTGGCAGGGGTCTGTCTGGGGGCACTTTACCCATTCCAACTGGAGTGGCGACGAACTGAGTTCATCATTGCTGAGAGCAAGACTGCTCCCTTCTTTCTTCATATCCAAGGCCTGATACTCAAGCTCTCTCTCTCTCCCTGCTCATCAACCTTTCCTGTACCATGTTGATGAAGGCCATGTTGGGCCTTGGAATAAAGCATTGAAGAAAACCCAACTAAAGACTGGATATTCGCTCTCTTCCTCAACTCACAAGTATCACCCCTAGACACCTGCCAGGTAACACAACAAGCCGATCCCATTTGTACTCAGCGGCTTCTGAATGGGGTAGCGCTATATATATATATATATATATATATATATATATATATATATATATATATACTGTATATATGTATATGTAGCGCCCCCTTACTTTCAGTATGGGCACTAGACTAAAGTTAGTGGGGAGTGAGAGAGTTAGGTTGCTCTCACTTTCAATTCTGTTAGATTGAGTTGCTGTTAATTTTGGAACTGTCCTGTGGGTCAGTCTGCGCTCCGGGGGTGTTGGTCCCACCCCCAGACAACAGGTGGCGCCAGAGGGGTTCTAACAGAGCCGTTTTTCCCCAGCAGCCAATTGGAGGAGATTTTCCCTCGCGGGGCATTCTGGGGAGGGGTATATCTGTGGCAGACGGCATTTTCCTAAGTTCGTCACGGGTTCCAGGTCCCAGGTGCGGCACCCACCTTTAGGGTGTGCGCATCCATTGGGCCCCGGCGTCATGGCTTTCCAGGCCGGGGGCCTGCATGTTACGCAGAGTTCTGAGCGGATGCTGAAAGGGGTCTCAGTGACTTACTGAGTGAGTGAGTGAGTGAGTGAGTGAGGAACTTATATAGTGCAGCACATGCGAACTAAATCGCCTCTGGGCACTCGTTGTTCCTGTCTCTTTTGATATCAAAAGAGATGAGTTTTGATCTTTCTTCTGAAGGCCAAGTGGTTCTCCTCCAACCTAATGCTGGTTTGTAAAGCGTTCCATAGTCTGAGACCTGGGTCCCCAATCATTCTACGGGTATATCTAAACTGTTGATTGGCGACCTTAACTAAAATTTACTAGGAGGATCTGCTCATCTAATCAGAGACTATAAAGTACTAAGCCTGTGGCAGAGGCATCCTTAGAGCCAGGTTCGTGGCAGGGACCTGTTACCTCCCAGCAACTCAAAGTGACACTTCGGCTGCCAGGGGCACTTCACCCACTCTGGATAGAGTGGCAACGAACGGTGATTATTTCCACTGAAAGCAGGCTTGCTTTCATGTTTATCCAAGCCTGATACTGCAAGGTTCATTTACTTCATCAACCTGTCCTGTCTACCTCCTGTTGATGTTGGTCATCTTTGAATAAAGCATTAGAAAAAAACGTCAACCTTCAGCTTAAACATTCTTTTACTGCTCTCACAGTGGCTACAATCAATTTCCCTAGACTCGTCAAAGGTAACTTAAAATAGGCCGATCCCACATCTAACCTGCGGCTCTTGAGGGAGTATCGCTACATATATATATATATATATATATATATATATATATATATATATATATATATATATATACACACACAAAGGGCCAGATTCTCGTAGAATCCGCGGCGGCGTAGCGTAAGCCATTTACACTATGCCGCCGCAACTTACTGGAGCAAGTGCCGTATTCTCAAAGCACTTGCGCATGCGCCGGCCGTAAAAATAGCCCAGTGCGCATGCTCCAACTCACGTCGGAAAACGTCAATGAAGCCGACGTGAGCGTCATTTACGCGAATCCCTATTCGCGAACAACTTAGGAAAACTACGTAAACGACGGAAAATGACGACGCTGTCCCGAGGCCATACTTAACATGGAGTGCGCATGCTCCAACTCACGTCGGAAAACGTCAATGAAGCCGACGTGAGCGTCATTTACGCGAATCCCTATTCGCGAACAACTTAGGAAAACTACGTAAACGACGGAAAATGACAACGCTGTCCCGAGGCCATACTTAACATGGAATACGACGGACCTTCGTAAACGTACCCCTCATATAGCAGGGGTAAGTTTACGCTTACGGAAATGATGTAAACGACGACGAGGCGGCGCAAAAACTTTCGGGAATCGGCGTATCAGGCTCATTTGCATAGTCAAATGAGAAATCGACGTAAACGCCACCTAGCGGCCGGCGTAACATTACATTTAAGATCCGACGGTGTAAGATTATTACGCCAGTCGGATCTTAGCGTAAATCCGGCGTATCATGTTTTCTGAATAGAAAACAATGATACGCTGGCGGGAAGTTCAAATTACTTTTGAGAATCTGGCCCACAGTGTATATATATATATATACATATATATATGTTTTAACAAAATACATTAAAAGAAAAATACAGGAATAAAAAATGAAAATAAACTGACATACCTAGCTGCAGCTGTCCCTCACCAGCTCTATACCGTAAACTAGTACTCTAGACCCCCCTGAGCACAGAGTCACTGCTCAGTGCTCTGCCTCTTCAGCATCACAGTAGGGTCTGGGTCACAGGAGTCCAGGACTAAGTGCAGTTGTGTGACCTACAGGGATAGTATGGACAATAGGACTTTTGCTTTTCCCTCATTTCCTGTTCCTCCCTCAAAACCGTTGGTTGTCGTATCACATTTTGTACTGGAGATAATGGTTACTGAGACCAATAGTGGAGGCTAATCTCCCCATTAAGCCTGGTACACACTAGAAGTTTTTTTTTTTTTCTTTAAGCCCAGAGGATTGAAAAAAAAACCTGTCAGCTCCGGTCAGAACCAACTATGTGAAGTTAGCGCATCGTTCCCCACTGCTGAGTTGTTGTGTTATGACAAGTGCCCCTCCCCTGCCAGAAGACTCCAATTATCGTTCTCTGCGATTGGCTGAGAGTGTTAATCGGGAGTTGGTCACCTGACTTCTGTAGGACAGACCGAAGCACACACGAGCAAAATGTTGCCTGTTTTTTATGAACTGACCGATGTCTTCCGACATTCCACCTGTGTTTACTAGGCTTTAGGGACAACAAAAATATGATAGAGGTTCTATCTGAAGCAGCCCACAGATTATTCCGTTTTTTTTAATCAAACACCAGGTTTAGCCTGCAGCTCTGATCGAGAAGCATTTATCCAATAGGCTTGTTGTACAGAAGTCGACGGTTAATGATCATTTTGCTACAATGTAAAGTAGTGAGTGTGCAGCTTGTATAACAGTGCAAATTTGGTGTCCCCTCAAAATAACTCAACACACAGCTATTAATATCTAAACCGCTGGCAACAAAAGTGAGTACACACCAAAGTGAAAATTTCCAAATTGGGCCCAATTAGCCATTTTACCTTCCCGGTGTCATGTGACTTGTTAGTGTTACAAGGTCTCAGGTGTGAATAGGGAGCAGGTGTGTTAAATGTGGTATTATCGCTCTCACTCGCTCATATTGGTCACTGGAAGTTCAACATAGCACCTCGTGACAAAGAACTCTCTGAGTAGCTGAAAAAAAGAATTGTTGCTCTACATAAAGATGGCTTAGGCTATAAGAAGATTACCAAGACCCTGAAACTGAGTTACAGCACCGTGGCAAAAACCATACAGCGGTTTAACAGGTCAGGTTCCACTCAGAACAGGCCTCGCCATGATTGACCAAAGAAGTTGAGTGCTGTCAGAATTCCTGCAGAGGTTGAGGAGGTGGAGGGGTCAGTCTGTCAGTGCTTAGACCATACACTGCACACTGCATCAAATTGGTCTGCATGACTGTCGTCCCAAAAGGAAGCCTCTTCTAAGGATGATGCACAAGAAAGCCTGCAAACAGTCTGCTAGAGACAAGCAGGCTAAGGACATGGATACTGGAACCATGTCCTGTGGTCTGATGAGACCAAGATAAACGTATTTGGTTCAGATGGTGTGAAGTGTGTGTGGAAGCAACCAGGTGAGGAATACAAACACAACTGTGCTTTGCTTACAGTCAAGCATGGTGGTGTCATAGTCTGGGGCTGCATGAGTGCTACAGACATAATGAAGCAGAGCATGATCCCCTCCCTTTGGAGACTAGGCCCCATGGCAGTATTCAAAAATGATAATGACCCCAAACACACCTCTAAGCCCGTGTACACACGATCGGTCAAAACCAATGAAAGCGGACTGAAGGACCGTTTCATCGGTCCAAACCGATCGTGTGTGGGCACCATCGGTCAGTTATCCCTCGGTCAAAAAAAAGAGAACTTGCTTTAAAATTTGACTGATGGACGCCTGACCGATGGGTCAAAACCGATCGTTAGTATGCAAAAGCATCGGTTAAAAAGCCGCGCATGCTCAGGGGCAAGTCAACGCATGCTTGGAAGCATCGAACTTCATTTTTTTCAGCACTTCGTTGTGTTAAAACACATAAACGTCACCGCGTTCTAACACGATCGTTTTTTTAACCGATGGTGTGTAGGCACATCAGACCATCAGTCAGCTTCATCGGTTAATCGATGAAAGCAGTCCTTCGGACCGTTCTCATCGGATGGACTGATCGTGTGTACGTGGCCTAAGATGCCCACTGTCATGCTAAAGAAGAAGCCAAGGGTAAAGGTGATGAACTGGCCAAGTATGTCTCCAGACCTAAATCCTATTGAGCATCTGTGGGGCATCCTCAAATGGAAGGTGGAGGAGCGCAAGGTCTCTAACATCCACCAGCTCCGTGATGGAGGAGTGGAATAGTGAAAGAGGACTCCAGTGGCAACCTGTGGAGCACTGGTGAACTCCATGCCCAAGAGGGTTAGGGCAGTGCTGAAAAATAATGGTGTAGAGCAGGAGTCTCCAAACTACGGCCCTCCAGGTGTTCAGGAACTACAATTCCCATTATGCCTAGTCATGTCTACGAATGTCAGAGTTTTACAATGCCTCATGGGAAGTGTAGTTCCACAGCAGCTGGAGGGCCGTAGTTTGGAGATCCCTGGTGTAGAGGGTTCTTTACTGTAAGAGTGGCAAGGATGTGGAATTCCCTTCCACAGGCAGTGGTCTCAGCAGAGAGTATCGATAGTTTAAATAAACTATTAGATAAGCACCTGAACGACCACAACATACAGGAATATACAATCTAATACTGACATTTAATCACACACATAGGTTGGACTTGATAGACTTGTGTCTTTTCTCAACCTCACCTACTATGTAACTATGTAACTTTTGTGTTTGTTTATTTATCATAAGCTGAGCTCAAAGCTCTACAACTTTTTCTATGTACACAAAATGCCTATTTCTCTCAAATATTGTTAACAAAGCTGTCTAAATCTGTGTTAGTAAGGCCCCTTTCACATTGAGGAGTTTTTCAGGCGGTACAGCGCTAAAAATATCGCTGCTATACCGCCTGAAAAACTCCTGCCAAGCAACCTCAATGTGAGGGCTTTCACACTGAGGCGATGCGCTGGCGGGAGAGAAAAAAATCTGCTGTCAGCAGCATCTTTGGAGCGGTGAGAGGAGAGGCGTGTATACCGCTCCTTCACCACCCCTTCCCATTGAAAACAATGGAAAACCGCGGCAATACCGCCCGCAATGTGCCTCTATAGAGGTGCATTGCGGGCGGTATTAACCCTTTCACGGCCGCTAGTGAGGGTAAATACCGCACCGCTAGCGGCCGCAACTCGCGGCAAATCCGACGGTATAGCGCCGCTATTTTTAGCTATACCGCCAGCGCGGCTCCCGCCCCAGTCTGAAAGGGGCCTAAGTACGTCTCCTTTGCCGAGATAATCCATCCACCTCACATATCAAGATGCTGATTAGACAGCATGATTATTGCACAGATTCCTTAGGCTGGCAACAAGAAAAGGTCACTCTAATATGTGCAGTTTTACTGTATTGGGGGAGGGGGGTCCAAAAACCAGTCAGTATCTGGTGAGACCACCATTTGCCTCACACAGTGCAGCACATCTCCTTCTCATAGAGTTGATCAGGTTGTTGATTGTGGAATGTTGGCCCATTCCTCTTCAATGGCTGTGCGAAGTTGCTGGATATTGCCAGGAACTGGAATACGCTGTTATATACGCCGATCCTGAGCATCCCAATGCTCAATGGGTGACATGTCCACTGAGTATGCTGGCAATGCAAGAATTAGGATGTTTCCAGCTTCCAGGAATTGTGCATAGATCCTTGCAATATGGGGGGATGGTTGTGATTGAATGGCAAAACAATGGGCCTCAGGATCCCGTCACAGTAGCTCTGTGCATTAAAAATGCCATGAATAAAAGCAATGTAAACACACAGCTCCCGGTCCTGTCAAAGTGTCCCCGCATCCAATTTGCATGACAGAAGATTGTGACTGGTTCTCTATGGAGGCGGTTCTCATACAGTATCGCCATTGGACGTCATGTAACTCAGAAGTGGAGTGACCAATAGGGGATGGAGCAAAGTACCGGTGGGGAACAGTGCCAATAGGATAGGGAGTAATGCAGTGAAAACTGCACTTTTTATTTCTGTAGATGTTAGGGATTTTAGGGGAAAACTTTATTTTAGAAGCTGCAGTTGTTTTTTTAACCCTCTAGTTATATGAGGTGGCATCTATAGGCTGTAGAACCATGGTGCATGGGAAGCGAGTATGACCCTGTAAATAGTATGAGTCATCATTTCAGATTCATGATGAATACAATTGGTCTGTTTTGGTCTTTGATGAATATAAATATCTACAGAATGTAAAGAGTTTCAAATAATTTGTTATTTATCAGGATGCTAGCCAGCCAGAGAATGCAGGTTAAAAATAATTATGAATAACAAAATGCTCATTTGTTCAACAAAATTCCATTTAAACTTGCTCATCCATAAAAATAAAATTCAGAGTTCAGATTTCCTACATTGATTTATATTAGGAAGGGCATCTGTACAAAATCTGTTAAGGTTGGTAAAAAGCTGAGTTTTCTTGGGTATCGGGTCTCACTGTTTACACTGTGGTTCTGCAGCCAGTGCAAACATTTGTATATATTTATGTATACAGCCAATTGGGACAAATATGAACGCGGTAGTGTAGTAAGTCACTAGACCATAGTAGCCTCTTTCTTTCTGTTTTTTTTTTAGCTGGAATAAAATAGATAAACAGACTTAGTCAAAAAGAAAACATAAATATTTTTTCATCTAGTAGCATCACTAAACCAAGATAATTGTATATAAATTTGTATATTTATGTACATTCTATAGAGATTATACTCAGAGAATGCTACAGGACCTATAGTGAATTGATTTGCATGTATTTTGTTAATGAAAGCCTTAAAGTGGAACTGTAGTCATTGTTTATTTTTTTTAATCTTCTGCCATTGTTGTTTTAACTTTGGATAGTAAAAAATGTTTTTCTGCCAGTAAATATGTTATACAGCCAACATCCAATTTCTTGTAAAAATCCTAGGCTCGTGCCATCACACACGACTCTCTTTCTCACTTTTGTGAGAGTTTGCCAGGAAGGGAGGGGGGATAAGTCATAAGAGGGTCAATGAGAGTTGCAGAGCTAGAGGTGTGTGTCTGTGTAAATCCATAAAGTGAACAGGCAGCAGCTTCAGCTGCCCACAGTTAAGATGGCCACAGCCAGACTCAGTGGAGGGAGATTTCTGCAGCATATTTGGCAAGTACAGAATCATAGTATATATAAAATAATATGCAAAGTGGTTTGAGGGAATCTTCAGAATGGCAAAGATGTTTTTATTAAAAATTATATGAGCAGACTGCAGTTCCTCTCTAATGAACAGAGCATTCAAAAAGGCATATGATGCACTTATTTATGTATAGAGTTTAGGTGTTAAAAACACAGCTCCCGCACTGAGTTGCAGTTTGGCTGTGTATTCCATTCCCACAAATGTTTACTTTTTTTTGTCAAGTGTCAGCAGCTAGTAAATTTCAAGTGCTGTAGAAGGCTTGGTGGTGTGCTGCAACGTCATTAAAGATATTATATGGTTATGGTGACAACCATAAAGCCTAGTACACGGGCCAAATGTCGGGTGGCATCGACTGGTTCAATAGAAGCTGGTTCGTCGCTCTCTATGATCTGTCCTGTTTGTAAGTATTACGAAACTGTTTATCTTATATAAAGTATGTGACTATATTTGTAAATTGTTACAAATTAAACTCTGTGTTTATTCCTGTACAGGGTTTAGAACTGTATTTTAACCCTTCATGTTCCTGAAGAAGCGCTACTAAACACGAAACATGTTGATCATGCTCTAATGTGAGCCCAATCATCCCCTTCAACTACAGCCTTGTGTTTACTATCAGTGTTCTGGTGATGCTATTTACTATGCTGAATAATTGTTATCGAGAGTACTATGGGGGCTCCCTACCTATATTTGGGAGGGTGTGTACACTCATAAGGCCATTCTAGATATGCTTTATTTGTTTTTTTATGATTTTGTCAATAAAATACCATGTTTACGTATATACTTCTGTTCTTCAATGTTGATATGGTGCCCATAAAGTCCCATCTTTCTGTGATTGCAATTTTTCTCCTGTCTCTTTTTTGGACACAACCCAAAATTTGGGATTTTCTTTTACTTTCGTTTTTTAATGTTAATGGTAAACATGACAAACAGGGAGGGTGAATCCCCTTAATGGGGACACAGACATCAATTCGACACTGCGCTACTTTAACTGGCCATTGGGTGGTTATGCAACGCTGTACCCAAATAAAATTAATATAATTTTTTCACACAAATAAAGCTTTATTATGGCGGTATTTGATCATTTTGATAATTTTATTACATAAGCAAAAAAAAGACTGAAAATGTTGAAAAAAAATACAGTGGGCCAGATTCACAAAGCACTTACGCTGGAGTATCAGGAGCTGCACCAGCGCAATTGGAAATATGTGCCTTCGTATCGTTGCGCCCTATCCACAAAATGATATGCGCCAGAAATCAATTTTTTTACGAGCGGCGTAATTTCGATAGACCGGCGCATCGCGCGTGCAGAAGAAGGGCTAGACACACCATTGATTTGCTAGGCAAATATGCAAATGAGGGAGTTACGGCGATCCACAAAAGTAAGTTGGTGCAGCGCAGGCTACGCACTGTGCGCATCAGCTGCACGTCCTGTCTAAAATTAGGCAATATAAAAGCTTGCTTAAAATTAGACAATCCGTCTACATGTCATCTAAAGCAACACTGTTAGGGACGAGTTGAGCAGCCACACTTGCAGGACAACAATCTGTATGCCAACATGCCAGGGGCATCCTTGCTCATAGCTATACTACTGACTTTAGATGAGCGCAGAAGGTGGAGGGCACGGAGGAGGGCACAGAAGAGGATATATCGCACACACATAGACTTCTTTGGCATGAGTGATTCTGAGGTGTCTCGTATCTTCAGATTCACCCCTGCTGCCATCCTGGAATTAACCACAACCCTGCAGGAGGACATCACCAGCCCAACACACCGCTCACATGCAGTGCAGCCACTGGTCAAGGTCCTGGCAACACTCCATTTCTTTGCCAGTGGCTCTTTTCAAAGAACAAGTGGAGTGGTGGCTGGGATGTCACAATCCTCCATGGGCAGATGTGTACACCAGGTTATCCCTGCAATCCTCAGACGCATGGCCAACAAAATCATCAAACCCACCCAGGAGGACCTGCGGCAGAAGGCAATGACAGATTTCTACAGAATTGACAGATTCACACGCACCGTGGGGGCCATTGATTGCACACATGTGGCACTCCAGCCCCCCCGTGAGACAGAGCACATATACCGCAATCGGAAGCACTGGCATTCCATCAACGTACAGGTAATAGTCGATGCCAAATGCCTCATATGGCACGTCCGTGCCAAACCCCCCCGGATCCAGCCATGACAGCTACATACACAATCAGAGCCCCATCCCAATGAAATTCGATCAGAACATGTATGGGGACACCTGGCTGGTTGGTGAGTGACATGGGTGGCAGGCATGACTGTCCCCCCCCATGATGCAGAAATCACAAGGGGCACATGCACTACTAACATCCTCCTGTCTTTTCCCTTCTAGGTGACTCTGCATATGCACTGGGACCCCATCTCATGACTCCTATCCGGAACCCCCAAACCCCAGGAAAGGAAAGATACAATGAAGCACACGCCAAAACCCGTGCAGTCGTGGAGCGCACCTTTGGCCTCCTGAAGTCACGTTTCCGATGCCTGGATAAGTCTGGGGGTACCCTGTTGTATTCCCCCAAATTTGTATGTCAGATCATCGGTGCATGTTGCATGCTGCACAACTTTGCAGTGAGAAAGGGCCTGGAGATTGACATATGTGATGACCTGACCCCCGAACCAGACAATCCCCCCCTAACCGAGTCTACCCCGTCTTCTGAGGGAAGAGCAGCCAGGAGACAGCTCACATTAGGCATCTTTGCACGTTAAACACACACATTAATCATGGCACAATGAGAATGCATGCATACACACCACTGTGGTCCCTAGCACAGACACATCAGATCCTCATCAAATTGGATTGGCACAAGCCCACCATGCAGGACTTGTGAGCAGCAACGCCACGCCAAGGCTCCAATTATGTCACTGTACATTCATACACCATTCACACGGACCTGGGGATCACTTTTTCCTGGTCCTGGGGAACCCTTCTCCACCACAAATGAGGGTGACACCCCTTTTCCGACAGGAATGTCACCCCCACAATCAGAAATTATTCACAACCCAAAAAAAATTAAAAATGGCCAGCACCCAAAAAAATTACCAGCAAAAAAAAAAAAATCAGTTAAAAAAAAATATATATATATCGCCGCTGGCGTTATCCATGCCTGGGGCGTCACAAACGGACAAACGCGAACACACAACAGAACAAAAGCACCTTGCTGTATAGGGAGGGATACAAAGGGATGTACTTTTGCAAAGGAAGTGCGTTTGACTCTGTCTATTTAATCTCTCTGCGTAGCTCACTAAGTTGACCGGGCCAAGTTCCAATCTTACTGATTGCGCCGTTCCCGAGTTCTGAGCATGCGCAGAGAGGTGCTGACCATGGTCTGCTTCATGTGCGCATGTGCAATCCAACCGGCCCTACATTTGCATGGGGTCACGGCTCATTTCAATGTAACACGCACACGTCCTTCCCAATTTGAATTACTCCCCCTTTACGCCTCGGAAATTACGTTGCACCGGCGCAAAATTCTGTGCAAATACTACAAGGATACGGTAATTACGCCTCTACATTGCGCCGGTCTAACGTTATTGTGTTTATTGTTATTCTGTTTAGATTGTTGGATGTATTAAAATACCAATGGCTCCTGAAGAAGTAGATTAAGTCCAGGAAATGCTTCCAGCCTTGAGATCATGACTTTTAGATATGATACACTTAATTGTTACAATGTTTTTTTTTTATAATTTTGTACTGTAATGTTATAATGTTTTTTATGTGAAATGATGATGTTGCTACAAAGATTTTATAAACAGGAATGAATATCATATAGACAACATGTTGTGCATCAAAAGTTCCATTTGACTATGTGTTGCCCCCTTAGATGATGCACTAACTTTTAGAGATGTGGCACTAACCTTTTTTCTTGTTTAATATTTTTATTGAGTTTTGCATAAGAAAACAAGTTACAAATGCAGTATAAAGAATGCAAATATGGGATAAAGATCATAACAATATGGACTGAAATATCGGTAGAGTTTGGTGCTCAAATGCATGTTCATATTTATCAGATAAATACCCGAAAAAACGCAAATGTCAGATATAAGGGACTAAAGAAAATAATAAAAAAAAGGACTATACCTTATATCAGGCTTAGCGTGCCTCCGGACCACCCATCCACCCCTAATGGGTTCAACGACTCTAACCTTTTTTAAATTCCTTTGGCCCCTGGTACTTGAGTTGGCCATTGAGATGCCTACTGATAGAACAGATACGCAGCCCAATGCCTTGGTTTTGTCAGCTTGCAATAGAATGTGTTGTAACTGACAGGGTCGCCATGTAACAAACTTTGTAACAGATTCACAAAAAAATATTTGCTTAGCAAACTTACATACAGTAAAGCCCTGTACACACGATCGATCCATCCGATGAGAACGGTCTGATGGATCGCTTTCATCGGTTAACCGATGAAGCTGGTCAGTCGTGCCTAAACACCCTCAGTTAAAAAAACTATTGTGTCAGAACGCGGTGACGTAAAACACAACGACGTGCAGAAAAAAATGAAGTTCAATGCTTCCAAGCATGCATCAACTTGATTCTGAGCATGCGTGGATTTTTAACCGATAGTCGTGCCTACAAACGATTGTTTTTTTGCTATCGGTTAGGTATCCATCGGTTAAATTTAAAACAAGCTTGCTTTTTTTTAACCGATGAATAAATAACCAATGGCGCCCACACATGATCGGGTTGGACCGATGAAAACGGTCCATCAGACTGTTCTCATCGCTTTAACCGATCGCGTGTATGCGGCCTAAGGTCCCTTTCACACTTGTATGACTTCAAAGTCGCGCGATTTTACCGCGATTTTGCCGCGATTCATTGAAAATCATGGAGAATAACTTGTCATACGATTTTGCAGTACAAAATCGTGAGAAAAGATATGTGCCAAACATAGTGCAAAATAGATTTAGTCCCATTTCACACTTATACGACTTGTCTCACGATTTTGGACTGCAAATCGTAAGTCATTTTCCATTATTTTCAAAGACTACCATTCATATTGGCACGATTTTAAGTAGTGCCGACTTCAAAGTAGTCCTTGCACTACTTTGGTCCGATTTTGATGCCACTTACACAGGCATTCATTGAAATCGCGGCCGCGAATCGCGGCAAAATCGTGGTAAAATCAGGCGACTTTGAAGTCGTACAAGTGTGAAAGGGACCTTAGGGTTTACAGACATTAAGAGGTCTTTTTAAAAATGGTTTGCTTTGTGAATGTCTCATCATTCATGCAAATGTAATAAATAATACCTGCAATGTTTGGAAAATGTGTGTAATGTGTGATGGGGGACATCTCTGTAATATATAGAAAGTTCTGCAGCAGCATTGACATTTACATATACTGTATATTATAGTAAGGAAAAAATTGTTGGCAAACAGCATTTCATTCCTGGCTTCTTTAAAAAAAAAAAAAACAGCACAGAGATCCCAGCAAGTTATGTTTTATGGGGCTACTTTAGAGGGGCCTGTGTGCTTTTTAAAAAATACAAATTTATGTCACTTCCTACCGCAAGATTTATAAAAAGAAATGTATAGGGTCCTGTCAAAATACAAATATGTTTATATCTTTATGGGGGTACATGCAAAAAAAAAAAAAAACAACGAAAAAAATTCCTAAGCTTCCCTAAGGAATCCATACTAGACCCTACAGGTCTGGTATGCATTTTAAGGGGTATCTCTGCACAAAAAATAAATAAATAAATGTGTGACCCTTGATCCAATTATGCAGCCTGGCTAACCAGGGCAGGGGAGGAACGAGTGTGCCAACCCCCTTCTGGATCATAACAGGCCATGCGCACCCTCAACATGGAAGAGTGGATCCATCCGTCATCAATCACAATACCCACCACAAAAACAGCCCGGTGCACATGACCGATCCTGATGGTGCCACTATCTGAATGACAGCTCCCCTAGCTGCCATCTGCTTAATAAGCAAAGAAGCGAGAAAGATTTGTGCTCATATATGATCATGGCCATGCAGCCATATTTAGGCAATAATCTATTCACCCGATCTCTACCCATTTTCTTATGTGTCCAGAGATTCTAGACATGTAAGAGAATGGGCTAGGTGAGCTAGCATTGCTGCTACTTTAGCAACCATTGACAGCCATTGAACTTCCGTTCGGACCCAACACTGAGCTCATATTATTTCACAATAGTGTTAGGCTATTTTCTCTATGGTGAATGTTTTTTACTCTTATTGTCAAATGTTCTAGGAGCAATTTGTCTCTTTGGGATGAATGTTAGGGAATGTTGTATTCCTTTGACAAAAAGCAACAAGGAATGCTTCTACTTCTGCTACTTAATGCTGACTTCGGTTCACTGAATTTCCTACATTGCCATTGCATTTTCCTTTTTTATAAAGGAAACTTTTCATAAGAGAAATCTAGAGGCAGGCTGCAATTGCTGATATCTCCTTCTGGTAATGCTTATGGTGATGCTTCTCTGCCTTGAGTCATTAAAGGATCACTAAAGGAAAAAAAAATGTTTTGCTGAAATGACTGTTTACAGGGTATAGAGACATAAAAGTTAACTGATTCCTTTTAAAAATGATTAAAAATAGATGAAAATCAATCATATAATATGTCTCTAGTTTCACTTTGGTTTTTAAACTGGTTTTGTGTTTATGTGAAGTAGAGAGAGAGACAGAACAAAAACAAACAAATCCAGGGCAGTGTTTTGTTTTTAAATTGAATCTCAGGGCAGTGTTTTGTTTTTAAAATGAATCTGATTGGTTCTGAGGAGTTTTAGACACACAGCTTGGACCACAGTGAAAAGCTGCCATGAGATTTTTCATAGGGAGCCAGACAAGCAGGAAGTGTGGAGATCAGAGCAGAATTACAGTAACTTCAAAGCAAAAAAAGAACAATGAGAACATGAAAACAGTACTGCATTAAGGTAAAGGAAGCTATTTAGCTAAAAAAAAAAATTCCTTTAGTGATCCTTTAACTCAGTGGATGTTTGACTTTCCTGATCTGTATACTTGTTCAAGCTTTAAAATTTAGCGTGAAATGGAAAATTTTCAAAGCGCCCAGTCCACACAGTAGTCACCAAAGCATCAAAGTAGTGTAGCAGAGCACCTATTTACTTGCATTCTCAGGAGCAGGTGCAGGTCCCTTTAATGCACTTTCCCAAAGCTGAGATGAGAAGGGATTTACCCTTGGTTCACACCTATGTGGCTCTGGGCACAGTAGCCCATTCATTTGAATGGGCTGCCGTGCCATCTGAAATGTACGGAAAAGGTAATTTCATAAATTGCAAGTGCAGTGTGATTCCCAGGATGGGTGTGATTTCCAATGTGTGCAGCAGGAACCACCCGCACAGATGTAAAGTTAGCCTTACAGTCGGGTGAGTGGCCCTCCGGTGTCAGAACAGGTATGTTGGCAGATGAGTAGGAGTGCCTATGTGGGGTCGCTCCTCAAAGTGGCAAATCTCAGTGGCAAATCTTGGATCCCTCCAGATATTTTTATGAGTATGATCGCAAGTAATTGTAATACTGAAGTAGTTGTTTTGAGCTAGACGCCCTGTTCTTAGTCATATAGTGAATATGCTATGCAGGACCACGTTACCCTGATAGTCACAGAGACATTGCTGCAAAAATGTTCATGCAGCTTACATATCTGTTTGTATTATTCTGCAGAGCATGTATGTTCTTTGCAATCCTGATCTTATTTTGTTAAATTGCTTCTGACTTTGAACATATTTAGGTATAGTTATAGTTACTCCCTTTAGTCAGTATCATTGACTAAATATGAGCATGTGTCCACATAAGAGTACTGATGTCACCAGCACCCCACCCCCTTGTTTTTAAATGACTCATCCTTCAGCTGATTGGACTAAAAAAGATTGTGAGTTTCAGATAGAGGACACCCAAACTAATTTCTACTGGCAACAAATCTCTACTTAAAAAAAAAAACATAAAATAGCAAGTAATGAAAAAAAAATTTGCCAGATATTCACTTATTTCTTGGCACTATTACCTTTTTAATGCTAGAATAATTAGAGTAAATTACATGCATTAAATATATTTAGAAATATTTACTACAGTGTACAGTATGTGCATTTCATTAACGAATACTTTAGATTTAGATGTCTAGCCCTCTGAGATCCTAATTAATCTCAGATGATATAATTAAGATGTCTTCTTTTATGTTGGAATGTGGAATTTATGCACCAGTCACTAAGCTTCTGATGGCACATTGATGAATAAGTATTATGAACTGTTGAATACGTATTATGAACTAATGAATTATTCTTTCTCACAAGGGAACAAAAATATGATTAATAGACTGCTTCAGGTTTAGTTTATTATTGGGTTTTATGTTTGTTGAGGTTCCTGTGAAATGAAATTAATTTAAATGGCACTGCATAATTTAGATAAATATGTTCCTATAAAATTGTGATATATTGTCAAGCAGTTATTCAATTTTATGAATTCTAAAATGTGATTTAAAGAAACATATTATGTTATAAGATTTAAGTGAACCTATTACACAGCATTGAATCCTGAATCAGAGCAGAATTGCAGTAGATACCATTATATATTTATCGATACCGTCTTGTGCAATGCTGCCTTTCCTTTGTTATTCAGCCTAGATTTATGGAAAGGCATTGTGTAGAAGAGGATGATGATTGAAGTCTGTGATGGAGAAGAAAAGAGACTAATTACTTTTTAACTTTCACTATGTGATTGAATTGCGGCATTGTGTGAGTGTAGGAAATGAATAACTCAATTGCGCTACTTAAAATCATTTATGTAACAGCTAACAAAGTAATGTGATGCAAAGCAACAAAATCTCATAAGATTTTAGTAACACGATTAAGTTACTAAGAATCATGCACGTAGCCCTAGCCTTATTTCCAAGCAGGAGCAGGTGTCTAATTTTTTGTAAACCTTCCTGGAGATGCTGTTTCAAAAAATAATGTCTCACCACTTGCAAAGTATAGTTATTTACATGATTTCAGTAGTATGGAACTGTGCACAGAAAGATCTACAATCATAGGAAAGCCTACTAAAGGTGAACTGAATATAACTGTAATCAGTTATTGCAGGTTATTATTATAAATATGCAGGATTTATATAGCACCAACAGTTTGCACAGCGCTTTACAACATGAGGGCACAGTACAGTTACAATACAATTTTAATACAGTAGGAATCAGAGGGCTCGTTAGAGCTTACAATCTAGAACGGATGGTCAAGTAAAACAAAAGGTAATAACTGTGGGGGATGAACTGATAGAGAATATAAAAATGCTGTTGTTAGGTGTGGGTAGGATAGGCTTCTCTGAAGAGGAGGGTTTTCAGGGATCGTCTAAAAGCTAATAGAGAAGGAGATAATTGTACAGGTTGGGGTAATAAGTTCCATAGGATTGGATAGGCTCTGAAAAAGTCCTGAAGGCAAGCAAAGGAGGAGGTGACGAGGGAGCTAGAGAGCAGGAGGTCTTGAGAGAAACGAAAAGAATGATTAGGTTGGTATTTTTAAACTAGGCTAGTGATGTATCTGGTGGCTAAATTGTGGATGGCTTTGAAAGTTGTTGTTAGTATTTTTAATTTAATTTGTTGGGTAAGTGGGAGCCAGTGGAGGGATTGACAGAGAGAAGTAGCAGACACAGAACGATTGGTAAGGTTAATGAGTCTGACAGCAGCAATCACTATGGATTGAAGGGGGGATAGCCTATGTAGAGGTAAGCCAATGAGTAGGGAGTTGCAGTAGTCGAGGCGAGAGATGACCAGGGAGTAAATTAGGAGATTTGTTGTGTCATTGGTTAGAAAGGTGCATATTTTGAAGATGTTGCAGAGGTTGAGGTGGCAATATTTGGACAGTGATAGGTCATGGGGCTTAAAGGAGTGTTCAGAGTCCAGGACTACACCTAGGAACTTGACATGCAGGGATGGGTTGATAGTTGTGCCATCGATTTTGACAGAGAGATCAGGGGAAGGTGCACATGGTGGAGGCAAAATTATGGGCTAGATTCAGAAAGAAGATACGTCGGCGTATCTCGAGATAAGCCACGTAACTTCTAAGATGCGCCGGCGTATCTTTTTTCTGTATTCAGAAAACAAGATATGCCGGAATTTAGCTAATATACGAGCGGCGTAAGTCTCTTACGCCGTCGTATCTTAGTTGCATATTTACGCTGGCCGCTAGGTGTCGCTTCCGTCGATTTACACGTCGAATATGCAAATTAGGTAGATACGCCGATTCACGAACGTAGTTGCGCCCGGCGTATCTATTTGCATCTTTTGCGTAATGCTTTTTCCGGCGTAAAGTTACCCCTGCTATATGAGGCACAGGTAATGTTAAGTATGGACGTCGGGACAGTGTCAAATTTTCCATCGTTTGCGTCGTTTGCGTAAATCGTTCGGAAATGGGGCTGGGCGTAAGTTACGTTCACGTCGTTATCAATGAGTATTTCCGACATGATTTTCGTGCATGTGCACCGGGACACGTCCACGGGTGGCGCATGCGCCGTTCATTAGACGCGTCATTTACGTGGGGTCACGGCTCATTTGAATACTACACGCCCACCTCCTTCCTATTTTGAATTATGCAGGCTTACGCCAGACCAGATACGCTACGCCGCCGTAACTTAGGGCACAGGTTCTTTCTGAATACCGTACTTGCTGCTCAAAGTTACGGCGGCGTAGTGTATCTGAGATATGCTACGCCCGCCTAAAGATAGGCGATTCTATCTGAATCTAGCCCTATAAGTTTGGTTTTGGATAGATCGAGTTTAAGGAAGTGGTGTGACATCCAGACTGATATACTGTATCTGTTAGTAAATTAGTGATACGTGAGAAGACTGAGGGAGAGAGCTGAGGGGTAGAAAAATAGATTTGGGTGTCATCAGCGTAGAGATGGTATTGGTAGGCTATCAGCTGACCCAGGAAGGAGGTGTAGATTGAAAATAGGAGAGGCCCAAGAACAGAACCTTGAGGGATATTAATAGAGAAAGGATGAGAAGAGGAGGAAGTAGGGTTGTAAGTAACTCTAAAGCTGCGGTTGGATAAGTAGGAAGAGAACCAGCGAAGAGTACAGTCATGGAGACCAACGGCGTGGAGTTTTTGGAGGGGGGTGTGTGGTCAACTGTATCAAAGGCAGCAGAAAGGACCAGGAGTAAAAGTACAGAATAGTGTTCATAGGTTTTGGCAGTTAGTAGATTGTTATGTCCCTTAGACATGGGGTCTCTCAGGGTGCTGCTAGCAATGCAAAGTATCTGCTCAGCAAGTTACACACAGGCTGGATGAACTTCTTAACCATGGAAAGTAGGGATGAGCTCTGCGTTCGATACGAACATATGTTCTACTCGAACATCGTCTGTTTGTACGTTCGACGAACAAAACGGGTCGTTCGCGTTGCGCGCTGATGATTGGTCAAGCATGCACCATGACCCTGCATGCTTGGCCAATCACAACACGCAAAAAACGAAGAACAATAATTGGCCAAAGCCAGGGTGGCCTTGGCCAATTATGGCTCAGGGGGTTTAGTACATGCCCCACACTATAAAAGGCAGCCTGCAAGGCGGCCTTGTGTAGTGTGTTCCGGGTTTGTTAAAGAGAAGATCAGTCAGACAGTTAGAGAGAGATAGATAGATAGAGACACAGGGCCAGATTCAGAAAGCATTTACGTCAGCGTATCAAGAAATACGCTGCGTAATTACTAAGAATAGCCAGCGTATCTTTTTTTGCTATTCAGAAAATAAGATATGCCGGATTTCTTCTAAGATACGAGCAGCGTAATTCGCTTACACTGTCGTATCTTAAGTTGCATATTTACACTGGCCACTAGGTGGCGCTTCCGTCGTTTTTTGCATACATTATGCAAATGAGCTATTTACGCAGATTCACGAGCGTACTTGCGACGGTGCGTCATATTTTACGTCGTTTGCGTAAGCGTGAGACTGGCGTAAAGTTCCCCCTGCTATAGCAGGCGCAGCCAATGTTAAGTATAGACGTCGGGACCGTGTCGAATTGTACGTCGGTTATGTTGTTTGCGTAAATCGTTCGGGAATGGGTCTCGACGTTAGTTACGTGATCTCGCGCATGCGCATGTGCCGTCCAAAAAAAACGTCAGCAATTCAATTGCGCGGCCCTCACTTCAGCAATTTGAATTGCACGGCCTTACGCCATGCACTTTACGCTACGCCGCCGCATATTATGGAGCAAGTGCTTTCTGAATAAGGCACTTGCTCATAATATTTGCGGCGGCGTAGTGTAAAGAGGAAACGTTATGCCACCGGAAAGATACATTTTTGTATCTGAATCTGACCCACAGTGTCTTTTCTACCAGATAGATAGATAGAGCAGGAAGGCTAGTCAGTTTAGTTAAATTTACAGTGTGTAGAGAATATATATACATCCCTAGGAGTTGTACATATATTTATACACTGTATAGCTTAGCTAGATCAGCGATTCCTATTGTTAGGCAGTAGATTGTGCTTGATGCAGTGCTCTAACGTGTTGTATTGCCTGCATAGTGTTTAGTTTACACCTAAACATAGTACTCAGTGTTAGTGGACGTGTGCTATTTAATTGCACATACACGCATTAGCTGTTACTGCACGTGTGCTATTTATTTGCAAATAAACGCAGTCGCTGTTAATGCACGTGGGCTATTTTATTGCACATAAACGCAGTCGCTCCTACTGCGCGTGTGCTGTTTAATAGCAACTAAACGCATTTTCTGTAACTGCGCGTGTGCTGTTTAATAGCAACTAAACGCATTTTCTGTAACTGCGCGTGTGCTGTTTAATAGCAACTAAACGCATTTGCTGTAACTGCGCGTGTGCTGTTTAATAGCACCTAAACGCATTTGCTGTAACTGCGTGTGTGCTGTTTAATAGCAACTAAACGCATTTGCTGTAACTGCGCGTGTGCTGTTTAATAGCACCTAAACGCATTTTGCTGTAACTGCACGTTTGCTGTTTAATAGCACCTAAACACATTTACTGTAACTGCACGTGTGTTGTTTAATAGCACCTAAACGCATTAGCTGTTACTGCACGTGTGCTGTTTAATAGCACCTAAACGCATTAGCTGTTACTGCACGTTTGCTGTTTAATAGCACCTAAACGCAGTTGGTGTAACTGCACCTTTGCTGTTTGATAGCACCTAAACGCATTAGCTGTTACTGCACGTTTGCTGTTTGATAGCACCTAAACGCATTAGCTGTTACTGCACGTTTGCTGTTTAATAGCACCTAAATGCAGTTGGTGTAACTGCACGTTTGCTGTTTGATAGCACCTAAACGCATTAGCTGTCACATGTCACATGTCGCATGTCACTGTCCTCAGCCCCCCCCGCTTCTCATTTTTAATGTGCCATGTCATTTTGCTTAGGGCCCCAAGGAGGTCAGGATTGGCACTGGGTCTTGTAATGACCTGGGGGGAGTGGTGGCGGGGAAAATCATGCTATTTTTTTCAATGATGTGTATCCATATTGCAGGGACCAAACATTACATTAACCACTTAAGGACCGCCTCCTGCAGATTTACGTCGGCAGAATGGCACGGCTGGGCACATCAACGTATATATACGTTGGTTTTAGTACCCAGCCGTGGGTCGCGGGCGCGCGCCCGTGGGCGCGCGCCCGCGACCCGGTCCGAAGCTCCAGGACCGGGACCGCGGGATTCGCAGACCCGATCGCCGCTGCAGTGCGGCGATCCGTCCCTGGAGCGGAAGAACGGGGAGAGCCGTGTGTACACACGGCTTCCCCGTGCTTCTCTGTGGCCGGAGCATCGATCGCGTCATCCCTGTAATATGGGGGACGCGATCGATGACGTCACACCTACAGCCACACCCCCCTACAGTAGTAAACACACACATTAGGTACACATCCCCTACAGCGCCACCTGTGGTTAACTCCCAAACTGCAACTGTCATTTCCACAGTAAACAATGCAATTTAAATGCATTTTTTGCTGTGAAAATGACAATTGTCCCAAAAATGTGTAAAAATTGTCCGAAGTGTCCGCCATATTGTCGCAGTCACGAAAAAAATCGCTGATCGCCGCTATTAGTAGTAAAAAAAAAAATAATTTATAAAAATGCAATAAAACTATCCCTTATTTTGTAAACGCTATAAATTTTGCGAAAACCAACCGATAAACGCTTATTGCGATTTTTTTTACCAAAAATATGTAGAAGAATACGTATCGGCCTAAACTGAGGAAAAAAAATGTTTTTTTATATATTTTTGGGGAATATTTATTATAGCAAAAAGTAAAAAATATTGCATTTTTTTTTAAATTGTCGCTCTATTTTTGTTTATAGCGCAAAAAATAAAAACCGCAGAGGTGATCAAATACCACCAAAAGAAAGCTCTATTTGTGGGAAAAAAAGGACGCAAATTTTGTTTGGGAGCCACGTCGCACGACCGCGCAATTGTCTGTTAAAGCGACGCAGTGCCGAATCGCAAAAACCCCTTGGGTCATTTGCCAGCGTATTGGTCCGGATCTTAAGTGGTTAAAGCCGCAAGCAGTATTAAAGTTCTTTTTTCTTATAGTAATCTCATGTTGTGCAGGGACATTTATAAACACGTGCCACTACTATAGACACCCAGCAGGTATGATATTTAAAGGAATTTTTCATTTTTTTTTCACTTTAGGCATCATTAAAATCACTGCTCTAGAAAAAACGACCGTTTTTAAAACTTTTTTTTCCATTGATACATGTTCCCTGGGGCAAGAAAGACGTTTTCCAACATTAAATTGAATATTGGTCTTTAAAATGATCGTTTTTGAATTCGAACGTTCGAGTCCCATAGACTTCAATGGGGTTCTAAATGTTCATGCGAACCTGCGGTCTGTTCGAACGTTCTGGTGCGAACCGAACGCGGGTATGTTCGGCTCATCCCTAATGGAGAGGGTTTATTACTCAGTCAGAAACATGATGACTTGTGGAATGCTAGTCATAACTTAAGACTTAAATACTTAAAAATAAATAATTTATATAAATAAAAATACCAATGTGTGGAAATTAATAGCCGCGGCCTTTATTATAGGTATCAATAAATTAGATTTAAACCGTAAATATGTCATAATATATTAAAATCATTGTCTTCAACAAATTACAAGACAATACAAATTTTGGTTTAGCTATTAAAGCTCAAACCATAATAACACAACACTAAAGTCCCTTTTCAAAGTAAAGGACAACCTCATAACTCAGCCGCGACAGGGAGGGAGGGAGGGAGGGATGTTGCCTCTTCAGATATCCGAACGGCTGCATCAACTGACGCATTTTCTTTTCCTTTTATAGGTCTGTTTAATGCCGATTGGACCGTTAGAATCACCAATGACAGTAAGTATTGTCAAAACTTATGCACATTAGTTTACCTATGCCAGCATTCCATGTGTGTTGGGCGGGGATATTTCATGCCTCACCCTTCACATTTATTACATGGAGGAGTCTTAATACAACAGGCTTCTGTCATTACCAGATCTATGCATCATGGTGCTGCTGCTTCCAGTCCCACATACACTCTTACTTCCTGGTACAGCCCCTCCCTCAGCATGCATCAGGAGAAAAGGGTGAAGGGTCACAGTGATCCAGCACAAACATCACCTAGATCATTTGTCAGTTTTAGGAGAGCAGTTTATGTGGAGTGTTGAGGACAAAATCCAGAATGAAAGGGATCAAGAAGGCTATTTTCGGCAAGGTGGTTGCTCAGTTGGTTGTAGATCAGGCATTCAATGAGTTTGGATAAAAAGGGAGCAAGGCGATGGGGCATAGGTTGTTAAGATTGACAGGACCCGGTGAATGCTTTTTAAGTATGGGGCTGACTAGTGTGTGTTTTAGAGAGTTGGGGGAGATGCCAGAAGAGAGGGAGAGAAGATGTGGGTTAGAGTGTAGAATAGAGTCAGAGGGTGAACGTAGCATTTGCGAGGGAACAGGATCCAGGGGGCAGGTGGTTAGATGGATGTTGACAAGTAGTTTAGAAAACTTGGCTCATTTTTTTGTATCCAACAAAATATTTATTTAATTTGCACAAGTACATTACATGCATATTTTCCATTTCTATCTGGGTAAAAGTGCAATACATACATAGTCACAGTGCTTTAAGTGGGCCGGAACGCGGCGGTACTTAGTACCGCCACTTCCAAAAATGGCCCTGGAGAGTACCAGCACCTCTCCGTGCGCCCAGTACGTGCGTTTCCCGTACCAGAACGCAGCCCCAGGCGGCACTTTCAGGGGAGCGGCAGCCCGCAGCTTCCGGCCGTGGTGGACTTTAAAACGGCCATGAAAAAAAAGGGCGCGCCGCGCTGTGATACATGTCCCGCCCTCCTCCTCCTCCTAGCTCGTGTGATAGAGCCAGTGTGCTGTCTGTCATACAAGCTGGTCTAGAGGAGGAGGACGGGACATGTATCAGCGCGCACGCCAGAACTGTTACCGTGAGGAGAGGAAGAACTGCCTTCAGAACTGCCTTCAGAACAGTGAGTACACTGTACACGTGTGAGGGGGAGGAGAGGGAAGACAGAGAAGACACTCTCATGTGAAGAGGGCTGCTGATGGGGTCACACACTCTGAACTGATGTAAGGAGGTGCTGATGGGGACACACACTCTGATCTGATGTAAGGAGGTGCTGATGGGGGACACTCTGATGTAAGGAGGTGCTGATGGGGGACACTCTGATGTAAGGAGGTGCTGATGGGGGACACTCTGATGTAAGGAGGTGCTGATGGGGACACTCTGATCATGTAAGGAGGTGCTGATGGGGGACACTCTGATCATGTAAGGAGGTGCTGATGGGGGACACTCTGATGTAAGGAGGTGCTGATGGGGGACACTCTGATGTAAGGAGGTGCTGATGGGGGACACTCTGATGTAAGGAGGTGCTGATGGGGGACACTCTGATGTAAGGAGGTGCTGATGGGGGACACTCTGATGTAAGGAGGTGCTGATGGGGGACACTCTGATGTAAGGAGGTGCTGATGGGGGACACTCTGATGTAAGGAGGTGCTGATGGGGGACACTCTGATGTAAGGAGGTGCTGATGGGGGACACTCTGATGTAAGGAGGTGCTGATGGCGGACACTCTGATGTTAGGAGGTGCTGATGGGGGACACTCTGATGTAAGGAGGTGCTGATGGGGGACACTCTGATGTAAGGAGGTGCTGATGGCGGACACTCTGATGTAAGGAGGTGCTGATGGGGGACACTCTGATGTAAGAAGGTGCTGATGGGGGACACTCTGATGTAAGGAGGTGCTGATGGGGACACTCTGATGTAAGGAGGTGCTGATGGGGGACACTCTGATGTAAGGAGGTGCTGATGGGGACACTCTGATGTAAGGAGGTGCTGATGGGGGACACTCTGATCATGTAAGGAGGTGCTGATGGGGGACACTCTGATGTAAGGAGGTGCTGATGGGGACACTCTGATGTAAGGAGGTGCTGATGGGGGACACTCTGATGTAAGAAGGTGCTGATGGGGGACACTCTGATGTAAGGAGGTGCTGATGGGGGACACTCTGATGTAAGGAGGTGCTGATGGCGGACACTCTGATGTAAGGAGGTGCTGATGGGGGACACTCTGATGTAAGGAGGTGCTGGTGGGGGACACTCTGATGTAAGGAGGTGCTGATGGCGGACACTCTGATGTAAGGAGGTGCTGATGGGGGACACTCTGATGTAAGGAGGTGCTGATGGGGGACACTCTGATGTAAGGAGGTGCTGATGGGGGACACTCTGATGTAAGGAGGTGCTGATGGCGGACACTCTGATGTTAGGAGGTGCTGATGGGGGACACTCTGATGTAAGGAGGTGCTGATGGGGGACACTCTGATGTAAGGAGGTGCTGATGGGGGACAGTATGATGTAAGGAGGTGCTGATGGCGGACACTCTGATGTAAGGAGGTGCTGATGGGGGACACTCTGATGTAAGGAGGTGCTGATGGGGGACACTCTGATGTAAGGAGGTGCTGATGGGGACACTCTGATGTAAGGAGGTGCTGATGGGGGACACTCTGATGTAAGGAGGTGCTGATGGGGACACTCTGATGTAAGGAGGTGCTGATGGGGGACACTCTGATCATGTAAGGAGGTGCTGATGGGGGACACTCTGATGTAAGGAGGTGCTGATGGGGACACTCTGATGTAAGGAGGTGCTGATGGGGGACACTCTGATGTAAGAAGGTGCTGATGGGGGACACTCTGATGTAAGGAGGTGCTGATGGGGACACTCTGATGTAAGGAGGTGCTGATGGGGGACACTCTGATGTAAGGAGGTGCTGATGGGGACACTCTGATGTAAGGAGGTGCTGGTGGGGGACACTCTGATGTAGGAGGTGCTGATGGCGGACACTCTGATGTAAGGAGGTGCTGATGGGGGACACTCTGATGTAAGGAGGTGCTGATGGGGGACACTCTGATATAAGGAGGTGCTGATGGGGGACACTCTGATGTAAGGAGGTGCTGATGGGGGACACTCTGATGTAAGGAGGTGCTGATGGGGGACACTCTGATGTAAGGAGGTGGTGATGGGGGACACTCTGATGTAAGGAGGTGCTGATGGGGGACACTCTGATGTAAGGAGGTGCTGATGGGGGACACTCTGATGTAAGGAGGTGCTGATGGGGGACACTCTGATGTAAGGGGGCTGCTGATGGGGACACTGATGTATTTTTTTAATGCTGATGATGGTGGGGGTGGGGGGGGGGGCTGGCTTGTGATGGTGAGGGGACCTGATTTTTTTTAGTGATGATGATGATGATGGTTTGGGGGGGGGGGGCGCACCGGCGTCTAATAGAGTACCGGCACCTCTTTTGGCCCACTTAAAGCACTGCATAGTCATCAATGCAACATAGGATTGTGGCGCACGCACGCCGTGACAATTGTAGGCACATTCCCCAGCCTATTTAAACCTGCCACTGACACTTCAAGTTAGCTGGATTATCATCAGCTTCCTGTGTCTCCTGTGTCTCCTGTATATCCTGAATCTTTGGCTTGACCTTTGACTTACGTCTTGACCTGTAAACTTGTTTATCTCCTCATATCTGACCATGGCTTGGCTGACTACTCCATTATCATCTGCCCTCTGTGTATGACCCAGCTTGTTCCTGTATCCTCTCTGGACTGATTCCTGTCTATGACCCTTGGCCTGGCTACAAACCCTGTTCTTGATTATGCAAAATGCAATATTGTCCAGAAATAGAATCTTTATACGTATATGTTCTATTTTATCAAGTTGGGGGATTCGTCCCAACCTTAGTTAAATGGGGCTACTCTCTTTCCCCATTGACATATACCTTTAGGGGGACGTTTTCTCCTATTTTGAGTAATGTTTTTAAGTTCAGCAATTGAACAATTTTTATTTAAATTTTATTTATTTTTATTTTTAATGCCCATTCATTATGAATCTCCCGCCGGGATTATTAGCCGGATGAGAATCCTCTGTAATATTTTTCAGACAGACTTAATCACTCTGTTTTGGAAAAAGAAAAACAGTGTATTAGGGCATCTTTCCCTCTACCAAAATGGCGTTGCCTGCGTCATAGATGATTGCACTTCCTTGGTGGTGTGCTGACCTATGACTAGGCCAATTCCGACGAATGGGCGTGCTCATGTCCGCCTAAACAAGTCGTGATGGCGCGCGTCACGATCGGGTGACGCGCAGCGTCTAGTATGGGCAAAGATCACACTAGTAAGGGTTGGGAGGGCGTGTTGTCCCGATGAATGGGCGTGCTCATGTTCGCCTAAACAAGTCGTGATTGCGCGTGCTCATGTTCGCCTAAACAAGTCGTGATCTTCCGGGGACCCGCGGACTGTACACATGACGCGTTCAGTGTGGGCAGTGTTTGCCCACACCCTCCCTGCGCCTTGATTGGTGTTTCTGTTCACCTGACTAAGAAGTCATGTGACTACTGTGTATACTGTAGAGCGCAGAGCGCTCTGGATGATCAGATGTCACCCACTGCAAATAGGGATGATTATAACACACATGGAGGCTGACACCAAGAGCAGGGAGATACCACAAATAAGGGACATGGACAGACTTGCACGAGTGATCCCTGATCCTATATGATTGACACCATAATCCACCAATTACTGTGAGTGGCAAAAATGTTTTTATCATTTATCATTTACAATATTATCTCTTTTCTTTTTTCTTTTTTGTAATGGCAGTAATTGCAATTAGATAGGTGAGGTATTATTGGATTTGCCATTCCCATATATTGGATACATCCCTTATCCAAGATGGCCACATTAGCTTCAAGGATTCTGGGAGCTCAGATGGGGGCGGTACCATCTGTATTTGTTAGATATAAATTGCGGTGAGTCAGTACGCCGCTCGTGCCCCAGGACGAAGTCTTTAGGAGACGAAACGTCGTAGGGTAGCGGCGTGCTGACGTCCTTCAAACCGCAAACTGTGTCCCGGAGTGAACGGGTGTGCTAGCCGGCCGGCTATTTTTCACATGCAAATTTTATCTACTTTCTTGTAAGTGTGATTTTAATTGTTTTATTAAACAAAGTTATATGGGTTCACACTATGTAGCTTTTTTTTCTTCTCCATACTGATTTCATTACAACTCGGATCATTGGTCCACTGCTGGAGAAAACTCAACCTTTGGATATCCTGTCACGTTAACCCTTGGCTGGGGATTAAGCCATCTGCTGTCAGAAGATCTCTAGTTGAGATCTTCCCCTCTGGTAAGGGGCGGGGTGATTGAAAGGTGGAGGTGTTTATCTATCCATGCACTGTTTCTGAGGTTTTTGCATTTGATGTCACTATCTATCTGGAGGAAAGAACATTTGTTTTCTGCTATCAGTTTCCATCAGAAGCATAACATGTTCCGCACTTGATTAATGGATTTTACATATTTTAACATGTTCCGCACTTGATTAATGGATTTTATATATTATATATATTTCTTTCATTACCTGCTTGACGGGACTCTCATTTACTCTACACTGGACTATCAATTGAGTTCTACACTGTAGTGTTTATATTTGCGCAGCTTTTTCTTGTTTTGTAGTATTATTTTTGTGTGTATCTCACATTTTAAGTTGCTAGCATTTTTCTAGACCATTCACATAGACAGCGCAGTATTACCACTCTTTTTTTCCCTGTTCTTGATTAACCTGCAGTCCGCTCATTGGAATTCTTCCTTGCACGGCTGCTAATCCCGCTTATCCAGTGCACCCCAACTACCTTCTGCTAGCATCTATCCAGTCAGCAGCAGTACCGGCAATCTGTGCACCAAGGTACCGCACACCCTGCCTCATCTCCAGGGGTATGGTGCACTCAGCCGCAAGGGGCGCCCTCTCAGCAATCTGGCCTAACATCAGAGACTGAAAGGTACATACTGTTCAACCAGAAAAATAACCAACAACATAATCACATCAGTAGCTTCACATCATCCCCTTTATTATTTCACATAGCCCATTCCTCACCCAACATTTATTCCCAGTAATCTGCCACTAAATCCTCCGGGGCTAATCCCGACACATCCAACCACATTGCCCATAGTTTCTCAAACTTGTGTGCACCACCCCTATGCTGGTATACCAATTTTTCTATTCTCAATACCAAACCAATATTGTCAATCCACTCCTTTATGGTCGGGGAGCTTTGCGAATTAGCCTTCGCCCCCCTCCCCCTCCGCTGTAGGGAACATGCCAATGAGATGCTGCAACTGAGTCGCTAGGTAGTATAGCTAGGGGTTAGGCAATGTCAATCCCTGGCTGTCTTTGGGCTGCTGTAGGTGTTCTAGTTTGATCCTAGGGAGTCTGTCCCTCCATATGAGGCTGCAGAAAATGGTATTCACTGTGCAGAATATCTCCAAGGGGATAATCATAGGAGTATTATGGAGAAAATACAGTAGTTACGGCATGAGTATCATCTTAATTAGATTCACCCTACCCAATGAAAAAACAGATAGGAGGAGTGATTTCCAAGTTTTGACCTTGTCCCTAAACCTCAGGAGCAAGGGGGAGATATTTAGATGGATAAATTCCCGTAGCTTAGCTGTGATCTGGATCCCCAAGTATTTAAATGATGAGGTAATGGGTATAGGGCAGGAGGAATTAACTATCTGCGTGCCGTCCCCATCCAGCAGGAGTAGAGCAGATAGCAAACTTGTCTCTAGTGGTAGGGTTGAATGAGGGAAGTAAGGATAGTACCTGTGGGCATGAAGTGTTAGGCGCCGTACACACGGCCGAGGTTCTCGCTGAAAACCAGCGAGAACCTCGCTGGAATGCACATTCCAGCGAGGACCTCGGCCGTGTGTACGGTCTCGGCGAGCTTCCCGTCGGGAAGCCCGTCGAGCCGAAATAGAGAGCACGCTCTCTATTTCCTCGACGGCCCGCCTGGAAGAATGGCTGGTTGCCATTCCCGACGGGCGGGTCGCCGAATTCGACGGCCGGGAGAGAACCTCGACGGGCGGAACGATGTGTTCTGCCCGTCGAGGTTCTCTGCCGTGTGTACGGCGCCTAAAGCGTGGAAGGTACCTGAACAGCAGGGATCTCCTTAATGAATTGTTTTAATCTTCTGCTTGAAGTGATTAGAGATCTCCTGGACAGTGAGTGAGTTAGTGGGTGGTTCAGTGGAGGATGAAGTAGAGAGTTGAAGGTAGAGAAGATAAGACAGGGTTGAGATGACTGGTTGCTAATAAGAGTGATAAAATAGGTCTGCTTGTCAGTGAGGAGGCAGGAATTGTATTTTTGGAGGGCAGATTTATACTGGTTAAAATCTTTCTGAGACATAGTCTTACGCCACATGCACATTAAAGAGCACAGCTATGTTTTTCAGACTTTGTGTCATCTGTTTGCCAAGGTTGAATGGGGAGGGGCCTGATTATGTGTGTAGTGAGAGGGGCCAGTGTGTCCAGGGAGGCTAAAAGTGAAGCATTGTAGACAGAAGTGGCTAGGTCGGTGCAGGACAGGGTCAGTGGCGGCTGGTGATCAAAATTTTTGGGTGGCGCAAACAAACGAAAAAAAAAAAACCAATTGCAGCCTCACTGTGCCCATCAAAAGCAGCTACTGTGCCCATCAAATGCAGCCACTGTGCCCATCAAATGCAGCCACTGTGCCATCAATTGTCACCACTGTGCCATCAATTGTCACCACTGTGCCATCAATTGTCACCACTGTGCCATGCCATCAAACTCAGACAATGTGCCATCAATTGTCACCACTGTGCCATCAATCGTCACCACTGTGCCATCAATCCTCACCACTGTGCCCAGCAATTGTAGCCATTGTGCCCATCAATCGTCACCACTGTGCCCAGCAATTGTAGCCATTGTGCCCATCAATTGTTACCACTGTGCCCAGCAATTGTAGCCATTGTGCCCATCAATTGTCACCACTGTGCCCAGCAATTGTAGCCATTTTGTCCATCAATCGTCACCACTGTGCCCAGCAATTGTAGCCATTGTGCCCCTTAAAATGCCCCCCCCCGCCTGGCACTTACCTTTCTGGGGTCAGCTGTGCTTCTTCCGTCCCTAGATGTGTTCTTCCGCCCTCGTTGACGCTTCTGCCAATCAGGTTACCGGTAACCTGATTGGTTGAGACTTCTATGCACACGCCGCCACTGGACAGGGTACGATTTATTCATAGAGATGTCCAGTAGCAGAGTAGAAAATAGGTGGTCAGTAACAGATAGGGATGAGCGGAACACCTCCCCCTGTTCGGTTCACACCAGAACCTTCGAACGGACCGAACGCAAGCGAAGCGCAAACTTTAGAACCCCATTGAAGTCTATGGGACTCGAACGTTCGAAATCAAAAGTGCTAATTTTAAAGGCTAATAAGTTATTGTTGTAAAACGGGTTTGGTGACCCAGGGAACATGTAACAATGCAAAAAAAGTAGAGAAGGGTTATCACCCCTGTAACATTTGTTATGCTGTCTGTGCGCATCTGTTCAGAAGATTGCACCTCACTTTCTGTCCCAATGACAAATGTTTTTTTGAAAATTTGTTTTTTTTTGTGAAACAAGGATTGGTGATAAAGCATCAGTGGAAAGGAGACACCTCTTACAGAAGAGAATTTCCCTTCCTAAGGGTAGATTTCCTCTCACTTCCTGTTGTCTCCTTCTGTTTGCAAGTAGGAGTCGTTTGTAAGTTGGGCCTGTTGTATATACTCTGCAGAAATTTGGGCCCTAGGTGTTGGTGTTGCCACAACACTGTAAGCCCTCACAGTTAGTCTTAGTGGGTGCTGGAACGTCCTGCTGTGAACCATTATATTAAGAATTGTAATTATATGCCATTGTTGAACAGTGGTAGAAAAATTGGGCCTTTGGTGCTGGCGCTGGTGCCACGACACTGTAAGTACTCACAGTTACTCTTGGACTTTGTTCCCGGGGCCTATTGCTGGTGGCAGCGCTGGTACTGGGCCTGGGAATATAATCCTGGTTGCTGTCGGCTGCCTGGTTTCCAGAGTGCTGTGCCCTGTTAGGAGGGACCCATTCTTCATCCGAATCGTTACTATATTCAATTGGTTCAAATTCCAAATTTGATCCGGAATCAGAATTGGAATCTGATGAGAACTCCCCGGTGCTCTCATTGGGCATTGAGAGGATCTGGAATGCCTCCTCACTGGTATATAATCTTTTGGACATGGCTGTGTGGTGGGTAGCTGTGTACGATGGGTGACAGATGGGTGGCAGGTGACGGTCACTGATGGGTTGTGCGATGGGTGCCAGGTGACATTCACTGATGGGTTGTGCGATGGGTGGCAGGTGACCTTCACTGATAGGTGATGATGGTGTGACGGGAGATGGTCACTGATGGGTGACAGGCGATGCTCACTGATAGGTGACAGGCCACGGACGGTGACGGGTGATGGTCACAGATGGGTGACAGGCTACGGTCACTGATGGATGATGGGTGACAGGCCACGGTCACCGATGGGTGATGGGTGCACCGCTGATGGTCACTGATGGGTGACGGGTGATGGGTGACAGGGCACGGTCACTGATGGATGATGGGTGCACCTCTGATGGGTGACAGGTGATGGGAGACAGGGCACGGTCACTGATGGGTAACGGGTGCACCGCTGATGGTCACTGATGGGTGAAGGGTGACATGGCACGGTCACTGATGGATGATGGGTGACAGGCCATGGTCACCGATGGGTGATGGGTGCACCGCTGATGGTCACTGATGGGTGACAGGTGATGGGTGACAGGGCACGGTCATTCATGGGTGACGGGTGCACCGCTGATGGTCACTGATGGGTAACGGGTGATGGGTGACAGGGCACGGTCACTGATGGGTGACAGTTGCACCGCTGTTGGTCACTGATGGCAGTCTCTTATGTGACAGGTGATGGGTGACAGGGTGCGGTCACTGATGGGTGACGGATGACATGGCACAGTCACTAATGGGTGACAGGGCAGGTCACTGATGGGTGACAGTGACAGGGCAGGTCACTGATGGGTGACGGTTGCACCGCTGATGGTCACTGATGGCAGTCTCTTATGTGACAGGTAATGGGTGACAGGGTACGGTCACTGATGGGTGACGGGTGACAGGGCACAGTCGATGATGGGTGACAGGTGACAGGGCAGGTCCCTGATGGGTGACAGGGCACGGTTACTGATGGGTGACGGTTGCATATGACATCCTGACAGAACAATGGAGTCTTCCACCCGCCGTCATTTGACGGCGTGCGGTGGACAAGTAGTTAAAGCGGAGTTTAGCCTTTTTTGTTCTTTATTAAAAGTCAGCAGCTACAAAAAGCATAGCTGCTTGCTTTTAATAAACATACACTTACCTGCTCCGCTCCTCTCCCCCCTCTATGGCCGGCGCCTCCACCCTAACGGGGAGCACTTGGCTGTGACAGCTTTTGGCTTCACGGCCGGGCACTCACTGCGCATTAGCGAGCGGCGCTACACTACCTGATTGGACAGGCGATCTCCTGGGACCTGTCACATGTCCCAGGCGATCGCCTACAGGGAGGGGCCGCCAAAAGGCGATATGACGTATCGCCTTAGCGGTCCCTGGGCGAAAAAAATGACATGCCAAATGTGGCATGTAAGGGGGTGAGGAGTGGATTAAGCGTAAGTTCCACTTTTGGTTAAAGTGGTTAAAGCATGTCCAGAAAACTCCTGAATTCCATACTAAGAGGCTCCGTGCCCTTGTGTGAGGGATGCAGAGCATCTCTTTTGCACAGCTCAAAATCAGACAACCTACTAGCATCATGGCTAACATAACTAAAACCTTCAGCTTTGCTCCAATCTTTGAACCTTTACTGTGCATCATGGACAGGTGCTTAATGTTGTGCACCTGTTGATGTGCATTATGTATCAGAGCTGTGTAAATATCAGGACTGGGTAAAGAGAAATAAAAACCGCTGCACGACTATGAACGTTGACAACATGGCACGGGCAGGCAGATTGGTGTACAGGTATGTCCCTTTAAACAAGGCATTCCCCTATTTTGCCTAGTGACACTGTCACTGATGACCATTCTCCATGATCGGGAACGGTCATCAGTGACGTGTCACGTGTAGCCACACCCCCTAACAGTAAGAATCACTTAACCCCTGCAGCGCCACCTAGTGGTTAACCCCTTCAATGCCAGTGTCATTTTTACAGTATTCAGTGCATTTTTATAGCATTGATCGCTGTAAAAATGACAATGGTCCCAAAATGGTGTCAAAAGTGTCCTATGTGATCGCCGTCATAACTAGTATAAAAAAAAATATTAATAAAAATGCCATAAAACAGTCCCCTATTTTGTAGAAGCTATAACTTTTGCGCAAACCAATTAATAAACACTTATTGCCATTTTTTTACCAAAAATATGTAGAAGAATACGTATCGGCCTAAACTATGGAAAAAAATGTTGTTTTTTACATATTTTTGGGAGATATTTATTATAGCAAAAAGTAAAAAATATTGATTTTTTTTCAAAATTGACGCACTTTTTTGTTTATAGCGCAAAAAATAAAAATCGCAGAGGTGATCAAATGCCACCAAAAGAAAGCTCTATTTATGGGAAAAAAAAGGATGTCAATTTTTTTGGGGGCCACGTCGCATGGCCGCGCAATTGTCAGTTAAAGCGTCGCAGTGCCGAATCACAAAAAGTGGCCTGGTCTTTGACCACCAAAATGGTCCGGGAAGCGGTTAAAAATGCTTTTAGACATGTCAAGCATTTAGGTGTGTGAAGAGTTTTTTTCTGCCTGAAAACTCCTCTCAAAAATGCACTTGTGTTTTTTTTTTTCAGCCTATAAACGCTCCTCTACAAATATGCCTGTACTGTAAATGCCAAAATGTGTTTGGACACATAGGGCCAGATTCAGGTAGATGGACGCTTCTTTATTCTGGAGTAACGTTTCTCATTTACGTTACTCCGCCGTAACTTTAGGAGCAAGTACTGTTATTCACAAAGCACTTGCTCCTAAAGTTGCGGCGGCGTAACGAAAATGAGCCGGCGGAATTCAAATTGGGCGGGTAGGGGGCGTGTATTATGTTAACTATGCGCGATCCCGCGGCGAACGTACTGTGCATGCGTCGACTGTCAGTGCGCATGCTCCAAATTCTGTCAGTGAACGTCAATGACGTCAATCCCCATTCACGGACGTTTTACGCAAAATTTTTTTTTTTGCGACGCGATGACGACGGCCATACTTAACATAGGATACTCCACTAGGGGGCTGCTTTATCTTTACGCCGCGTATCTCTTACGGAAACGTCAGAAAGTCACTGCGTCGCGCCCGAATACGATCGTGAATTTCCGATTCCCGCTGATTAACATATTCTCGGCGTTAATCAGCGGGAACGCCCCGCGCGCCATTTTTAAAATTGAAGTTCCGATACAACGGCGTAATACAATTACGCCGCTCGTATAGGAACTCCAACCCGGCGTTTCTTGTTTTCTGGTTACAGAAAACAAAAACGCCGGCTCAAAGTGACAGTTAGGCTGGAGTATCACTGATACTCCAGCCTAACTCTACCTGAATCTGGCCCATAGGCTAACATGTAGTTGCTTTTACAGTTTGAAAGAAAAATGGAAATTGCCTACATACTGTAAACAGCATTTTGTATGCCCTGTGTGCTTGAGGACTTATTTGTTTGCTTGGAGTTTAGCTTTAAGATTTGCTTTTTTGAGAGCTAGTGTAGTTATAGAATTCTCTTTCCCCGAATCCCCAACAGCAAAAAGTATATGGTGGGTGTGAAATATAGCACTTCATTTTCACACTTGTTTTTTTTCTAATATCCTTGAAATCTTTTTAAAGATGCAGACAACATATGCAAAGTCCCTTTCTATTGTTTAGAAGTCAAAAGTCTTATAAGAGTTTCTCTTAAAAAATGGTATTCAGTTGTGGAACTCAAAGTGTCCGGATTTGATCACTTAATGCTTTAAGTATGTGGTGGATTATGGATATGGTGCCCTATGATTATGTTAAAAGTGCCCACAAACCTTTTGGGTTCGAATGACTATTGCTAGCGGCTATAGTAGCCGCTAGCTATAATTGCAAGAGAATCCGGCAGGCTGGTTGCACCCACGTTGATTTAACAAACAACTGGTACATCCAGTCTGCTCATTAACGGTTCGAATCAACAGGAACCGGGCGAGAATCAAACTGCGTATGGCCGGCTTAAGAATCCTTTGGTGGACCAAGAGCTGCTTCCTAATTTTTTTTTTATAGCTGATACATTTTACTAACCTACTGCCTTGTAAGTTTATTAGTGGGGGCTTTAAAGATTAATGATTACGGTACATGAAGTCAGTGAGGCTTCAGTCCTTTCTTGTACTTATGCCTAGGAGACAGAGAGTCTGTTACAACTGGCATTTCCAATAACTACTGTAAGCAAAGCCGTGCTTCACATTTCTGTTAGAACATAACATGAATTTTTACATTTATAAATATGTCTAAATTTATGTCAAACTGTATGTCTGAGTTTTCCAGGGAAAAAATTTAGCAGCTGTTGCATGTGCACGTGCTTTTATTTATTTAAACTTTATGGCAGTAGGAAATTTTCTTTAACTTCCATGATCCCGTATATAGAGTTCCCAAAATGTAATCATATTGCTGTAAATACTTTCCCTGATTGGCAGTACACCAAACAGTTGTAACACAGCTCTGTTCAAAATGGTCTCATAAAAGTAATGTTGCAGTATTTAACACACTCTATTAATATTGTGTGATAACACTTTCAAGGAGGCCCTTTAGCTCTTATTGGGAATTGGGTAGTGTTGACATCTACAGGTGTTAACATCATTTATCACGCATTGTAAAATTAATACTTCTTTCAGTTCCTCGGAGTAGAAAGAGGCTACTGTAAGCTTTAGAGCTGCTTATTCCTGCCTAGTGGTGAAAGGGGAAAATGGTATTGATTTTCTTTACAGCTTTGCATCTAAGGGAATACTTTGTGTTGTTACATTTCATTACTTGAATTAAATGAGATATTGAAACTCAACCACTTGAAGTATTTATTATCACCACAGGCAAGCAAGAGTTTCTTTGTTTCAAGATATATTATATCATTGTCAGCAGAAGTCGTTTTGATACCATGAAAAAAGGCTTAGCTTTTTTTTATTTATTTTTTTACAAGATAGCAGTCATATAACCCAAAGTACTCTCTAGCTGTATATGGAAATCGTTTATTCTCAAACATCCAAAAAATAAAAAACGAAAACACAACAAAGACTCTAGCGGCATGTTTTAGTCAATTTCCAACAACAGCAATTTACTGTGTATATAAGAAGGATGGCAGCAGTGGCGGCTGGTGCTCAAATTTTTTTGGGGGGGCGCAAATGAAAAAAAAAAAAAATTGCAGCCTCACTGTGCCTATCAAACGCAGTCACTGTGCCATCAATTGTCACCACTGTGCAATGCCATTAAACACAGCCGCTGTGCCATCAATTGTCACCACTGTGCCATGCCATCAAACGCAGTTACTGTGCCATAAATTGTCACCAATGTGCCATGCTATTTAACTCAGCCGCTGTGCCATCAATTGTCACCACTGTGCCATGCCATCAAATGCAGTCACTGTGTCATCAATTGTCACCACTGTGCCATGCCATCAAACGCAGTCACTGTGCCATCAATTGTCACCACTGTGCCATGCCATTAAACGCAGCCGCTGTGCCATCAATTGTCACAACTGTGCCATGCCATCAAATGCAGCCACTGTACCATGCCATCAAATGCAGTCACTGTGCCATCAATTGTCACCACTGTGCCATGCCATCAAACGCAGCCACTATGCCATCAAACGCAGTCACTGTGCCATCAATTGTCACCACTGTGCCATCCCATCAAACACAGTCACTGTGCCATCAATTGTCACCACTGTGCCATGCCATCAAATGCAGCCACTGTGCTAATTGTCACCACTGTGCCCATTGTTGCCACTGTGCTGTGCCCTTTAATTGTTGCCACTGTGCCCATTGTTGTCACTGTGCTGTGCCCTTTAATTGTTGCCACTGTGCCCATTGTTGTCACTGTGCTGTGCCCTTTGTCGCTCTCTGTCCCCTTTGCCGCTCTCTGTGCCCATTGTAGCCCCTTTCCCTGTAAAATGAACTTACCTGAAGTTTCCATGTCCTCCCTCGATGTCTTGTCCCACTTGGTGACGCTTGGTGACGCTTCAGCCAATCAGGTTCCTGATAACCAGAATCCTGGAACCTGATTGGCTGAAACGGCCGTCAGTCTTTTTCAAGGAACGCAGGCTGTCTGAGAGCCGGAGGGCGGTCCTGGAAAAGCCTATCAGAGCCGCTGGCTTTGAAAGGCAGTTCCCCTCAGCCAACCAGCTGCCGCTATTCGGGTAACCGGCGACCCATGTCTGGTTATATGAATAGACCAGGCAGCTGGCAACCAACAATAACATACATTCGTGCATTTATGCACAAATGTGTGTTATTTGCGAGAGACGGCCGCCAGAACTGCGGTTAAAATGTCAAAATTAAATTTTAGCCGAATAAAAGTTCTTAAAGGGCCCGTTTTTTTATTTGGGGGACTGCGGGAGGGGGGTTTGGCGGCGCCCGTGCATCCCTATGGATGGGCCGCCACTGGATGGCAGGATCCCACGATTCTGCTACTGTAGAGAGAAAAGAGGAAAGAAGTAATTTCAGTGCCTCTGTTGTGAAACTTAAAGTGACTGTAAAGGTTTTTTTTTTCTTTTTTTTTTTTTTAAATAACAAACATATACCTCCTCTGTGCAAGGGTTTTGCACAGAGCCGCCCCCCAATCCTCCTTTTCTGGGGTCCCCGGCGGTGCTCCTGGCTCCTCCTCGGCATCGAGTGCCCCCATGTAGATCCACATTCCATGTGGGAACTCATGCGGGCACGCTCCAGGACTCGGTCCCGCCCCTGGCTCTCGTGTCACTGGATTTAACAAAACACTGGCTGGAGCTCCTGGGCTTGTTTTCGTCGCTGGAAAGATCGGGTTCAGGTAAGTAAAGGGGGGGCTCTGGGGGCAGCTGCACCACAGAAGGTTTTTCACCTTAATGCATAGAATGTATTAAGGTGAAAAACCTAGAGGGCCAGATTCAGAAAAAACTTACGCCGACGTATCTCGAGATGCGTCGTGTAAGTTTCAATATGCGCCGTACCCAGAAAACTAGATACGCCTGAAAATAGGCTTCTTCCGACCGACGTAACTTTCCTACGCCGGCGTATCGTAAGCGCATATTTACGCTGGACGCATCTGGAGCACTCGTTGATTTCCTATTCAAATATGCAAATGAGGGAGATACGGCGATTCAGAAACGTACGTTTGGCCGGCGCAGGCTACACGCGGTGCGCGTAAGCTGTACGTCCGGGGTAAAATTAACCCTCATAAAGCAGGGGTAAATTTGCACCGGACTTGCACAGGTCAGCTGGAGAGCAGCTACAGCAGCACCGTAACGGACGAGCTGAGCAAGCTGAGCAACCCCACTTGCAGGACAACACATCTGTCTGCCAACATGCCAGGGGCAGCCGTTGTCATAGCACTACTGCGTCTACGGGCGCGTAGGAGATCACGGGAGAGGATATACCGAACGTGCATCAACGTGTTTGGCATGTGTGATTTGGAGGTGTATCGCATCTTCAGATTCAGCCCTGAGGCTATCCTGGAAATAGCCACAGCCCTGCAAGATGACATCACCAGCCAGACACACCGCGTACATGCAGTGCAGCCACTGGTCAAGGTACTGGCAACACTCCATTTTCTTGGCAGTGGATCTTTTCAGCGTACAAGTGGAGTTTTGGCTGGGATGTCGCAATCCACCATGTGCAGATGCGTGCACCAGGTTGTCCCCGCAATCCTCAGATGCATGTCCCACCACATCATCAGACCCACCACTAAGGACCTGCGGCAGAAGGCAATGCAGGATTTCTACAGAATTGCTGGATTCCCACGCACCATCGGGGCCATTGATTGCACACTTGTGGCACTACAGCCCCCCCGTGCCACAGAGCACATGTACTGCAATCGTAAGCATTGGCATTCCATCAACGTACAGGTGATAGCCGATGCCCAATGCCTCATATGGCACGTCCGTGCCAAACACCCAGGGGCCAGCCATGACAGCTACATATACCGTCAAAGCAACATCCCAACAGAATTCGAACAGAACGTGTAGGGGGACAGCTGGCTGGTTGGTGAGTGACATGGGAGTCAGGCATGACTTTCCAACCCCATGATGCAGACATCACGAGGGGTACATGCATGGCTAACATCCTCCTGTCTTTTCCCTTCCAGGTGACTTGGCATATACACTTGGGCCCCATCTCCTGACTCCATACCGGAATCCCCAAACCAGAGGAGAGGAAAGATACAATGCGGCACACATACGTACCCGTGCAGTGGTGGAGCAAACATTTGGCATCCTGAAGTCCCGTTTCCGATGCCTGGATAAGTCCGGGGGGACCCTGTTGTATTCCCCAAACTTTGTGTGCCAGATCATCGGTGCATGTTGTGTGCTGCACAACTACGCCATGAGAAAGGGCCTGCAGATTGACATATGTGATGACCTGACCCCCGAACCAGACAGTCCCCCCCTGCCTGAGGAGACCCCGTCTGCTGAAGGAACAGCAGTCAGGAGTAGCCTCGTGGAACGTATCTTTGCACGTTAAAAACACACATTCATTATGGCACACGGACAATGCACGCATGCACACCACTGTGGTCCCTAGATCACACACACCACATCCACATCACATTGGATTAGCCCAAGTCTACCACACGGGACTTGGGAGCAGCAACGCCACGCCAAGGCACTAATGATGTTGCTGTCCATTCATACCACATTCACACGGCCGTGGGGATAACCTCTTCTCCACGACCCAGGGTGACACCCCTTACTGGCAGGAGTGTTACCCCCACATTCACACACCAGTCACACTGTAGCCTGCACTACTGACCCTGTGCAGTCACAAAATAAAATAAATAAACTCATAACCTGAGTATACAAAATAAAATAAATAAACTCATAACCTGAGTGTAACGGTCACCACCGTTTACGCTCTTCCATCCACCCACGACAAGCTTGTCTGACACACTCCGACAATACTGCATACACGATCCATATCAATTCCCAGAATAAGACGAGACTCAGCTCTGTACTTGCTTCCAAGGATATGAACACTTTAATGGTATCTTAGCTTGCTTTTTATACAGTACAAGATGTTACAGCCAATCACAGGACAATGCCATCTCAACCCCCCTATTCACACACTGAGGCTAATTATCTAATCCGTAGCTAGACATCTGGGCACAGCATCATCAATAGAGTTCAATTAACCTTGAATAATACACAATCACAGATAATCTTCACACATATCAGGAACCTCAATCACATTATCTAGACAGACAATTCGGCACCGATACTGACATATACATTCCTTGAGATAATGACATCCTAATTCAGTACATCTGAATGGAGAATTTAACACATTGTTTTAGACACAATGAATCACACAATCAAAAGGTCGTTCAGGCCCTGATGCAATTAACACCTTTCAAAAGCATGTGTGCCCATATTGAATAGGCAACAGCTTGTGATATCTCAAGACATCCACTTTGTAATATTCCAGTCCTGCAATATGAATTATTATTAATGTCCCATCTTCTGTAATACATGATATAATGTCTTTGTCACCCTATGGCCCTAGTGGACATAAGGTGACCCTAGACATAGGAGAATCTCAGTCTGTCACGGGTCATCCCGTTACACTGAGTATACAAAATAAAATAAACAAACTCATAACCTAAGTATACAAATTAACAAAATAGCTCATTATGTGAGCAAAAAATAAAAAGTAAAACAGGCACTCATTTGCCCTGTCGTGGGCTACACCTGGTGCCAAGGCTCCTGGTCCTCAGTTGCCTGGGGGGAGCCTCAGGTGGGGGGGGGGGGCATCTGGTGGAGGAACATCCCCTGGTATCTCCCTGGCTGGCTGCCTGCCCTCTAATGCCAGGGCAATGTGGGTGAGGACCGCATTAGTCTGCCTCCCCTCTGCCTCTATGGCAGCTGTATTGGCCTGTATGGCCACTGCCAGGTTCCGGACCTCTGCCACAAGGCCTGATGTGGTGGCCTGCAGCTCCCTCAGGCAGGTCACTATTGCTGTGCAGTTTGCACTGACATCCTGCAGGCTGTCAGTGATGGTGGTAGTCTGACCAGCCTGCTGTGTCAGGGCTTGCTGGACTGCCAGTGTGCAGGCAGCCTGGGTCTGGGCCGAGGAGGTCAGGCTCTCTGCCACACGGCACATGTCACCCGTTAAAAATAAAACCTTCTAGGACTTTCTAATACATAGCAATACTAACCTTGCTGTACTAAATTCAGCATATAGTACTCCATGTTATATAAATATAGATTAGATTTTAACTTCAAATGTCCAAGATTCAGGCCAAAATATGAGAGGATCTAAACGTATAAGACCCCAAAAATGGAAAGGTCTATGTGTATACAACTCAGGAATACATGTAGAATGCCCATTATTATCTTGTATATCTGTTTTGACCAAAATAACCCACTAGATGGCAAGCAATAATAAATAACTATTCTTATAAAACAGAGAGACTTACTTCAATTCCAGTAGCAAAGTGTTACTAAACTCACTTTTTTTTAAATTAAATTAGCAAGCAGGTTATACTTACCTGCTCTGTGCAGTGGTATTGCTCAGAATGGCCTTGATCCTCCTCTTCTGGGGTCCCGGCAGTGATTTTGGCTCCTCATTTTGTTCTGTGGGACTACAATAGCCAGCCCCGGGTAATCCCCACACTCCCGAGCTGTGTGTCTAGGGGCCTGAAAGCACAAACGTAACTGCGTCCTCTTATTGAACCTAATTCAAGAGTTTTAATATATGGATGTTGACATTTATTCCTTTTGATTTGAAAGCGTACGTTGTTTATGTGCCTTACCAGTCAAATACTACACTGCACTGGAGCACAGTGATTTAAACAGGCTCCATAGGGATAAATGGTTTTCTACTCATCGTAAATGTGCATACATGCAATCAGACCCTAAACCAGATAACTACTCAGTATAGATCATAATGACATTTTTCTATGTTTTATGCCCTCCAATATCACCTACTCATAACATTTTGCATATATGTGTAAGGGTAATAAACACAGCATGAATCACAGATAATAATCTTCCAGATGTCTTTATTTTCATAACCAACTTGGCAGCAGTTCACTGTTTTCAAACTTACGTTCTTTTGTCAAACAGATAACTTTCCAAATCAGTTAAAGTAAAACTCTTGCTTTACTTTTTAACTCTTATTTTGCTTCTCTTTTTTTTTTACATAATTTGTGTATTTTTCCCCCTGCAGGCTCACTGCTTTGGATCCCAGCTTCTTTGGGATAGTCTGGGCTTCCTGTGAGCCCAGACTATCAATGACACAGTTGCCATGAGCTGCATAATGTGGCCTGGGCTCACAGCATAGGTGTGCGCACAGGGTTTGCCTGGGCACTCCCTAATCACCCTGTGCTGCACAGGGATTCCCCCTGCTGCTTGGCTGCAAAGTAAGGGACTGGGGAATCTCTGTGCTCAATCACCTTACTCTGTATCTAAGTGAGACATCAGGGGTCTGTTTAGACCCCTGATATTTTACCAAAGCCCCCAAATAGGGCTAAAAAAAATGTAAAAAAAATAATAAGAAATGTAATTGTAAAAAAGTAATATTCAAAAAATAATACAAATAAACTACTGACACCAATCTCTGCCCTACTATCAACTCCACTGCTCTAAAACACCAACCTCTGCTCTATATATGTATATATATATATACACACACACACACACACACACATGTGTGTTTGAGTTTTGGGGTGCACACCCTAATGCAATAGGCTGCGCACACCTATGGTTCACAGTACTCCTAGCTGAGTGGCACATACAAATCTTTATGCGAGTGCTGCTCAGTCCAAGAGGAATAACTGATTACTTCTGCTGGCAATGCATTAAAAGGAAAACCTGTAACTGCACCAAACAGGCCTAATGACTGCAGGAAAAAAGGTATGTAATGAGTTAACAAAAAAGAAAAATACAGTCGAGAGTAGAGCTGAAGTTGGCTTTAAGGGAAAATAGTGGTTTACTTTATTTTTGCCAACTGATATTTTTATAAAATACAATTTTCACAAAAATGTAACACAGGAAACCCATGTCCTGTGCATGCTGTTCTATATAATAAGAAAGTCCAGTGCTGCAATGAATTATTGCTTCAGCAGACTGAAGATCTACATGACACTGTTTTTACAGGAAAGCTAAAAGGAGATGTTCATAATGACCCAGCCCTGTCTCCATATGGCCCCTGAGTGCTGTAAGATTAACGGGTCAAATATGGGAACATACAAACTTCTAGACATGTGCATTCGTTTTCGTTAGAATGCATGTAGAAACGAAAACCGAAAGATCCGGCATAAAAAAAGCTTTATTTTCGTTTTCGTTCAGATCCGACGATTTTCGATGCTTTGTTGAATTTCCGTCGTTCAATTTTACAAAGTCATCGAAAATCGTGGTTCTGAATACAGTGAATAGGTATATTCACTGTATTCAGAACGACGATTTTCGATGCTTTGTCATATTTCCGTCTTTTAATTTCACAAAGTCATCGAAAATCGTCGTTCGGAATACAGGGAATAGGTATATTCCCTGTATTCAGAAAGACGATTTTCGACGCTTTGTCGAATTTCCGTCGTTTAATTCGACAAAGTCATCAAAAATCGTCATTTTCGGACGAAAACTTTCCCGACGAAAACGAAATAAATCAAAACGATTTTCGGGAGTAACTAAATAAATTTATTTTCTAGACGAAAACGAAAAAACAAAACAAAATATTCCAGTCTGCACATGTCTACAAACTTCCCAACTTACTGAACTGAGAAAGACATACATAATTTAGCACGTATGCAGGCAAAGATGACACATCTGCCATGCCCCTAGGGACACACAATTGAATCACAATTGCGCAGTCATGCAACACTGTACCTAAACAAATTTGTTATAATTGTTTCCACACAAATATAGCTTTCTTTTTGTGGTATTTAACCACTTCTGTACCGTGAGTGTTTTTCAGATTTGGTGTTTACAAGACTAAAACATTTTTTTTTTGCTAGAAAATTACTTAAAACCCACAAACATTATGGGCCAGATTCACATACAATTAGATTCGCGTAGAGTATCAGAAATATTTCACCTGGCTCTACGTGGAATCCCGGTAGATTTTGTCCAGTAAACTACGGCGGCGTAGTGTATTTCTCCCGGCGCAAGCCATTTACGCGAGTAGGGGGTGTGAAGCATTTAAAATAGGCGCGTTCCCGCGGCGATCGAACTGCACATGCTCCGTTCAGAAATTTCCCGCCGTGCATTGCGCGAAAATCACGTCGTTACGTCATTTTTTTTTGAGTAGCGTCGTTTACGGACATTCCTATTCCCGAACGAGTTACGTAAAAAAAACAAAAAAAAAATTAAATTCGATGCGGGAACGACGGCCATACTTAACATGGGCTACGCACCGTTAGACCAGCAAATAGCTGGTCTAACAGTACGTAGCAAAAAAATGATGTAAGCGATTGCGAAGGCCGCTTGTAACTTCGTGGATCGCCGTAAAAAGTCATTTGCATATCCCAACGCTGAAAACGACGCGGACTCCTCCCAGTGGCTGCAAAAAGTTTGCAGCGTAGATCCGAAGGCTTACGAAGAAGCCTCTCGGATCGAAGCCCTAAGCCGCCGTATCATGGTTTGAGGATTCAAACTAGTGATACGGCGTGCGAAATTTGAAATTACTCCTGTCTAACACCAGTTAGACAGGCGTAATCGCTCTGTGAATCTGGGCCTATATATATATTTTTCTAACACCCTAGAGAATAAAATGGTGGTCATTGCAATACTTTTTGTCACACCATATTTGCGCAGCGGTCCTACAAGCGCACTTTTTTTGGAAAAGATTAACTTTATTGAATAAAAAAATAAGACAGCAATAAATTTGGCCCAATTTTATTATATATTGTGAAAGATAATGTTACGCCGAGTAAAATGATACCCAACATGTCATGCAGGATGTTAGTAGTGCATGTGCCCCTTGTGATTTCAGCATCATGGGGGGGACAGTCATGGCTGCCACCCATGTCACTCACCAACCAGTCAGCTGTCCCCATACATGTTCTGTTCGAAATCTGTGGGGATGGGGCTAGGATTGTATATGTAGCTGCCATGGGTGTCATGGGTGGTGTCATGTGTTGGGCTGGTGTTGGGCTCCTGCAGGGTTGTGGTTAATTCCAGGATGGCATGAGGGGTGAATCTGAAGATGTGAGACACCTCAGAATCACTCATGCCAAAGATGTCTATGCGTGTGTGATATATCAAGTGAAGAATGAGGGGCTTGTATCAGAGAAGAATATTATATTAGATTATTATATCCATCAAGGTTTTAAAGGGCTATTGAAAGATAGTGAGACCGTGTTTGTAATTTGTATGTATGTTATGTATTGATGTATATATGTATGTATATATTTTTTTTAAATGTTTCTAAAAGCAAATAAAAGGTTTTTGGAAAAAAATAATAATCCTCTCCCGTGCCCTCCTCCGTGCCCTCCTCCGTGCCCTCCTCCATGCCCTCCTCCTTCTTTGCTCATCTAAAGTCATTAGTATAGCTATGAGCATGGATGCCACTAGCATGTTGGCATACAGTTTGTTCCTCACTAACAGTGTTGCTTTAGCTGACATGTAGACGGATTGTCTAATTTTATACCACCTTTTATATGGTCTAATTTTAGACAGGACGTGCAGCTGTTGCGCACAGCGCGTAGCCTGCGCTGCACCAACGTTCTTTTGTGGATCCCCGTAACTCCCTCATTTACATATTTGAATATTAAATCAATGGTGTGTCTAGCGCAGTTTTGCGCGGATGGATACGCCGGTCTATCAAAATTACGCCGGTCAAAAAAAGTAGATTTCTTGCGTATCTCGTTTTTGGGGATGCGGCGCATCGAAACGCATGCGCAAATTTAGACTTACGCCGCGCATCTCCTGTAATGCCGGCGTAATCGCTCTGTGAATCTGGCCCTCAGATCTCATATTTAGACTAAAATGCAAAAAAAAATAATTAAAATTTGAAACTGTCATTTTTTCAAAATACAAAAACATTTTTTTTCTTTAAGACGCTGAGCGGGACTGACGTTTTGACGTCACTTCCACCCAGCAGAGCTATGGGGACGGGTAAGGGACATATTTCCCTCACTCGCATCCCCACACAGCAGACGAACGGGGGCCCCTCTCCCGACGCCGATAACGGTGATCTCGCGGCAAATCCGCTGCGGAGACCGCCATTATGTTTTACAGGACCGCTCACACTAAAACTGGATATCTCGGTTGTGGCAGCAGCTGCTGCCATTACCGAGATATCCATCTTTAAAGTGCCGCTGTATAAACTCGTAAGGCGGTCGGGAAGTGGTTAATCACCACTGTGTTTCTTATATTTTGCTAAATAAACTAATAAATAAAGAAAAAAAAAAACATTTTTTATAGTTTGCTATAAAATTGTGCAAGCAGGTAATTTTTCTCCTTCGCTGATAGGCACTGATAGGCTGTGCAAAACAATCACTTACAGCACTCAGAGGTCCTCTACTGTTAGGACTGTGCAACAATTTCAAATGCTAGACGGATGGAGCCTTCCATGAATAGGGGAATCCAAAGTGGAACTACAAAAGCAAGACAGGAAGGTGTAAACACCTAGTGCATTACCGCAAAAAAATCAGTTTGAGCAAATAAAATAGATAAAAACTGGATATTTACAAAAGTGCAACTAGTAAAAACACATAGACCAAAATATGCCATATAGTGTAAGGTACCCTTTTTTGGAAAGTAGAAACCCCAAGCTGTTTGCTGAGAGGCATGTTGAGCCCATGGAATATTTTATGTTTTGCCACAAGTTTCTGGAAAATTTTCATTTAGTTTTACATTTCTTTACACAATGTTGTCGCTAAATGATATATTTCTCAAACATGCCATGGGTATATGTGACATTACACCCCAAAATACATTCTACTGCTTCTCCTAAGTATGAGGATATATCACATGTGAAAAACATTTTGGCAGTCTATTCAGCAACTGTAAAAAGAAAAGTGACACTTTTCACACAAATAGTCTGACAATCTGCACAAGGCAAATAATATTACAGAAAATTAGTTTGGAAATATTTGGCGCAATAGAGGTGTGCCACAGGAGAATGATGGTGCAAGACAGTTACACTATGTGCCAAATAAAACAATCAAAGTTTTTTTGACATTTAGTGTGCCAAAATAATGTTCACCGATGGATCTCAGGACTGCTGTGGCTTTACCCAGCCCAGTGCACCACAGGTTAGCATCACCACCTTGATGCTTTCCCGGGACCAGGATTGGTCCCCCTCAGTAAATATATTTACTATTATATGTACACTTGCACCCCAATATGTGGCATTATTGGGCTCCTGCTCCTGGGATCCCCTTACCCACTATTATCTCACTTGTCACCAAGACAAGTGGGTCCCTCCACACATGTGTCCATCCTGGCCACCGTATGGGATTCTGTCTGGCTCCGCCCACTGCCACCTTGTGGCGGGATTGTCCAGATCTTCTCCTGATGAAGCGGGACATTCTTCAACCCATCGTGCTGTTTTTCCCCTTCTGGGGACTTCTGTCTTGATGTTGCTGGACGATTGCCATAATTTTAATTTTGTATTTTGTTTTGTTTGTGCTTTGAAATAAATTTATGAATTTTCTTAATTCTTTTCCCTTACTTCTCATCTTTATATCAGTACCGTAATAGTCCTACCTGGCCCACCCCTCCCCCTTTTCTTCTTGGCTCTTTGGTCCGGGGACCTCAGACCCAAGTACTCTTTATGCCAAAATAAGATGTCATGTGTGACAATTTGCATTTCTCAACTACTATATTATCCAGCCTAGAGTCTTCACTCTAGTACAGAGCATCCTATTAGATTTGTACATTAGGCCCAAAGGGGAGAAACTACCAAACATATTTATAGCAATCAGTATAGTACTGGGAAACTAGAGGTGGTGGAATTTGAGCACAGTAACCTTTTGACTTTTGCATTTAAAATATAATTATTTAACTAATCTTTGATTTTTATAATACAATTCTCATAACATTCTGCTCACTCAAATTGAAAGTATTAATTTATAAGATCTGATTTTAGTAAACAAGTTTGTGATACTTCCATTTTAAACCTCATACTATCTGTATTTGTTGTCAGTTCCATAAAAATTTCATCACATTTCTTCTTTCATGCGACTGCCTGTTAAACCAGTGCTTTGTGGTGTACTGGGATATGGTTGCTATGACAGGGTTCTTCTATCAGTGTCAGTGTCTGGAGCACAGATGCAAAGCAAATTTATCTTTTTGATCAAACCACAAAAAGCATTGCACTTTGAACCAGTTCACATGTTAGTTTTGTTTTCCTCTACAAAGCTTAGAACCTCTCTGCTTGATCTTCAGGTGTGTGTTATATTCTAGGCTTCCAAGAAGCGATGCTAGCAATTAAATCATACATTCAAGCCAAATGCAAGGATCAATATCCAAATGACATTCAGTATGATACGCATAAACTTTGCAAACAAACATTTCAATGCAAGCACACAAGCAACCTAAATTTTACAAAAGAGATGAAACACATTAACATAAACACATGTGTATTTCTGCATTCATTGAAAAATAAATTCTAAACTGCATTTCTACTGATAAAGAATCAGACAACCAAGAAATATTAGGTTACTTTTTTACTCCTAAAATGTAAAAATGTGTAACAATAAACATAGGCCCTGATTCACGTACATCCGCGCATTATTGGACCGGCATAGCGCACCGCCTTTACGTTAGACTTGCGCAATTTTGCCGCGTAATCACCCTATTCTCGTAGCTTTTGCACAGAAAATTGCGCATGCGTAACGTTTTTTCAGAGGCGTAAGGCGGAGTAATACAAATTGGGAAGGACGTGGGCGTGTTACATTGAAATGAGCCGTGACCCCATGCAAATGAAGGGCCGGCCGGCTCGCGCATGCGCGCTTGAAGGAGACCATGGTCAGCTCCGCTGTGCGCATGCTCACAACTCGGGAGCGGCGCAATCAGTGAAATTGGAAATGGACTAGGGCAACGTTGTGAACTACGCAAACAGCATAAATAGACAGACACAAACGCACTTGCATTGCAAAAGAACATCCCTTTGTCCCTTCCCATTTAACCAAGTGCTTTTGTCCTGTTGTTCGTTGCGTTGTGTTTTGTAGTTGTCAGATTAGTGTTCTGTGTGATCAAGTGTTTGTTAGTAGATCTTTGAAAGTGTTTTTTGATAAGTGTTTGAGTGACTGTTTGTTTGATATATTTCTGTTCGTTTGTTTTCTTGCTGTTTTTTTGCTGTTTGTTTTTGTGACTGTTTCTTGCTGAGTGCTAGTGTGATTTTTTGGGTGTTAGATTTGTGTGTGTTCTTGCTTGATTGGTTGTGCTTGTTTTTGTGAGTGATTTTTGTTGACTGGGAGTGAGTTTTTTTGTAAGTATGACAGAGAGAAAGCGAAAGCTCAATTTTACTGTGGGGGAAAAAAGAATTCTTGCCCGGGCCATTAGCGATTATGGGCGTTTCCTCCACGGCCCAGACAGTGCCAACACCACCCCGGCCAGGAGGAGGGAGCTTTTGGATATGATCACTGAGCAGGTCAATTCAGCGGGGGAGGGAGAGACACAGACCCGGTCTGGGATTGACAAAAAAATTAATGACCTCCGGCGTCTGGTCAAACAGAAGCTGGCCAGAATGCATGCCCATGCCAGGGGCACAGGAGGGGGCCCACCATGCCGTATTAGGCTGACAGCGGAGGAGCGTGTGGTGGCCCTGATCTTTCATCGGCATGAAGTTGAGGGCCTGCCCGGCTTTGACTCAAGTCCGGAGCCCGTGGTGCCAGGTAAGTTTTTTTTTTAATATCAGGTGTGTAGCATGTGTGGGGGAGGGGGTAAAAGGGAATATGTGGCAAGTGTGTGGATCCTCCAACCTGTGAATGTTTTGTGTCATCCACAGATGTGCAGGAGGGTGCAGGGCCATCTGGCCTGACCGCACCATCCCCAGGACAGCAGCCTAATGAGGCCCCCCCAACAAGGCCGGAGTCCGCGGAGGAGGTTCAAGAGGAGGAGGAGAATCATGAGGAGGAGGAGAATCATGAGGAGGAGGAGTCCATGTCAGGCACTGGACGTTTGGTTTTTGAGGACTCTTCCCCTCTGGCTGGCAGCAGGCAGCCCTCCCTAAGGGGGAGCCCCCCCCTCCTCCCCCAACATGGCTCCCCTCCCAAGGGCCTCCCCTTCTCCCTGGCCACAAGCATCAGCTGGAGGCAGGATTTCATCCCAGAACACCAGGGGGTTGGCCGATCTCCTGCCCGCCACTCTGAGAAGGGACCAGTTCCTCCAGACCCGCCATCTGGGACAGGTCAGCCAGACATTGGTGCGGATGGAGGAGAGCCTGTCCTCCATCAAGGATACGCTGGGGAACCTGGACTCCCACTCCCGGGCTTTCACAACCTGCCTAAATGACCTGCAGACTACATCAGCAGGCGTTGGGCAGGATGTGAGGGCCCTTACCCAGGCTATCCAGGCCAACACGGCAACACTTTGTGCTGCCCTGGACAGAATAGCCGTGGCCTTGGAGGGCAGGCCGCCAGGTGGGCAGAGATCAGGGGCTGCTCCATCTTCCCCGGTTTTCCCCCTCCCCCATGAGTCTCCCCTGAGGAGCCGGGGCCGTGGCTGGGGGCGCCCCAGGCGTGGCTCACGTCATGGGCAATAATTTTTTTTCCCCTCTTTTTTTTTTGCTGGAAAATTTTTGATTTTGCTGGGAATTTTTTTTTTTTTGGGTTGTGAATGCTGTTTGAATGTGGGGGTGACATTCCTGCTGGAAAAGGGGTGTCACCCTCAATTTTGGTTAAGAAGGGTTCCCCAGGACCAGGGAGAAGTGATCCCCAGGTCCGTGTGAATGGTGTATGAATGTACAGTGACATAATTGGAGCCTTGGCGTGGCGTTGCTGCTCACAAGTCCAGCATGGTGGACTGGTGCCAATCCAATTTGATGTGGATGTGGGGTGTGTGTGCTAGGGACCACAGTGGTGTGCATGCATGCATTCTCAATGTGCCATGATTAATGTGTGTGTTTAACGTGCAAAGATGCCCAATGTGAGCTGTCTCCTGGCTGCTCTTCCCTCAGAAGATGGGGGACCCTCGGTTAGGGGGGGATTGTCTGGTTCAGGGGTCAGGTCATCACGTAGGTCAATCTGCAGGCCCTTTCTTTCTGCAAAGTTGTGCAGCATGCAACATGCACCGATGATCTGGCACACAAAGTTTGGGGAATACAAGAGGGTACCCCCAGACTTATCCAGGCATCGGAAACGTGACTTTAGGAGGCCAAAGGTGCGCTCCACCACTGCTCGTGTTTGGGCATGTGCTTGATTGTATCTTTTCTCTCCTGGGGTTTGGGGGTTCCGGATAAGAGTCATGAGATGGGGTCCCAGTGGATATGCAGAGTCAACTGTAAGGGAAAAGACAGGAGGATGTTAGTCATGCATGTGCCCCTTGTGATGTGTGCATCATGGGAGGGGATAGTCATGCCTGCCACCCATGTCACTCACCAACCAGCCAGGTGTCCCCATACACGTTCTGATCGAATTCCATTCGGATGTGGCATTGATTGTATATGTAGCTGTCATGGCTGGACCCTAGGTGTTTGGCACGGACGTGCCATATGAGGCCTTGGGCATCAACTATCACCTGTAAGTTGATGGAATGCCAATGCTTCCGATTGCGGTACATGTGCTCTGTCTCCTGGGGGGGCTGGAGTGCCACATGTGTGCAATCAATGGCCCCCACAGTGCGTGGGAATCTGGCAATTCTGTAGAAATCTGTCATTGCCTTCAGCCGCAGGTCCTCAGTGGTGGGTTTGATGATTTGGTTGGCCATGCATCTGAGGATTGCAGGGACAACCTGGTGCACACATCTGCTCATGGAGGATTGTGACATCCCAGCCACCACTCCACTTGCACGCTGAAAAGAGCCACTGGCAAGGAAATGGAGTGTTGCCATGACCTTGACCAGTGGCTGCACTGCATGTGAGCGGTGTGTTGGGCTGGTGATGGGCTGGTGATGTCCTCCTGCAAGGTTGTGTTTAATTCCAGGATGACATGAGGGGTGAATCTGAAAATGCGATACACCTCAGAATCACTCATGCCTATCCTCTCCCGTGCCATCCTCCGTGCCATCCTCCGTGCCCTCATCCTTCTTTGTTCATCTAAAGTCAGTAGTATAGCTATGTGCGACGATGCCCCTGGCATGTTGGCATACAGATTGTTGTGCAACACGTGTGACTGCTGAGCTCCTCACTAACAGTGTTGCTTTATCTAACAAGTAGACTTTTTTTCTCTTTTTAGACCAGCTTTTATATGCTCTAATTTTAGACAGGACATTTTGCTGTTGCGCACACTGCGTCGCCTGCGCTGCCCCAACGTTCTTTTGTGGATCCCCGTAAGTCCCTCATTAGCATATTTGACTAGCAAATCAATGGACTGTCTAGCGCACTTTTGCACGGATGGATGCGACAGTCTAACGAAATTACGCGGGACAAAAAAAAGTAGATTTTTTGCGTATCTCGTTCTGGGGATGCCGTGCATCGAAACGCACGCGCACATTTCGACTTACGCACGCGCATCTCCTGTTGCGCAGGCGTAATCGCTCTGTGAATCTGGGCCATAATGTATAAGCTTATTTTCCCCTTTTCCGTACAGTACTTACTGTAACAATTCACTGACGTGATACAAGGTTATGCATGCCATCTGTTTCAACCCTTCACTAGCTGCATGCTGGTTATGGGTCAGTGACTCTGCATTAAAGCAAATAGCAAAATCATTGCCCTGCAATCTGCACCTTAAATAATAAGATTCGTCAAATAAGAAAACTATTTATTGTTCTAAAATCATCCATGGTTATTTTCTCATGATATGTATCTATGATTTTATGGATGAATAATGTGACACATTTTTTTTAAACATGAAGCATTGACAGAGTTTTACACAGTCATAATAAAATGCTTCTCTTGTATCAGCCTTTCTTAACCTTTTTAAATATCAAAATAAAAATAAATACAAAATTACTCAGATTTTAGGGAACCCCACTGTACATTAACACAACCCCATACATTGGTGTTCATTGTAGTGTCATTTTACAGTGGGAGAGTTGTCTCTTTACATTGATGGTAAGTGGAAAGGTGCTCCCTTACACTAGGGGCAGTTACATATAAGATCAAAGGGTCCCTTAACCTCCCTGGCGGTATGATTCCTTCTGGTTTTAGGTGCTGAAAGCGGTACAATTTTTTTGCATGGAAATTTGGCATTTTATATTGTAGGCCTGCAATTCTTAGGAAAAGTAGTGTAGAGAAAAGGAGAGGCTAAAATGGACTTTAACCACTAGCCGACCGCCTGCCGTCATTTTACTGCGGGACGGTGGCTCTCCTGGGCGAGAGCCCGTAGCTATACGTCCACATTTTTGCGGCCACATTTTTGCGCGCACCCCCGCTCGTCCCCCGAGTCTCGTGCGCGTGCCTGGCAGGTGCGCAATCACCGCCGGGCACGCACGCTCGTTCGTTACAGAGTGGGGACCGGGAGCTTTGTGTGTAAACACAAAGCTCTCTGATCCTGTCAGCGGGGAAACGCTGATCTTCTGTTCATACAATGTATGAACAGAAGATCAGTGATTTCCCCTAGTGAGTCCACCCCCCCATACAGTTAGAACACACCCAGGAACACACTTAACCCCTTCCCCATCCCCTAGTGTTAACCCCTTCACTGCCAATGGCATTTTAATAATAATCCAATGCATTTTTATAGCATTGATCGCTATAAAAATGCCAATGGTCCCAAAAATTTGTCAAAAGTGTCCGAAGTGTCCGCCATAATGTTGCAGTACTGAAAAAAAACGCTGATCGCCGCCATTACTAGTAAAAAAAAAATATTAATAAAAATGCCATAAAACTACCCCCTTTTTTGTAAACGCTATAAATTTTGCGCAAACCAATCAATAAACGCTAATTGCAATTTTTTTTACGAAAAATATGTAGAAAAATACGTATCGGCCTAAACTGAGGGAAAAAAATTATTATTATATTGACTTTTCGATTACACCACTTTATTTTCAATTTGTTTACCTTTTTTTCAGCTTACTGTAGCCATATTTCCCAGGGTGTTAAGCCATTCTTGTAGTAGTAGCTTTTTCTTTTCGGAAAATCGTTCACATTCATCACTATCTAGACAACATTCTGCTCTTAAGCTAATATCATCATATGTCTCCTGTCCTAAGATTGAGATTTCCTTCTGGCAACCCTAGAGGAGTTTGGATTGGTGAATGTGGGAAAGATAATATGATTTGTAAGATGTCTACTTTGTCCTCAATAAATACTTTTATGTCTCATTAATGTGTTGAATTTTCCCTCCTTCCCATGCCACTACTTGTAAAAAAAAATTGGAACATTCCCTCCCTGTGTTATCCGTTTTTTTTTTTTTTTTTTTAAACAAATGGCATGCTGCCATGAAGTTTGTCAGAAAAGAAAAACTACAGTAAGTATTGAAATTAATTTTCCGGTTATGGTGATAAATGCCTGACCTGTGCTTGGTTAACATTGCTGTAAGTGATCAAAGCATCATATATAGTAAATATTGTATATCATATCAGAAGTCTATATCTAGTTCCATCGTAGTACATTTCCTGTCAGATTTAAAAAATAAATTACATTATGCATGTGCACTAAAAATACTTCAGGGAATTAGCTCAGACATGTTCAGTGCTTTTCAGTATTTTAATAAAAAGAACATCTCCAGCATTCTGCAAGGTTTGTATATATTTTTTTTACTAAGTTAGTAGATATTCTGGATCTTTAGGTTTAGTTTTATTTTATTATTTGTTACACTACCCCGAGTTGTTGGTATTGCCTGTTGTTTCCCTTAAAAGTACAGACACTGACAACCGCAGCAAGCACCAGTCCATTTACACTGGCTCCAGTAACACAGTCTAGGAGATGTCTTTTTAAGATTTATTGCTGATAAAACTTGGAACAGGAGAGGGGTTGAGGACATGAGATGCTCAAAAATGGTTAGAAATTAGCTGTGAGAAGACAATCTTCTCCTTAAGCAGCTGTGATTAGTGGACAGTCTAAGGCCTCACAGCTAGGGACCATAAGGCAAGTCTCTTTGGCATCTGGCTACCCTGCACCACTGCACAACTATTGGTACCCAGTGCAATCTTAGGAACACCGCACAGTACAGGATGACACTTTTACCTAAGCTTACAGTCCAGGACACTGAGGACAGGGGAATGGCCAGTATCTAAAACCCTATGAGAGCAGTCTCAGCTACAAGGAAGCATCACATGATACATGAAGCCACCTTTTTTCTGTTGTTGACTTCATTTTGACTGCATCGCTTTGGTTGTTTTTTGGATCTAATTTGTACAATAAAGACATTGTTTTAAGGTGTGCAGCAATCCAGGATCTTCTTCTATCCAGAACAGTGTCAAGTGTCAATATTTTGTGTGACCACCATTATTTTCTAGCACTGCCTTAACCCTCTTGGGCATGGAATTCACCAGAGCTTCACAGGTTGCCACTGAAGTCCTCTTCCACTCCTCCATGATGACATCACAGAGTTGGTACATATTAGAGACCTTGTGCTCCTCCACCTTTCTGTTTGAGGATTCCCCCACAGATGCTCAATAGGGTTTAGATCTGGAGACATGCATGGCCAGTGCATGACCTTTACCCTCAGCTTTTTTTTAGCAAGGCAGTGGTTATCTTCGAGGTGTGTTTGGGTTCATTACCATGTTGGAATTCTGCCCTGCGGCCCAGTCTCCGAAGGGAGGGATCGTACAATGTTTCAGTATGTCACAGTACATCTTGGCATTCATGGTTACCTCAATGAACTGTAGCTCCGCAGTTCTGGCAGCAGTCATGCAGCCCCAGACCATGACACTCCCACCGCCATGCTTGACTGTAGGCAAGATACACTTGTCTTTGTTCTCCTTAACTGGTTCCCGCCACATACGCTTGACACCATCTGAACCAAATAAGTTTATCTTGGTCTCCTCAGACCACAGAACATGGTTCCAGTAATTCAAGTCCTTAGTCTGCATGTCTTCAGCAAACTGTTTGTGGGCTTTCTTGTACATCATCTTTAGAAGAAGCTTCTTCTGGAATAACAGCAATGCAGACCAATTTGACACAGTGTGTGGCGCATAGGCGTGCGCACAGGGTGTGCCAGGTGTGCCCAGGCACACCCTAATCACCCTTTACGGCACAGATTCCCCCTACTTCCCTGGCTCCCTCCTTTCCCCTGCAGTGCTACCAGCTTCCCTACTCTCCCACCAGCTGTTGCTGCAAGGATGTTTTAGGATGAGTGGAGGAAGGGGCCCGATAAATATGTAATTGGCCATCCCCTTCCCTTTCTGAATTAACATTGTGAGTGATCAGTAGAGTGTGTTTAAACTTTGGGGTGCACACCCTAATGCAATAGACTGCGCACACCTAGGGTGTGGCGTATAGTCTGAGCACTGACAGGCTGGCCCCCCACCCCTTCAACCTCTGCAGCAATGCTATCAGCACTCATACATCTATTTCCCAAAGACAACCTCTGGATTAGGGATGAGCTTCGAGTTTCTAGTCAAACTCATATTCAACTCGAACATTGCCTGTTCGCCTGTTCGGCGAACAACGAACAATTAGGGGAGAAATCTAAAGTGCTAATTTTAAAGGCTAATATGCAAGTTATTTTTTTTTCTAAAGTGTATTTTTGTGCGTGAACTCGAGAGAGAGGAGCCGGACTGCAGGAATTGGGAGTAGGCAGACCCTCCCCCCAGAGGCAATCTGCCATCCTTCTCCATGCCCCCCTTATGTTAATTGGTAATCGGGTACACTGTACCCCTACCATTTCACAAAGGAAGTGTAAATAGTTTTAAAAAAAACACACAGACTCCGTAGAAAAAAATTCCTTTATTAATAAAAAAAAAAATAAGAGAAAGAATCCAGCGGTGGTAATCCACTCTCGATGTGTCTCCCTGCTCCAACGTTGTCTTCTATCCAGCGACGGGTGATCTCTCCAGCGACAGATGATCTCTCCGGTCCAGCGATGAGAAGACTTATCCATCCAGAGCAGCGTCGCCGACATCCTCCTTGATGCGGCCGATGCTTTGACATTTCTTGTTGAGGGGAGGCGAGGCCATCCGTCACGTGACCCCGCCCCCTCTGACACAAGGGGGAAGACCGGGTTTTCCCAGTGACGTAACCGAGGGTGCGTGGTCACGTGACGGGTGGCCTCGCCTTCCCTATATAAGAAATGTCAAAGCATCGGCCGCGTCATTCCGCTGGGCTGTGTCCAGCGGAGAGAGAAGGTCTGCGACGCTGCTCTGGATGGATAGTCTTCTCATCGCTGGACCGGAAAGATCATCCGTCGCTGGAGAGATCACCCGTCGATGGATAGAAGACAATGTTGGAGCAGGGAGCCGCATCGAGAGTGGATTACCACCGCTGGATTTTTTTTTTTTTATTAATAAAGGAATTTTTTCTACGGTGTCTGTGTGTTTTTTTTAAAACTATTTACACTTCCTTCGTGAAATGGTAGGGGTACAGTGTACCCTATTACCAATTCACATAGGGGGGCAGGATCTGGGGGCCCCCTTTGTTAAAAGAGTTATCCAGATTCTGATAAGCCCCCCGCCCGCAGACCCCCACAACCACCGGCTAGGGTTGTAGGGATGAGGCCCTTGTCCCCATCAACATAGGGACATCCTCCCCATGTTGAGGACATGTGGCCTGGTGCGGTTCAAGAGAGGGGGGGCCATACTCTGCCCCCCCCTCTTTTCTGTGGCCGGCCAGGTTAACGTGCTCGGATAAGGGTCTGGTGTGGATTTTTGGGGGAACTCCATGCCATTTTTTTTTATTTGGGGTGGAGTTCCCCTTAAAATCCACATCAGACCTAAAGGGTCTGGAATGGATATTTGGGGGAACCCCACATCTTTTTTTTTTAAATTGACGGCGGGGTTCCCCTTAATATCCATATCAGACCTGAAGGGCCTGTTAATGGAATTTGGGGGGACCCCCACGCTTTTTTTATTTTTTTTATGAATAAATCTTCTCTGAATTGCCAGAGCCGACAATTCATTATAGCCGCAAAGCCGGTTTTAAATGACTTTTTTTCTTTCAGAAATTACACTTTGTGCCGGGACAGTTCTATGTACAGGAAACATGCGCTTTTTCACATGCTGACTTTACACCCCCCCCCCCCGGTACAACATTTAAAGTAATATTACACTTTTATTGTCTTACTTTCAGCATTATTAAATTCACTGCTCCCAAAAAAAAATCTGTTTTTAAAACTTTTTTTTGCATTGATACATGTCCCCTGGGACAGGCCCAGGTCCCCAAAACACTTTTTAGGACAATAACTTGCATATTAGCCTTTAAAATTAGCACTTTGGATTTCAAATGTTCGAGTCCCATAGACTTTAACAGGGTTCTAAAGTTCACACGAACATTTGATGTGTTCGCAAGTTCTGGTGCGAAAGGAACAGGGGGGTGTTCGGCTCATCCCTACTCTGGATATGACACTGAGCATGTGCACTCAACTTGTTTGGGTAGACCATGGCAAGGCCTGTTCCGAGTGGAACCTGTCTTGTTAAACCATTGTATGGTCTTGGCCACTGTGCTGCAGCTTAGTTTCAGGGTCTTGGCAATCTTCTCATAGCCTAAGCCATTTATGTAGAGCAACAATTCTTTTTTTCAGATCCTCAGAGAGTTCTTTGCCATGAGGTGCCATGTTGAACTTCCAGTGAACAGTATGAGAGTGTGAGAGCGAAAACATCAAATTAACACCCATGCTCCAGTCACACTAGAGACCTTGTAACACTAACGAGTCACATGACAACGGGGAGGGGAAATGGTTAATTGGGCCTAATTTGGGCATTTTGACTTAGGGGTGTACTCACGTTTGTTGCCAGCGTTTTAGACATTAATGACTGTGTGGTGAGTTATTTTAAGGGGACAGAAATTTTACACTGTTATACAAGCTCTGCACTCACTACTTTACATTGTAGTAAAGTGTAATTTCTTCAGTGTTGTCACATAAAAAGATATAATAAAATATTTACTTGCTTTTGTGAGAACAGACACCAGGAATCAATTCAGGGTCATTGCTCACCAGTTTACAGGACAGCTGCCATCTACAGAACAGCAACACAGTCCACAGGCTGCCTAAGTGGCATTAGTACCCTGGGATTGAAACTCTCCTCTCTGGGAAAAGGAAATCCCTTCAGAGCTTCATGCTATTTATCTGCTTCCCAACCAGCATCTGGGCACACATACCCAGGAATCAGCTAGGCTCTGATGAATACTCAGGCTAGTTATATCATTTATTCCTCCCTAAGATTCTGGCTATCAAACTCCGAGCCTGTGAAAACCAGAACAGACCAGACTAAACAATCACTGCTCCCTTGATTTTAAAATTAAATTTACCCAGCATCCTACACTACACATTTATGTAAAAATAATCATTGCAAACAATTGCAGTGTAGTGTTAGGGTGGGTCAGGAGTGTACAATGCAAGGGGTTCAGGCGGGCACAGTATTGGGGCATCAGGACGATATGGTGCATGGAGGTCAGGGGACATGGTGCTAAGGGAGTGGTGCAGGGAGGTCAGGAGGGCAAAGTATTGGGGGTCAGAAGGGCATTGTGAGTGTTGATAACCTCTTTTTTAGATTCTACACATTGTATAGGTTCAATAACAGGCCAGAAATCTCCAGGTCTGTCTGACTCATTTACACCTGCATGCCATTTATGCCCACTGTCAGTGATAAAAAAAATATACAGATGTGATGTTGGTGCCTCAGAGATTTCCTTTATTTGTGCTGGCCCTGGGCATACATGCACTTTACAGGCATAGATAATAAGGTAACTGACTTTTATCATGACAGTATCAGTAAGACTGTTAAAGTGGATGTAAACCCACTCTCATCCTTTCTAAACTACTGCCATAGTGCTGATCTATAAGTATATAGATGTCTCCTGCATGTTTCCTTACCTGTCAAATGTCTCCCCTCTGGCTGTTATGAGACCCAAAAAACTGCAAATTCTGTGGGTGGGTCTTCTGCTATGATCATTAACATCCAGTCAAAACCTGGAGAAGAAAGGTGATCTGAAGTACACAAAATGTCTCTCTGCGGCTCGTGCATGAGCATGTAAATCACCTGTCACTCACAGCAAGAGGGAGAAACTGACTCCTATTTCTCTGCATACCAGTTTTTATCTCACTGAAAAAAAAGATAAGAGGACTGTTCAGAGCTGGATTAACTCTTCGTGGCTAGGGTTGAGCGAACCCGAACTGTAAAGTTTGGGTTCGTACCGAACTTTAGTTTTTTTTGACCCGGACTCGAACCCGAACAATTTTCTGAAAGTTCGGGTTCGGTGTTCGGCTATGTAGCGGCGTGCTGCAGGGCAGCCAATCAGCATTTCTTTTACTTGTGTGACCTAGAAGCCATCACAGCCATGCCTACTAATGGCATGGCTGTGATTGGTCAGTGCAGCATGTGACCGAGCATGTAACCCAGCCTCTATATAAGCTAGAGGCACACAGCACAGCTCGTCACTCTGCTTTAGCTAGGGTAGGGAAAGGCTGCAGCTGCTCTCAGGGACAGATTTAGATAGGATTTTTCTGCTTCAGAAATCAAATTACAATACTCAGAGATCGATCTACATAGCATTAGCTACATTAGGGAAAGGTTCCTGATTGATTGTGCTTATAGGGAGAGAATTAGTTAGGAGTCAGTCCTACTTCACAAATCTAATTGCAGCAGCACTGCATATGTTCCTGTCAGATACTCTGCATATTGCACCAGCAATGCATATGTTCCTTTGAGATACTCTGCATATTACACCAGCACTGCATATGTTCTTGCCAGATACTCTGCATATTGCACCAGCACTGCATATGTTCCTGTCAGATACTCTGCATATTGCACCAGCACTGCATATGTTCCTGTAACATACTCTGCATTAGCTACATTAGGCAAAGGTTCCTGATTGTGCTTATAGGGAGAGAATTAGTTATGAGTCAGTCCTACTTCACAAATATAATTGCACCAGCACCGCATATGTTCCTGTCAGATACTCTGCATATTGCACCAGCAATGCATATGTTCCTGTGAGATACTCTGCATATTACACCTGCACTGCATATGTTCTTGTCAAATACTATGCATATTGCACCAGCACTGCATATGTACCTGTCATATACTCTGCATATTGCACCGGCACTGCATATGTTCCTGTAACATACTCTGCATTAGCTACATTAGGCAAAGGTTCCTGATTGTGCTTATAGGGAGAGAATTAGTTAGGAGTCAGTCCTACTTCACAAATCTAATTGCAACAGCACTGCATATGTTCCTGTCAGATACTCTGCATATTGCACCAGCAATGCATATGTTCCTGTGAGATACTCTGCATATTGCACCAGCACTGCATATGTTCCTGTCAGATACTCTGCATATTTCACCAGCACTGCATATGTTCCTGTCAGATACTCTGCATATTGCACCAGCACTGCATATGTTCCTGTAACATACTCTGCATTATCTACTGTAGGGAAAGGTTCCTGATTGTGCTTAGAGGGAGAGAATTATATAGGAGTTAGTCCTACTTCACAAATCTAATTGCACCAGCACTGCATATGTTCCGGTCAGATACTCTGCATATTGCACCAGCAATGCATATGTTCCTGTGAGATACTCTGTATATTACACCAGCTCTGCATATGTTCCTGTCAGATACTCTGCATATTGCACCAGCACTGCATATGTTCCCGTCAGATACTCTGCATATTGCACCAGCACTGCATATGTTCCTGTAACATACTCTGCATTATCTACTGTAGGGAACGGTTCCTGATTGTGCTTAGAGGGAGAGAATTATATAGGAGTCAGTCCTACTTCATAAATCTAATTGCACCAGCACTGCATATGTTCCTGTCAGATATTCTGCATATTGCACCAGCAATGCATATGTTCCTGTGAGATACTCTATATATTACACCAGCACTGCATATGTTCCTGTCAGATACTCTGCATATTGCACCAGCACTGCATATGTTCCTGTCAGATTCTCTGCATATTGCACCAGCACTGCATATGTTCCTGTGACATACTCTGCATTAGATAATTTAGGGGAAGGTTTCTGATTGTGCTTATAGGGAGAGAATTAGATAGGAGTCAGTCCTACTTCACAAATCAAAGCAGCACTGCATCTGTTACTGTGAGATACACCCTTTATATACTTTTCTTCTATTGTGCTATTCCAAAAACAACCATTTAGGTAAAAAAAAAAAATGTTTGCAGTGTTTCCTCCAGTGTATCTCAGTGTTTCCTGCATATCTGTAGGTGTGAGATAAACACCTTAGCTAGTGTTCTTCTATTGTTGTATTAAAAAAACAGCCATTTAGGGCAAAAAAATATATTTTACAGTTTTTCCTCCAGTGTTTGCAGTCTTGCCTGCATATTTGTACGTGTGAGATACACACTTTACAACACCCATTTAGGGCAAGATCCTACATTTGAGAAATATGAGGAGAACGTCAAATAAGGGACATGGCCGCGGTCGTGGTGCTGCTGGTGGAGCTCCTGTTGCAGGGAGAGGACGTGGTCGATCTGTGCCAGCTACACGCACAAGTGAAACACCTTTTTCAGGTGCGAGTAGGCAACAGAGCCTGCAGCGGTATTTTGTGGGGCCTAATCCAGCTCTACGAATGTTGAGGCCAGTAGCAGAACAGGCGATAGTAGATTGGGTTGCTGATAGTGCCTCCAGTTCCTTCACATTGTCTCCCAACCAGTCTTGTGCTGAAAGATGGGAGTTGGCACCTGCAGTCGATGTCCATCAGTCTTTCACCTCACCCCCTTGCAAATCAGCCAAGCAGTCTGAGCCCCAAATCATGGAGCAGTCTCTTATGCTTTTTGATGACTCTGTTAGCATGTTTTCCCAGGGCCATCCACCTAGACCTGCCCCAGAAGTGGAAGAGATTGAGTGCACCGTTGCCCAACCACTTATGTTTCAAGATGAGTACATGGGGGACCATCACAGCACGTCTCGGATGCTTTCTCGAATGTGCAGACTGACAAGGAGGGCAGTGGTAAGACTGGGTGGAAGATGGTGTGGTGGACGATGAGGTCCTCGACCCCACATGGAATCAACCTCATGCAGGTGACCCATCTAGTTCAGAGGAAGAGGCGGTGGTCGCACAGAGCCACCAGCACAGCAGAAGAGGGAGCAGGGTGCCAAAGCGGAGCGTCCTTCCCCTAGACACTACGCCTGCTACTGCCCAACGCAGCAAGGGACCGAGCACACCAAAGCCAGGTCCAAGGAGTTCCCTAGCGTGGCAGTTCTTCAAACAATGTGCTGATGACAAGACACAAGTGGCTGTGCAATCAGAGGCTGAGGCGAGGCATAAACCTTCTCAACCTGAGCACAACCTGCATGACCAGGCATCTAAGTGCAAAGCACGAGCTGCTGTGGAGAACACACCTCAAAAATCAAGGTCTCTTGCTCCTCCTGCTTCCTCTTCTGCTTCAGTCTCGGGCCTCTCGGTGTCAGAGTCTAAAGAACTTACCGAGGCCAAGATGCTGCGGACGGCTCACCCTTGCGAACCAGTGCTGACCGCCCTCTGGTGATGGTGACAGAGAGGTGACAGCACCGGGAGGCACCGGTACCGGAAACAGGAAACTGGGTCAAGGTGTAGATCAAAGAAGGCACCGGATCTGCAGACAGGCCGAGGAGACCATTCGTGGCACCAACAGGAACAGAGGACCAAACAGGCAAAACTAGTTCAAGGTACTGGTTGTGGATCACGGGTCAGAGAGATCAAAGGAAGTCCAGTAATGCAAGCCGGGGTCAAAGGATCGGAGAGGTCAGCGGAAGTCCAAGGATACGAGCCGAGATCAGAGGATTGGAGAGGTTAGCAGAGTCCGGGAGTGCAAGCCGGGGGTCAAGGGTTGGAGAGGTCAGCAGAGTCCAAGGCAGGCCGAGATCAGGATTCAAACTGGTAAGCCAGAATGTTTTCAGGACAAACAGGTTCGCAGCAATGAGACACATACAGGAGCTGATGACAAACCAGCAACCTGCCATGTGTCAAAGGCGGGTTTAAATAGGGTGGTGAGCCCTGTGATTGGCTCCGACGGAATCGCGTGAGTTCGCGCCGCGCGCGCGCTCCCGCACACGTCGCGCCGCCGGACCGTGCCCGCGTACGTGCACGCGCATGCGCTGAATAGAGACGTGCGGTCGCGACGTTCTACTGCGCATGTGCGCGCGATCAAAGTCCGCAAAATTGGTGCCCTGACACTCGGCCTCTTCATCCACCTCTGTAGTGACAGTGCCACCTGCCACCCCACAATTAGAGGACCGGTAAACAACACTACCACCTGGGTCACCAAACATCTCCACAATGTCCCCCCTACCCATCCGCGATCCCTGGCCCTGAATGCCAGCATTTCAAAATTCCTGGCCTTTGAAATGCTGTAATTCCGTCTGGTGGAGACGCAGAGTTTTAAAAGCCTGATGGCATTGGCTGTCCCACAGTACGTTGTGCCCAGCCGCCACTTCTTTTCCAGACGAGCCACAACCAAGTGGGGGACAAAAAAGGGATTTTTAAATACAGCTTACCTGTAAAATCCTTTTCTTGGAGTACATCACGGGACACAGAGCGGCATATTCATTACTATATGGGTTATATGGAGTACCTTCAGGTGTGGACACTGGCAATCTCAAACAGGAAGTCCCCTCCCTATATAACCCCCTCCCCTAGAGGGAGTCCCTCAGTTTTGTAGCAAGCAGTATGCCTCCCAAAATGTTTCCCCAAAAGAGGGGTGGGAGCTCTGTGTCCCGTGATGTACTCCAAGAAAAGGATTTTACAGGTAAGCTGTATTTAAAAATCCCTTTTTCTTTCTCGTACATCACGGGACACAGAGCGGCATATTCATTACTATATGGGATGTCCGAAAGCAATGCTTTAATGAGGGGAGGGAGACATCTTCCAAAGAAGGATTCAATTTAGAGGTATACTCAAATAATAATAATAATTCCAACTTAGTCAAGAAAAAAACTTTTTTTTTTTTTTTTTTCTTTTTTACAACCAAGGGTGCTTCTGATCCCGAGGATCTTAAACTGCAGCCTGTAGTACTGCCTGTCCAAAGGCAGAATCCGCATTCCTTCTCACGTCTAGTTGATAAAACTTTGTAAACGTGTGGACTGATGACCACGTCGCCGCCTTGCATATCTGAGCCATAGAGATCTGATGGTGTGCTGCCCAGGAGGCGCCCATGGCCCTGGTAGAATGGGCCTTTACCGACAAAGGAGGAGGCAACCTCTTCAAACCGTAGGCTTGAATGATTAATTGTCTAATCCATCTCGAGATGGTGGATTTTGCAGCTGCCTGCCCCTTCTTGGGGCCATCTGGTAGAACGAATAACACATCTGTCTTCCGGATCTTTTCTGTAGCTTTAAGATAGGCCTTCATGGCCCGGACAATATCCAAGGTATGCAGCAACCCCTCCTTTCTAGATGTGGGTTTTGGAAAGAAGGGTGGAAGTACCAAATCCTGGTTCAAGTGAAATTTGGATATAACCTTTGGTAGAAAGGAAGGATGGGGCCGGAGAACTGCCCTGTCCTTATGCAGAACGAGATATGGTTCCTTACACGATAAGGCTGCTAATTCTGACACTCTCCTGGCCGAAACTATGGCGACCAAGAAAACCAACTTTCTTGTCAGTAAGACTAAGGGAATCTCAGCCAACGGCTCAAAGGGTTGTTTCTGTAGAGTGGACAGGACAAGATTTAAGTCCCATGGACAAATTGGTGACTTGACAGGAGGATTAATACGCAAGACCCCCTGTATGAAGGTCTTTACCAGCGAGTGGGTGGCCAGCGGCCTCTGAAACCACACTGACAGAGCTGAGATCTGTCCCTTGATTGTGCTTAGTGCCAGGCCTTTATCCACTCCTAGCTGGAGAAAACTTAACACCCTATCAATAGTATATTTGCGGGAATTCCATCTTTTGGATTCACACCAGCCTACGTAGTTCCTCCACACCCTGTAATAAATCACCCTGGAGACCGGCTTTCTAGCCCTAATCAGGGTAGGAATTACCTGCCTAGACAGACCTCTACCCCTGAGAATCAGGGATTCAGCCTCCAGGCCGTCAAATTTAGACGCTGTAATGTAGGGTGGAGGATCGGGCCTTGTGAGAGTAGGTCTGGTTGTAGAGGAAGAGTCCAAGGGTCTCCCACTGCCATCTTCAGGACTAGTGAGTACCAAGTCCTCCGGGGCCAAGCCGGAGCTACTAGAATGACTGGCTTGTGCTCCACTCTGATCCTGCGCAACAGGCGAGGGAGTAACTGTAGCGGAGGGAATGCATATAGAAGTTTGAATTGATGCCAAGGGCAAACCAACGCATCGGTTCCGCAGGCCATAGGATCCCTCGCTCGAGACACGAACCTGTCTAGTTTCTTGTTGAACCTGGATGCCATTATATCTACGTCCGGCATTCCCCACCTCTGGCAGATTGTCTGAAAGACCTGGGGATGCAGAGACCACTCCCCTGGCAACAGACTCTGGCGACTTAAGAAGTCTGCCTGCAGGTTGTCCACTCCGGGAATGAATATCGCCGAAATGCAGGGTACATGAACCTCTGCCCACTGAAAAATCAAGCTCACCTCCCTCTGAGCGGCCTGACTCCTGGTTCCCCCTTGGTGGTTTATGTATGCCACCGCCGTGGCATTGTCTGACTGGATTCTCACCGGGAACCCCTTTAATCTGGAGGTCCATGCCAGAAGGGCTAGGCGAGCAGCTCTGATCTCCAAGATATTGATGGGGAGCTGCCTCTCTGCTTTCACCCAAGTTCCCTGGCGAGAGAACCCCTCGAAGACCGCCCCCCAGCCTGCCAGGCTGGCGTCTGTGGTAACTACCTTCCAGACAACAGGGCTGAAGGATTTTCCCTTTAGAAGATTCTGGGGGTTCAACCACCAGGCCAGGCTTTGTCGGACCCTTGATGATAGCGTCAAAGGGGACTCTAAGGCATGTGCCCTCTTGCCCCAGGCTGCTAGAATGGCTGCCTGTAGGACGCGAGTGTGGATCTGAGCGTATGGTACTGCCTCGAACGTGGCCACTAGCTTGCCTAGTACTCGCATACACAGGCGAATAGTTGGTTTTTTCTTGTTTAGAACCAACTGAACCAACCCCTTGATAGCCTCGATCTTTACAAGGGGCAGGAACACCCTTTGCTGTTCTGTGTCTAACCTCATGCCGAGGTATTCCAACTGCTTTGTAGGCTGGAACGCTGACTTTCCCCGGTTTAGGACCCAGCCGAATCCTTCGAGGTACCGAACCGTGAGGTTTACTGCCTGTTGCAGACCCGGCCGTGAGTGATCTATGATTAAAAGGTCGTCCAAGTATGCTAGGACTGTGACCCCTTGGATCCTTAAATTGGCCAGAACTGGGGCTAGGATCTTCGTGAATACCCGGGGGGCCGTGGCCAGCCCGAAGGGGAGCGCCCTGAATTGGAAGTGTCGCTGCCCCACCGCGAAGCGTAAAAATCTTTGATGCGACTGAAAGATTGGTACATGAAGGTAAGCATCCTTTATGTCTATGGAGGCCAGAAAATCGTCCCTCTGAAGCGCGGCGGCTGCTGACCGGATGGATTCCATCCGGAAGGAACGAACCCTTAGGTAACCGTTTAACCTCTTTAGGTCCAAGATTGGCCTGACATCGCCGTTGGGCTTTGGTATGACAAAGAGATTGGAATAGAAACCTAGCCCTTGCTCTTGGGCTGGCACCTCTATTATTACGTCCTGGCAAAGCAGGTGATCCAAAGCTGCCAGCAATGAGGCCTTCCTTGCTGGATCCTTTGGTAGCCTTGATTCTTGAAAATGAGGCGGAGGACACCTTAGAAACTCCAGTCTGTAGCCTGTGGTTACAGATGCCCGGACCCATTTGTCGGGGATCTTGGCTTCCCAAACTTCTGAGAAGAAACGAAGCCTTCCCCCCACCCGCGAGAGTGGGGGCGCCCCTTCATAAGGCAGACTTAGGGGCTGTCTTTGTCGGCTTGCGATACCATGGCCTCTTACCCCCAGGGGCCTGTCCCTGCGATCTACTGTTAACGTTGGATCGTGCAGGCGGCCGTCGATACTGCCTGGAATTTGAGGGCCCCGAGACAGGAAAGAGCTGCCTTTTAAATGTAGGACCCCGGAATGTCTTTTTGACCGGTAAAAGGGTACTCTTGCCACTTGAAATAGTCTGAATATATTTATCCAGATCCTCTCCGAAGAGTCGTCCTCCATGGAAGGGAAACCCTGCCAGAAGCTTTTTGCATGGGGGCTCCGCCGCCCAGTTCTTCAACCATAAGAGCCTTCTCATGTGCACCAAAAATAGTGATAAACGAGAGGCCTGCTGGATGGAATCTTTTATAGCATCTACAGCAAAACACAGAGCTCTGGGAATGTCAGAAAACTCTTCTGCTTGTTGGGTAGGCATGTCCTTTAACATTTCTTTTGTCTGGTCTTTTAACGCCTGACAAACTCCAATTGCAGCCACAGCTGGCTGTACCACTGCTCCTGCCGTAGCAAAGGATGCTTTTAAAAGTGTCTCTAACCGTTTATCAACCGGATCTTTAAACATATGTATGTTTTCCACCGGGCAAGTTAGTGATTTATTCACACATGAGATGGCTGCATCCACTACTGGGAGCCTCCACCTCTTGGAGAATTTTTCCTCCATGGGGTAACTGACCGCAAATCTTTTCGGTGGCAGAAAAATCCTGTCCGGCCGTACCCAATCCCGAAAGATCAATTCCTCCAAGAGAGGATGGACCGGAAAAACTGCGTTGCTTAACAGAGCTTTCAAAGAGCCCAGAGAGGATACCGGAGGAACCTGAGGCTCTGGCAATGGTAAACTAAATGCCGAGCGGACCATGTCCGTCAAAGACTGTACCCACAGTCTTTCTGTCTGGGAGTCTGAAAATGGTTCCTCAGAGGCAGATCCCTCAATCCCTGAACCCTCTTGGTTCAGGTCTAGTTGATCCTCCTGTGATTCCAATTCCTCTGGAGAGAGAATCTCAGCATCTGAGGATACACCTCTTGGTGATGGGGATCTAACCCGTTTCTTACCAGGAATAGCTCTAGCGATCAATGCTGCTATTCTCTCTTCTAGCCCCCCTAGGGATACGGCTAGCATCTCCTCTGTGATAAACACAGGGCTGGGCTGATCTGGGCCAGCCTCCGCACCAGATCCCCCTAATGGCTCATCCAAGGCGCCCTTTATGTTAATAAGTTGCGGGGAAAGTATCGGCATATCATCCGAATCAGAGGGGGAACCCCTTTGTTTTTTGGTCTTTTTTGTACCCTTTGACCCCGAACCTTTGGAAGCCATAATACAAAATCGAGGGACTCCGCCAACAACAACAGACTGTAGTGGCCCGGAGTACAAAACCAGAGCTTAGGGGACAATAGATCACTAATGCCCAAAAACTGATGGGGCCCCGTATGTTTTTTTTTTTTTTTTTAAATATATATTATATATATTTTATTTATTTATTTTTTTAAATCATACAGTGACCCCAAACTTAGTTTGCCAGCCTCCAACCTGCTGCAAAAAGGGGAATTTTTTGGCTTAACAAAAAAGGCATTGGAACAAAGTCCAGCATGTACTACCCCTCTTCCGCCACCGGGAGTCACTGTTCTGCCGCTCTGCGTCCTCTCCTTCTGAAATCAGCCTCAGACTGAGCACTGACAATGCCTGCTGATCTATAACAGCACAAGGCGCGCCCCTGTATGACGCCGCAGGCACGCCCCCCCCCGCTCTCCTCTCTGAACGGCGCGAAAAAACGTCTATAAGACGTGCGCGCGCACGCGCGCGCGCGCGTATGCCGGAACAGGAGGAACATGGAGGAGCCGCGCTGCTGGAGACCCAGGACTGCAGTATCAGGCGGCAGATTCAAACCCCCGGCCAGGTAGGACTCTCCAAAAGGCCCCATAGGGATCCTTACTAGTCCTAGGAAGAAAGCAGCAGGTTAGCTAGCAACACATTCTTAGACAGGGGAACCTAGTGATGGGGGAAAAAAGGGGTCATCCTGTCTTTCTCAGACATAGTGAGCAAGGTTGCCAATGCAGAGCATACTTAGGCTATCCCCCCTTTTAGGTTACCCCGGAGAGCCTGCTGTCGAACCAAGTCCCGCAGGCTCCCCCTTACCTGCTCCATGCTGCAGGATGTTTGTCCCGCAAAACGATCCAATCTTCTCCCATCTCCGTGGGTAGCGTAGTAGACCTTCAGGCCCTGGGGTCCTATGAAGGTACCCACTGTCCTGGACCTATATAGCACCCTGGCAAACAGGCACTTATGGTTTTTACAAACTCCAAGTCCTGGGCCCAGGGTCCAGCCCTCCAAAGAGGAGCATTATAGGCAAAACCCCACGGTTTGGGGCCCGGGTACTGTCCACTTTGGCACTGAGGCTCCTTGGACAGATCCGGTTAGCCCGCCCTTAATCCCAAGGATGTGGAGCAAAGCTATTCCTTGACCAACACCTAAGACACTGGCGAAAAAAACTGAGGGACTCCCTCTAGGGGAGGGGGTTATATAGGGAGGGGACTTCCTGTTTGAGATTGCCAGTGTCCACACCTGAAGGTACTCCATATAACCCATATAGTAATGAATATGCCGCTCTGTGTCCCGTGATGTACGAGAAAGAAATCAGGTGTGCACTGCGCAATGCTATCTGTGCCAAGGTCCATCTAACTATGGATACGTGGACCAGTAAGCACGGTCAGGGACGTTATATCTCCCTAACAGGGTAAATGCAGTGGCGGCTGGGTCTGAGGTGGATAGCAGTTTGGCACATGTCCTTCCACCACCGAGGATTGCAGGGGGCTTCAGTTTGCCTCCTGTTGCTAACTCCTCCTACTCCGTTTCCTCATCCTCTACCGCCTCCTCATCCGGTCAGCATAACACATTCACCACCAACTTCAGCACAGCCTTGGGTAAACGCCAGCAGGCAGTTTTAAAACTTTCCTGTTTGGGGGAAAAAAAAACCACACCACGCAGGAGTTTTGGAGGGACATGGAACAACAGACCGATGAGTGGTTGGCATCAGTGAGCCTCAAGCCGGGTCTGGTGGTGTGCGATAACAGGCGAAATCTCGTAGCAGCTCTGGGATTAGCCGGTTTGACTCACATCCCTTGCCTGGCGCATGTGCTGAATTTGGTGGTGCAGAGGTTCCTTAAAACTTACCCCGATATGCCACAACTGCTGCAGAAAGTGCGGGCCATCTGTGAGCACTTTCGGGGTTCTCACCCTGCTGCTGCTCGCCTGGCAGCGCTGCAGCGTAACTTCGGCCTTTCCACTCACCGCCTCATATGTAACGTGCCCACAAGTTGGAACTCCACCTTGCACATGCTGGCCTGCACGTACGAGCCTCCATGCGAGATCTGTGTGCCTTGTTGCGCTGTTTTGAGTACTCCACCAACATGGCCAGTGACGATGACGCCGTTCTCAGCGTGACTATCCCAGTTCTATGCCTCCTTGAAAAAACGCCTTGGGGCGATGATGGAAGAGGATGTGGCACAGAAGGAGGAGAAGGAGGAGGAATCGGGATCATTTCCAAGGCTTTTAGGGCAGTCATTATCAAGTGGCTCCGAGGGTGGATTCCTGCACCAACAAAGGCCAGGTACACAATTCTCCAGCAAGGGCACAGTTCTGGAGGATGACGAGGTGGAGGATGAGGAGGAGGAGATGGAGGAGGAACTATGTTCACAGCAGGGTGGCACCCAGACCAGCTCATGGCCATCACAGGTGATACACCTCCCACAGAGGACAGCTTTTCCTTGCCTCTGGGCAGCCTGGCACACATGAGCAATTACATGCTGCAGTGTCTCCGCAATGACCGCCGTGTTTCGCACATCTTAACAGGTGCTGATTACTGGGTGGCCACGCTGCTGGATCCCCGTTACAAGGACACTGTACCGTCCTTAATTCCCTCACTAGAGCGTGATCGCAAGATGCGCGAGTACAAGCGCATGCTGGTAGACGCGCTGCTGATGGAATTCAAACCTGACAGCGGGGACACAGTGGAAGCACAAGGTGAAGGCAGAGATGGAGGAAGAGGTCGCCAACACAGCCGGGGCACCACTAGCACCTCAGAAGGCAGGGTTAGCATGGCCAAAATGTGGAAAAGCTTTGTCAGCACGCCACAACAAACAGCACCACCAGCTGATATGGAACGTTTTAGCAGGAGGCAGCATTTTAGCAACATGGTGGAGCAGTATGTGTGCACACGCCTACACATACTGAATGACGGGTCTGCCCCCTTAAACTTCTCCAAATTGGGCACATGGCCTGAGCTTGCCCTTTACACCCTGGAGGTGCTGGCCTGCCGTGCAGCCAGTGTATTATCTGATCGTGCATTCAGCACGGCAGGGGGCGTTATCACAGACAAGCGCAGCCGCCTGTCCAGAGCCAATGTGGACAAGCTCACGTTCATTAAAATGAACCAGGCATGGATCCCACAGGACTTGTCCGTAACCTGTGCAGAATAGACATGTATACTGGCCTTACCCAGCCATTCTTGTATTTCTGATCTTTCTAGGGATGCCACCTCATCCCTTTAAAAGCAAAAACATATTAATTACACAGGTTCTCTGGCTGATTAAGGTGCTAATTAAACTCACTTGGTGCCTTATCGACATTAAATTAGCCCCAGAACCTGTGTAATTACTAATGTGTTCGGGTTTAAAGGGATGAGGTGGCAACCCTAGATCTTTCTCACTCTTTTGGGGTGTACCCTAATTTAAAAAATAAATGAATTAAAAACAAAAAGCTGTGTTGGCTACCTTGTCCTCCTCCACTGCCGCTTCCACCTACAACGCCACATCCACCGCCACCTCAACCTCCTACTCCATATGGACCTCGTCCTCCTAGGTCAAGATTATTATTTTTTTTATGTTATTTTAAGTTATTTCCCTGACATATAATCAGCTAAGTGTAAATAGATTCAAGATGACAATATGTCTGTGACTCTGGTAAACAAAGTGCATCAATGTGCAATATATATAGGCCATGCTCTTACCAACATTTCGCTGCCATTTGCAGCCCTCTAGCCCTTTCCCTTAGTCTTTTAGAGACATTTTAGTAGTCAAAAGTATGGGTCCCCATTGACTTCAATGGGGCTCGGGGTCAAGTTCGGGTCAAGTTCGGTTCCCGAACCCGGACTTTTTTCCGAAGTTCAGCCGAACCCGCCGAACCCGAACATTCAGGTGTCCGCTCAACTCTATTCGTGGCATCCACTCTTCGGTTTACATCCACTTTAAGGAGGAAAATTAATGCAAATGTTTTTTGTGGTTGTGCATTGACAAAAATGTGATAGTAATCTTAAATTCAACATTACAAAAATATCACTTGAGCTCAAATTAAAGAGCTTGAGTGTATTTTTTTTCTATTTTTGTTAATGAACATGTGCTAGCCAGGGACCTAGTATATTGGAATTTATTCAATATTTATTTATGTTTTGTGTATCATAGACCCCAACTGGACTGGCTTTAATATTCCTTGTTCTATTTCCTGAAAGGCACATGGCAGACAGGCACATGGTAGTTTACATTGACTCAACTCAGGAAACAGGGAGTGCATATCTTTTTGCAGCTTATTTGCTAGTTTCATTTGGGTAGGATGCGGGTAAGCCCCTGGAAACTCCAAAACTATCAAAAATACAATGGGGGACACTTCTAACTGTTCTGACACTTCAGGGTACAACCACCCTTCTGTATTCAGTATTTGGAGAACTACAACTGAAGGGGTGCATTTGTAAAGGTATAATCTCAATCAGTCTCTAGGATCATTAAGGTTAGTACTCACTGTGCACTGGTCACTGTAATGCTTTCTTGTATTACCAGCCAGCCTCTGTACTGGATGCCTCCAAAGCAAGATCCGCTGTGGACTTCCTGCACTGCTTCAGGAGCTCTGGGCATGAGTGCCTGAGTTCTAGATGAAGCTGGGACCCAGATGGATTTCTTTTATTCTGCAGATAACAGCCCAGATGTCCTCAGCCCTCAGGCTAGGTCTTCTTCTATAAGAACAATGACCCTGTTGTTCCAGACCCCAGAATATTTATGCACACATCAGCCCCCTGCTGGCCACTCTTCCTGCCAGAGATTGGCTGTGGCTGTGTGCATATTCAGGTGAGAGTCTGTCTCTTCCACCCACTAAATTCTGGAACCTACCAGAATATAGGGGAAAGCAGCAGAGCTTGCAGAACCCAGAACAGCCAAAACCAACTGAACACTGCTCCTCTGCTGCAGGGGAGCCAAAAACCATAGAATACCTAGCAAGGAGGTTGCCACATTTGCAAAATATTTAAATATGATATTATAATGGAACAAGAATAAACCTGCTACGCATTAAAAATATGCCAACCTAAGCTGGGACAACTTATACTATTCAATGATTCTAGGCCTAATGGTCCAGTTATCATTTATATATATATATTTGTTTAAGGGACACTATATATTGTGAAAATTATAATGACAGTATTATAATTTAATACTGTATACTATAATAGAATCATTTTAACCACTTGCTGACCGCCGCACGCCGATGTACGTCGGCAGAATGACACGGCAGGCAGATTGGCGTACAGGTACGTCCATTTGAATCTGCCGCCCCGCACGCCCCCACGTGCCTCTCGAATACGGCCGCGGGTCCCGCGATTGCGCTTGGCAAGAGCAGACCGGGGGAATGCCTTTGTAAACACAAGGCATTCCCCTATTCTGCCTAGTGACACTGTCACTGATGACCGTTCCCCCAAACAGCTAGAATCACTTCTTAAGGAACACTTAACCCCTGCAGCGCCACCTAGTGGTTAACCCCTTCACTATCAGTGTCATTTTTACAGCAACCAGTGCATTTTTATAGCACTGTTCGCTGTAAAACTGACAATGGTCCCAAAATGGTGTCAAAAGTGTCTGATGTGTCTGCCATAATGTCACAGTCACAATAAAAATCGCTGATCGCTGCCATAACTAGTAAAAAAATATATATTAATAAAAATGCCATAAAACAGTCCCCTATTTTGTAGACCCTATAACTTTTGTGCAAACCAATTACTAAACGCTTATTGCGATTTTTTTTTTACCGAAAATATGTAGAAGAATACGTATTGGACTAAACTGTGGAAAAAAATGTTTTTATATATTCTTTGGGGATATTTATTATAGCAAAAAATAAAGAATATAGATTTTTTTTTCTAAATTGTCGTTTTTTTGTTTATGGCGCAAAAAATAAAAATCGCGGAGGTGATCAAATACCACCAAAAGAAAGCTGTATTTGTGGGGAAAAAAAAGAACGTCAATTTGGTTAGGAAGTTAAAGCAACGCAGTGCCGAATCGCAAAAAGTGGCCCGGTCTTTAACCACCAAAATGGTTCGGGCTTAAGCGGTTAGAGTTGAACTAAAGGCAAACTGCTATTTACATAAATGAAAAACATATACTGTATGTGAATTTTTTTCTTTCCAAAGGATTTGTATTTCTGTCCATCTAGTCCTAAAATGTACTCCAACACAGCACAACCTTGTCTGTCAGGGAAGAAGATCTTATTTTGCTCTATACACTGCACATACAAATTTTGTCGCCTGGCCTATGATCAGATCGTGAAAAGAGAAGCAGCAGACTGACAAGCAGAACATATCTCTGTGACTCTGCTCTTTCCTGCTATCAGCATGTCCTTGCTCTTACGAGCATTATAAAACTGATTGGCTCCTTGTGCTGCTTCTCACTCTCCCAATTTGAGCTCTGCTGGAAAGTGGATTGCAAGAGACTAAAACCAAGTCAAGAGCAGGTGCTTTTATTGCTTGCATTTAAAAATACATGCTAAATGATTAAAAAAAATACCAAGCTGCATTTATTTGTATATTTTATATCTGCTTGAAAGTCAGCTTTAAAAAACAATGGCCCAGATTCACAGAGCGATTACGCGTGCGCAACTGCTGTTGCGCGTGCGTAAGTCTAAATGTGCGCGTGCGTATAGTTGCACGCGATTCACAAAACAATATACGCCAGAAATCTACGTTTTTTGGTCCGGCGTAATTGAGTTAGACCTTCGCGCAAAACTGCGCTAGACACACCATTGATTTGCTAGTCAAATATGCTAATGAGGGAGTTACGGGGATTCACAAAAAAACGCAGTTGCTGCGCAGGCTACGCGATGTGCGCAACAGCAAAATGTTCTGTCTAAAGTTAGAGGACCTAAAAGCTGGTCTAAATTTTGAAAAAAAGTCTAATTGTCAGATAAAGCAACACTGTTAGTGAGGAGTTCAGCAGTCACACGTGTTGCCCAACAATCTGTATGCCAACATGCCAGGGGCATCGTCGCGCATAGCTATACTACTGACTTTAGATGAACAAAGAAGGAGGAGGGCACGGAGGATGGCACTAAGGAGGGCACGGGAGATGTTTTTTTTTTTTTTTTCTTTGCTTATATAAAATTTACAATTTAAATTAATCTAATACAATATTCTTATCTGATACAAGCCCCTCACTCTTCACTTGATATATCACACACGCATAGACATCTTTGGCATGAGTGATTCTGAGGTGTTTCGCATCTTCAGATTCACCCCTCATGCCATCCTGGAATTAACCACAACCCTGCAGGAGGACATCAGCAGCCCAACACATGGCACCACCCATGACACCCATGACAGCTACATATACAATCAGAGCCCCATCCCCACAGATTTCGAACAGAACATGTATGGGGACAGCTGGCTGGTTGGTGAGTGACATGGGAGTCAGGCATGACTATCCCCTCCCGTGATGCACACCTCACAAGTGGCACATGCATGACTAACATCCTCCTGTCTTTTCCCTTCAAGGTGACTCTGCATATGAACTGGAACCCCATCTCATGACCCCATCTCATGCCAGCTCACATTATGCATCTTTGCACGTTAAACACACACATTAATCATGGCACAATGAGAATGCATGCATGCACACCACTGTGGTCCCTAGCACACACACCCCACATCCTCATCAAATTGGATTGGCACCAGTCCACCATGCAAGACTGGTGAGCAGTAACGCCACGTCAAGGCTCCAATTATGTCACTGTACATTCATACACCATTCACACGGACCTGGGAATCACTTCTCCCTGGTCCTGGGGAACCCTTCTCCACCCAAATTGAGGATGACACCCCTTTTCCAGCAGGAATGTCACCCCCACATTCAAACATCATTCACAACCCAAAAAATGCCAAAAATGTCAGCAAAAAAAAAACAAAAATGCATAGAAAAAAAAAATGCATAGAAAAAAAAAAAGGCAGAGAACAAAAATAAAAATGCTTTCAAACCAAAAAAAGGGGGAAAAAAAAATTAATGCCCTCTGCCTGAGCCACGCCTGGGGCGCCCCCGGCCACGGCCCCGGACCCTCAGGGGAGACGCATGGGGGAGGGGAAAAGCCGGGGAAGGAGGAGCAGCCCCTGAGATCTGCCCACCTGGCGGCCTGCCCTCCAAGGCCACGGCTATTCTGTCCAGGGCAGCACCAAGTGTTGCCGTGTTGCCCTGGATAGCCTGGGTAAGGGCCCTCACATCCTGCCCAACGCCTGCTGCTGTAGTTTGCAGGTCATTTAGGCAGGTTGTGGAGGCCCGGGAGTGGGAGTCCAGGTTACCCAGCCTATCGTTGATGGAGGACAGGCTCTGATCCACCCGCCCCATAGTCTGGCAGAGCTGTCTCAGAAGGCGGGTCTGGGTGGCCAGGTTCCTTCTCAGACAGGCGGGCAGGAGATTGGGCGCCCCCCTGGTGCTCTGGGATGACCTCCTGGCTCCAGCTGATGGTTGTGGCCGGGGAGAAGGGGAGGCCCTTGTGAGGGGAGCCATGTTGTGGGAGGAGGGGGGGGGCTCCCCCTTAGGGAGGGCAGGCTTCTTGCAGCCAGAGGGGAAGAGTCCGCAGAAACCAAACGTCCAGTGCCTGCCATGGACTCCTCCTCCTCATGATTCTCCTCCTCCTCATGATCATCCTCCGCATGATCATCCTCCTCCTCTTGTTCCTCCTCCGCGGACTCTGGCCTTGTTGGGGGGGCCTCATTAGGCTGCTGTCCTGGCGTTGGAGCGGTCAGGCCAGATGGCCCTGCACCCTCCTGCACAGCTGTGGATGACACAAACCATTCACAGGTTGGAGGATCCACACACTTGCCACATATTCCCTTTCACCCCCTCCCCCACACATGCTACACACCTGAGAGAAATAAAAACCTTACCTGGCACCGCGGGGACCGGACTTGTGTCAAAGCCTGGCAGGCCCTCCACTTCATGCCGGTGAAAGGTCAGGGCCACCACACGCTCCGTCGCTGTAAATCTAATCCGGCATGGTGGGCCCCCTCCTGTGCCCCTGGCATGGGCATTTATTGCGACCAGTTTTTTTTTCACCTCACGTCGGAGGTCATTTATTTTCTTTTCAATCCCAGACCGGGTCCGTGTCTCCCCCTCCCCCGATGAATTGACCTGCTCCGTGATCATATCCAATATCTCCCTCCTCCTGGCCGGGGTGGTGGTGGCACTCTGCGGGCCGTGGAGCAAACGTCCATAGTCGGTAATGGCCCGGGCAAGAATTCTTTTTTCCCCCACTGTAAAATTAAGCTTTCTTTTTCTCTCAGTCATACTTCCAAACAAACTCACTAGCAGTCACCAAAAATCTGTCACAAATACAAGCACAACCAATCAGGCAAGAACACACACAAAGAGAAAAAGAACACCCAAAAATCACACTAGCACTCAGCAAGAAACAGTCACAAAAAAATCAGATGAAAAAATAAAGCAAGAAAACAAACGCTCAGAAATCTATCAATCAAACAAACAGTCTCAAACACTTATCAAAACTCACTTTCACAAAAATACCAACAAGCACTAGATCACACAGAACACTAATCTGACAACTACAAAACACACTCTAACGAACAACAGAGCAAAAGCACTTGATTCAATGGGAAGGGACACAAAGGGATGTACTTTTGCAATGGAAGTGCGTTTGTGTGTGTCTATTTATGCTGTCTGCGTAGTTCACAACGTTGCCCTAGTCCATTTCCAATTTCACTGATTGCGCCGCTCCCGAGTTGTGAGCATGCGCACAACGGAGCTGACATGGTTTCCTTCACGCGCGCATGCGCGAGTCGGCCGGCCCTTCATTTGCATGGGGTCACGGCTCATTTCAATGTAACACGCCCACGTCCCTCCCAATTTGTATTACTCCTCCTTACGCCTCAGGAAAAAACCTTACGCTTGCGCAATCTCTTGCGCAAAAGCTACGTGAATCGCGGGATTACGCGGCTAGATTGCGCAAGTCTAACGGAAAAGTGGTGCGCTACGCCGGTCCAATAATGCGCCGATGTACGTAAATCTGGGCCAAGGTCTAGTCTTAATTAGCCTCATCTTTAAACAACAATTATTTTAAATTCTACCCAGCTGTTTGAGATGAAAAGTAAAAAAATAATATGCAGTTTTATATATACTTAGGACAATTCTCCTACCGAGGAAAAAAAGTGACTCCTTTTTCCAGAAAATGATGGTGATTATACTCAGGTATCATAATCCTTTTGCTAGAGGACAATGCCTATATTTGTTTTTTTTTCCTTAGTAAAGCAGGTAGTCTATATAAGAACTAGGCAGGTTGTTTTGCAATCAGACGTATAATCTGGATTATAGAAAACCTGATATTTGATCTTTTAATTAAGACAGAGAATGAGATATAGATGAAATATAACATTTCAACATTTTGATGACAATAGTGTCATAACTATCCTATCTGACAGCTGGACAGATTATTTTATAACACCCCTTACTGCATAAAATGACAATAAAATTCAAGGAATACAAATAGTGAGCAGAAAAGAACAGAGGCAGTAAAGATTTTCTTTTCTTAAAAGTTGCATATATAATTATGTTTAACTGCTTCAGCCGTGGAAGATTTTACCCCCTTCCTTTCTAGAGCACTTTTTACATTTTGGCACTGCGTCGATTTAACTGACAATTGCACAACCGTGCAATGCTGTTGTACCCAAACAAAATTTGCGTCCTTTTTTTCCCCACAAATAGAGCTTTCTTTTGGTGGTATTTGATCACCTTTGCGGTTTTTATTTTTTGCGTTATAAACAAAAGAACAGCGTCAATTCTGAAAAAAAACACAATTATCTTTTACTTTTGCTATAATAAATATCCCACATTTTTTTCCCCCAATTAATTTTTTTGGTTAAAAAAAAAAAAATCACAATAAGCATATTGATTGGTTTGCTCAAAATTTATAGCGTCTACAAAATAGGGGATATAATTATTTTTATTCTTATTCTTTTGTTTACTAGTTCTCGCGGCAAACTGTGATTTTTATCAGGACTGCGACATAATGGGGGACAGATCAGACACGTTTGACAAATTTTTGGGACCATTGACAATAATTATACAGCGATCAGTGCTATAAAAATGCACTGTTAACTGTAAAAATTTCACTGGCAGGAAAGGGGTTAACACTAGGGGCAATCAAGGGGTTAACTATGTTCCCTCTCTGTGTTTCAACTGAAGGGGGGGTGAGACTTACTAGGGGAAATGACAGATCGCTGTTCATATTCATACTTTGTATGTAAACATGATCAGTAATTTCTTCCCTTAACCCCCCTGGCGGTATTCCTGAGTCTGGCTCGGGGTGGAATTTCAGGACCAAAAGCGGTAACCCCGAGCCAGACTCGGGATCGCCTTGCAGAGTCCACAGGCACAAGTTACTTACCTTGTCCCTGGATCCTGCGATGCCTTCCCGCTGTGTGATCGAGCTGTGTCCTCCTCACTCGATTCACAGTGCCGAGTGCTGCCAAGCTCTGTTCCCTGCGACGTTACGATGCACAGGGGAGAAGATCGGCGCCAAATTTAAAAAAGTAAATAAACACAATACATACAGTATACTGTAATCTTATAGATTACAGTACTGCATGTAAAAAATACACCCCCCCCTTTGTCCCTAGTGGTCTGCCCAGTGTCCTACATGCACTTTTATATAATAAATACTGTTCTTTCTGCCTGGAAACTGGAGATTGTCCATAGCAACCAAAAAGTGTCCCTTTATGTCAAAAGTGGTTTTAGACCAGCTAGAAAACAACGATAATAAATTAGAATCACTTGCAGTATTGAGCGATAGGGATTTGTGGGGAAATTCATCATCAAAAAATTAAAAGTAATAATTTGTATTATTATTATATTATTTGTTATAATTATTTATATTTATTGTATTATAATTTATGATTTTGTGTTTCAATTTTTATTATACACGGGATGTCTACTGGACTCTTGTTTGGACAGATTTAAGTGAGTTATTTCTAAGAATTACAGGCTTACAATATAAAACGCCAAATTTCCATGCAAAATAAAGGTACTGCTTTCAGCACCTAAAATCTGAATTAATCATACCGCCAGGGAGGTTAACCCCCCTGGCGGTATCCCAGAGTATGACTCGGGGTGGATTTTCAATGTAAAAATCGGTAACCCCGAGTCACGCTCGGGGTGGATGTGCAGAGCCTGCAGCACGCTGGCTTACCTTTTTCCAGGCTGGGTATTACTGTACTCACCTTGTCCCTGGATCCAGTGATGCATCCACGCTGTGTGAGCGAGCGGCGTCCTCGCTCGACTAACACAGTGCCCGCGCGCCGCCGATCTCTGTTCCCTGCGACGTAACGGCGCACGGGGGCGGAGATCGGCGGCAAATTCAAAAAAGTAAACATACAGTATACCGTAATCTTATAGATTATAGTACTGTATGTAAAAAATACACACCCCCTTGTCCCTAGTGGTCCGCCCTGTGCCATACATGTACTTTTATATAATAAAAACATTTTTTTTGTGCCTGCAAACTGTAGATTGTCCATAGCAACCAAAAGTGTCCCTTTATGTCAAAAATGATTTGATTACATTAGTGAATAATTTTTATTATAATTACATTATTATTTGTTATAATTATTTATAGTTATTTTTTATATTATAATTTTATGATTTTGTGTTTCAAACTTTATCATACCAGAGATGTCTACTAGACTATTGTTTGGACAAATTTAAGTGAGTTATTCCTAAGAATTTTCAGGCCTACAGTAGCAGAATTTCCATGCAAAATAATTGTACCGCTTTTGGTACGTAATTTCCAGACAGAATCATACCGCTAGGGAGGTTAAAGAACCGGTATCTGTGTGTTTACCCACACAGATCCTGGTGCTCACTGTATCACGAGGGTTCCCAGCAGTCATCATACCCGCCGGGCACTCACATCGGCTCCAGGGGAAAGCAGCAGGCACACACATGTGCCCAGGGATGTATTCTGGCCTAGGCCAACAAGGCCCAGGCCTAGGGCGGCATTTTGTGGGGGGCGTCCCTCTGTCCTCTTCCCACGGCATCCCTCTCTCTTCTTCCCAGGGCGTCCCTCTGTCCTTCTCCCAGGGCGTCCCTCTGTCCTTCTCCCAGGGCATCCCTCTGTCCTTCTCCCAGGGCGTCCCTCTGTCCTTCTCCCAGGGCGTCCCTCTATCCTCTTCCCATGAATATGACAGGGATGTGGCTTTGACAGGAAGGGGTGGGTCATATTTAAATTAGAGGGTGCACAAGTTTAGTCAGGCCTAGGGCAGCACAAAACCTAAATACACCTCTGCATGTGCCCCTAGTGGCCACAGGGCGAAGCGACGTAACATAACGTCGGTCATTCACCCTGGCGTGCCATGCTGCCGCAGTAAAACTGTGGTGGCTGGTCGGCAAGTGGCTAAAGGAAGTTTAAAAAGAATAGTAGAGGGTTATAAAAATTGCATGTAGTACACTGCAGCAAAATATGGGGTTAGTAACAGCATCATAAATAAAATAAAATCTAAAAGTTTAATAGTGTTGTTCACAGGGCCAGATTTATACAATCTTCACCCCTAGTCCAGCAACCTGGTACTGCGACCCACCACTTTCAAATTTCATAACTGTTCAGCAACATAAAGTTAAGGTGTAGTGTACAAGGCATTGTAGATGCATTGAAAATATATTTATCATTCATTAGTCAGGAATTTCCATTGATGTATATTAAGGAATATATTTTTATATATTATGTAGTGAAGCGCTACCTCTGCAGTAGCTGATAGAATATTTATTGTTTGTCACTGAGGCCAGGTAGTCTCAAAGAGTGACGGGTGGGTATAAAATGATAAGTAGCCTAATCGCATAGTGTTATGCAAGGGCGTTGCTAGGTGTCAAAAAGACCAGGGGCTTCAAGCCCAAAGGTGGCACCGTGGGGGATCCCGGGTGGTCATTTTGCGGGAGTTTTTCGCAGGGAGGTGGCATTGTGTGACAGGAGGTAAGCTAACTTGCTACTTTCTGCCTGGCCTACCAGTACTGCTTATCAATGATAGGCACTAAAACTCACCTACCTGACACACTGACCATTACACCAACCTCACCTACTTGTACACTGATGGGCAGAAGAGACATACACTGACCTCATCACCTACCTACCTATACCTGACATACAAACACTACACTGACCTGGCTAAGTAAATATAAACTTCTAATTACATTTTTCTCATGAGTGGTATATAGCAGTCTTGTGACTTCTATCAGTGTCTGGGTAAAGTTTGTAGGAGGAGTTTTCTACTGTGACAGTCCTATAAGACTGCATGACTTCTGACCCTCTGTCTGGACAGTTCTGTTTGGCCCTGTGGTGATCGCATGCACCTTCCCAAGAATAAACAATTCTTTCTAACAATACACACAAAACTGAGCATCTGCAGAGTGACTCCATAGGCTCTGTTTTATCAAAAGATGGATTGGGGACAGTGGACAAACAGCCTTTTTACACAATGCAGGGGAGTAACACCTTTAGGTTCCACAGTGCTTTTACTTTTGTGAGTTTAGTAACACTATAAAATTAATTTAAAAATAATTAAAATTCAATTTTATTTAAAAAAAAAATACTACAACATAGAAGTCTCCTCTCCTCCTTGCTTATCTTTGGGCACAGGCTGGAGTTTCTTTTCCTTCTCCCCCCGCTTTCCCCTCTCCTCTTCCAGTGATAAGTTGCTATCGGAACAATCGTGGATGTGTGAGGAGAGAAGCAGTACAATATCTATCTGGGCATCCAAACACCCATATGGTGGAAGATACAGTATCAATGTGCCTGCATTTTTTATTTGTAAGGTGAGAGTTCTGAGAGACTGGCGAAGGAGAGTCACCATGGTTCAAAACTACAATTAAGAAATGATCTTATCAGGAATTTGGAAACACTGGAGCATTTACCCTCTCATTTATTATATGGGACATTAATCTATTAACTGCATATACCATCTTTACACTGTGAATACTGGTGCAATTTGTGGCACTACTAGCACACTCTTTTTGCATTATCTACAGATATTGGGCCAGATTCAGCAACACTTGCGCTGGAGTATTTCGATATGCGCCGCGTAACTGTGATTATGCGCCGTCGTTTCTATGTGGCCGTACCCACCAAACTAGATGCGACAGAAAACGGGCCATTTCCGATCGGCTTAACATTCCGACGCCAGAGTATCGTCAGCGCATAATTTCGCTTGGCACATCAGTCGCGCCTATTGATTTCCCCTGCAAATATGCTAATGAGGGAGATTTCCCGATTCGCTAACGGATTAGCACCATACGCTGGCTACATGCGCCCTGCGTATCTCGTCCGTCCGGCGCAAAGTTATTTCTACAAATAGCTGCTTTATCTTTACTCTAGACGGCCTCAGGTCAGCAGGAGAGCAGCTACAGCAGCATTACCAACGAAACTAGCAAGCTGAACAACCACACTTGCAAGGACAACACCACTGTGTGCCAACATGCCAGGGGCAGTCGTGGTCCTAGCACTAGTACTGGGTCCCCCGGAACGAAGGAGGCGGGCACGTGAGAGGATATACCCCACGCGCATGAGCCTCTTTGGCATGGGGGATGAGGAGGTGTATCGCCTCTTCAGATTCAGCCCTGATGCAATCCTTGAACTTACCACAACCCTGCAGGGTGACATCACCAGCAAGACACACCGCTCACAAGCAGTGCAGCCACTGGTGAAGGTCCTGGCAACACTCCATTTCCTTGCCAGTGGATCATTCCAGCGTACAAGTGGAGTGGTGGCTGGGATGTCACAGTCCTCCATAAGCAGATGTGTGCACCAGGTTGTCCCCGCAATCCTCAGACGCATGTCCAACCAGTTCATCAGACCCACCACTGAGGAGCTGCGGCTGAAGGCAATGACAGCTTTCTACAGCATTGCCAGATTCCCACGCACCATCGGGGCCATTGATTGCACACATGTGGCCCTACAGCCCCCCAGTGCCACAGAGCACATATACCGCAATCGGAAGCATTGGCATTCCATCAACGTACAGGTAATAGCCGATGCCCAACGCCTCATATGGCACGTCCGTGCCAAACACCCCGGGTCCAGCCATGACAGCTTCATATACCGTCAGAGCCCCATCCCAGCAGAATTCGATCAGAACATGTATGGGGACAGCTGGCTGGTTGGTGAGTGACATGGGTGGCAGGCATGACTATCCCCTCCCGTGATGCACATCAGAAGTGGCACATGCATGACTAACATCCTCCTGTCTTTTCCCTTACAGGTGACTCTGCATATGCACTGGGACCCCATCTAATGACTCCTTTCCGGAACCCCCAAACTAGAGGAGAGAGAAAATACAATGAAGCACACATCAAAACCCGTGCAGTGGTGGAGCAAACATTCGGGCTCCTGAAGTCCCGTTTCCGCTGCCTGGATAAGTCTGGGGGGGCCCTATTGTATTCCCCTACCTTTGTGTGTCAGATCATTGGTGCATGTTGCATTCTGCACAACTTTGCTATGAGAAAAGGCCTGCAGATTGACATACGTGATGACCTGACCCCCGACCCACACAGTCCCCATCTGCCAGAGGAGAACCAGTCTGCTGATGGAAGAGCAGTCAGGAGGGTCCTCGCCGTAGGCATCTTTGGACACTAAACTAAAACATTTATCACACAGACAATGCACGCGTGTACACCACTGATGTCCCTAGATCACGCACATCGCATTGGATTAGCCCAAGTCCAGCATGTAGGACTTGGGAGCAGCAACGCCAGCGTCAAGGCCCCAATGATGTCACTGTCCATTCATACACCTTTCACACGTCATTCATACAGCCGTGGGGTTAACTTCACCACCACGGCCGAGGGTGACACCCCTTACTGTCAGGAGTGGCACCCCCTCACATTCACACACCATTCACACTGTCCCCTGCACTCCTGACCGTGTGCAGTAAAAACTAAACAAAAAAATCTCATAACCTGAGAACAAAAATAAACAAAAACTCATATCCTGAGTATAAAATAAAAATTCAAAAATAAACAAAAACTCATATCCTGAGTATAAAATTAAAAATATAACAACCAAAAAAACAAAAAACCCTCATCTGGGATGACGGGGGCACCTCCTTGGGGGCACTCTCGGGCTCCTCAGCTGCCTGGAGGGAGTGGGTGGTGGTGGTGGTGGGGGGGCATCTGGAGGAGGCTGATCCCCGGGTGGGCCACTCCTGGGAGCTGTTGGCTGCCTGCCCTCCAATGCCACAGCAATACGGCTCAGATACAGGTTTGTCTGGGCCTGCATCCTCAGCTGGCGGGTGATCTGATGCCGCTGGTCACGTTGCCGCTGCCTCCCCTCTTCCCGGATGGCAGCTGTGTTGTCTCGGACGGCTGCTGTCAGGTGCCGGACATCAGCCTGCACCTCCCCCAGGCTGGTGACAACGTCCTGCACACGACTGGGCAGCTGTGACATGGAGCCCAGGCTGTCTGCGACCCTGTCTAAGTGGCCAGCAATCTCCCCCATCTGCTGGGTCTGCCTTGCGTGGTCCAACACTACCTGGTCCTGGACCAGATCAGACACCCCCCTGGTCTTACGGGTCGCCTTCCTGGGGGCAGAAGAAGGTTGTCCCCGTGGGGATGGAGTCGCCCTTGAGGGGCTACCTAGGATGGGGGAGGGGATGACAGAGGGCCCTGCAGAGGAGGAGGACTCCTCCAACATTAAAATAAAGTCCTGCTCAGGGACAGGCTCCTCCTCAACCACCTCTGCTGAAGTGGTGTGGGCACTCTCCTCCTCCACCTCGGTGTCTCCAGCACCCAGGGCCTCCTCATCAGCATCCCGTTGGGAGGTTAGGGTGGACTGGCCGGTAAGCGATGATGGCCCAGCTCCGTTATCTGTGGATGACACAAAGCAGACACATGTTGGTGGTCCCACACACTTGGCACATGTACCCCCCCCCCCCCACATGCAACACACCAAATAGGGGTTAAAAAACACTTACCTGTCCTGGAGCCTTCCTCCATGGAGTCATAGCCAGGGACCCCCTCCAACTGCTCCCTGTCCAGGCAGCGGGCGACCACCTCCTCCTCCGTGGTCAGGCTGACCGGACATGGTGGACCACCACCTGTGCCCCTCTCATGGCTCCTAATGGTGGCCACCTTGCCACGGACCTTGCGCCGCAGGTCGTTTATTTTTTTTTGAATGTCACCTGCAGTCCGGGTGGAGTACCCTAGCACATTGACCCTGGCAGCAATGGTCTCCAGGATGCCCTGCTTCCTATCCCGGCTGGTCTTCCTGCTTTTTTTCCCGTGGAGGGAATTATTAAACGTCTACATAGCCGAGATTATCACAGAGACCTCCTGGGCATTAAAGTTGAGGTTCCTCCTCTCTCTGGGGGTAGCGGGAGCAGCCATGACAGTGCAAAAGTATCTTCCCTGGGGTGGGGGGAAACGGATATACTTTTGCGCCGGAATGGCGTTTCCGCTAGCGCTTTTATACGCGCAACGGAACACATTGCGCTGACTTTTCCCGTGAAGTGGTGCCGACGGAAGTTGTGAGCATGCGCACAAGGGGGCAAGTGAAGCCTCACTTACTGCGCATGCTCCGTGGATGATGCGCTGAACGTAAGCCTCTGCGCTGGGCTCCGCCCATCATTTACATATAATCACACCCACTTCCACTTGCGTCGGGTTACGCCAGCGCATTATCGTTACTCTGGCGCAAGTTTACGCGCAAGTGCTATGTGAATAACAGTACTTGCGCCGAAAGTGTCGGCGGAGTAACGTAAATGAGAAACGTTACTCCAGAGCAAAGATGCTCCCATCTACCTGAATCTGGCCCATTGTGTCCGTTTAGATTTGCACAGCAGGGGCCAGATTCAGGTAGATGGGAGCATCTTTGCTCTGGAGTAACGTTTCTCATTTACGTTACTCCGCCGACACTTTCGGCGCAAGTACGCCATGACAGCTTCATATACCGTCAGAGCCCCATCCCAGCAGAATTCGAGCAGAACATGTATGGGGACAGCTGGCTGGTTGGTGAGTGACATGGGTGGCAGGCATGACTATCCCCTCCCGTGATGCACATCAGAAGTGGCACATGCATGACTAACATCCTCCTGTCTTTTCCCTTCCAGGTGACTCTGCATATGCGTGCCATATGAGGCGTTGGGCATCGGCTATCACCTGTACGTTGATGGAATGCCAATGCTTCCGATTGCGGTATATGTGCTCTGTGGCACTGGGGGGCTGTAGGGCCACATGTGTGCAATCAATGGCCCCGATGGTGCGTGGGAATCTGTCAATGTCATTGCCTTCAGCCGCAGCTCCTCAGTGGTGGGTCTGATGAACTGGTTGGACATGTGTCTGAGGATTGCAGGGACAACCTGGTGCACACATCTGCTTATGGAGGACTGTGACATCCCAGCCACCACTCCACTTGTACGCTGGAATGATCCACTGGCAAGGAAATGGAGTGTTGCCAGGACCTTCACCAGTGGCTGCACTGCTTGTGAGCGGTGTGTCTTGCTGGTGATGTCACCCTGCAGGGTTGTGGTTAGTTCAAGGATTGCATCAGGGCTGAATCTGAAGAGGCGATACACCTCCTCATCCCCCATGCCAAAGAGGCTCATGCGGGTGCGGTATATCCTCTCACGTGCCCGCCTCCTTCGTTCCGGGGGACCCAGTACTAGTGCTAGGACCACGACTGCCCCTGGCATGTTGAATGAATGAATGAATGAAAAACTTATATAGCGCGGCACATGCGAACCAAATCGCCTCTGGGCGCTAGTTGTATCCGTCTCTCTTGACATCAAAAGAGCAGAGTTTTAATCCGTCTTCTGAAGGTCAGGTGGTTTTCCTCCAACCGAATGCTGGTTGGTAAAGCGTTCCAGAGTCTGGGACCCTGGACAGCAAACCTTCTTTCTCCTTTGGACTTGAATCTGGCTTTGGGTACTTTGACCAAATTTTGGTCACTGGATCGCAGAGCGCGATTGGGGTTGTGGGGTTCTATTTTATCGCAAAGATATTGCGGGGCTTTTCCATGGATGCATTTATGGGTCAGACAGAGTGCTTTAAAAGCAATTCTGTCTTTTACCGGCAACCAGTGAAGGGATCTCAGCGACGGTGAGATTGATTCCCAGGGTTTATTCCCAGTCACCAGTCTGGCGGCCGTATTTTGTACGACTTGCAGACGAGCGATTTGGTACTTTGGGAGTCCGAGGTAGAGAGCGTTTGCATAATCCAGTCTGGAGTTCACAATCGTTCCCACCACGACTGGCACATCTTCTTTGGGAATAAATGGGATCAGTCTGCGGAGTAGGCGCAGCAGATGGTGAGATCCGCTGACTACTGACCCTATTTGTGCGTCCATAGTCATGTGGGTGTCAAAAATGATCCCAAGACTTTTGACTTTGGCGCTCGGGAAGATGATCTGGCCCAGAATGGGCGGAGGTGTCCAGGTTGTTGTGAGTTGACTCTTGCGACTGGCCTGAAACAGAAGAAGTTCTGTTTTAGAATTGTTGAGTTTGAGATAACTCCTCGTCATCCACTTTTCTATTGAAGAGAGACAATTCTCTAAGCTGAGATGACGATCCTTTCTATTGCAGATGCGAAAATACAGTTGCGTATCGTCTGCATATGAGTGATAAAGTAGTTGTTGACTACTGATGACTTCAAAGAGAGGTCGAAGATAGATGTTGAAAAGCACCGGTGATAGAGGTGAGCCTTGGGGGACTCCACATGACACCGTGCGTTTTCTAGAAATGAACGGTCCTAATTTCACCGTTTGAGATCGGTTTCCCAAAAAAGAGGAAAACCATGGTAAATCATTCTCTGTGACTCCGGCTACCTCAGTCAGCCGAGTCAGTAGCAGTTTGTGATCTACGGTGTCAAAGGCTGCGCTTAGGTCCAGCAGAACCAGGAGAGAAGATTCTCCTTCGTCTGCGGCCTCCAGAACGTCGTCCCATATTTTGAGCAGTGCAGTTTCCGTCCCGTGTCCGGGACGGAATCCTGATTGCGGTGGATCGAGTAAGTTGTGGGTATCTAGATGCTGTTGCAGCTGTTGTACCACCACTTTCTCCATTACCTTAGAGAAAACGTTTAGCATTGTTATGGGACGGCGGTGATTTGGGTCCTTGGGATCCAGGGTAGGTTTCTTCAAGATGGGCTGGATTGTGCCCTCTTTCAGCAGGAAGGGCACTATGCCTTCCTTAAATGACTGGTTTCTAAGCTGCGTAATGGGAGGCGCCAGGATATCAGCACATTCCTTTAGCAGCTTAGTGGGGATAATATCATTAGGCGAAGTGCTGTTCCGCAATGCGCCGATGATATTTTCTGTGTTCTCGATGGAAACGGGTTCCAAAGTGAACTTTGTTGGTTGTAGTGTGTTCCTCTGGGTGCTGTGTGGTAGCTCAGGGGCATTATTTTGCGAAATGCTTTCCCGGATTCCCTCAATTTTATTGATGAAGAAATCCGACAATTCATCGCAAAATTCTTGGGTGTCTGTGTTGGGGGCTTCAAGACAGTGTGGATTCATGGTCTGTGAGACCAGCTTGAAGAGATCCCAAGGGCGGTTTAAAGCGCTGTTGATAGCCATGGAAAAATAGTTTTTCTTGGCTTTGAAGATTTCTATGTGGTATCTTCTAGTTACTGCTTTGTAGAAGGCGAGGTTCGTCTCGGAAGTGTTTCTTTTCCAGGCGGCTTCTGCCCTTCTACGCTCTTGCTTCAGTAGCGATAGCTGGTTGTTGAACCAGCCTGCCTTGTTTTACCGGGTAAGGACTTTGTGTTCAGGCGCTACTACGTCGGCTGACTGTAGTAGGGCTGCATTTATGGCATCCAGAATATCTGCGGCCGTTTGTCTTGGTTGCATTGTTTTAATTTTATTTTCCAAGGTAGATTTGAAGAGTTCCGAATGGAGCTTCTTTTGAGATTTAGACCAGTGTGTTGTCACTGGCTTGGGTGTTTTTATCAATAGGGCCGTATTGGAAATTATGAATTTAATTGCATGGTGATCCGTCCATGTTGGCACACAGAGGTGTTGTCCTTGCAAGTGTGGTTGTTCAGCTTGCTAGTTTCGTCGGTAACGCTGCTGTAGCTGCTCTCCTGCTGACCTGAGGCCGTCTGGAGTAAAGATAAAGCACCTATTTGTAGAAATAACTTTGTGCCGGACGGACGAGATACGCGCGGCGCATGTAGCCAGCGTATGGTGCTAATCCGTTCGCAAATCGGGAAATCTCCCTCATTTGCATATTTGCAGGGGAAATCAATAGGCGCGACTGATGCGCCAAGCGAAATTATGCGCTGACGATACTCTGGCGTCGGAAAGTTAAGCCGATCGGAAATGGCCCGTTTTCTGTTGCATCTAGTTTGGTGGGTACGGCCACATAGAAACGACGGCGCATAATCACAGTTACGCGGCGGATATCGAAATACTCCAGCGCAAGTGTTGCTGAATCTGGCCCAAGCCATTTTTTTGGAGCACTTCGGATTTCCTCCTGGTGTCCAGTGGTGAAGGCTAAATCCCCAGTATGTTCCTCGATGGTGATTAAAATAAATATAAATAAAATAATATTAATACAAGTGGTATAGTGAAAACTGTGCAGTAACACAATACTTCTGGGTATTGTGTTACTGCACCGTTTTCACTACACCACTTGTATTATAATTATTTTATTTATATTTATTTTAATCACCATCGAGGAACATACTGGGGATTTAGACTTCACCACTGGACACCAGGAGGTAATCCGATCAGATAAGTGGGAGACATCCATCCATCCCCTGTCAGTGCAAACAGAGAGCTGTGTGTTTATGGAGTCATTTTTTGTTTCGGAAGATTTGCTAAATCATTTGCTGTAGCCTCCTTGTACCTGCAGGCTGCAGTGCTCGGGCGTCCTTGTCTCCTGTCACACTGCCTGGCTGGCCGCCAGTGCCACCTCCTCATCACAGACTTCAGCCGGGCTGTGCGTGACGTCACGCTTGGCGCGATTTGTCTCCCGTTATGAAGGGGCCAGCCGTGCATGACGTGACGCGTTATCACGTCGCGGCCGCAAATCGCGATAGCCCATTGGTCCACTGTGATGTCCATCATAAGAGCGCAGCGCGCGCCTTTGATGGACAGCTCACTGGCCAATCCTGGGATCGCGGGCGGGACCGTGGATGGACGCTTCAGACACACGGCACAGACAGACTCAGTCACAGGCTGTGACACTTATCCCTGCGCTCACAGTTTTTTTAGGGGGATTCGCATTCACCGATTCGGGGCTATTAATGTTAATATAAATGGCTGAGACTCTGGGCTTTTCAGGGTACCATTCGGGGCTCCAGCCCGCCAAGCCCCGCCCTCCCGACGCCTCTGGTGTTATGGCATGTACATATCATGGGAAGTAACATAACATGAACCAATTGCATGATTATATATGATTTAATTACATATGAATCACATTGTAAGAAGATAACATAGTAACATGGTAACATGAAAGGACATAACATTAACAACATGATAAAAAGGAAACATAATGTAACAGGTCCAACATAATGTAAAATTAATTAAAGTGACTGGCCAAATAAGGGAAGGGGTATCACCCTCATTATTTATACCAATTTTCTTCTACTTCTCTCTCCCCACCTTGTTTGGCCAGTCACATTAATAAATGTCATGTACTTTCATGTTACCATGTTACTATGTTATCTTCTTACTATGTGATTCATATGTAATTAAATTATTAAATCATATAATCATGTGATGTCAATGATTATATGTTGAGCTTCAAATAAAATAAAAATATACAGGGTTCACAGGATAAGTGAACACAGGTCAGGGCACAAGAAACAATACCAAGGCAATAAGTGCAAGCATCTGCCGGGTATTAGTACACCTCCTGCAATCTGTCTCAGGTGATGCCTGATTGCAGGAGATGATGTTAGCTCCGGACTACCGGGAGACACCCTCTGGTGGACACTGGAACTGTGGCCCATAGATCTGACAGCGCCACCAGCAGGTGAAAACTTTTCTGTGGTTAAGCTTCAGGAAGTTTGTCAAAGCTAGCACCCACAACTAAAAATAGGTATAGGGTTATTCTGCTGGCTTAGTTGGGGCCCTTAGTTGGCATGCAGTGAAGAGGGACACTTTAAGAAAAGGGGGGATTGGAACATCAATGTCTCTTTAAATAGAGAACTTGAGCTGCTAATTCATTCCTTGGATGAACAGTAAGGTTTTACTCCCCCCAATTTCAAATGTGAACAAGTCCTAACAGGCCTTTCACAATGTCTCCAGTCACCACCACACCACATCAATGTTGCTAGAAACAGTGTTACTGATTGCTGCCACACCAGATAAGTGCAGTCAGCAACAGTTTTTCCTGATCAGCGCCACAACAGTCGCGGTGCCACCAGATCAGTGTATGCCTGAAAACGGTGTTCCTTTCTATTGTCACACCAGTCGCAATGCCACTAGACCAGTGTATGCTAGCAACAGTGTTCCTTATCACCACAACACCAGTGTCACCTCTGCCTGCCATCTGTCCTGACCCTGGCCTGTTCATTGATCCCATTTCTACCTGCTCTCTGGACTGATCCTTTGCCTGTTTGCTGACTGTGTTTATGTCTGCCGCCTGAACTGACATATCTGCATGTCCTACTGACTATGTTCCTGTTAGACACCAGTCCCAGCTATTCCCTGTGGACAACTGCACTCCTGTAACCACAGGAACTCAATTGTTCACCCTTTGTGACACGTGGTCAGGAAATAAGATGTGTAATTTATGCACCAGAAACCCTGAATGTGGTTAGGCTGTAAACGTCTCACACATGTGGTAGCTCCATACTTGGGAGTAGTAGCAGAATGTGTTTTGGGGTGTAATTCTAAGTATGTCCACTATGAATGTTAGAAGCATATTATTAATTGACAACTTTGTGTAAAAAAAAAATATATATTTTCAAAAAATGTGGGGCAAAAACATTAATCTTCAAAAGACACACCCTGCCTCTTAGAAGATACCTTAAGGTGTTTACTGTCCAGAATGTGGCCATTTTGTGGGTGTTTTCACTCTTCTAATTCTCCAGGGCCTCCAAAAACACAAGGGGTAATCAGGATATTTGATATGTAAGAAAGCCCAAAGGTGCTTCTTGGATTTTGGGCCCTTCAATTCAACTAGGCTGTACAAAAGTCTCACATATGTGGTATCCTCATTCACAGGAGGAATAACAGAATATGTTTTGGGGTGTAAATCTTAGTCTATTTATGCTGTGTGTGAGATAACTTAAAATAACTTTTTTATTAAAATGCCCCCAAAACACATTTTGTTTAATTTTTGAATTTTCCCCAAAAATTGTGACACAATGTAGAACTTTAGAATACTTACCTTGCCTCTTACAAAATACATAGGACTTTCCACCTACTAAAAGGGATCATTGGGTGTGGGGTAAAGGTATATTGCCTGGCTTTTTGGGGCTCAATAAATTAGATAGGGAGTCAGTACATCAGGACTGATTTTTTTTCAAATATATATACCATGTTTTGTAGACACTCTTTACACAGGCAAGATAATGTACACCTCTTTGTTTTTTCACCATGGAAATGTAGCGGAATACATTTATGAAGAAAGATTATTCGTTTACAAAATTTTATGACAGAAACTTGGAAAAATGTTTTGTTTTTAAAATTCTCTCTTTTTTCCTTTATATAGAAAAAAGTGTTGCTTGATGGAGTAATTGTCATTTAAAGTGTGACAGTGCTGAAACTCATAGGTCTTGAAAGGTGCACATACAGTGAAGATTTTATTTTAAGGACGTATTACTTGTAGGTTTACAGCAGCGGATCCTTTCCCTATTCTTGAATTACCATGCCTTGTTCTGCACCATGTCTTGGTGTGGAGGTGGCCATCTTGGAAAACACAGGGCTTTGTTTCCTCATTTCAGAAGAATGGTGAGCAGCACAGTCTCAACACTGAGGCCCCATACACACGAGCAAACAGATTTGTTCAAATTGGTCAGGCCGACCGATTTGAACAAATCTGTCTGCTGGGGACATATTGGTTTTATCGTGTACACACGATTAAACCAAAATCCCCGCCGCCAGACGGCGCGGTGACGTGGCGGTGTCGTTGACGCCGCCACGTCACCGCACCAAGAAGTAAAACACTTCTGCGCATGCGTCGAAACCATTCGGCGCGTGTGTGAGAAGACATGTCTGCTAGTTAGCGTACTAACCAGCAGACATGTCGGGCGGACGGATTCCCAGCCGACAGATTGGTAAGCATGCTTTCCAATCTGTTGGGTGGCCAAATCCGTCTGTTTGCCCGTACACACAATCGAATCTGTCTACTGAAACAGTCTAGCAGACCGTTTCCAGCAGACAGATTTGATCGTGTGTACGAGGCCTTACTCCAATGAACCTCACTCAAATTGCTCGTGGCTAGCTATCAGAAGCACAGTGTCTTATATCTAATACTGTAAATATACAGCTCTGAGGTCTTGATGCTCTAACATACCAAGAAGTGCACTGCTATTTTTCAGGTGGAATTTAAGTGGAAGGATACACTTTTCAGGGTACTGATTCTACTACTGGTTCCATTTTAAGAACAACATGGATATTTATGCTTATGGGTTTCTCTATGTGCTGAATCCTAACATGGCCTGCTAGCCAAAGCATTGCTGTCAAGTTGTGGATATTCTGAGTCAGTGTAGCCTGCATGAGTGCACTTGTAAGTTCATTCGCTGTAGATCTGAGGGGGGGGGGGGTCTGAAATGAGGGGAAATTCTGCTGATTTTATCATCCAATCATGTGCAAACTAAAATTATGTTTTTTATTTTCCTTGCATGTACTCCTCAGATTTACAGCAACTGCACTTCCAATTGCACTTTCAGTGCACTTTTCAAGTGCACTTGCAGTGCAAAGTGGATTTGACTTTCGTAAATAACCCCCTTTGTGTTCTACCTAAAATCAATAAAATCTGTTTCTCTTGAAAAAAATAGGACAAAAAAGCCTTCACTAAAGATGAAAATAATTACATTATTAACTTAAACTGTAGTTTTTAAACTCTTCTAAGAAGATTAAATTGTAGCTAAATTAAAAAGGACCAATTTCATAGAATTATTTCACCCCACACCATTTTCACAAATGGAAAGACTCTGGCTTCCACAAACTTGAATCATTTTTTGCAGATGGTGTTTGAACTTTCTGTCAACCATCAGCATTAAAAACAGAGTTCATGGTTTACTTCAACCTTAAACTTTTACCAAATGTTCTGCTTCTTGATGTTGAGCCAGACATGATGTCAGATCAAAGAAGGTATTTTATGGCACAGCAATATCTACACTCCTTTAAAATTTGCAATACATGTATAGGGAAAGACAAATAACTAAAGCACGCTTTTTATCAGATTGAATAAACAGTCATCTCAATTAAAAATCCAATCAAATTAAAAGGGAATTTCCTTTTGTTAATGCTTGGAGTTAATATTCACAGTACACCATGTTTTAAGTAGCAGGCACAACTCAATACAACATTCTAAAATTAACATGCTTAAAAATTCAATGCTGGGGTGGGAATCGCTGTTCAAACAGAGATACTGACTGGTCTTTAACTTCTTAAGGACCGCCTCCTGCACATATACGTCGGCAAAATGGCACGGCTGGGCACATCCACGTATATTTACGTTGGTTCCAGTACCCAGCCGTGGGTCATGGGCGCGCGCCGTGACCTGGTCCGAAGCTCTGTGACCGGGACCGCGGGACTCGCGGACCCGATCGCCGCTGGAGTGCGGCATTCGGTCCCCGGAGCTGAAGAACGGGGAGAGCCGTGTGTAAACACGGCTTCCCCGTGCTTCACTGTGGCGGCAGCATCGATCGCGTCATACCTGTTATAGGGGGACGCGATCGATGATGTCAAACCTACAGCCGCACCCCCCTACAGTTGTATACACACACAGGGAACACATAACCCCTACAGCGCCCCCTTGTGGTTAACTCCCAAACTGCAACTGTCATTTTCACAGTAAACAATGCAATTTAAATGCATTTTTTGCTGTGAAAATGACAATTGTCCCAAAAATGTGTCAAAATTGTCCGAAGTGTCCGCCATAATGTCACAGTCACGAAAAAAATCGCTGATCGCCGCCATTAGTAGTAAAAAAAAAAAATCAATAAAAATGCAATAAAACTATCCCTTATTTTGTAAACGCTATACATTTTGCGAAAACCAACCGATAAACGCTTATTGCGATTTTTTTAACCAAAAATAGGTAGAAGAATATGTATCGGCCTAAACTGAGGAAAAAAAACATTTTTATATATATTTTGGGGGGATATTTATTATAGCAAAAAGTAAAAAATATTGCATTTTTTTCAAAATTGTCTCTCTATTTTTGTTTATAGCGCAAAAAATAAAAACCGCAGAGGTGATCAAATACCACCAAAAGAAAGCTCTATTTGTGGGGAAAAAAGGAAGCCAATTTTGTTTGTCGCACGACCGCGCAATTGTCAGTTAAAACGACGCAGTGCCGAATCGCAAAAAGGGGCAAGGTCCCTTACCTGCATTTTGTTCCGGGTCTTAAGTGGTTAAATCCTTTTGACAGAAACCACATGACAAATGCCTTGTGAGGCCGCGTACACACGATCTAATTTGTCCGCTGAAAACGGTCCGATGGACCGTTTCAACAGACAAATCCGATCGTGTTTATGGGCTAGCGGACATGTCTGACCGGCGGACAAATTTTAAAGCAAAGATATGTCCGCTGGTTAGTACACTAACCAGCGGACATATCTGCCCGCAGAAGCGTGGTATGGATGCGACGCATGCGTGGAACTTTTTTACTTCCTGGTGCGGTGACGTGGCGGCGTCAACATCACCGTCACGTCACCGCGATGTCTGCTGGCGGGGATTTTGATCCGATGGTGTGTACACACCGCCGGACGAAAATCCAGAGGAGACATGTCCGATGAAAATGGTCCGCGGACCGTTTCCATCGGACATGTCCCTCTGTGTGTACGCGGCCTTATGCCGCGTACACACGATCACTTTTTGTGATGAAAAAAAAACGACGTTTTCAAAAACTTAATTTAAAATGATCGTGTGTGGGCAAAACGATGTTTTATGTCTTCAAAAAAACGACCAAAAATTCGAACATGCTTGAATTTTTTGTGTCGTTTTTCAAAACGTCGTTTTTGTGTCATAAAAAGTGATCGTGTGTGGGCAAAACGATGTTGAAAACAAAGTTTTTAAACCTGCGCATGCTCAGAAGCAAGTTATGAGACGGAGCTTCGATGGAACAGAGTGCCGTCAAACGTGGTATACGTCACCACGCTTTGCTAGAGCATTTTGGAAAAACGATGGTGTGTATGCACCGTCGTTTTGGAAAATTAAGTTTGAAAACCTTGTTTTGTTTCGTCACATAAAACGTCGTTTTTTTTTCATCACAAAAAGTGATCGTGTGTACGCGGCATTAGAGAGGCTGTATATAACATGTAGGGGGAAATTAAACAATTACATATATATAATACAGTCTTTTATAAAAATAGCACTTTTTGTTTTTCTATGTAAACCTTTAACTTAGTTTGATAATCGGTCAATCCTGACAGTAGGTCTGTTACCTTTCCATTAACAGTAAAGAACTCTAGTCTTACCAGTTTTTGTTCCATTCCTTTTCGGTTCTGATGCTTGGTGGAAATTGTGTTACTGAATGAATGAATGAAAACTTATATAGCGCAGCACATACAAATTTAATCGCCTCTGGGCGCTTGTTGTTCCTGTCTCCTTTGGTATCAAAAGAGATGAGTCTTGATCTTTCTCCTGAACCACGTGAGAAGTGGTTCTCCTCCAACTGAATGCTGGTTGGTAAAGCGTTCCATAGTTTGGGACCTTGGACCGCAAATCTCCTTTCTCCTTTGGACTTGTAGTTGGCTTTCGGTATCTGGAGTAGATTTTGATTGGTGGATCGCAGAACGCGATTGGGATTATGAGCTTTTATTTTTCGCATAGATAATGGGGAGCATTCCAATGTATACATCTATGCGTTAGACAGAGTGCTTTAAAAGTGATTCTGTCTTTTACTGGTAACCAGTGAAGGGATCTCAGTGAGGGTGAGATTGATTCCCAAGGTTTTTTCCCAGTCACAAGTCTAGCGGCCGTATTTTGAACGACTTGTGTACTCTCTCCTTATTTCCTCTCCACTGTGTGCCTCAGATATTTTCTTTAACCACTTCCCGCCCGGCCAATAGCAGATTTACGGCCGGGAAGTGGTTATGAAATCGTGACTAGACGTTCTCAAACGTCTAGCAAGATTTCAATGCCGCGCGCGCCCGTGGGGGCGCGCAGCGCGGCGATCGGTGATGCGGGGTGTCAGTCTGACACCCTGCACCTCCGATCTCGGTAACGAGTCTCCGGCGGAGCCTCGTTACCACGTGATCAGCCGTGTCCAATCACGGCTGATCACGATGTAAACAGGAAGAGCCGCCGACGGCTCTTCCTCACTCGCGTCTGACAGACGCGAGTACAGGAGAGCCGATCAGCCGCTCTCCTGACAGGGGGGTTCGCGCTGATTGTTTATCAGCGCAGCCCCCCCTCGGATTGCCACACGGACCACCAGGGAGTGCCCACACTAGACCACCGGGGTACTTAAAAAAAAATTAAAAAAAAGGACAAAAAAAAAGGACAAAAAAAGGGGCAGTAAAAAAAAATGATGCCAATCAATGCCCACACATGGGCACTGATTGGCAACATTGATCCATCAGTGCCACCCCTCAGTGATCATCAGTGCCACCCCAGTGTCTGTCAATGCCAATCCATGCCCAGTGCCCACCTATCAGTGCCCACCTGTGCCACCTATCAGTGCCCACCTGTGCCACCTATCAGTGCCCACCTGTGCCACCTATCAGTGCCCAACTGTGCCACCTATCAATGCCCACCTGTGCCGCCTATGAGTGCCCATCTGTGCCGCCTATGAGTGCCCATCTGTGCCGCCTATGAGTGCCCAGTGCTGCCTATGAGTGCCCATCAGTGCCGCCCATGAGTGCCCATCAGTGCCGCCCATGAGTGCCCATCAGTGCTGCCCATGAGTGCCCATCAGGGCCCCATACCAGCGCCGCCTATCAGTGCCCATCAGTGCTACCTAATCAGTGCCCATCAGAACTACCTCATCGGTGCCCATCAGTGCCACCTCATCGGTGCCCATCAGTGCCACCATATCAGTGCCCGTAATTAAAAGAGAAAACATACTCATTTACAAAAAAATTAACAGAAAAAAATAAAAACTTTATTTTTTTTCAAAATCTTCGCTCTATTTTTAGTTGTTGCGCAAAAAATAAAAACCGCAGAGATGATCAAATACCACTAAAAGAAAGCTCTATTTGTGGGGAAAAAAGGACGCCAATTTTGTTTGGGTGCAGTGTAGCATGACCGCGCAATTGTCATTCAAATTGCGACAGTGCTGAAAGCTGAAAATTGGCTTGGGCGGGAAGGTGCGTAAGTGCCTGGTATGGAAGTGGTTAAAGGACATTGCACGTTACCTGTGTGCGGTCATCTAGTCTAAGACAAGACCCACAGGCTTCTCCTAGGCTGGCTGAATAATGAGCTCACTCCCACCCAACATCCTTCAATTGAAGAAGCAAAGGAGCTGGACAGAGAATGTAATGCAATTAATTACATGCAACCACTGTATAGGTCAGGGGTCTCAAACTGGTGGCCCTCCAGCTGTTGAGAAACTACAAATCCCATGAGGCATTGCAAGGCTAAAAGTTACAAGCATGACTCCCACAGGCAGAGGCATGATGGGACTTGTAGTTTTGCAACATCTGGAGGGCCGCCAGTTTGAGACCCCTGGTATAGGTATTCTGAAAACCACTGCTGTGGTGGTCAGCACAACAGTCAACATTACATTTTCATCCATCTGCATGGTATAACATGGATAGAGATATCTGCAGGCTAAACTAAAAAAAAAATGCATACAATTTTCTCAGTTTTATCTGTATAAGAATGACTTCACACTGACTTCTACCTATAACTCAAAAAATATTGCTTTCTCTGCAGGGCTGGGACAAGGAAGATATGGGGGGGGGGAGTGGGTTGGGAAGGAGGGACGGCTTCCCTGGATGCAGTGGTATTATATTATGTGAGGAATGGGACACTATGCATCCCACTACACCCATCAACTTAGCATTAGAAGTGACATGGGTTGGACTTCATGGTCTATGTTCTGCTACTCATCGGACTTCCTCCCCTGGGCAGAGGGTGACCTAGGGAGCACCACCTCATGACCATGCTGGAGCAATTCCTGTTCCTAATCTTTCTGCTCCCCTTACTTTCTCTCAAATCCTTTTCCTCTCTGTATAAGTGTACTCCTCAGAATCCATTCAATACTTATTCCAGATTTTAAAATATGACCCTCACAGACAAAACCTCTACAGCATAACATTTTTTTAGAATAAGTTTGCTTGTAGTAATACATGATGTTTACACAAAATCCTCTTCTTTACAGTGGGAGGGCCCTTTAGTTATTTATGTTATATCTTAACATGTTGTTCTTATTATAGGCGGTCCCTGGGTTACAAACAAGATAGGGACTCTAGGTTTATTCTTAAGTTGAATCCGTTTGGAAGTCTGAACAGGTACATTTTTTAAGTGTAGCTCCAGCCAAAAAATCAATGTTTAAGCATTTTGGATAGCATAGGGAAGGGTTATCACCCCTGTGACATTTGTTTTGCTGTCTATATCCCTGTTCAGAAGATTTCACCTCACTTCCTGTCCCAATGACAATTGGATTTTGAAAATTTTGAGTTGTTAGGGAAACATGGACTGGTAAAAAAGCATCAGTGTAGACACATGTTTCCCATATTAACTCTTACAGGAGAGAATTTTCCTTCCTAGGGGTAGATTTCCTCTCACTTCCTGTTGTCTCCCTCCGTTTGTAAGTAGGGGTCGTTTGTAAGTCAGATGTTTGTAAGTAGGGGACCGCCTGTAATGTTTCTTGACACACACAACAAACTTGATACAGTACTACACTTTGTAACCTCCCTATACATATGTTTTACTGTTATTACTTACTACTGTTAATGATGTTATCTATGCGGAATGCATTTCCCTTTTTGTTCCCTTCAATTAAATAAGATTGAAAAAGAAGTGACATGGATTATGCTCTCCTCCTGCATATCCCCTCTACTACTGCAGCACTCCTGGATGTAGACTGTTGGATCAGGACTGTGATATGTTTGCTTACTCACCCCCTATCTCCTTGCTCTTGTCTCAGGAGCAAAGAATGTGGGCAGGGGGTGGGTAAGTAAACATTACAAAGTCCTAAACTAACAGCCAGTGGTGTTCCCGATGTCATAATCCCATACCTATGCTGCAGAAGCCATCATCTCTCCCACTGACTGGCTTTCAAAGGTGTAAAAAGTCAAACCCTAGGGAAACCTTCCCTAGGGTCCTCCTCAACTTTGATGTGTGAAGATGGGCATTGGATGAAAGGCATCTCAAAGCCATCTGAGAGAGACGTGTTTCTGTCTTCTTCACTGTAACAAAGATCCAATAGATTTGTTTAGCAATTTTGTTTTAAAATGTCAATAGTGTCATGCCAAAACGAAGTGGGGATTGATAATTTCATATTATTCTAGTGGAGTAATAAAAAATATTACTGCGTACAGAAATGCAATTATTGGTTGAGCAGAACCGGATTTGAAAAGATTGAGTATAGTATCGTCTCCTGTAATTGCTAGTTAATTTGTGTGTGAGACGTGTGCTTTATCCTTTGAAATTCGTTTCTCCCGACCCTCTTTTCTGTAACGTCTGTAACAAGTTTATGCCCCTTTCTATGACCTATGCTGTATAATCTTATACATTTCACAAATATTAAAAAGTAAAAAATAAAGATTAAACAATGTAAAGCATTTACAGACTTTAAAAGAAAATACATTTTATTTTATTTTATCACCAATGTCCTCTAGTGTAAAGGCGGCTCAGTCTTCAGTAAGAAAGAGAAAATTATATTTACTTGCATACTCCTGGTAGGAAAAAGCAAACAACACTGATGTTTAGGAACTTTTAAGCCCTCACAATTTGTGATTGTGGATGTGATTCAAGCTAGGAGGGGACATTTAGGGGGGAGAGGAATTGTGCTAGGAGGGGGGCTTGGGAGGAAGGATTTGTGCTAATAGGGGGTGATTTCGGAGGGTTTATGTTAGGAGGGGTAATTTTGGGTGGGTGGATTCATGCTACAAGGGAGGATTTGTGGAAGATTTGAGAGGGGGATTTGGGTGAAGAGGACTTGAGCTGAGAAGGGAGATGGGTAAATGGGGGAACTATAGTATGGTGAAATTTCTGCTTGAAAATGGAATTTAAGTTTAGGGGCGTGAGCATGCAAATCAGTGCTTAATTTTTTAAGAGGCGAGCAAGGGTATTTCTTTTTACACATGATGTTCACACATCATGATAGGGAGGGGGGCATAGTTTGGCATCTTTGCCCTGGTCGCTAGATGACCTTGTTTCGGCACTGTCTCTCTGTGTGAGGTCAAAATTGTTTCTCAGTGGGTAGAAGTGACTTTCTATATATAGTAATCAGTTCTGCAAATTTTCAAGGCTAATAGACAAGGGATTGTCAAAAAGGGCATTGGGAGCCAAGTAATGAACATGTACCAATACATATATTTTTTTAAACACCATATAGAAGGGAGAAGGTCATCATTTAATGTGACTTAAAGGGTGATATGTGGAAAAAACCTTCCAATTACATGCTTGGGGAAGGCTTTTAAAGCTAATCTACAGGTTTTAGTAAACTTGAAATAGTTTGTTTGTACCAAGCTGGTCCAAATTAACTATTTATTTTACTAACAGATGCAGCAGCTGTGAGCACTGTATAAACCATGTGTCCTCAAACTACGGCCCTCCAGCTGTTCAGGAACTACACTTCCCATCATGCCCTAGTCATGTCTGTGAATGTCAGAGTTTTACAATGCCTCATGGGACTTGTAGTTCCGCAACAGCTGGAGGGCCGTAGTTTGAGGATCCCTGGTATAAACTGTACTGTATGTAGCCTCAGCTACATACAGCAAATAGTGCTATGTTCTGGCAGTGGGGTGGGAACTTCCAATCATTCACCTGCATCTCTACCTCTGTCGATCAGAGGAGGGTTTTCATAGAATACAAAGCATTAATGACTGAGCAGGACTCAGTTACACTGGATATTGTTCTGGGAGCGGGAAGGGAAGTTTGTGTTAGCTGAGGCTGCATACAGTTTACATACACTGCACGCAGCCGCTGCATCTCTTAGTGAAATAAATAGGATCAAGCTGGTCATACACAAACTATTTAAAGTTCACTGAAATCTGGAGTTTCTGCTTTAAGCTGTATCTGGTGTCATGGGACAGTACAATTCTCATGGACAGCTTCAGCAACCCTATATTCTTGCAAAAAATGTCCGGAAGACGGCACTCCAAATAAATACCTTCATTGAGAACATAGTCCAAACAAACATTGGATACAAATCAGCTAACATGTTTCACACCACTACTACTGGTGCCTAATCATAGCCAAATAACAAATTAATATATATATATATATATATATATATTTACAGTATATATATATATATATATATATATATATATATATATATATATATATATATTAGGGTTGTCCCGATACCACTTTTTTAAGACCGAGTACAAGTACCGATACCTTTTTTCAAGTACTCACGGATACCGAATACCGATCCTTTTTTTTTTTTAATGTCATGTGACAGTGGCGTTTTTTTTTTTTTTTTTTACTTTTTTTTACAGTGGTGTTTTTTTATTTTATTTTTTTAGAGAGGGGGCTGTCAGGGAAGGTCCCCCCTGCTGGTGATACTGCCTGTTATTTGGTCTGCAGTACTGGCCTCCACCAGCGGGGGCTTCCTGGCAGTATGGAGCACACAGCCTTTTCTCCGCTCAGCTGTAACCTGAGCTCAATCAGCAGCACTACTTATACCCGGCGAGCTCAAGCAGAGCTCCCCTTGGTATCGTCATATCTCCCAGACCTGAGCCTCTATCCTGACCCTGTCTTTTGGATCCTGAGCCTGAGCCTTGACTCTGTTCCGTGATCCTTGATCCTGATCCCTGCCTGGACTCTTCCGCCCTGTTTCCTGTTTCCTGATTCCTGTCTTCCCTGGATCTTAACCCGCAGCTCATCCATCCATCCGCTCCCTGCTCTGTCCTGTCCCATCCTTACCCATCGGCTGACTTCCCACGTGTATGATCTTGGCCTGGCTTGACTTATGAATACGGTATCTCCCTTTGACAATATATATACTGTTTGCTGTTGCACTGGTTGTCCTCACTTATTTTTGTAAATAAACACCTTTTCACTTCACTAATTATATGGTTTGGTCTCCTCTGTGCAGTCACACAGTACTGATCTAATATAACCTCTCCTGACAGTATACCAGGGCCATCCCTTGATCAGACGTGACTACATTGAGGAACCATCCTGGTGTAGTGCTCTAAAAACATGGATTACAATGAAATCCTTTACCTTTCTCTGCTGGCAGAAGAGGATGAGGGGGCTTGTCGTCAGGTTTTGGAGGGTTGGACTAGTGACCGACTGATGGAAACTATCCGATCGGCTCATTCCTGGGTGGATCAGGGGTACATGACGTTTGATGATGTTCAGGCATTAATTTGGTTGTGTGTTAAGCCGGCCCTGTCATTTATTCCTGATGGTAGTGATGACTTCTCTCCCCCCTTTAGTCGTGACCAAGTTGAATCCCTGGTGTGGTTATTAGAGGATGACCCGGCTTATTTTGATGAGCATTATTCCTCCTGTCCCCAGCAAAAGTTATCTGAGTGTATTGATTCTGTGCAGGCTCTGATTAGACAAGGTGTGTGTGAACCTGCTTTTGTTCAACCTGTGCTGCAGGCATGGTCAGATCTCCTGATTCCAGCCAAGCCAGTCCGTTCCAGCCCTGCTATTAACCACCTGCCTTCTCAGGGATCCATCTGTCCATCACCAATGGCAACCCCAGCTCAGATAATTCAGCATCCTACCAAATATTACTACCCAGTTTCTACTAATTGTACCTACACTGCCTTTAATCCACCTATAACAACTCCACAAAACCCTCCTTCAGTCACCTTCCCTGTGTCTCTGCCATATTCAAACCCTTCCTCCTACTAAATTCCACCCTCTTCATACACCCCTTCCGTTAACAAACCTGCAGTGACTAATGCCGCGTACACACGATCATTTTTTGTGATGAAAAAAAAACGTTGTTTTCTGTGAAGTAAAAAACGACGTTTTTGAAACGTCACTTTTCAAAGACGATGTTGCCTACACACCATTGTTTTTTCCACAAAAAGCGAGGTTACGTTCACCACTCTTTTCCATTGAAGCTCGCTTCATAACTAGCTTCTGGGCATGCGCGGGTTGAAAAACGTCATTTTAAACAACGTTTTTGCTACACACGGTGACTTTTTGTGAAACAAAAAACAACGTTTTGAAAAACGACACAAAAAATTCAAGCATGTTGGAATTTTTTTTTGGTCGTTTTTTTGAAGACAAAAAACAACGTTTTGCCCTCACACGATCAATTTAAATGACGTTTTAAAAAACGACATTTTTTTTCATCGCAAAAAACGACCGTGTGTACGCGGCATAAGTCTAAAAAGAAACGGAAGTACTTCCCAACCCATACCATCATGCCAGTTACCCAACCTGTCCCAGTACCCTCTGCTCAACCTGTCCCAGTGCCACCTGTTCAGCCCGTCCCAGTGCCATCGGTTCCAGTGCCATCTGTTCAGCCTATCCCAGTGCCAGCTGCCCAGCTTGTGCCATATGACCAGCCTATCCCAGTGCCAGCTGTCCAGCCTGTGCCAGCCTGCCAGCCCGATGTTCCTGTGCCAGCCTGCCAGCCCGATGTTCCTGTGCCAGCCTGCTGTTCCTGTGCCAGCCTGCCAGCCTGCTGTTCCTGTGCCAGCCTGCCAGCCTGCTGTTCCTGTGCCAGTCTGCCAGCCTGCTGTTCATGTGCCAGTCTGCCAGCCTGCTGTTCCTGTGCCAGTCTGCTAGCCTGCTGTTCCTGTGCCAGTCTGCCAGCCTGCTGTTCCTGTGCCAGTCTGCCAGCCTGCTGTTCCTGTGCCAGTCTGCCAGCCTGCTGTTCCTGTGCCAGTTTGCCAGGCTGCTGTTCCTGTGCTTGTCTTCCAGCCTGCTGTTCCTGTGCCAGTTTGCCAGCCTGCTGTTCCTGTGCCAGTTTGCCAGCCTGCTGTTCCTGTGCCAGTTTGCCAGCCTGCTGTTCCTGTGCCAGTTTGCCAGCCTGCTGTTCCTGTGCCAGTTTGCCAGCCTGCTGTTCCTGTGCCAGTCCGCCAGCCTGCTGTTCCTGTGCCAGTCCGCCAGCCTGCTGTTCCTGTGCCAGTTTGCCAGCCTGCTGTTCCTGTGCCAGTCTGCCAGCCTGCTGTGCCCAGCTCGATGACCCGGAGCCTTTGTCTGCTGCCCAGCTCGATGACCCAGAGCCTTTGTCCGCTGCCCAGCTCGATGACCCGGAGCCTTTGTCCGCTGCCCAGCTCGATGACCCGGAGCCTTTTTCCGCTGCCCAGCTCGATGACCCGGAGCCTTTGTCCGCTGCCCAGCTCGATGACCCGGAGCCTTTGTCCGCTGCCCAGCTAGATGACCCGGAGCCTTTGTCCGCTGCCCAGCTCGATGACCCGGAGCCTTTGTCCGCTGCCCAGCTCGATGACCCGGAGCCTTTGTCCGCTGCCCAGCTCGATGACCCGGAGCCTTTGTCTGCTGCCCAGCTCGATGACCCGGAGCCTGCTGCCCAGCTCGATGACCCGGAGCCTTTGTCTGCTGCCCAGCTCGATGACCCAGAGCCTTTGTCTGCTGCCCAGCTCGATGACCCGGAGCCTTTGTCTGCTGCCCAGCTCGATGACCTGGAGCCTTTGTCCGCTGCCCAGCTCGATGACCCGGAGCCTTTGTCCGCTGCCCAGGTCGATGAACCGGAGCCTTTGTCCGCTGCCCAGCTCGATGACCCGGAGCCTTTGTCCGCTGCCCAGCTCGATGACCCGGAGCCTTTGTCCGCTGCCCAGCTCGATGACCCGGAGCCTTTGTCCGCTGCCCAGCTTGATGAACCGTAGCCTTTGTCCGCTGCCCAGCTCGATGACCCGCAGCCTTTGTCCGCTGCCCAGCTCGATGACCCGGAGCCTTTGTCCGCTGCCCAGCTCGATGACCCGGAGCCTGCTGCCCAGCTCGATGACCCGGAGCCTGCTGCCCAGCTCGATGACCCGGAGCCTTTGTCTGCTGCCCAGCTCGATGACCCGGAGCCTTTGTCTGCTGCCCAGCTCGATGACCCGGAGCCTTTGTCTGCTGCCCAGCTCGATGACCCGGAGCCTTTGTCTGCTGCCCAGCTCGATGACCCGGATCCTTTGTCTGCTGCCCAGCTCGATGACCCGGAGCCTGCTGCCCAGCTCGATGACCCGGAGCCTTTGTCTGCTGCCCAGCTCGATGACCCGGAGCCTGCTGCCCAGCTCGATGACCCGGAGCCTTTGTCTGCTGCCCAGCTCGATGACCCGGAGCCTTTGTCTGCTGCCCAGCTCGATGACCCGGAGCCTTTGTCCGCTGCCCAGCTCGATGACCCGGAGCCTTTGTCCGCTGCCCAGGTCGATGAACCGGAGCCTTTGTCCGCTGCCCAGCTCAATGACCCGGAGCCTTTGTCCACTGCCCAGCTCGATGACCCGGAGCCCTTGTCCGCTGCCCAGCTCGATGACCCAGAGCCTTTGTCCGCTGCCCAGCTCGATGAACCGGAGCCTTTGTCCGCTGCCCAGCTCGATGACCCGGAGCCTTTGTCCGCTGCCCAGCTCGATGACCCGGAGCCTGCTGCCCAGCTCGATGACCCGGAGCCTGCTGCCCAGCTCGATGACCCGGAGCCTTTGTCTGCTGCCCAGCTCGATGACCCGGAGCCTTTGTCTGCTGCCCAGCTCGATGACCCGGAGCCTTTGTCCGCTGCCCAGCTCGATGACCCGGAGCCTTTGTCCGCTGCCCAGCTCGATGACCCGGAGCCTTTGTCCGCTGCCCAGCTCGATGACCCGGAGCCTTTGTCCGCTGCCCAGCTCGATGACCCGGAGCCTGCTGCCCAGCTCGATGACCCGGAGCCTGCTGCCCAGCTCGATGACCCGGAGCCTTTGTCTGCTGCCCAGCTCGATGACCCGGAGCCTTTGTCTGCTGCCCAGCTCGATGACCCGGAGCCTTTGTCCGCTGCCAAGCTCGATGACCCGGAGCCTTTGTCCGCTGCCCAGCTCGATGACCCGGAGCCTTTGTCCGCTGCCCAGCTCGAGGACCCAGAGCCTATGCCCGCTGCCCAGCTTGAGGGCCTGGAGTCTGCTGCCCAGCCCGATTTGCCCCTGTCTGCTTCCCCACTTAATGCAACTTTATCCACTGCCCAGCTTGACACCATGGGCTTTCCCCAGCAACGACTGGTTGGAGCGTCCAGAGGCCGCTCCTTTGGGGGGGGTACTGTCAGGGAAGGTCCCCCCTGCTGGTGATACTGCCTGTTATTTGGGCTGCAGTACTGGCCTTCACCAGCGGGGGCAATAATGCAATGAAAAGTAAAATACAGGTAATACAGTTCAGCAGTGAATTAAAAATTGAATAAACAATGAGGTTTTACCCAAAGTGTAACGAAGCAGGCACGGAGCCAGTCTGCCCAATAGGTGGTCCCCCCGCAGCGAACGTGGGGGATGGTATGTGGATCTCTGAAAAAATGTACATACATTAAGTTGGGGGAGGAGGCCCAGGACATGGATATGGTAGGGGTGGGTCAGGGGGGGGGAGGAGGAGATTGGGAATCTAACTGTGTAATCTAACTGTGGGAATTATCTTCCCACTTACTGCATTATTGTATTGTACATTCTAATTATGTTAACTCATTTTTATGTTTCCTTCTTTGTAACTTTATTACCCTTCAGTTTTACGTCGCATGCCTGCCCATGGTGCCCCCCCTCCCCCCCTAGCAGCGGACGTGTGCTTCCCCTGGCGGGGATGTTCCTCCAGCACATCCCCGCTTACTCGTCCAGGCTCGGGGCTCCCCGCCCCTTGGCCTGGCTCGGCCGCACATGCGCAGTATTGCGGTTCCCGCATCTGCGCAGTGTGGGGAAGCTGACCTGGTGACGTCAGATGCCGCCATCCCGACGGCGCCGAGGCGTGTCCTGGTTGGGGATGCTCATTTAATGGGCTCCGGCCCGTTGGATGAGCCAGCGCGGATCTCACACAGGCTGGTTTCTGTGAGAGACTCAGCTAGGCCGCTGCAGACGGCATGGCAGGGACCCGCACGGGAGCCATATTTGTCCATGCACTACCGTGCATTGCCACGTTCGTGGATACCTCCATGAGTGACAGTATACTGGTTACGCACCAGTTACACTGGACCCTGTCCCCTTACCGGCCCCGCTCATATGCCTGCATCAGCCCCTTGCCTCGTCCTCAGCCAGCCCATTTGTTTCCCCCTCACCATCGGGACCTATCCTTTGCTACCATCTTGGCTTTGGCCCCCTATGCATCCGTGGATACTATCGTGGTGGTGAGTCCTCATCCCTGACCACTCTTTAGGGTCTAACCTGTCCACATTCCCTTTCCCTTCCCTTCCCTCCTGCTTTTCCTTACCCCTTTCCCCCCCCTACCCCTCCCCCCTTCTTTCTACCCCCTTTCTCTCTCTCTCTTTCTCTCTCTCTCTCTCTCTCTCTCTCTCTCTCTCTCTCTCTCTTTCTCTCTCTTTCTCCCCCCCTCTTTCCCCCCCTCCTCCCCTACCTGTTTGTACGTCCACACCTCATTCTCTCCCTCCCTCTGCCATTCCCTCCCTCTGCCTTCCTCTCCCTTCCCTTCCCTTTACTTTCCCTTTTTCCCCCCTGCCCTTCCCCCCTCTTTCCATCCTCTCTCTCTTTGTCTCTCCTTCCCTTTCCCCCCCTTTTTGCTTCCCTAGCTGGCTGTCCTCCCCCTCCCCTTCCCCCCCCATTCCACCCCCCCTGCCTCTACCTCCCCTCCTTTCCCAATCTCCTCCTCCCCCCCCCTGACCCACCCCCACCATATCCATGTCCTGGGCCTCCTCCCCCAACTTAATGTATGCCAATTTTTTCAGAGATCCACATACCATCCCCCACGTTCGTTGCGGGGGGACCACCTATTGGGCAGACTGGCTCCGCGCCTGCTTCGTTACACTTTGGGTAAAACCTCATTGTTTATTCAATTTTTAATTCGCTGCTGAACTGTATTACCTGTATTTTACTTTTCATTGCATTATTGTCCTTCAGATTGGTTCTCCTGAAAAAAACGGACCCCCCACGAAACTAGTAGAGAATCGACCAATCTTTTGATGTACACTATTGTTTTTAATGCAACATTTTTATTTAATAAATTATTCCTTATTTATCATATTGTTTACCCTGACCTATTTTGTACCGAGATAGTCCACACCTCAACTGGGCGGGTATGTGTTGGGTCTAGCTTCAGCAACTATTCCCCCATTCCCACCCTCCCCCCCTTTTTTCTCATCAATACCTGGATGATGGTACCCTATTACCCTATTAATTATTCCTAAGTGAGGCCATACTCGCATTTTTTCACTGTTTTCAGAGATTGTCTAAAAGCTAGCAGTGTAGGGGATAGTTGAACAGATTGGAGTAGTGAGTTCCAGAGGATGGGAGAGGCTCTGGAAAAGTCCTGGAGGCAAGCCTTTGAGGAGGTGACGAGGGAACTAGAGAGCAGGAGATCTAGGGAGGAACAAAGGGAACAAGTAGGTTGGTGTTTTGAGACTGAGGTTAGTGATGTAGCTGGGGGCCAAGTTGTGGATGGCTTTGTAAGTTGTTATTATAATTTTGAATTTAATTAGTTGGGTGAGAGGAAGCCAGTGGAGGGATTGACAGAGAGGGTTAGCAGATATTGAGCAGTTGGTATGGTGGATGAGCCTGGCAGCAGCATTCGTGATGGACTGAAAGGGGGATAGCCGGCGTAAAGGTAATTCTAAGAGGAAGTAGTTGCAGTATTCGAGGTGGGAGATGACCAGGGAATGAAATAGGAGTTTTGTGGTGTCATTGGTTAGGAAGGGGCATATTTTGAAATGTTGCGGAGGTTGAGGTGGCAAGATTTGGAAACTGTTTGGATGTGGGGCCAAAAGGATGGTTCAGAGTCCAGGGTTACACCTAGAACCTTGGCATGCGGGGATGAGCTGATAGTAATGCTATTGATTTTGACAGAGAGATCAATGGCAGAGGCACGTGCAGGAGGAATAATCATGAGCTCAGTTTTGAATAGATTGAGTTTGAGGAAGTAGTGTGACATCCAGGCTGATATGTCTGTAAATTAGTGATATGTGAGGAGCCTGAAGGAGTGAGCTGAGAGATATATTTGGGTGTCGTCAGCATATAGATGGTATTGGAAGCCATGGGAGTCTATTACCTGACTCAGGGAGGAGGTGTAGATGAAGAATAGGAGAGGTCCAAGAACAGAACCTTGGGGGACTCCGACAGAGAAAGGGAGAGGAGGCAGTAGAGTTGTAAGTGACACCAAAGGTGCGGTTGGATAAATTGGATGAGAACCAGTGAAGAGTACAATCATGGAGAGCAAAGGCGTGGATTTTTTTAAGGGGGAGGGGGTGGTCCACTGTGTCAAAGTCAGAAGAGAGGTCTAAGGCCATGAACACACAAAGAGACATGTCTCCGGGGATATTTTGGTCTGATGTGTGTACACACCATCAGACCAAAATCCCCGTGGACAGAGAACGCGGTGACGTGGCGGTGACGGTGATGCGGCAACGTGCACAAACAAGGAAGTACAATGCTTCCACGCATGTGTTGAATCAATTCGACGCATGTGCGGGATTTCGGTACGCTGATTAGGCGTACTAACCAGCGGACATGTCCGACGAACAGGTTTCCAGTGGACAAGTTTCTAAGCATGCTTAGAAACTTTTGTCCGCTGAAAACCTGTCCACTAGGCCGTACACACAATCGGACATGTCTGTGGAAACTGGTCTGCGGACCAGTTTCAGCGGACATGTCTCCTCGTGTGTATGCGGCCTGAGGCCGCGTACACGCGATCGAACATGTCCACTGAAACTGGTCCACAGACCAGTTTCAGCCGACATATCCAATCGTGTGTACGGCCTAGCGGACAGGTTTCCAGCGGACAAAAGTTTTAAAACATGCTTTAAAACTTATCCGCTGGAAACCTGTCCGTCGGACCGAAATCCCCCGCATGCGTCGAATGGATTCGACGCATGCGTGGAAGCATTTTACTTCCTGGTTTGCGGACGGCGCGGCGCCAACGTCACCGCTACGTCACCGCGCTGTCTGTCCGCGGGGATTTTGGTTTGATCGTGTGTACACAACATCAGACCAAAAGATCCCTGGAGAAATGTCCGATGAAAACGGTCCGCGGTCCCTTGTGTACGCGGCCTCAGAGTAGGAGTACAGAATAGAGTCCATTGGATTTAGCTGTTAGCAGATCGTTTGTGAGTTTTAGATATATTCATCAAACCAATTAAGGCCAGAATCCTGCATGATTCAAACTAACTTTTCATAGATGAATATTTAATAAAAAAATGTGGTATCACACGTATAAAAAATCCTAAAGATAAACATGAAAAAGGGAAAATAAAAACACAATACACAAAATATGATCATAAATACCATACATGTTCCCAATTTGGATGACATTACATCAAAGAACAATATTAAAGAAAACATGCTTAAGATATCATCTACAAATATGTATCTACAGGTAGAGCAGAAGCCCTGTGTTGTTGCGGGACCGTGTATCGAAAAAAAAAAATGATATATATTAAATAGAAATGAAAGAATATCGAAATCAAATTTAAAAAAACGTTGCTTTAACCACTTGCTTACTGGGCACATAAACCCCCTTCATGCCCAGGCGAAATTTCAGCTTCCGGCACTGCGTCGCTTTAACTGACAATTGCGCGGTCGTGCGACGTGGCACCCAAACAAAATTGGCGTCCTTTTTTCCCCCACAAGTAGAGCTTTCTTTTGGTGGTATTTGATCGCCCGTGCGGTTTTTATTTTTTGCGTTATAAACAAAAAAAGAGCGACAGAGCGATATATATATATTTTTTACTTGTTGCTATAATAAATATCCCAATTAAAAAAAAAAATATTTTTTTTTTCTCAGTTAAGGCCGATACGTATTCTTCTACGTATTTTTGTAAAAAAAAAAATCACAATAAGTGACTGCTTTGCGCAAAAGTTATAGCACCTACAAAATAGGGGACAGAATTATGATTTTTTTTTTTATATTTTTTTTTTACTAGTAATGGCGGCGATCTGCGATTTTTATTGGGACTGCGATATTGCGGCGGACACATCGGACACTTTTGACACATTTTTGGCGCCATTCACATTTATACAGCGACCAGTGCTATAAATATGCACTAATTACTGTATAAATGTGACTGGCATTGAAGGGGTTAACACTAGGGGGTGAGGAAGGGGTTAAATGTATTGCCTGGGTGTGTTCTAACTGTGTGGGGGGGAGGGGGGTGACTGGGGGAGGTGATCAATGCTGTCTCCCTATGTACAAGGGAAACAGCATCAGTCGCCTCTCCCTGACAGGACGTGGAGCTCTGTGTTTACACACACAGCTCCACGTCCCTGCTCTGTCACCGCCGATCGTGTGTACCTGACGGACATCGCGGCCGCCGGGTACACGCATCGAATCCTCGGTGATGCGTCGGGACTGTTTTTCCCGCCGCGCGCCACCCTGTGGCGCGCGGGGAATTACAAGTAAATCACGTCCAAAGACGTGACCCCAGCGCCTCAGGTCCGCGCTGTTGACGTGTTCTGTCAATGGCGCGGACCCGAAGTGGTTAAAATCGGACTGATGGACGCCTGTCAATCGGACTCCAAACCGATCGTTAGTACGCAAAAGCATCGGTTCAAAAACCTGCGCATGCTCAGAATCAAGTTGACGCATGCTTGGAAGCATTGAACTTCGTTTTTTTCAGCACTTCGTTGTGTTTTATGTCACCGCGTTCTGACACGATCGGTTTTTGAACTGATGGTGTGTACGCACATCAGACCATCAAGCCACAGCAGTGACCCGATGAAAACGGTCCGTCGGCCCATTCTCATTGGATGGACCAATCGTGTGTACCCGGCCTTAAAGACTGATCATCATAATAATTATAGTAAAAATAATGACCAATGAGATCCCTGTGATTGTTTAACCACACTAAAAACAGCTTTGTACATGTACCTAAATGAAAATATACCAGAGTGTACATGGATGTTTTACTCATAAAAATGGGAAACATCCCATTCAAAATTCAAGCCAACTGGCTTCCCGGTATTAAAATAAAATATCCAATATACTTCTCTTTTGCACAAGATCCTGAATTAGTCTCCACTTACTGGCAAGACTACCCTTTCTACAGCTTGAATAGCTAAATCGGATATATCTTTATGGTTCTTATCATTCCAATGCCTGGCAATATTAGTATTATGTTTTTTTTCTATATCATAGAGATGGTCATGGAATCGATCACGCAACCTGTGGGTCGTTCGACCAATGTACTGAATTTGACATGATAAATATCAGATATCTAGTGTTACAGTTAATGAATAATATCTTTGGATGGTGTCCCCCTTGAAAATATGAGGACAACATGAACACCCATTGGATCCGCACCGAAACGTACCTTTAAACTGAAACCAGAGAGCGTGGTTTACTACTAGTGTAAAATATAAACTTGGTTATCTGACAATCCTAGTAGATAATTTAAAACAATATTCCGGATTTTATTAAACTCTGTGCTAAATGGAGTGGAAAAAAATTGAGTTTTAGAGTGTGAAGAGGATTTGCTTTGTCTAATTCCTGTAACAAATTTTTGTCTACTTCCTGTAACAAATGGTTTGGGGTACCCTTCTGCTCTTAAAGCGTTAGAACATTTCTAAAGTCCCCCCATTATAATCAGTCTCCTCACTACAAATGTGTTTCTATCTTCAAAATGGTCCTACTGTAATGCTTCTTAGTGTGTGTTTGGGGTGGCTTGAATTTGCTCGTAAGAGCGTATTTTCTGACAATGGTTTACTGAAAAAGCTAGATAATACCTTATTTTCCACTCCCCTCAGCTGTACATCAAGGAAGTCAATAGATACGGGAGGCCTAACAACCAGTGAACTACAAAATTAAGTCATTGTCATTCAGATAAGACAACCAATTATCCAAATAGTTAGCTTCATTAGAAACAATAAAGAGTAGGTCATCTATATAGTGTCAATAAAACAAAGTATCTGAACGGCGGGGACTGCCAGGTGCAAAAATGCGATGCCTCTCCCACCAACCTATGTAGAGATTGGGAAAGGAAGGGGAGAACTTAGCTCCCATGGATGCCCCGCACTTTTCCAAGTAGCAGTCCCCATCAAAGCTCATCATAATGAATTCCTGATGGACAAGGGAATAGTCACTGTATCTAGTAAGAAAAATGGAGACTGCTTGAAAGCCTAGAGAATGATGCCATATAAACACGATCATTTTTCGGCATGTAAAAAAATGACGTTTTTCAGCATCTAAAAAAAAAATTGCTTTTTCCAACTTTATCATTAAAACGACGTTGCCCACACACAATCGTTTAAAAAAAATGCTCTAGCAAAGTGTGTGATGTACAACACGTACGACGGCACTATAAAGGGGAAGTTCCATGCGGATGACGCCACCCTTTGGGCTGCTTTAGCTGATTTCGTGTTAGTAAAAGATGATTCGCGCTTTTCTGTCTGTTACAGCGTGATGAATGTGCTTACTCCATTACGAATGGTAGTTTTACCAGAACGAGCGCTCCCGTCTCATAACTTGCTTCTGAGCATGCGCGTGTTTTTCACGTCATTTTAGCCCACACACAATCATTTTTAAAAACCCGAAAAACTAGATTGTTTAAAACGTCGTTAAAAAATGCAGCATGTTCGATTTTTTTTGTCGTTTTTCAGAACCCAAAAAATTATGTTTTTTTTTTAAAACTGCGTTTTTTTCATGCCGAAAAATGATTGTGTGTACGCGGCATGAGGAATAGAAGAGTAAAGGCTCGACACATCACAAGTCAGGCGGTGTACACACGACCGAGGTTCTCGCTAGAAACCAGCGAGAACCTCGCTGGAAGCTGCATTCCAGCGAGAACCTCGGCCGTGTGTACGCTCTCGGCGAGCATCCCGTTGGGAATGCCGTCGAGCAGAAATAGAGAGCATGTTCTCTATTTGCTCGACGGCCCGCCTGGATGAATGGCTGGTTGCCATTCCCGACGGGCGGGTCGCCGAATCTGACGGCCGGCAGAGAACCTCGACGGGCGGAACGATGTGTTCTGCCCATCGAGGTTCTCTGCCGTGTGTACGCGGCTTCAGGCGGCGTACACACGACCGAGGTTCTCGCTAGAAACCAGCGAGAACCTCGCTGGAAGCTGCATTCCAGCGAAAACCTCGGCCGTGTGTACGCTCTCGGCGAGCATCCCGTCGGGAATGCCGTCGAGCAGAAATAGAGAGCATGTTCTCTATTTGCTCGACGGCCCGCCTGGATGAATGGCTGGTTGCCATTCCCGACGGGCGGGTCGCCGAATCTGATGGCCGGCAGAGAACCTCGACGGGCGGAACGATGTGTTTTGTCCGTCGAGGTTCTCTGCCGTGTGTACGCGGCTTCACCCACTTCAACTCATAATTCCATTCAAAGTCCTTCAACTCTTGCAAAACCAAGTTTGGATGTATAAATATTTTTTTTTTCAACTTTTACATTGTTACCTAGTTTGATTTATACACTGAAGAGTCTGAACTGGATTGTGAATCGGGAAAAGTCACAGTTAAGCCGCGTACACACGGCAGAGAACCTCGACGGGCAGAACACATCGTTCCGCCCGTCGAGGTTCTCTGCCGGCCGTCAGATTCGGCGACCCGCCCGTCGGGAATGGCAACCAGCCATTCATCCAGGCGGGCCGTCGAGCAAATAGAGAACATGCTCTCTATTTCTGCTAGACGGCATTCCCAACGGGATGCTCGCCGAGAGCGTACACACGGCCGAGGTTCTCGCTGGAATGCAGCTTCCAGCGAGGTTCTCGCTGGTTTCTAGCGAGAACCTTGGTCGTGTGTACGCCGCCTGAGAATAAATGCAGAGCCTGGAGTTTTCTGGTCCTGGTCCTGGACACAATCCTGTCAACTGTGTTGTTTCCTCAATGCAAGAGCTTTTCTCTGAGAAATCAGGTGGAAAATATAAAGCCAGCCATAAACGGTTCAAATCTTGGCCAGTTGAGCAGGGACTGGCTAAGATTGAAACCATGTATGGGCAGACTGATTGGTACAACCATCCTGTTGGATTTTGAATGTGATTATTGCCAGCAGCAATAACTGCTAGCAATAATCACTGTATGATCTTCCGGCTGGAATTCGATTTAGGGTTTTACTAACACTTTAGAGCAGTATTAAACCCAAAAGCCAAAAATGTATTATATTGCAGTTTACACATTATTAGATATGGTGGCTGTATTAGTTTTCTTTTTTTTTGCCTTTTTTCTTCTCTGCTTTCCACTGATGATCTGACCAGTAACACACCTCCTGCATTATACAGACACCACTCTGGATGAATGAGCACAAGGGGCAGATTTGGAAAGCTGCATTGTGTCATAAAAAGTGATGGTGTGTGGGCAAAACGATGTTGAAAACGACGTTTTTAAACCCGCGCATGCTCAGAAGCAAGTTATGAGACGGAGCTTCAATGGAAAAGAGTGCCGTTGAACGTGGTGTACGTCACCACGCTTTGCTAGAGCTTTGTAGAAAAACGATGGTGTGTATGCAACGTCGTTTTGGAAAATGAAGTTTGAAAAACGTCGTTTTTTTTCATGATTGAAAACGTCGTTTTTTTTCATCGCAAAAAATGATCATGTGTACGTGGCATTAGAAGTACTAGCAGATTTAAATACAGTAACAAATTCAAGCAGAACACCAGCTAATACTTTATAATCAGTTACAGCAAACAATTGTTTTCCCTTTTGGGAAAAAGTTTTACCCAAATATATAAATGCTGATGATTTGTAAGCACCACTGCCAGTGTTAAATGGGCTGTCTCACCCATGTAGCTGCAAGAGAGCTTTTCTGTTGAAAAACAACAGACTGATTGGCTGAATCAACAGATGAAAATAGAAGGTAAAAAATAAAACAAATGCAGCCATCAGATCTAAGCATTGGAAAGCTGCAATATATTAAATGTTTTATTTTGGGTTTAAAATTGCTTTAACTGAAAAAGTGAATACACATTTCCAAATCTTTCATATATAATTAAATATTGTAAATATATTTCATCTGTCTAGTGATATAAGGCTTTTAGGCTAACGGAACAGATCATGCTGTCTTCATGACCTCTACTTTTACAGCTTGAGGCTGTAATACATACTTTATGACAAGTCATGACATAAAAAACTATTTTCATATACCTGGATGTATTTTTAAGGGAGTGACTTCATATGAAGGGCTTTGAGTTTCATGAAAGTGTAAATTGTTTTACATATCACACTCTTTCTTTTTTTCTTTTTACTTATCACTTTTTTATTCCTACCTAAAAGGCTTTTTTAGTTTTGAGCCGCCAAAGAGGGTATTTTATTTCCTCTAGTTATGGAAATATGTAGTTCAGCAAATGTCTAGCAGTGCTATCATTCCACCTGCAACCTGCATTGTAATAGTGATATATTATATATCTGGTCACATTGATTTGCTGTGATTACATCAAAATATGACTGACTGTCTATAATATGGTGAATAGGGTTTACACATACAGTGCAATAAAGTACATTAAAATGAAACAGTATTTTAAACTTTTTAAAGTAAAGGTAAAACGAGCAAACATCAGAAGATGTCTATACCATTTGTAAACCACAGAAATTCCCTTTATTGACACTTTCTGATTTTGTGTCACTAAATCTACTAAAGCCTGACTTTCCCTCGCTTTGTTGCTTAGCTCCACTAACTGGTATCTTCTGGTATCAAAATCTCTATGCCAAATTGAATCATCTGTGATAAAAGTATTCTATATGAATAAATATTTAGCCCCCCAAACATTAGCAAAAATTATCTTTATTAAAGAAATGTAAAATGTGAAAATCAGAATGGTGCAGGGTCGTGTGGTCACCAACAAATATTAAAGACATTGACCATGTGGTGTCTGCCATAATGAAAAATCACAGTTAAGCAAACCTGCTGACACTCAAAATTGGCTCCCCGCAGATGTTTCGTTTTTTGAAATGTTGTCAATCGAAATCTAATCAGTGATCTTTTTAGCCCTAAGATAAATATAAAACATCAATAATAAAAGAGTAATAAAATAAGACAACTTTTTTTGGCTTCACCTTTGCAAAATTTGGCAGATTCCTTACTCCTACTTTCTGAAGTATTGCCAAGAATATGCTACAGTTTTCAATACTTTTTTTTGCACCAGATGTTACCAACTTGAACAAATTACTTTCTAAAATAAATTATATATGTGCAGTTTAATACAGAATAATTGGCAGAAACATTACTTCATGGGAAGGTTTTTGACTTACATTTTAAATGAAAATTTCTCACACAGTTTCAGCTCTGAGACTATTAATTGGCAATGCATGATTCCAAAGCGATGTATTATTTTTTGTTTATTATTTTTTTTTCGTTTTGTTCAAATACCATATGTCTTTATTCAATTTTAATTATAATGTGTAAAAAAAGAGGAAAATAATCACAAGTCAGGAATTCAGACAAATTGGAGGAAAACATTTGATTTTGGGGAAAGGAGACGTGAAAAAGACAATAGTCAAGCACTACTATACAATATATTCCTGAATGAGATAATAGGTACTCATTGACAATTCTTTTATTTAGGGTGGTGTAGGAGCTCAATGATTAGTGACTTGTCAAAGCCTTGAAAGAGTCAGATTTCCTGTCCAACCATTACAAGTTTCATTAGGGACATTTGTGGTGTCCCAGTACAGGTATTTTCTGTAGGCCCTGTCAGATTGAGACCCTCGGCTTGTGGGGCCTCCTCTGCAGGGACTCAGCTAGTTATGATGTGATTTATACTGTTATAGTTGATAATACATTTATTAGGTGCGTATAGCTTTAAGAGGTTTAGTCCGCCATTTTATGTTTAGTCAGAGTGTATGAGAGTCAGTAGGACTAAGTGCTAGACAAGACCTTATGGTGTTGTATTATACTTTAACGTGTAACAAACTTTAAATGTAAGTTCCAAGGGGAATACAGATAAGTCTCTATGATCCACAGCACTCAACCAATGGGCTTCAGTCTCCCTCAGCTCTCAACCAATGGGCTTCAGTCTCCTCACATTGATATAAGGGGTGGGAGTTCCTGTTTAGGGCAGACTAGTGCTACACTCAGTTGCTGACAGGTCAGAGCAGAGTTCAGTCAGAGAAGAAGCAGTGCAGGCCAGAGACCTCCCGTTCAGGGGAAAGTACAGCAAATCGCAGAGTACCTTTAAAAAACTATAGAATCAGTACTTCAACGAAATAATCGAATCAATTTGTCATTCGGACGAAAAGCCTCAAGTCTACCGACACTTCAGTAAGTGTATTTATTCTTCAGTCTAGTCAAGCATAGGCCCAGCATTACTAATCCGGCCGCAAAAGCCAAGGATATATGAAAAGCCAAGCCCAGGCATTGTCAGCTGTGTGGTCCTCTAGAGACTGTTTGTGGAACCTTTGTGACACTCTTTGTGAACGCTGTGAAGATTTTGACACCTGTCTTCATGCCAGTAAAGCTTTTGTTATATTGACCCCTGTTGTGGACTGTGTTATTACCATCCTAGCTAGCGTAGATACGGAGGCCCCCGGAGCTGTAGTTTCCTGGGGTATATCAAGACTACAGTGGCGTCACGTGACAGAGAGGGTTAATACCATCCGACCCTCACTAAGGGTTAACAACCCCAAGCCCTGGGCCCCTAGCCCCAGAACCAAGCAGCTAACCATCAAGCGCATGTGTGTGGCCGTGGGGTTCACCCTCCCCAGTCATCACATCGTTTTCTGGTGTCACGAACAGGATACGTGTGTACGCCTTAACCATTCAGCCACTAAAAGCAAGTCCTTCCCCCCAGAATCTGAACTGCGTCATTGAAAGTAATTTACTCAGCGAGGCGCAAATACAAGTGGTGGGGAAGGTAAAAGAAAGACTGTTGGCTGTCATTGTTCAGTGTGCAAGCCGGAACTAGAAGAATCCACTCTGTGTTGCACGAAGGAAACATTTGCTGACCGGCCCAAAAAGGAAGTTGCCGGGCGCAGCCATAGCAACGTGTCCGGCAATAGAAGATAATACCGGCATACAGCGACAGCGCACTCAAGGACAGTGCACTCAAAGACAGCGCACTCAAAGACAGCGCACTCAAGGACAGCGCACTCAGAGACAGCGCACTCAAAGACAGCGCACTCAAAGACAGCGCACTCAAAGACAGCGCACTCAAAGACAGCACACTCAAAGACAGCGCACTCAAAGACAGCGCTCTCAAAGTTTCCTAAAGTGACAGCGCACTCAAAACAAGGCTACAACATGTCGGCCCCAAGATCTCCAGATGCAGGTGATGTGCCAGATCCTCTTGCGGCTCCTGCACAAGCTATCCCTGTGGCCTCATCTCCAGCAGAGCCATCATCGTCTAGATCATCTCCTGGCTCAGAAGTCCGGAGGCTGCTGCCCTCCTCTCCTCCAGTACAGCGTCATGACAGCGGGGCTCCCCCATTCTACCTAGGGAAGCCCGTGTTGCCTAACTACAGAGGGGATCCCTTTTCCCTCAAGGATTTCCAGGAGAGCTTCCAAAGTATTTTCTCTCTCTACTCTCTCCCCCCTAACCAACAGGTGCTGTTGCTCATGGGACAGTTGCAGGGACCTGAAGAAGTCCGTACCTGGCCCACTTTTGAGAAGACTACAGTGGATCAGATCTTCCAGGGATTGCATCAGGTATTTGAGTCCCACTCACCCTCAGAGGTTCGCCTCAGGCTGTACGAGAGGCGACAAAAGCCGGGGGAAACGCTAAGGGCATAGGCAGTAGCCTTGCAGAATGCCCTGGAAGCAGTCCAGAAACTGGACAATATCACACCTGACCAGGGTAACAAATTATTGTTGGATAGATTCATAGAAGGGGTCCAAAATAAATGGGACAAGGCGCAGTTAAAGATGTTAGCTGTACAGAACCCCGATATGTCTTTTTCTGCCTTTAAGCGTCTAGCCCTTCAAGTTATAGAGCAGGGGGCGGACCCTGAGGAGAATCCTGACCCTAAAGTGGAACCTATGGGTGCGGCGACATGTCCTGCACCACTGTTACCACCAGTCCCCGCGCCCGTGGCTGACACCCTGACCTCCACTACAATTACTGAGATTCAAGGGGTTAAACAAGATATTTCCCAGCTTACCCAGGTGGTAAAAGAGTTGGCTAATCACACCACTCGGGCACTTAGAGAGCCTCCAGTGACTAAGAGACCTACCCCTGCTCCTCCTCCTCGTTACAGCGGGCCTCGCTCGGGTCCTTCTAGTAGGCCTTACTGTGATTTCTGTAACAAACCCAGTCATTGGAAGAAGCAATGCTGGGCTTTAAACGGGCATCCACTGAGGTCGAGGACCGGCCCTCAGGAAAGCGAATCACAGGTCCAGCAGAAGAGCCAATGTACTCAGGACAGTCCTTATACATTGCATCCTGCCCCTATGTAAATGTTACCATAGATGGTGTCCAACTGCAAGCCCTGATTGATACAGGCTCGCAGGTGTCTACCATCTCTAAGGGCCTATTCTATAAATACTGGAATGTCGATTCGTTGTGTGAACCAGGTGATATGGATTTTAGTGTCTTGGCAGGGGACGGGAAACCAATTCCCAAACATGGGTACTGGGAGCCCACTATTCAACTGAGAAGTCACACACTTAGAGGGCAAGGGATAATTGTCACTAATGTCACAGTACCAGGAGCCACATAGTTTATATTGGGGATGAATATAATGAGACATTGCTTCAGTGATATTTTAGATGCCTCTCTCCCCCATATGTCTCCCTCAGGCCAGAGGACTGCGCAACACCATCTCAAAGTTCTGAGAGCAGAACAGAAGTTCGCGAATCGGAGAGGAGAAATCTGTAAAGCTCGGATCCAAGACATGAGGTCCTTGACCCTGCAGCCGTACACAGAGACAGTTTTGTGGTGTCGGGCGCGCCCTGGTGTACGGAATCAGGACTATCAGGCTTTACTGGAGCCTATACAATCTGAAGATTTTCCTTTGGTCCGAGCTGCAAGGAGCCTAGTGACGGTGGTGAATGGACGGGTCCCAGTTCGCCTAGTTAATTTGTCCGGCGTAGCCACCACCTTGCCAAAGTACACTCCAGTGGCCCAACTTGTTTTCTTGGACTCCAGTGACATACTCTCTTCATGGAAGACGGTCCAACAGATGAGTGCCCAAACCCTGTCAGGGGCTACTGAAAACTCTCCAGAACCTTGGTGGTACCAGCTGCAAATAGGAGGATCTCTCACCCCACCAGAACAAGTCGAAGGGGTCATCGAGGTGGCGAAGAGGTACCAGAGTGCCTTCAGCAAACACCCAACCGATTTTGGAAAAACCTCCATGATTAAGCATCGAATCCTGACCGGCGACAAGCCCCCCATCAAGGAAAGGCATCGGCCCGTGGCACCAGGCATGTACCAAACCGTCAAGAAACTGTTAACCGACATGCAGAAGGCGGATGTAATACAAGAGAGCCAGAGTCCCTGGGCAGCACCCATAGTGTTAGTTAAGAAGAAGGATGGGACCATCCGTTTCTGTGTTGATTACAGGAAATTGAACGACATCACCCATAAAGACGCATACCCTCTCCCCCGGATTGAGGAGTCACTCACTGCGCTGGGTTCTGCGGCCTACTTCTCTACATTGGATTTGACCAGCGGATACTGGCAGGTGCCCATGGCCGTCGAAGACAGGGAGAAAACAGCCTTTGTAACCCCCATGGGTCTTTTCGAATTTAAAAGTATGCCCTTTGGGCTGTGCAATGCCCCGGCTACCTTTCAACGGCTGATGGAGAGATGTCTGGGACACCTTAACTTCCAGAGTGTCCTACTCTACCTGGATGACGTGATTGTGTATTCCAAATCCTATCAGGAACATTTGACTCACCTGTCTGAAGTCTTCCAAGTACTGATCCAGCATGGTCTGAAAGTCAAACCCTCCAAGTGCCATCTACTCAAGCCACAAGTACCTTACCTGGTCGTCAGTACTGAGGGGGTCCAACCTGATCCAGCTAAAATCGAAGTTGTCAAGAATTGGCCTATCCCACGCTCCGTTAAGGATATTCGGAGCTTCTTAGGATTTGCGGGATATTACCGCCGCTTTATTCCTCATTTTGCACAAATTGCCGAGCCATTGACCTCTCTCCTGCGAGGCACGGCAAAGGGGAACTATAATGGGAAGCTGCCGGTGGAATGGGCCAAAGAGCAAGAGGTGGCCTTCCAGGCTCTAAAACATCTATTGACAGAGCCTCCCATCCTGGCCTATCCGGATTATACTCAGCCCTTCCGACTGTATACAGATGCCAGTTTCGAAGGACTCGGTGCTGTGTTGTCCCAGATGCAGGGAGAACAAGAGAGGGTGATCGCTTACGCCAGCCGGAATCTGCGGGGAGCTGAGAAGAATCATTCTAACTACAGTTCCTTCAAGTTAGAACTCCTGGCCCTCATGTGGGCAGTCACCGAAAAATTTAAGGACTATTTGTCAGCCACCTCATTCACGGTCTACACCGATAACAACCCCCTGGCTCACCTGAACACCGCTAAACTAGGTGCCCTTGAGCAAAGATGGGCCTCCAGACTGGCCAACTATGACTTCTCTATCAAGTATCGAAGTGGCAAGTCTAATATTAATGCGGATGTACTATCACGCATGGCTCCGGGCGAAGATCCCCCAGTGGAGGACAGGTGGGAAGATGTGGAGATGCCTCCCTTCTATCAAAGATTTGTTAATCAGGATGTGGTCGTCACCCGCGAGGGGAGTGAATCTGGGTCTAAAGCAATTCAGGAAGACCTGTATACCTGGAGGACCCTCCAGGAAGAAAGTCAGACAATGGGAGATCTGCAGGAGTATTTATTGACCAGGAGAACTACGAATTGAAGCGATTGTGGCATCAGAGGAAAAGACTATTTGTGCACAAAGGAATGGTGTACAGGAACTTCTTGGACCCAGTATCAGGTGAAAGGCTACATCAGATTCTGATCCCTCGGAGAGATGCCGCCATGGTATTGAATGCCTACCACGACCAGTCAGGACACTTTGGGGTCCATAAAACAGAAGCCACCATCCGACGCCGGTTCTACTGGATTGGAATGAGGAGCGACGTTGAAAAGTGGTGCAGTGAGTGTGCAGTCTGCAATATCACCAAGAATGGCCGCAAGAATGCGCGAGCACCTCTCCATTCCATCCAGAGCGAGAGGCCTAACCAATTGGTCGCCTTGGATCATGTCAAGCTGTCGCCTACCCGGTCCGGGTATTCATATGCTCTCACCATGGTGGATCACTATTCCAAGTGGGTAGTGGTTGTGCCAGTCAAAGACTTAACCGCCAAGACAACAGCCCAGATGTTCTACACCCATTTTGTACAGATACTTGGATGTCCGGAAACTGTCTTGTCCGACCAAGGTCCGGCCTTTGAAGCCCAACTGTTTCAGGAATTGTGCCAGTTCCATGCTTGTAAGAAACTCAGGACCACTGCTTATCACCCACAAGGGAATGGACTCTGTGAGAGGATCAACCAGGTCTTTATCCACATGCTGAGAGCGGCCTCTGTATCCCGACCTGAAGAGTGGCCTCAACTAATGCCCGAATTGTTGGAAATCTACAACAATACCGTCCACTGTTCCACCGGTTATACTCCATTTTACCTCATCATGGGCCGACACGGTCAACTGCCTAAAGACAGGGTCTTTGGACTTCAAGCACCTTTCAACCACTCACCCCAAGCCTCTTCAGAGTGGGTCTCTGAACATCAGAAAAGGATTCAGGAAGCGAGAGAGATAGTCAGCAAAAAGATGGGCGAGGCACACTATAGGCAGCAACAAGACTACAACCGCCATGCCTCTGCCCAGCCGTTGCAAGTTGGTGATAAAGTCTGGCTGAAGAAGCATCATAGGACCCATAAGTTGGACTCCCTTTGGGAAACTGAACCATACACAGTGATTTCCATCCCTTATCCGGACTCTGATGTCTACTCAGTTCAAAAAGCCGGATATGAACCACAAGTTGTCCACCGAAACCGTATCAAACTGTGTCACAACGGGGACCTGCCTGGGTTGGTGCCTCCTTCTCTACCACCAAGTCTTCCACCTCCAGTTCAGCCAGCACAAGTACAGCCTACCAAGCCAGTTGAGCCTGAGAGGCCACTCCTGATGTTCGAAGATGATCCTCTCTTCCCTTCTGATCAAAACGTCTTCTTTGGTTATGTGCCAGTCAGTTCCATTCCACCAACCTCAGTCTTGACACCAGAAGCTCCAGAGTTTACTCCAGCCATCCGCCCGCCTGCTTCAATCCCATCAGAACCATCTAGTATGGGAGAAAGCTCCATAAGTCAAGAGCCATCACTTGCCCCCATTGTCCAAGATGAAGAAGAAGCAAGTGTTCAAGGAGAAAACAGTGCTCCAGAAAACTTGGAAATGGTGTTGCGTAGATCCACCAGATCTAATTTCGGACATCCCCCAGCAAGATATAGGGATTAATCTATTAATTATACATACAATATATGTAGATAGACTACACACACTTCAGTTAGTATACATATCAAGTATACGTCATTACTAACTCACTGTAGAGGTATCTAATATGTCACTAGTTACCTATTTACCCTATTTAGTGCATAGGAACATACCTGGCCAGTAAGTCTCCTATCCCCCACTTAAGCACTACAAAAAGAAAAGAGTATCCTCTAAAAAAAAAAATTCTAATTGTGTACTTCAGGCATAGAATAAAAATGTCTAGCAAATATTAAAGTGTGTTCTGGGGAGAAGAGCTAATAGCCTAAGGGCCCCAGTAGCCAAGGCATTGGGTAGAAAGCCTCCGGCAGCCCAATCCAAAACCTGGTCAGTCTTAAAAGTGTGTTCTGGGGAGAAGAGCTAATAGCCTAAGGGCCCCAGTAGCCAAGGCATTGGGTAGAAAGCCTCCGGCAGCCCAATCCAAAACCTGGTCACTCTTAAAAGTGTGTTTCCTGTACATAACATGTGATACTATAGTATACGGTAAAGCAATATAAGCTTATATAAAGTTGGCTAGATAAATATGAAAAAGGTGTAGAGTGTATCACATGCATAGTCTAATAATAGAGAGTGCGTAGAAAAGCTTTATCAATGTATATATGTGTGTACTGGTTTCATAGTCAAAGTGTAATCTAACAATAAAATCCTGTTATAATATGCCTAGGATAGTACAAATAGGGTCCATAGACGTAAATCCTGTTCAAAACTGAGTGGTAATGTTTAAATACAGTAGGTCTATATTCTGTCTGGGACCCAGATAATCACTTACCCTGTACGAAATGATGATCTCACTTTATCTAAAAATCCTGCAAGGGACATTTATGTGTATAATGCCTCAGGACTTATCATATGATCCTGTTCATATATGTTTATTTTTCCCAAAGAACCTGGAATGGACACTGGTGTACAAGTGCCTCAGGACTTCTAGTGGCCCCAAGGTCACCTCGTTCCTCAATCCGTCAGTGCCTTAATCGTCGAGGACGACTTCTGTTTAGTGGAGGGGTTTGTGGTGTCCCAGTACAGGTATTTGCTGTAGGCCCTGTCAGATTGAGACCCTCGGCTTGTGGGGCCTCCTCTGCAGGGACTCAGCTAGTTATGATGTGATTTATACTGTTATAGTTGATAATACATTTATTAGGTGCGTATAGCTTTAAGAGGTTTAGTCCGCCATTTTATGTTTAGTCAGAGTGTATGAGAGTCAGTAGGACTAAGTGCTAGACAAGACCTTATGGTGTTGTATTATACTTTAACTTGTAACAAACTTTAAATGTAAGTTCCAAGGGGAATACAGATAAGTCTCTATGATCCACAGCTCTCAACCAATGGGCTTCAGTCTCCCTCAGCTCTCAACCAATGGGCTTCAGTCTCCTCACATTGATATAAGGGGTGGGAGTTCCTGTTTAGGGCAGACTAGTGCTACACTCAGTTGCTGACAGGTCAGAGCAGAGTTCAGTCAGAGAAGAAGCAGTGCAGGCCAGAGACCTCCCGTTCAGGGGAAAGTACAGCAAATCGCAGAGTACCTTTAAAAAACTATAGAATCAGTACTTCAACGAAATAATCAAATCAATTCGTCATTCGGACGAAAAGCCTCAAGTCTACCGACACTTCAGTAAGTGTATTTATTCTTCAGTCTACTCAAGCATAGGCCCAGCATTACTAATCCGGCCGCAAAAGCCAAGGATATATGAAAAGCCAAGCCCAGGCATTGTCAGCTGTGTGGTCCTCTAGAGACTGTTTGTGGAACCTTTGTGACACTCTTTGTGAACGCTGTGAAGATTTTGACACCTGTCTTCATGCCAGTAAAGCCTTCGTTATATTGACCCCTGTTGTGGACTGTGTTATTACTATCCTAGCTAGCGTAGATACGGAGGCCCCCGGAGCTGTAGTTTCCTGGGGTATATCAAGACTACAGTGGCGTCACGTGACAGAGAGGGTTAATACCATCCGACCCTCACTAAGGGTTAACACCACCAGACCCTGGGCCCCTAGCCCAAGAACCAAGCAGCTAACCATCAAGCGCATGTGTGTGGCCGTGGGGTTCACCCTCCCCGGTCATCACACATTCCCGTAGGCTGATGTCAGGGTCTCCATGGTCATGATGTTGTTTAAGATTTGTGCCCAAGCCACTATATAAGGGAGCATAGCCAATTTCCAATGACGTTAGATAGAGACCCAAGACACTAGTAAGCAATGTCCTAAGATGCTCTTTAGAAGAATCCCTAGAGGGGAGGCCCTAATACCTGAGATACACATATTTATGTAGATGTGGAAGACAGTTCTATAAAAAGAGTAGGCCGAGTAGGCAACATCCCCACCAGATGTGTATTTAAGCACCTAGATTGTTGGAGCATATTCAGCACTGACTGGTTGTTGAGTAGAAATCACTAAATTTGGCAGGCACTTATCCTGGAAATGTGAAAACTTTAATAGAGTGTTGGTGAGAATAAAGCACTTTTCCTAGTCATCATCGAAAAAGGCCTGGTCCAGGTAGCCTATTGGGATAAGAAAGGAGATATACCTCCAGAAGTCCACTTGCTCAACATCTGATAAACCAATGAAGCCATATTGAAGGGTGTTGTAGTGTTAGAAAATAAGAACTTGAGTAGGATGGGTCAGACAAAGAGTCAGTTAAACTAAAATACATAGGACTCTATATAAAATAGCTACACATAATGTTCACAATACATCGTTGAAGTTCAAATATCTATACATAGATCAGCATTTTTTTCTTTATTCTTTTATAGCATTATTGTGTAAAAAAAAAAAAAAAAAAATCACGGTGTTTAAAAAAATGCATTATTTAATTTTCAGTTAAAAATTGCCCCCCCCCCCCAATAAATAAATAAATAAAAATAAAATACACAAACAATAATACATCACTTTGGAGTTATGCATAATAATGAATGAATGAATGAAAACGTGTATAATATCAAATGTATAGTCTCAGAGCTGAAACAAAATGTAAAAAATCATTCAAAATGTAAGTCAAAAACATTACCATGAAGTAATAATGTTTCTGGCAATTATTCTGTATTAAACAGCACATATATAATTTATTTTAGAAAATTATTTGTTCGAATTGGTAACTTCAGGTGCAAAAAAAGTCTTGAAAACTGTAGCATTTTCTTGGCAATACTTCAGAAAGGAGGAGTAAGGAATCTGGCAAATTTTGCAAAGGTGAAGCCAAAAAAAATTGTCTTATTTTATTACTCTTTTATTATTGATGTTTTATATTTATCTTAGGGCTAAAAAGATCACTGATTAGATTTCGATGCATAACATTTCTAAAGACTAAACATCTGTGTGAAGACAATTTTGAGTGTCAGCAGGTTTGCTTAACTGTGATTTTTCATTATGGCAGACACCACATGGTCAATGTCTTTAATATTTGTTGGTGACCACACGACCCTGCACCATCCTGATTTTCATATTTTACATTTCTTTAATACAGATAATTTTTGCTAATGTTTGGGGGCTAAATATTTATTCATATAGAATACATTTATCACTGATCATTCAATTTGGCATAGAGATTTTGATACCAGAAGATACCAGTTAGTGGAGCTAAGCAACAAAGCCACGGAAAGTCAGGCTTTAGTAGTATTCGTGACACAATATCAGAAAGTGGCAAAAAATTCAATTTTATGTGGTTTAAGAATAGTACAGACATCTTCTGATGTTTGCTCTTTTTACCTTAACTTTTAAAGGTTTAAAATACTGTTTTGTATTAATGTACTTTATTGTACTGTATGTGTAAACCCTATTCGCCATATTATAGACAGTCAGTCATATTTTGATGTAATCACAGCAAATCAATGTGACCGGATATATAATATAGAATAATTTAATTTTTGATCCTCACAGAGTGGAACTGTGGATCAAATGAGGTATAATATATCACTATTACAATGTAGGTGGCAGATGGAATGATAGCACTGCTAGACATTTGCTGAACTACATTTTTACATAACTAGAGGAAATAAAATACCCTCTTTGGAGGCCCATAACTAAAAAAGCCTTTTAGGTGGAAACAAAAAAGTGTGATGTGGAAAACAATTTACACTTGCATGAAACTCAAAGCCCTTCATATGAAGTCACTCCCTTAAAAAATACTTCCAGGTATATGATATATGGTATATGGTATATTTTTTATGTCATGACTTGTCATAAAGTATGTATTACAGCCTCAAGCTGAGAAAGTAGAGGTCACCAAAAGAGTATGATCTGTTCCGTTAGCCTAAAAAGCCTTATATCACTAGACAGATGAAATATATTTACAATATTTATTTATATATGAAAGATTTGGAAATGTGTATTCACTTTTCAGTTAAAGCAATATTAAACCCAAAAGAAAATATTTTATATATTGCAGCTTACCAATTCTTATATCTGATGGCTGTATTAGTTTTATTTTTTATGCTTTCTTTCTTCTATTTTCATCTGGTGATGGTCATTTGTTTTTCCGCAGAAAAGCTCTCTTGCAGCTACCCGGGTGAGACCCATTTAACACTGGCAGTGGTGTTTACAAATGATCAGCGTTTAAATGTTTATGTTAAACTTTTTCCCAAAAGGGAAAAAAAATGTTTGCTGTAACTGATTATAAAGAATTAGCTGGTGTTCAGCTTGAATTTATTACTGTATTTAAATCTGCTAGTACTTCTAACACTCTCCCAGACTGACAATGCAGCTTTCCAAATCTGCCCCATGTGCTCATTCATCCAGAATGGTGTCTGTATAATGCAGGAGGTGTGTTACTGGCCAGATCATCAGTAGAAAAAAGAGAAGAAAAAAGGCTAGAAAAAGAAAATGAATGCAGCCACCATATCTAATAGTGGGTAAACTGCAATATATAAAAAGTTTGGCTTTGGGTTTAATACTGCTCTAAAGTGTTAGCCCCCTTTCACACTTGTACGACTTCACGGCTGCAGCTGCGATTTCAATGAATGCCTGTGTAAGTGGCATAAAAATCGGACCAAAGTAGTGCAAGGACTACTTGGAAGTAGGCACAACTTAGGCCGTGTGCACACGGCAGAGAACCTCGACGGGCAGAACACATCGTTCCGCCCGTCGAGGTTCTCTGCCGGCCGTCGAAATCGGCGACCCGCCCGTCGGGAATGGCAACCAGCCATTCATCCAGGCGGGCCGTCGAGCAAAAAGAGAGCGTGCTCTCTTTTCGCTCGACGGGATTCCCGACGGGCGGGGCGAGCGCTCTGTGTACACACGGCCGAGGTCCTCGCTGGAATGCAGCTTCCAGCGAGGTTCTCGCTGGTTTCCAGCGAGAACCTCGGTCGTGTGTACGCCGCCTGACCCTTTCACACTTATACGACTTGTCTCACGATTTTGGACTGCAAAATCGTATGACAAGTCATTCTCCATTATTTTCAATGACTACCATTCATACTGGCACGACTTTAAGTTGTGCCTACTTCAAAGTATTCCTTGCACTACTTTGGTCCAATTTTGATGCCACTTACACAGGAATTCATTGAAATTGCAACCACGAACCGCGGTAAAATCGCGGCCCTGAAATTGCGGTAAAATCACGCGACTTTGAAGTCCTACAAGTGTGAAAGTGGGCTAAATCAAATTCATTATAAAAGCATCCCTATTAAATTAGTGTTGTGGTATTTGGGGGAGTCCAGATCACTAGCCAGCCATATTAGTAAACATAAACAGTCTTATTTTCTAAGAGCAAACCAAAAAAAATTGATTTTTGTACCTACCTGTAAAAATCTATTTCTTGGAGTACATCACAGGACACAGAGCAGGTTATAATCAAGAATAAGGCTAGGTTCACACCAATGCGTTTCGATGCGTTATCAGTTTTGCAGAAAGACAATACAGTCGATTTAACATCATGTCCTATAGGACACATTCACATATGTGCATTTTTAACCTGTGCATTTTTTGTAAAGGGCCAGGAACTTTTTTCCCGCAGCAGGTTGTGCTTTTGGTTTAATAGGCTTAAATGGAAATGCATCAAAAACGTATAAAAAAAACACAGTGCTTAAAAACACATTTAAAATGCAAAAAAAACCACTTCCAAAATGTGTATCAAAAAATGCAAAACTCACCAGGAAAACACATCAACTGCAGATCACATAGTTGTGAACCAAGCCTAACTGAGGTATGTGCCACCTATAGGTGAATAGATGCTGGCAGACCAAATAGACTGGAAGTCTTTCCCTCTATATAACCCCTCCCACTTTGGAAGTGCCTCAGTTTTGAAGCAAGTAATGAACCCCCAATAAAGAGGGGAGGGACCTCTGTGTCCCATTATGTAGTCCAAGAAATTGATTTTACAGGAAAGTACAATAATTATATTTTCTTTTTCTTACATCCCAGGGCATAGACCAGGTCATAATCATCACTAACTGGGATGTTCCAAAGCAATGCTCATGAGGGTAGGGAGACACAGAAGCCACCAACAGGCACCAGTAGAACTTTTCCGCAGCCTTCAAAACACTGCATCCTCCGCACACTTTGTGTCTGCTTGGTAAAACCAAGGTCGTTTTTAAGGCAGGCAAAAGGGGAAGCTGCCCTGGGCACTGTCATTGTGCAGTCCAAAGCAGCTGCCTCATACTTGCCAACTATCCTAGTTTAATTTCCCTTGTCCCTTCAAGTTTTAGTCCTGTGCTGTGTCCCGATATCTCAGTGTAAAGTGCTGCTACTAATGCAGACCCTGTATTTACATGTAAATAACTGTCTATCATATGCAAATAACGGGAGCATTCGTATTTAAATAGAGGCGACTGGCGGCATTGATATGTAAATTCAGGCGACATTCTGCAGTCAGGAGATGATGTACTGTAACCTCTAGCAACCAATCAGTGAGCAGTATTACTGTACAGTAATCTCTAGCAAACAATCAACAATAAGAAATCATGTGCTGTAACCTCTAGCAATTAATCAGTGGGCCGTATGGGTCCTGTAACTTCTAGCAACCAGTCAGTAATGCCTAGTTTTCCACCGAGCAGAAAGGTTTGGGTTGGTACAGTTTGGAAGGGTTAGAATGGTCCAGCCTATTCAGGTGAGTGTTTCCACTGCAAGTTGGTCCTATTATCTTGACTGAACGGCAACGTGGTGTTTTTTTTGCTTTCCTTTGACTTGAGCATTGATGTTTTTCTGTCCGCCAATCAGTGGAAGGTATCATTTGACACTAGTAGCTCCACCCTAACCGTATCGTACCATTTTCTATGGCCCCAAATCGGAAGCAGGACCCTGAATGGTGAGGTATGTTTCCGTTGTATGGGCAGCTTTCATAATGGAAACACTCAAAATAGAGTACCGTATCAACTACCAAACCAACCCGAACTGATCCGCTCAGTGAAAACGAGGCATAAATGGTAATGATATGCTGTAACCTCTGGCAACCAATTGCAATCACTGCCTGATCTGATACAGTAAACTGATTTTAAGTCTAGCTGATATTTATTGTATGTCTCAGAGCACGTGGAGAGCGAAATTGCATGGCCCAGGGTCCAATCAATATTAAAGACGGCCCTGGTTAAAAACCTCAGAGCCAGACCAGAGCCACTGGCGCTTGATGCCAGATAGCCCAAGAGGCCCCCACACTTCTAGTAGAGAGTCCCATTATCTGAAAAGGCAGAATCTTACCATTCAAACCATAGGCTTGGGTAATAAGCTGACAGACCCATTGTGAAATTTTGAAGCTGCCCGAACGTTTCTAGGACCTTCAGGGAGGATGAATAACAAAGCAAACTGCCTAACTGCAGCAGTCATCTTCAGATAAACCTTGACGGCCTGAACCACATCCAATGTCTGCAGAGATTTCTCCCCTCATTCAAATGAAAACTCAAAACTGCCTTCAGCAAGAATGATGGATGAGGACACAGCACCATCTTGTCATGGTGGAGAATTAAAAAAAGCTCTTTAGCAAAATCAATCTCACTGGTTTTGGCACAAGAGGCATGACTTACATCACTTTATGCTCTCATGTTACTACCCTTATCATTAAACGATGTAGTGCAAAATGTTTAACACCTAATTAACAAAATGTTATCGAATGTTATTAGGAATTCACTTCCTTTTTTTTAGCTGTACAAAACTTGATTGTACTAAAAAAACAGGAAAGAGCTGCCAATTTCAATATTCTCCTTCCTGAAATCACTGTCATCAGAAAAAACGCCTTCTGAGGCTCAGTTCACAAATGAGCATGCAGCAGCTCACAGCAGAAGTCCGGTGAGTCCTTGTTTACTGTTTCAGGTCCGATTTCAGCCCAAATTTGTGTCTGAATTCAGACCTGAATGGACCAAAAGACGCACAGGGCTCCTGTGCAAATTGCACCAGAGCTGCTGTAAAGATATGTGAACCAACTCCTACTGTGCCAATTATTGTGAACCCAGCCTGATTCAATAGGATTGGTTCAAATGGTGGTTTCTGTAAAACAGACCAAATTGAAGTCCCCTGGGCACAGGGGAGACTTAACAGGCGGAACCATACGAGTAACCTTCTGCACAAAAGTGCGTATCTATGAATGCAAGGCAATCAGTCTCTGAAAATAAAGTGCCAGGGCAGATATCTGGCCTTTAATGGTACTCAAGGCCAAATTCTTTTCTATCAGTAGTCTCATGCAAAGAAAAATAGATGGAAACCTGAGACTCCTTAAGTCTGCCATAGATGATTTGATTTTCTTTCTGGCAACCACAGGTTACTCAAAAGAAAATCACTTGACTCCTCTGTCAACACAGTCAGTATACTATCTGTGTAGCTTGTGTTCTTCTGGTGGTGTGGGGAGCATGGGGACAGTCCCAGCTGGGGGGAAATACAGTGATTATTGCTAGCAGTTATTGAAAAAACTAACAGGATGGTTGTACCAATCAGTCTGCCCATACATGGTTTCAATCTTAGCCAGTACCTGCTAAACTGGCCGAAATTTGAACCGTCTATGGCTGGCTTTATATTTTCCATCTGATTTCTCAGAGAAAAGCTCTTTCATTGAGGCAAAAACACAGTTTGCTGGTATTTGTACAGGATCAGGACCAGATACTCCAGGCTCTGCATTCACTCTAAGGCCGCGTACACACGATCAGTCCAAACCGATGAAAATGGACTGAAGTTCAGTTTCATCGGTCCAAACCGACAGTGTGTATGGCCCATCAGTCTTTTGTCCTTCAGTCCAAAGTTTTAAAACTTGCTTTAAAATCGGACCGATGGTTAGTATGCAAAAGCATCAGTTCAAAACCTGCGCATGCTCAGAATCAAGTCGACGCATACTTGGAAGCATTGAACTTCGGTTTTTTCAGCACGTCGTTGTGTTTTACGTCACCGCGTACTGACACGATCGGTTTTTGAACTGATGGTGTGTACGCACATCAGACCATCAGTCTGTGAACCGATGAAAACAAACTTAAGTCCGTTTTCATCGGTTTGGACTGATGGTGTGTACAAGGCGTAACTGTGACTTTTCCCGATTCAGAATCCAGTCCAGACTCTTCAGGGTATAAATCATGAGAGACACATTTTTTCTCAATCAAACCATCAATCGGTCGCTGCTTAACAGGTCATCCAAATAGCCCGGGATGCAAACACCCTGAACTCTCAACAAGCCCATCACTGGGACCAGCATCTTCATGATTAACCGAGGCACTGTGGCCACACCAAAACGCAGGGCCACAAACTGAATATGCTGGTCCTCTATTGCAAAATGTAAGAATTTTTGGTGCAAAGGAAAAATGGGCATATGGAGATAAGCATCCCTGATGTCTAGTGTCATGAGAAAGTCCCCCTGCTGGAATGAGGCCACCACTGAATTTATTGATTCCATGTGAAAAAAAACGCACTTTGAGAAGCTTGTTTAGACTCTTGGGGTTCAGGAATGGACAGACATCACCATTCAGCTTTGGGACTGTGAAGAGATTGGAGTAGAAGCCAATGAATCTTTCGGTCAAGAATCTGAAATGCAGAAACTCTTTTTTGTGCATCCACAGGTACATCCAATATCATAAATCTTGGAGGAGGAAACACTTGATACACCAACTTGTACCTGTGGGAGACTGTGGACAGAGACCAATTGTCTGAGATTGCATTCTGCCAGGCTTCTGCAAAACCCAGCAGCCTTCCCTCCACATGCACAAATAGGGGAGCCCCTTCAGAATAAAGAGGACATGGCATTTGGCTTACCTGACTTAGCTGGCAAGGGCCCTGACTCTGTGCTTTTCTTTAGGGCCCAGCCATCTGGGAGCACCGAAAAGACTACCTAGACAAGGAGGAACCAGCTGTCAGAGCAACTGACTCCCTAAAGGTCCCCTTTCTTAAGCAGCAAGAGGGAGCTCTTTCCTCCCGAACATACATTCTCCATGAAAGGGAAAACCTGTCAGCAACTTTTTACAGGGCAATTTCTTGGACCAGCTTTTCAACCAAAGAAACCTCTACATATTATTAGGGACCAGAGCAAAACAAGGGCATCTGTTAAAAAATTGAGAGCCTAGGGCAGCTCTGCTAGCATTTCACTTGTGTCTGCCTCCACATGAAAAGGGTTCTGTTTTGCCAACCACTTAACTCGATCATCAATGCTTTGGCAAATGCCAATGGCTTCTACTTCAGGCTGAATAGCAGAGCCTGCCATAGCGTCTCTATCCTCTTGTCTGCTGGGTCTTTAACCACTTAAGGACCGGCTCACGTACATATACGTCATCACTTTAAAAATGAATATCTCAGTAACGGCAGCAGTTGCTGCCACAATCGAGATATCTATCTTTAACGTGGCCGGTCCTATAAACGATAAAGGTGGTTTCTGCAGTGGATTGTCCGCGTTAACAACAGCGGGAGAGGACCCCCTTTGCCGTTCTCCCATGCCCTCCGCCACTTACCGGAGCCGTCTGCAGTGGCGGAGGCCATCGGGTCCTTCACGCTGCTTGCCTGGGATATGAGTGAGGGCAAGATGGCCCTCACTCGTCTCCATAGCACAGCAGGGCGGAAGCGACGTCAAAATGTCACTTCCGCCCATGCTTCTTAAACACACATTTTTTTGTTGTCATTTTTTTTATTGCATTTTAGTCTAAATATGAGACCTGAAGTCTTTTTGACCCCAGATCTCATATTTAAGAGGACCTGTCATGCTTTTTTTCTATTACAAGGGTTGTTTACATTGTAAGACCGCTGCGCAAATACAGTGTGAGAAAAGGTATTGCAATGACTGCCATTTTATTCTCTAGGGTGTTAGAAAAAAATATATAATGTTTGGGGGTTCTAAGTAATTTTCTAGCAGAAAAAAATGTTTTAAACTTGTAAACACAGAGTCTGAAAAGTGGTTAAAGACCTGGACGTTGTCCACTGGGAAAGTCAAATTCTTATTAAGACAAGCTACCTCTGCATCCACAGTGGGCATACGCCACTTTTCATAAATGGCTCCCTTAATAGGGTAAAGGAGGGAAAATATTTTAGTTGAGTATGTAAGGGAAAGCCTGTGAACTCTGAGGCTGATGCAGAGATCCAAAAAAGAAGCACTTGAATGATAAGGACTCAAACCATCTCAGAGAGAGATTGTACTAACATCTTCTGAGCCTGCGAAACCGAAGATTCATGTGCCTCCTTGGACTCAGATTCCTTAGGGGTAGCGTCTACCTTCTGACCCTCTTCAAGCTGTACACCAACCACCTCCTCATAAATGTTCACCCATTCTTCATCTGCCCCTGGAAGAGACTCTGGTGAAGGGGACCACTCCCATTTCTTACTTTCTTGTGCCATGGAGGTAATCATACCCCAGTTTTACCTTCCAGGACCACAAAAGCAGCCACCAAGTCAGCCTTAGAAACATAGGCTGAGGTTTACACCTCTGCAGTGGCTTCAATATCAGACAGATTCAGATGCTCAGAAGCACCTGTGACCTTTGTTCTTTCAGGGGATACAATAACAGTTGGACTGTGGCTAGTGTCTTCAGAACCTGACGGTGGTGTACCTGAACTCTTTTAAGCTGTACTCTTCACTTTCTGGAAGCCATCCTAAAGCATGCTGGGTAAATACAGGTTGTGCTTAGTCAGCTACTCTTCAGACAATAAGTTAACTACTACACTGTAGCCCAAAGATCCACTCAGCTGTTGGCATCCCTTCCATTTAGAAGGTAATACTTGCGTATCCAGGTAAAAAATGCAGCACCTGTTCTGTGTCACCAGCCTGCCAGTCCAGCCTCTTGCACCCTCATACAGCCTAGCATAAAAACTGGCTTATTTTCTTTAAGTAAGATGACCACGGTACAGCACCCCTATTATGCACCTCCAGCCAAACTGCACATGTGTGCCACCATGTGCACAACCAGCTCATGTGCATGCACCGGAATCACACAGGGAGCTGCACATATATGGCCGGGTAGCTGCTCTCTCCTTCTGAGTGGATGTTCCTGAACGTCCCTCTGAAAGTGCGGGATCACGGGGGAGCGTGCACACGCCACCGGACGTTTCCGATGCGCACATCTGTCCCGCGGAACAAAAAAATGTGTTTTATTTTTTTCCCACATTTTCCTAAAACTTTTGGAAAGAAATTACATGTTCAAAAGACTTATTATGCTTCATAGATTATACATTCGGTTGTTTTCTTTCTGAAATTGGGTCATTGTTGGTTGTGGGTAATTGCATTGTCCTGGTTCTCCAGGGCCTTCAAAAATGTGATAGGTGTTCCGGAAATGTAATGTGTAATTTATGTCTTTAGAACTCCTGATGGTACTACTTGGATGTTTGGCCTCTGTATGTGGCCAGGCTGTGGAAAAGTCCCACACATGGGGTATCGCTATACTCAGGACGAGTAGCAGAATGTATTTTGAGGTGTCATTTTTGCTATGTACATACTATGTGTGAGAAAGATCTTCTAAATTGACAACATTGTGAAGAAAAAAAAAAAACATATATATGTATGATACAGCTGCAAAGAAGTATTTGAACACCTGAGAAAATCAATGTTAATATTTGGTACAGTAGCCTTTGTTTGCAATTACAGAGGTCAAACGTTTCTTGCAGTTTTTCACCAGGTTTGCACACAGATTTTGGCCCACTCCTCCACACAGATCTTCTCTAGATCAGTCAGGTTTCTGGGCTGTCGCTGAGAAACACAGAGTTTGAGCTCCCTCCAAAGATTCTCTATTGGGTTTAGGTCTGGAGACTGGCTAGGCCACGCCAGAACCTTGATATGCTTCTTACAGAGCCACTCCTTGGTTATCCTGGCTGTGTGCTTCGGGTCATTGTCATGTTGGAAGACCCAGCCTCGACCCATCTTCAAAGCTCTAACTGAGGGAAGGAGGTTGTTGCCCAAAATCTCGCAATACATGGCCCCGGTCATCCTCTCCTTAATACAGTGCAGTCGCCCTGTCCCATGTGCAGAAAAACACCCCCAAAGCATGATGCTACCACCCCCATGCTTCACAGTAGGGATGGTGTTCTTGGGATGGTACTCATCATTCTCCTTCCTCCAAACACGGTTAGTGGAATTATGACCAAAAAGTTCTATTTTGGTCTCATCTGACCACATGACTTTCTTCCATGACTCCTCTGGATCATCCAAATGGTCATTGGCAAACTTAAGACGGGCCTTGACATGTGCTGGTTTAAGCAGGGGAACCTTCCGTGCCATGCATGATTTCAAACCATGACGTCTTAGTGTATTACCAACAGTAACCTTGGAAACGGTGGTCCCAGCTCTTTTCAGGTCATTGACCAGCTCCTCCCGTGTAGTCCTGGGCTGATTTCTCACCTTTCTTAGGATCATTGAGACCCCACGAGGTGAGATTTTGCATGGAGCCCCAGTCCGAGGGAGATTGACAGTCATGTTTAGCTTCTTCCATTTTCTAATGATTGCTCCAACAGTGGACCTTTTTTCACCAAGCTGCTTGGCAATTTCCCCGTAGCCCTTTCCAGCCTTGTGGAGGTGTACAATTTTGTCTCTAGTGTCTTTGGACAGCTCTTTGGTCTTGGCCATGTTAGTAGTTGGATTCTTACTGATTGTATGGGGTGGACAGGTGTCTTTATGCAGCAAATGACCTCAAACAGGTGCATCTAATTTAGGATATTAAATGGAGTGGAGGTGGACATTTTAAAGGCAGACTAACAGGTCTTTGAGGGTCAGAATTCTAGCTGATAGACAGGTGTTCAAATACTTCTTTGCAGCTGTATCATACAAATAAATAGTTAAAAAAATCATACATTGTGATTTCTGGATTTTTTTTTTGATTATGTCTCTCACAGTGGACATGCACCTACGATAACAATTTCAGACCCCTCCATGATTTCCAAGTGGGAGAACTTGCAAAATAGCAGGGTGTTCAAATACTTATTTTCTGCACTGTATATCTGTATTTCTTAATTTTCCAAGACATTGTGGGAAAAAAATTGCAACTTCAAAAATTTCACTATGCCTCCTACTACTGTAAATACCTCAGACTGTCTTCTTTTCAAAAAGGGGTCATTTTGGGGGTATTTGTACTGTCCTTAAATTTTAGGGCCTCAAGAATTGAGATAGGCCATCAGTGCATTAGGATTGATCAATTTCCAATATGTGTAGCTTACTATATAGACTCTATGGGCCAGATTCAGGTACACTTAAATTTGCGCAGCGTAATCGAAATACTCTACGCTGCCGTATTTTACCAGGCTCTACATCTAATTCTGGTAGATTTTTGCCCGTACGATACGGCGGCGTAGTCTATTTCTCGCCGCGTAATCGAAATACGCGATTAGAGGGCGTGAAGCATTTAAATTAGGCGCGTCCCCGCGGCGATCGAACTGCGCATGCTCCGTTCAGAAATTTCCCGCCGTGCATTGCGCGAAATCACGTCGTTACGTCATTTTTTGTTTGAGTAGCGTCGTTTACGGACATTCCTATTCCCGGACGACTTACCTAAAAAATAATAAAAGACGTCGGAAAACGTTGAAATTCGACGCGGGAACGACGGCCATACTTAACATGGGCTGTCTAATATTAGAGCAGCAAAAAGCTGGTATAGTGTTACGCAAAAAAAAGATGACTAAAGATGCCGTAAGAGATTGCGATTGAAGATCGTAATTTCGGGGATCGCCGGCAAAAGCTCATTAGCATACCCCGACACGGAAAACGACGGGAAGTCCACCCAGTGGCCGCAATTTTATTGCAGCGTAGATCCGAAGGCGTACGAACACGTAATCCAGTCGAATCGAAGCCCGCAGCCGCCTATTCATGGTTTGAGGTTTCAGACTAGCTAAAAAACGTGCGTAATTTGAAAGTACTCCAGTCTAACACCAGTTAGACAGGAGTTACGGCTCTCTGAATCTGGCCCTATAACTTTCACACAAACCAATTATCATACGCTTATCTGGATTTTTTTTTTAACCAAAGACATGTAGCAGAATACATTTTGGCCTAAATTTTCGCCAAAATTTGATTTTTTGGGATTTTTTTAAAACAAAAAGTAGAATTTTTTTTCTGAAATATTCGCTTTTTTTGCTTATATCGCAAAAAAAATTAAAATGAAGTTGTGAATAAATACCACCAAAAGAAAGCTCTATTTGTGTGAACAAAATGATAGCAATTTAATTAGGGTACAGTGTAGCATGAGTGAGTAATTGTCATTCAAAGTGCGAGAGCACTGAAAATTGGTCTGTTTTTTTTTTTATTACATAGTGCCCAGGATTAAGGTGGTAAAAAAAAAAAAAGATGCACTCCCCCATCTCAGGAAGCACCTATAACAGACCCCACAAAACAAATTGTCAAAAACAAGAGATAGCAGTCTATCACAGGGACACAGCACTCCACTGCTCCTAGCAGTTACCTAAGAACATACCTGCTGGTAGCAAAGTGAATGCTTCAAGGGCCAGATTCACCACTCTTCCAGTGTAATTAAAATTGAATAATGACACATTTGAACTGATGAGCTCTGTGAATATTATCAAAATAAACCTCTCAAACTCATGCAATTCATACTGAGCATCAGGTGATAAATGCACAAGCAAAGATAGCCTTGCAAAATATGTACCAAAAAAATTAATAGATACAGAGTAGCTTGAATGCTTATTTGATAGACTTTGTGATGGGAGATGAGTCCAAGCTTAATCTGCTGACATTTGAATTTCCCAGATTTATTACAGATTTACTTTCAGCAGAGCCTGCCCTTCAGTTCTTCTATGTCCGTCTTTTTTTAGTAGATATACTGAAATATGAAACATACAGTTTCCATAAGGAGTAAAAACTTGGAAATTCATTTTTCATGAAATGAATACGTTTACAAAAATATAGCCCAAGGTTTGATTTATTTGGCTTCATCTTTCAGCCTTCCTCTTTGAAATGAATGATTCTTGTTAACTTGAATTAACTTATTAATGGGATTTTGAAAGATCAGAACTGATAAAACAAGAGAGCTCTTAATGCATGCAAATAATGAAAACTATGGCCCAGATTTACATACAATTAGATTCGCGTAGAGTATCAGAAATACACTACGCCGCCGTATTTTACCTGGCTCTACGTGGAATCCCGGTAGATTTTGTCCAGTAAACTACAGCGGCGTAGTGTATTTCTCCCGGCGCAAGCCATCTACGCGAGTAGGGGGCGTGAAGCATTTAAAATAGGCGCGTTCCCGCGGCGATCGAACTGCGCATGCTCCGTTCAGAAATTTCCCGCCGTGCATTGCGCGAAATCACGTCGTTACGTCATTCGTTGTTTGAGTAGCGTCGTTTACGGACATTCCTATTCCCGAACGAGTTACGTAAAAAAAATAATAATAATTAAATTCGACGCGGGAACGACGGCCATACTTAACATGGGCTACGCACCGTTAGACCAGCAAATAGCTGGTCTAACAGTACGTAGCAAAAAAATGACGTAAGCGATTGCGAAGACCACTCGTATCTTCGTGGATCGCCGTAAAAAGTCATTTGCATATCCGGACGCTGAAAACGACGTGGACTCCTCCCAGCGGCCGCAAAAATATTGCAGCGTAGATCCGAAGGCTTACGGAGACGTAAGCCTCTCGGATCGAAGCCCAAAGCCGCCGTCCCATGGTTTGAGGATTCAAACTAGTGATACGGCCCCTGAAATTTGAAATTACTCCTGTCTAACACCAGTTAGACAGGCGTAATTGCTCTGTGAATCTGGGCCTATATATATATATATATATATATATATATATATATATATATATATATATATTATTTTGAGTCATGTTATTGCTAAAGTTAATAAAGTTAAATTTAGAAGCAGAAAACATTTCATTTAGGTTGGCAGCTTCAGTGACCTCAAACATCACTAACCTACCTTAAATTGTATAAGCACAAGAGGTATATTCTTAAATGATAGACTTACTTTGACTTTTTTGTCACATCCATCCAGGACTGATCACTGGTGACACTTTCACATGTCTGACAAAAAAAAGTATTTTTTGCTAGGTGTTGATTCACCCTAATGAAATAGTCCATATAAAATAGCATGCATAGTCATTGTACTCTCTTGCATGATTAATTTGCAGGTTGAAAATGTGTGAAGTTTCTAAGCTGGAGTTTCACTGCACAGCAACAGCTTTTATTCTTTTACTTAACAAATTAGATTTTTTTTTAAATATGTTGAACTGAATTAAACAAAATATTAAGTTAATTCTGCATTTTTTAGGCTTTTGTCTACATACAGTTTACAGAACACCACTATCTTCACTGTATAATGTGTATAAAGAATACTTGTGTGCTGCTATGTAAACTATTAGTGAAAATACTGTATATATAGTGAATATCCGAACAGTTGCAACCATTCACTAAAGTAATCTCACACTACAACAATTTTTTTAACTTAAGATTCATGGTGATTCCCTTGTTTTAAACTTCTATACAAAACAATGTTACCAATAAACTAAATGGGGTGTATACTATTGTATACCTGCCAAATGCAATACATTCAATGAACAAAAAAAACATATAAAGACGAATTCAAAAACAAAAAGATGTGAATGTTCTTCAAAAATAATCCAAAGTTTAGAGCAGATATAAAGTCCACCCGAAGTCACTACTGCTCCAATGCATGCAAATAATGCTTTATCTGTGAAAAATGCATCTTCACCATCCACCCCGAGTGGATGGGCTGCTCACCATTAGGGTATGACCAGTCAGCCTTTGTTAGAGCCCACTATCTTTAGTGCCTGCAGGCATCCACCCGAAGTGATCCAGATCTCCACGTTATGATCAGCATCAATCCTTCTAATCTCCCTGTTACTCAGAATATATAAAAATATTTCCTTGCACAATATTGCTTTATTCAGTTTATCTTAAAAGATGTATTGCACACTCACATTTAAAACTATTTAGACATCTCAAATGTTTAAAAGCCAGTGACGGCTACTCTGCTCCTCACCATCCTTCCTGGTGTTTGAGACCCCGGAAATGACATCTCCGGCTACACATGACGTGTTGCGTGTCACGCAACTTCTTCAAAGGGATAGGAGCCTAGTGACGAGTGTCTGGATTTTAAAGCCATGGTTTGTTTATAGAAAACCATGGTGACCGATGAATCATCGGGTTATTGAATTGGATTGTACATGTAAACATCCTGATATTTAACTTCAATCTGTATTCAAAAAAATCTTCACTGTACGTTTATTTGCCTATGTCAATATGTATGCCCTTTCACCTAAATTAAACTGTACTCAACCCAACTACTTATAGCTGTTTACTTATCACAGATAAGTCAACGATCTCCTTTAAACCAAAAACAAAACATGTGACCATAATGACACATATGACAACATTACATTTCTACACTTCTAGCAGAAAATAATTATAACCTGCAAAGATTTCCGATCCTCCCTTGATCATGGTGGTGCTTAAGGCGGAGTTCCAACTTAAAAAATAAATAATTAAAAGTCAGCAGCTACAAATACTGCAGCTGCTGACTTTTAATATTCGAACACTTACCTGTCCCATGGTCCAGCGATGCGGGGGAACGAAGCCCCACTCCTCTCCCCCTCCTCTCTGTGGTGCCGGCATCACTACTGTGGGTGCCCAGGTGTGGCTTCACAGCTGGGCACGCACTGCGCATGCGCAAGCCACACCGCGATTGGCCAGTGAGGTGTCCCTGATGATTGCCGAGAGGGAGAGGGGGAGAGATGAAATTCCTTCCGGCGCTGCGGTGCTCCGGGAGGAAGTGGGAGCTGGAACCCTCTAAAAAGAGGGTCCCCCCCCCCACAAAAATGACATGACAAATGTGGCATGTCAGGGGGTCACCTTTCCTTAAAACGAAAGTTCAATTTTTGGGTGGAGCTTCGCTTTAATTAAAATCAGCTCCTAACTATTGTGCAATATATTGCAATCAAATTAATTGTTGATGTGTTGTGTGGATCTACTCTGGGATGAAACTACATCGCAAACATTTGTTCTATATACACTACAAACGAAACATTATTTTTTGTCTGTGCCAGAACGTTATCAAAATGTTGTGGAGCATTACTTTCTGGGCAAAAAAACACAAAAAAAAAAAAAAAAGCCAAAAGAAAAAAACAAGAAAAATGATATGAATAGTTTTTAACATTATTACCATTTAATGTTTTGTTCTTTATTAAAATGTGATCTCTAAAGAAAATGTGCACATAGTCTTTCTAAACATGCTGGAATAAATATAGTAAGCATACATAACACAATATACCATTGTATATTAAGATTTGAAATGTGCTGAATGGAATGACGAGCATTGGTTAATATGCTTAAATGATATACCTGTAACATGTTCAAGCAGACACAATTTAACTGTATCCATTATCTACACTAAAAAGCCCAGTGTTTGCCTAAATATTAGAAAATTGTGCTTAAGGCAAAAAGATGACAAATTAGCATTATACTGTATTTGGTATGCAGCTAGTAAATCTAAGTAAAGTATATATAGTATAGTTTAGCCAGGTTGCTGAATCTATGGCCCAGATTCACAGAGCGATTACGCCTGCGCAACAGGAGATGCGCGTGAGTAAGTCAAAATGCACGGCATCCCCAGAACGAGATACGCAAAAAATCTACTTATTTTTGTCTCGCGTAATTTCATTAGACTGGCGCATCTGTCCGCGCAAAAGTGCGCTAGACAGACCATTGATTTGCTAGTCAAATATGCTAATGAGGGACTTACGGGGATCCACAAAAGAACGTTGGGGCAGCGCAGGCGACGCAGTGTGCGCAACAGCAAAATGTTCTGTCTAAAATTAGACCATATAAAAGCTGGTCTAAAAAGAGAAAAAAAGTCTACTTGTTAGATAAAGCAACACTGTTAGTGAGGAGCTCAGCAGTCACACGTGTTGCACAACAATCTGTATGCCAACATGCCAGGGGCATCGTCGCGCATAGCTATACTACTGACTTTAGATGAACAAAGAAGGATGAGGGCACGGAGGATGGCACGGAGGATGGCACGGGAGAGGATATACCGCACCCGCATAGACCTGTTTGGCATGAGTGATTCTGAGGTGTATCGCATCTTCAGATTCACCCCTCATGTCATCCTGGAATTAACCACAACCCTGCAGGAGGACATCACCAGCCCAACACAATGCTCACATGCAGTCCAGCCACTGGTGAAGGTCATGGCAACACTCCATGTCCTTGCCAGTGGCTCTTTTCAAAGAACAAGTGGAGTGGTGGCTGGGATGTCACAATCCTCCATGAGCAGATGTGTGCACCAGGTTGTCCCTGCAATCCTCAGACGCATGGCCAACCAAATCATCAAACCCACCACTGAGGACCTGCGACTGAAGGCAATGACAGATTTCTACAGAATTGCCAGATTCCCACGCACTGTGGGGGCCATTGATTGCACACATGTGGCACTCCAGCCCCCCCAGGAGACAGAGCACATGTACCGCAATCGGAAGCATTGGCATTCCATCAACGTACAGGTGATAGTCGATGCCCAAGGCCTCATATGACACGTCCGTGCCAAACACCCAGGGTCCAGCCATGACAGCTACATATACAATTAATGCCACATCCGAATGGAATTCGATCAGAACGTGTATGGGGACACCTGGCTGGTTGGTGAGTGACATGGGAGTCAGGCATGACTATCCCCTCCCATGATGCACACATCACAAGTGGCACATGCATGACTAACATCCTCCTGTCTTTTCCCTTACAGGTGACTCTGCATATTCACTGGAACCCCATCTCATGACTCCTATCCGGAACCCCCAAACTCCAGGAGAGAAAAGATACAATCAAGCACATGCCCAAACACGAGCAGTGGTGGAGCGCACCTTTGGCCTACTAAAGTCACGTTTCCGATGCCTGGATAAGTCTGGGGGTACCCTCTTGTATTCCCCAAACTTCGTGTGCCAGATCATCGGTGCATGTTGCATGCTGCACAACTTCGCAGTAAGAAAGGGCCTGCAGATTGCCCTACGTGATGACCTGACCCCTGAACCAGACATTCCCCCCCTAACCGAGGCTACCCCGTCTTCTGAGGGAAGAGCAACCAGGAGACAACTCACATTGGGCATCTTTGTACGTTAAACACACACATTAATCATGGCACAATGAGAATGCATGCATGCACACCACTGTGGTCCCTAGCACAGACACATCACATCCACATCAAATTGGATTGGCACCAGTCCACCATGCTGGACGTGTGAGCAGCAACGCCACGCCAAGGCTCCAATTATGTCACTGTACATTCATACACCATTCACACGGACCTGGGGATCACTTCTCCCTGGTCCTGGGGAACCCTACTCCACCAAAATTGAGGGTGACACCCCTTTTTCCGGCAGGAATGTCACCCCCACATTCAAACAGCATTCACAACCCAAAAAAAAAAAAATTACCTGCAAAAGCAAAAATTTTCCAGCAAAAAAAAAAAAGGGGGGAAAAAACAAATGATTGCCCCTTGCGTGAGCCACGCCTGGGGCGCCCCCGGCCACGGCCCCGGCTTCTCAGGGGAGACTCATGGGGGAGGGGTAAAACCGGGGAAGGAGGAGCAGCCCCTGATCTCTGCCCACCTGGCGGCCTGCCCTCCAAGGCCACGGCTATTCTGTCCAGGGCAGCACCAAGTGTTGCCGTGTTGGCCTGGATAGCCTGGGTGAGGGCCCTCACATCCTGCCCAACGCCTGCTGATGTCGTCTGCAGTTCGTTTAGGCAGGTTGTGAAAGCCCGGGAGTGGGAGTCCAGGTTCCCCAGCGTATCCTTGATGGAGGACAGGCTCTCCTCCATCCGCACCAATGTCTGGCTGACCTGTCCCAGATGGTGGGTCTGGAGGAACTGGTCCCTTCTCAGAGTGGCGGGCAGGAGATCGGCCACCCCCCTGGTGTTCTGGGATGAAATCCTGCCTCCAGCTGATGCTTGTGGCCGGGGAGAAGGGGAGGCCCTTGTGAGGGGAGCCATGTTGGGGGAGGAGGGGGGGGTCCCCCTTAGGGAGGGCTGCCTGCTGCCAGCCAGAGGGGAAGAGTCCTCAAAACCCAAACGTCCAGTGCCTGACATGGACTCCTCCTCCTTATGATTCTCCTCCTCCTCATGATTCTCCTCCTCCTCTTGAACCTCCTCCGCGGACTCCGGCCTTGTTGGGGGGGCCTCATTAGGCTGCTGTCCTGGGGTTGGTGCGGTCAGGCCAGATGGCCCTGCACCCTCCTGCAATCTGTGGATGACACAAAACATTCACAGGTTGGAGGATCCACACACTTGCCACATATTCCCTTTCACCCCCTCCCCCACACATGCTACACACCTGATATTAAAAAAAATACTTACCTGGCACCACGGGCTCCGGACTTGAGTCAAAGCCAGGCAGGCCCTCAACTTCATGCCGATGAAAGGTCAGGGCCACCGCACGCTCCTCCGCTGTCAGCCTAATACGGCATGGTGGGCCCCCTCCTGTGCCCCTGGCATGGGCATGCATTCTGGCCAGCTTCTGTTTGACCAGACGCCGGAGGTCATTGATTTTTTTGTCAATCCCAGTCCGGGTCCGTGTCTCCCCCTGCCCCGCTGAATTGACCTGCTCAGTGATCATATCCAAAATCTCCCTCCTCCTGGCCGGGGTGGTGTTGGCACTGTCTGGGCCGTGGAGGAAACGCCCATACTCGCTAATGGCCCGGGCAAGAATTTGTTTTTCCCCAACTGTAAAATTGAGCTTTCTCTTTCTCTCTGTCATACTTCCAAAAAAACTCACTCCCAGTCAACTAAATTCACTCACACAAACAAGCACAACCAATCAAGCAAGAACACACACAAAGAGAAAAATACTCAGCAAGAAACAGTCACAAAAAAACAAAACAAAAATACAGCAGGAAAACAAACGAACAGAAATACTGTATATCAATCAAACAAACAGTCTCTCAAACACTTATCAAAAAACACTTTCAAAGATCTACTAACAAACACTTGATCACACAGAACACTAATCTGACAACTACAAAACACACTGCAACGAACAACAGGACAAAAGCACTTGGTTAAATGGGAAGGGACAAAGGGATGTACTTTTGCAATGCAAGTGCGTTTGTCTCTGTCTATTTATGCTGTTTGCGTAGTTCACAACGTTGCCCTAGTCCATTTCCAATTTCACTGATTGCGCCGCTCCCGAGTTGTAAGCATGCGCACAGCGGAGCTGACCATGGTCTCCTTCAAGCGCGCATGCGCGAGCCGGCCGGCCCTTCATTTGCATGGGGTCACGGCTCATTTCAATGTAACACGCCCACGTCCTTCCCAATTTGTATTACTCCTCCTTACGCCTCTGGAAAAACGTTACGCATGCGCAATTTCCTGCGCAAAAGCTACGAGAATAGGGGGATTACGCGGCAAAATTGCGCAAGTCTAACGTAAAGGCGGTGCGCTACGCCGGTCCAATAATGCGCAGATGTACCTGAATCTGGGCCTATATGTTTATACCCAGTGTGTGTTTGTTAATTTCTACAGCCTCGTTTTAGAAATCATAATTATAATTTTATTTTTGAAGACTTTGTCATAACTATGTACATTATAACCTCAAATGGTTTAATTCCTTTGGTTTTGTTTTAAGGTGTGCTAATTCAGAACACCTGAATATCCAAAGGCATTTTATCTATTACTGGGGATTCTATATAACTCAGTATGAAGATGGATATTTGGGAATTGTTTGAATAAAATTGTATTAAATAGAAAAAGACGAAATGTACATGAGAGCAGGAAAAGGCAGATATATCTAAACCAAATGTTAGGGATCAGCTGAACACCCCCGGTTCCGTTCGCATCCAGAACATGTGAACGGACCAAAAGTTTACACAAACATTCGAACATCGTTAAAGTCTATGGGACTCGAACATGAGAAATCAAAAGGGCAAGTTTTAAAGGCTAATATGCAAGTCATTGTCCTAAAAAGTGTTTGGGGACCCGAGTCCTGCCCCAGGGGACATGTATCAATGCAAAAAAAAGTTTTAAAAACACATTTTTTTCTGGAGCAGTGATTTTAATAATGCTTAAAGTGAAACAATAAAAGTGAAATATTCCTTTAACCACTTAAGGACCGCCGCATGTACATTTACGTCGGCAGAATGGCACCGACAGGCACATCAACGTATATATACGTTGGTGCCTTGGGGGGGGATCAGGGGTCCGATCGGACCCCCCCTCGTACATGCGGCGGTCCGCGCGGCTGCAGGAGCGATCCGACAAGAGGGGGCGGCTATTCGTTTTTGTCCGCCCCCTCCGGATCGCTCCCAGCCAATGCGCGCACTCCCACTGCAGTGCACTTCCTCCTCCTGTGTAAACACAGGAAGGAGGAAGCGACGTGATCTCTCCCTCGGCGTTTTTTTCAACCACCGCTGAGGAGAGATCACAACACAAGTAAGTCTGCACAACACTACACTGCACCTACACTACACAAAAAACACATTTAACCCCTGCGATTGCCCCCCCCCCTCCCCCTGTCACAGTGTCACTGAATGCAGTAATCATACATGTATGATTACTGTATTTAGTGTCAGTGTGACAGGCAGTGTAAAAGTCAGTTAGTGTTAGGTTCAGGGTAGCCCTGTACCCCCCCTAATAAAGTTTTAACCCCTTGATCATTGCCCTAGTTAACCCTTTCACTCCCTATTGCCAGCGTCACTAAGCGATCATTTTTCTGATCGCTGTATTAGTGTCGCTGTTCCCGCTAGGTAGCTAATTTTTTTTTTATTGCGATTTTTTTTTACTAAAGACATGTGGCAAAATAAATTTTGGCCTAAATGTTTGACTAAAATTTAGTTTATTGATTTTTCTTATAACAAAAAGTAAAAAATATAGATTTTTTTTCAAAAATGACGCTCTATTTTTGTATATAGCGCAAAAAATAAAAATCGCAGAGGCGATCAAATACCACCAAAAGAAAGCTCTATTTGTGGGAAGAAAAGGACGCAAATTTTGTTTGGGAACCACGTCGCACGACCGCGCAATTGTCTGTTAAAGCGACGCAGTGCCGAATCGCAAAAACCCCTTTGGCCATTTGGCAGCATATTGGTCCGGGTCTTAAGTGGTTAACTTTCGTACCTGGGGGGTGTCTAAAGTATGTCCGTAAAGTAGCACATGTTTCCCGTGATTAGAACTGTCCCTGCACAAAATGTCATTTCTGAAGGAAAAAAGTTATTTAAAACTACCGCATTTATCGGCGTATAACACGCACCGGCGTATAACGCGCACCCTAATTTTAAGAGGGAAGTTTCAGGAAAAAAACTTTTCACAGCCCCTTTTATATTAACACGATCTTCCAAATAAAATGTTTGTAAGAAAAAAAAATGCCAGCATATGATAATTAATTGCTGACTTCTTTAAAAAAAATACTGAATCTTCCATAGGTACACCAAAATACATTGCAGATACTGCTGTTATGTATTTTATGGTTCCCTTGGAGGGGTCTGCCATTTTGTTTCCAAAAAAGGAAGACAATGTCAGTGGTAAATGTCAGTGCTGCAGCACTTTCTGTAAATCACAGAGATATGTCCTTTCACAGGCAGGATTACCCCCCCCCCCCCCCCCGGCATGTTCTTTAAAAGAATTGGGCATTTTCATGTTTCACTTTAAGCATTTAAAAAAAAACACTGCTCCTGGCTGAATGTAATTAAAACTTTTGTTTTGTTGCATTGGTACATGTTCCTCAGGGCATTGACCACCCCACCCCCTTCCCCTCATGCTATTTCAATCCCTTACATATTAACCAAGAAATTTGGAATTTTCAATTTAACTTAAAGTAATGATTTAGGGGAGCAAATAGTGTCAGATTCTAAGTAAAGAATACATAGGGCCAGATTCAGCAAGACTTGCGCTGGAGTATTTCGATATGCGCCGCGTAACTGTGAAGATGCGCCGTCGTATCTATGTGGCTGTACCCACCAAACTAGATGCGACAGAAAACGGGCCATTTCCGATCGGCTTAACTTTCCAACGCCAGAGTCTCGTCAGCGCATAATTTCGCTTGGCGCATTAGTCGCGCCTATTGATTTCCCCTGCAAATATGCAAATGAGGGAGATTTCCCGATTCACGAACGGATTAGCACCATACGCTGGCTACATGCTCCGCGCGTATCTCGTCCGTCCGGCGCAAAGTTATTTCTACAAATAGCTGCTTTATCTTTACTCCAGACGGCCACAGGTCAGCAGGAGAGCAGCTACAGCAGCGTTACCGACGATAAGAGCTAGCTGAGCACCCCCACTTGCAGGACAACACCTCTGTCCATGCTTGTCTGTCAACTTTTACAGCCATGGAGGAAGACATCATAGGTCTCCATAGCCGAGATGACGGCTGACAGCTCCTGGCCTTTAAAGTTCAGCTTTCTCCTGTGTTTGCGGGGAACGGGAGCAGCCATCTCAGAACAAAAGTAACTTCACTGCGGGGAGGGGGAATAGGATATACTTTAGTGCCGGAATGGCGCATCTACGGGCGCATTTAAACGTCCAACGGAACACATTGCGCTGTCGTTTCCAAGGAAGTGGTGCCAACGGAAGTTGTGAGCATGCGCACTGGGATGCATTGACAGTCGACACATGCGCAGTACGTTCGCCGCGGGATCGCGCCTAGTTTTAATAATACACGCCCCGTACCCGCCCTATTTGAATAACGCCGGCTCATTTTCGATACTCTGCCGCAACTTTAGGAGCAAGTGCTTCATGAATAACAGCACTTGCTCCTAAAATTTCGCCAGAGTAACGTAAATGAGAAACGTTACTCCAGATTAAAAATGCGCCCATCTACCTGAATCTGGCCCATAAATGGAAGGTGATAAAGGAGGTATTGTTTTTTGTGAACAATGAAATAATACTAATAATAATAATCATAAAAAGTACAGTATTTGTTTATTTTTGCATTGCTAAGGTTTCTTCTACAGTTTTTTCAACCCTGTTGTCAAGTTCTATCAGTGTTGCTCATCTTACTTTAAAAAATTAATTAATTACAGTTACAAATTACTTCACCGAAAAAGTAATTGAATTAGTAACTCAGTTACTATATTGTAAAAGTAATTAATTACTCAGCAAAGTAACTGTGACTTTTTTTTTAATATTCTACAATGCAAGTATGTTCTATAACATCTTTAATATCAAAGATGTTTATATTAACTGATTGAAGAATTAAAAACACTATATACAGTATATATATAGTGCAAAATTAAGACACACAAATGTAAACGTGGGTAAAAAGAAACATAGGAAAATCTGGCCTTTAATTAGTGCAATTATCTGTATAATTGTGTAAAAAGAAACAAAGGAAAACCTGGCCATTAGTGCAAATCTCTATAACTGTATATTAAGCCTACTAGTGCACAATAAACAGAAGTTGTGTTGCTGTACTAAATAGTTAAGAGTTGTATCCAACTCTTAACTATTCAGTACATTAACTAAACTTCTGTTTATTGTGCACTACCGTAGTAGGCTTAATATACAGTTACAGAGATTTGCACTAATGGCCAGGTTTTCCTTTGTTTCTTTTTAAACAATTATACAGATACAGATAATTAATTACACTTATTAAAGGCCAGATTTTCCTTTGTTTCTTATTTACTAATTACTTACTGGATATTTCACAGATTCGAGCCAGGGCATCATAGAAGGCATTCCATCGTGTTGTACAAGGTACAAGCAGCTTTTTTGACACCAACTCATCAACTGTTTCAGTAGCCAAAGCTGATCGACTAGTCTTGTTACATAGGGCAGTACATTTGGCAATAGCACTTCTATAAACAGCCTTTGTAGCAGATTTTGACAGCAGCCACTTGTCAACATCTGTGCATGAAATCAGGTTCAGTGTGTGTGTGATGCACATCTCTTGTGGGGGGGCAAAGTGATCACATCACCATCATTATCATCATCACCAGTTGCATCTAGAGCATCATTAATGTCTGTAAACGTTACCTCATCTTCGTCTCCTTCAGAATCACTTTCCTCAAGTGGCGGGTGGTACCTCTTAAATGCTTTAACAAAATTAGAGCCATTATTAGTCACTGTTGATGTGATTTTGTGTGTTATCCCATATGTTGAGTGTATATTGTCAAGCTCAACTGCTATGGCGTCATGACTATGATGCCCCTTAAACCATCTGCAGGCAAGAGCTGCTTTCTCTCTTTCCATGTTATTTGGATTGATCCAATGTGCTATCACACCCAGGTAACTTTTATTGTGGCAAGTCCAGATGTCTGCTGTAGTTGAAATGTACTGTAATTCCTCAAATGACTTTTTGAGCTCAATAATAATTTTTTCATATTCACTGTCTATGAATTTAGCAAAAGTGTTTTGGCATGGGGCAACCCCCTTTCCTCCTCCTCGTATTGGTATTTTAGCAAGGATAGCTCGGAATGACTCAGACACCACAGTGGACAGGGGGAGCATGTTTTCAACAACATACCTTGCAATCAATTTATTCAGCTCGGGCTTGGTCACCTGTTGCTGACCCGAAAAATCGAGCGTTGCTTGTTTGAAGAGAGTGGGTCCGGCTACTTCGCTAGCTGCATTCGGGGTTGGGTTAGCACCAGCAACAAGTGTCATGTAATCATGTGTTGATGTGAGGTGCTTCATAAGATTTGAGTTGCTTAAGGCAGATGTGGATAAAGTCTTTTTTCCTGAGCATAGCGTGCATGTTACATAAACATTCTTGCCTTTAATTTCAATTAAGGAGAAGTAGTGACGGTACTTCCAGTTGGAGAATGCTAACTTTGATTTTCCACAGCTCGTCGCCATTGTCGCTGACGGCTGTTGGTGTGGCACTGCACTGGTGGGGGTACTGGCATGTGGCACGGTGGTACGAATGTGACTTGAGTCCTAAGTCCCCTCTTGTATTGTTTTTTTTTTTTTTTGGGGGGGGGGGGCACCTAAATAAAAGCAAAAAATAAATAAAAATGGGCGTGCCTTTCTTAAAATCCATTGCAACTATGATATATAATCCAAGGTTGATCATATGCCTTTTATTTTCTTTGTGTGACTTTTCTACTGCAGGGCATGTTTTTTTTTTTTTTAAATCTTTACCAAACCTAGAAATCTAGAAAGGATTTTAAAGGTAGACCACATACAAAAAAAAAAGATATTGAGTACAGTGCTATGAGGCTCATGCCTTTCTTGTGCTAATGTTTGCTGTTAATTTTAATGCAAGCCTTTGGTAGAAGTTACACTATTCTGCAACTTCAACCAAAGGCTTGCATTAAAAATTTTTTTTTGAATATTCTTTATTTATGTGTTTTTCAAGGACAAGATACATCTATCGATACAATTATATATTCCATTGTATCTTTAAACATAGTACCTTTCTTATCCTATTACATTTTTTAAGTCTATGTTTAGCTATCTATATGTTCTTCTGTCTGTCCTACTACAGAAAAAAAGGGACAGGTTATGCTTCTCTTGCTATTAATTATCCTTATCTTTATATTTTATATCCCACCCTCCTCCCCTCCCCAAAAAGGAAAAAAAAAATAAATAAATAAATAAAAAAAGAGAAAAAAAAACCATACAGAATAAATAAATAAATCCTCGCCCTACCTCACTTTCTCCCCCTTCCCACCCTCCTACCCCCTTAGGGGTCCACAGTTGTTACTTGCTGATCTCCTCTATTTTCCTCATTTCTTGGAGGGCTTTTATTCCTCAACTATATTTCCCATTGATCTCTTCCCTTCCTCTGATTGCACAAATGTATTCCATTTTTCCCAGGTTTTATTATATTGTTCTTTTCTATTTTGTGCCGTTAATACCAAATCTTCTAGGATCCCCACATTTCTCACCTTATTGAGCCATTCTGCTATTGTAGGGGGGTGGGAACTTTTCCAATTTTTCGCTATACATGCTTTAGTCTCGTTAACCATATGACATATTATCGAGTTTTTATATGTCTGTATCGATAGGTGTGAGAGGTATAACAGGAAAAACTCTGGTTCGTCCGGTATTGGCCATGTTACCATTTTTTGAATGTTTTTTTGTACATCCTGCCAGTATTGCCTAATTTTAGGGCATGTCCAATATATATGATATAGAGTTCCTTGTTTTTTGTTGCATCTCCAGCATCTATCCGAAGCTTCAGGGTAAAACCTTTTGATTTTTACTGGTGTATAATACCACCTAGTCATTAGTTTGTAGTTTGCTTCTTGCGATTTAGTACATATTGATGTATTTAAGGCTAAGTGTATCATCTTTTGGTATTGGGCAGGTTTGAAGGTCCTATTAAAGTCCCTCCCCCACTCAATAATTGCTCACATCTCATAGTTCTCTGTTGGAGCTATTAACAACGTATATAATTTTGATATTGTTCGATTGAGGGGTTCCTTTTCATTACAGTATGTTTCAAATTTAGTCAGTTCCCGTTTAAACCTATCTATTGGTCCCAGTGACTCTAGGAAGTGTCGCAATTGGACTGCCTGCCAGTATTTTATTTCAAATACACCCCCTGGTTGCGTCAAAGCCGATATTGTAGGCCATGTTTCTGATACCAAAAAATGTGATACCTGGCTATATCCTCTCTCTTGTAGTGTTTGAAACGCTCCTACTTCCATCCCCGGTCCAAAACATGGGTTTCCCAATATTGGATATAGTGGGGAATATGTTGACGAGATTTTGGCAGAGCTTTGCACTTATTGCCATCGTAGGTCCTATAAAGGGATGTTTTTTAATGTGTTCCGGTATATTCGCGTAGCACCAAGGTGTCCCATTCAGAGGTATATGGCTCATCCCCTGTTCCAGTTCTATCCATAGTTTAAGATCTTTATGTTTATGCCAATCTATGACTCTTCCCAAGTGAACCGCCTGATGGTATTTAGCCACATCTGGAACCGCTAGGCCCCCATGACACTTGGGTAGAGTCATTTGTCTTCTATTTATCCTTGGCCGTTTGTTGGCCCAGATAAATTTTGTAAAGATCATATTTACCTGCCTACAATAGGCTCTCGGGATTTCTATTGGTATGGCTTGGAATAGGTACAAAAATGTTGGCAATATATTCATTTTAATTGCATTACCACGTCCAAACCATGAATGGAACCCTTGGTGCCACTTATCCAGTTGGGAACATACTTCTTTGTATATTGGTGGAAAATTTACCACAAACACTTTCTCCAGTTTTGATGGTATTTTTATCCCTAGATATTTCAGGGAAGATTCTACCCACTTGAACTTAAATTTAGGTTGTATGTTTTGCAACATTTTCAGTGGGAGCGCTACCCCCATTGCTTCCGACTTCGCATAGTTAATCTTCAGGCCTGCTAATGTCCCATATATTTCAATTTCTTTCATCAAGTTAGGTAGTGAGACCTGGGGGCAGGATAATGAAAACATTAGGTCATCGGCATAAGCAGATATTTTATATTTCTGATTACCTACTTGAAGTCCTTGTATGTCCTGGTTTTCCCTGATCTTATTTGAGAGAGGCTCTAGTGAAAGGGCAAACAACATCGGAGATAGTGGACACCCCTGGCACGTTCCATTTGAAATTTCAAATGTTTCCGAGTAAATTCCATTTACTTTTACTGACGCCCGGGGGGTTTTATATACTCCTGCTATCCATTTCCGCATTTGCTCTCCTAGACCCATTTGTTTCAGTACTTCAAACATAAAACTCTATGTAACCCTATCAAACGCTTTTTCTGCGTCTGTGCTCAAAAAAATAAAGGGGCGTTTTTGTTTTATTGGCGTGGTATACCAAATTAAGGACCTTTGTTGTATTGTCCCTTGCCTCTCGGGAAGGAACAAATCCGACCTGATCTTGATGTACCATTTGTGTTAGAAAGGGCTGTAAACGCGTAGCAAGCAGTTTTGTAAATAATTTTAGGTCTGTATTTAACAATGAGATTGGGCGATAGCTCCCGCACTCCGCCGGGTTCTTCCCCTCCTTCGGAATTACCGAAATATATGCCGTAAGTGCCTCCGGTGGAAATGCAGAAGCTCGGCCAATCTCATTGAAAGCCCTTGTCATATAGGCCCCCAGTATTGGGAAGAAATATTTGTAATATTGGATCGTGAATCCGTCTGGACCCGGGGCCTTCCCATTTTTAACTGTTTTTATTGCTGCCTCCACTTCCTCTACTGAAATTGGTATTTCTCATTTTTTACGTTCTAGTGAGGATATCCTAGGCAGCTGTGTTGAAATCAGATATTCTTCCGTTTTGTCATGGTTTCCCAATGTCGAGGTTAAATTATAGTGAGATGAGTAGTATTCTCTAAATCTTTAGGCTATGTCTTTGGGGAGTGAGAGTAACTGTCCATTTTCCTTCTTAATGTGGGGGATATATACTGTCTTTCCCTTTCTCTGAGTTTTCCCACCAGGATTTTGCTGCATTTTTCTCCTAATTCATATTATTTTTTTCCCCGTCTGTATTGCCGCTTTTGCTTTGTGTCTGAAGAGATCTATCAATTGTCTCCTTAAATGTGCCAGGTCTATACCTACTGACGTTATTTGTGTTTTCTTATGTTGTACTTCTAATGTCTGGATTTCTTTTAATAGGTTTGCTATCTGTGCTTCTTGTGTTCTTTTTACTCGAGAGCCATGTTTAATCAGAATCTCTCTCATCACTACTTTATGTGCCTCCCAGACCATGGCTGGGTCGCTTCCTGGTGTGTCATTTGTGCGAAAGTATTCCTCCATTTCTTTTGCTACATCATCTCGGATTTCGGGGATTTGTAACAGACTTTCATTTAGACGCCAACGCCACTCAGGGGTGGAACTTACACTTGATAGAGTAATATGTAGTGTCACTGGCGCATGGTCAGACCATGTTATGTTTCCAATTTTCACTTAGTTTACAACCGTCAGCAGATAGTGTGGGACGAGAAAATGGTCTATACGGGAGTACATCTGATGCACGTTGGAGAAGTATGTATAGTCTCTTTCTCCCTCGTGCAGCAGCCTCCAAACGTCTATCAACTGCAATTCCTGCAACTTCCGCAGGATCTTCTTCCTAATACCACTAGATAGGTGGGAAACCCCCGTTGATGTATCAACCTTGGGTTCTAATGTTGTTTCCAATATGCCTCTTTAGGAAAATAAAACGGCCCTCTACATCCACCATTTTCGACTAGGGTCCATGGTATACGATTTGAAATTAAAATCGATACCCCTTTTGACTTTGAGACCTGGTTACGCGCATGGTATGTACAGGGATAGAATCTATTTTGTAGATAAAGGGGGCTCCCATCCTTAAAATGTGTTTCCTGTACAAAGGTCACGTCTATACCATTTTTTTGTAGTTCACTCATGAGCATCCGCCTTTTTTCGTGAATATTAAGCCCTTTAGCATTAATGGTGGTTATCTTTATTCCCTCCATCTTAATCCCCAAGGTGGGTCACCTCCAAGAGGAGATCAACTGTCAGACAGAAAGGGAGACAAAAGTAGAAAGAGGGAGAGAAAAAAGAAAGAAGAAAGAAAAAAAAAGAAAATTAGCAGCAAACATTAGCACAAGAAAGGCATGAGCCTCATAGATAGCACTGTACTCAATATCTTTTTTTTTATTTTTATTTTTTTTGTATGTGGTCCACTGATCCACCTTAAATGGTATTGTACAGTACAGTATTTGCTGGACATGTGGAGCTGGATTGTGAAGATTCAGAATCTATCTGATATTGCAGTATTGCAATTTGTTGGACATGTGAAGCTGGAGTGTGAAGAATCTGAATATTGTACAGTATTTGCTGGACATGTGGAGTGAGTGTACAATATCAAATTCTTCTTCACACTCGACTCACTCACCTCCACTGTCCAGTGTCCACATGCCCAGCCCCAGCCCCAGCCCTAGACTAGGCTGGTCTCCACCCCCCCAGTCCCAGAAGTTCTATCCTACTTATTTTTCTAATTCAAAATCCAGACAGACACACACAAGTTCGACAGTCCTCCTCACCTGCTGCTGCTGTTGTCATATGTGCAGGGCCAGGGCCACGGTCATCGCTCGTCGGTCGCCAGGTCGGGTGCTGCTGCTGCCGCCTGCCAGTGCACCCCAGTGCCTGCCTGTGCTGAGGCCACCTAGGTAGGTATGTATTGACTGGAGTAGGACCGCTGGACCGGACCGTTATAGGTAAGGTTTTGCAGAGGTTTTGTGGAGCCTCCGCAGGGGAGATGTCGGCGGGGGGCTGTCTCGGGCTCTCGGTTGAGCTCGTCAGTCATCTCGTCACACTCAGTCATGTCACGTGACCCGGCTGGGGCTGAGGCGGGCGGGAGACTCCAGGCGTGTGCATGCGCCAGCGCGCCGCTGTCCGAATTAGCCAATCGGACACAACGGACAGACAGGCCAGCTCTGTGTGACCTGACACCCCTCTGCCCCCGCCGGCCCCCGCACGCAGGAGATGTAATTGCGGTAAGGCCGCCATTGTAATGGGAACGGCGTTTCCGCAAGGGTAATAGTAATCTGGTAGATTACTCGTTACCCTCAAACAGGCTTCCATTAGGTAACAGCGTTTATTTAAACGCCGTTACTTACAATCTCTATGAGATATCTAATCGTGTTACTGTATACACTTGTGTATAAGCCGACCTGAATATAAGCCAAGGCACCTAATTTTACCACCAAAAAATGTGAAAACGTATTGACTCAAGTATAAGCCTAGGGTGAGAATGCAGCAGCTACTGTAAGCTGAAAAGAGGGTCAACAATGCCCATTTGCAGCTTCACTGTGCCTATTTGCATGCCTCACTGTGCCCATTTGCATGCCTCACTGTACAGGAGGGCACGGTGCAGGGGGCACAGTACAAGGAGGGCACAGTACAAGGGGGGCACAGTACAGGAGGGTACAGTACAGGAGGGCACATTACAAGGGAGGCACAGTACAAGGGAGGCATAAGGAACAAGAGGGGCACAGTGCAGTAGGGCACAGTACAGGAGGGCACAGTACAAGGGGGGCACAGTACAGGAGGTGATACAGAGCTCTGTGACCTGGAAAGGGCATAGTATCCAGGAGTAAAGTGTCAGGCCTCGTACACACGATCGGACATATCCGATGAAAACGGTCCGCGGACCATTTCCATCGGATATGTCCGATCGGGAGTTTGATCCGATGGCGTGTACACACCATCGGATCAAATTCCCCGCCGCCGGACGGCGCGGTGACGTGGCGGTGACGTTGACGCCGCCGCGTCACCGCCACGTCACCGCACCAGGAAGTAAAACACTTCCGCGCATGCGCCGAATCCATTCGGCAGCGGCGTGGCGGCGGTGGGGGACGACATGTCTGCTGGTAAGTGTACTTACCAGCAGACATGTCGGGCGGACAGATCCCCACCGGATAGATTTCAAAGCTTGCTTTGAAATCTGTCGGGTGGACAAATCTGTCCGCTAGCCCATACACACGAGCGGAGATGTCTGCTGAAACGGTCCATCGGACCGTTTTCAGCGGACATATCCCCTCGTGTGTACGCGGCCTTAGGCTTACCATAACCATCTGAAGATCAAAGCCATCCACGACTCCTGTGTGTAGCATGCTTCTTAGTGAAGGGGAGAGATAAACACACACCTGCATATTCTGCATGCTCCATTCCAAGCTCAGCTGATGAAGAATGACTGGCCGTTAAACTGTGCACGTGCAGTTTGTATTTGCCAGCACATGGTGGAGTTGTCATTGTTACTGACAGGCAGCTCCCCCATGTTCAGTTTGCGGTGGACGAAACTTCCGGCTCCTCATGTTCACATCGGAGCCATTCCCGGCTTGGTTCTTGAGGTGTAGCCAGCAGAAAGGGTGCTGACAGGCACAAAGAGGGGGTGAGGTTAATTGTCATAGCATGCCTCCTTCCTTCTGCACCAAGACCTGCGCCATGCCCCCTTTCCCCGCACCGAGACATGTATCTGCTGGACCCTGCCCCCCTGCCAAGAGGATGATGGTGTACTGGAGCTCCTCAACCCTGGAGAAGATGAAGCTGGTGTTGGGGGAAAGCCAGCTGGAGCGATGAGAAGGAGAGGAGACTGACACCTTCCTCCCACACCCTGGACTACAGAAAACGAGGCACTCTAAAGCTCCGATCCTCCCAGCAGAGACTAGGTAAACCAGCGGTCTTGGTAGCGCCATAGGCAGCCCTGTCACGGATAATCAAGTATAAGCCAGGGGGGCATTTTCAGCACACAAAAAAATGTGCTGAAAAACTTGGTTTATACTTGATTATATACGGTACTTCTCCAAGCTTTAAAGGAATGGTGGTTCTTTAAATGTAGTTGGGTGTAATCCTAGAAAGCTTAATTTTACTTATTGTTCCTAAGGTGTTGTTCTTTTAGGCATTTAGAGAATAGCTCGTAACCATAGGTCAGGGTGGGGATGTAGATTGACTAGACATCCACAGACCGCATCCAAAAGCTTAGCTCATATTTCTTTCCAAATTATAGTACATTGTCTGCAAAAAGGCAACCACTGATCTAGCTCTTTTTTTTTATTTTTTATTGCTTGTCAACATTGTCATACTGTGCTCAAACTTTTAGGCGTATTTACTAAAGCAAAGAGAACATTTCTGTATACCCAAGTACTCAATCAGCAATTATGTTTTACTCTTTTACCTGTTATACCTGTAAATCTTTTGTACATGCTTGGGGACATGTGTATACACCCTGCTTTCTTCTTGACACTTTATGAGATAATACTGAAACGAAACTCATGAATATTATAATTTGACTGGTTTCTATGGATAAACCAACTTTTATGCTCTTTGCATAATTATAATCTGCTATCTTTATAAACCTTTGGATTTCACAGCATCATCACAGGAGAAAGTATGCCATGCTGTATGTGTGAAAGATTGATAGAAAGAAGCATACAGTAGAAATACAGTGTTTCTTGTAATATAGTAATACAGTAATGATGAGGCAGATGACATCAAATTTCAAAATGTCATAAATCAATACATAATACAGATGAGCACTTTATATTATGATTTTATTCCAGTTTACAGTATACCTTGAAGGCACATTACAACACGAGAGTGTCTACAAATACTTCTAGCGATCTCTGCTTGTTTTTGGAGCCTGAATTGCTGGAATATTTATTTGGCATCTGACATTCCATTAATGAAAGGAAAGTCCCCTCAAGGCCACACTGTAAGGTTCATTTGCAGGTGATCAGAGGAAATACATGTTTAAGCAATACATTCACAATACCATCTGTGCACAAGTAGTTCAAACATATCGTAAGTATTTGAACACTTGAAACTTTAACCTAAATAAATTGATCAACAATGCAGTAAAAAACAAAAGGTGACTTTTTGGTCTAATTCTTTTTGAATGTTTGAGTTGATATCTATATGCGTATTTATCAATTTGGAATGTGATTTAATGAAGGTCTTCGCAGTAATACACAAAGCTACACATGTACTGTGCATAATCTGACCTTAAAATAAAGTACGATAATGTGTATGCTTAAAGTGGTTCTAAAGCCTCATACACACGATAGGATATCTGATGAAATCTAGTCCGATAGATTTTTTCGTCGGATATCCGATGAAGCTGACTTTCATCAGTCTTGCCTACACACCATCAGCCAAAATCTGACCGTACCAAAACGTGGTGACGTAAAACACTACGACGTGCTGAAAAAATTAAGTTCAATGCTTCCGAGCATGCATCGACTTGATTCTGACCATGCATGGATTTTTGACTGATGGACTTCCACACAGACGATCGTTTTTTTTCTATCGTTTTTTTATCCATAGAAGAAATTTAAAACATGTACTATTTTTTTTTACCGATGAAAAACAAACCTATGGGGCCCACACACGATCGGTTTGTCCAATGAAAACAGTCCATCGGTCTGTTTTCATCAGACAAACCGATCGTGTGTACAGGGCTTAAGGCTGGGTTCACACATATGGTTTGCAGGTTAGATGTGGTTTTCCCTGAATCCAATTCGCATGATAGGCAAGTGTGAACGGCCCTCAGTGGAGCCAGTTCCAACATATCCGGGGTGGCCGTGGTCCAGATTGATAAAGGGGCTGGTGCATCTTTGGTCCGGTTCAGGTGCGTATTCAGGCTAAAATTCAGAACTAAATCGCACCCGATACGGTGTACAAGAATGCATCGGACCCCAGGTATGAACCTGTGGACACACATGTATGAACTCGACCTAAAGCCTAAATATTTTTTACCTTAATGCATTCCTTCTATTAAAGGGGCTGTAAAGGATTTTTTTTTTCCTCCTAAATAGCTTCCTTTACCTTAGTGCAGTCCTCCCTAACTTACCTCATCCTTCCATTTTGCTTTTAAATGTCCTTATTTCTTCTGAGAAATGCTCACTTCCTGTTTTTCTGTCTGTAACTCACCACCGTATTGCAAGGCTTTCTCCCTGGTGTGGTACTACTGGTGAAGTTGTGGAGCATCTCCCAGGCAGAAAGGATGATAGTGGCTTCTCGGCCCCCCGTGTGTTCTTCCGCCCCCTCCGGTGTGCTCCTCCTCCGACCCCCTTTATGCTCCTCCTCCGATCTTCCTCGGTTGCCCATTGCTCTACTGACACCATCCACTGCCCTTCTAGCACCCATAACTGGCCTCCAATAAGCATTTAGAAAAAAATGGAAATAAAAATACAAAAATGTTTTATTGTAATTAAATAAATTGTCTTTTTAAAATAATAACAATAAAGAACTGCTGATACTGTCTCTTCTCCTAAACATACTACCAACCGCCATACACTCTGCACCCCTCACCTGCACATTCTACCCACCTCCATATGCTCCACACTTCTCATCTGCACATACTACCCACTACCATACTCTACACTCCTCTCCTGTACATAATAACCACCACTATACACTCTATACTTTTCTCCTGCACATACTGCCCACCTCCATATACTCTGCACTCCTCTCCAGCACATACTACCCACCGCATACACTCCACACCCTTCTCCTGAACAAACTACCCACTGCCATACAAGTTACACTGTACATTCCCTATTTAACATCTAAGTAATCTCAGACTCTATTAAATCACACACCCTATAAGCCATGCCCAATATTTAGTGCAATTTAAGCCACACCCACAACGTGCCGCAAGCCGCTACACGTGACACTTTTTTTTATTATCAGTGCCTAGGGCCCACTTTTTATCTTTCACATGGTCCCACTGATTTCATGATACACCTCTGCTCTGTGGCCTCTCAGATTGGCTGGTACTTTGTACTTCAGAACAATCTGAACATAGATGGACAAAATTGGGACCGGTTAGACTGTTAAACAGGTTTAGGATATCAGGGATGTTGGAGGGTTCTCTGTGTAGCAGTGCAATGGAAAGCATCTCTGCTAATCAACATATAGTTAAGGCAGCAGCAATAGACAGACCTTGCAAGCTTCAAGGTAAATAGTATAGATGAAAGTGCCAGTCATCACCATTGTAAGTGAAGGTAAGCTGTCAGGACTGTTGCAGCGTGGTATGGGATCAAGGAGTTGTTGCGGGAGATAACCACTCCCTATGTTTGTATCCTTTGCAGACACTTCCCTGCCAGGAGCTGACAACACTGACAATAATCAAATATGTAATTCATTAATAAACTTTTTGTTAATGTTGCGTTATTTTTCTCTGGTGATGTGGATGACAACACAGGTGCCAAAGAACCTGAGAATCAACATGAGGTGCTATCAGAGGCTAGAAAGTGCAGTGACATAGGTGATGGCTGTCTCCAGTAACCACAAAGTTATTGGAAACACTTAGGGAATGAAAGTGAGCCCAGCAAGCAAAGGGCTGATGTAATAGCTGCCTTTACAATGTTTTAATTTTTTGAAGTGACTCCTCCAAAGCAAAATAAATTGTTGTAAGATGGCTGGTTTAACCCCAAATATACTAGACAGGTGTCGCTCCTGGAAGTGCACCTCTAAAAAAGCTTGGGTTGGTCTTTTAGGAACCATGTACAGTGCAGAAGGGAAAAAACAGAAAATGTCACTTGTTGATCTGTGAAGCAGGGTTCCTTTTAGGCGTTAAGAAAATGGTTGTGTCAGGCAGGAGTTCTCCTAAGTGGGTGACAGTTGGCACAAAGGTGTCAATTAGGGATGAGCTTCGCGTTCGATGCGAACACATGTTCGCATCGAACATTGCCTGTTCGATCGTACGTCGAAAACGAACAAAACGGGTCGTTCGCGCCAAATTCGAATGACGCGCAATGGCCCATAATTCACTGCGGCGTTGCGCGCTGATGATTGGCCAAGCATGCACCATGACCCCGCATGCTTGGCCAATCACAGCGCCCAAAAAACGAAGAGACCTAATTGGCCAAAGCCTGGGTGCCTTGGCCAGTTAGGGCTCAGGGCTTTAGCACACGCCCCACACTATGAAAGGCCGCCTCCCGGGCGGCCTCGTGTAGTGTGTTCCGGCTTGCTTTCAGAGAGAGAAGTCAGACAGACAGTGAGTTAGGGAGAGATAGATAGAGACACTGGGGTAGATTCACATAGAGATACGACGGTGTATCTACTGATACACCGTCTTATCTCTGAGATCCGACGCTCGGATCTATGCGGCTGATTCATCGAATGAGGTTCCGCATAGATCTCCCTTAGAGCCGACAGGTGTAAGTGACTTACACTGTCGGATCTTAGGCTGCAATCTCCCGCCGGCCGCTAGGTGGCGCTTCCGTTTTTCTACGCGACGACTATGCAAATGAGGAGAACCGCCGAATCAGAAACGAGCGACCGGCCGTCGTTTTTTTTTTACGTCGTTTGCGTTCGTCTTTTTCCGGCGGATAGTTACCCCTGCTATATGAGGGGTAACTGCGGCGTATCCTATGTTAAGTATGGCCGTCGTTCCCACGTCGAGTTTTGAAATTTTTACGTCGTTTACGTAAGTCGTTCGCGAATACGGCCATACGTAAATTGCGTTAACATCGAAACCAATGACGTCCTTGCGACGTCATTTGGAGCAATGCACGCTGGGAAATTTAGCCGGCGGCGCATGCTCAGTACGATCGGCGCGGGGACGCCCCTGATTTAAATAGAAAACTCCCCCTAGCTGCGGAATTTGCATTCCGCCGGGGGATTTACGATCCGCCAGGGCAACTTACGAGGCAAGTGCTTTCTGAATACAGCACTTGCCTCAAAAACTGGCGCTGGCGAATCGTAAATAAGATAGATCACGTGGATCAAAAGATCCGCTGATCTATGTGAATCTACCCCACAGTGTCTTTTCAGATAGATAGAGCAGGGAGGCTAGTAGTCAGTATAGTTACATTTACAGTTTGTAGAGAATATATTGACATCCCTAGGAGTTGTCAATATATTTATAAACTGTATAGTATGGTGTCACTGCACGTGTGCTGTGTAACATCCCTGCTATGTAATTACAGTAGTGCAATTGGATTTAAACTACAGAGGTCTCTCAGGTACAACCACCAGTTCTCTCTCAGAATAAACAGAAAGTTTGGGGTTAATTCATCACAACCTCTAATGGACAACCAATTGAAAGACCGTAGATGCTTATTCCCTCATAAGCAACTAACTGAGGGGGAACAGGTAAGTATCTCTGATACAGACAAGGTAGGTTGGAAGTGACTGTTATCTTAAACATGCAAGGTATTACTGCCAATGTACAAACACAGACTATAGGTAAAGCAGGTAGTATTTGGTACTTGCGGTTCTGCTGAGTGTAGTAGTAGCAGGTGACGAAGGAGATGTCTGGAAGTCCCAAGCAGATGCAAGCTATTCGTGTATAGAAAGGATCAGCAGCTATCAAGGTGACAGCAGGTGTCCAACAAACATGAACCAAAGACAAGTCCGGAGCACAAGCCGTGGGTCAAGGACTGGAGACGGTAGAGGAAGTCCGAAGGTACAGGCCGGGGTCAAAGGACAGGAGATAGCAGCAATCCGAGGTAAAAAGCAAAAGGTCAGAAGCCGGGGTCAATCTAGGAGCTGAAGATCTATACAGGAACCATTGGTTCAGACAGGGAGATCAATAATAATGAACTGACCCTGCTCTCAAAGTGAGGCAGGGCTTTATACGCTGGCTAATTGGGTAAGCTGCGTCAGCTGGAGCAAGATAATCAGGTGTAGAATGTAATGAGATCCAGCTAATGGTGAACAGCACATTCAGCACCACCATAGCTGGAAAGCAAACAGAAATCCCCAATTTAGAAGTGGCTCAGAGGTAAGGTGTTGGAATAGCAAGGGTGAGGTCCTGGGTTCAAGCCCATCCAAAGCCACCTGGAGCACGGCCACGCCTCGCTATCTGTTTGGCACGATAGGGATCGTGACATGCTGTTACATACCAACTGAACGCATTTGGTGTCATTGCACGTGTGCTGTTACATACCACCTGAGCGCATTTGGTGTCACTGCACGTGTGCTGTTACATACCACCTGAGCGCAGTTGGTGTCACTGCTCTTGTGATGTTACATACCACCTGAGCGCATTTGGTGTCACTGCACGTGTGCTGTTACATACCACCTGAGCGCAGTTGTTGTCACTGCGCGTGTGCTGTTACATACCACCTGAGCGCATTTGGTGTCATTGCACGTTTGCTGTTACATACCACCTGAGCGCATTTGGTGTCACTGCACGTGTGCTGTTACATACCACCTGAGCGCAGTTGGTGTCACTGCGCTTGTGCTGTTACATAGCACCTGAACGCAGTTGTTGTCACTGCGCATGTGCTGTTTAATACCACCTAAACGCAGTTGGTGTCACTGCGCTTGTGCTGTTACATAGCACCTGAACGCATAAATATGTCTGGAAGGACAACAAAGAGAGGCAGAGAGTCACGAGGGCAAGCAGGCTCTGCATTTAGAGGTAACGCTGGTGGGCTCTTCAGCACGTGGCCGTGGCCGCTCGTCCTTCTTTTCGGGAGATGGCCGTGTTGAGCCTCAACATGCAGAGAAATTAGTAGATTGGATGACCAAGCCGTCCTCATCCTCCTCATCCTCTCTCACACAGACTGATCTAAGTTTGTCTGGCAAAGCAGCTGCCAAGGCGTCCTCTTCCCTCTGCACAACGGCTTCACACAATCCTTCCCTAGTCCCACCATGTCCTCCTGAGGAGTCCCCCGAACTGTTTCAACACAGTGTTGGGTACATGCTGCAGGAAGATGCGCAGCGTTTCGAAGACTCCGATGACGGAACACAGATAGAGGAAGGCATCGATGTAAGCCCAAGGAGAGGGGGTGGCTGAGAGGGACAGCAATCTGGAAGTGATGTTCCCCCAGCTGGAGCATACTGCCTGGTTTTCGACAGTGATGATGAGGAGGGAGGGGATGATGAGGTCACTGACTCTACATGGGTGCCTGATAGGAGAGAGGAGGAGGAAGAGGAGGAGGAGGATGAGGCACAGGCACATCTCCAAAGAGGCAGGAGGCCCTCCAGGGGTCAGCTTAAGGGCACACCAACTGCATTACAGCGCACATCTACGGCGCTTGTGCATGGCGCTGCTGTGTCTGACCGGTACAGCAAAAGTTCTTTGGTGTGGGCCTTTTTTGAAACATGTCCACAAGATCGTACCTTTGCTATTTGCAACATATGTCGCAAGCGTATCTCGCGTGGCCAAAACATCAACCGCCTGGGTACCACATGCTTGTCCAGACATATGTCGACCTGCCATGCAGCTCTTTGACAAGCACACCAGAAAGACTCACACCAAAGACAAAAGCGTACCCCCCTTGCCCCTCTGGGACCTCCAACCCCACTAGACCCCCAGTCCTCTCTGCAGTGAAGGTGTAGAAATAGGTGTGTCACAAGCTAGTAGTAGCGGGCAATCTACTGATAGTACGTGGCAAATTTCCCTGCCCCAGCTGCTGCAGCGCCGAAAGAAGTACAATCCCAGCCATCCACATGCCAGCAGTTGAATGCTAGCTTAGCGAAATTGCTAGCACTTCAACTGCTACCTTTTCAGTTGGTGGATTCTGCCCCCTTCCGTGAGTTTGTGCAATGTGCAGTACCTCATTGGCAAGTACCAAAACGCCACTTTTTCTCACGGAAGGCGATTCCGGCTCTCTACCGGCATGTGGAAGGCAATGTCCATGCCTCGCTGGACAGGGCGGTCAGTGGTAAGTTTCATCTTACCGCTGACGCATAGTCCAGCAGGCATGGACAGGGATGTTACCTGTCTTTTACGGCCCATTGGGTGACTCTGCTGGCAGCTGGGAAGGACCCAGGGCAAGGTACAGTAGTTTTGGAGGTTATTCCGCCACCACGACTCCAAAACACTACTACTGCTTGTGACACACCTCTCTCCTCCACCCCCTCCTCTTCCTCTTCCTCTGTGGCCTCTTCCTGTGCTGATGTTTCCTCAGAACCAGCCGTGCTCCGTAGGCGTACGAGAGGCTACGCAGGAATGCAGGCCAAGAGATGCCATGCGGTGCTAGAGCTGGTGTGCTTGGGAGACAGGAGCCACACTGGGAATGAGGTTCTTTCAGCTCTGCAGGGGCAGGCTCAGAGGTGGTTGACGCCACGCCAGCTTAAGCCTGGAATGGTGGACAGCGATAATGGCACCAACCTCCTCTCTGCCCTGCGACAGGGAAAACTCACCCACGTGCCCTGTTTTGCGCATTTCCTGAATTTGGTGGTGCAGCAGTTCTTGGGCAGGTACCCGGGCTTACAGGATGTCCTGAAGCAGGCCAGGAAAGTCTGTGTGCATTTCCGGAGGTCATATAATGCCACTGCTCGGCTGACTGACCTCCAAAGGGAATACAACCTGCCCAAGAACCGCCTAATTTGTGACATGCCCACCAGATGGAACTCTATGTTGGCCATGCTGCAGCAGCTGCACACGCAGCAGCGGGCCATCAATGAGTACCTGTGCCAATATGGCAGCAGAACTGGGTCAGGGCAGCTAGGGTTTTTCTCCCCACGTCAGTGGGCCTTAATCAGGGATGCATGCACTGTCCTGTCACCATTTGAGGAGGCCACGAGGATGGTGAGCAGTGACAGTGCATGCATTAGTGAGACTGTCCCTCTTATTTACATGTTGGAGCACACGCTACGTGGAATAATGGACAGGGCCCTTGAGGCAGAACAGAGAGATGAAGAGGAGGACGAGGAGGAGCAGGATGATTGTATCAGCAGCATGGAGGTGGAGCCTAGCACTCAGCATCAGCAGCAGCAGTCTTCAAGGGATCATTTACAGTCCCAAGGAACACGTGGACTTTTACATGGCTGGGGTGAGGTGCCTGTGGATCCTGTCGTCCTCAGTGACCCAGAGGACTGTGCCCCGAATGCCTCTACAAAAATACGCTGCATGGCCTCCCTGATCCTGCAAAGCCTGCGTAAGGATCCTCATGTACGTGCTATCAAGGAGACGGATCATTACTGGCTGGCAACTCTCCTTGATCCACGTTACAAGAGTAAGGTTGCGGACCTTATGTTGCCATTGCAGAAGGGTCTGTGCAATGCGTTCCCAGAACCGGGGGGATTACTAAAACCTGGCTCTGGACGACGTCTTGCTGAGGCTTCAGTGAGTCACAGAAGGAGCGGTGGAGAAGGTGGCCGTCTGACCGATGCCTTCAGACAGTTTTTTAGTCCGCAGCCCCAAGGTCTGACCGGTTCCAGCAACCATCGCCAGCGTCTGGTTTACATGGTCCGGGAATACCTAGGGTCAAGATCTGACTTGGACTCCTTCCCCACCGAAAATCCTCTGGCTTACTGGGTCTTGAGGATGGATCACTGGCCAGAGTTTGCACTATGCAATTGAGCTACTGGCTTGCCCTGCATCCAGTGTTCTTTCAGAACGCACATTCAGTGCTGCTGGAGGCTTTGTTACCGATCACAGGGTGCGCCTCTCCACGACTCTGTTGATCGACTGACCTTCATCAAAATGAATCAGGCTTGGATCAACACCAGCTACCAAGCACCTGATGCTGATGTTACTGAATAATATTTTTTTGTTGAAATGTCGGATCCCTTTTAGACTGCGTATGCTGATGCTGAGTGACTGTCCTCTTATGCTGCTGATAGAATATCCTTCTCCTCCTCACTTTTCTTGCTGATAGCTAGTAAGAAATGTTGTGTTTCTGGGCTCCGCCACCAGTGCCTAAGGCACAATTTTTCTGCCCCTGTTTAACAGGGGCGCCTAATAACAACAGTTTTTAATGCAATACTTTGCACGTGGCTCATTGTTGTGCTCCAATTGGAGTTATTGGGAGGGGTTGCAGTGTTGTGTTGTGCCCGAGGCACAATTTTTCTGCCCCTGTTTAACAGGGGCGCCTAATAACAATTTTTGATGCAATACTTTGCACGTGGCTCCTTGTTGCGCTCCAATTGGAGTTATTGGGAGGGGTTGTAGTGTTGTGTTGTGCCCAAGGCACAATTTTTCTGCCCTTGTTTAACAGGGGCGCCTAATAACAATTTTTGATGCAATACTTTGCCCGTGGCTCCTTGTTGCGCTCCAATTGGAGTTATTGGGAGGGGTTGCAGTGTTGTGTTGTGCCCAAGGCACAATTTTTCTGCCCTTGTTTAACAGGGGCGCCTAATAACAATTTTTGATGCAATACTTTGCACGTGGCTCCTTTGTCAAGGGACCAGCTCCATCCAGCCCCAGCCCCATGATGGGTCAGCTCGGGTGCGCTCGCCTGGGCTGCGCGCGCGCATGCGCGGCGTGGCGGCGCGCCGTGTGCGCGGGCACGCGCGCGTGACGGTGCGCGGGAGCGCGCGCGTGACGGCGTGTGGGAGCGTGCGCGGGCGCACACAATCTCGTTCCGCCCCTGGCCAATCAGGAGCCTGAGTGGCTTATTTAAATCAGCTTCCCACAGTCCTCTGGTTGCTGGTTTGTAAACAGCGTTTGAGTACCTGACTTGTTACCTGTTATTGGATTCTTCACCTGATTGACCTTTGGCTTACGTTCCCGGACCTCTGCTTTCTCCAATCCCTTGACCTTGGCTTGAACCTGGACTCCTGGCTTTCTCCTGCCCTTTGTACCCCGGCTTGAACACTGGACTGTCTGCTTCTTTAAAACCCCTGACCACGGCTTGTCTCCTAGACTGTTCTCCTGCCTTGTCCTTGTCTACCGGAACCTCGCTTCAGTCTTCCCGTCTGCTGCAGCTCCGAACCATCCCGGTTGATCTTCCGCCTGTCCCTGCTTGACCTGCCGGATCTGCATCTTCCTGCTGGTACCGGTGCCTCCCGGTGCGTCCTTCCCCCTGTCCCAATCCCAGGGGGAGGATCGCGCCAGGTCGCAATGGTGAGCCGCCCTCAGCATCTCGGCCTTGGTAAGTGTACCCGTGATAGTACAAACCAGCCAGATGTCTGAGGCCGACAGGGCGCGCTCACCCTTCGAGACGCTATGCCAACAAGTCTCGGCACTAACTGAGGCGGTGCAAAAATTACAAGAAGGGTACCTACAGATGGATGGCCGTCTTCAACAACTAAACCCTACACCTGGACCCGCAGCCCCTTCGGTGACCCCAGGATCAGGGGCGTCCACCTCTCAGCCTGCTTCAACTCCAGCAGTAGTCGTGTCTCACCCGGAACCCCGGGTGCCTACACCAGAGTGCTTTGCAGGCGACCGCAAAAAGTTCAGGGCCTTTAAAAACGCTTGTTCTCTGTATCTGGCCTTGCAACCCAGGACTTTCTGCTCTGAGGCCGTAAAAGTGGGCTTTGTAATCTCGCTCCTTTCTGATGAACCTCAAGCCTGGGCCCACAGTCTGATGGAGCAAAGAAATCCGATATTGGACACGTTGGACTCCTTCTTTGAACACATGTCCAAGTTATATGACGACCCTCTGCGTTCTGCCACGGCCGAGGCTACCCTTCACAACTTGAATCAGGGCAGGAGGCCCGTCGAAGACTATATTGCGGAGTTCAGGAAATGGTCCGCCGACACTGGATGGAATGAGGCGGCCCTGAAATACCAATTCCGCCAAGGACTATCTGAGTCCCTCAAGGACGAGTTGGCTCGAGTCGATCTCCCCGTCTCACTGGAGGGGTTGATTCAGTCGGCTACCCAGCTGGACCGACGCCTTCGGGAACGGCAGGCGGAGCGTTTCCAAACAAACCGTCCCAGTTGGATTCCACCAAGATTCTCTCCCGCTCCTCCGTCGCTCCCGGTCCCACCGGTCTCCTCCCTTCCAGACCCCGAACCCATGCAGCTCGGGGTTATCCGGCCTCCTCTCACCCCCGAAGAAAGGCAGCGAAGACGCCAGTCCAACTTGTGTCTGTACTGTGGCGGGGCTGGCCACTTCCTTCGTTCCTGCCCGGTGAGACCTAGTAAGTGTAAACCAGAAATGGCCTGGATATATCGGATCCGTACCTACATTCCATATGGACTCAATGTAGACACAGACGTAAATGCTTTTATTGACAATGGTTAGTCATATATGTAATATTTTGATATCTGTGAACTGGCTCTGAATTTTGGCTAATCTGGGTTCCCCCCCCCTTTTTTTTCCTGTCATTTTTCATCCTACTCACGTATATAAAATTACATTTCATCAAACAGTCTCCTTAGAACATTATGATCCCTTTTTATATATATATATTTATATATATTTTTTATATAATATTTTTATTGTTTTGTATGGAATAATTTGTTGCTGTTTTGCCACAGTATGTGCGTATGGTTATGCGCATGTACCACAACATACATATTTTTCCAACTAATAAATGTTGCTATAAATGCTATTTATCTAGCTTGCAACCTATGTGTGATTATGTACACTCTTATGTGACCTCTTGTCCATATAATTATTTCTATCATGATTTATAAACATCCTTTGATATGTCATTATATCTGTTTTACATCCCGGGAACTAAGTCCTTAAATTAACACATATATGTTTTTTATTTGTGGTTGCGGCATGTTTGGTTCACAAACGGCAACCTTCTTTTTAAACATTTTTTCGTTCTATCACCTGGAGATCTGTTATTAGATCCCTTTTTTTTATCCCAGTTTTCATCAGTCTAGTACTGGCAGGGATCCCTTATCCAAGATGGTGGACGCACCCTCGATTTTCAAACCTCAGAGCTGGGCGGTCCTTGGATGTTTGTTGTTGAATAAAGAGTGGCGAGTCAGCACGCCGCTCGTGCCCCTGGAAGAAGTCATTGTTGTGACGAAACGGCGTAGGGTAAGCGGCCTGCTGACGTCACCACGAATTGTACCACGCTGTCAATCCGGAAGGACGAGCGGATGACAGAGCCGGCCGGCTATTTTACTTACACGCAACTTTTGTTTTACATAAATGTGAGTGTACTTTACTTTTTAATAAAGAACTTTTTAGACGTTATTACGCCATGTCAATGTTTTCCTTCTGGGTGGTCATGCTTTTGGAGGAACGCTAATCTGGCTATAAGGAGAAGGAGATACAGACAGGGTGACAGGATTCCTGGATTTCTCGTGCTGGCTTAATTTGAATCCATGTGTTGTTGATCTCATTAGAGGTCTGATCTTTCTGGTAAGCAGTTTTAACCATAAGTGGTGGAGGATAACCTGTATCAATCTGGCTGTTACACACGATTTCCTTGGAGCTGTTCAACACCCATTCGGACTTCTTTTGTTGTCTTTTACATCCTTCTCTGAACTTTGGGGATTATTTTCTCTATTCTACACGGACTTTTGATTTATTTCTAAGTTTTTTGAATTTTGCACCGGTGTATTTATGCACTAGTTTAACAATATTTTGGTATATTTATGCAACACATTTTGTTTTTATTGATGCAGCGCAGCTTTTTTCCTTTTCTATATTGCTCTATGTTTATATCTGACATATTAGCTGCAGCAGCATTTATTCATTATTTATTTAATTTCACAGCTTATTAATATAGACCTGCGCAGTATTTTTTCCGAATTTACAGTAAGTGTAAACCGCCACCCGCCTTCAATTGCCACGTTACTAACCTACCACAGACTTATGTTGTCCTCTTTCTTTCTTTACAGCTCCCGGAGGGGGCAACCCGGCTGCCAGCCATAATTGATTCCGGGGCATGCAGCTGCTTCTTGGACTCTGCCCTGGCCCTGAAGCTGCATGTTCCCTGCCGCCCTAAGGACTTTCATCTGCAAATCCACCTAGCGGACGGCTCTCTTCCCCGGTCCGGACTTGTCACTCAGGAAACCCAGCCAATCCTTGCCATTTCTGACACAGGACATCAAGAATTTCTTTGCCTGGATTTGATACCTTCTCCACTGTTCCCCATCATCTTGGGACTCCCATGGTTGCAGGTCCACCAACCCTGCATAGATTGGCACAAGAAGGAGATCGAGTTTTCATCCGCCTACTGTTCACAAAACTGCCTCCTGCCCGCCCAGACCTCCTGTTCCACCCTAGCTACTATGTCGGACAATTCCCTTCACATCCCTTCTGCTTATGCCGAGTTTAAGGACGTATTCGACAAACGACAAGCTGATCACCTTCCTCCGCATAGGCCATATGATTGCCCTATCGATCTCTTACCCGGATCCAAGATCCCTTTTGGCCGTATCTTCCCCTTGTCCGAGACGGAACTAGTCGCCCTCAAGGCATATATTGATGAAAACTTAAAAAAGAAGTTCATCCGCCCTTCCTCTTCTCCTGCTGGGGCGGGGATCTTCTTCGTCGAGAAGAAGGATGGGTCCCTCAGACCCTGTATTGACTACAGGGAGCTAAACAAAATTACCATCAAAAATAGGTATCCACTACCTCTCATCCCAGAACTATTCCAGCGGTTTCGGGCAGCCCAGTTCTTCTCCAAACTAGATCTCCGAGGGGCCTACAATCTTGTCCGGATCAGAGACAGGGACGAGTGGAAGACGGCCTTCAGATCCAGGTTCGGGCACTTTGAGTACCTGGTGATGCCGTTCGGCCTCTGCAACGCCCCTGCCATGTTCCAGCACCTAGTCAATGACATTTTTCGCCAACACCTAGATGACTTCCTAGTTGTCTATTTAGACGATATCCTCATCTTCTCGGTCTCTCTGGAGCAACATCGTTCCCACGTTAAGAAGGTCCTAGCCATTCTCAGGGAGCACAAATTATACCTCAAGCCCGAGAAATGTGAATTAGAAAAGACAACAATCCAATTCCTGGGGTTCATCATTTCTACTAGGGGGATTGCTATGGACCCGCAAAAGGTCAAGGCGGTCCAAGACTGGCCAGCCCCAGGCGACAAGAAGGCCATACAACGATTCATTGGCTTCGCCAATTTTTACCGGAGGTTTATCATTGGCTTCTCATCTATTGTAGCCCCCATCACTGAGTTAACACGTCAGGGGTGTCGCTTCCACTGGTCCCAGAAAGAACAAGAAGCATTTACTCAACTTAAAGTGATGTTCTCCTCTGCACCCGTCCAACGGCACCCTGACCCAGCTCTGCCCTTTGTCTTGGAAGTCGACGCCTCTGAAATAGCTACTGGCGCCATCTTATCACAGAGACAGGGACCCAAAGCTCTCCTCCACCCGGTGGCCTACGCATCCCGGAAATTGACCTCCCCAGAAAGGAGCTATGACGTGGGGGACCGGGAACTGTTGGCGATTAAGTTCGCACTTGAAGAGTGGAGATATCTCTTGGAAGGGGCTCTCCATCCTATCCTAATCTTTACGGACCACAAGAATTTGGAATACCTGCGAACGGCCAAACGCTTAAGACCTAGGCAAGCCTGCTGGGCCCTCTTTTTCACTCGCTTCAATTTTCACATCACCTACAGGCCCGGCTCAAAGAACGGGAAGGCGGATGCCCTTTCTAGGATGTTCTCAGATACCTCCATCCCACCGGAACCTAGTACCGTTTTGGCCGCCCAGAACTTTTTTTTAGTCTCCCAAACAGACTTGCTAAACTCCCTAAAGGAGGCATCCAAAGAATGTACCGACCAAGCCGCATCTGCCCTAGAGAGACGGGACGACTTGCTGTGGTCACGGGGTAAGATTTTTGTACCTGCGGTACTAAGGCAACGAGTACTAAGTACGTTTCATGACCATAAATTAGCGGGCCATTTCAGGTTACGAAAGACTGCCGAATTGCTCAGCCGCTCCTTCTGGTGGCCAAAGTGGAGACTTGACTGCAAGACCTATGTTTTATCCTGCTCCCGCTGCCAACGCTGTAAAGGGCCCAAGACCAAGTCCTGGGGCCTATTAAACCTCTCCCGGTTCTGGAACGCCCATGGACAGAGTTGTCCATGGACTTTATAGTGGATTTACCTTCCTCGGAAGGCTTAACAACAATTCTGGTCGTGATCGACCGCCTGTCCAAACTGGCCCATTTCCTACCCATGATTGGCACACCCTCTGCGGCTGACACGGCAAAAATCTTTTTCAGGGAAATTGTGAGACTGCATGGGGTGCCCAAAAGCATTGTGTCCGACAGAGGGGTGCAGTTTACGTCCAAATTCTGGAGGGAACTCTGCAGAACACTGGAAATCAAAGTCTGTCTCTCGTCTGCCTATCACCCGCAATCCAACGGTCAAACGGAAAGAACCAACCAAACGTTAGAACAGTACCTCCGCTGCTTTTGCTCCGTATCACAGAACGATTGGGTGTCTTTATTACCATCGGCAGAGTTTGCATATAATAATTCAGTACATGCCTCCACTAACCAAACTCCTTTTTGGGCTAATTTCGGCTATCATCCTTCTTCCCTTCTGGACTCCATCCCTAAAACACCCGTTCCAGCGGTCCAGGAACACCTAACTCACATCCAACAAAACTTCCAAAAGCTCCGGGAGGTCATGCAGCAGGCACAAGAAAACTTCAAAAAATTCTACGACAAGGGGAAGAAAGAGTGCCCTGCTTTTGAAGTAGGGGACGAGGTCTGGCTCTCCTCTACTAACCTCAAATTACCAATCCCTTCACAGAAACTGGGCCCTAGGTTCATCGGCCCATTCCGGATCAAACGGAAAATCAATCCCGCGGCTTTTGAACTAGCACTACCTGAAACTTACCGGATCCATCCGGTCTTTCATGCCTCTTTGCTCAAACCAGTCACGGTAAACCCGTTCCCTGGGAGAGAAGAGCTCCCACCTCCGCCAGTGGAAATTGAGGGAGAGAGGGAGTTCGAGGTGGAGACCATTCTGGGCTGCAGGAAAAGGGGAAGGCAGCTCCAATATCTAATCAAATGGAAGGGATACCCCCCTGAAGATAACTCCTGGGAGCCTTCCAGAAATCTGCACGCTCCCCGCCTGATACGAACCTTCCACCGGGAAAATCCGGAGTTGATGGACAGTTTGGGCGTCCGGAGTCCGCCCCTTGGGGGGGGGCACTGTCAAGGGACCAGCTCCATCCAGCCCCAGCTCCGTGACGGGTCAGCTCGGGTGCGCTCGCCTGGGCTGCGCGCGCGCGCATGCGCGGCATGGTGGCGCGCCGTGTGCATCATTAAAATGGCTGCTCAGGAAAAAACTGCCGTTTTTAAAACTTTTTTTTCCATTGATACATGTTCCCTGGGGCAAGACCCGGGTTCTGAACAACGTTTTCCAACATTAAATTGAATATTGGTCTTTAAAATGATCGTTTTTGAATTCGAACGTTCGTGTCCCATAGACTTCAATGGGGTTCTAAATGTTCGCGCGAACCCGCGGTCTGTTCGAACGTTCTGGTGCGAACCGAATGCGGGTATGTTCGGCTCATTCCTAATGTCAATGAGAGGGATATAGGCTTGTGTGTTCCCCAGGTCAAAACAGGGGCAGGGATATATGATAGTGTTTCGTCTTGTAACAGTGTAAGAGAAATTTGGTGTTACCCAGGGATCTCATCCATGCAGGTTGAGGGCTTTGGGATGGGTGTCTCATTAGGGGAGAACTAGCCTTTCAGTCTTCTCCAGGATGGTAAATCTTGGTATGAGTTCTGAAGCCCAGAAGCTTTGTGGAGTATTGGGTTGGATGAATCAGTCTTGTGCGTTCTCTTTTCTTCTCTGCTCTTGGCCCCTCCCTCCTGTTGAGTGCTCCTACAGGAAGCAGCTTGCTATGGGGGCCCCTCAGCCAAGTCACAGCTCTCAGTGTCCATTCAAACACTAAGCCATGCCCAACATCTCTTATGATTGGCTAACTGACTTTGATTGACAGCAGCAGGAGCCAATGGCGAAATAGGTAGCCTCCTTCATAGGTACTAGGTTCATGGAAATTTAGCTCTTGTCCACTGTATCCAGTTGAGCTGTTGTTTTGTTGTTAGTCAAATTTAGTGGTGCTCACTGTAATCAGTAGAGCTGAGTTGATTATTCTGGTCTGTTCAGTGTTTCGTCTGCTGCAAGTTTGATTGCTCTCTCTGCTTTCTGGAAAACGGTGGATCTCTCTAGAACACAGGTGTGAAGCAAGGCAAATGGGCAGCATGAATATTTATACAACCTGTCAGGAGGGATGAGAGATCAGACCCGTGTGACTGCACAGAGAGACCAGACAATATGATTAGTAAAGTAAAAGGTGTTTAATTAACCTCCCTGGCGGTATGATTCTTTCAGATTTTAGGTGCTGAAAGCGGTACCATTATTTGCAAGGGAATTTGGCGTTTTATACTGTAGGCTTGTAATTCTTAGGAATAACTCACTGAAATCTATCCAAACAAGAGTCTAATAGGCATCCCGGGTATGATTTATTTTATTTTTTTATTAAAAATTATAATATAATAAATAATTATAAAAAATTATAACAAATAATAATATAATTATAGTAAAAATTATTCAATAATGTAATCAAATCAAAATCACTGAAATTTGCTCAGTTGCAGAATTTTTGCTGTCATTATTTTTTTTTTTATGACGAATTTCCCCATAAATCGCTATCGCTAAATTCTGCAAGTGATTCTGATTTATTATCTCTGTTTTTTAGCTGCTCTAAAACAATTTTTGCCATAAAGGGACACTTTTGGTTGCTATGGGCAATCTACAGTTTGCAGGGAGAAAGAACAGTTTTTATTATATAAAAGGACATGTAGTGTACAGGGCAGACCACTAGGGACATGGGGGGTGTGTATTTTTTACATACAGTACTGTAATCTATAAGATTACAGTGTACTGTATGTATAGTGTTTGTTTACTTTTTTGAATTTGGCGCCGTTCCCCCCCCTACGTCGCGACGCTCGCAGGGAAGGGAATCGGCGGTACACACAGCATCAGGCGGACATCCGGCCGCCGTGTACTGCGGGGATTCATCGCTGGATCGCAGAGAAAAGGTAAGTAAACTCTTTTCTGCATCCAGCGAGGCAAGTCCGTGTGTGGCACGGGGTTACCGATCGTAGCTTAAAAATCTCACCCCGTGCCACACACGGGAAGACCGCCAGGGAGGTTAAGTAAATAAGGACAACCAGTGAAGATAGCAAACAATATATATATATATATATAATCAAAAAAGGGAATACCGTACACATAGGTCAAGCCAGGCCAAGGTCATACACAAGGGATATCAGCAGATGGGACAGGACGGAGCAGGGGTCGGATGGATGGACTAGCTGCAGGATACAGGCTAATGGGAGACAGGGATCAGGAAGCAGGGCAGACAAGTCCAGGCGGGATCAGGGATCAGGATGCAGGGCAGACAAGTCCAGGCGGGATCAGGGATCGGGATCAGAACAGGATCAAGGTACCAAATCAGGATCAGCATACAGGTCAGGGTACAGGCTTAGGTCCAGAAAGTATGAAGATACCAGGGCGAGCTCTGCTTGAGCTCGCCGGGTATAAATAGGGGGTGTGTTAATTACGTTCAGGTCACACCTGAACGTAGGAAAAGCTGTGAGCTCCAGAAGACCAGGAACCCCCCGCTGGTGGAGGCCGGTACTGCAGCCAGACTAACAGGCAGATTTACCAACAGGGGGGACCATTCCTGACAGTACCCCCCTCAAAGGAGCGGCCTCCGGACGCTCCAACCAGTTGTTGCTGGGGAAGGCTCATGGTGTCAAGCCAGGCAGTGGATAAAGGCTCCGGGTCATCGAGCTGGGCAGAGGGCATAGGCTCCGGGTCATCGAGCTGGGCAGAAGACGAAGGCTCCGGGTCATCGAGCTGGGCAGAAGACGAAGGCTCCGGGTCATCGAGCTGGGCAGAAGACGAAGGCTCCGGGTCATCGAGCTGAGCAGAAGATGAATGCTCCGGGTCATCGAGCTGGGCAACAGATGAAGGCTCCGGGTCATCAAGCTGGGCAGAGGGCATAGGCTCCGGGTCATCAAGCTGGGCAGCAGACAAAGGCTCTGGGTCATCGAGCTGGGCAGCAGACAAAGGCTCCGGTCATCGAGCTGGGCAGCAGACAAAGGCTCCGGGTCATCGAGCTGGGCAGCAGACAAAGGCTCCGGGTCATCGAGCTGGGCAGCAGACGAAGGTTCCGGGTCGTCGAGCTGGGCAGCAGAGGGCATAGGCTCCGGGTCATCAAGCTGGGCAGCAGACGAAGGCTCTGGGTCATCGAGCTGGGCAGCAGACGAAGGCTCTGGGTCATCGAGCTGGGCAGCAGACGAAGGCTCTGGGTCATCGAGCTGGGCAGCAGACGAAGGCTCTGGGTCATCAGCTGGGCAGCAGACGAAGGCTCTGGGTCATCGAGCTGGGCAGCAGACGAAGGCTCTGGGTCATCGAGCTGGGCAGCAGGCTCTGGGTCATCGAGCTGGGCAGCAGGCTCTGGGTCATCGAGCTGGGCAGCAGGCTCTGGGTCATCGAGCTGGGCAGCAGGCTCTGGGTCATCGAGCTGGGCAGCAGGCTTTGGGTCATCGAGCTGGGCAGCAGGCTCTGGGTCATCGAGCTGGGCAGCAGGCTCTGGGTCATCGAGCTGGGCAGCAGGCTCTGGGTCATCGAGCTGGGCAGCAGGCTCTGGGTAATCGAGCTAGGCAGCAGGCTCTGGGTCATCGAGCTGGGCAGCAGGCTCTGGGTCATCGAGCTGGGCAGCAGGCACAGGAACAGCAGGCTGGCAGACTGGCACAGGAGCAGCAGGCTGGGCAGCGGACTGGAAGTCGTCAAGCCGGGCAGCAGACTGGAAGTCATCAACCTGGGCAGCAGACTGGAAGTCATCAACCTGGGCAGCAGACTGGAAGTCATCAACCTGGGCAGCAGACTGGAAGTCATCAACCTGGGCAGCAGACTGGAAGTCATCAAGCTGGGCAGCAGACTGGAAGTCATCAAGCTGGGCAGAAGACTGGAAGTCATCAAGCTGGGCAGCAGACTGGAAGTCATCAACCTGGGCAGCAGACTGGAAGTCATCAAGCTGGGCAGCAGACTGGAAGTCATCAAGCTGGGCAGCAGACTGGAAGTCATCAAGCTGGGCAGCAGACTGGAAGTCATCAACCTGGGCAGCAGACTGGAAGTCATCAACCTGGGCAGCAGACTGGAAGTCATCAACCTGGGCAGCAGACTGGAAGTCATCAACCTGGGCAGCAGACTGGAAGTCATCAACCTGGGCAGCAAACTGGAAGTCATCAACCTGGGCAGCAGACTTGGAGTCATCAACCTGGGCAGCAGACTGGAAGTCATCAACCTGGGCGGCGGACTGGAAGTCATCAACCTGGGCGGCGGACTGGAAGTCATCAAGCTGGGCAGCAGACTGGAAGTCATCAAGCTGGGCAGCGGACTGAAGGTCATCAAGCTGGGCAGCGGACTGGAAGTCATCAAGCTGGGCAGCGGACTGGAAAGCTGACACAGGAACATCAGGTTGGCAGGCTGGCACAGGAACATCAGGTTGGCAGGCTGGCACAGGAATATCAGGTTGGCAGGCTGGCACAGGAACATCAGGTTGGCAGGCTGGCACAGGAACATCAGGGTGGCAGGCTGGCACCGGAGCAGGCTGGTCAGATGTCACAAGCTGGGCGGCTGGCACTGGAACTGGTAGAGCAGCTAGCACAGGAACAAGCTGGGAGACTGGCACTGGAACAGGTTGAACAGATGGCACTGGGACAGATGGCACTGGGACAGGTTGAGCAGAGGGCACTGGGACAGGCTGGGTAACTGGCACGATGGTATGAGTTGGGAAATACTTCCGTTTCTTTTTGGACTTAGTCACTGCAGGTTTGTTAACAGAAGTGATATATGAAGAGGATGGAAATAAGTAGGAGGAAGGATTGGAATATGGCAGAGACACAGGGCTGGTGACTGGAGGAGGTTTTTGTGGAGTAGTTACAGGTGGATTAAAGGCAGGGTAGGTACAATTAGTAGAAACTGGGTAGTAATATTTGGTAGGGTGTGGAATTAACTGGGCGAAAGCTGAGGTTGTCATTGGCGATGGGCGGATAGGTCCTTGGGAAGGTAGGTGGTTAATAGCAGGGTTGGAGCGGACAGGTGGATTAAAGGCAGGGTAGGTACAAGTAGAAACTGGGTAGTAATATTTGGTAGGATGCTGAATTATCTGAGCTGGGGTTGCCAATGGTGATGGACAGATGGATCCCTGAGAAGGCAGAGGGTTAATAGTAGGGCTGGAACGGACTGGCTTGGCTGGAATCAGGAGATCTGACCATGCCTGCAGCACAGTTTGAACAAAAGCAGGTTCACACACACCTTGTCTAATCAGAGCCTGCACAGAATCAATACACTCAGATAATTTTTGCTGGGGACAGGAGGAATAATGCTCATCAAAATAAGCCGGGTCATCCTCTAATAACCACACCAGGGATTCAACTTGGTCACGACTAAAGGGGGGAGAGAAATCATCACTACCATCAGGAATAAATGACAGGGCCGGCTTAACACACAACCGAATTAATGCCTGAACATCATCAAAAGTCATGTACCCCTTATCCACCCAGGAATGAGCCGATCGGATAGTTTCCATCAGTTGGTCACTAGTCCAACCCTCCAAAACCTGGCGACAAGCCCCCTCATCCTCGTCTGCCAGCAGAGAAAGGTAAAGGATTTCATTGTAATCCATGTTTTAGAGCAATGCACTACACCAGGATGGTTCCTCAATGCAGTCACGTCTGATCAAGGGATGGCCCTGGTATACTGTCAGGAGGGATGAGAGATCAGACCCGTGTGACTGCACAGAGAGACCAAACAATATGATTAGTAAAGTAAAAGGTGTTTAATTAAGTAAATAAGGACAACCAGTGAAGATAGCAAACAATATATATATATATATATATATATATATATATAAAATCAAAAAAGGGAATACCGTACACATAGGTCAAGCCAGGCCGAGGTCATACACAAGGGATATCAGCAGATGGGACAGGACGGAGCAGGGGTCGGATGGATGGACTAGCTGCAGGATACAGGCTAAGGGGAGACAGGGATCAGGAAGCAGGGCAGACAAGTCCAGGCGGGATCAGGGATCAGGATGCAGGGCAGACAAGTCCAGGCGGGATCAGGGATCGGGATCAAAACAGGATCAAGGTACCAAATCAGGATCAGCATACAGCTCAGGGTACAGGCTTAGGTCCAGAAAGTATGAAGATACCAGGGCAAGCTCTGCTTGAGCTCGCCGGGTATAAATAGGGGGTGTGTTAATTACGTTCAGGTCACACCTGAACGTAGGAAAAGCTGTGAGCTCCAGAAGACCAGGAACCCCCCGCTGGTGGAGGCCGGTACTGCAGCCAGACTAACAGGCAGATTTACCAACAGGGGGGACCATTCCTGACACAACCCTGACCAAATACCTGGGAGGGTGGCCCAGATGGCTACTGGGAGTATGTATAAATACTGTAAGACACCGAGCTTTCAGTTATTTTCCTGTATGAGAGGAACACAGCCTCTGTTAGCCCCCTTAGGCTATGCTGCCATGTGCTTGCGATGTGCTGAGGCCTCAAGTGGGTGACCTGAGGGCCTGCTTTGCTGAAGTTGGGGAGAGCTGACTGAAGGGCTATCGTCTGAAGATCTAGTATGGTATCACAAGAAAAAAGTTGTATCATGGATGTTGGAGTGAGACAACCAACTTTCCAAGGAAATTGTGTGAGTATAGACTACTGAGAGAGATTTTAGAGACTGTGGGCTGCTGCCACCCATCTGGTGCTAGAGAGAGTCAGCTATGTGTGTAAAGGGGAGTATCAGTATCTAATTCTTTGTAAAGTGTCTTCGCTCTGATTGCTCAAAAACTGTGTTTCTTTAGCTGCTTCTACTTTAAAGTCAAGTCCTCAGTCTGCTTTTGAAAAAACGTATGCTACAGAGAGAAGTTTATTATTTTTACAAGAAAGGTCTCACTGCACTTTAGGTAATCATTCCTTTAGGTAGGTCATTTCCTACCCCAGTCTAAACCCAGAAACTGGAAATGATGTCACGTACAGCAAGTCACACTCCAAACACATTTTGTCTATCCAAACATCCTCATCTTGTTTCCAGGACATCTGGATAGATGAAACATATTGGGGCGTGGCTTGCTGTATGTCATTTCCACTTTCTTGGTTTGACTGTACTACATGCAGGACTTATTTTTTTGCACTTTATTTATGTTTACATACAGTATGTTACATATCTTAAGAGCAATATTTGGCACAAAAAAAAAAAGAAACGTTGGATGATGGTTGTTGCACTTTAATTATGTCAACAGTGATTGTTTTCTTTATTTAGTCGCCAGCATGTGATTTTGCACTTTATTTACTTTTAGTTCTTTATTTTACATTTTCATTTATTGGTGGTTATTTTTTGTCATACCACACACACACTTATTTTGGAGCCCTGCCAAGTTTTCTTAACCCATTCACAGCCCCATGGCCTGGAGCCATAATGTTTACTGCCGGTCCCTGAGTTTTCCATGGTGAATTTTAGTATCACTGCTCATAATCTATCCGTTGGCACCAAACCAGTACAGTTTTGCTTTTCTTTTATGGAGTTCAAAGCACTGACTCATTAGCTTGTCTTTAAACAGTACTCTTTACATTTGGGAGGCATTCCTAAAGCTTAATATAACACTTTTGGCAACTACTAAATATTTAAATATTGTATATTCAGCTAAACAGTTGCTGTGTACATTTTATGTCGTATTACAGACTGAAGTTTATTTTTAGCAACATTCACATTATTTGGAAATCGCTTTTATTTATTTTTTATTATGCTGCTTTGACAAATATTAAAATAAAATCCACCAATCTATCCCTATTGTCATCCAACCACTCAGTAGTCTAATGGCCTTATCTTTCAAACTGTAAGTGATGACCAGCATTACCCAACCCACCTTTTTTGGACCCAGGCTGTCATGGACATTCCCTTGGCTGCATGTCATTATACCACCAGGGCTTACAGAACCCCTTGACTGAGTGGTGTTTATTATGTAAGCACGTTCCATTCAAGAAAGAGGGACTGCTCATTGCCATTACTGAGGAAGAATTTTTAAACAGAAAGTGCCTGGGGGCGGCGGAGGGGGGCTTACGGGAGGGGAAAGTTGTAAAAAATACCTAGAGCTATGCAGCCAGAGGTGTGCGGACAGGAAAGCACATCCCTGTCTAGTAATGTCTTTGAAGCCTGGCCAGGGAAAGTGTGAGTGAGTTATTTGGCCACCCCTCCACCTCAGTTTTTATGTTTGATCCAGTTCTGTTATATATAGAAACAGTGCAGCGCAAATATAAACAAATATGAACAAATACTGTGACCAGTATATAAACTAAAAAGTGCATAGAAAATAAATAAATAATTGTGATATTAACATCCATGTGTGAAAAAAAGTCCATAAATCAATCAGTCCGCAGCAAGACCCAGCAGACAAAGGATTCCAGAATGGAAGTGAAAAAGATGAACCCAAAGATATCCTCCACCAGTGAAAGATGGACTCTCACCTCATTGCTTTGACCCGTATGGATCTTAAAGCATAATCTGTATAATCAAAGCTCAGCTGCCAGCTCCCATAGGAAACAAATGGATGGAAATGACACCTCAGATCCGGACCCAATAGCTCAGCAAGGAAGTAATTGCATCGGCATAACACAGGGTACTTGCGGTACTGAAGTAGGCACGTAGGGATGTAAGTGAGCTGATCCCCTCGAGACAGCAGGGCAAGGATGTCTGGCTGCGGGATCCCCTTGGTCCAGGTCCGGCCAGGATGGTAGCAGAGGCTGAGCGGCCCGGGTGTCAGTAGGCTTCTTGCCACAATACAGTTTCTGTATTGTGGCAAGACAGTTGCTGTATTGTGGCAAGACGCCTACTGACACCCGGGCCGCTCAGCCTCTGCTACCATCCTGGCCGGACCTGGACCAAGGGGATCCCGCAGCCAGACATCCTTGCCCTGCTGTCTCGAGGGGATCAGCTCACTTACATCCCTACGTGCCTACTTCAGTACCGCAAGTACCCTGTGTTATGCCGATGCAATTACTTCCTTGCTGAGCTATTGGGTCCGGATCTGAGGTGTCATTTCCATCCATTCGTTTCCTATGGGAGCTGGCAGCTGAGCTTTGATTATACAGATTATGCTTTAAGATCCATACGGGTCAAAGCAATGAGGTGAGAGTCCATCTTTCACTGGTGGAAGATATCTTTGGTGTCATCTTTCTCACTTCCATTCTGGAATCCTTTGTCTGCTGGGTCTTGCTGCGGATTGATTGATTTATGGACTTTTTTTCACACATGGATGCTAATATCACGATTATTTATTTATTTTCTATGCACTTTTTAGTTTATATACTGGTCACAGTATTTGTTCATATTTGTTTATATTTGCGCTGCACTGTTTCTATATATATTTGCCATTGGGATTTTTTATGAATTGTCTCCAGTGCTGGCTTGCATATTTTAGGTTTTATTTTAAATTTATTTCCAGCGCTGAATATTTTTTCACTTGTGATCTAGTTCTGTTGCTAGTGGATGAGAAGCATAGTTTTTAGACTGCACACATTCCTACCCAAAATCCTGTACATCCTTATGGAAAAATATTTATTTTTAATAAATTTTGAGAGTAAAGAGAATGCTGCACTTGGGATTACCTTAAAGTGTTACTAAAACAGTAAAATCTGTGTATATATGCAGTAAAGCATGCTTGTTATACTAAATGTGGAACCTAATGGGGTTAATACTCTACATTGTGTATGTAGCACCCTTGTCCTAAACAGGGCTGCTAGTAAATTTAGTTGTGCTAGGTGATAACTAGTCTGGCTAATTTGTAGTCTTTGATGAAATGGGTTTTCTCCTACGCTCGAGTTTAACTGTGATTTCTCTCTTTTATCAATAGGTGGCACGGTTACCTTTGGCATTAGTATGATAGATTGCAGTAAATTCAAGTTATGAGTGAATATGGTTTTTCTCAGCCAATCAGCAGAAGTTTCTTTGGCCACTGAGGCTGCCGGGATAGTCTATTTATTTGGAGAGAGTCAGGTGATTGGGGTTCTTTCCACCAGGGCTGCGGCCTGGGTGGGTGTGTGTGGAGCAACAGCAAGGGTGTAATCCTGAAGCCTGGGGCCTAACCACGTGTGAAGAGGCTCGGCTTGAGGGGAACCTGATCATTGCCAGGAGGCAAGGGAGAGGCATTTTCCAGAGGGACAACCACTCTTGTTGCCAGAGGAAGGTGTAAAGGGATGGAGTTCTGAAAGAGTACCATAGCAGACGCTTTATCAGTGAAGTAAGTGGGAAAGCTTCAGGAGAGAACTCATCCACAAAGAACAGTCGGTAGCTGTGAGTAAAGCTTGATGGATCCAGCGGGTAGCTGAGTACACTGCACACTGAGAGCTACAGCTCATTGAGGAAACCATGTATGCCAAGATGTACTGTGACCTACTGAAGCAGAGCATGATCCCCTCTCTTCGGAGACTGGGCCACAGGGCAGTATTCCAACATGATAATGACCCCAAACACACCTAAGGCGACCACTGCCTTGCTAAAGAAGATGCTGAGGGTAAAGGTGATGGACTGGCCAAGCATGTCTCCAGACTTAAACCCTATTGAGCATCTGTGATCTGTGGGGCATACTCAAATGGAAGGTGGATGAGTGCGAGGTCTTTAACATCCACCAGCTCTGTGATAGAGGAGTGGAATAGGGCTCCAGTGGTAACCTGTGAAGCTCTGGTGAACTCTATTAATAATGGTAGCCACACAAAATGTTGACACTTTGAGCCTAATTTGGACATTTTCACTTAGGGGTGTACTCACTTTTGTCACCAGCAGTTCAGACATTAATGTAGTGTGTTGAGTTATTTTGATAGGACAGCAAATGTACACTGTTATACAAGCTGTACACTCACTACTTTACATTGTAGCAAAGTGTCATTTCTTCAGTGTTGTCACATGAAAAGATATATTAAAAATTGTACAAAAATGTGAGGGTGTACTCACTCTTGTGAGATACTGTGTGTATGTATATATATATATATATATATATATATATATATATATATATATATATATATATATATACACACACAGGTATATATAAATATATATATATAAATATATATATATATATATATATATATATATATATATATATCCAAGATATGTGTTCTCCATATATATATAGGAGTCAATATAGGAGGTTTTATTTTTTTATAATTCTAACTGACTATATTTTTCCATTCTATAAGAATACATGTCCACAGTTTAGCGACTGTAATCTATACATTCTATCCAGGGTAAGTAATAGGAGTTGGGTTTGGCAGGAAGTATGTAATGCTGCATTTGAAGCTAGGATACAGGTATATCATCACTGTTCATATAGGACAATTCATAAAGTAAAATTTTTCTCTGCGTGCTTATTAGTGTTGAGCGGAATACGCCATATTCGATTTCGCGATATTGCGCGAATATATAGAAGAATATTCGCGAATATTCGCTAATATCGAATATTCGTGATATTTAATCCAAAAAAATGTTTGCGAAATTTCGCTAATGCGAAAATGATTGCGAAATTCTCATAAACGGAGATCATTTCCTGTATTACTAAACTAATATGCACTAAACACTAACTCTACACTAACTCTACTTAAAAGAAAGGAGAATAAGGGGGCAAAAGAAGGGCGGAGAAGATAATCGCGCAATATTCCTATTGCGCGATTATCTTCTCCGCCCTTCTTTTGCATCAGAGCCAATCAGAATAACTCGAATATTCGGCAAAAGGAATATCGCGCAATATTCCTTTTGCCGAATATTTGAGTTATTCTGATTGGCTCTGATGCAAAAGAAGGGCGGAGAAGATAATCGCGCAATATTCCTTTTGCCGAATATTCGAGTTATTCTGAGTGGCTCTGATGCAAAAGAAGGGCGCATCAGAGCCAATCAGAATAACTTGAATATTCGGCAAAAGGAATATTGCGCGATTATCTTCTCCGCCCTTCTTTTGCATCAGAGCCAATCAGAATAACTCGAATATTCGGCAAAAGGAATATCGCGCAATATTCCTTTTGCCGAATATTCGAGTTATTCTGATTGGCTCTGATGCAAAAGAAGGGCGGAGAAGATAATCGCGCAATATTCCTTTTTGCCGAATATTCGAGTTATTCTGATTGGCTCTGATGCGCCCTTCTTTTGCATCAGAGCCAATCAGAATAACTCGAATATTCGGCAAAAGGAATATTGCGCGATTATCTTCTCCGCCCTTCTTTTGCATCAGAGCCAATCAGAATAACTCGAATATTCGGCAAAATAAGCAAAAGAAGGGCCGAGTAGCTGATGCGATTCTTTTATGTTGCCGAAAATTCGCAATGCGAATTTTCGGCAACATAAAAGAATCACATCAGCTACTCGGCCCAGGGTCTCTCTCTAATCATACCAGCAATGCTTTTAGACGTCGATGGAGATCACTAGGATGTGATCTGTTTTAAAAATAAATTTGAAAAAATACGAATATTCGCCATAGCGAATATTCGCCGCAATATTCGAGTTATTCGCAATGCGAATATTCGTGAGCAACACTAGTGCTTATATCTTCCAAAAATTCTGACCTATATGAATAATTGATGGCCTAAACATGGATAACAGTCAAAACTTAAAAAAAGTGTTTGTTTGTTTTTGATTTTCGAAGATGCATATTTATTTCAAGGTATGGCTAAGTTTTGAACAGTATCTGTTTTTCTAATGTTAAATTCCCCCTGTGTTATGGCATTTCTCCAGATAATTTTCCCTTCTGCAAGAATTTGTATTCATTTTTTACTAACCAATAGAAAACCCAGAAATATTCAAAACTGTATGTGTTCGTAAAGAAAAAACACTAAAGCTGATTAACCTCCCTGGCGGTATGATTCTGTCTGGAATTACGTACCAAAAGCGGTACAATTATTTGCATGGAAATTTGGCATTTTATACTGTAGGCATGCAATTCTTAGGAATAACTCACTTAAATCTGTCCAAACAAGACATCCCGGGTATGATAAAGTTTGAAAAACAAAATCATAATTTTTTATATAATAAAAAACTATAAATAATTATAACAAATTATAATGTAATTATAATAAAAAATATTCAATAATGTAATCAACTCAAAAACACTGAAATTTGCTCAGTTGCAGAATTGTCGCTGTCATTATTTTATTTTTTTATGACGAATTTCCCCACAAATCGCTATCGCTCAATTCTGCAAGTGATTAAAATTTATTATCGCTGTTTTCTAGCTGATCTAAAACCATTTTTGACATAAAGGGACACTTTTGGTTGCTATGGGCAATTTACAGTTTCCAGGCAGAAAGAACACTTTTTATTTTATAAAAGAACATGTAGGACACTGGACAGACCACTAGGGACATGGGGGGTGTGTATTTTTTACATACAGTACTGTAATCTATAAGATTACAGTATACTGTATGTAAAGTGTTTGTTTACTTTTTTGAATTTGGCGCCGTTCTCCGCTTCCGTGCGTCGTAACGTCGCAGGAAACGGAGATCGGCGGCACACGGGGACGCTGTGTGAATCAAGCGAAGCACCCGCTCGCTCACACAGCGGGGATGCATCGCTGGATCCAGGAAAAAGGTAAGCCAGCGCGCGCTGCAGGCTCTGCATGGCTACCCCGAGCGTGACTCGGGGATACCGTTCTTAGCAGAAAAACCCACCCCGAGTCACGCTCGGGGATACCGCCAGGGAGGTTAATACATTGAATATTTAATCGTCTATATTGTGTGTTGGCAGTCCACCAGCAGAAATATTTCTTCATTTAATAAGAAAAATTAATTCTCGGATAGATTGGAACTGCTAAACAGGAAACAGCAGTATTTCAGATGTAGGTGAGTCATTTTGACACACAGTTTTGGGAAAAAGTGTGTGAACCCTTAGGAGTTATCAGGATTATGATTGCTTTTATAATATGACCTGGTCTCTGTCAAAGTCAGAATTACAGATATGTAAATATCTTACACCTATTAACTGATGTTTGTCATCATGTTACAGTGATTTTTCAGAATAAAGACCTGCTCTTTTTCAATTGGAGATCTGAGAAGAAATGTTCCCTGCTGAGTTCCACACGCGCTGATAACAGCAACAGCATAAAAGATAACTGTCACATTAAAAACTTAAATCCATAAACTCTTTAACACAGCCACATCTCTGAGGCCGTGTACACACGACCGAGGTTCTCGCTGGAAACCAGCGAGAACCTCGCTGGAAGCTGCATTCCAGCGAGGACCTCGGCCGTGTGTACACTCTCGGCGAGCTTCCCGTCGGGAAGCCCGTCGAGCAGAAATAGAGAGCACGCTCTCTATTTGCTCGACGGCCCGCCTGGAAGAATGGCTGGTTGCCATTCCCGACGGGCGGGTCGCCGATTTCGACGGCCGGCAGGGAACCTCGACGGGCGGAACGATGTGTTCTGCCCGTCGAGGTTCTCTGCCGTGTGTACGCGGCCTAAGATTTTGGCTGGTGTATCCTTCTTTTTCAAGCTTCATAGCTTGCCCCCGTTGAACGCGTTCTTCTCAGTCAAACAAGCCCTGAAGGGCTATAGGAAGAGCACCTTTGTACAGGACAAGCGTAGGCCGGTTTCAGTTGACCTACTTAGGCAAATTTGTGTATCCTCAGGTCAAGTCTGCCTTGATTGATTCGAGTCTTGTCTTTTTACAGCAGCCTTTTGTGTAGCCTTTATTGCTGCGCTCAGAGTATCTGAATTGGTACCCTTCAATAAATCTGGAACTTTGGGTCTGATGTTCCAGGATGTTTTAGTTTCAGATGCAGGAGTTTGTTTGTTTATGCGTCATTCAAAGACGGATCAGCTGGCAAAAGGGTGCTGGGTACAACTATATCCTTGTGGGCATCAAGTAATATGCCCTATAATAGTTCTCTGGAGATACTTGGCCATCAGGCCCCCTTTCACATGTAATTTTTTCTGCCACACTGACGGTTTACCGCTTACAAGGTATCAGTTTGGTTCAGTTTTCAAGAAGTGTTTACGGGCTATTGGCCATTGCTTTCTTCTCAACCCATTCTTTCCGCATTGGCGCCGCCTCAGAGGCGGCTAGGATGGGTCTGGATGAGGCAATCATCCGCAGACTGGGTAGATGGGAATCTGGTAGATTCAGGTTGTATGTCCAGCCTAACCTTGTTCTTTGACTTCCCAGGTTTTCACAGCACCGTGTGGATCATAGGGCACTCCTTTGTTTTCTGAGCACATAGGAGAGCATCTCAGCATTGCTATACGGAGAACTTAACTCTACCAACTGATACTCATTTAGAAATATCACTTATTTGTGTTTGGTATTCCTACCGTGGGATACCTCGGTTTAATTGGCGCTGCACTTTTTTTCACATTTTCACTTACAATATTTTCCATTGTTGTGTTGGCCGCCTCACCTTTACTTTGTTACCAATTTTTACGTATTTTACTAACACTATTGTATGTCACTTACTCATTTTCACTTTGGATTAGCGCAATATATTTTCATTTTTAATTATTGTCTTTGCCCATAGTAAACATATGGCATTTCTTTGGATATATACCTATAGGCCCGGATTCACATAGCACTTATGCTGACCTATCTACAGATAAGCCACGTAAGTACAAATGTGCGCCGTCGTATCTATGTGCCGGACCCACAAACTAAGTTACGTCGAAAAATAGGCTTCTTCCGACCGACGTAACTTTCCTACGCCATGCTTGACACCATCTGAACCAAGTAAGTTTATCTTGGACTCATTCATATAGGCGGGCAGCATCTGGGGCCCCCTTGTTATAGGGGCTTCCATATTCCAATCAGTCCCATGCCCACAGACCCCCACACCCACAGACCCCCACAACCACTGGCCAGGGTTGTGGGGAAGAGGTCCTCTATCAACATGGGAACAAGGTGCTTTGGGGGTCAAAGCTCTCTTCCCCAAATCCCCCCCCCCTGTTGAGGGCATGTGGCCTGGTATAGATTGGGGTCACATTGTTTTATTTGCTGGCAATAGTTATTTTTTTGCTTTCAGCTGTCAGTGATGAACCCAGCTGACAGCTGATGACTCATCAGTTGTTAAGGACGCAGTGGCTACCCACTCCTTAACAACCACGGCAGTTACTGGTTATTAATTACATCCGCAGCCACCCGCTCCTTAATAATCAGCTAGTGACAGCCTGTGGTAAGGACACCAGCAGTAAATTACCGCAGGTTTTTACTACTAAAATACTGCAAGACTTCATAAAATAACTCATGCTGTATTTTAGAAGTGTTTTTTTCGTGAATGCTAAAGAACTTTTTGAAAAACGCTATGCGGCATTTTGCCACTAACTTAAATGTGGTAAGGTACCGCTTTGTGAATGGAGTCCATAAACATATGTGACAACAAAAGAAAAAGTCCAAATAATAGTGTAATAGTAGAAAAAATTGTAGCTGAGAGATATACACTGTGTACAAATATAACAATGTGTGTTTGAAACCTGTCGCACTATGTACTCACTAGAGTTAAATATTGCAAACACATATAAAGTATGGTATTCTCTGGAAAATATATGTTTCACCATATGCCACGAAAGTTTCAGTGGTGTTAATCCTCCACAATTTATGCACTCACCAGAAAAATGTAGTATAAACATTTCTATTAGATCCCCATTGCAAGCAATCCACCAGGCATCATCTTGTTTATGTCACAAACTTCCTCTTAAAATTTCAAAAGCATGCTCAGATGCAGGTGTTTCCTCAGAATTGGTAACGGAAGTGACTTTCCATCGATGACATCTTGCTACACCCCGCACTCCTCCATAGTAACGATACTCTGAGAAGGAGGAACGTAGACATCTTGTTACACCCACCGGAGTTTTCCATTTTACACTTATTTTTAACAGGAAAGTGAGTTTATATAGTGAAATACAGTGCTTAGAAGTACATCTGACAGGTTAGATATTGAATTTTAAAAACAGCGAACTTCTGTCTGATTAGCAAACCTGTGAGATGAGCAGGCTTGCCTCTGCTTTTAAAATTCAACATCATAACAGTCAGACGGAGTTCTAAGTACTGGATTTCAGTATGAAAACAGTGTGAAATGCAAAACTCTGGTGGGTGTAACAAGATGTCCGCTTTCCTCCTTCTCTGTGTATCCTTACTATGGAGGAGAGTGGGGTATAGCAAGATGGTGGCGACGGAACCTCACTTCTGTTACCAATTCTGACGGGTCACCATATCTGACAAAACACAGGCACAAACCCCATTAAATCATTTTTTCCCCACAACTCTCCTAGTCTGCATGACAGTTTGACATTCCACTTAGTGAAAAAGGTGTATGGATTTCAATTACCTTCCCAAAACATAGTTTAACATTTTAAAAGCAATGAGATTAGAATTTGAAATGATTTTTTTGTGTGGACAAATGTAGTAATTTTACTTATCTCAATTGGTCTTTGAAAGAGGATGAATTTAACAGAAGAAAAAAGTTTTTCGTATCATTAATTTTAAACTGCATTTTCAAATGTTTCACCAATTTGTTCCATATTTTTACAGATTTAAATTTTTATAGGTTTCCTTGCTCATTTTTAAACAATATCCTCCGTGTTCACTGAAGCCACTTATCCATTATTTACAAATTGTCTGTTTTGATTTGACTTGTAACTTTTTACATTTAATATGTGTTATCAGTGTCTTTGATCACATCTGAAAAACAGATGATTACAAGGACAAATGCTTCTTAGTAGCATATGGGGGAAAAATAGATAAATTCCAGAAGAATTAAAGGCAGAGATGGTAGAGAATCAGCATGCAAAGACATCAAATATATTTTGAAAATAAAAAACATGATTTTGCAGAACATATAAGAACAATTTTGGGACTGAACTATATACATATTAGTCCACTTGAATCTTAATGTAAGTTAAACATTCAGCCTTCTGCATATTGATATACTTAATAATAATAATAAACTAGGGAAAAATGTAAACCCTCAATATTTTTTTCTGGACTCAGGTCACATTAAAGGGGTTGTAAAGGATTTTTTTTCCCCTAAATAGCTTCATTAGTGCAGTCCTCCTTCACTTACCTCATCCTTCAATTTTGCTTTTAAATGTCCTTAATTCTTCTGAGAAATGCTCACTCCCTGTTCTTCTGTCTGTAACTCCACACAGTAATGCAAGGCTTTCTCCTTGGTGTGGAGAAAGCCTCTTGAGGGGGAGGGGGCGAGCAGGCAAGTCAGGACACTCTCTGCTTTGCAGATAGAGAAAGGAGCTGTGTGTTAGTGGGCGTCCTGACACTCCTGCTCGCCTCCTCCCTCCTCAAGAGGCTTTCTCCTTTCCTTTTTAACCCCTTTAACCTCCCTGGTGGTATGATTATGTCAGATTTTTGATGCTCAAAGCAGTACAATTGTTTAGCATGGAAATTTGGCGTTTTTATATTGTAGGCCTGTAGTTCTTAGAAATAATTCACTTAAATCTGTGCAAAAAAGAGTCTAGTAGACATCCTGGGTATGATAAAGTTTGAAACACGAAATCATAAATTATAATATAATAAATAACTATAAATAATTATAACAAATAATTATAACGAATAATTAATAATACAAATTATTCAATAATGTAATCAAATCAAAAACACAGAAATGTGCTCAGTTTCAGAATTGTCGCTGTTATTACTTTCAGGCTCCATGCACACTGTGCTTAATAAAAATGTTCTTTTTGGAGTAAAAAACGTCAATATAGAGCATTTTTTGTACAAAGTTTAGACGAGTTTAGGAGAGTTTTACGTTTTTTCTGCCAGTGAGCTCCAATCAGAAGCGCGAATGAGAAGGTTTTTTTTTTTTCCTGCCTCTAAACGTTGTTCTAAAGAATATGCCTGTAAACGCACACGACTTTCGTCTGAAATTTTCCGAAGGGACAGATGTGAACATTTTTCTTGTACGGTTTTCATTTAATCAGTAAAGTTGTTGTCCGAAAATACAATAAAAATACATTACATGAAAAAAAAAAAAGAAAACGTCCTAATGTGTATGGACACAAAGGATAACATTGAGTTGCTTCTACAGGCAGAACACAAAACTCCTGTAGAAGCAACGTGTTTTATTCCAGTGTGCATGGAGCCTTAGGCTGGCCATACATGATACAATTTTCTGTGCAATTTTCTGTACAATTTTCTTTAGATTTACCTTCAACTATGTAGTGCAAGGGCCTGCCTGATTGCATACAATTGAAAGTGTTGTTTAGTTTGACCTCATATTATATGGTTTTTGGTAAATCTAAAAGAAAATTGTACAAGAAAATTGAACATGTATGGCCAGCCTTAGTGTTTGATGACGAATTTCCCCACAAATCACTATCGCTTAATTCTGCAGGTGATTCTAATTTATTATCGCTGTTTTCTAGCTGGTCTAAAAGCACTTTTGACGTAAACGTATACTTTTTGGTTGCTATGGACAATCTCCAGTTTCCAGGCAGAAAGAAACAGTATTTATAATATAAAACTGGATGCAGGACACAGGACAGACCACTAGGGACAAAGGGAATGTGTAACTATTTGATACAGTACTGTAAGATTACAGTGTACTGTACAGTATGTGTAATGTGTTTTTCACTTTTTGAATTTGGCGCCGATCTCCGTCCCCCTACGCTCGCAGGGAACAGAGCTCGGCACTGTGTGAATCGAGGACACACGGCTCGCAGACACAGAGGGGAGACATCGCAGGATCCAGGGCTCAGGGTTACCGTTTTTTGTACTGAAAATTCACCCCAAGCCACACTCGGGAATCCCGCTAAGGAGGTTAAAACACCGTGGTGCTTGGAGGTAGAAAAATATCGGACCTGCAAGTTTTTAATTTATTTAAAACCTGCTAAAAATGTGTTGTTTGCCCAAAGAGCTAGAAAACAGAATTCAAGGACAATTTTAAATGACCCTAATCTCTTTCTGTATAGTTTCTTAGCTTTTCCTTTGCTTTTCCTTACATCAGCTACCAATACACAAGACACTGAGGGGGATGCCTTATCCAAAAGCCCCCTTCTTGGTCCTTCCAGTACTGCATATCATAAATCAACGACCATGCAGTTCTTCATTGTTTTAAAACAAAATCTTCTGGATGGGCAAATCTTCACATACATTTACAGAGACCACAAATCAAGAACCTGCAGGATCCTTCTTGAAAACATTAGCTCAAATTCTCCATAATGAAGGCAAGTAAGCAGTAAAGAGAATATGCATTAGTAATTTCTTGCTGAAATTTGCATATTAAAGTATTTCTAGTAGGGTATACTAAGTGCAAAACAATTTCATGCACAAATTATGTTATCTTGTAGCTCTTTATTTTCCTTTAAGGTTCCCAGACAGGAAAACATACAATTAGGTTCTGGCTACAGCAGTGAGAAATTACAGCTGTGGAATAGGCTGCCAAGAGTGTGTCACTAGGGTTGAAAGAATGTAAGCTAACTTGAATAAAATTGATAATGTGAATGCTTATATAAAAGCAGGCTAAATACTAAATACTCTTAAACAATAGTTGAAAACATCAGTTGGCTAACAAGGTGAAAGCAAGAATGGTAAGACAAAAGAAAAATTAGCAAAGCAATCTTTAATATTCTGACCTTAATATTCTTGTATGAGCTTTGTAATGTGTTCGTGTTCACGTTTTTTTTATAGCTTTGAAAAAAAGATTGTTATTGTTTACTGCTCACGGTGGCCCCATTGAATAGGTGTCCCCTTAATTCTTGTCCAAGTGACACATTGGGGTTGATTTACTAAAACTGGAGAATGCAAATTCTGGTGCAGCTCCACACAGAAACCAATCGGCTTCCATGTTTTTTTTTGTCAAAGCTTAATTGAACAAGCTGAAGTTAGAAGCTGATTGGCTACCATGCAAAGCTGCACCAGATTGTTCACTCTCTGGTTTTAGTAAATCAACCCCAATGCCTAAAAATAAATAAGAAACATGCAGAAATCAAAATATTTTGAAAAATAGACTAGGGAAAGGCTACAGCCTTTTATTACTACCTGTGTCCCCACTGGGGTCTTGCTATAACTTCAAATTGCCCCCGATATTTCAGATCCCCCAGTTCAAGCCCTCTTTCTTCCCCCTCTCCAAGGGGTATCGTCCCTGCAGAAGGTGTAGGGTTTGCCTAAACAATGTGAGAGGAAGGAAGAAGGCGACTTGTTTCAGATCCACTTTTACAGGAGTGGAATTTCCAATGAAACACTTCTTCACATGCACCACCAAGCATATTGTCTACCTCATCACCTGCCCTTGTAGAAAACAGTACATTGGTCGGGTAGGTGAACACATCACCAGCATCAAAAAAGGCCGCACCAAGCACACGGTGCCTAGACATTACCTCGAACAACACCATAAGAAACTGGAGGGTACAAGCTTTCAAATCATTGATAGGTTTGTCCCCCATTGGAGGGGGGAACCCAGTGTCAGAGGAGTATCTAAATTAGAGGTATTTTGGATATATCAACTTAAAACCTACGTGCCTTATGGCTTAAACGTTGAATGGGATGTGAATGCCTTTATCAACCAATCCTAGATGAGTTATTTGGGTAGTTGATATTCTGGTTATTTTTTACATGTAATTTTTTCATGTTTTTGTTTCTTTTACTTTTTCTTTTTGTCGTGGTTTTTCAAATGTGTTTAACTGACCACTATCCACCCCTGTGAGACTGAGTTCATTAATGTCCCTTCCCGATGATCCAGTATGTGCACTGGGTCCGTTTGGACAATGTGTGCCATTATATGAGGTATATGTAGTGACTTATACATTTATCCTCTAAATATTCATCCCCATGGGAATCCTGTGGGTGTTCATTCATCTGACAGGTCTTCCGTTCCTTTGTTTTGATCCTTCCGGTGTCCCACGACGTTCAATGAACCCTATGGAGCGCACGCCGCCAGTGAATGAGACGCATGACGCCGTCGCAGTTCTGCACAACGTGGTATACACGCTGGATGGATTGGACGTACACTGAAGGCATGCGCGTGACGTCATGACATTCGCTGCGCTCAGTGGGGCGAGGTTGACAGGCGGGACGTGCAGCGCTCTATCCCTAACCCATTGGATGGAGAAGAGGTGGGGAGAGACGATTGGCATCTCTAAGAAGGTTGAGACCCGGAACAACCTATGGGGATTAGATTAACCATCCCTGCCCATTCACTTCCGGTGTTTGGAACGCACGTTCCCAGAAGTTATCCGCAATGGACACACACGCCGGGTTCTCGCTGGGTGCAAAGGGTATTTAAGTGCAGGTGAGGAGGGGGACCCAGTTGTATACCCCTGTTGAAGTCTTTATTAGATGAAACCGGTCGGGTACGCTGGTCCTACCACTTTTCCACTGCACACCATTTTATTACATCTGTCCATCCATTTAAGGTGGAGAGTTGCTGTGTGTTTTCTTTTTACGCGTGCTTTTTAAGATTTTGGATATTTTTGTAACCAGTGTGATTTTTTTAAAGTTTTTTTTAAATTTTTACATTTTTACACTATGAGGAGCTTTTTTTCCTTTTCTCCTTCTTCCCCAATTTGCAATTGATTGGTTTATCACTACGGTGCTACCACGGTGTCTGCCTACTTACTGGAGGGGAACATCTAAATGGGATATTTATTATAGCAAAAAGCAAAAAATATTGTGTCTTTTTTCAAAATTGTCGCTTTTATTTTGTTTATAGCGCAAAAAATAAAAACCACACGGGCGATTAAATACCACCAAAAGAAAGCTCTATTTGTGGGGAAAAAAGGATGGCAATTTTGTTTGGGAGCCATGTCGCACGACCGCGCAATTGTCAGTTAAAGCGACGCAGTGCCGGAAGCTAACATTTTGTCTGGGCAGGAAGGGGGTGTAGGTGCACAGTAGGCAAGTGGTTAACCACTTAAGACCCGGACCAAAATGCAGGTAAAGGACCTTGCCCCTTTTTGCGATTCGGCACTGCGTCGCTTTAACTGACAATTGCGCGGTCGTGCGACGTGGCTCCCAAACAAAATTGGCGTCCTTTTTTCCCCACAAATAGAGCTTTCTTTTGGTGGTATTTGATCACCTGTGCGGTTTTTATTTTTTGCGCTATAAACAAAAATAGAGCGACAATTTTAAAAAAAAATTCAATATTTTTTACTTTTTGCTATAATAAAAATCCCCCAAAAATATATAAAAAAACATATTTTTTCCTCAGTTTAGGCCGATACGTATTCTTCTACCTATTTTTGGTAAAAAAAATCGCAATAAGTGTTTATCGGTTGGTTTTCGCAAAATTTATAGCGTTTACAAAATAAGGAATAGTTTTATTGCATTTTTAATAATTTTTTTTTTTTTACTACTAATAGCGGCGATCAGCGATTTTTTTCGTGACTGCGACAATATGGCGGACACTTCGGACAATTTTGACAAATTTTTGGGACAATTGTCATTTTCACAGCAAAAAATGCATTTAAATTTGCATTGTTTACTGTGGAAATGACAGTTGCAGTTTGGGAGTTAACCACAGGTGGCACTGTAGGGGATGTGTGCCTATGTGTTTTGTTTACAACTGTAGGGGGGTGTGGCTGTAGGTGTGACGTCATCGATCGCGTCCTCCTATTACAGGGATGACGCGATCGATGCTACGGCCACAGAGAAGCACGGGGAAGCCGTGTGTACACACGGCTCTCCTCGTTCTTCCGCTTTAGGGACGGATCGCCGCACTGCAGCGGCGATCGGGTCCGCGAATCCCACGGTCCCGGTCCCGGAGCTTCGGACCGGGTCGCGGGCGCGCGCCCGTGACCCACGGCTGGGTACTAAAATCAACGTATATATATGTTGATGTGCCCAGCCGTGCCATTCTGCCGACGTAAATGTGCAGTAGGCGGTCCTTAAGTGGTTAAAGACCATCAAGAGGGGAATTACATTCATATTATCTTTACAGTGTATGGACTAATATTTCATCTTTAATTGGGACTTTGTTCACAGCTGTTGTTGGCTTGTTTAAGCATTATTTTTATTTCATATTTTTACATATTTCTTATTTATAATGTGTATGGTTCATCGTTGGAGACACATGATTGTTCACACTAGTTCTGTCACACAGATGGCCTTCTTATGAACATTTACTTATTGACTTATCAGTTTTGTTATCACGCTTGTATAACACATTTGAGTCAATCTGTTATAACCTCTGTAATTGGGGTTAGCACATTTACACCATTCACAGGGTGTAAAGGTCACCGCTGGGGAAGCACTATTATGCACATTGGTAATTGTCATTCTGTGCCAGAATAGGATTGCCTTATAGCAGTCCTTTATTGATGGTACTAGATTCATTTATTCACTTATTTGTATCTTAGTTTTGATTCACCCAATCCCCCTGGTAATCTTCCCCTACCACAATAGCTGCTGTTGGTACATAGTAGCTACCATACTCACCTAACACGGGTGTGGTCTAAGTATTGGAAGAGCATTTTTACTTATGGTCTGTGATCACTCTGTCACTTGGCCCTACAGTAGATCCGCCATATAGGTGGTTCTCTTATTGGCGCTACACTTTATTTTTGACGTCTTTTCACAATTATCCTTTTGTTGTGTTGGCTGCCTAGAGTTTTGTTTAGTTTAGCGCAATATATTTACTATTTTTACAATTGTTATCTTCAGAGCTTTTTTTTTTCAGAAAAAAGGTGCAGGAACTCAACCACGACCCGTTCAGATTTCACAAACAGTAGAAGGGTCTTAAAGGGGCATTAAATACCAGAATTGCATTACATACAGAGTGCAGAGTTCAGGGGGTTACAAAGCTGTCACTTGTAAACACAGAAACCAGACTTCTGTGTTTACAAGTGATTGTGGTGAGCAGGCTCCAAAGGGTCTGAGCAGAGGTGGTGGAACTGAGTTCCCCCAAGTTCCCCCTGAAAAAAAGCCCTGGTTATCTTGCTATAACTTGTTTGTGGAATGAAATTTCCCATCAGGCCTCAGGCAGCAATAGATAGAACCCTATCCCTAGCCCTAACCCTAAACTAAAATTAACTGCTTGCCGACCAGCCGCCGTCATATTACTGCGGCAGGTCGGCACTGCTAGGCGAGAGCACGTAGCTCTACGTCCTATCTTTTTCGGCCGCTAGAGGGCGTATGAACAATGTATGAACGGAAGATCAGTGATTTCCCCTAGTGAGTCCACCCCCCCATACAGTTAGAACACACCAGGAACATACTTAACCCCTTCCCTGCCCCCTAGTGTTAACCCCTTCACTGCCAATGGCATTTTTATAGTAATACAATGCATTTTTATAGCATTGATCGCTATAAAAATGCCAATGGTCCCAAAAATGTGTCAAAATTGTCCGATGTGTCCGCCATAATATCGCAGTACCTAAAAAAACGCTGATCGCCGCCATTACTAGTAAAAAAAATAAATAATAAAAATGCCATAAAACGACATTTTTTACGAAAAATATGAATACGTATCGGCCTAAACTGGGGAAAAAAAATGTTTTTTTAGATATTTTTTGGGGATATTTATTATAGCAAAATGTCAAAAATATTGCATTTTTTTCAAAATAGTCGCTCTATTTTTGTTTATAGCGCAAAAAATAAAAACCGCAGAGATGATCAAATACCACCAAAAGAAAGCTCTATTTGTGGGAAAAAAAGGACGCCAATTTTTGGGAGCCACATCGCACGACCGCGCAATTGTCAGTTAAAGCAACGCAGTGCCGAATCACAAAAAGTGCTCTGGTCAGGAAGGGGGTAAATCCTTCCGGGGCTGAAGTGGTTAAAGGGGTTGTAAAGGTTCATGTTTTTCACCTTCAACCCCCCCAGCCCCCCCTCTGTTCTATTTACCTCAGCCCGTTCACCTGCTGTGCGTGTCCCCCGGTGTCCTCTTATGCACGGAGTCTCGGCGTTGATTATATAGATTGATAGCAGCGCAGCCATTGTCTTCCGATGCTGTCAAACAAAACCATGGACGCGGCCGATGGGGGGCAGGACCGAGTCATACACTCTGTGTCTATGGACGCAGAGTGTATGACACGGGAGTGCGCCCGCAAGCTAACCCCCTCGGGAGAGCCCTTCCTAGACGGGGTTAGCTATTGAGGGGAGGAGCCGAGACAGCCGCCGAGGGACCCCAGAACAGGAGGATCGGGGACAAAACAAACTTCACAGTGGAGGTAAGTATGACATGTATGTTTTTTTAAATAAACCTTTACAATCACTTTAAAGTTTTTTTTTCACTTCACAGTTGCCATGTCCTGTTAGCTTTATCCACCAGTAAATCGTTACTGCTCCCCAATCTAAACTGTATGAATCAGGATGCACTCTAAGGCGGCATACACACAACCGAGGTTCTCGCTGGAAACCAGCGAGAACCTCGCTGGAAGCTGCATTCCAGCGAGGACCTCGGCCGTGTGTACACAGAGCGCTCGCCCCGCCCGTTGGGAATCCCGTCGAGCGAAAAGAGAGAACGCTCTCTTTTTGCTCGACGGCCCGCCTGGATGAATGGCTGGTTTCCATTCCCGACGGGCGGGTCGCCGATTTCGACGGCCGGCAGAGAACCTCGACGGGCGGAACGATGTGTTCTGCCCGTCGAGGTTCTCTGCCGTGTGTACGTGGCTTCAGTCACTTGTGATCTCCAGAGTTAAATATAGTCTCAGGCCTCATGCACACTGAGCATTAAAAAAACTTTATAAAAACACCATTAGCTTGGCAGTGAATCTTTCAATGTTTTTGCAATAGTGTTTATTATTATTTTTTAAACTTTTTTTTGCTTTTTTTTTCATTGGATCAAAAATGTCCAAAAACGCTGGTCAGCCGCGTTTTTGAGCATTTATTGACGTTTATCAGCGTTTATCATCACAGCTGAAAAACGTCTCTCAGAACCCACTAGTTTTGGGTTCTTTTTTACTGCTCAAAAATGCCACTGCCCAAAACTGCGGCTAACAGCCTATGTATGCATGGACAACATGGTGAAGAGTTTAATGACTGTAGTAAAAAAACGTCTACAGCCAAAAACAGCTGCTGTAAAAACATCAAAAAAATCCAGTGCGCACGAGGCCTCAAAGTTCAAGTGATCATGTATAAGCCCCTGCCTTTTGTAAGATTAACTTGTTCAGATGTGGCCCAATAATGCAGACCCCTTCAAATCTGCACATGTTTCTAATATTCTGCTTTCTAGATTCATTGTAAATTGTGTGAGTTTGTGCAAATCTGTCCTCTAATTCATTGTGTGGACCTAAAATTTGGTATTTGTTTTCTTTTTTTTTCAATTTTAAAAAAATTATTTTTTCCTCCTCTTGTCTAAAATAATTCATATATGAGCAAAATGCGCAATAAAATGTAAAAGCATATAACAAGTGCAAAAGTACAGACACTTTTTTGTGTTTTCTTTGTTTTATTTTAGTTAACATTTAATAATGGCAAAATATAAAAGACACTCAAAACTATTCAAAATACTTTAAACAACTCTAAATCCCCTATTTTACCCATTTAGTAAAATGTTTAGGATTTTTGGCAAAATCTGGCAATGCCAAACGTGATAGTTTATTAATTTCTTCCCCTGTAATATTTTCTCACACTGGGCTGTCCTGCCTGAAATACTATGTCTTGGAGTAAATTTCTGCTGATACTAATTGGCATTGGAGAGCAGAGAGGGTGGCAAGTAGAATTTTAGATCCACTAAATTACAATGTATAATTTTGTCACATACAGAAGGGAAGGCTCTCAAGGAATGGTGGTACCAAGGTTGCACAGCTGAGATGTCAACAAAAGATTATCTATGGTAAAAATGTAAAATCCTGTATTCATTTTTACGTACTGTATCCCAATTTTTTTTTTTTTTAAATTTTCCTCAGTTTAGGCTGATATGTATTCTTCTACATATTTTTGGTAAAAAAAATCGCAATAAGCAGGGCCATCTTAATAGCGTCATAAGCCCCTGGGCAAAGTAATGCTCTGGGGCCCCTACAATGATGACAGTGTAGGTAAACAGACATCAAGTAGGTAGGAAGCAGACTGACCCCCTGTGTATCTATTACTCTCAGTGCTATCATGGGGCCCCCAATTTCAGGGCAGCGTGGGCTCAAGGACCATCTGCTTTTGGCAAAGTGCAGGGGCCTTCCATGCAGCTGGGGCCCCTGGGCAGTTCCCAGGTGTGCCCTCTCATTAAGACAGCCCTGGCAATAAGTGTATATTGATTGATTTGCGCAAAAGTTATAGCGTCTACAAAATAGGGGATAGATTTATGGCATTTTTTTTTACTAGTAACGGCGGCAATCTGAGATTTTTTTCGTGACTGTGACATTGCAGCGAACTTATCGGACACTTTTGACACTATTTTGGGACTATTCACATTTATACAGCGATCAGTGCTATAAAAATGCACTGATTACTGTGTAAATGTCACTGGCAAGGAAGGGGTTAACACTAGGGGGCAATCAAGGGGTTACATGTGTTACCTTGGGAGTGGTTCTAACTGTGGGGGGGAGGGGACTCACAAAGGGGAGAAGACTGATCGGTGTTCCTTGGTACTGGGAACACACGGATTGGTCTCCTCTCACCTGACAGGACATGGACTTGGAAACACTCGGAATTACTCAATTCTCGAGTGTTTCCGAGCCTTTCCGAGCAGTCTCCGAGTATTTCTGAGTCTCTCTGGCGCCCCCCACCCAATACATGTGGCATTGCATGCAATAGAAGTTAATGTGGAACAAATTATTTTTGTTTCCATTGACTATGGGGAAACTCGCTTTGGGTTACAAGCATTCTTCTGGAATGGATTATGCTCGTAATCCAAGGTTTCACTGTATATTAAACTTGATCAATCAAGATGTACTGACACCACATCTCATTTCTTGAGGCCCTAATATGCCAGGAAAGTATAAATATCCCCACATGATCTATTTTTGGAAAGTAGACAGTTCAAGATATTTAGTGAGATGCATCGCAAGTTTTTTCATTTTTTGGCACTAGCCTGTATTACCTCTATGAATGTGTTATAAAAACTGAGGAAATTATGTGGGAACCTCGTCATTTGCAGGAGTCTATATTAGTAGACCTGATCAGATGTACCATTATATGCCTCATTAGTAAGGCACTGGTCTTGGGTCCTGGTACATATTATCAGCATATCAATTGTGGACTTTACTGAGCTCTGGCTCATACATGGAGGTTGAGCGGAGTAGGTCATTTTGATTGGAACTCTAACACTTTGCCATTTTCTGCTTTCATTGGGGTAGATTTACTAAAGTCATAGAGACGGTGCACCCCAGAGCTTAGTAAATATGGAAAAATTCAAGCAAATTTTTTTATTTTTTATTTGTCCTGCACCTGATTGGGTATTCTTTACAAAGTGAAGATTTGCTACACTACATTTACTAAGGAAAATTAATTCAACCCCAGTGAACCAGCTTAACTGCTTGCCGACCAGCCGCCGCAGTTATACAGCGGCAGGTCGGCTCTGCTGGACAAGAGCACGTAGCTATACATCACCTCACACAGCAGCCAATAGGGGCGCGCACTCACCCCTGACGCCGACGCGCGTGCCCGGCAGTCGCGATCACCGCCGGGCACTAGCGATCGCTTGTTACAGAGCGACAACCGGGTGCTGTGTGTGTAAGGGGGGGGGGAATGACCTATTGTCTGTCGATCTGTCATTTCCCCATGTCAGTCCACCCCCCCTTCAGTTAGAACACACTCAGGGAACATAATTACCCTCTTCCTCGCCCCTTAGTGTTAACCCATTCACTGCCAGTGGCATTTTTATAGTAATCAATGCATTTTTATAGCACTGATCGTTATAAAAATGCCAATGGTCCCAAAAATGTATCAAAAGTGTCCGAAGTGTCCGCCATAATGTCACAGTACCGATAAAAATCGCTGATCGCCGCCATTACTAGTAAAATAAAAATATTAATAAAAATGCCATAAATCTATCCCCTATTTTGTAAACGCTATAACTTTTGCGCAAACCAATTAATAAACGCTTATTGCGATTTTTTTAACTAAAAATATGTAGAAGAATACGTATCGGCCTAAACTGAGGAAAAAAATAGTTTTTTTTAATATATTTTTGGGGGATATTTATTATAGCAAAAATGTAAAAATATTCATTTTTTTATAATTAATTGTCGCTCTATTTTTGTTTATGGCGCAAAAACTAAAAACCGCTGAGGTGATCAAATAGCACCAAAAGAAATCTCTATTTGTGGGAAAAAAAGGACGCCAATTTTGTTGGGGAGCCACGTCGCACGACCGCGCAATTGTCAGTTAAACGACGCAGTGCCGAATCGCAAAAAGTGGCCTGGTCTTTGACCAGCAATATGGTCCTTGGGTTAAGTGGTTAATCTACCTTTATCCTTGGTTTACACAGAATAATCTGTTCATTACTATTCACTATCATATAAAGGTCAATACTGTCAAAATGCTGCTCCTATGGAATGTCAACATGCACTATTTTTATCAATGGTATTGACATTTTAAGAATGCTTTGTCATGCAATAAAATTATTGAAATTTCCTAAAGAAAATTTGGTTTTCTAGTCTAACTTTTCTGATCTCTGGAAACTTAGTAAATGAAGTGAAGCTTTCAAAGTGCACAGTCTGTTTGCCTTTAGTAAATCAACCCACTTGTACTTCTTCTATATTACACACAGTAAAAAAAAAAAAAAAAAACATGTATCAGAATGGGTGAATACAGTAACTTTGCCAGAATGTCTATCATGTGACCTTTGAGCAACCAATCAGATTTAAGCATGTACTAGAAACAGACAGCTATGGAATTAATGCTTGAATATTATTGGCTGCCAAGGGACAATATAAATCGAAAATTATACAAAAATTAATGTTATTAGGTTTTTTAATCTTAAATTAAGAAGCATTTTCAATCTTCTTTAATATGCTCTGTGACTTTGAACCTCTTAAGTTTTAAATTACCACAATAAAACATTGCAACTTGAAAGTATTCTCTTCTGCCAAACTCTGAGTTGACTAAGTGGGAGAAGCTAGGAATTCCACTTAGACTAGACCAGTTCCTTTAGACAACATGAGCATGGAAATAATTATGGCAGATAAAATGTTCCAGACTAGGTGACACAGAAAAAAGAAAATTCCTGAATTCTTTTTTTTTTTCTTTTTTTTTACTTCATACATTATTTTTTCCCCTGCTTTAACACTTTTTATAATAAAACAGAAGTGGCTGTATCACCCTTTTATTAAGGTGGACCTGTACCCCCATACATAAAAAAAACCAGTGCAGCATGCATACCCTAATCATCCTAAGTGGAAGCTCATTCCTACTTCCTAGTTTACCTGATGAACTGGTGACTCAGCCAGGGCCTTACAGATTCTTCCAGTTCTCGCTTCTGAACTGTGGTGACATCTCACAAGAGTTCAGGAGACATTTTTTTTCTTTTCAATGGAAAAGTGTAATGCGCTTCATCACTAGAGTGGAACTGAAACCCCCCGGTTCGTGCCAGAACTCTCGAACTTTGCAAATGTTAGGACCCAAACCCTATTGAAGTCTATGGGACTCGAATTTGAAAAATCAAAAGCCCCCATTTTGAAGGCTTATATGCAAGTTATTTGCTGTTAAAAGGGTATGGGGACTGGATTTTAATGATGCTTAAAGTGAAACAGTAGAAAATTAAAAAATCCTTTTAAATATAGTGCCTGGGGGGTTCCCTTAGTCTTCCTTTAAAGTGGTGCATATGCACTGTGTATAGAACCTGCTGCAGTAAAACTGACATTGCTAAAGAAAAAAAAAATTACATTTCCAGCAATAATATACCATAGTCAGCAATGCAAAATGTTAAAGGACAACATCGTGGGGTCCCCCCAATCCATACCAGGCCCTTCTGGTCTGGTATGAATTTTAAAGTGAACCCCACCCCCATATATTTTTTTAAATGGCGTAGGGTCCCCCAAAATGAATACAAGACGCTTATCTAAGAATGTAGCCTGGCAGGTCTGGAAATGGGGGGACGATCAAGCCCCACTACCTAAAGCAACCCCCATACCAACCCCATTATGGTCTGGTTTAGGAGGGGGTTCTTTAGCACTACCCCAGAGCACCTGGTCCCCCTGCTGATGGGAACAAGGGCCTCTTCCTGACAACCCTGGGCTGTGGTTGTGGGGGTCTGCGGGCAGGGAGCTTATCAAAATCTAGAAGCCCCCTTTAACAAGGGGGCCCCCAGATCCCATCCCCCCATGTGAATGAGAATGGGTACATTGTACCCCTACCCATTCACCAAAAGAAAAATAAATAAAAATACACCTGCAGAGGGAGCTGTGGTGGCTCAACGTGATTGGCACTGCGTTGACAAGCCATTCACCTCTGCAGCCAAGGGTTCGGATCCCGGTCTCGGCTACATGTGAATTGAGTTTGGTGGTCTCAGCCCGCCTCCCGGTGGGTGTGCTATGCAAGGTACGCCTGTGCTTAGTACGCCCACCCCCCCCCCCCACAAAAACCACCACACTTGCACGCACACGAAATTGGTTTAAAAAAACACACGCACTTTGGCCATGCGGTCTCTTAAAATAAAGAGAGGCGAAGGACCTACGGGGCTGGCTGGGTGGGCTAGGCCCCCTCACTCCCTCATAGGGGGAGTCCCTCTGCCCCATTGGGGTCCCGTTGGGCCCCAGTTGGGCTCCCAAGAGGAGCAGGTAGGGTGGGGTGAGTGGGAGGCCCCCCTTCACACCCGCCATTGCCACCAGGGGCATGGAGAAGGATGGCGAATGCCTCCGGGGGGAGGGTCTGCCTACTCCCAACTCCTGCAGTCCGGCTCCTCTCTCTCGAGTTCACGCACAAAAAAATACACTTTAAAAAAAAAAAAAAATACACCTGCAGATTTTGACAATTCCTTTACTAAAAATAAAAAAAGCAATGTCCCCGAGTAGATCCAATGCCAATCAGAATGCCGCTGCTAAAAAGAAAATGCTCCACCCGTGATGAATGCGGGTGGTGCCTGGTCTCCCATCTGACAGTTCTTAAGTAGAAAACAGTCCGAGCCACTTGGTGACGACACCTGGTGGCACCACCCCATGTGATGTCACCGATCGTTGCATGGTGGGCAGTTAGCCTTTGGTGCGGCAAAGCATTTTTTTTGTGTCCGGCGGTGGCGGACGAGGTGACCGTGATTGACGAGGGATTTACAACTGGGGACATTGTTTTTTTATTTTTTGTAAAGAAATTTTCAAAACTGTGTGTGTGTTTTTATTTATTTTTGACACTTTTTAGGTGAATGGGTAAGGGTACTATGTACCCCATAACTCATTCATATGGGAGGGTGTGGGATTTCCTAGCCTGCTAGGCTGCATGTTCGTTTAAGGGTCTAGTATGGATTTTGGGAGGCTCCCATGTCTTTTTTTTTTTTTAAAGGGTCTCTCCACCCCCCTTACATCACTGTGCACCTCTCTTACCTTGTGCTGCTGCCAGGAAGAAGCTGGGGCAGAGCTGGGAAGCAGAAAATGCAGAGTCTGGAGGATTTTTAAAGGAGGGCTGAAGTCTGCTGAGTGCTGAGACTAGGGGAGGGGAATAGGAGGGGGTGCTTTGGCTTCACAGAGAGGCACAGGATCTGTAGGAGGAGTTCTGTCCTGCTCTCTGCTACCAACCACTGAGTCGGGGTATAGGGTGGGCGGCAAATGCAATATTTTCTGTGGCTGCATGGAGAAGTGCAGGATCTGGTGGAGCAGTTCTGTCCTCCTCTCTGCTGCTGACTGCTGAGAAAAGGTGGGGGCAACAATTAGTGGGGTTGCTGCAGCTGCAGAAAAGGTGTGAAGGCCACATGAAATGGGCTGGAGGGCTGGATTTGGCCCCCGGGCCTTGTGTTTGACACATGTGGGTTATAGGTATTGTCAGATTAGTTCTTAAGGTTTTGGATACGTTATAAAAGTATTAAAACCATTGTCTGGTTTACCAGTCCCCTCTGGTAATATTCTCCCTTTCTATCTGTCCTGGTCATCATTGTCTACAGAAAGAACAGAAATTATGGGAAAACTAACATTTTGGAGTTATTATAGGAACAGGAGATTATGAGAGGCGAGAAAATGAATCATTATTTTGAGAGGTAAATCTTACTATTCAACAATAATGAGCTGTCGAAGATGATCCAAACAAAGTCCACTACAAGATAAATCCAGAAGAAAATGTATAGAATATTCACCACCAGCACCCAACAATACTGACTGTTACCATCAGTGTAAAGGGTACAAGCAAAAAATGTATTGGGTAATGACACCAACGATCCTCCTGCAAAGATCGATCCACCCCACTGAGATTATACTGATCCTCTTCCCAGGATTAGCCAACAGAGCTCAGAGATCACTTTCATTCAATTAGGGTTATATCCCAGCAAAGACGTGTGATGTAGGACGTGGATCGGGACACGGCGGCCATCTTGTTGGTTGGAAACGCTGATGGTAAGAGTCAGTATTATTGGGTGCTGGTGGTGGCTATTCTATCAATTTTTTTCTGGATTTATATGGCGGTGAACTTTGTTTGGATCATCATCGACAGCTCATTATTGATGAACCTTATTATTTACTTCTATTAGCGCTACACCTCCTTACCTATGTTTTGTCATTGTGTCCAGCAATATAGTGTTAGCTGCTATTTCACTGTTACTGTTTTTTAAGCCCAACAAATCTGCACGTCTTAACTCTTACTATTATTAGTATTATTAAGAGATTATATTTTAAGTTAATTTTAGGGTTATATTAACCTCCCTGGCGGTATGATTCTTTCAGATTTTAGGTGCTAAAAGCGGTACCATTATTTTGCATGGAAATTTGGCGTTTTACATTGTAGGCCTGTAATTCTTAGCAATAACTCACCTAAATCTGTCCAAACCAGAGTCTAGTAGACATCTCGGGTATGATAAAGTTTGAAACACAAAATCATAAATTATATTATAATAAATAGGTAGCACTTGCTGGCCCTTTTGCCTTCTCTCTGCGGTCCAGCTCACCCCAAACCATCTCGATTGGGTTCAGGCCCGGTGACTGTGGAGGCCAGGTCATCTGGCGCAGCACCCCATCACTCTCCTTCTTGGTCAAATAGCCCTTACAAAGCCTGGAGGTGTGTTTTGGGTCATTGTCCTGTTGAAAAATAAATGATGGTCCAACTAAACGCAAACCGGATGGAATAGCATGCCGCTGCAAGATGCTGTGGTAGCCATGCTGGTTCAGTATGCCTTCAATTTTGAATAAATCCCCAACAGTGTCACCAGCAAAGCACCCCCACACCATCACACCTCCTCCTCCATGCTTCACGGTGGGAACCAGGCATGTAGAGTCCATCCGTTCACCTTTTCTGTGTCGCACAAAGACACAGTGGTTGGAACCAAAGATCTCAAGTTTGGACTCATCAGACCAAAGCACATATTTCCACTAGTCTAATGTCCATTCCTTGTGTTCTTTAGCCCAAACAAGTCTCTTCTGCTTGTTGCCTTTCTTTAGCAGTGGTTTCCTAGCAGATATTCTACCATGAAGGCCTGATTCACACAGTCTCCTCTTAACAGTTGTTCTAGAGATGTGTCTGCTGCAAAAGGTGGCTACTTTGAAGAACCTAGAATATGACATATATTTTTAGTTCCACATGTGTTAATTCATAGCTTTGATGCCTCCGGTGTGACTCTACAATTTTCATGGTCATGAAAATAAAGAAAACTCTTGGAATGAGAAGGTGTGTCCAAACTTTTGGTCTGTACTTTATATATATATATATGTATATATATATATATATATATATATATATATATATATATATATATAATGTGTTTATTTATATCTGCTAGAATTCTGGTTTAACCACTTTAGCCCCGGACCATATTGCTGTCCAAAGACCAGAGCACTTTTTGTGATTCGGCACTGCGTCGCTTTAACTGACAATTGCGCGGTCGTGCGACGTGGCTCCCAAACAAAATTGGCGTCCTTTTTTTTCCACAAATAGAGCTTTCTTTTGGTGGTATTTGATCATCTCTGCGGTTTTTATTTTTTGCGCTATAAACAAAAATAGAGCGACTATTTTGAAAAAAATTTAATATTTTTTACATTTTGCTATAATAAATATCCCCAAAAAAGATATAAAAAAACATTTTTTTTCCTCAGTTTAGGCTGATACGTATTCTTCTACATATTTTTCGTTAAAAAAAATCGCATTTAACGTTTATTGATTGGTTTGCGCAAAATGTATAGCGTTTACAAAAAAGGGGGTCGTTTTATGGCATTTTTATTATTATTATTTTTTTAGTAGTAATGGCGGCGATCAGCGTTTTTTTTCAGTACTGCGATATTATGGCGGACGCATCGGAAACTTTTGACACATTTTTGGGACCATTGGCATTTTTATAGCGATCAATGCTATAAAAATGCATTGGATTACTATAAAAATGCCATTGGCAGTGAAGGGGTTAACACTAGGGGGCAGGGAAGGGGTTAAGTGTGTTGCTGGGTGTGTTCTAACTGTATGGGGGGGTGGCCTCACTAGGGGAAATCACTGATCTTCTGTTCATACATTGTATGAACAGAAAATCAGGGTTTCCCCCGCGGGCACGCGGGCACGCGCGCGGGACTCGTGGGGGCGCGCGGGTTGCGCGCGCGCGTTGCCGGCGGTGCGTGCGCGCGCCCTACAAGTCTCTAAAGGGAGAACGTAGAGCTACGTGCTCCCGCGAGACAGAGTCACCGCTCCACAGTAATATGACGGTGGGCGGTCGGCAAGTAGTTAAGCAAATTACATATTTAGTTTTCTATGTAAGTCTTACCATCCATTTTTTCAGGTCTCTGCACGTGATGCACATACTTGTCATACAGCACAACTGTGGAAACTTTTTTGCCATTTCAAACATTAACACCTGCAAAAATCCACCACAGGAGGACAGTATTACATAGAAACCATACTGCATTTGTATATTTGAGCAACTTGTGTTAGTAAATAAACTCATTCCGTTTAGTAAATGTGTCATTGTATTGTTTGACTTTGTTGGGTAATGTACTGTGAAACTTTTCTGCAGTAAATCACTGTCCTAGTTTAAAAATGCATAGGCGTGAAATGCTTTGTAGTACTCAAATACTAGGTGTTTTCAGAAGAATAATACAATCTGACACATGTTTGGGATTTGATTATTTGCTATATACAGTTGAAGAAATTCCACACAAAATATATTATTTACTCCTGACATTAAAAACCATAATGTGATGGTTTACTAAAAAGTTAAACTTTTTCACTGATCTATTTAAGCTGTATACAGTGGGGGAAATACTTATTTGATCCCCTGAGGATTTTGTAAGTTTGCCCACTTACAAATAGATTAAGGGTCTATAATTTTTATCATATATGTAAAGCAGTGGTTCTCAACCCCACTAGTGCTGTGACCACTTGATAACATTTCCCAAGTTGTGGGGACCCCTAACAGTAAAATTATTTCCGTGTCAGCACCCAAGGCAAGACAAGTAATTTGCGCCCCTAACCAGTGCTGGGACAAGGCCATTTGGTGCCCAGGGCGAAGATGGCAAACTGTGGCTCCCCCCCCCCCCGTTTTTAAGAAAGAATCAATGTTGTTTCAAAACAAGAATATACTTAAAGCAATAGAACAAAGCACTGTCTCCCCTTGAGTGGGACTTTGAAAGCCACAAACACTGTGATGTGTTGAGAAGCAATGATTTATTACATAGAAAATGTTAATTGACAAAAGCTGGCTGTGTTTGATGGCACAGTGGCTGCGTTTGATGGGCACAGCTGAGTGGCTGTGTTTGATGGCATAGTGGCTGCGTTTGATGGGCACAGTGGCTGCATTTGATGGGCACAGTGGCTGCGTTTGATGGGCAAAGTGGCTGCGTTGATTGCAATTGATAGGAACACTGGCAGCAATTGATGGGCACACTGGTGGCAATTGATGGGCACACTGGCAGCACACTGGCGGCAACTGATGGGGCAAACTGGCAGCACACTGGCGGCAATTGATGGGGCAAACTGCCAGCACACTGGCGGCAATTGATGGGGCAAACTGCCAGCACACTGGCGGCAATTGATGGGGCAAACTGGCAACAATTGATGGTTACAGTGGCTGTGTGTGTTGGCACAGTGGCTGCGTTTGATGGGCTCAGTGGCTGTGTGTGATGGGCACAGTGGCTGCGTTTGATTGGCACAGTGGCGACAATTGTTTGCATAGTGACTGCGTGTGTTGGCAAAGTTGCTGCATGTGATGGCACAGTGGCTGCGTTTGGTGGCATAGTGAGGCTGTAATAAAATTTTTTTTTTTTTTGCTAGTCAGAGAAGGTCAGCATGGCTTAAAATAACACAAACACTTTTTTTTTTATCTGCCATTTTTTTATTAACAAAGTGCTGGTCACCTCAGTCAGCCTCCTCCACCAGCACACTGGTGGCAATTGATGGGGCAAACTGGTGGCAATTGATGGTGCAAACTGTCAACAATTGATGGTTACGGTGGCTGCGTTTGATGGGCACAGTGGCTGCGTTTGATGGGCACAGTGGCAGCGTGTGATGGGCACAGTGGCGACAATTGATGGCACAGTGGCTGCATGCGATGGCACAGTGGCTGCATGTTATGACACAGTGGCTGTGTTTGATGGGCACAGTGGCGACAATTGATGGCACATTGGCTGTATTTGATGGGCACAGTGGTGACAATTGATGGCACAAGGGCTGCGTGTGTTGGTACAGTGGCTGCATGTGATGGGCACAGTGGCAACAATTGATGGCACAGTGGCTGTGTGTGTTGGCACAGTGGCTGCATGTGATGGCACAGTGGCTGCATGTGATGGGCACAGTGGCTGCATTTGATGGGCACAGTGGTGACAATTGATGGCACAGTGGCTGCGTGTGATGGCACAGTGGCTGCGTTTGGTGGCATTGGCAGGCTGCAATTTTTTGCTAGTCAGAGAAGGCAACTAGGCAAGCATGGCTCAAAAACATTTTTTTGTGCTGGTCATCTCAGTCTGCCACAAATTCCCCCCCACACCCCAATACAGCCATAACTATTTTCTCTAACATGTTCTGTTCTGCTTACTTTTTAGTTCAGACTCAGTCAGTAGTCTTCTTTTTTGCTGTAGCACACTGCTGGTTCCTAGGCACTGTGACTGTTGGCAGGCAGGCTCTTCGTGGCTCCTTGTGACCAATCCTTGCAGTTGCAAGCTCAGCAGCGCCGGCACAGCTCCCTGCGCAATCCTCCCTCTTTCACCTCGCCTCCAGCCGTGATGTCACGTGGTTCACGCCGCTGGAATGGACCAACTTACTCCTCCATAGGGGGAGTAAACAAACAGAAAAGGGAGCCAGGAGGTGACGGTTCCAGATGCAGGAGGCACACAATTTGTACAGTGCCAGTGCCACTGCTGCTGCCCGCGCTGACTAGTGTATGATGACACACAGACACAAGTGTACTGGTCTGGCTGCCTGTGTGTCAGAACTGCGCCCCCCTCCTATACAAAATGGTAGCACCCGGGGCACTCCCCCCTCAGCCTCTTCCTTGTACTGGCCCTGCCCCTAACCCACGGAAATTTAGCACTCCCTGAGTCTCTTCCACTTATACAATATTAAAACCCCTTATGGTACCTTTTAGGATGTACCACTCTTTCTCTTTATTCTCCTTTCTTTCCATTTCATCTCTCTCTATGCAAATTGTTTTTCCCCCATCCCTCTCTCTAGTCGTCTTTCTTGTTCCTTTGCTCCCCTTTTCTTTTATCCCTCCCCTCTTTTCCTCTCCCTTCCATGTACTCTCTATTTTTATTCCTTCTCCTACTCCTTGGTGGGGGGTAATGGGATGAGTGGCAGTGCCGGCAGGGAGATGGAATGAGTGGCAGTGCTGGTGGGGGGTGGGATCAGTGGCACTGCTGGGAGAGTTCTGATCAGCCAACTTAGGTGCACTTGATCAAAGTCATCTGCTGATCTGAGAACTGTTGTGGGGACTTTTAATGGCACAGGTAGTGCTACTCACTGTGTCTCTGGCTTCACTGTGTCTCTCCGAATTTGTGGTGTCTCGTATCAGTGACACCTATGCCAAAATCATGAGATAGTGTCTCCTTCAGCCCCTCCCACTTCACATTCCTCACCAGTCAGCTGACCTCTAGTTTCTGCCCCCCCCCTGCCATGAACTAAATGGGCGGCAGCAAAGAGGCTGAGTGGGTGGCCGAGGGCTCCAGGAACAGCCCAGCTGGGTGGCCAGAGGCTCCAGGGACAGCCCTCTCGGGCAGCTGCGAAAAGGCTGTAAGAGCAGAGCAGGCTTCAGGAACAGCCCAGGATTCATTGACCCCTGGCAAATTGTCATTCGACCCCTAAGGGGGTCCTGACCCCAGGTTGAGAACCACTGATGTAAAGGAACCTATTGCACAAGGCACGGTAGTACCCCTCAGGAAGTACAATAAAACTATAAGGAGAAGAGAGTCACTATAAAAAAAAAATTAACATGTATGTGTATCATGCAAATGTTGTTTTTTGATATTGACTCTTTTGTCACTATACTTTTATTGTACTTCTATAATTAATAAACAACTTATATTTGTTACCATACTATCTTGGTCTGTCTACAAAACCCTGAGGGGTACTACCGTGCCTTGTGCACTAGGTTCATTTATATATATTTTTCTATATTGGATTGGACAGACCAGTAGCCCACACACACATTGCTAACTCTCCAACCTTATTTAATTTTTATCATAGGGGTATTTTAAATGATAGAGACAGAATATCAACCAAAAAAAACAATAAAAACACCATACAAATGTTATAAATTGTAGAGTTGCAGTTCAGTGAGTAAAATAAGTATTTGATCCCCAAACAAAACATGACTTAGTACTTGGTGGAGAAACCCTTGTTGACAAGCACAGAGGTAAGACGGTTCTTGTGGTTAGTAACCAGGAGGGATTTTGGTCCAATCTTCTTTACAGATCTTCTCTAAATCCTCAAGGTTTCTTGGCAGTCACTTGGCAACTCGAAATTTTAGCTCCCTCTGTAAATTTTCTATAGGATTAACCACTTCAGACCAAGAAGAATTTACTGACAACTGCGCAGTTGTTCAACGTTGTACCCAAATAAAAATGTTGTCCTTTTTTCCCCACACATAGAGCTTTCTTTTGGTGGTATTTGATTACCTCTGGATTTTGGTTTGCTATAAACAAAAAAAAGGTCGACAATTTTGAAAAAAAAAAACAACTATCTATTTCTTCATAATTTTAGGCCAATATGTATTCTGCTACATATTTTTCACAAACAAAACCCCAATAAGCGTATATTGATTGGTTCGCACAAAAGTTATAGCGTCTACAAAATAGGGGAAAGATCTATGGCATTTTTATGGTATTTTTATTATTATAATTTTTTTACTAGTAATGCGGTGATCTGCGTTTTTATCGGGACTGCAACATTTCAGCGGACAGATTGGACATCTAGCTGACATTTTTAAAACTTTTTTGGGAACCAGTGACATTATTACAGTGATCAATGCTAAAAATATAGCAAGGTGTTCAAATATCTGCGCTTACTTTAAAGAACAAGAAAAAAGCAGCTAGCACAGTTTGTTGATTTAACAAACACAAATATATTCACTTTTAGTGAACCGCTGCATTTTGGACTAATAATGCTAAAAATATGCACTGACATTGTACTAATGACACTGGTAGGGAAGGGGTTAACATCAGGGGCCATCAATGGGTTAAATGTTTTCCCCTCCGCGTTTTTCTAACTGTGTGGGGGGATGGGCTGCCTGGGACAACACACAGATCCGTCTTCCCGCATAGCAGGAAGACAAGATCTCTGTGTGCTCCCCTGTCAGAATGAAGATCTGCCTTGTTTACTATGGCAGATACCCGTTCTGTCTCTGTGAGGAACGATCTCGGGTGGCCATCGGACATTGAGTTCATGCTGATTGGCTCCCCTGCTGGCCAATGGGCATGCGCACACCCACAGAACCTCGTGCAGGTACTGACGTACACCTACGGAGATTCGTGCAGCCGAGCTAACCTGCAGTGGCTGGTCGGTAAGAGGTTAAGGTCTGGAGACCATGGCTAGGCTACTCCTTATTGTGGTTCTTCTTGAGGCACTCCTTTGTTGCCTTGGCTGTATGTTTTTGGTCATTGTCATGCTAAAAAAAGCCCCATCCATGACCCATCTTCAGTGTTCTGGCTAAGGGAAGAAGGCTCTCATCCAAGATTTTACAATACATGGCCCCATCCATTGACCTCTCAATGGGGCATAGTTGGTCTGTGCTTTTAGCAGAGAAGCAGCCCCAAAGCATAATGTTTCCCCCTAATGCACTTACTATTTGGGGACACTAGGTGTGCCCCAAATGGCCCCCCAAAAAACGAATAAAATGAAATAGGGTGTGTGTAGTAAGCCCTATTCTTCTGCTTGCTGCTGCTCCCCCTTTTGCACTTGTCAGGATAACAGCCGTAAATTACTGTGTAAATTCAGCAGCTGTAGAAGTTGCCACTGTCAAAAAATGGTCTGTCTAATACAGTATTTATAAACACTGTTCAGAATGAGATAAAGAGATACAAATCAACATTGCCATTTTTGTATCTAACCTGTTTCATTCATCTGTAGATCAAATAGTTGAGATTTTTTTTTTTAATAAAATGTGTTCCTATGCCTTCTTTTCAATTGGCCTGTGTCAAGACACTGGGGACATCAACCCCCTATTATGTGGCAGAGCTCAGGCTTAGCAATAGGCTTAGGACTTCAAGTCTTTGGCACTGTCACATGTTAGACGGTCACATGCTCCTCCATACCTGAACAAGCCAGGTACTCTCTTTACCTGCACTATAGCAAGCCGTTTTGAGGGACAATAGGTAAGGTGAGTATAGGGATAAGGAATTGCCAAGGTGACAGTGTCTCTTAAAATTCAGCTCCACTGCTAGCACAGTCTTCTCCCCAAGAGAATGCAGGGATTTTTCTGCAGCCGTCAAATATGTCCCCCACTTAGTCAGAGCCAAACTCTGCAACTGGCAAAGCTCATGCCCCCTGCTGATTGCGTAACTCTAGCACTGACTTAGTGGAGGGGCTTGTCCAACCACTGCTTCAACACAAATCAGTCTGCTGCCCAGGGGTAGAATTTTGCACCGCTGCTGGAAGTGAGTTCATTTGTTTTAAAGGAATCTAGAAATAATCAGCCTTTAAGTTAAAAAAGACAGATATTTTTTTTAAATAAATTGAATACGCTATTGAGAGCTTAACAGTGGAATTGTGCACTTGAGTTCAATGCAAACGTGATATCTACTGCAATATCTTTTCAATTAAGTGTGGCAATCTGGACTTTCAATGTTATCACTGTATATGGAAAGAATTAAACTAAAAATGATTTTTTATAATCATGACTCATACACAAAACTGTTATTGTATTCAGAACTAAATATTCACACCAAGTTAAGTAAGTGCTTGTGATATATTACATGAATATAAAATTACAGTTTTCACTTCATAAAAGTAATGTATGCCAATGTTCTAGTTTTGAATAGAAACAAAATGTTGTAAAGTTGCTATTCTAGCACAGTACATCCAAGTATCTGAGGAATCCAAAGCATTGAAAAAGCTGTTTCAATGGTTTCAGTATTCAAGAGTGTGATTAAGTGATCTGAAAAAGAACTGGGAACAAAGTTCCCTGAGATTATCCAATGTAACGTAATACTCAGGTCCTATGGTTGCATAATGTATAATTCTGATTTTAAAATTAATTTAACTATAGCATTACAGCACAAATAAACACGACCACATAGAGTATGACCAACACAGCAGTTCATACAGGTATTACTTCCTATGGTGCTATAAGAACCACTTGTTTCTTTATCTGTATCTCTGCCATCAACGAATTTAAAGTAATAAAAAATAACATAACACAAATAATCAATTTGGTTGATTTACTAAAGACAAATAGACAGTACACATTGCAAGTGCAGTTGTACTCATTTTCCCCCAGAGAATAGTGCATGTGGTATAGAATAACCAAGGGACTAGCTAATCTTCTTGGGTTTGGTTATGTAAATCTTGTTTGGAGTTGACTAAATTTGCGGTGAACCCCATTGAGGTCAATAGTGGGAATAATATTGTTATTTTTTTAACCAAAAAAAGTAAAACATATATATATATATATATATTTTTCCCTGAAGAATTGTAAGCTATTACTAACAGGTCCAACACACAATGACAATCTTGAGAAGAGGGGATTAAGGGGGTATATGATTAACATGTATAAATACATACAGTAAATGGTCCATATAGTGAACTTGGTGTTGAGTTATTCACTTTTAGGTCATCACAGAGGACAAGGGGGCACTCTTTATGTCTGAAAGAAAAGAGATTACATCTTTAAATACGGAAAGGCTTCTTCACAGTTATGCTGCGTACACACGATCAGTTCGTCTGATGAAAACAGTCTGATGGACCGTTTTCATCAGACGAACCGATCGTGTGTGGGCCCCATCGTTTTTTCCCATCGGTGAAAAAACTTAGACCCTGTTTTAAAATTATCTGATGGTTAAAAAAACGATAGAAAAAAACAATCATCTGTGGGGAAATCCATCGCATCCTCAGAATCAAGTCGACGCATGCTCAGAAGCATTGAACTTCATTTTTCTCAGCACGTCATTGTGTTTTATGTCACCGCGTTGGACACGATCTGATTTTTAACTGATGGTGTGTAGGCAAGACTAATGAAAGTCAGCTTCATCGGATATCTGATGAAAAAATCCATTGGTCCGTTTTCATCAGATGAACCGATCGTGTGTACAGGGTATAAGAGCTGTGAAAGTGTGGAATAGACTCCCTCGAGAGGTAGTTATGGCCAGCTCAAAAGATTGCTTTAAAAAAGGCCTGGATTATTTCCTAAATGTGCATAATATAACTGGGTATTACCATTTATAGGTAAAGTTCTGGAGTTAATTGGATTAAGCTTTGCTGTATTTTTGTGCCATCCTCTGGATCAACTGTGGGTATTGGATTGTGTATATAGGATTCTATTATTTTTTTCTCTCTTTAAGGCTTCATGCTATGCTGCTGGTAAATGTACATTTGGGAGCAGTTGGGCGTTTTTTTCAGCTGCCCCTGAAAATTCCTCTATGTTATCTTATCAGTACATGTACACAGGGTAATTTATAGTCATTTCTAGGCAGTTGAGTTTAAAAGCATTTTTTGGAAAGCAAAAAATTGCATTCAGGATGGATGTTCAGAGGCATTTGAAATGTGAAATGCCTGTAACAGCTTGTAGACCCATGTAAACATGGTAAATCGCGTTTAGCCGTGTTTTGCTTACAAGAGTTTTTAATGGAGATACATTTTTGACTATTTAAAAAAAAAAAAAAAAAAAGTTTCTAAATGCAAAAGTCAAGTTACATCGTTCAGGAGAGGTTTCAAAACATTCCATGTACATTCAGCCTTATTGGTTGAACTAAATGGACTTGTGCTTTTTTTCAACCAGATTCAAATTATTGGCTCTTGTGATTTAGGTGTCCGTTTATGAAACAGTGATGAGCTGTGATCCCGGGGATCGCAGCTCATCTCTGAGCATTAGCGATTTATCAACGTGTGAAGATCAACGGAGAACATGTTCTCCGTTGATCTTCACAGTGTGAAGTGAAGCTGTATTGATGAGCACAGAAACGGCCAGTTTATGAAGTGCCGATGTAAGCACTTCACTGGCGATCTGTGCTCAAATTCACACTCCCCGATTCACCAGCCCAGAGCTGGTGAACTGGGAAGGGAGAAGAGAATTCACACTAGAATTCTGGAGGAAATAGGAAGTTTATTGACTCCTCCCTCCTTCCACCTTGCCGCCAAAAGAGAATAACATCTCCCCCGTGTTTCACCAGCACCCCCACGAGCTCTACAGGAGGTTAGACATAGTATATATAGATATATATTATATTTGTGTGTGTATGTATATTTGTATGTATGCATGCATTTATATGTGTGTGTATATATATATATATATATATATATATATATATATATATATATATATATATATATATATATATACTGTATACACACACACACACACACACAGTTATCAGCAAAGAGCTGATAACTGTCAGTTACCACTCTCTGCACACAGAAGAGTGAGAATTGTAAAATCAAAAGTGTCCGATCACTCGGTTCTCATAAGCGTCAGGGGATAGATGCCCCAGCGTACCGATGCTGCATCCACCAATGTGATTTTGATTTGAAACATTTGTCATTTATGTTTTGATGTAGTTATTGTACTGTTAAAACTTCAAAAATTAGAAATTATAATTTAGATTTCGTTTACAGAAGAAAAAATTCTTAATTGAAAGAGAAAGAATGACCAATCCTTTTTGGTCATACTTCTTTTTTGGCTCACCTGAGCGCTATACTTTTGCGCTAATGTGATCCTGAATCACTTGCAGGATCAGTCTACAGATTGATATCAGGTCACGTCACAGACCCTCTATAGCAGGTAAGTCAAATGTCCGTCCTGCGGGCCAATTGTGTCCCTGAATTCTGGTTTAATAGGCCCCCTAGTAATTTGGATATATATATCTTTAGAGGCCCCCAGGGACACAATATATTTATACCGTATTTATCTGTGCTAGGAGGGGACAGGGAGGGATCAGGACGAGTGCCGCCAGATTACATACAGGATAATGTCCCGTTTACTCTGCTGTGTCTGAATTAGGAAGTCCCGTTTCCTGCCCTGCCAATAAATAACTGTTCTGTCTATCATAGGAGGCAGGACTTTGTATTATAGAGGACTCCAAGTAGACAGGGTATTCACTGGTATGTAATGTGTCTCGGCTTGTCCCGCGCCCTCCCTGTCCCCTCAAAGGCTGCAGATGGGCACTGATTAGGCTGCATTGATAGGCACTGACCCTTATTTTTATTCACATTTCTTATTTAAAATGTATTTTTTTTCCTTAAAGTTTGCCTATAAATACGGTATATCCAACTAACAAACCCAAGCTCATCTTGTCTTGACCACACACAGCCACAAAGGCAATAAAATTCTTGTTGGCCAGTGTATTAATGCTCGGACGAACACACTTATGCCATGTACACACGGCCAAAATGTCATTGGAAATTAAGACGGAGTTTAGATAGAGAAGATGTTCTCTTTTACTCCGATGGAATTCACTTGGAAATCCATTTTTGGACACCCCTGCTGTATAGCCTCTGTATGGATCACCAAAAAAAGGTTTTGTGTCCATCCAGAGGCTAGATCAGCAGCTGTAATTAGCCTCTTCACTTGACAATTAATAAGCAATGAATTGTCATGTCAACATTCATGTCTTGACCATGGAGCTTGTGGGCAACAGATGATATATTCCACTGATATTGCAATATGCAGAATAGTGTAAATTTCATATTTAAAATAAAATAGTTTACATTAATGTTAAGATGTACTTTATTATGTTCTTTCATTTTCAGATGCAGAGCAGTTGTGGAAGATGGCAACATCAAAAACCCAGGCACATCATCCACAGCGAGAAGGAGGGCCCTTTACTGCCTGCACCTCCTGGGTTTTGCTGCCTGATGCCCATTTCTTCCCAATCAATTTCCACCTAAGCCCGGACCCCATGGAGCACCCCCCGGACCCTCATCCTCCCCTTGCTTAACTTTTATGGACCATCAGTGGCTCTAGATTGATTAGCGACCTCTGATTTTTGAAAAAAATTCTGTTGAGCTTACTGGACTACTCGGTGGAGACTCAGAAGCTCATTCGACCAAGTGAAGGCAGCCATGAGGGCTCGCAACATCGTACACAACATTTTGTTCCTGGCACGCTTTATAGCCCAATTCTTCACATCTCAAAGGGAAGGCTCACGGTGGCTCGATTCCCTGCCACCATAATGGAACTGAGAGTTGCTTTTACAGTTTACACATTGTACTGTCTTTGCACCCTAATTGGTAGCACTAACTGCTGCCCCCTGGCAAAACCTATGCGGTTCCCTGCTACTCAGAATAAATTAGACGCACCTATCACCGTGGAGTAAAGACATTTAAGTCTGGCAAAACCCCTTGGCCCGATGGCCTCCCGATAGAATTGTACAAAATGTATGCTGATTTATTAAAAGTTAAAATAATTTGTTATGTCTTTAAAATAAACATAATTTTGATTTTGATGAGAAAAAACAAAACAAAAATGATTCACTTCAAATAATTTTATTTGAGAATAAAACATTTACTATAAACAATAGTGCAAATTTATTGAAACTGTAGTGCAAACTTTGAAAAACATTCAAGCCATGTACATACGGTCGGGATTCCCGGTGATATAAAGTCCAACGGGAAAAGTGCGGGGATAGCTTTGGCCTGGGAATCACGGCCTTGTGTACAGGGCTTATGCTCCTTCGACACTGCCTCGCGGTGGTTTCCCATGGCAAGTGAAGTAAATCTTACCTAAAAAAACTGCCGGGAATCACAAATGGAAAATAGAGAGCATGGTCTCTATTTTTCAGCTGGGATTCCCGGCAGTTTTCATGGCGAGGGAGCATACACACGCCCGGTTTTCACAGCAAAAAGCTCTCCTAGCAGTTTTCTTGCCTGGAAAACCGGTTGTGTGTACGAGCCATAACATATTTTTTTTTAGGGATTTGGGGATTGGTCAGTAGGGCCCAACTGTTGGGAAATTGAACCTACAAAAAGATATTGTAAAGGTGACATTTTGTTTCGAAATAACAAGCATCTTTCTGCTTACCTGCTCTGTACAATGGAACTGCACAGAGAGGCTGTGAACAACCTATTATTAGCATAGGCGCACGCACAGGGTGTGCCGGTTGTGCCTGGGCACACCCTAATGTGCTGCCCCACCCACAGACCTCCCCCCATAAATCCAGGTCCCGGCGGCCGGCCTGCTATAGCGTGGCATTGCCTAATATTATTGGGCGACCTTGGCCAGGGGGAAGGTAAGCAACTGTCCATAAGACAGCTGATTACTGGCCAGATCGGGTGCACATTAACTGAAGGAGGCAGAGCTTAATGCTCCACCTACCTTCCTCCGCGCGGCATCAACACTGGGTCTTCTTCCCTGCCCGGAGGTCTATGAAGAAACGAGGAGGAGAGAATAATGACGGGAACCACCAGGCAGCGGCCAGCAGAGCACAAGTACTCTGACAGATGAGAAGAGAGGAGGGTGAAGTCTTAATTACAGGGACGGGTGAGTCTATTTAGAGACACCATGGGAAGGGGGGAGCCAGTACAGATGCAGGAGGCCCGATAATATTCTCATGGTCCCCCAATTGGTGGCACAGTGGCTGTGTTTGATGGCAGTGCGCAGTGGCTGCATTTGATAGCATGGCACAGTGGTGAGTATTGATGGCACAGTGGTTGCATTTGAAGGGCACAGTGAGGCTGCAATTTTTTATTTTTTTTTGTTTGCGCCCCCCAAAAAATTTGGAGCACCAGCCGCCACTGACAACAAACAAGGGGTTAAAGCAGGCAGCATTGTGTTGCTTTGGCAGCACCTTCTTTAACCCAGTGGACTTGGCAGAAGCATGCAGTTGCGATCCACTTGCAGAGTTAACACATTTACTGGAAAAGGGTTGTGATGGATGGGCAGGCGGAAGCAACCACCAAAAGTAACAGGTAGCCAAATTACTGCCACGGCATGTGTACACCTTTGAATACTGTCTCAGAAGCTAAAGGAGGTAGGGATTGGGGGTGATAAAAACGTGACTCAAACGCATGTTTTTACCATGTAAGTGTAAATAACCCTTAGGGGGTCCACTGCCAAATGCAACCAAGGGCCAAATTGCAAGTGCAGCAGGCACTACAGCTCCTAGGAAATTATCTGTGGGTGGGTGACAAGCGTTAAAAAAAAAAATACTTACCATCATCAGTATCATCAAAAAGTAACATAGTCTCATCTTGAGCAACATTTTGATCTCCACCTGATGGTTCTCCTAACACTGTGCAAAAAAAAAAAAATCTTAATTACTTTATAAAAAACAAATTACATTTATATTGAATTTAAAAAAAAAATTGAATTACTTACTATGAGCATCAGAATCATGTTCTCCGAGGACACCGCCTACGACGTCGGGCCCGAGGCACCCCTTCAACTCCTCTTCATAGCAGGATAAGGTTATATTTGCTGTAGGTTCTCCACCAGTGCCACGTTGGTGTCTTGATATAAATAGCATTTTTTTTTTAACTGCACTTTAATGTCGTTAAGTCGACGTCGGCATGTGTCAATGTTGCGGGCAACGTCCCCTGCAGCATTCACTTGCTGGACAATTAAATTCCATATTTCATTTTTCGTTGCATAAGAAAGTTTTTTAGACTGGAACCAAATAAACGGTCCCAGTTACTAACCACCCTTGACACCAAAACGCAATTCTGCGCATAGCTGAACTTTGTATTTCTTTTTTTAGTTAAGCGCTCCATACTCTCCTTACTCTCCTATCACTAACCCCTCAAATGATTAAAATATAAATTTTCAGTTATCTTTTACAAGAGTGTACCATGTTTCTATTATTGGGTGGTTTTGATTCACAGTACATATATAATTATTGAATCAATATGTTATGATTTATTTTAATATATACATATATATATATATTATTTTTTAAATAAATATATAAAACATTTTTTTGAACATATTTTATAATTTATATCAATTTTTTTTATTTTATTTTATATATTTTTGGCCATCCAAATAGATGGTTTGAACCCATGGACAGGTCAATTTTAGTACAGAGGGGAATCTTATTTCACTTTTTTAATTATATTTATTATTTTATATTTTTATTTTTATTATTTTATTTTAATTATTAATTGAACTTGAAATTTAATTTAAATTCTCATCAACGGTGTACTGATGGATGCCAGATGCAGGATCAACCATTTTATATACACACCGTTCATGAGAAGAAAACCACGGCCCAGATTCAGAAAGCAATTACGCCTGTCTAACTGGTGTTAGACAGGAGTAATTTCAAATTTCGCGCGCCGTATCACTAGTTTGAATCCTCAAACCATGATACGGCGGCTTCGGGCTTCGATCCGAGAGGCTTACGTCTTCGTAAGCCTTCGGATCTACGCTGCGATATATTTGCGGCCGCTGGGAGGAGTTCGCGTCGTTTTCATGCGTCGGGATATGCAAATGTGTTTTTACGGCGATCCACGAAGATACGAGTGGTCTTCGCAATCGCTTTCGTCTATTTTTTTTTACGTACTGTTAGACCAGCTTTTTGCTGGTCTAACGGTACGTAGCCCATGTTAAGTATGGCCGTCGTTCACGCGTCGATTTTTTATTTTATTTTATTTTTTTACGTAACTCGTTCGGGACGAGGATTGTGCGTAAACGACGCTACTCAAACAACGAATGACGTAACGACGTGTTTTCGCGCAATGCACGGCGGGAAATTTGCGAACGGAGCATGCGCAGTTCGATCGCCGCGGGAACGCGCCTATTTTAAATGATTCACGCCCCCTACTCGCGTAGATGCATTGCGACGGGAGAAATACACTACGCCGCCGTCGTTTACTGGACAAAATCTACCTGGATTCCACGTAGAGCCAGGTAAAATACGGCAGCGTAGTGTATTTCTGATACTCTACGAGAATCTAATTCTCTGTGAATCTGGGCCCACATGTGTAATTATAGTGTAACATTTTTATATTAGCTACGTTTTACAATAAAGGGGGGTGTATATGTGTGATTGGTGGACTTTATTGTTTAATTTGGGGGTTTTATTAATGAAATGTGCTGCTTGGTATTTTACTTTCACTTTGTTGTACACTGCCGAAGTCTCGGAATTTCTCACAAGATTTCAGCCTCCCATTCACAACCACTGTTATCAACGTTTGTAGATCACTTTACTGCATTACACAGTGAATGCCGGCGATCTCTGCAGTGATAATTCTTCACTGTTACATAAACAGACACCTTTGAGAGATCCCTTTCATGAAATATCATCACTGTGTATTATTTTGAACAAAAAGTAGTTTCAATCTTACAAATATGAAACCACTCTCTCTATGTGATTGTATTATATCTTTATTAATAGTTTAGAAGCTAAACAATATAGTCATCTACTGTTTATAGGTTTTACTGTGGACAATGGGACATTTTGGACCCATTGCCATGTGTGTGTGATGGATTTATGGCATAGTTTGTGTATGACATATCATATGATTTAGATCTTTGGGGGCTAGTTCACTAAAAGCAAACAGTTTACTTTGCAAGGGAAATTGTCAAAACGTTTTGTGAATGCATTTTGGTTTGCACATGATTGGATGATAGAAGTCAGCCTAGCTTTGCATCATTCACTAAGCTTTTGGGGCATAGTCACTTGCAAAGTGTAACTTCCCTTGCAAAGTGAACAGCTTATTTGCCCTTACTAGATCAAACCATATGTGTGCAATTCTGTTGGAACTTCAGAAAATTGTATAGGGAATTGCATCTCATCACAGTGTAAAATGAGTATAAAATGTACTTACGGAGAAGCCTAGAAGTGGCTTTATTAGCTCCTACATTGGCTTTAGGTATGATGTTGTAATTAAGAAGAGATAACATAGGCCACATGACAGAACTACAGGAGATGTCTAAGAATAAATTATTGCAGATGGAGCTAGGGGCTTCTGCTTTTTTATTACTTGACTTTTTTTTTTAAAAATTGCTTTTATAGTTTTTTTATCTTTGTAAAAGGTGTTTGTTTGATGTGTATTATGCATTATAATTCAATAATGAGATATTTGTTATTAGTTTTATTAAAACATTTCTAGGGCTTTGAAAATCCCCTTTGTTTAAGGCAAATTTTTTAACACAAAGTTATTTATTAAAATTACTAATATGGTGGCACATGCTTAGAGCCAGCGGCGATGAACGTGTTCTGCTGAAGCTCTGTATCGCTCAAAACTTTGCGGCTGTATAGGACACCCACACGTCTCTCATCAGAATTTCATCCGCGCCACTTACCTTCTCCTAAGTACTGGGGACAAATAATGGTACTCAGCAGAAGCTGCTTAAAGAGTAAAATTAAAAACCCTTATGCTGCTGGACCGTTTTCATCAGACCAAACCGATCGTGTGTGGTCCCCATCGGTTATTTATCCATAGGTTAAAAAAATAGGAACTTGTTTTAAAATTATCTGATGGATAAAAAACCTATAAAAAAAAAACGATTGTCTGTGGGTACGTCCATCGGTTAAAAATCCACGCATGCGCAGAATCAAGTTGACGCATGCTTGGAAGCATTGAACTTCATTTTTTTCAGCACGTCGTTGTGTTTTACGTCACCGCACTCTGACACGATTGTTTTTTTAACTCATGGTGTGTAGACATGACTGATTATCAGTCCGCTTCATCGAATAACTGATGGAAAAATCCATCAGACCGTTTTCATCAGACTAACCTATCGTGTGTACAGGGCATAAGGACGTTCTGCCCAGGGCTGTACCCAAAATGGTGCCGCCCCATCTCCTTACACTAACTGATCTTGTGCTGCTAAGGCGTGAAATGAATCCCGCGAAATGCCAATTCACCTTTTACTCTCATCCACAAATCATTTTCCTGAATTGACCATATACTTATTACAATAGGCATAACTCCTGAACTCCTTTCCTCATTTATTAATCCTTTCACATGGATTGACCATAATGCTGTACGAACCACTTTTACTTTCCTAATTCCTAAATCGCAAGAACCCACGTAGCATATTAATAACTACATTTTATCTCATCAATCTCACACCATAGGTTTAGAACATGTTCTAAAAGACTATTTGGCCAACAACAAAACTTCTGATATTTCTTCATTGACACTCTGGGAAGCAGATAAGCATGTGCTCCGAGGAGTATGTATTCGCCAGGCCTCTTTTCTTAAAAAAATAAAAACGACTGTTGCAGCAAAAGTTAGATGCAAAATTAAATTCTTCTCACACACTCTTTCAATTGAATCCTACTCCCACTACCAAATTACAGTTAGATAAAGCACCTCTTGATCTTTTCCTTTCAGACTCTGCGGATAAATTGTTATGTAAATCCAGGCATTCATTTTACCTCAAAGCCAATAAATCTAACACACTCCTAGCACAAGCCATCAAAAAGTTAAGTCATCCTTCCAAACCAATACGTTTGAAACTATCTCAAGATACATACACTATTAATCCTGTGAAAATCCTTTATACCTTCCAAAAACATCTTGATTCCTTATACAAAAAGGAAGAATCTTTAGATCAGACATCTGCAGCTTTTTTTTCACAAATTACACTCCTGACTATTCCCTTGGTCCATTGCAAATGCCTTGGAAATCCTTTAACCACTACTGAAATTTTGGTGGCTATTAAACCCCTTAAATTAAATAAGCGCCCGGGCCCAGATGGCTTTTCAGCCATGTATTATAAGAAATGTGCTCATATCCTAGCTCAATTATTGACCGAAGCCCTTAATTCACTTCTAGATGGGCACTCCTTTCAACCTGAAACTTTAACAGCAATTATTTCAATGATTCCCAAACCCCATTCTGATGAAACATCTTGCTCAAATTATAGGCCTATTTCACTGCTTAACTTAGACATTAAACTTCTAGCAAAAGTCTTAGCAACTCGTCTAAATAATATAATAGGCTCTTTAATACACAGAGACCAAGTAGGTTTCATCCAACTACGCCAAATAGAAGATAATATTCGTAGGGCAACTTTATTCATGCATGCTGCTAAACCACAACAAATTCATCTTTGCTTCTTATTCCTAGATATCAAAAAAACATTTGCTTCAGTTATGTGGCTCTACCTACGTTATGTCCTACAATGTTGGGGATTTGGCCTCCACCTTCTCAGTTGGATTTCATCAGTATATGATAATCTCAAAGCTTATGTAAAATATGCAGGGTATAAGTCAAATATGTTTAATATGTGCAGGATTGTCCACTTTCCCCACTTCTATTTTCCCTACTCATTGAACCTCTTGGCTAATCAATTTGCTCTGACCCTTCAATTAAAGGTCTTCAATTAGCTAGACATCAACATAAAATGTGTCTATTTGCAGATGAAATTTTTAATTTTTATGTCCTCCCCTCCTAAGCTTATTCGGAAACTTGATAATTTGCCCACATTTCAGGCCTAACTATTACCCCCCAAAAATCTATGGCACTAAAAATCTCTCTACCCCCCTCAACTGTACAACTGGCACAAGCATCTCTCCCTTTCTCATGGTCCACTACTCGCCTCCCCTACTTAGGAGTCACTCTTACACCCAAACTTTCTGAACTCTTTACAGCTAATTTCCCCCCTACCTTGCGCCAAATTACCAATCTTTTAAGACAATGGAGTTCTCTCCCCTTATCCTGGATGGGTAAAATGTATGTTATTAAAATGACCACATTACCTAAAATCCTCTATTCTTTCGGGGTTCTGCCCATTTCTGTTCCAACATACTTTTTTTTTTTTCACCAAAAGATTTTATTAGAATTTTTAATAAACAGACAACAGCATAAAGTACTTGGGATACAGGTTCCACAAAACATTATCCAATCAGAGGCTTACATATAGCAGGCATCGAGATGTACCCATATAAACAGTACAAACAGTGCGCAAGGCGCAAACATACAGCGTCCTTTCTACTAGAGACGTGTCACAAGCCTGGTTGAACTGCTAATACTCCTGATGCTTCTTGGAATCACCATAAGGGCCTATTTGTCTTTGCACCACATTTCCCAAATATCCCTCCATGGGAAAGCAACATAGCGATCAGGACCAACCCTCCCAGTCAGCCCCAACCACCACGTCCCCCACTCGCAAGGACACAGAACACCCAGAAAAGATAGAACAGAAAAAGAAAGAGAGAAAGAAGAGGGGGAAGGGAAAGGAGGAAGGGTAAGGACAAAACCAAGGGGGACAGACAGAGGGGGGGCGGGGTCTCACCTGCAACATACGTTTTAAGAATATTGCAACGTAAGATAACAGCTTTTGTTTGGGGCTCTTCAAAACCCTGTTTACCCAAACATACCCTTTACCTTCCGAGGATTAAAGGTGGCCTCAGATTTCCAAATGTATCCACCTATTACTACGCGGCTCATCTCCCACTCTAGGTAGCTCTGGAATCTATAGATTGTGACACATTTTCTATGACCAATTTCATATGGTTGCGATCTTCTGACCAGAAAAGACTTAATTTTTTTTCATTAAAGGATTTTATTGAATTGTAAGTCAAAAGAAACAAGACAATATAAATGATGGCTCATCACAGATGCAACTGTGTGAAAAACATGTCAGATAGTAGTACAAGAATGAAACTCCATAGACTAGCATTATAGACCGGATACAAATAAGAATGCGAGTGTAATCACGGGGTCGCCAATACTGTGAAAGTAGAAGTTATAACGGATGCATTGTTTATTCATCAAGTATTCGTGTCAGTAACGTATCTATGCATAGGAATATTTCCCAGGGATGATCTGGGAGCCAAGCAAGTTTAGGGACATCAAAAAGGATGTCTTAGATGAGGAGAGTGTAGGAGAGCATGAAAAAGAGAAAAAAGGGGAGGGGGGGATAGGGAGAGAGGTGGTGTAGGGTGGTAGTGTTACCTGCGGATTTACTTTCCATCTAATCTCCAGTATGGGCATCAGAGGTACAGTTACGGAGCTACTAAGGCTCGATAGCGTCTCCAAAGGAGCATCATTGCATTATAGACTCATAGTCTTGCGAAAATCGAAAAACAGACCAAGGTCGCCAGGTGTCAAGAAATTTCTCAGCTGTCCCCCTGTCCTGAGCCAACGTGTCCTCCATCTTGTGAACCTCCGCCACTCTACGAAGCCATTCTTGGACCGAGGGTATTCTGGTGGTGAGCCAGTAGAGAGGGATTAAAGACTTAGCTGCATTCAGCAAGTGCTTAGTTAGTGAGTTCTTGTAGAGGGAAAGCGAGGAAGAGGACAAGTGTAGCAGACAGCATGCAGCAGACAATTCTATGGGCGTATCAGTAAACCGTTTGGTTGTATCACCTTCCAGAAGGTAGAGATCATGGGGCAGGTCCACCATATGTGGATCAGTGAACCTACTGCAGACTGGCATCTCCAACATGTGTTTGGTTTCGAGGGGTCCCAGTTGTGGAGCCTCACTGGCGTGTTGTACCACCTGGTTAGTAGTTTGTAGCTTGTCTCCTGCAACTTCGTACTGATAGAGCACTTGTGTGCCAATATGCAAGCCTTTTGCCACTGCTTGTCCGTAATGACCAGATCAAGATCCTCTGACCAATCCCGCCTCTGTTTATCCAGACTCTCCTCGCTCGTGCATTTCAACCACGAATACGCCACCGAAGTGGCCCTGGCCACCGGTCTCTGTGCATGACAAGTAGATTCCAGAACCGTCTGTGGTCTAAATAGATCAGGCGAGTTCTTCAATCCAGTCAGGTAGCTGCGCAGTTGAAAATATGACCATTGATTCATGTCGGTGAGAGCATTGTCTAATTTAAGTGAGGGCCAGTCTTTAAGTTTGTTCTCCACATAGCAATCTCCAATCAACAGCGGGCCATGTGTGCGTGGTGATCTAAAAGTCGGTGTATTCAAACCGGGAACGAAGTCAGGGTTATCAGCTAGAGGGGTGAGCGGGCTGGGAAAGGTGGAAAGTTTCTTCAGCCTGGAGAGTGAGTGAAAAATTTCTAAGGTGGTTCCTGTGATGGGATTTTTACGAAGTGTAAGGGGGCACCTGGGCCATGATATCCATGGTGAGTATAAGAGAGACACGGGACTAAGTTCATTCTCCAATGCCACCCAATCTTTTGCGTGGCCATGGCAATGCCAATCTATAATCCTTGCTAAATGGGCTGCCTGGTAGTACTGTTTAAAGTCAGGGAAGCCTAGCCCTCCTCTTTCCTTGGGTTGCGTTAAACTAAGTAGTTTGATCCTAGGTTTCTTCCCATTCCAAAGGAATCGGAGTAAAACTGAGTTCATAGACGCGAAAAAACGACGCGGAATCATAATCGGGAGAGTGCGTGTCAGGTAGAGAAATCTAGGTAGTATAACCATTTTAACTATGGCCGCTCGTCCGAACCACGAGAAGTGTCTCAGGCCCCAATGGTCGAGGTCCCCTTCACAGCTTTTAAGGAGCGGTGAAAAGTTTCGTTCAAAAGTATCCTGGAGATGCGGGGTGAGCCACGTCCCCAGGTACTTGAGGGCTCCACCCTCCCATTGAAAGGGCGAGTTCGCTTTGGTTAGGGATAATAGTCTATCCGGTAGCGTTATGTTAAGAGCTTCCGATTTTGTGTAGTTTATTTTTAGATTCGACATGTAGCCATAGTGGGCAAATTCCTTCATTAAGTTGGGTAGCGATATGTGAGGGTCAGTCAGGAAAAATAGGAGGTCGTCTGCGTATGCCGCGACCTTGAACTCACTGCCCCCACACGAAACCCATTCACCGCCGTGTTTAACTTAACCATCCTAATAAAAGGTTCGAGCATCATGATGAAGAGCAGGGGCGACAATGGGCACCCCTGCCTAGTTCCATTAGCGATTTCCACTTTTTCGGAGAGGTTGCCATTTATTTTTAAACGGGCCGTTGGATTTTGATATAGCGCATCAACCCACACCATCATGCGTGGGCCGAATCCCGCACGGTCGCACACCGCCATCATGAAGTCCCACGCCACCCGGTCGAAGGCCTTCCCCGCGTCCGTAGAGAGGAGAAGGCCCTCGATCTTCCGCACTCTCGCCGCATGGGTCAGTAGTAGGGCTTTGGTAACATTGTCCTTAGCTTCCCGATTCGGCATGAACCCCGCTTGTTCGAGACCAATTAGCCCGGGGAGTAGCGGGCTAAGTCTAGTGGAAAGGATTTTGGCAAATAGTTTCACGTCTAAATTGAGGAGTGAGATGGGCCGGTAGCTTGAACATGATGTGGGATCCTTACCAGGCTTCAGAATGACCGCTACGTGGGCTGTGAGGAAATCCGGGGTAACCTTTCTGGGTACAGACAGTGAGTTCAAAGCCTTTTTAAGGGGTTCTATGAGGTGTGGAGCGAAGGTCTTGTAGTAAATAGCTGAATACCCGTCTGGTCCCGGACTTTTATTAGATTTTAACTGCCCTATCGCTACTACTAACTCCTCCACTGAGATTGGTTTTTCCAATATGGCAATATCAGGGTCCGAGAGTGTTGGAATGCCGCTCTCGACTAGGTAATCTCGTATGAGCTGTGGTCTGTCGCCTGTCATGTGGGGCTGTCTATGTTGAGGGGGCAGGTTATAGAGATTCGAATAGAAACTGTGGAAGTGGTTTGCAATCTTTTCAGTTGTTACGTCTAATCCCCCATCATCCCGTTTTATGGCAGCAATATTGTTGGCAAATGAGCATTCACGAAGTGCCCTCGCCAAGAATCTGCCGGTCTTGTCACCCGATTCGTAGTAGAGTCGTTTTTTGAAGAACAACATACGTCTAGCTGAAGTGTCCAGGAGCTGTTGTAATTCACGTCTCAATTCAAGCAGCTGTCTAGCCGAATCAATGGAGAGCGATTGTTTGTGTAGAGTTTCCAATTTGTTAATTTGGGTAGTCAGTTTAAGCATTAGGGCTTCTCTTTCCCTTTTACGTTTGGAGCCTATTCCAATCAATACCCCTCTGACCGTACATTGTGTGCCTCCCAGACCGCGAGCGGGTCCGATCCAGGGATGGCGTTGAGCGTGAAAAACTCAGGGTTTCGGTTAATGAGGAAATCGTGGTTGAGTCGGTCAAAAGGGATGCATTAAGTCTCCACGACGACGATCACGTGGATGGGTGTGTCACGTCCAAGGACATGGACACGGGGGCATGGTCAGAGAATGTCTGTATGCCTATGTGTGCACCCGTCAGTCTCGAGAGGTCACGTTGTGTGACAAAGAGATAGTCTAATCTAGCGTATCTCGCGTGTGGGATTGAAAAGTGAGTGAAGCTGCGGGGGGCGGTGTGGTGCCAAGACCAACTCCCGTTAGACATGAAGACACATCCCACCATAGGCGCTACGTTGCACGTCGGTTCGCTGATTGCGGACGCAGCCACCCTGACATCTAAGACGTCCCCACTTTTCCCTATCCTCGGTAACCCGTCGTTTCCACCGGGATTGCGCCCGTCGGATTACGGGGAGCTCGTGGCGACGGGTAGAGATTGCACACAACATTTTGTGAACGGGGGCCGATGGGCGTCGATCAATACCCTGACGAGCGATACGGGGGGCTTCCATCTGCCGTTTTGGAAAGCAATTAGGCTGCACCATTTCATTCACTCAATACCAGAACCCAGACAATTTACCCGAGACCTGACGACGTTCGAAGACTACTGCAGAGACGACGGGGTGCTGACTCAAGTACTCTCAAAGATGTACTCCCTACTAAACACCCCGCGGATACAACCTGACCTGGAGTTTCTAAACGCATGGGGACGAGACCTGGGGCAGACCTTTACTGACGTACAGACGCAAAATATCCTTCAATTCTCCCTAAAATCATCCATCTGCACAAGAATCCAAGAAACAAACTACAAGATCCTAACCAGATGGTACTATACGCCCCGGCTCCTGCACAAATTCTTTCCTACCACCTCTGATAAATGCTGGCGCTGCCTAAAAGATGAGGGAACTTTACTCCATGTCTTTTGGTCGTGCCCGCTGTTGCTCCACTTCTGGGCGACGGTTGAGGCGACCATACAAAAATTCACTGATCATACAATCTCGAAGGACCCAGCTTTCTTCCTGCTTCACGCCTCCGCAGTCCCGACACGTTCTTACAAAAAATCCATTGTGAGGCATCTACTAAATGCCGCTAAATCTTGCATACCGGCTACCTGGAAACAAACCACTCCCCCATCGGTCGGACTGTGGTTGCGTAAGGTAGAGGAAATCAAGAACCTAGAAGACCTTGTGCTTACAGCCCAGAACAAACAGGAAAAACACTCTAACGCTTGGATGCTGTGGAACTTATATATATATTCTGATGAAGGGCAATCCCTACTGAACTCTTGACTGACCCTTGGATGTCGGCCCGACACAGGCCGATGGTGACGTTGTGTCCACCACCCCCGTGCCGAATACACCCTCCCTCTCCCTTCACACCCTCCCTCCCTCCCCCTTCCCTTGCTTCTGGCTCCCCACTCCTTCACTCGTACATCTACTCCTACTTCTTTCTCTCTCTCTATACCTCCTTTTGCTCTGCCTCTCTTTCTGTGGTTTCCTCGACCATTGGCTACATAATAGGGCGTGGAGTTTGATTTTGAACCACAGACGCAGCTTCGCCGTATGCAGACCGACATTGTCTAGTTCAGGGCCGGATTCCGCCAGTTGATGTCGCAGGCACGGACTGACTGGAGCAGAACTGTTTAGGTTTTGCATGTGGGAAGTTCCCTGGCGCTACACAGGTTGGGGCGACAGTCTTTATCCTAGGCTATACAGTTGGAATGTGTATCTCCATGTTATGTGTATAGGCGTATGACATGGTCGGGTGAGGCCACAGCTTGCTAGGTTATGTTATGTTATTCTCTGTATTTCTTTGTTGAAAAACTAATAAAAATTGATATTTGAAAAAAGAAAAGTGAGTGAAATCCCGTCCCTCAGGGTGCGAGAAGCGCCATGTGTCAACCAAGTGGAGAGACTGTAGCATCACCTTGAGTCTCTTTAGGAGTCTATAGGTAATACACGACTTCCCATTTGAGGTGTCCTCAAGGGGGTTCAGGGGTACATTAAAATCTCCTCCCATTATGATGCATCCGTTGGCAAACCCAGCCAGTTCCCCAACAACTCTCCGGCAAAAGGTGCCATGAACTTTGTTTGGGAAATAAACGTTCGCGAGGGTCATCGGGGAGCCTCCATATGTGCCCTTAATAAAAATAAATCTACCCCCAGGATCGCTTAATTGGGCAGTGTACTGGAAGGGCGCGTCTTTACTAATCAGTATCGTCACTCCTTTTGATTTTGAGTCGTTATTGGTTGAGTGAAATACACCTGGAAAATGAGCATTGGAGAGTCTAGGAACATGATCGGTCTTAAAATGGGTTTCCTGAAGGAAGACAAAATGGGGCCTACCTTTTTTTAATTCTCTCAATAGGGAAGAACGTCGTTTCGGAACGTTCAAACCCCAGACGTTGTGAGAAATTACCAGAGGGCTGTTCCCCAGAGAGGAATAGGCCATGTTGAGCGTCTCAGTAGGCGAGGTCGGCTGGGAGGACAATCTGGAAGGGTACAACTGCAAGGGGACAAGTTAGCAACAGCACCTTAGAGCCTAATAACATCACAATATAGCAGGTAGACTAACACACCTTAATGACACAGGACAGGGAGGGGAGGGGAGGGTAGGGAAAAGATCAGGGGATAGTGAAGATAAAGGAGAGGAAAAGATTAGTAGGAGATGAAGTGAGAAGAAAGTCTGGAGAAGGTCACCTAGCAGAGGATCTCCCCCACGAGGCCAAAATCGATCCCGCTGGGGAGAGTCTGTATATAGTGAGTAGTGTGTCCTGTAACTCTAGAAAGCGATCAGGGCACCTTGTGGGGTGTTTGGGAGGCAGCGACAACGAGGTGTTAGAACCTCAGACAATCTACTATCCGAACAATAAAGAAAAACAGAGAGATGTAATTCCAGACAGAGATTGTCAAGCCTCGGCGGCACACACAGCCCTATAGAGCTAGATCAAAGTGATCAAACAAACATGGTATTGAACATATACCCAACTTAGGTGTGCAATAGCCTGGTATGCTAATATGAAAGGATTATAATGAAAAACAGTAACATGGCCCCTGACCCCGCACAATCAATAGCAACAACTTTAAAGAGGTTCCCCCCGCCCTTCAATATACCAATGAAGACCAGCCTTGGAATATAAGAGATGAAAAGAAAATAAAACGAAAAGAAAAAATAAACCAAGGCAATAAGCAGCATTAGTTTCCCCGCTGACCAAAGAATAAAAATAACAAGGAGCACCCAGGTTAACAGGCTTCTAATGCTGCACCGGCGACGGTACAATGACCTGATGGGATCCCCCTCTTGCGCTCCGCTGGTATTCAGGTCCTGGCAGGCAAATACGTTCTTGTACCTAGAAAAGAGCCAGGGCAAGGTACAAAACTGAGCAGTAGGCTCTCGCTGTATACAGGCCGCAAGTAGTAATGGTGGCCGCATGAGACTCCAAGTATCTGGCGTGTCAGCCTGCAGGTCAGTGGAGGGAGTCAGGATCGGAGGGCTGAAGTCAAGGGGGTGTTAGGGAACGTAATGGGAGAAACAGCGGCTGGGAGTATTCACGGGGTCAGCTGCGGGTAGCAGGGGGGGAGCGCTGGGAGCCATCAGTTGCACGGGGCAGTTCTCTGGGGGTCACGATCCAGGCATTTTAAGGAAAAAGAAGTGAAAAAGCAAAATGTCAAAACTCACGGTCAGTCCTCGGCCCGGTTCCCGGGTGCAGCCGCGGAGCGATTCGGGGTGTCATTCCTCAGGCCTCCATGGCGGGCTTGCTTGGGCCGCTTCGCCTGCCTCTTGTCTGGAGTGGAGAGTGGAGAGTCCGGCGGGCTGTGTGTTGGAGGCGGTAGCAGGAATTCCGCATACCAATCGGGTAGATCGGTCTGTCCCAGTTCAAGGGCCTCACAGAACTCGGGAAGATCAGCCGGGGTGCGAAGCGTAAATTGTCTTCCATTATGGGAGACGTTTAAAGCAAAAGGAAAGCGCCACGTGTACCTGAGCTCCTTTTCCCTCAGTTTCTCCAGCAGGGGGCGGAGGGCTCTCCTATTGCGTAGCGTTATCTGAGACAGGTCGTGGAACAACATGATGGTAGAGCCATTAAAGATAATGTTATCATTCCTCCTGGCCTTGCGCATAATGTCCTCTTTAAGGGCATAGTTCTCCAGACAGCAGATTATGTCTCGCGGTGGTGCTGTATCAGGTCCTCTGGGCCGCAGCGCTCTATGGGCCCTCACAAAGCCGATCTCGGCATCCTCCTGACGTTCTAATAAGCTGTTGAAGACACTTCTCAGCGTGACGATGATTTGGTCCGGGTCTACTGATTCCGGGATGCCCCTTACATGCACGTTACACCTTCGACCTCTGTTGTCGAGGTCCTCTATATGACGGTTCATGTCTATCAGGGGTTGGGCATGAGCCATGGTGACCCGTTCTATCTTGTGGATCGCTCTATCTCTGCGTTTCCCGGCCGATTCCGTGGCCGCCATCTTCTCATTGAGCACAATCATGCTCATTTTCAAGTCTGTAAGGGCCGCCGAAAAGGTGGCTTTGATATCATCAGCAATCAATGACATGTCCGCTAGGGTCAATGGATGATCAGGAGAGGACTTACTGTGTGCCAAGCTCTCAGGAGCAGATTGTGAGTCGTCACTATAGTCCTCCTCATGATGTATCGGCGCCATCTTGGAGCTAGCAGCAGCAGCGCGGCCCGATTGTCTCGGCTTGAAGAGCTCTGCTATGTTCTTGGCCGATGAAGGCACCGAATTCCGCCGTGTGCGGGAAGAGGGCGTTGAGTGGAGCTTTTTGCCAGGCATTTGGGGACCTGTGGTCGGGTATAGGTTGCTAACGGGCCGTGTGTGCCGGAGAGCCTTCTCAACAAGATGCCATTCTCGCCGCGCGCCAAGCCACACCCCAGAAAAGACTTAATTAATTAATCCAGTTGCTAAACATTCTCTTGCCATCTGGGATAGATTTAAATCAGTAAAGGGCCTACAATCACCACACATCCCACTCATATCGTTTCTTAAAAATCTCCTTTTTATCCTGCCTGGACTTTACTTAAATCTTTTAAACTATTGATCACCTCTAAATTAAACCAAGGACATTATGTGGTATTCCCTACTTAATTTAAAATGTTCCCTGACTTATGTAAAAGTCAAGGGCTCCCAAATTCAGAACTTTTCCAGTATCTTCAGATAAAAAAAACTTTTTTATGCCCTATACCCAAGGAAGACATGAACTTGATAAACTGTCACGCTTCAAGGACCCCCACACAAAAGGACTTGTTTCCACTCTTTATGCCCAACTCATTATTAAGCCTAATTCTGATCCACCCTCGTATGTATAAAAGTGGGAGTCTGATCTTGGGCTTTTGCTAGAAACAGCCAAATGAGATGAGATTTAGAATACTACTAAATCCTCTTTGCAAAATATAGTTGCATTAGAGACTAATTATATAGTGCTCACACCCTCCTGGTACTTGGTCCCTGCTAGAACTGTGAAATCTGCCCCCAATTAATCCTTATCCTGATTTTGCAGCTGTACTGATCTTCGATCCCACCTTCATAACTAGTGGAACTGTCCAGTAGTCAAAAGGCTTTGTAAAAATATATTTTTTATGTTATGATTTCAACATTATTTGAAGTTTCTATTCCCTCCTGATCCTTTGATAGTGCTTTTAAATTTAAAACCGTCAATTCTTTCCTGTAGCCAGTTCAAACTCTAACTACAGGTTACTACAGCCGTGAAACAAACATTCGATAAACCCTGGAAATCCTCAACCCTGGTATTAACTGAAACCAAACATAGAATCAAACAAGCTATGATTCATGTTAAAATAGAATCTAAGACAAAATTTGTAACCTTACGAAAATATGGCTCCCTTGGGTGACACAATATTTGCCTTCTAATTTTGATGAATGCTTGTTGATGTCTTGGTAAATTTTTACCTACATTCATATTCTCTCTTCAAACATCATATGATTAATAACACACATTATCCCCGGGATCCCTCCTCTTGCTCTTCTTATTAGTTTATTTTCTTTTTTTCCCTTTCTATCTTTCTTTTTATTAAACCTGTCTTTTCCCTTTTCCCCTTCTTTCCTTTCTTAAAGGGGTTGTAAAGGTAAACATTTGTTTCCCTAAATAGCTTCCATTACCTTAGTGCAGTCGTCCTTCACTTACCTCATCCTTCCATTTTGCTTTTAAATGTCCTTATTTCTTCTGAGAAATCCTCACTTCCTGTTCTTTTGTCTGTAACTACACACAGTAATGCAAGGCTTTCTCCCTGGTGTGGCGTGTCATGCTCGCCCCCTCCCTTGAGGGGGTGAGCAGGAGAGTCTGGACACCCACTAACACACAGCTACGTTCTCTATCTGCAGCGTAGAGAGCATCCTGACCCTCCTTCTCGATCCCTCCCCCCTCAAGGGAGGGGGCTAGCACGACACTCCACACCAGGGAGAAAGCCTCGCATTACTGTGTGGAGTTACAGGCAGAAGAACAGGAAGTGAGGATTTCTCAGAAGAAATAAGGACATTTAAAAGCAAAATAGAAAGATGAGGTAAGGAGGACTGCACTAAGATAAAGGAAGCTATTTAGGCGATTTTTTTTTTACCTTTACAACCCCTTTAAGGTTTAAGCAGTCATATTCTTGATAATCATAGCTTGCTATTAGCCTAAGGCTTAGTTTTATTTTTTATTTTTTAAGTTCATGTTTGGTTTAAGTCTCTTTTGAATAAAATAGGGAATTGTCTTTTGATTTTTTAATCCTAAAATAAGATTATGAGACATACACCATTGTAGGGTATATTAGGGAGCTAGAAACCCTCTGTTGTACCCTGACATGGTATTTTTCTGTGAGGCTATTGAACTTGTTTTTGTAATTTGTTAAATTTCAATAAACAAATTTCACAAAGGGAAAATCGCTAATATCACACAGTAAAAAGGAATCCAAAAGATGTTTCATTATAAAAACTTTTACGATTTTGAATTAGTTGTGAGGGTTTTTTATTCTACCTTTTACCTTTCAGTAATATCCACATAATTACAAAATTTATGCAATTAATACATTATTATTTTAATAAAATTATAACAAATTCTAACTACAAACCAATATATCAGGATATTTGATAATATGTAATACTTTATTAATATGTAGTAAATATTTAATATTTAGTAATATGTTGTAAGACTGAATTAAAACAACATTTGATCTGTAAATTTGGCATTTATTCATTTTTATCACACAGTACAATTGATACATCATAACATAATATAATTGCAGGGCTTAAAACAAGAATATCCTTTGCCCATGTTTCCTTAGTTCAACACGTATAAACTACCCAGGACATACATATTTTAACTATATAAGTTTGATATAAGTTTGATGAGTATTTTAAATCTCTAAATAGTATCTGTGATTGTATTGTATCGCATACATTTATACAGTCTTACTCAAGTACGACTAATGGTGTTTTCTAGTTCATAATTACATTTCCTAGTCATAAAAGTAGCATTCTACTCTGGGCTTATTCAGACAAGAGTTGAACCATATCAGACAGAAACAGTTTACCATCTGAATTTTATGCTCTGCAGTATGTGTCTGACAGGCTCCATTCATCTCTACCATGAGTGAAGCTGATATTTATAGGCACTAGGCAGCATAACTAACTAAGTTCTATAACAGGTGTTAGTGAACCATACATGCACAAAGATATATCCTTTCCTTGTGTGCTTCAATATTCACTAGAATGTTCAGAGTGAATGACTGCTCCCAGAGGCGTAACTAGAATCTTCAGGGCCCCGGTGCAAGAATCCATGAAGCGCCCCCCCCATGGGCATTGCTAGGTCTTCAAAAGATCTCGGGCTAGAGCCCATAGAAGTGTAGCAAGCAAGTAAAGAAAGTCATATGCTTGGGCGGGTATACACACGTATACAATATACGTGTGTGTGTGTGTATATTGTCACATAACTGAGTGCAGATCCTCCTTGCATCAGGGTCCCCAGAGAGACAATTCCTTACATAAGGGTGCCCAAAGAGCCTTCCCCACTTACATCAGGGTCCCCAGAGTCTCCTCCCATACATCAGGGTCCCCAGAGAGTCTCCCCTTACATCAGGGTCCCCAGAGAGTCTCCTCCCATACATCAGGGTCCCCAGAGAGCCTCCCCCATACACCAGGGTCCCCAGAGAGCCTCCCCCATACATCAGAGTTCACAGAGAGCCCCCCATACAGAGTCCCCAGAGAGCACCCCCATACATCAGATATCACAGAGAGCCCAGCCCCCATACATCAGAGTCCCCAGAGAGCCCCCCATACATCAGGGTCCCCAGAGAGCGCCCCCCATAATTTATGGTCCCCAGAGCGTGCCCCCATACATCAGAGTACCCAGAGAGCGCCCCATGCATCAGGGTTCACAGAGAGTACCCCCAAACAGAGAGCCCCCCATACATTAGGGTTCACAAAGAGCCCTGCCATACATCAGAGTCCCCAGAGAGCCCCTCATACACCAGGGTTCCCAGAGCCCCCCCCCTGTACTTCATGGTCCCCAGACGCCCCCCCCCATACATCTCGGTTCACAGAGCGCACTCCCCATACATCAGAGTCCCCAGAGAGCAGCCCCATACATCAGAGTCCCCAGAGAGAAACCCCCCAAACATCAGAGAGCCCCCCATACATTAGAGAGCCCCCCATACAGAGTCCCCAGAGAGACCCCCCATACGAGTTCACATAGAGCACCCAATACATCAGGGTTCACAGAGAGGTCCCCTTACATCAGAGTGCCCAGAGAGCCCCTCATACGAGTTCAGAGAGCCCCCAATACATCAGGGTTCACAGAGAGCCCCCCATACAGAGTCCCCAGAGAGCACCCCCCATACATCAGGGTTCACAGAGAGCACCCCCCATACATCAGGGTTCACAGAGAGCCCCCATACATCAGAGTCCCCAGAGAGCCAAGCCCCCCATACAGAATCCCCAGAGAGCCCTCCCATACATCAGGGTCCCCAGAGAGCCCCCCCCATACTTCATGGTCCCCAGAGGCCCCCCCAAACATCAGGGTTTACAGAGAGCCCCCCATACGTCATGGTCCCCAGAGGCCCCCCATACATCATGGTTTACAGAGAGCACCCCCCATACATCAGAGTCCCCAGAGAGACCCCATACATCAGGGTTCACAGAGAGAGACCCCCATACATAAGGGTTTACAGAGTCCCCAGAGAGCCCCCCATACATCAGAGTCCCCAGAGAGCCCCCCCTCATACATCAGAGCCCCCAGAGAGCCCCCCATACATCAGGGTTCACAGAGAGGCCCCCATACATCAGAGTCCCCAGAGAGCACCCCCCATACATCAGGGTTCACAGAGGCCCCCTTACATCAGAGTCCCCAAAGAGCCCCCCATACATCAGAGCCCCCAATACATCAGGGTTCACAGAGAGCCCCCCATATGCGTTTACAGAGATCCCCCAATACATCAGGGTTCCCAGAGGCCCCCATAATCAGGGTTCCCAGAGAGACCCCCATACACCAGGGTCCCAGAGGCCCCTCCATACATCAGGGTTCACAGACAGCCCCCCATGCATTAGAGTTCACAGAAAGAGAGCCCCCCATACATGAGGGTTCACAGAGAGCCCCCATATATCAGAGGGCCCCCCATACATCAGGATTCAAAGATTTAAACATCCCCCCCACAAAGGTTCCCCTGTACCTGGCTGGCTGTGCACCTCCAACCCCCAGAACAGGGGGAGGTGGGAGGCGTAGATTGGCAGTTCTATGCTGTCCATTTGTAGGGGGATCTCCCTGGGGCTTGTATTTCTCCTTCGGCATGTGTACAGTGGAGGGGGAGGGGCCTCTGACCCAAGCAATTTACTTGTACACTGAAGAGTGAAACTTGTAGGTGCCCGGGTCAGAGGCTCCTCCCCTCCACTGTACACATGCCGAAGGAGAAATACAAGCCCCAGGGAGATGCCGATCGCACCATACAGCTGCCGAACAACCCCCCCCACTGCATCACAAACTGAAAGTTGGAGATGCCGGGTCTTGGGCCCCCCCCCCCACAGCGGCAGAACGGCAGGGCCCAGTCGCAACGGCGACTGCAGCGACTCTGAAAGTTCCGCCACTGAGTGCTCCATTCATCACTGACATTATTGGAGCCTATTCACTGTGTCTAATTCTTACCTGGGATCTATTTTGTTATCTACAATCACATTGCCCTTTCCATTAATGATGAATGAATCTGCTTGGGCTTCATTTGAGGGCAGAATTAGTGAACACGTCCTAAAATCCATACATTGCAAGCTTTAATGTAAACCCTGTTAAAGTCAATGGGTGGTGAATCTTGAAAATCAATTCTCTCTATTTTCCAAGCTAATAGGCATGGGATTGTCAAATAACGGGAATGGTGAACTGGGATCCATCAAGGGGAACTTGTGCCAATAAAAAAAAAAAAATACCATTTGAAGCTCTTTTAATAAGTCTGCAATATTAAAAATTAACATTGTATTGCCTTAAATCAGTTTGTGACGTAATTTTCTGGAGGACGTATACAAGCAAAAGTAAAAAAAAAATTTAAACTCTCTGGGCCAGATTCTCAAAAGAGATACGCTGGCGTTTCGTAGGAAACACCGTCGTATCTCTGTTTTTTTTACTGGGTATCTATGCGTCTGATTCATAGAATCATTTACGCATAGATACAGTGAAGATCCGACATGTGTAAAACACTTACACCGTCGTATCGTAGATGTAATGACATCGCTGGCCGCTAGGTGGCCTTTACGTTGATTTCTCATTTGCATATGCAAATGAGCCTAATCCGACGATTCCCGAACGTTTTTACGCCGCCCCGTCGTCGTTTACGTCGTTTCCGTACACGTAAGGTTACCCCTGCTATATGAGGGGTAACCTTACGAAGTTCCGTCGTTGCCATGTTAAGTATGGCGTCGGGTCAGCGTCGTATTTTTCCATCGGTTACGTTGTTTTACTAAGTCGTTCGTTTTTGAGGCCGGCGCATGCGCAGTTCGATCGACATGGGGTACCACTGGTACCACCATGCCGCGCTACAGCAAGCTGCCGGGGTGTGTGTGTGCAGGAAGTGGGACTTGGGAGACATAGCACTGGGTCGTACCCCCAGGGTTATGCGTACCACAGGTTGAGAAACCCTGGCCTAGTGTGTAAGCTACATTTAGTAGCTACAGCATTAAGAAGCAGGACTGATGGTATCCTTAAGAACCAGTGAATAGCTGGTTGTTAAGAAGCGGGCTGGGAAGCCTTAACAATGGATTAGTCATCAGCTGTCAGCAGGTTTCCCCACTGACAACTAAATGTAAAAAAACATTACCGAAAATACAAAAATATGAAAAGAAAACAATGTGGGAGTCCCCCCCCCAATCCATTGCACTGGCCCTGTTTTTTAGGAGGCCTAAAATAAGGGTGGATTGTAAAAAAGAGAGGTGGCCAAATGTAGTATATTTATTTTGTAAAGATGCATCTAAGACAATAGGCTTCATGAGTTTTGAAAATCCCTCTCTTTCAGTATAAATAAAAAAAAAAACTATTTTCAAAATATCTCTCTCATTGGGAGATGAATCAGAAGATCGATCACAAATGGTACTGCACCTTCATCAGACTTGTCACCCTAAACCATGATTTTGCACAGGATAAATTGATCAGAGAAGATATCATAGGGCACCTCATCCCAATTAATATTGGACAGGATGCAAAAAAATGTAAAGTAGTGAATGTACAGCTTGTATAACAGTGTACATTTGCTGTCCCTTCAAAATAACTCAACACACAGCCATTAATGTCTAAACCACTGGCAACAAAAGTGAGTACACCCCTAAGTGAAAATTTCCAAATTCAGCCCCATTAGCCAATTTCCCTCCCCGGTGTCATGTGACTTATTAGTGTTACAAAGTCTCAGGTGTGAATGGGGTGCGTTGAATTTGGTGTTATCGCTCTCACTCTCATACTGGTCACTGGAATTTCAACATGACACCTCATGGCAAAGAACTCTCTGAGGATCAGGTTGAAATTGGACCTAAAACGGTGAACCAGAATGCACAGGATCTCTGCTGGGAGCCACATGCGGCAATGGTGTAAACTCAGCCTAAAGGCGATGGACTGGTCAAGCATGTATTCAGACCTAAACCCTATTGAGCATCTGTGGGGCATCCTCAAAGAGAATGTGGAGGAGTGCAAAGAAGTGCAGAAGTGGCTCTTTAATTTCTCCAGATATCTCACTTTGAAACTTGTGCCACAATCCTACCCATCCTACAGTGGTAGCAGCACTCTTCTTATGTGAAAGACAAGAAGGGGGCGAGAAGAAAGTGCCAGCTCAGTGCAGAGATTTAATGTTAATTCAATACACAAGAAAATATATGCTTACAAGATGCAAGTAGGTATCTGGATCAGTAAGGTCAAGGGGAGGGGGCAAATGACATCACCGGATGGACAAGTACAGACGATGACGTCATCTCCATCCGTGCACCTCACTGGTTTGCTTCCTGGTGACCACAGAACGCCCAGAGAGCCTGCAATCTGGATGTAACATCCGCACGGATGCCACAAAATCCCCCCCTCCCTCCCCTTCCTTCACCTTACTGGGCCAGATACCTACTTGCATCTTGTAAGTGTATTTTTTCTTGTGTATTAAATTAACATTGAATCTCTGCACTGACCTGACACTTTCTTCTCGCTCCCTTCTTGTCTTTCACATAAGAAAAACCACGGTAGGATGGGTAGGATTGGGGCACAAGTCATCTTGTAAGTGTCTGTTTCTTGTGAATTAAATGAACTTTTAGGGCCAGATTCAGAAAAGGGGGGCGTAATTGTGTGCGGGCGTAGCATATGCACTTTACACTACGCCTCCACAACTATTATGGGCAAGTGCCTTATTCAGAAAGCACTTACTCCATAAGTTGCGGCGGCGTAGTGTAAAGTGTCCGGCGTAAGGGCGCCTAAATCAAATGAGTCATGTGGGGGCGTGATTCATGTAAATTAATCATGACCCCACGCAATTTACATATTTTCAGAATGGCGCATGCGCCGTCCGTGGACGTATCTCAGTGCGCATGCGTGAAATCACGTCGCTTGTAGTCAATGTAAATGACGTGAACGTAACTTACGTCAAACCCAATTCCCGAACGATTTACGCGAACGACGTAAACGACGTACAATTCAACGCTGTCCCGACATCTATACTTAACATTGGCTGTGCCTCCTATAGCAGGGGTAACCTTATGCCGGAATAACGCTTACGCAAGCGACGTAAACTACGAAGGCTGGCCGCAAGTACGTTCGGGAATCGCTGTAACTCCCTAATTTACATATTCGACGCGTAAAACGACAGACGCGCCACCTAGCGGCCAGCATAAAACTGCAACTAATATACGACGGTGTAACAGAATTACGCCGCTCGTATATTAGCAGAATTCTGGCGCATCTTCTTTTCTGAATAACAAAAAAAGATACGCTGGCTATTCTTAGTATTTACGCGCCATATCTCTTGATACGCTGGCGTAAATACTTTCTGAATCTGGCCCTTAATCTCTGCACTTCTCTCCCCTCTTCTTGTCTTTCACACAGAGCTGGCTAAACCGTAAGGACAGCTGCCGCTTTTATCTATTCTACTTCTTCATGAACTGTATTATCATTGATGGACTGAAATTGTATATACCAATTGTATATACTACATGAACTAACTTTTTATCACCATGGGGCTTCTTTTATGTTTATGTCTATTGAGTAACTGACCTTGAGCCAGAAATATTGGGCCAGATTCACAGAGCGATTACGCCGGCGTTACAGGAGATGCGTGGCATAAGTCTAAATTTGCGCGTGCGTTTCGATGCACGGCATCCCCAAAACGAGATACGCAAGAAATCTACTTTTTTTTGCCCAGCGTAATTTCGATAGACAGGCGCATCTGTCCACGCAAAAAAGACCACAGCACTGAATCTGAGCAATGGAACAAACTACATGAGGTGAACATAGCACAAGTCGAGGGGGACAACCGGGTGCACCACAGACAATGGGTCACAGTAGATGGAAAAGAGGCTGAGGCACTACGAGACTCTGGGGCCACCCTAAGGCCTCGTACACACGATCGGACATATCCGATGAAAACGGTCCGCGGACCATTTCCATCGGATATGTCCGATCGGGAGTTTGATCCGATGGCGTGTACACACCATCGGATCAAATTCCCCGCCGCCGGACGGCGCGGTGACGTGGCGGTGACGCGGCGGTGACGTTGACGCCGCCACGTCACCGCTACGTCACCGCACCAGGAAGTAAAACACTTCCGCGCATGCGCCGAATACATTCGGCGGCGGCGCGGCGGCGGTGCCGGACGACATGTCTGCTGGTAAGTGTACTAACCAGCAGACATGTCGGGCGGACAGATTCCCACCGGATAGATTTCAAAGCTTGCTTTGAAATCTGTCGGGTGGACAAATCTGTCCGCTAGCCCATACACACGAGCGGAGATGTCTGCTGAAACGGTCCATCGGACCGTTTTCAGCGGACATATCCCCTCGTGTGTACGAGGCCTCACTCTGGTGCAACCTCACACCGTATCTGCGAAGGCGCGCACCAACAGGACTGTTGCAGTAAGAGTGGCAGGAGGCGCCATCCACAAACTACCCACAGCCCAAGTTGCAGAATTTTTATAACTTAATTCTGCAACAAAAGAACGTTGTTGCAGCGCAGGCTACGCGCTGTGCGCAACAGCTGCATGTCCTGTCTAAAATTAGACCATATAAAAGGTGGTCTAAAATTAGACAATCCGTCTACATGTCAGAGAAAGCAACACTGTTAGTGAGGAGCTGAACAGTCACACTTGTTGCACAACAATCTGTATGCCAACATGCCAGGGACATCCTTGCTCATAACTATACTACTGACTTTAGAGGAGCAAAGAAGGAGGAGGGCACGGAGGAGGGCACGGGAGAGGATATACCGCACACGCATAGACCTCTTTGGCATGAGTGATTCTGAGGTGTATCCCATCTTCAGATTCACCCCACATGCCATCCTGGAATTAACCACAACCTTGCAGGAGGACATCACCAGCCCAACACACCACTCACATGCAGTGCAGCCACTGGTCAAGGTCATGGCAACACTCCATTTCCTTGCCAGTGGCACTTTTCAAAGAACAAGTGGAGTGGTGGCTGGGATGTCACAATCCTCCATGAGCAGATGTGTGCACCAGGTTGTCCCTGCAATCCTCAGACGCATGGCCAACCAAATCATCAAACCCACCACTGAGGACCTGCGGCTGAAGGCAATGACAGATTTTTACAGAATTGCCAGATTCCCACGCACCGTGGGGGCCATTGATTGCACACATGTGGCACTCCAGCCCCCCCATGAGACAGAGCACATATACCGCAATCGGAAGCATTGGCATTCCATCAACGTACAGGTGATAGTCGATGCCCAAGGCCTCATATGGCACGTTCGTGCCAAACACCCCGGATCCAGCCATGACAGCTACATCTACAATCAGACCCCCATCCGAATGGAATTCGAACAGAACGTGTATGGGGACACCTGGCTGGTTGGTGAGTGACATGGGTGGCAAGCATGACTGTCCCCCCCCATGGTGCACACATCACAAGGAACACATGCATGACTAACATCCTCCTGTCTTTTCCCTTACAGGTGACTCTGCATATGCACTTGTACCCCATCTCATGGCTCCTATCCGGAACCCCCAAACACCAGGAGAGGAAACGGATATATGGAAAGACTCCTGCGCTACCAAGGGGGATGGGTGGGAGTGGAATTGGGCTGGAAGGTGGACTGGGGATTCTGCAGCAGACTCCTGACACTCTGTCCTGGGCAGAGAGAAAAATGTATATGTAAAAGAAGGGGGTGTTGTCTGCGCTGAAAGTGAACAGGGGGGGAGGAGGGGGGGTGTGGGTGATAGGGGTGAATGGATGGGACAGGTGGCTGGATGGGTGGATGCAGGTGGGTTTAGGACAACATGATAACCAACATAATCGAAACAATGATGTGAATGAATATACACATAAGGGTGATAACCAATAAATACAAAAATTATTATTACAATAAGGAAAAACCCAACACACTAGCCAGTGTAATGTGAAACCAGTGAAAAACAATCCTAAATCCAAACTATAAGACCAGAGAAAATTCCATGAGGAAATGCCTCTGGATGGAAAAAATGTGAAATAAATAAAGTCTCTAGTGAAAAAACCCAAGAGTCCAGATAAGTCCAAATTGAAATGGTGGTGCCAGGAAAGGGTGACAGCAGAAAGCACCTCAGGTGGTCCCCAGCTCCTCACCTCAAGGCTATAGCTCGGATAGCCTGCAACAGCACCTCCCGGTGGAGGACAGTGATCCCTCGGCAGGGCAAGCAGCAGAGGCACTCCTCAGCGGTAAAGGTAAAGCAAAAAAAGAAAGCAAGTGAGTGACAATAAAAGACGTCTAGTAGGCAACGAGTGTCACTTGTACATCCACTAGGAGCCACAGAGTCCACACGCCTGACGCAGTGTGTTCCTGACGTCTGTTTGTTTTGTGCCTTTTGGATCGTTTTAAATGTGAGTTTTATTTATTTTTTATTAAATGTGTTTTTTACCTTGCGGGATTGCGCTATGGTCTGTTTCTTTCATCATGTATGCCATCTGAGAGATCCCTTGTTGTGAGTGACCATCTGGCCAGCTTAGAAGAGGATATCTGCCATTAGAAGTACGAACTCGCTGTTCGTGGGAGATAGGCGCATCATCCATCACCCCGTGGTGAGTGGATGTACAAGTGACACTCGTTGCCTACTAGACGTCTTTTATTGTCACTCACTTGCTTTCTTTTTTTGCTTTACCTTTACCGCTGAGGAGTGCCTCTGCTGCTTGCCCTGCCGAGGGATCACTGTCCTCCACCGGGAGGTGCTGTTGCAGGCTATCCGAGCTATAGCCTTGAGGTGAGGAGCTGGGGACCACCTGAGGTGCTTTCTGCTGTCACCCTTTCCTGGCACCACCATTTCAATTTGGACTTATCTGGACTCTTGGGTTTTTTCACTAGAGACTTTATTTATTTCACATTTTTTCCATCCAGAGGCATTTCCTCATGGAATTTTCTCTGGTCTTATAGTTTGGATTTAGGATTGTTTTTCACTGGTTTCACATTACACTGGCTAGTGTGTTGGGTTTTTCCTTATTGTAATAATAATTTTTGTATTTATTGGTTATCACCCTTATGTGTATATTCATTCACATCATTGTTTCGATTATGTTGGTTATCATGTTGTCCTAAACCCACCTGCATCCACCCATCCAGCCACCTGTCCCATCCATTCACCCCTATCACCCACACCCCCCCTCCTCCCCCCCTGTTCACTTTCAGCGCAGACAACACCCCCTTCTTTTACATATACCAGGAGAGGAAAGATACAATGAAGCCCACGCCCAAACACGTGCAGTGGTGGAGCGCACCTTTGGCCTCCTGAAGTCACGTTTCCGATGCCTGGATAAGTCTGGGGGTACCCTGTTGTATTCCCCAAACTTTGTATGCCAGATCATCGGTGCATGTTGCCTGCTGCACAACTTCGCAGTGAAAAAGGGCCTGCAGATTGCCCTACGTGATGACCTGACCCCCGAACCAGACCATCCCCCCCTAACCGAGGTTACCCCGTCTTCTGAGGGAAGAGCAGTCAGGAGACAGCTCACATTAGGCATCTTTGCACGTTAAACATTAATCATGGCACAATGCGAATGCATGCATGCACACCACTGTGGTCCCTAGCACACACACCCCACATCCTCATCAAATTGGATAAGCACAAGCCCACCATACTGGACTTGTGAGCAGCAACGCCACGCCACGGCTCCAATTATGTCACTGTACATTCATACACCATTCACACGGACCTGGGGATCACTTCTCCCTGGTCCTGGGGAACCCTTCTCCACCAAAACTGAGGGTGACACCCCTTTTCCGGCAGGAATATCACCCCCACATTCCAAAAACATTCACAACACAAAGAAAAAAAAAATTGTCCAGCAAAAAAAAAAAAAAAAGGGGGAAAACAAATTAATGCCGCTGGCGTGAGCCACGCCTGGGGCACCCACGGCCACGGCCCCGGCTCCTCAGAGGAGACTCATGGGGACGGGGGATAATCCAGGGAAGGAGGAGCAGCCCCTGGTCTCTGCCCACCTGGCGGCCTGCCCTCCAAGGCCACGGCAATTCTGTTCAGGCAAGCACTTAGTGTTGCTGTGTTGTCCTGGATAGCCTGGGTGAGGGCCCTCACATCCTGCCCAACGTCTGCTGTTGTAGTCTGCAGTACGTTTAGGCAGTTTGTAAGAGCCCGGGAGTGGCAGTCCAGGTGCCCAAGCGTATCCTTTATGGAGGACAGGCTCTCCTCCATCCGCCCCAAAGTCTGGCTGACCTGTCCTAGATGGCGGGTCTGAAGGGCCTGGTCCCTTCTCAGATTGGCGGGCAGAACCTTGGCCACCGCCCTGGTCTTCTGGGACGACTTCCTGCCTCCAGCTGAGGCTTGTGGCTGGGGAGAAGGGTAGCCCCTTGGGAGGGGAGCCCTGTTGGGGGAGGAGTGGGAGGGGCTAGCCCTTATGAAGGGCTGGCTGCTGCCAGCCAGAGAGGAAGACTCCTCCAAAAACAGTAATCCACTGGCTGACATGACATCCTCCTCCTCCTCAAACTCCTCCTCCTCAACCTCCTCCTTTTCAACCTCCTCCGAGGACTCCGGCCTTGTCGGGGGGTCCTCATCATGCTGCTGTCCTGGGGATGGTGCGGTCAGGCCAGATGGCCCAGCACCCTCCTGCACATCTGTGGATGACACAAAACATTCACAGGTTGGAGGATACACACACTTGCCACATATTCCCTCCCCCCCCCCACATGCTACACACCTGATAGGGCAAAAAAACCTTACCTGGCATCACGGCTTCATGACTTGAGTCATAGCCAGGCAGGCCCTCCACCTGTTGAATATGAAAGGTCTGGGCCACCGCACGCTCCTCCGCTGTCAGCCTAACAGAGCATGGTGGGCCCCCTCCTGCGCCCCTGGCATGGGCTGCCATTTTGGCCAGCTTCTTTCGGACCAAACGGCGGAGATCATTGATTTTCTTTTCGATCCCCTCACGTGTCCGGGTCTCCCCCCCCCCCCGCTGAATTCACCTGGTCAGTAATGAGCAGCAAAATCTCCCTCCTCTGGGCCGGGGTGGTGTTGGCACTCTCCGGGCCGTGGAGGAAATGCCCATATTGGGTAATGGCCCGGGCAATTATTTGTTTCTCCCCCAAAGTAAAATTCAACTTACTCTTCCTCTCAGTCATACTCATACAACAACTCTCTCCCAAACAATCAAAAACAATCACTCACAAAAACAAGCAGGAAAAATCAAGCAACAAAACAAACAAACCAAAATCTATCAACCAAAAAGTCTCACAACCAGTCACCAAAAAACACTTTCAAATATATTCTACCAAACACTAGATCAAACTGTCAACAAATATCTCAAAGACAAGTCACAACGCAACAAACAACAGAACAAAAGCACCTTGCTGTATAGGAAGGGATACAAAGGGATGTACTTTTGCAAAGGAAGTGCGTTTGTGTCTGTCTATTTATGCGGTCTGCGTAGTTCACAAAGTTGCCCAGGTCCACTTCCAATTTCACTGATTGCACCGTTCCCGAGTTGTGAGCATGCGCACAGAGGTGCTGACCATGGTCTGCTTCATGCGCGCATGCGCGAGCCGGCCGGCCCTTCTTTTGCATGGGGTCACGGCTCATTTCAATGTAACACGCCCACGTCCTTCCCAATTTGAATTACTCCGCCTTACGCCTCTGAAATTACGTTGCACCGGTGCTAATTTCTGCGCAAATCAAACGAGAATACGGTGATTGCGCCAGTCTAACCTAAAGGAGGTGCGCTACGCCAGTCAAAAAATGCGCCGATGTACGTGAATATGGCCCCTTGTCTTTTTTTCTGTTACTGCATTCTTCTTATCATAGGTGTGTGCAGCCTATTACATTAGGGTGTGCACCTGAAAGCTCAAACACACATGCGTATATATATACTGTATATGGCAATGGACTTGTCAGTAGAACAGTGGATGGTGTCAGTGGACAAGGACTGTTAGTATTTTCTTATTATATTTTTTTATTATTACAATTGAATTTTTTTTTGTATTTTTTATTTTTTTTTACAATAATGTTTTATTATTTTGTTTTACAATTTTTTATGAACACCATTGGGGGGCTTTGGTGAGATATCACCAGCCTAAACAGACCCCTGATATCTTACTTTTGAGACAGAGAAATGGGCTGAGGACAGAAATTCATGAGTCCCTTTCTCTGCAGCCAAGCAGTAGGGGGAATCTGTGCAGCACAGGGTAATTAGGGTGTGCCTGGGCACACCTGGCACACCCTGTGTGCACGCCTATGCTTCTTATGACCTGTGGAGCTCAGTGACTAATCCTCCTATAATGCTTGATATTCTAATTATAGATACAAGGAGCTTTCAAGTCAAACCTAGACTTTTAATAAAGGAATGCTATTGTGGCAGTACTACATGCATGTATTAAGTGTCAAGTGTGTCTTATTAATGATAGATGACGCACAGGCCAGTCCAGAGACCGTTAATCAAGATGGTAGACAACAATGTTACAACAGCGTTGGGTGATAAGTTTCTTGTGAACGAAGGCGTAAAACCCACGGGTATCTACAGAAGACTTCAACAACAGTACGGTGATGAGACGCTCAGCTGTAGAGGTGGCTCTCTAACTAGGCAATTTAGGCGGTGGACTAAGGCCTCACACTCACAGGGCCCTCGCGGCCGCATAATTTGCCTGTGATCAATACTAATGTCGGCGTCATTGTATCTCTCTATTACCCCTCTCTCTTTCACACCTCCCCCTCTCTCCCCCTCTTGCATTGGCTGAATATGTCTGATGGGTGAGGAGGGTGCCCTGGAAGTGGTGCTGATCACCTGTGTGCTAGATCCGTGCATTTTTAGGTAGCCATTTTTCTTGCTTGAATTATTTTTTCCATTATGGACGTGAGTGGGGCCTCATTTCTACGTTTTATCTAACGCCTCACAAAGCCTAGAGGCGCCTCTGTTCAGCCGCAGTAAGACATTTGAATGGCATAAACTTTTCAAACACAAAAAAATCACTGGCGCTAAATGCGGATAAAAATAGTCCTGATGTAACTCATATGTAAGGTATGAAGTGGAAAGTCCAGTGCTGCAGGAGTACCCAACACATAGAAAATATACCAAAAGAATCCGCGCTCAAATAATAATAAAAGTGAATATAAATAATAATCATAAATAAGAAACAAAAAAAAATAAACAACAATAATAAACAAAAATAAAAATAATATGCCACCCAAGGAAACATAAAAATAATAATATAAAAATGAAACATTCACTTGATGGGCAGCATCAAAGCAAGTAATAACTACTGATTGATTAGGTACTGAATATTAGATGAGAGTGTTGGTTTCGATTTTCTCGTTTAACCCCTTAGGAGCCAGCGTGTCAAGCATAAATATCCAAAAGACTTCTCTTCTACAAAGGAGGGAAAATCTCTCGTTGGTCGATAGGGTGCCCTTAGGAAGGTGTTCAATCACGAACACTTCAAGGTATTTAAAATCTTTATTATGGCAATAATTAAAGTGTCGTGGCACGCTATGCTCCGTGCATCCCTTCTTAATAAGGCGACAATGGTCGCCAATTCTGGCACGTAGTGCTCTTATTGTACGGCCTACATAAAAAAGGCCACACGGGCAATGCAATACATACACAGCGAATTCTGTTGAGCATGTAATAAATTGTTTTATGCTGTATTGCTTGCTAGAGAGCATGGTTATCCTGTCAGTCCCATGGACTATAAACTGGCAGGTTAGGCATGCCCTCTTTTTACACTGAAAAAGACCCTTTTTGTCATTAAAATAAGTTCTTATATCCAGGGGGACCCTGAAGGCTTCTTTTGTATTTTACTGGGGGCCAGGATGTTTTTAATAGTTCAGGCTTTCCGAAAAGTAACTTGAGGGGAGCACTGGGGCCAATCTTTGGTCTAGGTGAAGAATCTTAAAATGTTTTTTGATAATATTAGTCACTGACTTGTGTCTATCGTTGAAGGTGGACACAAATCTAATGGCACAAGTGTTGTCTTGTTGTTTCTTTGGTAGTTTAGTGGTAGAATTGGGTTCCTGCTCCGCAGTGATTTTTCCAGCTATGTGGATCGTTTGATGTCAGACACTCTGTGAAGGTCTGACGGTCACCTTCCTACCATCGCCATCCCACCATCTGCCTCTAAGGTATTGTCGGCATTCCCTCTACTTGAGGGCAAATGTTCTGAACCCGGGAGTTTTAACCCCTTGTACTGCTAATGACTGCTAGGGGATAATTTTATCTTATCAGCTATATGGTTGTATACATCTTTGCACGGGATATTCTGAAAAGGACTTCCATACATTTTTAATGTTGATCTTAATTAAATGGAATTGTTTTTCCACTATATATATATATTTTTTTTACGTTTCTCCTTATTTCCAATAATATTGGTCTCTCATAATTCGTGGATACCCATGAGCGCGGATTCTTTTGGTATATAAACTTTTCAAAGATGGCTTTTTTAGAAAATTTAGCGTACATTGGTTACCAACACAGCTTTCCACTTTTTACTGGCACAGAAGAGTTGAGGTCTGCACGGTATTAAAGGAGCGTTTTGACAGGGAGGGCCATGATTTTCTGGTTCTCATCGTTACATGTGATGGAACCTGGGCACATTTCTCTCCTGAATCAAAACAAGCATCAAAGCAGTGGAAGCATGCGGACTGCACCGCCACCAAAAACAATGAACAATTGAACAATTGCGTCTTCAGGTGAAGCAGGCTGTCCTACTGTGGTTCAGATGTACTGACAAATCTTTATATGCCAAAGCTTTCCAGGCATTAGTTAAACACTGGGATAAGTGTATACATGTAGCAGGGGAGTATGTTGAATATTATAATGTAGTTTCCTTGAAATTTGTTCTTTTATTATATAAACTCAAAAGTCCCAGTTTGACTTGAACGTTCCTCGTATATATCCACTTCTATTATTTGTAATGCTTTTCCCTCTCTACACCGATATAGAAAGAAAATTGCACAATGCTTGTAACCTACTCTGAACAGTTAATCTATTGGCAGCTTTTAGATGTACGCTGTATGTGATTAACTATATACATCAAATACCTGCAACCTTTTCTTTCTTTCAGTAGTAGGCTCAGGTACTATCTAAACACTTCTGTTTATTAACTTATGTAACCTTAACTTTAAAAAATAAAGTTATAAAAAAAAGGTAATACATTTATCTAAATACACAAATTTCGATGGTAAGCACCGTTTTACTAACACATACCAATGCATTCAGACATTAAAGTTGTTGTAAACCTTTACATATACCAAGTGAAGTAACTGTTCTCAGGAGAGACACAGAGATGAAACAAAGCATCCTACGTAAGTTGTACCTGTTTATCTGCTGTCTTATCTTCCCTACATCTGTTCAAAGTACAGAATTTAAAGCTTGTCTGAGCTGTCACAAAAAAGGGGATAGAGAGCTGAAGTTACACTCTGCAGAGATAACTGAAGAGAGCTCTGGGAGCTAATTGGAGGGAAGGGACATACCTCTCTTCAAACAGCACAGAGTAACAGAGTGGAGGTTGTCAATAAGCTGGAGCTCTCTCCCCGTCACCTTTTTTCTCTTGGTGTCAGGAAAACTTGTCAGATGTGCTTCATCCTGATAGCAGAGGAAGAAAGCAGCAGACACTATACTGTACACACTATAGGTCTCCCACCCTGAATTTTGTCTACAGCAAGCCTGAGATTCACTTTCCTGTGTTTTCCAAAGTTCCTTAGCTCAGGTTTTCATTTTCTACTGGCAGCTACTGTAAGGTAGGCTCTACTGTACAGTGGGAGTGAGCAGAATTAATAACTTGAGTTATAAAAATGTAGCCTCTCCAGCTAATGACCAAGAAGGTAGCCCAGTGATGTGAGCTGGGCAAGGCAACCTTCCAGAATGTTCCTTTCCTCTCTGGGCTCTACCTCAGATGGATCTGTGTTAGAGATTTATTTTCTACTCTGGGTGTTGCCCAGAGGGAGCCTGTGTTAGAAGACATTAATATCGTTATATGCTTTAAGTCTGTCCAAAAGAAACAGTGCTGATATTGCAAATGGAATATTGAAAGTGATCCACTGCAACTTGAAGAATGCACATGTGGTTGCCTACGTGACTAAATCAGGGATGTATTTAGGTTTTGTGCTGCCCTAGGCCTGACTAAACTTGTGTACCCCTAATTTAAATATGACCCACCCCTTCCTGTCAAGGCCACACCCCTTGCTGTTAAAGACCTGCCCTTCCCTTACCTTACCCTTACTCTATCCAAAATTAAATAGAAAAGTGTTCTTAAAGTTCTACTTTAGGCCCAAAATTCAGATTATTTTATGGAGAGGACTAAAAAGATATAACCATGCCAATGGTACAGCAGAAAACATATAGCACAGTGAGGAAGGTTTGTGGTCCAGGATGATAGGACAGTCAAAATTAGAAGCCCTGCCCCCCCTACAGTTGCGGAATGCTTGCCTCTCTGCTCAGTCCGCCCCATAAGACTGGCGCTACACTAACAGTGCTACACTAATAGTGCAAGCCGGCGGAGACTCTTTCCGTGCTGCCCCCCTGTAACCTGCCGCCCTAGGCCTGGGCCTTGTTGGCTTAGGCCAGGATACAACTCTGGACTAAATGGAATGCAATTAGTCATATGAGAGAGCAGACACAACAGCCTGCCATCTGATCTATTGTTACAGATCATATAACCAAGCAGAAACAAAAACCTTGGTTTTGGGGATCTTGATTTGCCCAGCCATATTGTGTGTGTGTGTGTGTGTGTGTGCCTGGGACCTAGAAGTATAAAGTTGTCTTATATACTTATATACTGTCTTAAGGCACAGAAGTTGCTATCAGAAAACACAAGCTAGGTAAGTTTGTGGAGCCAAGTGGCAGATACTTTTTTTTTATTTAAACATGCCCCTTTAAGCCCCTTCCACTCTTAATACGATTTGTCCACACTCACTGTTTGCTTCAGCACGCTGTGCTCGCCGCATTTCTGCTCTCCTTGGGGAACACAAAGGTGTCCAAAGTCTTTTACAATCCTATAGTGTATACTACAAAAAAAATAAGTGGAAAACGGTGCTCAGTGGTATCCAGGGCCGGACTTACCATTGGGCTTGACTGGGCTCAAACCCATGGGCCCCGTCCAATAGGGGGCCCCTGTCTGTTAAAATCGCTTTACTTTTTTCTTTGATTATTTCTCCAGCGCATGCGCTTCCCGTACACTGAGTCACGACACGCTCTGTGCCTGCTATCCCTTCACCTCTCTTTCCCTCTTTCTCTCCTTCTCTCTCTCTTTCTTTCTCCCTCCATCCTTCATTCATCTGAGACTGTAACCACACCCCCTTCAGAGCCACGCCCACTATTTTGCATGAACCACACCCATGTTTCATATTGTATAGAAGGTAGGGCCGAAAGTGACTCAAGCCCAGGGGCCCCCACCACCCTAAGTCCTGCCCTGGTGGTATCTGCCTGTAAAAACCCAGCAGGGTAAGACCAAAAACAGGATCTCTCACACAATGCGCATAGCAGTAGTGATGAGCTGAACTGCCCTCAGGGGTGGATTCAGAGTCTAGTCTCAACAGGGGCACTGAAGAAAATAAGGTGTTGCTTACAGAACCAATCCTTGGAAATGGAAATCTATCAGACAGTGTCACTAGTCTTCCCTTCTATGGGGCTGGGAGGAGGTGACCCTTTAAAAAAAGTTTGCCACTTCCTCTCAGTGCTGAGGAGGTAGGTAAGAATAGTGAGACCTACCAACCACAGTGATGAAAGTGCTAAGGCCAGCCCCGACAGTGACAGCGGTCTCAAGACTTTTATCAACTTCACAGGAGATCTTAGTGATCTCCCGCGGGTCTCCTGATGTGCTACAGCAGCTGTCCCCAAATTTATCGGCGCAGGAAATGGCTGCGTGAAAGAAAATTATGCCAAGGCTCCAGGGTTGGGTGGGTGCATTTTTTCGCGGCAATGGCTGGTGTTAGCGCTTAAATGATCACTGCACCATAGTTGATATGGTGTCGGGATGATTGAAGCGCATTATTTCTATTATAACATTGTAATATCAAATTAAATAGTTCAACTCATCATAATTCAGAATCAGTGGGAGCTCTGAGTGTGCCACATGCCGCCATCACCTGCCATCAGATGCAACTTGTCACTTGCCACCATCTTCTGCCACCATGTGCAATTTTTCACTTGGCACGTCACCTGCCACCAGATGCAGCGTGTCACTTGCCATGATGCATGCCATCAGATGCAGCTTGTCACTTGCCACCGTTTCCTTTCACCATATGCAGCTTGTCACTTGCTACCGTCGCCTGCCACCAGATGCAACTTGTCTCTTGCCATGTCACCTGCCACCAGATGCAGCATTTCACTTGCCATCATCGCCTGCCACCAGATGCAGCGTGTCACTTGCCATGATGCATGCCATCAGATGCAGCTTGTCACTTGCCACCGTTTCCTTTCACCATATGCAGCTTGTCACTTGCTACCGTCGCCTGCCACCAGATGCAACTTGTCTCTTGCCATGTCACCTGCCACCAGATGCAGCATTTCACTTGCCATCATCGCCTGCCACCAGATGCAGCTTGTCACTTGACACTGTCGTTTGCCATCAGATGCAGCTTGTGACTTGTCACCGTCGCCTGCCACCAGACGCAGCTTGTGACTTGCCACCATCGCCTGCCACCAGATGCAGAATGTCACTTGCCATGCTTTCTGCCACCAGATGTAGCTTGTCACTTGCCATGTCACCTGTCACCAGATGTAGCTTGTCACTTGCCACTAGTGATGGGCCAAACACGCCTCGATTTGGTTCACACCAGAACACCTCCAACAGGCAAAAATTTATAGCGAACATGCAAACCCTATAATGCCGCGTACACATGAACAAAGTTTTTCTCAACGTGATTCTTGTCAAGCCTGCCTTGCATACACACGATCATGAAAAAAAAAATACTTGAGCAAAGTGCGGTGACGTACAACATGTATCACGGCACTATAAAGGGGAAGTTCCATTCGAATAGCGCCACCCTTTGGGCTGATTATGAAATGTTCCCTTCTCATAACTTAAAGCCTACACAGGACCATTTTTCACGACGAGAAAAACGACGACGTGAAAATCATCGAGAAAAAATAGAGCAGGTTCTAAATTTTTAATGCCCATTTTTCGCATCGAGAAAAATGCTCTGGAGCCTACACACGATCGTTTTTAATGACCAATTTAAAAAATGGCATTTTTCTCGTCATGAAAAACGGTTGTGTGTGCATTAACGTCTATGGGACACAAACATGAAAAATCAAAAGTCCTAATTTTAACCACTTGCCTACTGTGCACATACACCCCCTTCCTGCCCAGACAAAATTTTAGCTTCCGGCACTGCGTCGCTTTAACTGACAATTGCGAGGTCGTGCGTCGTGGCTCCCAAACAAAATTGACGTCCTTTTTTTTTTCTACAAATAGAGCTTTCTTTTGGTGGTATTTGATCGCCTGTGCGATTTTTATTTTTTGGGCTATAAAAAAAAAAAGAGTGTACATTTTGAAAAAAAAAAACTAAATATTTTTTACTTTTTGCTATAATAAATATCCAATTTTTTTAAAAAAAAAATGTTTATCTCAGTTTAGGCCGATAGGTATTCTTCTACATATGTTTGGTAAAAAAAAAAAATCGCAATAACCATATAGTGACTGGTTTGCGCAAAAGTTATATTGCTTACAAAATAGGGGACATAATTATGATTTTTTTTTTTTTACTAGGAATGGCAGCGATCTGCGACATTATAGCGCACACATCGGACACTTTTGGCACATTTTTGGGACCATTCACATTTATAGAGCGATTAGTGCTATAAATATTCATTGATTACTGTATAAATGTGGACATTACGGGGAGATGTGGACATTACGGGGGAGATATGGACATTATGGGGAGATGTGTTCATTACGGGGGAGATCTGTGGACATTACAGGGGAGATGTGGACATTACGGGGGAGATGTGGACATTACGGTGGATATGTGTGGACAATACGGGGGAGATGTGTGGACATTACGGGGGAGATGTGTGGACATTACGGTGGAGATGTGTAGACATTACGGTGGAGATGTGTAGACATTACGGGGGAGATGTGGACATTACGGGGGAGATGTGTGGACATTACGGGGGAGATGTGTGGACATTACAGGGGGAAATGTGGACATTACGGGGGAGATGTGTGGACATTACAGGGGAGATGTGTGGATATTACGGGGTAGCTGTGTGGACATTATGTTAGAGATGTGTGGACTTTATGGGGGTGATGTGGACATTACAGGGGAGATGTGGACATTACTGGGGAGATGTGTGGACATTACGGGAGAGGGTGAGATGTGTGGACATTACGGGGGAGATGTGTGAACATTAAGGGGGAGGGGAGATGTGCACATTACTGGGGAGATGTGGACATTACGGGGGATATGTGTGGACAATACAGGGGAGATGTGTGGACATTACGGGGGAGATGTGTGGACATTAGGGGGGAAATGTGTGGACATTACGGGGGAGATGTGGACATTACGGGGGAGATGTGTGAACATTACGGGGGAGATGTGTGGATATTATGGGGTAGCTGTGTGGACATTACGTTTAGAGATGTGTGGACTTTACAGGGGAGATGTGTGGATATTACAGGGGAGATGTATGGACATTACGGGAGAGGGGGAGATGTGTGGACATTACGGGGGAGATGTGTGGACATTACTGGGGGAGATGTGTGGACATTACGGGGGAGATGTGTGGACATTACGGTTATAATAAATCAAAATTAGTCGAATAATCGATTAAAAAAAATTGATTAATCGAACACAAACATTTTAATCAGTAACAGTCCTAGTTTTTTCAGAAGCAGTAATATTAATGATGCTTAAAGTGAAAAAATAAAAATGAAAAATTCCTTTTAAATATCGTGCCTGGGGGGTCCATTAGTCTGCATGTAAAGTGGCACATAGGTGCGATGTATAGAACATGCATGTATAGAACATGCCGCAGCAATAATGACATTTCTAAAGGAAAACATTTAGCTTAATTGAACAAACTGAAGCTGATTAGCTAATATGCACTGCTGTTCCAGATTGTGCACTCTGCAACTACATTATCTATTTAATATTCCTGTTTTTTTAAACCTGTTTTTTCAGTCCCACCCTTGCATGTTTTTTGTAATGGGGCCTTTATCCTCGACAAAACCTAGCTCTGTTATGTGAGACTTACGTGTTATTTATCTGCTTGTGAAAGGTCCCTAAGGTCAAAGTGTCAGGCTAATGCACAGAATTTCCAGACTGGTGGTGTGCATTAATTTCCTAGAAAAATTTGTTATGCGAACACTTAATACCACCACTTGAGTAAGGTTTTGTTTATATTATGTCTACATGAAAATCCCTGGACAAAACTGTTTACTTTGTGCATAGGTATTCTAATTATTAACCAAGAATCACTTTCAAAAGTTTTACAATGCCAGGCTTTTTCTAAAATATATACATACCTTATAGGATACATATTTTAATATGCACATACCTATATAGATCACATATTTACATATTGACACATACTGTATATTATACACAGACATGAATTAATATACAGGCATACAAATACTGCATATATAAGTACTTTTCATTTCACTCTATCTATTTGTAAATCTGTTACTAATTAGCTATGTATTTACGAGTACAAAAAATATTGGAATTATTGTGGACATTTTATGAAAGTTTTAAATTTAGAAAGACTTTAGCCAAGCCCTAAACCTGATTTGCTTTTTGGATGGTTAGTGTTCTATGATGTATTCCAATTACTATATACTTTAGTTTTATGTTGCCACACTTACTGAATCGGAAAAACACTGGACTCTCTGTTTAACTGCCGTGCCAAGATCCAGAAAAAAAGAATTAAAACACAATAAACATACAAGTGAAGCTCATGTGTTCTGTAAAGACAATCAGTACAGAGTGTACTATGCCTTATACACATCTTATGAAAATGAATTTTATACAGATATAACAAGAAACTGTCTTCAAATATTTACAATTGTTATACCATATTTTCCTTGCTAGTATAACTGCAACAGAATTAGTGGGCCCTTTTAACCCCACCTGAATCATTTAGCTTCCTGCTTATGACTTATGAGTGCAGGAAGGTCTAATGCCCTGTACACACGATTGAAGTTTCCGTTGGAATAAACTCTGACAGGTTTTTCTGACGGAATTCCGTTCAAGCTGTCTTGCATACACACGGAAACACCAAATTCCGACCGTCAAAAACGCAGTGACGTACAACACTACGACGAGGCTAGAAAAATGAAGTTCAATGCTTCCGAGCATGCATCAAATTGTTTCCGAGCATGCATGTTTTTTTCTCGGAGTTCCATACAGACGAACTGAATTCGGAAAAAAAGATAACATGTTCTCTTTCTGAATAAAAAGGGAGTGTAATGGCGCTTGCTGAAAAAAAAACAAATGATAATACTAAGTGCAAAATAAGTGGGTGCATAAATGTGCACAACACAAAATAACAGTGCATCTAATACCACAATGCAGTGCAATATTAGTGCAAGGATGATCCCAAAAAATATAACATAAAAAATAAAATATATATAAGAATAAACTACAATCATTTTCCACAAGATGCATTCAAAATCTTCACGCAATTATGTGCAACAAGTGAGTCTTTATATGTGCTCCTCAAAAAATATAATAAGTCCAATCGCATGCAAAAATAATGTCCATAACAATTCCTGAAGTGTAGAGTGTTTAAAAAAACAACGGAAACTGACAGGTGCTCCACTCCAAAGTGACCCCGTTTTCCCCAGCCTCTCACCTCAGCTGGCTTGTATTAAAGCCTCCCAATATATCACACAGACAGCAGCTCCCAATTTCAGTACACCAGTTATGCCACAATTTGATAACTAAAAACACCAATCTGTCAGTGTCTAGGTAGCTCTCAGCATGCATAGAGGACCCCCAGCTGTAAAAACAAATAAAAGGATAGGCTCCATAGTGTAATACCGTAAATATAAAGTACTGTATTTATTGGCGTATGACACTCACTTTTTACCCTGAAAATAGAGGGTAAACTGTGCGTGCGTGTTATACGTAGGGGGCTGTGGAAGTTTTTTTCCCTGAAACTTCACTCCTAAAGTTAGGGTGCATGTTATACGCCTGTGCGTGTTATAGGCCGATAAATACGGTAATATATTTAACACCGTAAACACTCACATGTCAGATGGCAAAACGAACAGCATAAAAACAAAGTATCTCCTCCGCTCTCGGCAGGGATGACGTCACCAACGGCTTTCCTCCCTCCCTTATGCGTTACGTGATTGGACACGCCACTTAATCTTAGGGTATCAATGTTCTCTTTCTAAAGGCCCATACACACGGTAGGACATCCAACAAAATTTCCCTTGGATTTTTGTCCTAATTGATTTGTCCGATCACACCCATAGCATACACACGCTCGGACTTTTCTGCAAACTTTTCTAAAACTTTCCCATCATCACGTGGTTGTTCTGCTCTTTTCTGCTCTTTACTGCCACTCTTTGGTTAACTTCTGCTATTGTTGGTTGATTTTTACATTGGTTCTGAGCATGCGCATTTGTAATTTGTCCAAAAGTCTGATGGTTTGCTGTACACACGATCGGACTTTGCACCATCGGACTTTTGTTGCCTGAAAGTTGGTCCGTTCGCAGACCCAACTTTTTGTCCGATGAAAGCCAAAAAAGTTGGTCCGATGGAACGTACACACGGTCGGACAAATGCGAAAAGTGTCGGATTTTGATGTTGGTTGGGCAAAAGTCCGACCGTGTGTACGGGGCTTTACTCTGTCGGAATTTCCGACGGAAAAAGTTTGATGGGGCATACACATGGTCGGAATATCTGATGAAAAAATGTCATCTGACTTTTTCCATCGGAAATTCCGATCTTGTGTATGAGGCATTAGGGTAGGCACTAGATGAACCTTATCCATGTACTGGAAAAAGGTTCAGTCAAATATTCCTCAGGAGAAGGTTACGTATACTAGTAGTATACACACGATCGGTCAAAACCGATGAAAACGGACTGAAGGACCGTTTTATCGGTCCAAACCGATCATCGGTCAGTTATCCTTCGGTCCAAAAAAATAGAACTTGCTATGAAAATTTGACCAATGGACGCCTGGGTCAAAACCGTTCGTTAGTATGCAAAAGCATCAGTTAAAAGGCCGCGCATGCTCAGAATCAAGTTGACGCATGCTTGGAAGCATTGAACTTCGTTTTTTTCAGCACATTGTTGTGTTAAAACAGGTAAACATCACCGCGTTCTAACACAATCGTTTTTTTAACCGATGGTGTGTAGGCACATCAGACCATCAGTCAGCTTCATCGGTTAACCAATGAAAACGGTCCTTAGGACCGTTCTCATCGGATGGACTGATCGTGTGTACGCGGACTTAGAGGCAGATCCTTGATTGACAAAGAAACAGAAACTAAGTAAAACTTAAAAAAAGTGGTAACTAATTACCAAAGAAAGCTCTATTTGTGTTAAAAAATATATAAAAAATTATAAAAAATATGTTTGGGTACAGCATTGCATGACCACGCAATTGTCATTCAAAGTGTGACAGCACTGAAAGCTAGAAAATTGGCGTGGACAAGAAGGGGATGAAAGCGCCCCAGAAGAAAGAGGTGAGAAGAATGGATGCTTCCTGCAACAGGGGACATCAGTGACATTGCACGCTTTGCTTTCAGGTAAGTGACACATAATAGGCTACTATACGATGCATAGTAGTCCATTATGCTTTACTTTGAAGGGAAATAAAGAGGAAGTAAAAGCCATCAGGGTTTACTTCCTTTTTAATTGAAGCTTCCATTACTAAACTGTCCTATGAGAATGCAAGTTATCTGGCTGTCATTTTACTTCAAAGCTGTCTGAGTCACTGACCTGGAACATATATAGAAACCATTCTGACAATTTTCTAACACTCACTTACATCATGCTTGTTCCAGGACTGTGACTGAAACATACTAAAATTTAGCTTTGCTTAGCCAGGCATCTATGATGTTGCTTCGAAGAAGAAGACCTGAACTGACAGCCTACAAAAAAAATGTAATGACAGTGTCACTTTAAAATTAAATTTCAGCCCTACTGGGGAGACTTTAACAACAGAAAAACTAAAGCCAAATGGAGACATTGTGATAAGGGATGTTAATTGCAGTATCTAATATGTATAAAAGGTCAGTGGCATCAACTACCATTTTGCTTACATTGTGGCAGGCCTGGGGGATGTCATTTGGTGGGGCTTGAGTGATGGGTTGTCTGTGGATTATTTCTTTCTTTTGGTAGGTTGGCAGGTGTTGGACATGGTGATTGGTGTAGATCTGCATTACTGTACCATCTGATTGATGGTGAATTTACATTTTGGCATATTTTGCAGGGCTTTATTTATTAAAGGACTTGTCATAAATTGTGTGTGTGTGTTTATTCACCGTCAGCATTTTTTTATGAAAAAGTAAGGGGTACTACTGTATTTGGGTGGCTCCTTACTTTCAAAGGGGTCTTCCAGATTATGATAGGTCCTTTGCTTGCAGACCCCCACAACCACTGGGCCAAGGTTTTGAGGAAGAGGCCCTTGTCCTCAATAAAAGGGTACCCCAGATGTTGAGAACATGTGGGCTGGTATGGTTTAAGAGGTGTGGTATGTGCTCATTCATCCTCCCTTTAGTGACCTGCCAGTCTGCATGCTTGTATAAGGGATTTGGGGGGACTTCACACTTTATTTAAATTTTTTTAGACAGGGTTCCCGTTTAATATCTATACAATACCTAAAGGGTATAGTTTGGAATTTGGGGGGACCCCATGCCATTTTTTGTGGGGTCTTCCTTAAAATCCATGCCCAATTTGAAGGGCCTGCTTTGAATTTTGGGGGGAAAACCATGCCTTTTTTCTTACACTATCTCTTTCTTTACATTCACCTGTCAGCCAGGAATCTCTGGTTATGTGGATAAGTTACTAGTTGTTATGTCGTTGGTGAGTGCCAGCTCCCTTAAAACCAATCCTAAGCAGGAAGCTGTCACACTTAGCACTGATAGTAATACTACTGCTAAGGCCCCTTTCACACTTGTGCGACTTGTCCTGCGACATGGGACTGCAAAGTCATACTCTGTGATTTTCAAGCTTCAAGTCACAGTGACTTCAAAGAAGTCCCTGCACTTGAGGTCCCTAGGCATCAAAATCATGGCAAAATCGAGCAACTGTTAGATCGCAGTGTGAAAGGGGCCTAAATGTTTCACTTCACATTGCAGCTGGAGGTTCGCTTGGCCGAACATGCATTCATTCTTTCCTTGCACCGGAATCTCTAAAGGCTGTATAAAGTTCTGAGGTCTCTCTCATATTATTTCCCCTGTTGGGTGATTGATTTTACACATGACCGTTTTTATTGTCCTAGAAAAAAAGTTGTTTTTCTCGACGTGATTCTTGTCAAGCCTTGCATACACACGATCGCAAAAAAAAATGCTCGAGCAAAGCGCAGGGAAGTTCCATTTAGATGGCGCGACCCTTTGGGCTGCTTTTGCTGATTTCGTGTTAGTCTTTTCAGTCTTCATGCTTTTCAGTCTGTTACAACGTGACAAATCTGGTATCTCCATTACAAACGCTAGTGCTCCCATCTCATAACTTGCTTCTGAGCATGCACGTTTTTTTTCCCCGATTTTAAAGCCTACACATGACCGTTTTTCACAACGTGAAAAACGGCGACATGAAAGACAACGAGAAAAATTTGAGCATGTTCTAAATTTTTAATGCCCATTTTTCACATCGGGAAAAATGCACTGGAGCCTACACACAAAATTGCATTTTTCTAGTCATGAAAAACGGTCGTGTGTACGCGGCTTTAGGCTATTTTCTCTACTGCTGAATGCTCTTTAGCTCCTAATTTCAAATGTTCTTGTGGCTATTTTTCTCTTGGGATTGAATGTTAGGGAATGTTAAATTCACCCGTCAAAAAGCAATAGATGGAAACTGACATTCAACACATTGCACAAATAATAAGACATTTACAATTTTTTTTTTTAAATAGACCCTTAAGATTCTTTGTGAAAAAAATTGTGTGTGTATTAGATACTGAATTATATTATTATTATTATTTGAATTGCATATTGAAAATATTTAAAGGAATAATAAAAGTAATTACTACTGTATCTAAAATATATTGCATGTGAAAAAATTATGGACAAAAAAACTGTAGGCTAATCGACTTAAAAGCTGTGAAGTTTAAATTGAGCATACAGTAGGGATGAGCAGAAGTAGTAAAAATACTGTTTAGACTTTCTCTGAAAGTCATTTGTTCTCAACGGAACTGCACCTGAAAGAGGATCTTGTTTCACTTGTTCATTCAAAGCCGGCAACAGATTGATTACTTTTCAATTTCAAGACAGGCCTATTTTAACAACTCTACTCTTTATATACTTCTCTACAGCAGAAAGACGATGGAGAATATTTTAAAGATAAACATTTAATTCATCCTTTCAGTTATCTGCTTATGTAGCTTAAATATTTGAAGTACCTCTGAGTTCAAAGACGCTAATGTGTCATGCTCCTAAATGACAAATATAACACTCTTAAAACAGCATAAAACTGTCTTTCTTAAAAAGCTTCAGGCACCTCTGAAGGAAACACTATACTAACGTTTGGCCTTGCAGGCATTTCCTTCCCATGTGCTCCCTATGAATGGCTCTTTGTGCTGAGCTCTCCTCTTCAGTGGTACTTATGATTTTGACATTCAGAAAACAGCAGCCAGTGAACAGAAGCTGTTTTCAGAAACCTATTGATGGGAGGGGAGCATTCCTCTTTCTAATTTACTGGCAATCTGCAGACGCATACTTTGCCAAAAATGATATCAACTCTGCTCATCTGACAACGCTTACATTTTTTTTTACAGTGTTAGATCATTATCATAAACGTGCATTGAGTTAATGCAATGATATACCTGGGTTTTTATACAGATTCGATTTCATTTTTCATCCAACTCGTATACTTGAAATAAGAAGGTTTAAATGAAACATTTGATCCTGCTTTGAATAAAACACCTGAACAAATGCAACAAATTAGCAACCATTTAATGCTTCTCATCTCATACTCCTGAAGTGACTCTTTTGCTAGAATAGAAATTAAAAAGCGTGCCCCCCTACAAAAATAAATGCATAAATAAATATGTTTAGTACTTTCCTCTTCCATTCCCACGCCATTGATCTATGCTGTTCCAAAGAGATACCACTGCCTGAAAAATCAACAGAATCTGACACTTAGGAAGTTTCAGATTTCTGGTCCCCCATTGTGCTTTGTGGTTCTTCCCACTGACTCCTACAGGACACAGTGGTGTCAGTTTTGGGTTTACTGATACAAAGTGCCCCAGCATCGGTGTACATTCTGTAGTAATAATTTCTGTTATTTTTAGGACTTTAAAGGTCGCCACATACAACCCCTAAATAAAGGAAATGAGTACTAGAATTTTGTGTATAAAAGTATACAAAATGTATTAAAACATCATTAAAACCAACATAAAAACGTCTTACATCCATGTAAGATGTCAACTTCAATCCCAAATGGGGTAACACTAGCCCATAAAAATCTAGCCCAGAATAGTATACAGCATAACTACACATAAGTAACAGGTTACAAATAAATTCTACTGGGCCAGGTGAAGGGAAGTCCAGTTGTAGGTCTTGTTTTCTACACGTTTTCCCAAAATTAGCTTTTTCAGGAAAACGCAAAAGAAAGTTGAAAAGGCTCAAAGATGCTTAGTCCCAACAGAGTGGTCCAGGCAGCCACAACAAAAATTGAGAGTGACGTATCAGGGTCACATAAGGCAAGTATACATCTCTAAGGCTGCGTACACACGATCAGACCGGTCTGATGAAACTGGTCCGACTGACCGTTTTCATCAGACCAGGCTGAAGTCGTCTGATGGTCTGATGTGTATACACACCACCGGACCAAAAATCCGATCAGACCAGAACGCGGTGACGTAAAACACAACGACGTGCTGGAAAAACAAAGTTCAATGCTTCCAAGCATGCGTCGACTTGATTCTGAGCATGCGCATACTTTTGCGTACTAACCATCGAACCTGTCAGACGGACAGGTGTCCGTCAGACAGATTTTAAAGCAGGTTTTAAAACGTTGGTCCGACGGACAACGGTCTGATGGGCCGTACACACCATCGAATTGGTACGATGAAACTGGTCTGCAGACCAGTTTCATCGGACCGGTCGTGATCGTGTGTACGCGTGTGTACGCGTGATCGTGTGTACGCGGCCTAATATGTGGGGTGCCTTCAAGCACATAGAGCTTCAACTTTGGTCAGCCCATAGTTCATATGATGAAAAATACACTTAAATGATCATACATAGGAAATCTAATGCTGCGTACACACGATCGGAAATTTCAAAAAAGAAAAGTTTGACCGTGTGTAGGCCCCATCAGTCATTTTCTGTCTGAATTTCCGACAGCAAAATTTTGAGAGCTGGTTCTCAAATTTTCAGACGGGAAATTCCGATCGTCTGTATGCAATTCTGCCGCACAAAAATCCTGCGTGTGCTCGAAATCATTGAACTTAATTTTTCTCGCCTCATCTTAGCGTTGTACGTTATTGACCTTCGGAATTTCCGACAACATTTGTGTGACCGTGTATATGAAACACAAGTTTGAGCCCACATTCTGTCTGAAAAAAAATATATTATCCAGTAAGATTTGCTTCTGCAGGTTTGCTGATGTGGGAATTTAAACTGGCAAAACTCACCAGATTTCATAGAGAACTAAAGGTTTTTACTAGCTTTTGTGTGGGTTAGCTTCATAGTTTAAGTTGTGTTAAAGGATTAAGCTATGGGTGTGGCTAGCAAAGGCACGTGAGGGGTCGCACATTCATGAGGTTCCGCATCTCACCCTACAACCATTCTTCCCTCCCATTCTGACTGGCAATTCACTATTCCTGCCTGCAGCCTTGTGCCCAGGGAGGCCTCGGGGAGTTTTTCAAGCCCTCTGTCACTGCTATGTTGACTCGTAAAATCCAGGAGGATGCCGCAACCTCTGCGGCTCCCGAATTCCAAGAAGGCACCCAGCAGTCTCTACAGCAGAAGATCTCACGTGGAGGAGGAGAAAAGAGGAATATGAGTGGCACTCCCAAACCCCTTAAAGTGGTGGTTCACCCTAAAACTACTCTGTCCCATAGCATCCAGCATACTGGCGTCAGCGCCAGTATGCTGTTTTTTTTTTTTTTTATCGCTGTACTTACTGTTAAATGAAGAATTTTAATTTCTGTCCACCGCGGGTGAATGGCGCAGCTTTGTCACGTCACGCCTTCCGAAAATAGCCGATTTAGGACTCGGCTCTTTCCGGCGCTATACGGCGCCTGCGCACAGACCTAGGAGCTGACTGCGCAGGCGCCGTATATAGCCAAGTTTTATGGCTATGGCGCGTCACTCCCTCCGAAAAAAGACGAAATAGAACTTGACTATATACGGCGCCTGCACAGTCAGCTCCTAGGTCTGTGCGCAGCCGCCGTATAGCCGTGGATGCTATAGGACAGAGTAGTTTTAGGGTGAACCACCACTTTAAACAGCTGGGAAAGGATTTCTGTGAAAAAGGAGAAAGGGTAAAAGAAAATGGAAGGGGGATAGAAAGGGAAAAAACTGAGTGATGGACTGCATGCATGCATTTAAGGAAAGAACAGAAGGACCTCAGTCCCCAGAACAGCTCTCCAAGACTAACCTCCCCTCATTTGAATTTACAAATGTGTTCCGGTATGACCATGTTTTATAGGGTGACATTTTATATTATACCCAAAAGTTCAAGGTATTTTGCCTTAATGCATTCTATGCTATGCTATTCTTTCCATCCAGCATGAGAGCAGCGGCTCTCCCGGGTCTCTCTCTCCTCATTGGCTCACACAGCAGAAGAAGCTTTGACTCCTGCTGCTGTCAATCACAGCCAGTGAGACAATTAGGAGAGGGTGGAGGGGGCATGCTCATGTGCGAATTGACACACAGAGCGAGCCTGCGCTTGTGCCCGCATAGGAAAAGGCTTGATATTTGGAGGCACTTGGCAGGTTGGAGGAGCCAGGAATGCTGGTGGGGCACCCAAAAAGAAGAGGAGTGTGGCTGCTGTAGAGCAGGTAAATATAACATGTTTATTATTTAAAGAAAAAAATCCTTAGAATCATTTTAGGCAGTGTACTGTATACTAACCAATAGTAACACATTTGATGTTAGATTACTGTAGGCCTGTTAGTAAAGATTACTTTTTTGTTGCTCTGATTTCCAATGCTTTACATATAGTCACTGCACTTTGCACAGCCTTATCCCCTAAGACTGAGTATGTCTATACCCATACAAATGACTATTGTCATACTGAATGTCAGCTCTACATAGCAAAGCAGTTGCATACTTCTTTACATTTCAGAAGCTGAAAGATTTTCTTTTTTAAAACTTAACATGACATTATATATCGCCAAGGCGTGGCTATATATATATATATATATATATATATATATATATATATATATATATATATATATATATATATATACAGTATATTTAACATATGCCTTTGCCTTTTTTTGTTGGGGTTTTTGCTGCTGATTCATTCATATGTCTGTATATAAATCCAACCCCATTCCATCTGGCACATCAACTAATTGATGAGTATTTCTTCCATTAAATCAATGAGTTGATCAATGAGAATCACAGCCTTCTACTCTTGCTATATGTCAGCATCTCAAACTGCTTTGCGCTAAATAGTCTTGAACTCAGAAACAGAAACAGAAAGTCAGATACATCTGGTTAGTGCTGGAGAAATAGTCTTGTTTTTTAACATAAATATATGTATTCAGCTCTCTGTCCTGTGAATTCCAATATGTTTGTCTCAACTGTCACATTTCACACCTGATAACCTTGATGCTACAACAAAACACTCAACCATCATCAATTACCTACTAAAAAAAAAAAAATCTAGTTAAAGACTTTTTTTGGTTTGTTTCCTATCTTACCACACACTTTTGGTAAGATAGCAATTGGTAGAGCACTTTCATGTTATAAATAAACCCTAATAATGGCAAAGCTACATATAAGAAGTCACAAACAGAAAACGTATGGGGCTAGATTCAGAAAGAAGATATGTTGGCGTACCTCGAGATACGCCGCGTAACTTCTAAGATGCGCCAGCGTATCTTATTTCTATATTCAGAAAACAAGATACGCCGGAATTTAGCTAAGATACGAGCGGCGTAAGTCTCTTATGCCGTCGTATCTTAGTAGCATATTTACGCTGGCGTAGATTTACGCGTCGAATATGCAAATTAGGTACATACGCCGATTCACAAACGTAGTTGCGCCCGGTGTATCTATTTGCGGCGTAAGTCTCTTATGCCGTCGTATCTTAGTTGCATATTTACGCTGGCGTAGATTTACGCGTCGAATATGCAAATTAGGTAGATATGCCGATTCACAAACGTAGTTGCGCCCGGTGTATCTATTTGCGTTGTTTGTGTAAGGCTTTTTCCGGTGTAAAGTTACCCCTGCTATATGAGGCGCAGACAATGTTAAGTACGGACATCGGCACAGCGTCAAATTTTCCGTCCTTTACGTCGTTTGCGTAAATCGTTCGGGAATGGGGCTGGGCGTAAGTCACGTTCACGTCGTTATCAATGAGTATTTCCGACGTGATGTGCACTGGGATATTTCCACGGACGGCGCATTTACGTGGGGTCACGGCTCATTTGAATACTACACGCCCACCTCCTTCCTATCTTGAATTACGCTGACTTACGCCGGACCAGATACGCTACGCCGCCGTAACTTAGGGCGCAGGTTCTTTCTGAATACCGTACCTGCCGACAACAAGAAATACTAGTAATTAGAGCACCCTCATAGGTAAAACTACACTCCACACATTATACTTTTTTTATTGCATTTGCATAACACAACATAAGGATAACTTAATAATCGAATGTTACACTACAGTACAATAAACCAGGTTAAATAAATATAAATATAAAATAATAATTAATAATTATTATTTTAGGTAAAATTCAATCGTGTGTAAAGAAAAATAACTTGTTATTTTATTTGTTAGCTGAGGTGAGAATACTTGTGTAAGGTTTTTTTTAAGGTGTGTAGAACATATTGGGTGTGTAGCTTAAAATAGGGCATAATAAGCATATGTTACAATCTTTTAGTCACATGCAATGCTTTTAAAACTATTTGGCAGGACATCTTAACTAGTTAACAACACTGAACTTAAAAATATAGACACATTGCAATACAGACCAGAATGTATCTTTCCTCTGTCTATGACACCAATAATGTAATATAACTAATTATTATGCAGTTATTTTTCTGTATGCTGTAAAATACAGGCATACCCCACTTTTAAGTACACAATTGTGTTTATTTACTAAAGCTGGAAAGCGCAAAATAAGGCTCACTTCTGCACAGAAACCAATGACCTTACAGGTTTTATTACCAGGCTTAATTGAACAAGCTGGAGTTAGAAGCTCATTGGTTTCTATGCAGAAATGAGCCTGATATTGAGATTTCCAGCTTTAGTAAATAAACCCCACTGTGTACTTAAAAGCGGGGTATGCCTGTAATATGTGAATGCAGCTGTATAGAACTTGATAGTACCAATATTTCTCTCCATCACATTATATGTTTTCTTTTGAAAATAAGTAAATACTTCACCTGTAACCTGCAAGAGCAAATTGCATTGATTAGAAAGATTATGCTTGTTCTTGACTCCAAATATGATCTCTATGGAAAAAACAAAGGAGACTATTCCAGGGATAGACATCCCGTCAAAGAGGAATAACGTGCAAATCAAATTTTAGTTACTCAGTAAAGAAATTTGGTGCAGGTGGTTAATTGAATCTGAACTTGCAGTCTGACATTCACAATGCCTTCATTGCTAAGAGTAGAAGAACTCCACAAAGTCCCCATTACTGGCTGTCATGCATGGTCCACAGTAAGAATTTGCTGTGGTGCTAATAATAATAATAATATATATATACAGTATATATATATATATATATATTTATATACACACTCATATATATACAGTATCTCACAAAAGTGAGTACACCCCTCACATTTTTGTAAATATTTCATTATATTTTTTCATGTGACAACACTGAAGAAATGACACGTTGCTACAATGTAAAGTAGTGAGTGTACAGCTTGTATAACAGTGTACATTTCCCCTCAAAATAACTTAACACACAGCCATTAATGTCTAAACTGCTGGTAACAAAAGTGAGTACACCCCTAAGTGAAAATGTTCAAATTGTGACCAATTAGCCATTTTGCCTCCCCGGTTTAACAGGACAGGTTCCACTCAGAACAGCCATGTTCGACCAAAGAAGTTGAGCACACAGTTCAAGGTATTTATTAAAAGGCCCGGTGGGTTTTTTGAAGTTGTATTTTTTTTTTATCATAGTTTATTTGAAAATGAAGAAAAAAAAACTGTTGTGGTGGTCATCAGGGACTGGACACTGCACTGACTGGGGACAGCATGAAAAACACCAGAGCAATATAATGTTACTATAATAACATTGTACTACTCTGGGAAAGTGATCATTATTTTAATTTTTTTGCTCATTACGTTTGCTTATAGCAGTGAATTACATTGATATAAGCAAGCATTTTACTAAATGACCGATTTATTCAGTTTGTTTTGTTGTGATTAGCTGTGATTGGTCCAACCTAATCATATGGTACAGATGAGCTGTGATTGGCCCTGTTTGTAACATGTGATCAAATTGACCAATCACAGCTAACAACACAATTGTACACAATGGCATGAAAGGAAGCCATCCATTGTGTACAAAAGTCTTGTGCTGCTGTGATTGGTCACTGTGTTCACATGGTACCGGCAGCGAGCCAGTACACTGATCAGACATTGGCTGTGTGGACACAGCTGGTGACATATCGTGCTCCTGTGGTGCTTTCTGATAGTCATATGATGTCCAGTCAGAATGGGAAAGCCACTGCCCGGCTTTCATTCTGCTATAGGCCAGGCAGGAAGGTGTTAAAGTAAGCATTAATTTTGAACAAAAAAAAATAAAATATGAAAAAATATATACATAAGTGCTATGTAAGAAACCCATTTCAAAATGTCCCGTTTCACCACAACAAAATTGACTTCTCAATCCACATGCCCTTGGTGCGCTACTTCCAGACCATCCCTTTTCCACACACTATGGTCCTTTCATGCAATCTCCACCTTTTGTGATTAGGTGTTGAAAATCATTGATAAGTCTTAGCAAATATATCTACCTAAGGACCCTTTGTTATGCCTTTTGAGTGGCGATGCCTCTCAAGATACCTCGTCAACGCCTACCTGTGACTCTCTTCCTCAATGGGTCCATATTTGCCTTCTGACAGCTCGCAGGGCAATAATGCAAGCTTGAATCCACCCTTCCCTGCCTCAAATTCATTCAGTAGAACAAGAACTAACCCTATTTCACATTGATAAATTGGACACTATCACCCAACATTCTACATCACTAAAACACTTTATAGCAAGATTGAATTAACAAATATATAAAAAAAACAAATCTGCTTGACCTCTATAATATTCAAAAACTGATGTTATTATTAAAATCTAACGTTGGTTATATTACAAATGACTGTAACATACATGGAATCCTTTCAGTTTGAAATGCATTTCTAAGGTTGATGCAGCATTGAATAAATAGTTGCTTTCTCTTCTTCTTTAAAAATTGTCTGTGGCAGCTATTCATGTCACACATATTATGTAATCCTGTCTCCCAACAGAATTATCTGGTTTCCAATCTATGTGGAACATTAGCCTTTGTTACATCCATTTTGTGCTCTCGTTAATTTCCGTGCTGTCAGACTAGAATATTATGATTTATTGTAAGTCTGCTTTCTTGTTCTTTTCTGTGTATATTGTTCTGTGCTGAGTGCCAAAGCAGTCCTCCACTCCTTAAGTGTCCATATTAAAATGTGGTTATGTTTTAGGAGAATAATGCAAACACTGAATTATCCTCTGTATTTACAGACACTTTTCTCTCCTTAGTATGATGTGCTTACAAAAACACACCTGATAAACAGAGATGTGTGGTTGAAACCATAAGACTGCCTGTAATAACCTCCCCATCTGAAGATACTAGTTATCCAGCTGTCAACCTGATCAAATAGTTCCAGAATTTTTATTATAACTTCCGTGGAAACATTTTTAGATTAGAAGCTCTGAATTTCACTGATCACTGTTGGCTTTGCAGCTTGTAAAGCCTTTTTCTGTTCCCTTTTTTCCATGGGGGGGGGGGGGGGGTGGGTTTATAATAACCTTTTACAATATTTCACCAAAATGGATAAAAGTTGATAGTGATCACTATATAATTCGTAGAGAAGGACAAATGTCAAATATACATTTCTGAATGCTTCAACCATCGATGGTTAATAAGTACATAAAGGTCAAGAAATTACTGGTGTGATGGTCAGAAAAGTGTTTGCTGGTAACTGGAGATGAAAGTTATATACCATCTGTTATCCCAACATGCCAAAATAAAATATGGCAATCGATAGAATATACCTAGGCACTAAACTTTGCTCATCACACACCGTGAAAATAACTTTAATTATCCATCTTGTTCATTGTTGGCCTCTATATTTTATTTAGATTGGTAGTTAATCATCCTTCAAACTTGAAAATCCATGATGCTTTCCTGTGTGTCTGCAGCACTAATAAAAATCTTTATTTTATTTACAGTTTTAGTGCCATATCTTAATTAGGTGTCTTTATATGTGTATTTTCAGGCAAAAAGAGGGTGGAACATGAGAGGTAACTCAAAAGGGTGAACTGCTATGACTGTTCCATAACAAATCCTGTTTACCTTATACCTTATAAAAGCTCATAATGAAAAAAATTATTGACGCGCCCATAATGAAAAAAATATTGAAGTTTTTTTACACCATAAGACAAACCAAGATGATCAATCAGTCAAATTGTCACATGGTATAATTTTAATGAATCCACTTATCTTTTACTCACATAAATATTTTATTAGGGACTACTGGATTTCCCATACAAGTAAGCATGGAGTAGCATAATAAAAAAAGCCAGAATCACTTAAAAATGGCCCCTTTCCACAATGTTCCCGCCATGCCTGTTCTCATTTCCTTTTGCTGGGGTGATGCTTGTATTGATTATTGAATAACACATTCATCCATCATGACTGTTGTTTATATTTACAATTTCTGTATATTCTAAATATTGAACACCCATATAAAACATCCCATTCATGCATATTAATAAGATATGCAAATAGACATGAGTGATCTTTGGATACTCTGTCCCAGTATTTGCTAATAAACCTGGCCTTTCTATTTAAGTCGATCAACCTGGAAAGTAGTATTTTTCTTTTTAGATTAACATTCATGCCTTTCATTTTCATTTTATTTGGGGGAGCAAACTGATGTTTATTCCCTTCTTTTATCTTGCAGTGAAAATCAATTGGCTTTGAACACTTCGATATGTAATGGCTGTTGATGTGTAATAATGGCTAATCTGTTAGATTTTACAGTAGGTACATCACCCCAACACCCCAGATTTGAATTATTATTATGCCCAAAAAAGTATCAATGGATACAGAGCTAAATGAACATAACAATAATCCTCTTGCTTCCAGACTGCTGGGACAGGAAGTGAGGGAAATATCTTCCATGACAGCATAAAATCGCTTTATTTGAGTGGAAAAGTGTAAGGACCTGTCAGTTTTTTGGAATACATTGTTCATGTATTTTTGTATAAAAACTACAGACATATTCTCAACCAGTAGATGGCAGTGTTTATAAGTTTGTGGCTGCTCTATGGTTAAACTCTATGGCCCAGATTCACAGAGCGATTACGCCTGCGCAACAGGAGATGCGCGTGTGTAAGTCGAAATGTGCGCGTGCGTTTCGATGCACGGCATCCCCAGAACGAGATACGCAAAAAATCTCCTCTTTTTTGTCCCGCGTAATTTCGTTAGACTGGTGCATCCGTCCGCGCAAAAGTGCGCTAGACAGACCATTGATTTGCTAGTCAAATATGCTAATGAGGGACTTACGGGGATCCACAAAAGAACGTTGGGGCAGTGCAGGCGACGCAGTGTGCGCAACAGCAAAATGTCCTGTCTAAAATTAGACCATATAAAAGCTGGTCTAAAAAGAGAAAAAAAGTCTACTTGTTAGATAAAGCAACACTGTTAGTGAGGAGCTCAGCAGTCACACGTGTTGCACAACAATCTGTATGCCAACATGCCAGGGGCATCGTTGCGCATAGCTATACTACTGACTTTAGATGAACAAAGAAGGATGACGGCACGGAGGATGGCACGGAGGATGGCACGGGAGAGGATATACCGCACCCGCATAGACCTGTTTGGCATGAGTGATTCTGAGGTGTTTCGCATCTTCAGATTCACCCCTTATGTCATCCTGGAATTAACCACAACCCTGCAGGAGGACATCACCAGCCGAACACAACGCTCACATGCAGTGCAGCCACTGGTCAAGGTCATGGCAACACTCCATGTCCTTGCCAGTGGCTCTTTTCAAAGAACAAGTGGAGTGGTGGCTGGGATGTCACAATCCTCCATGAGCAGATGTGTGAACCAGGTTGTCCCTGCAATCCTCAGACGCATGGCCAACCAAATCATTAAACCCACCACTGAGGACCTGCGGCTGAAGGCAATGACAGATTTCTACAGAATTGCCAGATTCCCACGCACTGTGGGGGCCATTGATTGCACACATGTGGCACTCCAGCCCCCCCAGGAGACAGAGCACATGTACCGCAATCGGAAGCATTGGCATTCCATCAATGTACAGGTGATAGTCGATGCCCAAGGCCTCATATGGCACGTCCGTGCCAAACACCCAGGGTCCAGCCATGACAGCTACATATACAATCAATGCCACATCCGAATGGAATTCGAACAGAACGTGTATGGGGACACCTGGCTGGTTGGTGAGTGACATGGGAGTCAGGCATGACTATCCCCTCCCATGATGCACACATCACAAGTGGCACATGCATGACTAACATCCTCCTGTCTTTTCCTTTACAGATGACTCTGCATATCCACTGGGACCCCATCTCATGACTCCTATCCGGAACCCCCAAACCCCAGGAGAGGAAAGATACAATCAAGCACATGCCCAAACACGAGCAGTGGTGGAGCGCACCTTTGGCCTACTAAAGTCACGTTTCCGATGCCTGGATAAGTCTGGGGGTACCCTCTTGTATTCCCCAAACTTTGTGTGCCAGATCATCGGTGCATGTTGCATGCTGCACAACTTCGCAGTAAGAAAGGGCCTGCAGATTGCCCTACGTGATGACCTGACCCCTGAACCAGACAATCCCCCCTAACCGAGGTTACCCCATCTTCTGAGGGAAGAGCAGCCAGGAGACAGCTCACATTGGGCATCTTTGCACGTTAAACACACACATTAATCATGGCACAATGAGAATGCATGCATGCACACCACTGTGGTCCCTAGCACAGACACATCACATCCATATCAAATTGGATTGGCACCAGTCCACCATGCTGGACTTGTGAGCAGCAACGCCACGCCAAGGCTCCAATTATGTCACTGTACATTCATACACCATTCACACGGACCTGGGGATCACTTCTCCCTGGTCCTGGAGAACCCTACTCCACCAAAATTGAGGGTGACACCCCTTTTCCGGCAGGAATGTCACCCCCACATTCAAACAGCATTCACAACCCAAAAAAAAAAATTACCTGCAAAAGCAAAAAATTTCCAGCAAAAAAAAAAAAAAAGGGGAAAAAACAAATTATTGCCCCTTGTGTGAGCCACGCCTGGGGCGCCCCCGGCCCCGGCTTCTCAGGGGAGACTCATGGGGGAGGGGTAAAACCGGGGAAGGAGGAGCAGCCCCTGATCTCTGCCCACCTGGCGGCCTGCCCTCCAAGGCCACGGCTATTCTGTCCAGGGCAGCACCAAGTGTTGCCGTGTTGGCCTGGATAGCCTGGGTAAGGGCCCTCACATCCTGCCCAACGCCTGCTGATGTTGTCTGCAGTTCGTTTAGGCAGGTTGTGAAAGCCCGGGAGTGGGAGTCCAGGTTCCCCAGCGTATCCTTGATGGAGGACAGGCTCTCCTCCATCCGCACCAATGTCTGGCTGACCTGTCCCAGATGGCGGGTCTGGAGGAACTGGTCCCTTCTCAGAGTGGCGGGCAGGAGATCGACCACCCCCCTGGTGTTCTGGGATGAAATCCTGCCTCCAGCTGATGCTTGTGGCCGGGGAGAAGGGGAGGCCCTTGTGAGGGGAGCCATGTTGGGGGAGGAGGGGGGGGTCCCCCTTAGGGAGGGCTGCCTGCTGCCAGCCAGAGGGGAAGAGTCCTCAAAAACCAAACGTCCAGTGCCTGACATGGACTCCTCCTCCTCATGATTCTCCTCGTCCTCTTGAACCTCCTCCGTGGACTCCGGCCTTTTTGGGGGGGCCTCATTAGGCTGCTGTCCTGGGGTTGGTGCGGTCAGGCCAGATGGCCCTGCACCCTCCTGCACATCTGTGGATGACACAAAACATTCACAGGTTGGAGGATCCACACACTTGCCACATATTCCCTTTCACCCCCTCCCCCACACATGCTACACACCTGATATTAAAAAAAATACTTACCTGGCACCACGGGCTCCGGACTTGAGTCAAAGCCGGGCAGACCCTCAACTTCATACCGATGAAAGGTCAGGGCCACCGCACGCTCCTCCGCTGTCAGCCTAATACGGCATGGTGGGCCCCCTCCTGTGCCCCTGGCATGGTCATGCATTCTGGCCAGCTTCTGTTTGACCAGACGCGGAGGTCATTGATTTTTTTGTGAATCCCAGACCGGGTCCGTGTCTCCCCCTGCCCCGCTGAATTGACCTGCTCAGTGATCCTATCCAAAATCTCCCTCCTCCTGGCCGGGGTGGTGTTGGCACTGTCTGGGCCGTGGAGGAAACGCCCATACTCGCTAATGGCCCGGGCAAGAATTTGTTTTTCCCCAACTGTAAAATTGAGCTTTCTCTTTCTCTCTGTCATACTTCCCAAAAAACTCTCTCCCAGTCAGCAAAATTCACTCACACAAACAAGCACAACCAATCAAGCAAGAACACACACAAAGAGAAAACTACTCAGCAAGAAGCAGTCACAAAAAAAAAAAATACAGCAGGAAAACAAACGAACAGAAATATATCAATCAAACAAACAGTCTCTCAAACACTTATCAAAAAACACTTTCAAAGATCTACTAACAAACACTTGATCACACAGAACACTAATCTGACAACTACAAAACACACCACAACGAACAACAGGACAAAAGCACTTGGTTAAATGGGAAGAGACAAAGGGATGTACTTTTGCAATGCAAGTGCATTTGTGTGTGTCTATTTATGCTGTTTGCGTAGTTCACAACGTTGCCCTAGTCCATTTCCAATTTCACTGATTGCGCCGCTCCCGAGTTGTGAGCATGCGCACAGCGGAGCTGACCATGGTCTCCTTCAAGCGCGCATGCCCGAGCCGGCCGGCCCTTCATGGGGTCACGGCTCATTTCAATGTAACACGCCCACGTCCTTCCCAATTTGTATTACTCCTCCTTACGCCTTGGGAAAAACGTTACGCATGCGCAATTTCCTGCGCAAAAGCTACGAGAATAGGGGGATTACACCGCAAAATTGCGCAAGTCTAACGTAAAGGCGGTGCGCTACGCCGGTCCAATAATGCGCAGATGTACCTGAATCTGGGCCTATGTCTTTGCTCTCTAATAAAAAGTTCATTTTTCTGTCTTCAGTTAAGCAGCAAAACCCATGTAAGCGGTGACAAATCAGAACAACTAGTCTTAAAAATGTAATATGAAAATGCTGCTAATAGGAAAAGGTATGTGGAAATGTATACCTTAGGTCAGGTCAGAACACCCTTCAGATGTGTGGATAGAGAAAGCCCAGAAAGCCCAGAGCACACTTTCTTTTAGCAGAGATGATCAATTCATACATATACTGTATGTAAGTGTGCATCTGCTCAAGAAATGTGGAAGAAGTTTGTTGGAATACATTGTTCATGTATTTTTGTATAACAACTACAGATATATTCTGAACCAGTAGATGGCAGTGTTTATATGTTTGTGGCTTATCTATGGTTAAACTCTATGGGCTAGATTCAGGTATAATTGCGTAATTTTGTGTTGGCGCAGCGTATGCTGTTTACACTACGCCGCCGCAACTTTTACGGGCAAGTGCTGTATTCACAAAGCACTTGCCTGTAAAGTTGCGGCGGCGTAGCGTAAATGGCCCATCTTAAGTCAAATTGGGTGGGTAGGGGGAGTGTATTATTTAAATAAAGCGCAATCCCGCGCTGAACGTACTGCGCATGCGCCAGCCGTTAATTTATCCCAGTGCGCATGCTCCAAATCACGACGCCAATACGCAATGTAAACAACACGAACATCACTTACACAAACCGTTTTACGTAAACGACGGAAAAAAAAACACTGGTGCGCCATCCATAATTAACATTGGCTGTGCCTCATACAGCAGGGGTAACATTACGACGGACCTACGCTAACGCAAACGTCGTGAAAAAAATGCGCCGGCCGGAGTACGTTCAGGAATCGGTGTATAGGCTCATTTGCATATTTTAGACGGGAACGCCACCTAGCGTCCAGCCTAAATATGAAAATAGGATACAACGGCGTAAGAGACTTACGCAAGTCGGCTCTAATGGAAATCTATGCGTAACTGATTCTATGAATTAGTCGCATAGATAGGAGGGCTCAGACGCAGAGATACGACGGCTTATCTGGAGATAAGCCGTCATACAGTATCTCTTTCCTGAATCTGGCCCTATGTCTTTGCTCTCTAATAAAAAGTTCCTTTTCCTGTCTTCAGTTAAGCAGCAAAACCCATGGGAGCGGTGTCTAATCCGTAGAATTTTTTACAAAGTTTCTAACAGGTTTTGGGTCCAGGCATAGTCCAGACACCCACCCAGAGAAAAACTGAGAACAAAGTTATAGCCCAATCATATCCAGCTACAGCAATGAAGTGGAAGATACCGCAACAGAAAGAAGACTGGAACATAGTTAAAGGAAGTGTAACACAGCTGAAACAAAGCTTCTATTTACAAATCTGACAAATCAGAACTACTAGTCTTGAAAATTCAATATGAAAATGCTGCTAATAGGAGAGGGTATATGGAAATGTATACATTAGGTCAGGCCAGAACATCCTTCTGATGAGTGGATAGAGAAAGCCCAGAAAGCCCAGAGCACACTTTCTTTTAGCAGAGATGATAAATTCATACATATACTGTATGCAAGTGTGAATCTTTCAGTAAATTTGTAAAAAAAAATGTAAAATCAGTATTTTTTGCATCTTTCCCTGAATGTCTATTACGGGCATACAGGCTGCATGTCCATAACTCACAATCGTGGACAGATGCAACAATTATGGATTTTTACAAACTGTTTGTAAATTTACTGAAAGTTGGCAACCCTTTTGGGAAGGATTACAAAAGGTGCAGGAAAGAGCTAATCTCAGCAATAAAATGTTTGAACGCCTGAGAGGTAAAGGAGAAGAAATAAAAGATTTTTATATCGGCAGCACTATTACTAAGTGGTTTACCAGAAAGCTATAAAACAATTGTCACAACACTTGATGCATGTCCAGATGATGACCTGGCATTGAAATATGTTTAGGCCAAGCTTGCGGGTGAATATAAACTTAAAACAGAAAGTATTATTAGTGATGGTACTTCCGTCACAGAGCCTTAAAGAGAAAAAATATGCATAAAAACAGTAACATGCAACAAGAAATATGTGAATGTTTTGTGTGCAAGAAACAAGGTAATTTAAAAGCAGATTTCAGAATCTGGAAAGCTAGAATGCAAAAACAAACTAAACTACAAGGCCAAATGTGAAGGAAGAAACAGATTTTCCTTTAAATAATGAATATGTTTTTCATTCCAAATGTTGGACCTCATCTTTGCAGGCATGGTGTGTTGATTCAGGAGCTAGGAGTCACATAAGAAATAACAGAAATGTCTTTGTTCACCTTGACCAGAGTAGAACAGAAAAAATCACCACAGCATTTGGGCAAATAATGAAATCAGAAGAAATAGGAGATGTTTTTCTTTGCTGTCTTATTTCCCAGGGTGTCACCAGAAAGATACCTGTGAAAAATGTCCACTATGTCCCTGCTCTTGAAACTATTTTTTTTTGTCAGTGAAGAAGCTCACAAAATAAGATGACAGTTGTGACATCACAAAAGAGGATATCTTAGTTGCAAAGGCTGATGCCGCGTACACATGATCGGTTCGTCTGATGAAACCGGACCGTTTTCATCAGACGAACCGATCGCGCGTGGGACCCATTGGTTTGTTATCCATCGGTGAAAAAACTAGGATCTTGTTTTAAAATTATCTGATGGTTAAAAAACCGAAAAATGATCGTCTGTGGGCACGTCCATCGGTTAAAAATCCACGCATGCTCAGAATCAAGTCAAGGCACCGCATTCTGACACAATCGTTTTTTTAACTGATGTAGGCAAGACTGGTGAAAGTCAGCTTCATCGGATATCTGATGAAAAAATCCATCAAACTGTTTTCATCGGATGAACCGATCATGTGTACAGGGCAGTACAGATGAACTGTATAAGCTGAACTGCAATGAGGTGGTTAATACTGCCAATTTCAACCATCTAATAATTGTTGGAAGCAAAGCCTATGTGTACATCCCAAAAGAAAAATTGACAAAATGGGATGCTTGCGCAAAGGCAAGTGTATATATACTATATCATTTATTAAACTAACACAAACACTTCAAACTAAGGGAAATTCTGCATCAGTGTTGCACGAAGATAAGCAACAAAGTGACACAAAAATAGAAACTAATGTAGACAAACTAAATGCTGTAAAAAAAAGAAACCAGGCCACAAGAGGCTTCAATTAGGAAATCTACCAGAAGCAATAAAGGCATCCCAGCCAAACGTCTGTCCTATGTTGCTCGCGTAGCATTACAACCAGAACCAAATTCATGGGATGAGATGTAAAGACTTCCAGCTCATGAGTAGGGATGAGCCGAACATACCCGGGTTTGGTTTGCACCAGAACGGTCGAACAGACCGCGGTTTCGCACGAACATTTAGAACCCCATTGAAGTCTATGGGACTTGAAGGTTCGAATTCAAAAACGCTAATTTTAAAGACCAATATGCAAGTTATTGATGGAAAACGTCTTTGAGAACCCGGGTCTTGTCCCAGGGAACATGTATCAATGGAAAAAAAAGTTTTAAAAACTGTAGTTTTTTCTTGAGCAGCGATTTCAATGATGCTTAAAGTGAAAAAAAAAATCCTTTTAAATATGGTACCTGCTGGGTGTCTATAGTAGTGGCACGTGTTTAGAAATGTCCCTGCACAACATGAGATTACTCTCAGAAAAAAGTAATTTAATACTGCTTGCAGCTTTAATGTAATGGTTGGTCCCTGCAATATGGATAAAAATCATTAAAAAAAATAGCATGAGTTTCCCCGCCACCACTCCCCCCAGGTCATTACAAGACCCAGTGCCGATCCTGACCTCCCTGGGGCCCTAAGCAAAATGACATGGTACATTAAAAATGAGAAGCGGGGGGGGCGCTGACGACAGTGACATGCGACATGTGACATGTGACAGCTAATGCGTTTAGGTGCTATTAAACAGCAAAGGTGCAGTTACACCAACTGCGTTCAGGTGGTATTAAACAGCAACCGCACAGTAAGAGCGAGTGTGCTGAAGTGCTATGTAACAAAATAATCGCAGTCACACCAACTGCGTTCAGGTGGTATTAAACAGCAACCGCCCAGTAAGAGCGAGTGCGCTCAAGTGCTATGTAACAAAATAGTCGCAGTCACACCAACTGCGTTCAGGTGGTATTAAACAGCAACCGCCCAGTAAGAGTGAGTGCGCTCAAGTGCTATGTAACAAAATAGTCGCAGTCAAACCAACTGCGTTCAGGTGGTATTAAACAGCAACCGCCCAGTAAGAGCGAGTGCGCTCAAGTGCTATGTAACAAAATAGTCGAAGTCACATTAACTGCGTTCAGGTGGTATTAAACAGCAACCGCACAGTAAGAGCAACTGCGCTGAAGTGCTATGTAACTAAATAGTCGCAGTCACACCAACTGCGTTCAGGTGGTATTAAACAGCAACCGCACAGTAAGAGCAACTGCGCTGAAGTGCTATGTAACAAAAGAGTCACAGTCACACCAACTGCGTTCAGGTGGTATTAAACAGCAACCGCAGAGTAAGAGCAACTGCGCTGAAGTGCTATGTAACTAAATAGTCGCAGTCACACCAACTGCGTTCAGGTGGTATTAAACAGCAACCGCACAGTAAGAGCGAGTGCGATGAAGTGCTATGTAACAAAATAATCGCAGTCACACCAACTGCGTTCAGGTGGTATTAAACAGCAACCGCCCAGTAAGAGCGAGTGCGCTCAAGTGCTATGTAACAAAATAGTCGCAGTCACACCAACTACGTTCAGGTGGTATTAAACAGCAACCGCACAGTAAGAGCAACTGCGCTGAAGTGCTATGTAACTAAATAGTCGCAGTCACACCAACTGCGTTCAGGTGGTATTAAACAGCAACCGCCCAGTAAGAGCAACTGCGCTGAAGTGCTATGTAACTAAATAGTCGCAGCCACACCAACTGCGTTCAAGTGGTATTAAACAGCAACCGCACAGTAAGAGCGAGTGCGCTGAAGTGCTATGTAACAAAATAATCGCAGTCACACAAACTGCGTTCAGGTGGTATTAAACAGCAACCGCACAGTAAGAGCAACTGCGCTGAAGTGCTTTGTAACTAAATAGTCGCAGTCACACCAACTGCGTTCAGGTGGTATTAAACAGCAACCGCACAGTAAGAGCGAGTGCGCTGAAGTGCTATGTAACAAAATAATCGCAGTCACACCAACTGCGTTCAGGTGGTATTAAACAGCAACCGCCCAGTAAGAGCGAGTGCGCTCAAGTGCTATGTAACAAAATAGTCGCAGTCACACCAACTGCGTTCAGGTGGTATTAAACAGCAACCGCACAGTAAGAGCAACTGCGCTGAAGTGCTATGTAACTAAATAGTCGCAGTCACACCAACTGCGTTCAGGTGGTATTAAACAGCAACCGCACAGTAAGAGCAACTGCGCTGAAGTTCTATGTAACAAAATAATCGCAGTCACACCAACTGCGTTCAGGTGGTATTAAACAGCAACCGCACAGTACGAGCGAGTGCGCTCAAGTGCTATGTAACAAAATAGTCGCAGTCACATCAACTGCGTTCAGGTGGTATTAAACAGCAACCGCACAGTAAGAGCAACTGCGCTGAAGTGCTATGTAACTAAATAGTCGCAGTCACACCAACTGCGTTCAGGTGGTATTAAACAGCAACCGCACAGTAAGAGCGAGTGCGCTGAAGTGCTATGTAACTAAATAGTCGCAGTCACACCAACTGCGTTCAGGTGGTATTAAACAGCAACCGCACAGTAAGAGCAACTGCGCTGAAGTGCTATGTAACAAAATAATCGCAGTCACACCAACTGCGTTCAGGTGGTATTAAACAGCAACCGCACAGTAAGAGCAACTGCGCTGAAGTGCTATGTAACAAAATAATCGCAGTCACACCAACTGCGTTCAGGTGGTATTAAACAGCAACCGCCCAGTAAGAGCGAGTGCGCTGAAGTGCTATGTAACAAAATAGTCGCAGTCACACCAACTGCGTTCAGGTAGTATTAAACAGCAACCGCACAGTAATAGCGACTGCGCTCAAATGCTATTTAACAGCACACACGCAGTGACACCAACTGCGTTCAGGTGGTGTTAAACAGCAACCGCACAGTAATAGCGACTGCGCTCAAGTGCTATTTAACAGCACACACGCAGTGACACTAACTGCGTTTAGTTGCTATTAAACAGCACACATGCAGTAAGAATGTCTGCGTTTCTGTGCAATTCAATAGCCCAGTTGCATTAACAGCGACTGCGCTTCTGTGCAAATAAATTGCACACGTGCAGTAACAGGTAATGCGTGCACTTAACTAGCACACATTGAATAACACAGACTAATATTTTAAACCTAATCCCTAATGCAGGCAATACAAAACGGTAGAGCACTGCATGTAGAACAAACTCCTGCCTGACAGATACTAATAGAACATCTAGCTGAGCTATACAGTTTATAAATATATTGACAACTCCTAGGGATGTGAATATATTCTCTACAAACTGTAGATTTAACTATACTGACTAGACTTCCTACTCTATCTATCTATCTATCTATCTATCTATCTATCTATCTATCTATCTATCTATCTATCTATCTATCTATCTATCTATCTATCTATCTAGTAGAAAAGACACTATGGGCCAGATTCTCAGAGGCGCTACGACGGAGTATCTCAGATACCCCGTCGTATCGCCGTATTTTTTGGCTCATATCTATGCGAGTGATTCTTAGCATCACTTTGGCATAGATACGCTTGAACATCCGACAAGTGTAATACAACTCCGGCCACTAGGTGCCTATGCAAATGAGGCTACTACGCCGATTCCCGATCGCTTTTACGCCACACCGTCGTCGCGTACGTCGTTTTAGTTCGCGTAAGGTTACCCCTGCTTCTATGAGGAGTAACCATACGAAGTACCGTCGGATGCCATGTTAAGTATGGGGTCGGGTCAGCGTCGGCTTTTTCCATCGCTTACGCCGTTTTACTAACTCGTTCGCGAATAGGGCATTGCGTAGTGACGATCACGTCGTTTTGACATCGGTTTCAACGACGCTTTCCGACGTGAGCTGGAGCATGCGCACTGGGCTTTTTCCCCGGCCGGCGCATGCGCAGTTCGTTCGACGCGGGGGCGCACTTCATTTATATATTCATTTAAATAGAAGCCGCCCCCCTTTGAATTACGCGGGCTTACGCTGGGCCATTTTCGCTACGCCAACGCAAACTACGGAGCAAATGCTTAGAGAATACGGCACTTGCTCTAGTACGATGCGGCGGCGTAGTGTAAATGCGTTACGCCATGCCGGCGAATTTGTATGAGAATCTGGCCCTGTGTCTCTATCTCTCTATCTCTAACTGCCTGTCTGACTTGCTTTCTTTAACAAAGCCGGAACACACTACACAAGACCGCCGTGCAGGCTGCCTTTTATAGTGTGGGGCGTGTACTAATCCCCCTGAGCCATAATTGGCCAAAGCCACCCTGGCTTTGACCAATTATGGCTCTTCGTTTTTGGCGCGCTGTGATTGGCCAAGCATGCGGGACATACAGCATGCTTGGCCAATCATCAGCGCTCAACGCCGCAGTGAATTATGGGACGTTTTGGCGCGAACGACCCGTTTTGTTCGGGTTTCGTCGAACGATCGAACGACCAATGTTCGAGTCGAACATACGTTCGTATCGAACGCGAAGCTCATCCCTACTCCTACTCATGAGAAACAAATGTGGAAACCACTTACAAGAAACAGATTTATAGAGTTGAGATCCAAAATGGGACTAACATAAGGAGTAGTTGTTGAGTAGGGGTGTTGAAATACGATGTTCATGTATATTTGTACATATATTTGTACAACAACTACAAAAATATTATTCAACCAGTAGATGGCAGTGTTTATAAGTTTGTAGTTGCTCTATAGTTAAACTCTTTGGGGGTTATTTACTAAAGGAAAATGCATTGTGCACTTCCATGTGCACCACAACTGAACTTCCAAGTGCACTTGGAAGTGCAGTTGCGGTAGATCTGAGGGTGACATGAAAGGGAAATAAAAAACAGAATTTTTGCTTGAACAGGATGGGATGATAAAATCAGCAGAGATTCCCCTCATTTCAGATCTTCCCCTACAGCGACTGCATTTCCAAGTGTACATGCAGTGCACTTGTAGTGCAGAGTGGATTTGCCTCCAGTAAATCAACACCTATGTCTTTTCTCTATAATAAAAAAAAATATTTTTCCTGTCTGCAGTTAAGCAGCAAAGCCCATGTGAACTGTGCACTGTCTGTTCTGTAGGGCTGTATACAACATTTTTAACAAGTTTTCTGTGTGTGTATTGGCTAGTATGTAAGCTGAAAACACCAATCAGGGACCAGACAAATGTATTTTTTCCCCACACCAACAAAATCTGAAAAGAAAAGGTTTGAGCTGGAGGTTACCTTAAAGGGTCACTAAAGGAAAAAAAATGTTTTTGCTGAAATGACTGTTTACAGGGTATCGAGACATAATATTTTACTAATTCCTTTTAAAAATGATTAAAATAGATAAAAATCAATCATATAATGTGCCTGCAGTTTAGTTCCATTTTTAAACTGGTTCCATGTTTCTGTGAAGTAAAGAGACACACATAACAAAAACAAACAAATACAGGGCAGTGTTTTGTTTTTAAAATGAATCTGAGGAGTTTTAGACACACAGTAATGACAGCTTGGACCACAGTGAAAAGCTGCCATGAGATTTTTCATAAGGAGCCAGACAAGCAGGAAGTGTGGAGATCAGAGCAGAATTACAGCAACTTTAAAGCAAAAATGAACAAGGAGGACATGAAACCAGGACTGCAGTAAGGTAAAGGAAATTGTAAAAAAAAAATGTTTCCTTTAGTGATCCTTAAAGAGTACCCCCTCTAGGTGATGTATGTACATTGCTAGGATTTCAACAGACTTTGTTGAAAATTCCACCCTTTTGTTATTTTGAAGATATGGCTGTTTGTGTCCTGTGTAAATCTTTATGAGAGTGGTTTTATAATTGTTTTTTTTTCACAATCAAGACATTTTATTGAAAAAAATATATTGATAGTATAGATAAAACAATGTCATTAAACACTCAATTTAACATTGCAGGTTTATCATTGTCAACCAGCTGCTGCACTTGCAGGGCTCTAATAAGGAAAGTGGCAAGGTCTGCATCCCTTGATGTGGTTTCCCTTTAAGAGTATCTAACAAAAAAATTGATTTTGGATGCAGGGAATGTTCAAAATCGGATTTGTATATTAGTGCGGACTTCTGGGAAAATCAATGAGCCAATCTCACAAGCAGGAAATTACATTTCTGGAGGGGGGGGGGGGGTTCTGTACACCATATCTGTAGAGAACATCTCCAGGTAGCCATATTGCATTACATTTTATACAGCACTGCAGATTGAATAGGAAAGGTAATTTTTTAATAGCATTCAATTATAATATGACTTGTGACGCAATTGTTTACACTATATTATTTGTATTTTATTTGGTAATTGTAATTGTAATCCCCACGAAAGTGGAGTTATCCTTTAAGACATTACAGCAGTTAAGGAACCCTTGTTCCTACATTCAAACTAAGTAATAAATCCTAAATGTCATCAACTGAGCTTAATAATATTTTATAGGATGGTTGTTCTTAAAATAATAAAACTATTTAAGAAAACAGTGGCATAATTATCTTTATGACTGTATTAAAACATGTATTTTGACTTTTTAGACATTTATTGAGATATAAAGTGTATTTCAGAATCCTCCATTTCTAGTTTGTTTCATGTATTTCTTGATTTAATAGTACATCATGATATGAATGTTTGATGTATTATTAGTGCCACAATGACATTACCATTAAATGTCGCCACTAAAAGCTTTATAAAATGATCTAATCAACATTTATTTCATTTAAGTGATTATTATGACTTTTTCTGAATTCATCAGGCTGTATGATATATGGCATTTTGCTAATTGCTCCAGATTGTCTAGGTATAGATCTGGTAGGTCAGTGTGGTCTTGCAGCGTCAATGCCCTGGAGTTATTTCTCATCATTTTGAGGGCGTGTGGACCTCAAAAAATAGATAGCGTGAAGGAGTTATGTAGCCACTCAGAGACAGGAATGCAGAAATGCTAGGTAAAATAAAACAAAGGCAAATTAGAAAACAAAAACAAATGCAGCCACCTCACTACGGACTAGTAAGGCCCCTTTCACACATGCGGACAGTATGTCCGTATTTCATCCATCTGTTTTTGGATGAAAAAAAGACATACATGTATCCCTATGGGATAGCGGATGTCAGCAGATGAACATCCGCTGACACCCAATCTCATCAATGTCCACTATGGTCCGACTTTGCAGACAGAGGAAAACCCTATTTTTCCATCCGTCTGCGGATCGAATCAGGTGAACACGGAAAGACGGTCCGTGTTCATCTGATCCCCCCATAGGGCAGAGCGGAGATCTGACAGGGCGGTCCCTTTCATCTGCCGGCTCAGTGGGGATTAGTGTTGCTCACGAATATTCGCATTGCGAATATTCGCTACGAATATTGCATATTCGAGTATTCGCGAATAACTCGAATATCGCGGCGAATATTCGCTATTTCGAATATTCGTATTTTTCAAATTTCGCAATAAAATTCGCAATTTTTTTTTTCTTTTATAAAATATAGCGAATATTCGTAAATATCGAATATTCGTGATATTTTATCCAACAAAAAAAATAGAGAAATTTCGCAATCATTTTCGCTTTCGCATATGCGAAATTTCGCATATGCGAAATTTCGCTATTTTTTTTTTTTATAAAATATAACGAATATTCGTAAATATCGAATATTCGTGATATTTTATAAAAAAAAAAAAAAAAAAAATCGCGAAAATTCGCAAATTTTTTTTTTTTTATAAAATATCACGAATATTCGATATTAACGAATATTCGCGAATATTCTTCGAAATATTCGCGAAATATCGCGAAATCGAATATGGCGTATTCCGCTCATCACTAGTGGGGATCAACAGAGCGATCCTTGCTGAGTAAGCAGATGAGACATGTACGGATCCTCACATTTTTTTTGTTTTGGCTCTAGATACATTACATTGGGTTTAGATACATTATAGCAATAGGATAGGCTCATGTTTACAAGTTTTTGAACATATAATAAACAATTAAATGTTATATTTTCTTAGAACCTGACTAATAGTAGGTTTATGATTCATTTCATATGTATATAAGTATTTGCTATATTCTTTAGTGATGTGACGATATTTCAACAATTGCTGAAACATATTGCTAGTTTACTTGTTGCAATTATCAGTCAATGTAGGAATTCCTTAAAGTGTTACTAAACCCAGGACCCTAAATTCACTATATCTGCTCTCCGACAGAATACAGAACATGGAAATGTAATCATTTTAGTAAATATAAACTGCTAAATACCCTTTCTCATCAGCAGTTCTAGCAGTCTAATGACTTCTATCAGTGTCTTGTTAAAGCATGTAGAAGGTGTTTTAATTCTGCTATGACTGTCCTCTCAGGCTGAAGGACCCCTGACCTTCTGTCTTGGCAGTGCTGATTGACCGTGTGTTGATTACATGCACCCTCCCAAGACAAAAAAACTATCCAACAGTAGGGATGAGCTTCATGTTCGAGTCAAGCCCATGTTCGACTGGAACATCGGCTGTTTGACCGTTCATCGAAAATCAAACAAAACGGGTCCTTCGCGCCAAATTCGAGTGGCATTGCGCGCTGATGATTGGCCAAGCATGCACTACGACCCGCATGCTTGGCCTATCACAGCGCGCAAAAAACGGAGAGCCATAATTGGCCAAAGCCAGGGTGGCTTTGGCCAATTATGGCTCAGGGCTTTAGCCCACACCCCACACTATAAAAGGCCGATCAGACAGAGAGAGAGAGATTGTCTTTTTTTCTAGCTAGATAGAGCAGGCAGGCTAGTCAGTTAAATTTACAGTGTGTAGAGGATATATATACATCCCATGAGTTGTACATATATTTATACACTGTATAGTTTAGTTAGATTAGTTCTTCCTAATTTGTCAGGCAGTTGATTGTGCTAGCTGCACTGTTCTCACGTGTTGTATTGCCCGTGTGCTCAGTGCACCTAAACCCACTTGGTGTATCCTGCAAGTTTGCGCATTACTTTTCAACTAAACCCACTTGGTGCATAGTGCAAGTGTGCTCATTACTTTGCAACTAAACCCACTTGGCGGTGCATAGTGCAAGTGTGCTCATTACTTTGCAACTAAACCCACTTGGTGGTGCATAGTGCAAGTGTGCTCATTGCTTTGCAACTAAACCCACTTGGTGGTGCATAGTGCAAGTGTGCTCATTGCTTTGCAACTAAACCCACTTGGTGGTGCATAGTGCAAGTGTGCTCATTGCTTTGCAACTAAACCCACTTGGTGCATATTGCAAGTGTGCTCATTACTTTGCAACTAAACCCACTTGGTGGTGCATAGTGCAAGTGTGCTCATTACTTACTTTGCAACTAAATCCACTTGGTGGTGCATAGTGCAAGTGTGCTCATTGCTTTGCAACTAAACCCACTTGGTGGTGCATAGTGCAAGTGTGCTCATTGCTTTGCAACTAAACCCACTTGGCGGTGCATAGTGCAAGTGTGCTCATTACTTTGCAACTAAACCCACTTGGTGGTGCATAGTGCAAGTGTGCTCATTGCTTTGCAACTAACCCCACTTGGTGGTGCATAGTGCAAGTGTGCTCATTGCTTTGCAACTAAACCCACTTGGTGGTGCATAGTGCAAGTGTGCTCATTGCTTTGCAACTAAACCCACTTGGTGCATATTGCAAGTGTGCTCATTACTTTGCAACTAAACCCACTTGGTGGTGCATAGTGCAAGTGTGCTCATTACTTACTTTGCAACTAAATCCACTTGGTGGTGCATAGTGCAAGTGTGCTCATTGCTTTGCAACTAAACCCACTTGGTGGTGCATAGTGCAAGTGTGCTCATTGCTTTGCAACTAAACCCACTTGGTGGTGCATAGTGCAAGTGTGCTCATTGCTTTGCAACTAAACCCACTTGGTGGTGCATAGTGCAAGTGTGCTCATTGCTTTGCAACTAAACCCACTTGGTGCATATTGCAAGTGTGCTCATTACTTTGCAACTAAACCCACTTGGTGGTGCATAGTGCAAGTGTGCTCATTACTTACTTTGCAACTAAATCCACTTGGTGGTGCATAGTGCAAGTGTGCTCATTGCTTTGCAACTAAACCCACTTGGTGGTGCATAGTGCAAGTGTGCTCATTGCTTTGCAACTAAACCCACTTGGTGCATAGTGCAAGTGTGCTCATTACTTTGCAACTAAACCCACTTGGTGCATAGTGCAAGTGTGCTCATTACTTTGCAAGTAAACCCACTTGGTGGTGCATAGTGCAAGTGTGCTCATTGCTTTGCAACTGGGCAGGAAGGGGGTGTATGTGCCCAGTAAGCAAGTGGTTAAAACAGTGGTTGAACAGGAGGTAAAACCTCCTGTTCAGAGCTGCCACTACAAGCAACAAGCAAAATGAATAGGAATGGGGGTCTAGTGTTAAATAATGCATACATTTACAGAATTATTGGTGGCCTATATAAATGGGATATAGATCCTTGGAAACCTCCTCTATACTGATCTGACCATTGGAAGTACCCTTGCAGTGTACCAAGATGAGAAAAAAGAGCTGAATCCACAGGCAGGAGATAAAAGCTAGCATGGGATATTTACATATTTCTTTAGCATGTTTTCAGGTGGTAATCTTGAATACAGGCCGGATTTTCTCTAAAGGGTCTAGTTAGATATATTTACCACTCCGTTAGATCAAGTTCCCAGTTGTCTCCAGGTTTTATATATTTTTTTCATTTGCACCCCTCTATTATTTGTGCTCTACAAATATAGAATAACATGAAAGTTAGGAAATCTAATGGAAAAATCTATAACTGACACAAGGGGTAATCTAAAACTTTAGGATATTATTTTTGTACACTTTTAAAATGCAGATATGTTAGTACATAATGGTGTAGATTTGATATCCAAATAAATTAACACTGGCATACTAAGTACGGTAAGTACGTTTTCATCACAGGATAAGACGTTATATATGTTTTGTTAAATTGAATAGCTCTGTTCTCCATGAGTCATAATGTGTAATCCAGTCAAGCAAAGACCTTGCATACTATAAGCAGTATAATATTTTATACATACAGTACATACCATACAACAATGCAGTTTAAATGTTGTGTGATTGAAAATAGAGTTGAAAATATCAAATTTATTTTCATCCAGTAAATGATGTAACCTTTTAAATATTAACTAATTTGGTGAGTGGCTGTCAGGCATAGGTATACCGTATTTTAAAGAAAACATATGTAATACACACAGCCTTATCTGAAATTGTAAAGTAAAACTGTAGCTCAAATGTTTTTCAGCTTTGGATAGGGTGGATACAAATTTAGAACCTCTATTAGATTTTTTGTTGCTGTGTCCCTGTTGTCTGTGTGTGTGTATAACTAGGGGCATGACCTGCCTTGTCTGTGTGCGGCGTGTGTGCTAGTTCAAGGCCTTATGGGTGGTTGTGCGTGTAACATAAGCATTCACATGTAGTGGCATGAATCTCTGATACTGGATGTGTTCACAAGCCTTGGTATTTCAACATTTTCACTTATGGTGACCTGTGCTGTATCTTCTTACCAGCTACCTTATGTGCTATATCCCTGACCTTGCTATTGTCTCCTGCCCCCATTGCTAACTCTGCCTGTTCCTGAGTATGGATGAGCTTAGGCTTGGCTGTTTGGGTGTTCAGACAATTGGCCACACATTTACCCATTCAGCAGGGTCTAAACATCAGGTTTAACAGTGCTATTACTTCCACTATTATACATGATATCTTCCCGTGTAGTGGCATAGCTAGACATTCTGTCAACTGAAGCAAAGAGTCACCCAATGCTTTAGAATCTCCCCTAACCTAACAACAGAGGCACCCTTATTATCAGAATCCCATTTTACATCAGAGTCACAGTTATTTCGATTTGCTACCTTACATTAGTTTTCCCCATTACACCAGTGACCTTCCATACATCAGTGTCCCCCCGTATTTCATAGTCCCCCCTTACATCAGTGCCTCCATTACATCAGAGTCTCACCTAATATCAGTGCCCCCTTTTACATCAGAGACAGCCTTACTGCATAGCCCTTCCTTACATCAGTTCCCCCTTTTTATATCAGTGAGCCCTCTTACATCAGAGTCCTCCCTTATATCTATGTTCCCTCATACATTAATTCCCCCTTACATCAGTGTCCTCTCTGACAATAGTGTCTTCCTTTTATCAAAGTACCCCTTAGATCAGTGTCCCACTTACTTCAGAGCCCCCCTCCTTACATCAATCCCCCACTTTACATCAGAGTCCTTCCTTGGATCTGTGTGCCCCCTTGGCTGGCTGCTTTGATATCACTGTATGATAATTAAGCCAGCCATTACTGTTACAGCAGTACAATGTCACCAGACCAGTGCAGCAAGTCACAGTGTCCCCAGTCACCACCATACTAATTCCAGTGTCACCATAAGGACTTGTTCATTTCTGCGGTTGTCTCTGAAGAGTGATTAGTGTTCAGATTGCTCTTCGGAAAACATTTGACAGGAGGTGAGGAGCGGTTGTATAGCTTTCTCCTGCAGAACTCATACAAGTACCCCTATTTTCTTGAAAAGGTGGTGAACGATCGCAGGTATGCCCTCCGAAAGTGACGGGGGTACATTTCCTGCCATGGCTGTGAAACAAAGCATTACACCCATGGCATGTGTACACCCCCGATTGCTGCTGGGGTAGCAGTAGGAGGCTGTTAAATCGCAGCTCAGCTGGAAGACTTTAGCTCCCCCAACCTTGTGAACAAGCCCCAATAGTTCAGCCAATTAATAGGATCCCCAATCACAACCAGATCAGTCATAGTGTCCAAAAAAATTGATATGTAGTTAGGAAATTAGATGTGTAATTTATACCCTTAGAAAGCATGAAGGTACTGGCTGGATTTTGGGCTTCTCACACCGGCAATCATTGACGTTCTATTTCCCGTCCGTCTGGGATGAGAGAGGACACACAGCTGATCTCACTGCTCCACCTTCGCCCCCTCCCTTCTTCTGTGTGCTCCGCGAGAAATGTGAGCTTGTTAGCTTCACACTTCACTGACCGCGGAGCACACATTTTATAAATGGGAACACATGTCCTTTGCTTTTACATTTGTACTATTACTTTATCTACTTCACTCACATTTGTACTTTATACCATATCACCTTTTATCTGACCATTTTATTTGGCAGTCCGTCACATGTACCAACATCGCACTTCTTTCATTTATTCTATCATTTCACACTACACTGCAATACACATTATACTAGGTGACTATCCCAACCTTTACTACCCATTATTGTTTAATTTATTTTTGTACGTTCACGAATGCCTTGACTAACATTATACATTGGCAACTTGTAGTTGCCTCTGCCCTTCCATCCCTTATACACATATACAATCTAACCTTTACCCTGATAGGTCTACTTGTAATTACCCTACTCAATCCTCCTTAATCTAATTATGGCTACTATGGGTGTTCATTTAAGGTGCCAGCTCCTCCCTCCACCAGGAGGGTGTCACCAATGATGCTCCTTGAAGACCTCATTGGGTGGACCTTTTACCCTCGGGAAGGCGGGGACTTCCTGTAGGTCCCTTCGGACTATCCAGCGGCTTCAAATATCCTCCATTCCATGTTTTAGCAGTAATTATATTCCCATGGTAGAATCTATGTGATGTATGTTTGACATGCTAATTCTTCTACTAATTTTATACTTTTGTGATATGCTTTTAAGAAATTAATTATCCCCCTGAAGAGATCTCAACTGGTCGAAACGCGTCAGTTCAACATTGTACAATTATGTAATACAACAATATGTGTAATGATCATATCTACTGCACCATGGAATGTGATATTTTACCTTTCTATTTGCTTTTATGCATTGCAATTTTTATACATTGTGATATCCAAGCTTTTTGTTAACCACTTCAGGTCGGCGCTATTGTCAAAAGACGTCAACAGCGCTGACCTGAGGTGCCAGGTGGACGTCTTTGGATGGCTTTTGTTTGCATTACCCGCGCGCACGGCTGGGGGGCGCGCAGCGGGTAAACACTGTGCCGTCGCATCGCTGGAAAGCTGATGCGTCTGCCTGGCGGCCGCGATGTCCGCGGGTACACGCATTCGGCAGTCCCAGCAGGTGACAGCAGGGACGTGGAGCTCTGTGTGTAAACACAGAGCTCCACGTGCTGTCAGGGAGAGAGGAGAGCAATCTGTGTCCATTGTACATAGGGACACAGCATCGGTCACCTCCCCCAGTCACCCCCTCCCCCCACACAGTTAGAACACACCCAGGGAATAAATGTAACCCCTTCCTCACCCCCTAGTGTTAACCCCTTCCCTGCCAGTCACATTTATACAGTAATTAGTGCATTTTTATAGCACTGATCGCTGTATAAATGTGAATGGTCCCAAAATTGTGTCAAAAGTGTCCGATATGTCCGCCGCAATATCGCAGGCCTGACAAAAAAACTAGTAAAAAATAAAAAATAAATCATAAATCTATCCCCTATTTTGTAGGCGCTATAACTTTTGTGCAAACCAATCAATAAACGCTTATTGCGATATTTTTTAACAAAAATATGTAGAAGAATACGTATCAGCTTAAACTGAGGGAAAAATATATTTAAAAAAAAAAAATGGGATATTATTATAACAAAAAGTAAAAAATATTGGCCCAGATTCAGATACACTTAATTTTGCGCTGCGTAATCGAAATACTCTACGCTGCTGTATTTTACCAGGCTCTACATCGAATTCTGGTAGATTTTTGCCCGTACGCTACGGCGGCGTAGTCTATTTCTCGCCGCGTAATCGAAATACGCGGTTAGGGGCGTGAAGCATTTAAATTAGGCGCGTCCCTGCGGCGATCGAACTGCGCATGCTCCGTTCAGAAATTTCCCGCCATGCATTGCGCAAAATCACGTTGTTACGTCATTTTGTTTTTGAGTAGCGTCGTTTACGAACATTCCTATTCCCGGACGACTTACGTTAAAAATAATAAAAGACGTCGGAAAACGTAGAAATTCGACGCGGAAACGACGGCCATACTTAACATGGGCTGTCTAATATTAGAGCAGCAAAAAGCTGGTATAGTGTTACGCAAAAAAAAGATGACTAAAGACGCCGTAAGAGATTGCGATTGAACATCGTAATTTCGGGGATCGCCGGCAAAAGCTCATTAGCATACCCCGACGTGGAAAACGACAGGAAGTCCACCCAGTGGCCGCAATGTCATTGCAGCGTAGATCCGAAGGCGTACGAACACGTAATCCAGTCGAATTGAAGCCCGCAGCCGTCTTTTCATGGTTTGAGGTTTCAGAATTGCTAAAAAACGTGCGTAATTTGAAATTACTCCAGTCTAACACCAGTTCGACAGGAGTTACGGCTCTCTGAATCTGGCCCATTGTGTTTTTTTTCAAAATTTTCTGTCTTTTTCTGTTTATAGCGCAAAAAATAAAAATAGCAGAGATGATCAAATACCACCAAAAGAAAGCTCTATTTGTGGGGAAAAAAATATAAAAATATAATTTGGGTACAGTGTTGTATGACCGCGCAATTGTCATTCAAAATGCGTCAGCGCTGAAAGCTGAAAATTGGTCTGGGCACGAAGGGGGTTTAAGTGCCCAGCAATGAAGTGGTTAATAAAATACTACCTTTATATAGAACCAGTACTCTATATTTTTGACATTGCTGCCTAAAAGCCCCAAGGGGAGCTCTTCCATTATCTAGGTTTTTAACTTTACCCACATACCCCCCCCCCCATGTGAACGACTAATATATCCAGGACTGGCCTTATTTTCAATAACCTGGTGAGATAAAAAGATAAATTAAACCATTGTAGGCCACAAATTCCTTTCCATAGCACTTGAAATTTCTCAGGATCCATTGACAGGTTAGGTGTATAGTAAAGCATCTTAGCTCTTTTGTCGGCCCAGAAAATAAAAGATTTGCTCAGGATCCAAATATGTCTTCTATCACCTACACAAAAATCAAAGAGAGAGATCAGGTCACCCCTTATTTCTAATGCTAACAGGGGAAATAATTAGAGCAAAACTATGCTCTTAGGCCTTGTACACACGGCTGAATATATCCGCTGTGAACGGTCCCCGGACCGTTTACAGCGTATATTTACGCCGGGGTGTTTTGATCCGATGGCTGTACACACAATCGGATCAAATTCCCCTCCGGCGGACAGCGCGGTGACGCGGCGGTGACGTTGAAGCCGCCACGTCACCGCACCAGGAAGTAAACACTTCCGCGCGCATGCGTCGGATCCATTCACAGGATACGACGCATGTGCGGCAAGATATGTCCGCTGGTTTGCCGTACTAACCAGCGGACATATCTGACGGCCAGCTATCCGGCGGAATTATTTCAAAGCATGCTTTGAAATTTTTCCGCCGGATGAATCCGGCAAAAAGCGTCCGTTTGCCCCTACAGACGAGGGGATTTTTCGGCTGAAATGGTCCGTCGGACCATGTTCAGCGGAAATATCCCCTCGTGTGTACAAGGCCGGAGTGTCTTTTATTTGCATCCATCTTTCTGGCCATACACCGCAGCACCAGTGATTTTTCCATGTTGCAGAGAACCCACAGGATCCTGCTGCATCCGTCTATAATTACAGTTCTGATGAAAATACAAATGCCTCTTGAAAAAAAGAATACCCATTATATATATGTCAAAAAATTTCATCCATACCATAAAATCCTATTTAAGCTCTGTTGTTAATCTAATGTGTGAAAAAGGGGATTTTAAAGGAGAAGTCCAGCCTGAGCTTTTTAGGCTGGGATTCTCTTCTGGGTCACAGGAGTGCAATTCGTTTGGAAGATTTTTGTCAACTTTGGCTTTAACGGTAACTGAAATTCTAACAACTCTGGGTGTACGGGCGTAGCATATCTAGTTTACGCTACGCCAGCGGAGCGCTGAGAGGCAAGCATGCTATTCACAAAGAATATGTGTTCAACATTGCGCCGGCGTAGCGTATAGTTGTCAGCGTAAGCCGACGTAAGTCAAAGTAGGTGGAAGTAGGCTGGAAGTGGGCGTGATATATTCTAATGAAGCGTGACCCCATGCAAATGATGGGCTGAGCTTCAAAAAACGAACTGCGCATGCGTCGTCTCTTGGACGCATCCCAGTGCGCATGCTCACAGTTACGTCGAAATAGCTGCCTAAGATACGTCGATACACTCCCTATGACGTAAACGTAACCTCTGCACAGCCCTATTCACGTAGTACTACGTAAACGACGTAATATACGACGGCTGTTCCCTGGTCCATACCTTTGAATGGGTTGCGCCTCCTATATGGGGAATAACTTTACGCCAGACGTAAGCCTTATGCAAAACGCTTATCTTTTACGCCTGTCGCATCTATGTTCTTGAATCGGCTTATCTTACTTATTTTATATTTAACATGGGAACGTCAAATGCGTCCAGTGTAACTATGCACCCACGATACGCCGGCGTAGGCTTTTCGACGTATCTAGCTTTGTGAATCAGCACAGAGATGCGATGGCGCACATTTGTCCTTACGACGGTGTATCTTTGGATACGTCGGCGTAAGTCCTTCGTGAATCCGGGCCACTGTGTCTATTCTTATGCCTAGAAATTCAATAGATGTAGATGGAAGCACAGTTTTTTCTGGAGTGGAACACTCATGATCATACCAAACAATTGCAGCAAAAACAAACAAACAGAGGAGTGAGCAGGAACAATAAATAAGAAATACCATCATGACCAAATAAAAAAAAAAAAAAAAACCCATTGAAGAAATTATGCACATTTTTCAAACTACGCACATGATATAGAATATATCCTGATATGATAAATGGCATCTTAAAAAGTACAATATGAGACAGATGTCAAATCATCATTGACCCTTATCATTTAATGATGAACCTATCAGGAAAGACAAATTATGTATTAGGCAGGGATATTGAATTTTTTTTAAATGGGGGATAACTAAATGGTCCTGCTATTCTGCCCTCCTTACTTTCCTTATCTAATTTTTATGGGAACATTTTAATACAGACTTTAAATTGTAACCAATTTGCCATTAAATACTGGCAAAAGGAAACCGCTGGAGAAACCTTCAGTTAAAAACTTGGCTATCTTTTGATCTGGATACATTTCCAACCATTGCTGCATGTTTGGTAGGTTCACTGGTGTGTAAGCCTTTTTCAGGGTTATCTCTTTAACCGTGGATAATGCTGTTCCTTTTGAAACATTTGAGTAAGGGGTGGGGGCCTGGACAGTGTGAGCCCTCATGCTTATATTTACAAGACCCCCCCCCCCCCATTTACATTGATTTTCATTAAATACAAAACAGTAAGTCCTTTTATAAGGGGACACTGTGACTGGCGTCTGTTATTAGGTTTAACCATAAACCAATATCTTTATTGTCCCATTTTAAAGAAGGATAAATAGATCATTTTTGTCTAAATGATTCATCATACTGGTACCAGCCTAATCCACCAAAGCATTTGTAAACATCCAGCACATACTTAAGGTGTTGGAAAAGGCTGCTACAGTCATCTGGTGCCTGTATCCAATTATGAATATACCTTGACACAGGCCTATGCCTTTCATTCCCAGGCTTATCTTCAGATTTTTTGTCAGATCTGTTGATGAATTATTTTGCAGATGGGAGTAAAGACACTGTCAATAAACTGCCCTTTCCATATCTTATCTTTGACCTGAGCAGAAAGGTGATACCCTAGTGCTGAGATCTTGCATGGTAATATTTCTTTTAAACATGACTCTGATACTGATGAATTTGTAGTGTTAAGTTCAGCTAGCAATGTATTACTAGAGTTTAAATTAACCGCTGAAAGGAAGGAGTACTGTTAGCATTGGACACATTTTCAATCCTATTCCTTGCTACATTAGACCATACATTAGCATAATTGCTATTATCATTTACAGGAGTATTAATGCTGTCAGCTAACCTATCAATAGATTCCACAATATTTTTTAATACCTACGACAACTCACCCTGACCACTAGATGTCACTAGTGTGTTAGCTTGTATTGCATTAGCCAAGTTTTGTTCTCCATAGCCTCCAGTGGTCACTGCAGGTATTGCTTGTTCCTTGACTTGCTGCCTAATTATTTCTGTTTCTTGCCCGCCTACCTCTGTTTCTGGGTGGCAATGGAGATAATGTTCTCCTCCTCTTCTCTCTTATGCCGCGTACACACAATCGGTCTGATGGACCGTTTTCATTAGACCAAACCGATCGTGTGTAGGCCCCATCGGTTATTTATCCATCGGTAAAAAGATTTGAAACTTGGGCCCCATCGGTTATTTATCCATTCGGTTAAAAATCCACACGTGCTCAGAATCAAGTCGACGCATGCTAAGACGCTTTGAACTTTTTTTTCAGCAGGTCTTTGTGTTTTACGTCACCGCGTTCTGACACGATAATTTTTTTAACTGATGGTGTGTAGGTATGACTGACCATCAGTCAGCTTCATCAGTTAACTGATGAAAAAATCCATCAGACCGTTCTCATCGGATTGACCAATTGCATGTACAGGGCATTAGGCTGGTCCTCCTAATCCCCACATTTGTAGCCACCTCTTCAGGCGGCCCTAATTATTGGTACTTCTTGTCCTGAGGATGTATGCTGCCGTATCGGCAAACTGCACTAATTCTGCCAGCGGAGTTGCGGGCTGCGGGTCACTGGTCTGCCTCTTTTGGTAACCCTGCTTGGCACCTCTTCAGCTCCACGCCCGCTTACTTCTTGTTCTTGTTCCTGACATGCGTCCTCTTGCTCCCTGAGCCCCAGACACTGGCATTCTTCTCCACCTCTGTCCCCAACGCATGAGGGTCTTCATGAACAGGTCAGCGGCAGACCTTCTAAACTTGTTGTTGACTTCTGACCAATTGCGGAGGTCGCTTTTTATAGTCCCCTTTCTAGAATACTGCAGCTGCTCATGCGACCCCGGGAATTTCCATGGTGGTCATGTGACAATCCTGTAAAGTTCCCCAATGTTACATGATGTTACATGACCCATTTTTCCTGCCTAAGGCCCCGTACACACGAGCAAATGAATCTGTTCAAATCGGTCTGACAGACCGATTTGATCAGATTTGTCTGCTGGCTGTTTTGGTTTGATCGCTGTACAAACGATCAAACCAAAATCCCTGCCGGCAGACAGCGCGGTGATGTGGCGATGACGTGGCGATGACGTTGCCGCCACGTCACTGCACCAGGAAGTAAAACACTTCCGGGCATGCGTCGAATCCATTTGACGCATGTGCGGGCAGATATGTCTGCTGGTTAGCGTAACATCCTTAGTACCCCATACTGCTTTTAGATACAATTTTCACGTGATTTTATTCATTTATTTTAAATAATGCCTTCATTGGTTTTTTGATCTGCACCATTGGGAGCATTTCTTTTTTTTTTTCCTTATGCCACACATGTTGTGTTGATACATGAGCCTGGCCATTCCTCCATTGGCCCTTTGCTATCTGGGTTCATGTCCCTGAAGTGAGGTATCCAACCCAGATTGAATCCATCATCTCAACCGGATTGATCATCGCTGCAAAACCTTCCACGCACAGAGCCCAGGGTCCGCTGTGACCACCATGCCTGATCCGACTTGCTGTTAGTACTAACATGTGAGTCCACCACAGCTGGTAAGAGTACCCATTTCCATTGATTTTGATAGTCTGAAGGTTGCTACAGACAAGCCATCATTGTTGCCTTAATTTCTTTGAACTGGCACCATATGAGAAGTATTTCATTCATCCATTTGGGACACACCTATGAACTATTCATTTTTGTTAATTTTATTTGGTTGGTTTTTTCACCCATCAGTTTGCCAACATATGTATGGACTTTATTAGTATTCCACACATGTTGAGTGAAATTGTCTTTTACCATGTTTATATATATATATATTTTGTTTGAGTTCACATTTGTATGCCATGTGAATTTGGCAGCATTTTCACAAAACTAATTAGCATAGCGCTGCACTTTCTTTTCCCACTAGCGTACTAACCAGCAGACATATCGGTCCGACGGGTTCCCAGCAGACGGATTTTAAAGCAGGCTTTAAAATCTGTCTGCTGGACAAATCCGCCTGCTCGCCCGTACACACGATCGAATCTGTCTGCTGAGACGGTCTGTCAGACCGTTTCCAGCAGATAGATTTGATCGTGTGTACGCGGCCTAAGAGTAAAATATTTTTTTCTTAAAGTGACCCACTTTTTTTAAACAAAAAAGCTGGAAGGGGGTCGGCCACATGCCCATGCACATGCCCATGCTGTTCAGGCTCAAATATTTCAGTCCTCTCAGTCCAATCTTTTATGTCTAAACTATATAATCTATTTGTACCCAATCAGGTAGAAATGCAGAAAAAAGGTGGCTATGGTGTCATCATAACTTCTCAACTGATTTTTTTTTTTTTTAAGAGCACAATTATTCTTTTTCACTGGCCTTTTTGTCTATATATTGCTAATAATGCTAATGGAAAAATGTAATTGTCATTATTACCTTTAGTAAAACTCTTTTATCCCCCTTCATAGTATTTTTTATTGAAAATTGCCATAAACATTGGAATAATTGATGAATTGCAGTATTGAAACATTTTAGCAGATTAGATTTCAGGAAGTTTGCACATTTTTACCAATGCAATCTCTCCTGTGTAGTTTTTATCCAAGCAGCACAATTTTATTGGCAAGTGCATAAGTAATGATTTGTTTGATTGTTGTGTGGCAGATTCTAAAGAAATGCAAGAAAAAGCTATGACATTTAAAAAAATATATATATATATACAGGTATCTATCTATCTATCTATCTATCTATCTATCTATCTATCTATCTATCTATCTATCTATCTATCTATCTATCTATCTATCTATCTATCTATCTATCTATCTATCTATCTATCTATCTATCTATCTATCTATCTATCTATCTATCTATCTATCTATCTATCTATCTATCTATCTATCTATCTATCTATCTATCTATCTCTGTATCTATCTAGATATCTAGATATAGATAGATAGATAGATAGATAGATAGATAGATAGATAGATAGATAGATAGATAGATAGATATTTACTTTTATTTATTTTTGTCTTTCAGATAATGTTAAATAGCTCGACACCAAATTCCTTTTTTTAAGGGTTAATTTTCAAAGATAATTTGGGGAAAAAATTTGTTGATGGTTCTGGTATATTGAAAAAACAGTGTTAACAGCTCATATGGAAGAAAGGTAATTTTTGCAGGCTTTACCACTGGCAGCTCCTCTGATTACTCAGCCAACTGAGTGATTTTACTAGTATCCCTTTATGACATCAATACTTCTCTAACACGATGCGGTGCCAAGAAACTAGCACTGTGCCAGTACTTCCAGGTTACAGGATACATCTTACATACCATGGGCTCATGGGACTGTTAAGTATGACCTGCAAAAGAACTTAAGCAAGAACTTATTTGACCTGAATGGCTCAAAGCACTGACTACAATATATACAGTATATATACAGTAGATAAGATATAAAACCTCTTCTAGGTGCTTTGCAAAAATACAGTTTTGAAACATAAATTCCATTATGAGTACCAAGCATGCCTATTTTTATGCAACTGAGCCTGCTGTATCATTTTCTTACATTGATTGGTATAATGTGATGGAAACAACATTGGACACATTTAAATGAATTCAAGTTTCTTGCTGAGTTTCTAGTAGCTGACAAAAACAGTCTGAAAGTGTGCCAATATGCAGATCAATTGTTTGTTGTGAATTAAGGTGCTTATATACCCTTACACATACCCAGCGAAGTGACACAGAGATTAAACATATCATCCTACATAAGTTGTACCTATTTATCTGCAGCCCTCTCTCCTCTACAGTTTTCAAAACACACATTTTACAAAGCATATCAAAAGCAGGGGGTGAGGATCTAACATCAGACACACCACAGAGCTAGCGCACAGAGCTCTGTGAAATCTGATAGATGTTTGGAAGAAATTGACACACCCTCTTTTCAGGCTCAGAGAAACATAGAGCTAAGGGTTTGAGTTAGCTGCTGTGTGCTGGAGGGGGATGACCCTAGGTAAGAGTGACTCCTGCAGATAACAGAGATAGGAAAGTTCAGAGAGGATCCAGACTCAGTGCTTTGGATTCAGGCTAGTACTCACTATAGTGTGATAGGTTTTATTCATTTTTCTTCTTTAATTGCATGAAAAAAACATTTTTTCATTGTAGGATTACAGGTATGATAGGTGGGCAATGGCCAGTATAGCATTATGGCAAGGTAGAAATATTTATCTCATATACAATCCTTTAGTAGAGCAATATGATCAACTATTGGTCTCAAAAGGCCCCTAATCTCTCCCGTTCACAGTGGAAATAGTTGGTTATAAGTTACATGGGTTTCAAACAGTTGGGTGGAGAAAACCAAGATGTGCCCAGAGTACTGGGGTATTCATATGTTTCTCTTTTCTTGGGTAATGAATTTTGAATAATATATGGTTCTACTTCACTAAAATCCCCCTGAGGATCATTGGGAACTGCCTGCAGTTCACCTCTATTTGTAAAAGACAAAGCATGAAGCACCACTACAATTATAAACTCCAACAATAATTGATTAAATGTAAGCTTTAGCCAATATTGTTTGTGCTTGACATGTGTAGAAAAGTTATGATCCCTGTGGTGTTTATGTGTAACCTTGTGGGGTTTTATTGCTGCCTGTGTTTCCAGTAGGGTGGGGGCATATCCTTTTACTTCCTGTCTTGGTTATTTTGTGTGTAGCAACTATTGTAATTTTCGTTACTATTTTTCATCTACTACTGAACTCCTCCTGCCTTGTTTATTCACTCAGGCCTACATGTAGTGGCTCCAGCTTTGACTGCATGTCATTACTCTGGACCACCTTTCTGTTAATGACAATGGTGGACCGTGGCTGCACAATGAATGTCATTGTAGTGGCTTGTAGTCTCCACCAGGGGCACATGCAAGTCAACAAATGAGCAGGTTTTATCTTTGTGGTAGAGTACCATAAATTCGCACAGCTTTACCCTATTCATTAACTTTTACTAGAACTACTAAAGAAGTAGAGAACATTCACTTCAAGTTGAATGTTGACCTAGCTTAGAAAATAAGGTGAAGGTGTGTTTTTGACAATTACACCCTCAGATCCCAACCTGTGCAGATCACCTTTTGCAGATCAACAATTAAAGCACAAGAAAATTTACACTTAGGGGTGTACTCACTTTTGTCACCAGCGGCTTAGACATTAATGGCTGTGTGTTGAGTTATTTTGAGGGGACAGCAAATTTACACTGTCATACAAGTTGTACACTCACTACTTTACATTGTAGCAAAGTGTAATTTCTTCAGTGTTGTCACATGAAAAGATATAATAACATATTTACAAAAATGTGAGGGGTGTACTCACTTTTTTGAGATATTGTGTGTGTGTGTGTGTGTGTGTGTGTATGTATGTATGTGTGTATGTATATATATCATTGTTCGTAGACGCTATAACTTTCACACAAACCAATTAATATTCACTTATTGTTTTTTTTTTACCAAAGGCAAGTAGCAGAATACATATTGACCTATATTTTTGACAAAATTCGATTTTATTGGATATGTTTTAAAAAAGAAATTAGAAAATATTATTTATTTCTTTTTTAAATCTTTTTTGTTTATATCACAAATAATAATAAAAAACAGTATTGGTCTAATACCACCAAACAAAAAGGGTCTTGTGTGAAAAAAAAATATAAAAAATTCAGTTGGATATAGTGCTGCATTATTGCAGAGTTGCTAGTTAAAGTAGTGCAGTGCTGAATATGAAAAAAATGCCCTGACCATGAAGGGGGTAAAACCTTCCATAGCTCTAGTGGTTAATAAAAAGAAAAATACCGTAGTGCAAAAATATTTGCAAAAGAAAAGAAAAAAGTCCACAACATACAATTAAACAGGAAAAAAAGTGAAATATAAGTGAAAGATAATTGAAGTGTTAGTAACCCCCCACCCTAAAAAAAAAGAAGTAAAACCTTCCTAATAATTAACTTTTAAAACTTTCCTTATACACAAATTGATCCTAGCAGTCATTCATATACCGGTATATCACAGTTTACTATCTTCCTCTACCAGGTAAGCTGTAAGTAAGCAGAGTAGTCATGGCTTACCTAGTAGAAGAAGAGGAGCAAGCACACTGTAGTTGCAATGATGCAGAGGCTCTAAGCCTGCAGATTGTTGTCACAAATTGGCAGATCGCCAGGCAGATCAGATGCTTGCAAGATCGATCAGATTGGATAGAAGAAGATCCTGGACTGCCGCACTCCTTAAAACGATGTCTTTATTGTACAAATGAAATCCAAAAACAACCAAAGCGATGCAGTCAAAATTAAGTGAACAATAGGAGAAAGGTAGCTGACATGTTTCACATCATGTGATGCTTACTCAAAGCTATGGGTAAGCATCACATGATGTGAAACATGTCAGCCACCCTTTTCCTGTTGTTCACTTAATTTTAACTGCATCGCTTTGGTTGTCTTTTGGGTCCTATTTTTTAGATGTGGGTTTTGATATTAAAGCGGAGTTCAACCCAAACATGGAACTTCCGCTTTTTAGAACCCTCCCCCCTCCGGTGTCACATTTGGCACCTTTCAGGGGGAGGGGGGTGCAGATACGGGAGTCATTCCGCTTACTGTCCCCCCTTCTGCCTTCTGGGAAACACACTGGTCCCAGAGGACAGTGGGGGCCACTGTTTTTTCGTAAATGTGTCTTTATCAAATGCGTCACCTTCTCTGGCTGTCAACCATAGACATGAGATTTTAACCTGACCATTTTTGTCACCACCATGCAAATTTGTGTTAAATGAGGGTGCCACTGCGTTCAGTAGGACTTCCCCATTCTCCCAACAAAGTTCGTATTTGTGTTCTTGATTTTGGAGTGGGGTCTCCTTAAAATCCACATCAGCTCCAGAGGGTTTGATATAGAATTTGGAAGGGACTCCATTCTTTTGCATGGGATCCATCTTAAAATCTATACAAAACCTGTTGTGAAATATAAAGGAACCCCACACTGTTCACCTTTTCTTTCTAAATTCTGCCTTCCCTATGTACCAAAAAACTTTCTCTACATTGTTGGGCAGGCTTTACTCCAGCCTCCAGTTTCTCCTATAGAAAACGTCTCCATTACTTCCTGCCATCCGTTCCTTAGGACATAAAAACTGTTAGGCCTCGTACACACGAGGGGATATGTCCGCTGAAACCGGTCGGATGGACCGTTTCAGCAGACATCTCCGATCGTGTGTACGGGCTAGCGGACAGATTTCTCCACCCGACAGATTTCAAAGCAAGCTTTGAAATCTGTCCGCTGCAAACCTGTCCGTCGGATATGTCGGCTGGTTAGTACACCAAACCATCGGACCAAAATCGCGCGCATGCTCAGACAAAAGGAGGGGACGGGAGCGCTCGTTCAGGTAAACATCGTGTTTGTTTGTGAGTTGGCACATTCGTCATTGTAACTATCTATAGTGTATCGTTTATTGCCTTTCTTCGTTCTCTTGCTATAATCAAGCTTTTCTATTGCTGATGCCATTTATATAGACTGAGTTGTCCCAATCTAGCAAAGTTTGATTGTAGTATATCGCGTTGTCTTTTTGTAATTATTTTGTTGCTGCATCTCCTAATTGTTTGGAGCTTTCCTCCACATGACTATTTTTTTTTTTTGTGACTTTAATGTTCTTCTAATAAATTTTTACCTTCTCATCTGCTGTTTATTTTGTGCTTACATTATTTATTTTTGTTTTTGTTTGTTTTCAAAGCTTAATTTTTTATTTTGTTGGCACCTTTTTTTTTCAATGCATTTTTTTGGTTTTTTTGTACCTTTTTTTTCAATGCATTTTTTTGTTTTTTTTCACCTTTTTTTCAATGCTTTTATTTATTTATTTTTTATTTTTTTTCAATGCATTTTTTTGTATCTTTTTTTTCAATGCATTTTTTTATTTTTTTTCACCTTTTTTTTCAATGTATTTTTTTTTTTTTATCTTTTTTTTCAATGCATTTTTTTTGATTTTTTGTACCTTTTTTTTCAATGCTTTTTTTGGGATTTTTTCACCTTTTTTTTACAATGCGTTTTTTTTGATTTTTTGTTGCTTTTTTTTAAATGCATTTTTTGGGTTTTTTGCCTTTGCAAATGATGAAATTTTTTGGACTTTTGGGGTTTCCATGGGTTACCAAGTTGTCACTCCAAACCTACCCCCCCACCCAGGAGTTTGTGTCCTTCCAAAATTCCACCTTGTATTTTTAAAAGGTTTGGGGCATAATCACCACAGTAGAAAACACAATAGACAAGGTTTTAACGTAAATACAAAAAGCCATTTATTTTGGCAAGAAAAAAAATTAAAATAAACATGATCTGCACCACTTGATCAGATAGCAACCTACATGCAGACTTGTGCATTCCACAAAACATGATGAAGGATAAAATTATCAATCTCAGGAGACACAAAACAAATCAAATCTGAATCAGCAGCACATGAGCAAACAAACCCAAGCTGTGGTACTCCAACAAGCTCACATTTTAGAATAATGAACTGGAAGGCAGGTAATCACCTTCTCTTCTTACTTCCAGCCTTCCTTCCTGGCTGCCTTGCAGCGGAACGTCCAGGGGCCCATCCATGGCCCCTTGCAGGTGCAGATGATGTGGCAGCAGGAGGCAGAAGATGGGGAGCAGGCTGGGCTGGGTCACTCAGGTCTGTGTCCCGGGTCAGCATGCCCCTGTGCATCCAAAAGATGACCTTATTGATCAAGTCCTTAGCCAGGTCCCTTTGATCCTCCTCCGCTCGGCTCAGTTCATGAGCCACAGAGGCACTGAAGGCTTCTGTGGGGTTGAGGGGGGCCCTCATTATTTCTGCAGCCTCCCTCATCATTTTGAGGCTCTCCTCCTCCATCTGCCTCATCCGCCTCTTTTGGCCTGGTCCCCTCATCTGGAGGGGAGGGACCTGGCTTATGGTGCTGAGCCTGGGGACATGCTGACTTCCACTCGGCCCAGCCTCCTCCTGGCTGCCACTCACCCCTTCCCCCTGGCTGACATGGTCCTGAGGAGCTGCCACCTCCTGGCTGGCCTCTTCCTGTATCAAAAAAAGGGACATGTTGTAATATTTTGCTCAATCAAGCACACACATTATTTGGCTCTAGACTCTTTTTGTTTTCTTAATTTAAATAGACCTGCCTGTCCTTCAGACCCCTCAGTTGGCATCCCTGAGATCCCTAGTTTTTTGCACACGCCTTTTTTGGTTGGTCCAAACGTTAGAATTTTAACAATACTAACTCAAGAATCAAACCCAAATTTAGAAGCTAATAAATATTTAGGAAACTACTATACCTCACTGAAGATCGCCAGATCTGGGTCCATGTCAGCCAGGCCCTCCATTGGCTCTGCAGGGGCGTGGGGATCCTGGGAAGTTCCGCTGCAAGGAAGCGTGGGAGGAAGGCTGGAAGGAAGATTGGAAAGTGATGGCCGGCCCTCCAGTTCATCATCCAAAAATGCAAGCTCGCGGAAGTACCACAGCCTGGGCTCCTTTTGCGCATCTGCTGCTGATCCAGATCGTTTGCTTTTAACCTCTTTATATACCTTACGATAGGTGCTCCTGAGATTGCTCATTTTATCCTTCACCATGTTTGCTGTGCAGGATGGAACCCACGTCTGCATGTAGGTTGCTATCTCTTGTAGAGTGTTTGCTCTGAGTTTCTTATTTGGGTAGCCTGGGTGCCTGGTATCCCATAGATTAGGCTTTTCTCGATATATTTCTATTAATTTAAGAGTGTTTTCTTGAATAGCCAACTGGTCCATCTCCCTCTTTTTTTTTCTAGGTTCAGATTAATGCTCTAGAATATACAAATAAAAATGTATTAAAACCCACATGAAAAATGGCTCAGCTTTATCATTTTCTGAATATGTATGTGTACAATCATTGTGGAACTAGTATACAAACACATTGGGGGTTATTTACTAAAGAAAAAATCACTTTAGCACTGCAAAAGCACTTGAAAGTACACTGCCTGAAAGTGCACTTGGAAATGCAATCGCTGTAGCCCCGAAGGGGACATGCAAGAAAAAATAGATATTCAATTTTAGCCTCCACCTGATTGGTTGATAAAATAAGCAGAGCTTCCCTTCATTTCAGATCTTCCCCTCCACATCTATGGAGAATGCCCTTCCAAGTGCACTTGCAGTGCAAACTGGATTTCCCTTTAGTAAATAACCCCCAATGTGTCCTGCTGATACAATGCTGGCCAGCTCCACTCCATTGTTGTGCAATTCATTTTTGGAACATGCAGACCCTTTGGTAACATGAAAATAAATACATGCCATCTCTAATCATCCACAATTTTTTTCTGTTTCCAAAAATGAAGCCACTAGTTATTGTGTAGATATCATGCACCTCACACAGCATTGAGGAGCTAATACACAACCTAATTACCTCTGTCCAAACAATACAGAACAATACATGCATGATGTGAATCCACAAGACAAAAATAAAGAGGTAGAGCATTGTCATATATATATGTAGTGATGTGTTCAATCATTTTTGGCCAAAACTTGCATTGGTGGCCCCAAGCTACCTAAATAGCGCAAACGCTCCTAACAACATTCCAAACCCCCACCCCCACATGGGGTTTCAAAGTTGAGACGCCTCTGCTGATCCCATGTTGTAATTTACCTTCGTGTCTGTAGCTCCTCGCGTACGCTCGAGTAATCTCCGCGTAACCGACGTAATCACGTCGATATCCTTATATAGGCCGCGCAAAGCTATACCGCCGCCCTCTTCGTTCGCAATTTCTCCGCCCGCTTTTAACCCCCCCATTTCAACATCCAGGGCCTCATATTGCAAGTTACCGGCATATGTGTATGTCATCGTTTTAACACGCGCGTAAGCTCCGCGTAAACACAATGTATTCATCCGCGCATGCGTGAAACGCCGCCTTCGTCCACGCCCATGACGGAACTTTTCCTCTTTTCCACGCCCCTTATCAGTGTGAAACGAAAAGATGGCCATGTCCCACGAGCGAGCATTACCCTCTCATGAGGATCAGGAAGGGACACAACCAGGAACGTCACGCTCAAGGAGCAAACGGTACAAGGCCACGAATATGAGTTTGGAGGAGATGGTGGAGATGGTACACATCTTGCGCAGGAAGGATTATGATGGGGATTATGGCCCATACAGCACCCCGAACCGCCGTAAGGCCAAAATTATGGACAAGGTGGCGAAGAGGCTTACTGAGATCTTTGGGGTGAGCAGGTCCAAAGAGCAGCTACGCAAGCGCTGGTCCGATTTGAAGTTGCGTGAGCCACACCAGTTTCGGAAGATAAAGAAAATCCTGGATAAAAGTAGGTATTATTTTTGTGGGGGGGGGGGGTGGTTTGCAATTGTGTGATATCATTGTTTGATATGTATATTTATGCATGTGCCTTGTTGGAATGGTTGTACTTGTTGTAAAAAAAACACACACACACCAAATAAGAAGTTATGCACGATCGTTCTTTATAAACATCGTTCAATCACCTCGTTTCATCCAAATACTATGTCCTAAGGAACAGCACACCAGGACATGGCTATTTGGCATTTATAGAGAAAAGTTATTACACATTTTGGATAAAATTATGTAGATTTCCTAACTGATTTGAATGTGAAAAGACAAACAGGATTCATTCACATTCACACAGTGATAATAAGCAGCTGGATTCACATCTTGACTCAAGAGCACCTGTGTCTCCCCCATAATGAGATTCATTTTTAACAGTCTGTGACACCAAATTTTTAGGGAGGGGCATCCATGCAGGGGCAGACTGACCACTGAGGAAATCGGACACTGCCCGAGGGCCCCATGCCCCTAGGGGGCCCCATCAGAGATGCCAGGCTCATTTCAACCAGGGACAGTATGTAAAAATCAGCAAATTTTGCTCATCTGTCCCTGATATGTCCAAAGCCTACATGCTTTTGATGTGAAACTACTGACTGAGATTGTAGCTGCCCCGCCTCTATACTGCCACCTGGCTTAGTGGGCATTTGTAAGCCTGGGGGCCTATAATATTCCATTGCCCGGGGGACCCATGAGTTGTCAGTCCGCCCCTGCTTCCATATGTGTCCCTTCGCTAAAAAGGGTCATTATCACAGCTTGGGAGAAGTCATTAGAAAAACAAAGGTTAAGGTTTGGTGGCGGAAGACAATAATCCAAAGTTTATAACACACTTTGACACAATGATTATGATTTATTAATGCCCTCCTCAAATATCTGTGTGCTGATAAGTATACCTTTTGTTTTCTGATATTTCTAGGGGAAAGAACAGGACAGAAATTTGAGGAGGCAAGGAGGCCCAAACTCTCTCATAAGAAAAAATCTAGCCATGTGGAGGAGGAGGACCAGGTAGAAGAAGGAGTGGTGGAAGGGAGAGATGATGAAGACGAAAATGTGGAAGGAGTATTTAGTGAAGAAGAAGGAGTTGGTGAAGAAGAAGGAGTTGGTGAAGAAGAAGGAGTTGGTGAAGAAGAAGGAGTTGGTGAAGAAGAAGGAGTAGTTATTGAAGGAGTTGGTGAAGAAGAAGGAGTAGTTATTGAAGGAGTTGTTGTAGAAGAAGGAGGAGTTATTGAAGAAGGAGGAGTTATTGAAGAAGGAGGAGTTATTGAAGAAGGAGGAGTTATTGAAGAAGGATTGATTGTGGAAGAAGGCGAAGTTGTGGATGATGGAGAGGTGGAGATTAGTAGCACAACAGGTCAGTGTCACCGCAGCTTCACACAGGGAGAAAGAGGTGTAGATAGGCCTGCACATTACTAATGTATTTTTATTTTTATTTTTATAGGGGATGAAGATGCTGCAAGCACATCCAGTAGTCCACCTTTTTCACGTGCAAGTGCACAAATTGTCATCCAACAAATTATGGAGTGTAGCACAGAGATGGATAATATGAGGCAAAGAATGGTTGTAATTGATCAAAATTTCAAAAATATTATTGATATGATGGGCCGTATCAAAGACTAAATCCCCCTGCCCCGCCCCCCCCCCCCCCCCATCACCCATCCGTCTTGAAAACAAAAAAAAAGGTCTTTGAAAAATAGGAAGATGCACACACACAGTGTGTCCACATGTGCTATCTGCCATCACAGGTTATGGATTGTCTTTGCTTTGTGGGTACACCCCCTTCCTCCCTTCTCAAGCAGGTAAGAGGGAAGGGTTTGCACCCACAAAACACATGCATTGATCACCCATGATGCCAGATAGCACATGTGGACATTTGATATAATCCGCATTTTTGGGCCCTCTCACTCACACACAAGAATGTGTGCATCTTCCAAGTTTGGTGTGTTCCGGGGTGACATTGGGAGACTGTTGTAGTAATGACCTTGTTGTACTTAGTATTTTTTGTGGTTTTGTAAAATATTTTATATTTTTACTAAAAAGAAAGTTTGGTATAATCCATAGTTTTTCATTAAAAAAAAAAAAAAAAAAAAAAAAAAAGTTTTTACTCCAAAAATGTTACATGGTCGCAAACCCAAAAATTTTTGATAAAAAATTTTGTACGCTAACATTAGTGGCTTGTTGTTTATATATGCTCAATACCCAGTTTGTAGATGAGTGACTTGTAACTACAGCCATAAACCCGGTTTTAAGTACACACTAGCGTTTAGTTCTTACCGCTGCAAATCACAATATCAGCCTCACTTCTGCATAAAAACCAATATTCTTCCAACACCAGCTTGTTCAGTTAAGCCAGATTTTATAAATGCTGGTAGCTCATTGGTTTGTGTGCAGAAGTGACCCTTCTATTGTGGACTTAAAAGTGGGGTATGCCTGTAATGTACAATTGTGGTTATTTACTAAAACATGACAACTACATTTGGCACTAGAAGTGCACTAGTTTCAGAACCAAGAAGACAGAGAAAAAGAGAAAAAGCAATAATGACAAACAACTGTATATAGAGTCCAATGGTCAAATTATTTAATATATTTTGTAATATTTCTTTCTTTTGGGGGCCGATTTAGAAAGATATATGATCTGGCATAGCTATGGCCCCCCGACCCATGAAGTATTCAACATATTTGTCGCGTACCTCACGAGCAGATTGGGTGGCCGAGCCAGCGCGACCAGTGTCCAGCCCAGGAAGGGTATCTGAGGGTAGTCCTGCCTCAGCACCGATGTTGGGTATGTACGTCTGGGAATGCCTGCGTAAAAAATTATGCAATATGCAACAGGCAAAAACAATATGGTTCAATTTATATTCCGCCATATTTATCGCTGTCAGGAACAGGCGGAACCGGCTGGCGAGTATCCCAAAGGCATTCTCGACTACCCTCCGGGCCCTGGCTAGCCTAAAATTGAACACCCTCCTCTCCGGGGTAAGAGTCCTCTGGGGAAAAGGCCGCATGAGGTGAGGTCCAAGCCCGAAAGCTTCGTCCGCTAAAAAAACAAACGGAAGTCCTTCCACATTGTCTTCATCCGGTGGCAGTTCAAGACCACCAGTTTGTAGACGCCTGTAAAATTCGGTCCGCGCGAACACTCCACCATCAGACAGCCGGCCGTTCTTCCCCACGTCCACATACAAAAATTCGTAGTGTGCCGACACCACCGCCATCAACACGATACTATGAAAACCTTTGTAGTTAAAATAGTAGGACCCCGAACGGGGTGGTGGCACTATGCGGACGTGTTTCCCATCTATTGCTCCTCCGCAGTTCGGAAAATCACAACGCAGGGCAAATTGGGAAGCCACAGTCTGCCATTCCTGTGGCGTGGAGGGAAACTGTGGGGACAAAAAATAAAAAAAAATTAGTACTTAGGCACATAAACATTGCAAACACAATACAAAAACCATACTTGTGCACCATCACACAGTATTAACAATTTTATATTATTATTGGGGTGGAGTTGTGGGCACTAAAAAATCCCAGTTATTATCACACTCCCCACCCCTCTGATGGGGCAACATTTTAGGGGGGGTTGGGGTTGAACTACAATGCAGCAAAGAAAAATATGCCACACACACCAAAAAAAAAAAGGCTAGGTGTGTTTGTCCCTAGGATAGCATGCTGGACAGGTTAATAGTGATGCAAGGAAAAAATATGGAGGTAGGCCAACAAAAAGAACATGGAAAGCTTATCAACATGCATGCATGGGGAGAAAAGGGAACATTCAACACTCAGCATGGAAAAATCATGGTCATTATAGGGAACAAATGCCAAAAAAAAAAAAAAAAATGCTACCATTTATAAAGACAGAGAATGTGAGCTTCAGAAAAGAGGAAACTTACCTTCAGATACTCCTCCTGCATGACTTCTATGACAGCAGAACACGTCTCCGGTATGATGATCCCAAGCGCCTGGGGAGAGATGCCTGTTGAGAACTTGAGGTCCTGCAGGCTCCTCCCAGTCGCCAGGTACCGCAACGTGGCAATAAGCCTCTGCTCGGCCGTGATCGCTTGGCGCATCACAGTGTCCTGCCTCGTGATATAGGGGGACAGAAGATCCAGCAGACGGTTGAAAACGGGGTCCGTCATACGGAGAAAGTTCCTGAAGTCATCAGGATTATTCTCCTGGATTTCCCTAAGCAGAGGCATATGAGAGAATCGGTCACGCTGGCGCAACCAATTCTTGGCCCAGGAACTCCTCCTCCCCCTGTTCCTGGCCAAAGGTCTGGAATAATTATAACATCCAGAAGCAAGCCCATATCCAGCACGAACTCTAGCAAAGTTACGCTGCTGCTCCATAATGGCTTCAAACCGGCCGGCTGGTCAGTCAAGAACACACTCAAACAGAAAGCACCCCCTAATCCAGCAAGACCTGCAAAATACGCTCGACAAACAGATACCCGCGGACAGAACGCCACTGCAAAGCAGAAACGAACTGACAGCCAGCACTGACTGCCAAATACGCACCCACAAGCACACACTGAACACGAGAATACGACCTGTAAAGCGCGGAGACCGAAAAGCGCGAATCGGCTCTAACCAAACCTTTGCTAACACGTTACTAGCAAAAGAGGAACAGAGGGCGGCGCCGTAAGCTTTGGTCTTCCCCTTTATAGTGACGTCGTACGTGGTTTACGTGCACGCGTTCTGGTCCGGGGAGATTTCTATCCGATCGTGTGTACGCACAGCAGACCAACAGACAGATTTGCTGCGTCGGCTGGAAACGGTCGGGCCAACACATTTGAACAAATCTGTCCCCTCGTGTGTGTATGCCGCCTTAGAGACTAAGGGATTACTTCAGCAGCTGACCTCATTAACACACACCCCACACTTGCTTTCTCCCTGCAGGAGATTGCTCCCACACACGTACGTACTTACATGCACTCATTGTCACTGAGCACTGTTCTCCCTGAACACACATCCAATGTCCCCCTCTGCTGATCAATATTTTTGTACCTTACCTTCATCTTGCATAGATAGATTATTTGGCAGAGTGTGCAGGAGCTAAGCTATCACATAACAGCCTATGAGGAGCAAAGCTGAAGTACTGAAAACAGGAGACGTGTGTCCCTGGAAGTCTGTAAAGCTCACCATACAATCTGATTGTCCAATCTTCCATCAACTATGTACTGCAAGGGCCTGCCTGATGTATAATGATTGGATATTTAGGTTTGTCCTCCTATTATATCGTTTTGGTAAATCTAAAGGAAAATGTACAGAGATTGTACAATCAGATTGTATAGCGTATAGCCATTTTTATAAACCTGAAATATAGTTGTACTTTTGATGTTATTAATTGTAAATTGTGCTATCACAATATGTCACTGGATTAGTTAGATTACTCCTATCCTGTAAGATATTTGGACTTGTGTTTGCTGCCACTGATTGTAATTATAGGATTTATCCAATTATTTGTATAATGACTAGGAAGGTCCTAGTCATTATACAATTGTCTGAACATCCTCACCGGCAGCAGACAGCTACACCGAATATCCTCACCTGCTGGTATTATCATACCGGCAAGCAGCAGTGTGGCTGCTTTATGGGGACGCCAGACCGATTTGCCACCTGAACACTGTCCCCGGCCTAGTCCATCCCATAAGTTTAGGGCAAAAATAAAAAATGTAGTGCATGCCAGCAGGGACTCTTTTTGCACAGGGGGCAGTAGGAGACTTTTTTTTTCTGTGAGGCATATGTCAAGATACAGCGTTGGCTCATACTACACTAGGTGTGAATGGGGCCTGAAAGTGAAATTGGTGTGTTTACACAAGAACAATGACAGCTGAGTGTCTCACTTACACTCCCCCCCCCCCCATGTAATTGTATAAATCCGGCCATACATTATGCAATCAATTTGTATAAAATCAGGCAGGTGATGCAGAAAGGCAGTGCATGATGGCATATGAAGTTTCCTGGATGGTCACATGATGCTAATGGTGATAATGCAAAAAAAGCGGGAGGAAGGAGTGCATTTAGGGAAGAGCCCAAATGGTGTGTCCAAGCGGTTAATTAGGCAGACACGGCTTGTTTTGGTAGTATGAAAAAAATTGTATCTATTGAAAAAATGTATGAATCAAAAAAAGGAGATCAATGCTCTTGTAGTACACAAGGTATCAACAGTAACACCTTCACCAATATTACAAACACGGTCATAAAACACACATCCAGATCATATTGGGAGCTAAAAGGATACAGATGTATGCGCAATACCCAAACCTGGGCTAGTGGTGTCAAGTAAAAAATGTATATATAATGCATTAACATCAGTGTATTCTATGTTCCACAGAGGAAGACACGTGACAGTGTCGTAACGTGCAGGGATTGGCCGTGGACAGGCATACACCAGGAGTGACGTGAGGAGGCATTGAGAACGCCGCTGTTCATTTTTACACTTGTTTTACTTTTTAATGTAAGAGCATATCTATTTAATAAACGTTTCCCTTCACTTTACCTACTACACCATTGGAGGCTTGTCTCTCTCTTCTTCCCCTATATGAGTCCGATAAGGTACTATTTGAAGGGATTATATGAGGCTGCAATACACCTATGAGTCTGGAATAAACCTGTGAGGTATCAGTGGAGGTCTGGAACCAGTTTTGGAGAGCTCTGTTATTGTCCTTGATGACCATTCTACCTTTTATTATTATTATTATTATACAGGATTTATATAGCGCCAACAGTTTACGCAGCGCTTTACAATATAACAGGGAGACAATACAGTTAAAATACAATAAAATACAAGAGGATTAAGAGGGCCCTGCTCAGAAGAGCTTACAATCTAATAGGGTGGGGCAGGTGGTACAAAAGAATGTAACTGGGGAATGAGCTGATGGAAGTGGTAAAAGATTAGTTGGATAGGCTTCCCTGAAGAGGTGAGTTTTGAGGTGAGAGTTCTGTGAGACTGAATATGCTGAAGATCCAGTTATCCACTCTTATTGAGATATGTGGACTTTCATTTATACACCACTTGCACTGTTTATACAATTTTTTTCTCTATCGCAGTTTATCCAGATACACCGTCGTATTTCTGTTTCTGAGCCCTCCTATCTATGCGACTGATTCTTAGAATCAGTTACGCATAGATTTGGCATAGATCCAACTGGCGTAAGTCACTTACACCGTCGGATCTAAGTTGCAATGTTACGCTGGCCGCTACAGTAGGTGGCGTTCCCGTCGATTTCTGCGTAGAATATGCAAATGAGCCTGATACGCCGATTCCCGAACGTATTTGCGCGCTGTCGTCGTAGTTTACGTCGTTTGCGTAAGCGTAAGGTTACCCCTGCTATATGAGGGGTAACCTGGCGTAGGTCCAGCGTACGCCATGTTAAGTATGGACGTCGTTAATTACGTTGACGTCAAAACCAATGTATTTGTGACGTACTATGGAGCATGCGCAGTGGGCTACGTTTATGGCCGGCGCATGCGCAGTTCGTTCGGCGTGGGGGCGCGCTTAAATACAACACGCCCACCTCCTTCCTACTTTGAATTACGCGGCCTTACGCTGGCCCATTTACGCTACGCCACCGCAAATTACGGAGCAAGTGCTTTGAGAATACAGCACTTGCCCGTAAAAGCTGCGGAGGCGTAGCATAAATGGGATACGCTACGCTAAAAACCGCAGATCTACGAGAATCTGGCCCATTGACTTTATTTGTGCACTGTCACTTTGTGCACTGGCACGTTACTATTATATACTGTATGGACTTTGTTTATTTACCGACACATTACCATTATTAATATTATATGATTATATATATATTTAATATTTTTTTTTCACTTCTGACACATTTAGTGTGTTTTAGATTTTACATGAAAATTCATCATTTATATATCCTATGTGCCTCGGGGCTCCGCATAATACCTAGGTGCACGGGAGCATAACCCTGTAGTAAGGAATCAAAATATGGAATAAATCCACTATCGGCCACAATTAGGTACAGTCCCAACTTGCAGGTAGGGAAGATGGTAGGTGGCAGTCCTATTTGTAGTCAGCATTCATCATATAGAAAGAAATGGTACACTGAAAGGAGAATGCTGCATGTTCACAAGTGTTCCCACATCCGTGTATTAGTCACATACATAGGGGGGAATCCCATTAGGTGAAATCAAGGAAGTATAACACACTTTCTTAGGGAGAGATGAAACAGTTCGGTGCTTGTGGAGCAAACATGCAGTGGATAGCTGACAGACTTACCTCATCCGTATCGATAGAGATGGCGAGTCTGTCTAACGCCGCTGTCTGTGTTTTCCACGCATCCATTGCTGTTTGGCATGGTCAAGCACGCAACTCAGGGATTAACATGACCAAGTAGACGGGATATATTTCCTGTTTCCTGCTGTTTGTGGCACATGTAGCTGGTGTGCCCTCTTGTGTTTGCAATGTGGAATTTAAGCGGGCTACTAGTTATACAGGGCATACAATCTCAAATGTCCGTCACGTGTGCGCTGACATCAATGCGTTTTGCTACGTGCAGGCATAGCTTCCTCAGAATAGCGTGGCATCCCTCCTCATGTCTTTAAAAAGAAAAACAGCTTGGGGTGGGAACCGCCTACTAATTAACTTAAAGTGAAAAAAAATTAAACCGAGATGTTCACATGTTCTTTACTCGTGAGTAAGATTGCCATTAACTTCATGGTCTACCCATGTATGGCGTTATAGAGTAGCCCAAGTGTAGATATTCATTGATAGAGAAAGGAGTTGTCAAAGGAGGAGGACATGCTGCTACACCCAATGAGTCTGCTGTATATATGTATACCCATAGGTAGTTATTTATAAAAAGGCAAATCCACTGTGCACTACAAGTGCAAAGTGCACTTGAAATTGCATTGAAAGTGCACTTGGAAGTGCAGTCACTGTAAATCTGAAGGGTAGATCTGAAATAAGGGGAAGCTCTGCTGATTTTATAATCCAATAATGTGCAAGCTAAAATGCTGTTTTTTATTTTCCTTGCATGTCCCCCTCGGATCTACAGCGACTGCACTTTCAGAGCAATTTCACGTGCAGTTTGCACTTGTATTCCTCCAGAAACACCTGAAAATTAAGTTTAGTATTCAAACCCAGTGGCAATAGCTTACATTTTCATGTACTTTTTGGACAAGTTTAGCAAGTGGGTTTTCCAGTTCTTTTTCCTTCATATCTCTAATGAGTTCTCCTATTCGTACTTGAAGTTGTCTATTGGTTTTACCAATATAACATTTACTGCAAGGACATGTAATCATATATATATATATAACTTTAGTTGTTAAACAATTTATCTAGTCTTTGATTTAGTAGAAATTGATCCGCTCTGAGTTCATAAAAGAATCGGTGCAGTCCACAAAGGCATTGGAGTAGTGTAATCCTTTAAATCTTAACCCCCAACCTTCCTTTTTCTTTATTATAATGGTGGTATTTATGTAATGAGATGCATTTTTTTTTTCATTTTTAAACAGAGAGGTGCAGATTCAAAGCTGTGATGGACTAGGTAAGTGAGACATAAGCAAATTGGGATGGCTTTGGCCGAAAAGGCTTCTTTTTTATTTATTTATTATGAAACGTAAAATTCTGCCTAGAAAGGTGAAGTTAGCCATTAAACTATGCCCAGACACTTTGGGCCAGATTCAGGTACATCTGCACATTATTGGACCGGCGTAGCGCACCGCCTTTACGTTAGACTTGTGCAATGTAGCCGCGCAACCCCCCTATTCTCGTCGCTTTTACGCACAAAATTGCGCATGCGTAACGTTATTTCAGAGGCGTAAGGCGGAGTATTACAAATTGGGAAGGACGTGGGCGTGTTACATTGAAATGAGCCGTGACCCCATGAAAATGAAGGGCTGGCCGGCTCGCGCATGCGCGCTTGAAGCAGACCATGGTCAGCACCTCTGTGCGCATGCTCACAACTCGGGAACGGCGCAATCAGTGAAATTGGAAGTGGACTAGGGCAACTAAGTGAACTACGCAGACAGCATAAATAGACAGACACAAACGCACTTCCTTTGCAAAAGTACATCCCTTTGTATCCCTTCCTATACAGCAAGGTGCTTTTGTTCTATTAGCGTTTGTTTGTTTGTTTGTGACGTGTCTTTGAGATATTTGGGGACTGTTTTGCAGAGTGATTTTTGTCTTTTATGTGTTTTCTTTGTTGTTATTTTGTTAAAATTATATTTTTGCTGGGCATTTTTTATTTTTGCACGTCATTCTGTTTGTGTATGATTTTGGAATGTGGGGCTGATATTCCTGCGGGAAAAGGGGTGTCACCCTCATTTGTGGTGGAGAAGTGAAACCCAGGTCTGTGTGAATGGTGTATGAATGTACAGTGACATAATTGGAGCTGTGGCATGGCGTTGCTGCTCACAAGTCCTGCATGGTGGGCTTGTGCCAATCCAATGTGATGAGGATGTGGGGTGTGTGTGCTAGGGACCACAGTGGTGTGCATGCATGCATTCTCATTGTGCCATGATTAATGTGTGTGTTTAACGTGCAAAGATGCATAATGTGAGCTGGCATGAGATGGGGTCATGAGATGGGGTCCCAGTGCATATGCAGAGTCACCTTGAAGGGAAAAGACAGGAGGATGTTAGTCGTGCATGTGCCCCTTGTGATGTGTGCATCATGGGGGGGGGGGGCAGTCATGCGAATGCGAAATTGATTGCGAATTTTTTTTGCGGATTTTTTGCGAAATTTGAAAAATACGAATTATCGAGATAGCGAATATTCGCCGCGATATTCGAGATATTCGCGAATACTCGAATATGCAATATTCGTAGTGAATATTCGCAATGCGAATATTCGTGAGCAACACTAGTGCTGTAGCAATGTAAAAAAGAAAATATCCTTCAGCATCAGAGTAGCTCTTTGTATAGGGATTTACCGTAAGTGAAACATTAAAAATATAAAACTACTTTAACCCTTTTGATGTCAGGCCCCTCGCTCCACTTTTAAACTCAGGTGGCCAGACCTTTTTTGCAATTTTTCATAGTTTTTTTTTATTTTTCCCTTACAGCTTTCAGAGTTTGTGAAAGACCCCCAAAGCTATACATTTTCCAGGACTTGTAGAATAAAAGGAAGGTTGTACATACTTTTAGGCCTTGTGATATTTGCGCAAATGTTTATCAAAATAATATTTTCCCTAAAAATATTTTAAAATCATTATTAGTGGACACAAACACACCATAACTCACAAAATGCCTGCTAAAATTTGACTAAGGTCTCATTCACACAGAGAATACTACAGCATATGCCTCTGCAAGACTGTGTTAACCAGCATGGAGATGCACATGTGTTCCATACATCCCTGTGCAATGTGCAGGCAGTCCTATTCATGTGAATTGGGATGCAGTGGTTGTATGGGTTCAGTTAAATTTGATGGTAATCATTCGTGGACTGCAGTCTTTAAGTCATTCCACAGATTTTTAATGTGGTTTAAGCCTGGGCTTAGAATAAGCCATGCAAGGACATTCACCTTTTTCTCCTTCAACCACTGTGTGGTCATTTGTCCCATGAAAAATATGAAAAACATTTTATTTTATGTAAGAAATTTTATTTTGATACGTAAACATTATAGAACATGTTAACCACTTAAGACCCGGACCAATACGCTGGTAAATGACCCAAGGTGTTTTTGCGATTCGGCACTGCGTCGCTTTAACAGACAATTGCGCGGTCGTGCGACGTGGCTCCCAAACAAAATTTGCGTCCTTTTCTTCCCACAAATAGAGCTTTCTTTTGGTGGTATTTGATCACCTCTGCACTTTTTATTTTTTGCGCTATGTACAAAAATAGAGCGACATTTTTGAAAAAAAAACACTATTTTTTACTTTTTGTTTAAAAAAAAATCAAATAAACTAAATTTTAGTCAAACATTTAGGCCAAAATGTATTTAGCCACATGTCTTTAGTAAAAAAAAAATCGCAATAAAAAACAATAGCTACCTAGCGGGAACAGCGACACTAATACAGCGATCAGAAAAATGATCGCTTAGTGACGCTGGCAATAGGGAGTGAAAGGGTTAACTAGGGCGGTGATCAGGGGGTTAAAACTTTATTAGGGGGGGTGGGGGGGCTATCCTGAACCTAACACTAACTGTTTTTTACACTGCCTGTCACACTGACACTAAATGCAGTGATTAGATCACTGCATTCAGTGACACTGTGACAGGGGGGTGGGGGGGGCGATCACAAGGGGTTAATATGCCTATGTGAGTGAGTGTCAGTGTTGTGTTGGTGCACACTTACTTGTGATGTCTTCTCTCATCAGCAGCGCTGGGAAACAGCGCTGCGATGAGAGAATACATCATTTCCTCCTTCCTGTGTAAACACAGGAGGAGGAAGTGACAGGTTGGGAGCGCGCTCCCATTGGCTGGGAGCGATCGCGGGGGGGCGGGTATTCGCCGACATCCGCCCCCAGATCCCGGATCGCTCCCGGAGCCAGGGGGACCCCCGCACGCCGCGGAGGGGGTCCCGATGGGACCCCCGAACCGCACTTAGGCGGGGACGTAAATTTACGCCCTTGTGCCTGTACGTGCCATTCTGTGGCCGTATATGTGCGTGCGGGGGTCCTTAAGTGGTTAATTGAAAAATACCAACATGTTGAATATATTGTACAAAATATTAAAACATTACATATAATAGACAAAAGTTGAAGTGGTAATTCTACTACTTATTCTGTGACCAACAGTGGAAAGCCAATGGTTACGAGTAGAGGGATAGCCAACGCGTTTTGATTAATAATTATATCAATAGAATCTTCCTCAGGAATATTATACCACTTCTAGAAAATACGATTCCATATACATATTATATACATTACATGTATTAGTGACTATAGATATAAAGCATGAAAGACTTACATTTTAAGTTACGTTCTGTTACGTTCTGTATAAATTACCCTTCATTCTATACAGGACTGCTTGGTGTAATCCAAAAATATAGCACTTAAAATCATGGAAAGAGAGACTAAAAACGATAAATAAAATAAAATACAAAATTATTTATCCAAGAAGCAGTGCTTCAAACCTCTTGTTTAGAGGTACCAATGCCTCCTTTACTGGGTGACTTGTTTAGCGATTGTGTAGGGCATGAAGAGTCCTACACCAATATCATCTGTGTATGGACGGCTCTTGCAAAAATGTCCTCCGCCAACAAACTTGTGGATGAGAGGAATGGCGCCATTTGCAACCCCCGGCATCTCCATATATACCGATGAGGCGCCACAGTGATGTCACATCGGTGCGTGTCACATTGCCACGTCATTTCAGGTCTATAGGATGACAACATCCGGAGACCAGCCCGAGCGGCCAACCTTTTTCCCATTGACAACTTTCTGACAGAAGGCAGCAGATTTTCCTCAAGAATTTGATGGGATTTTGACCCACTCTTTGCTGCAGAGGAGCACCCCTATAACAGGATATTACAATACCACCTCCATTTTTTACTGTAGGAATGGTGTTATTTGGATGCACTAGAAATCTTCAGATGCCATGCAAAGATGGTGTTTGGCCTTCTAATGTGTTGCTGTACCTAAAATACAGATTTTGCATGCATTTTCCCTATTTATTCTATACAGAACTCAAATATTCCTCCAGTTTGCAGGGTAATTTACCACTAAAGCTGGCCATACATGGTTCATGTAAAACTAGACTTATTCATCCATTCTCATATTCATGGTATTCAAGTACCCCCAACAGGCCATGTTTGCAGGTTTTCCTTTATCTTGCACAGGTGCTTTAAATTAGAGTCAATGGCTTGGTATTTTGGACAGCTATTTTATCTCAGAGAAATTCCCAAAACATGGCCTGTTGGGGGTATTTGAGGACAGGGTAGGGAATCCTTCACACCATTGCATTCTGACAGTACAAGGGACTATTCCACTGTCAGAATACACTGATTAGCACTGCAGCCATTGGCTGCATCTGCTGAACAAGCAGTTTTTATGTGACAAGGAGGCTGAACACAAGTTGATCAGTAGATTGACTTGTGTTCAGCTGCAGTAGCCACATGTGAATTGAAATTCATCCAATGTCTGCTAAACTGGCCACATTTTCACAATACTACAGCTAAAAAAGTGAGAAAGATATACCTCTTTTCTTCATTATCTCATACGGAGCTTCATGAATTTTCAATGAATCAGGAGCACTCAAAATTTGTAAGCATTGTTTGTTAGAGATCCCAGAATGCTATAAAAATACTGTTGTGGAAGCAACTTGTATTAAATGTTAATTTGCAAAATAAAGATATATAAATATAAAAAAAATATTATAACTTACTGTATAAAAAAAGATTGCTTTCTGAACATGTAAACATTAGATATTACAGTACAATTTACCATAACCCATTAGGGGTTAAGGTGGAACGCAGTAATCCCTTTTCTTAGATGGCTAGATTCTCTGCCAGGTTTTTGATGCTTTATGTGTTCCCACTGAAGAGATTTTCTCTCATTTTCAGTTCTGATGATACCCACATTATTTCTCTAAGTTGGATTTGCTGTTCCTATTCCCTGTTGTGCATTCCATAGATATTGCATTGAAGAATTCTTTAGTTGCAGGTGTCCTTGGCTCGTTAGCTCCCAGCAAGGAGTCTAGCTAGGACAGAAAAATGGTTTTGGACAACAAAAAAGCTGGATAGATGAACTATTCCCTCTTCACACAATCCAACGCATTTCTGAATGTGGTCCCACTTTAATACATGACAGTTTCATGGTCACAAGTTGCTATTTTATGACATATTTGCATTGTGTAGGCATTTTAAAACATAGTGAAATGAAAGTCTATTTGCTGCTGTATATAATTTTTTTACCATAAAATTATAACGTTTATTGTCTTAAAAGGGTCACTAAAGGAAAAACAAAATTTGCTGAAATGACTATTTCCAGGGTATAGAGACATAATAGCTAACTGATTCCTTTTAAAAATGTTTAAAAATAGATAAAAATCAATCATATAATGTGCCTGCAGTTTAGTTTCACTTTTAAACTGGTTTCATGTTTCTGTGATGTAAAGAGACACACAGAACAAAAACAAACAAATACAGGGCAGTGTTTTGTTTTTAAAATGAATCTGATTGGTTCTGACGAGTAATGACACACAGTAATGACAGCTTGGACCACAGTGAAAAGCTGCCATGAGATTTTTCATAAGGAGCCAGACAAGCAGGAAGTGTGGAGATCAGAGCAGAATTACAGCAACTTCAAAGCAAAAACAAACAATGAGGACATGAAACCAGGACTGCAGTAAGGTAAAGGAAGCTATTTAGCTAAAAAAAAATCCTTTAGTGATCCTTTAAGTTTTACTTTTTTCATAAATGTTCAAAATTATACATATTCCTGATGTCTTTAAAAAAAAAAATATATATATATATATATATATATATATACATATACATATATATATATATATATATATATATATATATATGTATATATATATATATATATATATATATATATATATATATATATATATATATATATATATATATATGCTGTATTTTCCTAGTGAAAGACTGACTTTTAGCAAAGCACATTTTAAAATAACAAAATATCCATATTTACTTTTTTTATATGGAAAGTATGTAGATATTTATTTTAATGTATAAATAAACATTGTTTATAAACTATTTCCTGAGTATTTGCTGAAACATAACAAAATTATAATCAAGAGAAAATATTTGGAAACTCATTAAACTTCACGCTTTTCAAGTATTTCCATTGGTACAAAGTTTCTTCACAGAAAATGTACTCAGCTTTCCATCATGCCATTTTTTTATTGTGCGCTGGAAATGTATTCAATTATGATGAATTAGTTACAGTCCAAGCTAAAACACATATTTTCACATTGTGGCTTCAGAAGTACTGACGGTAGGCTGAATGATTTAGGAATATATTCACTGGTTTGGCTGATATAGTGGACATCTGGGAACTATGGGATTTTAACTTTTCTTGGTACACTGAAAATTTAGACCGTGTCTGTTTTTTGGAAAAACAGTGGTGGTCTTTTTTAATCAGCATAAAGCAGAGTGAAAAAAAAAAAAAATGCTATAAAAAATGTACCAAAAAAGAAAAATGTTTTAACTTCTATATTCTATATTTTCTTAGATATATAGAGGTATTTTAACTGATTACCATAAATAATAATAATATTTTTTTATTTTTTATTAACGTGTCATCCTTAACCACTTAAGACCCGGACCAAAATGCAGGTAAAGGACCTTGCCCCTTTTTGCGATTCGGCACTGCGTCGTTTTAACTGACAATTGCGCGGTCGTGCGACGTGGCTCCCAAACAAAATTGGCGTCCTTTTTTCCCCACAAATAGAGCTTTCTTTTGGTGGTATTTGATCACCTCTGCGGTTTTTATTTTTTGCGCTATAAACAAAAATAGAGCGACAATTTTTAAAAAAATGCAATATTTTTTACTTTTTGCTATAATAAATATCCCCCAAAAATATATAAAAAAACATTTTTTTTCCTCAGTTTAGGCCGATACGTATTCTTCTACGTATTTTTGGTAAAAAAAATCGCAATAAGCGTTTATCGGTTGGTTTTCGCAAAATTTATAGCGTTTACAAAATAAGGGATAGTTTTATTGCATTTTTATAAAAAAAAATTTTTTTACTACTAATAGCGACGATCAGCGATTTTTTTCGTGACTGCGACAATATGGCGGACACTTCGGACAATTTTGACACATTTTTGGGACAATTGTCATTTTCACAGCAAAAAATGCATTTAAATTGCATTGTTTACTGTGGAAATGACAGTTGCAGTTTGGGAGTTAACCACAGGTGGCACTGTAGGGGATGTGTGACCTAATGTGTGTGTTTACAACTGTAGGGGGGTGTGGCTGTAGTTGTGACGTCATCGATCGCGTCCCCCTATTACAGGGATGACGCGATCGATGCTACGGCCACAGAGAAGCACGGGGAAGCCGTGTGTACACACGGCTCTCCCCGTTCTTCCGCTCCAGGGACGGATCGCCGCACTCCAGCGGCGATCGGGTCCGCGAATCCCGCGGTCCCGGTCCTGGAGCTTCAGACCAGGTCGCGGGCGCGCGCCCGCGACCCACGGCTGGGTACTAAAATCAATGTATATATACGTTGATGTGCCCAGCCGTGCCATTATGCCGATGTAAATGTGCAGTAGGCGGTCCTTAAGTGGTTAAATAATTTTCTTATAGACTACATAGCAGTTAGGTGAGAGCTAATAGTCTGTAAATGCATTTATCATTATCTGAATCTCATTGCTAGTAATCACAAAAAAAAATCATAAAGATAAATATGTACTTTATTTTTATTGTTTTAATTGTTGCTACCACAACAATATAAAATATGAACATATTTTAAAGCCATTGCCTGAAATAAAACTAAAGTGATTAGTTTGACTGAAAAAAAAAAAAAAATCAAGACAAAAAAAATCTAGATTTGATGTAAAGATTGGTGCAAGAAAATACAGTATATTGTATGCATCAAGAACAACAGAGGATTTAGTTTGCATGTTCCTCGCTATATAAGTTTTTCATTCATTCATTCAACAAGATTAGAATAGCAGTATACAATGTAAAAGACAGGAACATTTCTAGAGTTATCTGAAAATAGGGCAAGTTATCCTGTAAACAGTAATTGACAAATCTAGAGAATCTATAATTCCCAAATTGTGATTCACCTGAATATTTAGGTTTGTTTAATCTGTGTGGAGTAATGTAATTCGGGAATGCAGGCATTGATAATATATGAAGTGTAATTAGTGTATGATTCTCCACAGATAACACCTGCTTACAAATATCGAAAAGTAATGCAATATTTCCTAGTTATTTTAATTCACGAATAACATATAATATATACTGGGCGAGTTATCAGAATTGGAGCACATCAGTGTAAATAATCGGATCATTATTGTCCATGAAAAATGTATAGAATGATGATTTTTTTTTTTAGAATGAACTAAGATATTTTAACCCTGATATATATATATATATATATATATATATATATATATGTATATATATATATATATATATATATATATATATATTTATTTAGATAGATAGATAGATAGATAGATTGATAGATAGATAGATCGATATATAGATAGATAGATAGATAGATAGATAGATAGATAGATAGATAGATAGATAGATAGATAGATAGATAGATAGATAGATAGATAGATAGATAGATAAAAAATCTGCTATAATGTCAAATCTGACTGATATAAAGAGAGAAAAAAAGTGGATATTGTTTTAAAAAATGTCGCTGTTAAAATCACAATTATCTACTGTGCTCACAACAAGAGACCTGGTAATGTGCAATAGAGTACACGGCACTCTTTTTGTCACGGCTTGTTACCTTAATTATAACATACCGATTGACAACACAGTGTACAAGCAAAAACTCCAGTTGCATCATGAGAGTTTTTATAGTTTCCACCTGCTCACTATACCATATCAGTAAGAGGGGGCAGCATACACAAAAAAGTGTACACACGATCGGTTAAACCGAAGAGAATGGTCTGTTGGACCGTTTTCATTGGTCAAAACCGATCGTGTGTGGGCGCCATCGGTTATTTAACCAACGGTTAAAAAAAAGCCAACTTGCTTTAAATTTAACTGATGGATTCCTAACCAATATGTCAAAACTGATCATTAGAAGGCACAACCATCGGTTAAAAATCCACGCATGCTCAGAATCAAGTCGACGCATGCTTGGAAGCATTGAACTTCATTTTTTTCAGCACGTTGTTGTGTTTTACGTCACCGTGTTCTGACTCAATAGTTTTTTTAACCGATGGTGTGTGGGCGGGCCGGACCATCAGACCGTTCTCATCGGATGGACGTGCCATTATGGTATGTGGTCACTTACATACAGACAGAGATAAAGGGAGTAACAGAAAAGAAGGTCTTCATGTATACAACTTTTGCAGAAAGAAAAACTTTTTTTTTATTCCTTCTCCATTTTTTTTTTTTTTAAAGGCCTGTGTAACACAAAATAAAGATCCTCACCATATGTGGTCAATGATATCACTTAGGATTTCCTGCTCCTTTGTTCATCTTAAGCTGCCAGTGGGAATGGGCTCAGGTGTGTTCAGGATCCCACCAGCCTAATCTCACTAGGAAGCCATTTCTTGGTCCGCACAGATCGGGAAATGTCTCACTGCCCGTGATTAGCAGTGTGCAGTGTTGGCTTCCTGGTGGGATCGGGCAGGTGAGATCCCAAACACGAACCCATCTCTAGACATGCTGGGGAAATGTAATTTACAGTGAGCAGACATTCCCGAAGGTCAGTGTGTTATGTTTTAGCGAGTGGTCAGGATCATCATTCATCATGAATAATGTAGATTGCTGGACAACATGATTGATGATTGATTCACACCATTTGACAATTTTTTTTGAAATGTGTTTTTACTTTTTATTTACTTTTTAACTTTCATCTGTGAATTGGTAAACAGTACCCATAACTCATTCATATGGGCAGGAGCAGATAATAAGGGTCTCCTTATTTTAAAGAAGGCTTACAATTTCAGGCCCCCACATCCACAGAGAAAGTGATGTGGGGAAGATGCCCTTATCTTGATCAACATGGTACCTTCCTCATGTTGAAGGAATATGGCCTAGTAGGTTTTAGGAGGGCAGCCACATGCTCACTGCCCCCCACCTTCCCTGGCTCTTGAATAAGGGTCTGCTATTGACTTTGGAGGAAAAAATCCATCTTGCTTTTTTTCTTTTATTATTTTTCTTTACTAGCCTTTCTTTCTAAAATTTCACTTTTGCTTAAGCACATCCTACATGTGTGACACTTCACATTCAGTTTTAAGGCATCCCCAAGCATGCTATTTGAAAGAATTTTGCCTTTAAAATTTTCCACTTAAGGGTCCTTACACACGGAGCGGTTCGTTTTTCGGTCCGCTCCGTGTGTCCGTCAGCTCAGCGGGGGGTCTCCGCTGAGCTGTCGGGCGGACGGGGCGGTCCCCGCACACTATGCAGGGACCGCCCCGTCTCTCCTCCGCTCTCCCCTATGGGGAGTCGGATGGAAACGGACCGTCTGTTCGTTTGCATCCGATCCGTTTGGCCGGACGGAAGAAAAATAGGACATTCTTCCGTCCGCAAAAACGGATGCGGATCGAGCGGACGTTAGCGGATGTATCATCCGCTAACGGATCCGCTCCCATAGGGACCCATTACAAGTCCGTAAACGGACTTGTAATGAGCGGACCGTTCGTCCGCTAGTGTGAAAGGGCCCTTAAGCTTTATTATTTTTGGAATAATATCTTTTTTATTTTTTTACTAGTTGATACGTGTTTCTCATACCCTTTTGCTTGATTTGGTGGGTTTCCATGCTGTTTTTTTTTTTAAAGTAAGCAGGGAAATAGCATAATTTGTTTGTCTTGTAATTTTTACTTTTGAGTAGCAGTAAATAAATTATTCAGCGCTAGAAGATAACAAAACAAAAATAATAAAATAATAATGCAAGCCAGCACTGAAGGTAAATTCAAATAAAACACCCCAATAGTCATATAAACAGAGAAAGTGCAGCGCAAACAATTAATAATTACATAAATAACATAAGTGACACCACAAAGAAAAACAGTGTAAAATGTCCATAAGTGCTTAATAATCCAATGTAAATGTGCAGGACCGAATCCAGAATGTGTTTGAAGCAAGCAGAAGAAAACCTCCACCAAAAAAGGTAAGGATGGCCTCTCACCTTAATGAAAAGGTTAAACAGCATGTATAAACAGGAATCTCCTCAATCATCCAGTTAATCCAACAGCGGTAGAACAGCATATAGAGACAAGGATCTCCTCAGTCATCCAATATTCCAGCAGCAGATCACTTAATTAAGGCATCAATGGACTCAGCGCCAAACAATTATGCAAAAAAAATAGAGAAAGAATCTAGTGCTCTCTGAAGCATAACTGAATTTATTGCATAAAAAAGGTAAAAAACTCACATAAAAAGCACTCGTGACTGAGTGCTAGGTATACAGGCAGGCAGACAGGGATCAACCAACAGGTATCCAGAAACACTGCACATTGTGTTTCTGGATACCTGTTGGTTGATCCCTGTCTGCCTGCCTGTATACCTAGCACTCAGTCACGAGTGCTTTTTATGTGAGTTTTTTACCTTTTTTATGCAATAAATTCAGTTATGCTTCAGAGAGCACTAGATTCTTTCTCTATTTTTTTTGCATAATTGTTTGGCGCTGAGTCCATTGATGCCTTAATTAAGTGATCTGCTGCTGGAATATTGGATGACTGAGGAGATCCTTGTCTCTATATGCTGTTCTACCGCTGTTGGATTAACTGGATGATTGAGGAGATTCCTGTTTATACATGCTGTTTAACCTTTTCATTAAGGTGAGAGGCCATCCTTACCTTTTTTGGTGGAGGTTTTCTTCTGCTTGCTTCAAACACATTCTGGATTCGGTCCTGCACATTTACATTGGATTATTAAGCACTTATGGACATTTTACACTGTTTTTCTTTGTGGTGTCACTTATGTTATTTATGTAATTATTAATTGTTTGCGCTGCACTTTCTCTGTTTATATTACTTTTGAGTAGTACAGCCTACCGAGGAGTGTGTCCCCCAAGCATTGTTTTTGAAGAAATTGTGCATTAACCCTTATTGAGATTTACTTCTAGTCAAATTATATATTTTTTTTACATTTCTTTGCATCGGTAGATTTCCCACTGTCAGTGTTCTACTCCCAAAGCTGTTTGTCAATTCTTTGCCTTTTAGCCTTGAAAATGGAGAGAACTTATGTTCAGCATTTGCCTTCTATTGACTTAAATTGGGTTTGTGTTAAAGTTTACAATTTGCTGATTTTTGGGCGTACCCCAATTGCACTCAAGCAGGTTCACACATCACTATTATTTAACTTTGTGAAACCAGTTAAAATGGATTTAAAAAATATGGGCTAGATTCACGTACATTGGCGCATTTTTTGACCAGCGTAGCGCACCTCCTTTACGTTAGACCGGCGCAATGTAGAGGCGCAATCACCGTATCCTCGTAGTATTTGCACAGAAATTAGCGCCGGAGTAACGTTAATTCCAAGGCGTAAGGCGGAGTAATTCAAATTGGGAAGGACGTGGGCGTGTTTCATCGAAATGAGCCATGACCCCATGCAAATGAAGGGCCGGCCGGCTCGCGCATGCGCACATGAAGCAGACCAGGGTCAGCACCTCTGTGCGCATGCTCTCAACTCGGTAACGGCGCAATCAGTGAAATTGGAAGTGGACCCGGGCAACTTAGTGAACTACGCAGACAGCTTAAATAGATAGAGACAAACGCCCTTCCTTTGCAAAAGTACATCCCTTTGTATCCCTTCCTATACAGCAAGGTGCTTTTGTTCTGTTGTTTGTAGCGTTTGTTTGTTTGTTTGTTTGTGAGGTGTCTTTGAGATATTTGGGGACTGTTTTGCAGAGTGATTTGTGTCTTTTATGTGTTTTCTTTGTTGTTATTTTTTTTTAATTATATTTTTGCTGGTCAATTTTTTTTTTTTTGGTTCTGTTTGTGAATGATTTTGGAATGTGGGGGTGACATTCCTGCGGGAAAAGGGGTGTCACCCTCATTTGTGGTGGAGAAGTGATCCCCAGGTCTGTGTGAATGGTGTATGAATGTACAGTGACATAATTGGAGCCGTGGCGTGGCGTTGCTGCTCACAAGTCCTGCATGGTGGGCTTGTGCCAATCCAATGTGATGAGGATGTGGTGTGTGTAATCTACGGACCACAGTGGTGTGCATGCATGCATTCTCATTGTGCCATGATTAATGTGTGTGTTTAACGTGCAAAGATGCCTAATGTGAGCTGGCTCCTGGCTGTTCTTCCCTCAGAAGACGGGGTAGCCTCGGTTAGGGGGGGATTGTCTGGTTCAGGGGTCAGGTCATCACTTATGTCAATCTCCAGGCCCTTTCTCACTGCGAAGTTGTGCAGCATGCAACATGCACCGATGATCTGGCGTACAAAGTTTGGGGAATACAACAGGGTACCATGGGGGGTTCCGTATAGGAGTCATAAGATGGGGTCCCAGTGCATATGCAGAGTCACCCTGAAGGGATAAGACAGGAGGATTTTAGTAGTGCATGTGCCCCTTGTGATTTCAGCATCATGGGGGGGACAGGCATGCCTGCCACCCATGTCACTCACCAACTAGCCAGCTGTCCCCATACATGTTCTGTTCGAAATCTTTGGGGATGGGGCTAGGATTTTATATGTAGCTGTCATGGGTGTCATGGGTGGTGTCATGTGTTGGGCTGGTGATGTCCTCCTGCAGGGTTGTGGTTAATTCCAGGATGGCATGAGGGGTGAATCTGAAGATGCGAGACACCTCAGAATCTCTCATGCCAAAGATGTCTATGCGTGTGTGATATATCAAGTGAAGAGTGAGGGGCTTGTATCAGATTAGATTATTATATCCATCAAGGTTTTAAAGGGCTATTGAAAGATAGTGAGACCGTGTTTGTAATTTGTATGTATGTTATGTATTGATGTATATATGTATGTATATTTTTTGTAAAAAAATTTATAAAAGCAAAGAAAAAAATTTTGGAAAAAAAAAATTCCTCTCCCGGGCCCTCCTCCGTGCCCTCCTCCGTGCCCTTCTCCGTGCCCTCCTCCTTTTTTGCTCATCAAAAGTCAGTAGTATAGCTATGAGCATGGATGCCACTGGCATGTTGGCATACAGTTTGTTGAGCAGCAAGTGTGACTGCTCAGCTCCTCACTAACAGTGTTGCTTTAGTTGACATGTAGACGAATTGTCTAATTTTCTACCACCTTTTATATGGTCTAATTTTAGACAGGACGTGCAGCTGTTGCGCACAGCGCGTAGCCTGCGCTGCACCAACGTTCTTTTGTGGATCCCCGTAACTCCTTCATTTGCATATTTGAATAGCAAATCAATGGTGTGTCTAGCGCAGTTTTGAGCGGACGGATACGCCGGTCTATCGAAATTACACCGGTCAAAAAAAAGTAGATTTCTTGCGTATCTTGTTTTGGGGATGCGGTGCATCGAAACGCACACGCAAATTTAGACTTACGCCGTGCATCTCCTGTAACGCCGGCGTAATCGCTCTGTGAATCTGGCCCTATGTTTTCAATAAGACAAAATAGTAAAAAAAAGTACATATTTTTTTAAATGTAATCTCCTTTTTTTCAAGCTTAAAATGTTTTCCAGATAAATTATAAATGATTATAGAAACTGAATATATCATAACATATTTACATACAATTCTTTATCACACTATACACATAGCAATTACTATAACAGATACTGCACATGAATAAAGCTTTCAAGAAAAGTATGCAGCTTTTTCTCCACTGGGCGCTATAAAAAGTAGTTATAGACAGATGTTACTATAAAAAGTACTATTTAATTTGTTATGGTCAAAGGGGTTGACATGCTGAGACCTATAAAATTATTTAGAAAAAGCACTTCTAGGATTACATCTGTAGATGAGATTTTGATATGAGTAAACACTGTACTATGAACTTGAAAAGCAAGACAGGTTTTTTTTTCATATTTGTACACTTATAATAGAAATCAATGAGATTATAGTTATCAGATTGTTCTAATTCCTGGAAAACGGATGCCCTCCTCAAGCTACCTGTGAGACTCTAGATTTTAAATACACACAAGCACAATTCAGCCACTGAAAAACCTGCCTTGTAAAACATCTTTCCACAATATCTTTGTATCGGTTGAACGTGCATGTTGCATCCTTAACCATATCTTGTCCGCCGTGTAGACAAATTAAGGCGGGTGGGATGCTATCTTGTTCCGGGCCTATGTCAGAAGATGCTATTTATCGTCTCTTCTCGCATTACACTGACAGAGTGTAAGGAGAGGAGAGCCGATCAGTGGCATCTCCTCACAGGGGAGACCAGTAAAGGGAATTAGTGCCCTAATTACAGTACAGCACTATCAATGATTGCCATTCTGACCCCATCTGTAATGCCAATCTGTGCCCATCAGTGACACCAGTCTGTGCCCATTAGTGATGCCAATTTGTGCCAATCAATGAGGCCAACCTGTGCCCACCAATGTCAATCCCTGCTGCCTTTCAGTGTACATCAGTGCCACCCATCAGTGTCCATCAGTGCCACCCAATAGTCCCACCTATCTGTGCCACCTATCATTGCCCATCAGTGCAGCCTATCAAGGCCCATCAGTCCGACCTATCAGTGCTCATCAGTGCTGCCTATCAGTGCTCATCAGTGCTGCATATTAGCGTCTTCTGATCCATGCCACTCAATCAGTGTCCATCAGTGCTACCTTATCAGTGCCCATCAGTGTAGCCTATCAGGGCCCATCCGTGCAGCCGCATCAGCGCACATAAGTAAAGGGAAAAAATTACTTATTTTCAAAAACCCAGAAGGTGATTAAATACCACCAAAAGAAAGCAGGACCAAACAATTGTCATTCAAATTGTGACAGTGCTGAAAGCTGAAAATTGGCCTAGGCAGGAGAGGGGGGGGGGGTGGGGATCATGCTCAGTATTGAGGTGGTTAATGGACAGAGAATGATAAGTCATAAAACATCCCTGACACCGGAAAATCTGAGTGAAAAAAGTGATTGACCCTCAAAAAATTAAATTTTGTAGACACATCTAGTCTGAGAAAACCATGTCTCTTTATGGAGGTCCTCCTTTCGATTTTTCTCTTCCACTCTTGAGAGTGACTTGCAGAATTATTCTATAACAAAATGTACATACTTTGAGCCTCTATAGGTCACTTCATCCAAACATGCATGTACATACATACTGCATATGCATTTCAGAACCCTGCTTTTTTTTTCTGGCTGTATGTGGCAACCACAGAGAGGAACATTGGATTGGTAGAAGACTGCAGATCTTGTCTCGGCCTTTGAATAAAAGCTGTGTAATGTATCAAGTTTTTAAACTTATTGGATTGGGGATTTCTTCTAAGACAGTAATTAAGAGCATTGGCTATTGCAAGAACAGCAAAGAAAGGTATTAACTGAGCTGTTCATATATTCAGGGAAGAGATAGTGACGCCTTTCATCAAGCGAAACATTTGAAAATACACAGGGCGTATCTTTATACATTATTGTAATGAGAATATGAAATTACATAAAATTGTACCAGTTTTAACCAGTGTCCTGATTTTCCCATCAGTAGGCATTGCCATATTGGGTTGGAGGGTTGTGTAGCCAATTACTTAAACCATCAAAACTAATTATATGCATGTTTAATGCTTCTGTGTACCCTCTGAATTTGGATATAGAAACATGAGAAGGAGGATGTGGAGTGGATGAGCTTTACTGGACGACGCTGCCGAAGTTAGTTATCTAACAGAAAAACAACAGAGTTTAGAGATCCGTTTTTCTTGTAATGGCAGTGTTTGATAGTTAAAGCCTATTGTATATTTTTCATGTTGTTTCTATCTTTTTTTAGAAACATTTAACAAGATTGTGTGCTTGAAACAGTAGTCAATAACCTCTGAGAAAGTTATAAAATATATTTTCAGTAATAAGGAAATTCTAATGATAGAACTAGCCATTGTGTCATTTTAGCTACTTACATGCTTATTGTTAAAAAATATAATAGCAAGCAATGGTTTATCACTTTGTATTGTATTTGGTTCCCTTTTGGGTACTGATTTGTCTCAGCATTCAATGGAATAGCTAGTACGTAATGAGGGGTCGACACTTCAGATATACCAGTTATAGGGCTTGTATAGGGCAAAAAAAAAAAAATACAGATTAGGCGTTCAGTTTATCAGTTATTCATTTCATAGAAATATCCTTGCGTGTTAACGTTTCAGCATCCTTAATACTATATTCGGCTTAAAAGATGTATTTACCCACAGATTGTCACAATCTGAATTATTTTGCTTGGAGCTGACCAATCCAATCATGTACAGTATCTCACAAAAGTGAGTACACCTCTCACATTTTTGCAAATAATTTATATCTTTTCATGAGACAACAGTGAAGAAATGACACTTTGCTACAAGGTAAAGTAGTGTACAGCTTGTATATATATCAGTGTAAATTTGCTGTCCCCTCAAAATAACTCAATAAACAGCCATTAATGTCTAAACCGCTGGCAACAAAAGTAAGTACACCACTAAGTGAAAATGTCCAACTTGGGCCCAAAGTGTGAATATTTTGTTTGGCCACGATTATTTGGAGTTCGCCAAAGCTTTACAGGTTGCCACTGGAGTCCTCTTCCACTTCTCCATGACAACATCACAGAGCTGGTGGATGTTAGAGACCTTGTTCAATAGGGTTTAGGTCTGGAGACATGGTTGGCCAATCCATCACCTTTACCCTCAGCTTCTTTAATAAGGCAGTAGTCATCTTGGAGGTGTGTTTGGGGTCATTATCATACTGCCCTGCATCCCAGTCTCCGAAGGGAGGGATCATGCTCTGCTTAAGTTTGTTACAGTGTGACCCCTTTCACACCGGGGGCGTTGGGGGTGGCGGCAGTAAAGCGTTTAAAGTAAAGTTTAGCTGCGTTTTAGCATTTTCGCGACGCTATTCGGACGCCAGCGAGGTGCTTTTAATCCCCGCTAGCAGCCAAAAAAGGCCAAAACTGCCCACAAAGTGCCACTGCAACAGCGCTCTGCTGGCGCTGTTTAATGGGGGGTTCGGCGGTGCTGCCCATTGCTTTTAATGGGCAAGGGTGCTTTAGGAGCAGTGTATTCACCGCTCCTACAGCATCTCAAAGATGTGGCTAGCAGGATTTTTTTTCCGTCCTGCAAGTGCACCGCTCCAGCGTGAATGCCAGAGGGCTTTCACACTGGAGTGAAAGGGTCGGCTTTTTCAGGGTACTTTGCAGGCACTGTTTTTAGCGCTATAGCGCCTGCAAAGCATCTCAGTGTGAAAGGGATCTACATGTTGGCATCATGGTTTGCTCAATGAACGGTAGCACCCCAGTGCCGGCAGCACTCATGTAGCCCCAGACCATGACACTCCCACCACCATGCTTGACTGTAGGCAAGACACACTTGTCTTTGTACTCCTCATCTGGTTGCCGCCGCACATGCTTGACACCATCTGAACCAAATATGTTTATCTTGGTCTCATCAGACCACAGGACATGGTTGCAGTAATTCATGTGCTTAGTCAGCTTGTCTTCATAAAACTGTTTCTGTGCTGTCTTGTACATCATCTTTAGAAATGGCTTCCTTCTGGGAAGAGAGCCATGCATATCAATTTGATGCAGTGCATGGCGTATGGTCTAAGCACTGACATGCTGCCCCCCCCCCCCCTTCAACCTTTTCAGCAATTATGGCAGCACTCATATGTCTATTTCCCTAAGACAACCTCTGGATATGACGCTGAGCACGTGCACTCAGCTTCTTTGGTCGACCATGGAGAGGCCTGTTCTCAGTGGAACCTGTCCTGTTAAACTGCTGTATGGTCTTGACTAGTGTTGCTCACGAATATTCGCATTGCGAATATTCGTTACGAATATTGCATATTCGAGTATTCGCGAATAAATCGAATATCTTGGTGAATGTTCGCTATTGCGAATATTCGTATTTTTTCCAATTTATTTTTAAAACAGATCACATCCTAGTGATCTCCATCGACGTCTAAAAGCATTGCTGGTATGATTAGAGACCCTGGGCCGAGTAGCTGAGGCGATCCTTTTATGTTGCCGAATATTCGCAATGCGAATATTCGTATTACGAATATTCGCGAATACTTTCTCTGCCCTTCTGTGTTTTTGTGTATAAAAAAAAAAAAAAAAAAATTAGCTTTAGTTTAGTCATATAAGTTTGTGTAAGTAGAGTTAGTGTTTAGTGCATATTAGTTTAGTAATCCAGGGAATGATCTCCGTTTTCGCGTGTTGACGAGAATTTCGCAATCAATTTCGCATTCGCATTAGCGAAATTTCGCACATTTTTTTTTATATAAAATATCATGAATATTCGATATTATCGAATATTTCGCGAATATTCTTCTATATATTCGTGAAATATCGCGAAATCGAATATGGCGTATTCCGCTCATCACTAGTCTTGACCACTGTGCTGCAGCTCAGTTTCAGGGTTTTGGCAATCTTCTTATAGCCTAGGTCATCTTTATGTAGAGCAACAACTCTTTTTTTCATTTGCCACTTCACATTGTAGAAAAAGTGTCACACGAAAAGATATAATAAAATATTTTCAAAAATGTGACTGGTGCACTCACTTTTGTGTGATACTGTATATCCCAGCACACGGTAAAACATTTCTCTGTTTATACCTAAACTTTTAGCAGCATAATTTTACTGTGTGGTTAGATTAAGACAATTGGTAATAAACCAGAAAACAGTAAAAAAAAAAAGGAGAACTAAGTTTACACTAAATATAAGCTCATGAGCCTACAATTTAACTTAAATGGGTTGTAAAGGTAAAAAAAAAAATTCCCTAAATAGCTTCCTTTACCTTAGTGCAGTCCTCCTTCACTTACCTCTTCCTTCGATTTTGCTTTTAAATGTCCTTATTTCTTCTGAGAAATCCTCACTTCCTGTTCTTCTGTTTGCAGCTACACACAGTAATGCAAGGCTTTCTCCCTGGTGTGAAGAAAGCCTCTTGAGGGGGAGGGGGCAAGCAGGCAAGTTAGGACACTCTCTACTTTGCAGATAGAGAAAGGAGCTGTGTGTTAATGGGTGTCCTGACACTCCTGTCTGCCACCTCCCCCCTCAAGAGGCTTTCTCCACACCAGGGAGAAATACTTGAATTACTGTGTGTAGTTACAGACAGAAGAACAGGAAGTGAGGATTTCTCAGAAGAAATAAGGACATTTAAAAGCAAAATATAAGGATGTGGTAAGTGAAGGAGGACTGCACTAAGGTAAAGGAAGCTGTTTAGGGAAAAAAAATTACCTTTACAACCCCTTTAAACTATCGGTTATATGAATCATAGAAAGCCAGTCTAACATAACTACCATCACAAGGAACTAATAAAGCCCATGTATGATGTTGGGAAAAGACTACAATGGTCTCACAACATGCATACTTCAATATGGGAAATTAAACAACTTTCCAGTGCTAAAAGTAGTTGTTAACCCCACTCTAATCTGTATACACCATCAGCACTGCCTCCTATTGTAGTATCTCCCTCTGTGTGTGATTTGTAAAAATGTATTTTACAACTACCTCATTACACTGCCCAGATTGTGATCACGTGACGGGCCAGCTTTCTTCTTTCCTTCCCTGAGAGATGCAGTGGGCGGGGCTAAGAGTCCCCTATTGATATCAGTTTGGAGGGGGGAGAAGGGGAGGAGGAGAGGAGGAGGAGAGGAGGAGGGAGCTGGTTGGTCATTTGATCACAATCTCAGCTCTTAAATGAGGTATTTACAGCATTTATATTTATAAATTATTCACAGAGAGGGACATTGCAATAGGAGGGAGTGCTGATGGTGTATACAGGTTAGTTTTATGAGAGCAGCAGAAGAGGAAGGGGCGTCTCACACACATACAGAGAGGGGTGGGGGGAGGAGGATACAGGAGCAGAGAGAAAAGCATATAGCAGGCTGCTGATGATGGAGGCACTTAAACTGACCACTGTGTCAGGGCTCAGCAGCCATGATACACCAAGGTCAGTTTACAGAGGGGTGGGGAGAAACTGGCAGGATCAGCCATTTTTTTTAGGTGTTACAGAGGGCCAAATAAAACAGGACAAGCACTGTGTCATATAACATGCTTTAAAGGAGCAGGATCCATTTTTTGGGGGTTAACAAGCGCTTTAAGCTAAAGAGCTGAAAGAGTAGGAGTAAGTTTCATTGTCAGCCCAATAAACATGTACTCACTTCAAGGCTACAGTTTTTGTTTTTATTGTATAAGACCAGCAAAACTGGACACAACATAAAAAATATTTTTTCTTTAAATACATGTTTCAAATTTATGTGTGTCTTTTGATTTTCTTGTTTCTCTCTAGTTACTTTGTAATTTTCCTCTGCATATATATGGGCCGTGCATATATATGATATGTGCAACATATTATTTAATTTATTTTATTATGAAACTGAAAAAGGCAGAATAGGAAGTTTAAAATTAAAGCTGGTGATATGTGGAGGATAAATTATCCCCTTGGCTTGCATGTAAGGATTGGGTATAGGGGATAGAGGATTCGGGTTGTGAGTGGGTAGGTAGGAGCAGTGTTGTTCATCTTCCTTTAAAAAAGTAACTAGTTACAATTACAAGTTACTTGCCCGAAAAAGTAAGTGAGTTAGTGACTCAGTTACTTTATTGGCAAAGTAACTAGTTACTCGGAAAAGTAACTGATTTTTTTTTTTTTTTTATATTCTACAATACAATTACGTTCTATAACATCTTTAATATCAAAGATGTTTATATTAACTGATTGAAGATTAAAAACACTATATACAGTATTTTAGAACATTTCGTATTTATTTGAACCCAATTCAATAGATTGCAGCAGCGCAGCCTGCCATAGATCATATGAATGGTATGCACAGAAACATAAAAAATAAAAAAATATTTAAACTAGAATTCAAGTGCAAAATTAAGACACACAAATGTAAACAAGGGTAAAAAGAAACAAAAATCTGGCCTTTAATTAGTGCGATTATCTGTATAATAGTGTTAAAAGAAACAAAGGAAAAACCTGGCCATTAGTGCAAAACCCTGTAGCTGTATATTTAGCCTACTAGTGCACAATAAACGGAAGTTTTGTTACTGTACTGATTCTGAATAGTTAAGAGTTGAAGAACACTATCCAAATCTTAACTATTCAATCAGTACATTAACAAAACTTCTGTTTATTGTGCACTAGTAGGCTGAATATACAGTTACAGAGATTTGTACTAATGGCCAGATTTTCCTTTGTTTCTTTTTAAACAATTATACAGATATAGATAATTCATTGCATTAATTAAAGGCCAGATTTTCCTTAGTTTCTTATACTAATAGGAGACAAAGGAAACTCTCGCCTTTATTAATTAGTGCAATTAACTGTATAATACTGCAGTGCACAATAAACAGAACACTATCCAACTCTGAACTCCTCTCATCATCTAACTAAACCAGTGGTTGTAACGTAGGAGGAGAAGCTTTTCAAATTTTTGGTCTGAGGCGGCGTACACACGACCGAGGTTCTCGCTGGAAACCAGCGAGAACCTCGCTGGAAGCTGCATTCCAGCGAGGACCTCGGCCGTGTGTACGCTCTCGGCGAGCTTCCCGTCGGGAAGCCCGTCGAGCAGAAATAGAGAGCACGCTCTCTATTTGCTCGACGGCCCGCCTGGAAGAATGGCTGGTTGCCATTCCCGACGGGCGGGTCACCGATTTCGACGGCTGGCAGGGAACCTCGACGGGCGGAACGATGTGTTCTGCCCGTCGAGGTTCTCTGCCGTGTGTACACGGCCTGACAGTCTGTTCCTCTTTGGAGAGAAGACAAGCTTGCCCAGGCTGAACAGTCTCTCAACAGGTGCGCTAGATGGAGTAGCAGCATTGTAACGTAGCGAAATTTTCTTGATAAGAGAAAATCCACACAGAGAGTCAACATTTTGTGCTGAAGATCTTATATAGTCTGCCACCTGGTTTTCTGCTAAATAGGTTGTTTCCTCCTCATCCTCTTCAAAGGAAAAGAAATCGTTCTCTTTGGCTGAATCTGTGTGATGTTGTTGTGTAGATGTGCTGTTACCTTGTTGTGGTTCTTCAAGGACAATTCTTCGGCACTCTGCCAGCAAACTTGCCTTAGCCTTATCCTTTAACTCCTGTGACCGCAGCCAGCGAAGCTTGAATTTTGGAAGAGTTACGGCAGCAAGTATAGCCTCTTCATTTCCCAGGACATCAGCAAATCTGGTTTTGATAGACTGGAATAATAATCATAACTAGTAGCAGTTGTATTTAGTATTATGAGTACTACAGCAATGTTCACTTAATAAACAATAAAATATGACATTCAAGTTCTTACTGTGACTATGGCGTCAGGAAGGTCCCTCAGTATTTGCAGGCCACTTTGAAGGGCTTCTGTCTTCAACATTAATGTCTCAATTGTTGGTAGGAGTGTACCATGAAAACAATTCTCTTCTCCCTGAAGTATATCCAAGGCAACTGTAAGGCCCCATACACACGATCGGACATATCCGATGAAAACGGTCCGCGGACCATTTCCATCGGATATGTCCGATCGGGAGTTTGATCCGATGGCGTGTACACACCATCGGATCAAATTCCCCGCCGCCGGACGGCGCGGTGACGTGGCGGTGACGTTGACGCCGCCGCGTCACCGCCACGTCACCGCACCAGGAAGTAAAACACTTCCGCGCATGCGCCGAATCCATTCGGCAGCGGCGCGGCGGCGGTGGGGGACGACATGTCTGCTGGTAAGTGTACTAACCAGCAGACATGTCGGGCGGACAGATCCCCACCGGATAGATTTCAAAGCTTGCTTTGAAATCTGTCGGGTGGAGAAATCTGTCCGCTAGCCCATACACACGAGTGGAGATGTCTGCTGAAACGGTCCATCGGACCGTTTTCAGCGGACATATCCCCTCGTGTGTACGCGGCCTAAGGGGCTTCATCGCAATACAGTACTCCTTTAAAAACTGTTGTTCCCTTTCCGTTATTGCTGGCAGTCCTAATTTGGAGGAAATGGTGTTAAGGTCTACCATGGATATTTCACAGATTCGAGCCAGGGCATCATAGAAGGAATTCCATCGTGTTGTACAAGGTACAAGCAGCTTTTTTGACACCAACTCATCAACTGTTTCAGTAGCCAAAGCTGATCGACTAGTCTTGTTACATAGGGCAGTACATTTGGCAGTAGCACTTCTATAAACAGCCTTTGTTGCAGATTTTGACAGCAGCCACTTGTCAACATCTGTGCATGAAATCAGGTTCAGTGTGTGTGATGCACATCTCTTGTGGGGGGCAAAGTGATCACATCACCATCAATATCATCACCTCCTGCATGTAGAGCATCATTAATGTCTGTAAAGGTCACCTCATCTTCGTCTTCCTCAGAATCACTTTCCTCAAGTGGCTGGTACCTTTTAAATGCTTTTACAAAATTTGAGCCATTATCAGTCACTGTTGCTGTGATTTTGTGTGTTATCCCATATGTTGAGTGTATATTGTCAAGCTCAACTGCTATGGCGTCATGACTATGATGCCCCTTAAACCGTCTGCAGGCAAGAGCTGCTTTCTCTCTTTCTAGGTTATTTGGATTGATCCAATGTGCTGTCACACCCAGGTAACTTTTATTGTGGCAAGTCCAGATGTCTGCTGTAGTTGCAATGTACTATAATTCCTCAAATGTTTTTTTGAGCTCAATCATCATTTTTTCATATTCACTGTCCAAGAATTTAGCAAAAGTGTTTCGGCCTGGGGCAACCCCCTTTCCTCCTCCTCGTAGTGGTATTTTAGAAAGGATAGTTCGGAATGACTCAGACACCACAGTGGACAGGGGGAGCATGTTTTCAACAACATACCTTGCAATCAATGTATTCAGCTCGGGCTTGGTCACCTGATGCTGACCAGAAAAATCGAGCGTTGCTTGTTTTAGGAGAGACGGTCCGGCTACTTCGCTAGCTGCATTCGGGGTTGGGTTAGCAGCAGCAGCAACAAGTGTCACGTTAGCATGTGTTGATGTGAGGTGCTTCAAAAGATTGGAGTTGCTTGAAGCAGATGTGGACAAAGTCTTTTTTCCTGAGCATAGCGTGCATGTTACATAAACATTCTTGACTTTAATTTCAATCAAGGAGAAGTAGTCACGGTACTTCCAGTTTGAGAATGCTAACTTTGATCTTCCCCAGGTCGTCGCCATTGTTGCTGTTGCTGACGGCTGGTGGTGTGGCACTCCACTGGTGGGGGTACTGGCAGTGTGGTACGGTGGTACCTGACCGTGATCTGAGTCTGACTCCTTGATTGCTCTCTTGTATTTTTTTTGGGGGGGGGGGTTGGGGTGCACCTAAATAAAAGCAAAAAAAAAAAAAAATGGGCGTGTCTTCTTTAAAATACATGGCAAATATGATATAGAATTTAAGGTTTATTATTTATATGCCTTTTTTTCTTTGGGTGACTTTTCTACTGCAGGGCATGTTTTTCTAAAATCTATACCAAACCTAGAAATCTAGAAAGGATTTTAAAGGTGGACCACATTAAAAAAAAAAAAAAAAGATGTTGAGTACAGTGCTAGTGCTACTATGAGGCTCATGCCTCTCTTGTTTTAAATAATGTTTGCTGCTAATTTAAATGCAAGCCTTTGGTAGAAGTTGCAGAATATAATACAAGACAAAACCGCAATATTCTAAGCATTGTTTTACAGCTGGGATCCTATTTTTTCCTATCGATGGAAGTATTCTGCAACTTCTAACAAAGGCTTGCATTAAAATTAGCAGCAAACATTAGAAAAAGAAAGGCATGAGCCTCATAGCACTGTACTCAATAATTTTTTTTTTTTTTCTTTGGTATGTGGTCCTCCACTGGTCGACCTTAAAATCCTTTCTAGATTTCCAGGTTTGTTTTGTATGATATTATTGGTATAGTATCAGTCAGACTCAGCCAGTAGCACAAAGTTCATATTTCGCCACACGCCAGGCCTAAGGCGGCCTTAGACTAGGCCACACCCCCCCCCCAGTTCCAATCGGCTCCTCACCTGGGACCTGGCTGGTGGCTGGGCAGGGGGCAGGGACCACAGTAGGTCGGTCGGTCAGTCGGTGCTGCTGTCTGCTGGCTTGCACAGGGCAGGGGCAGGGCCACAGTGTTGCCTGGTGAGGTGACTGCCTGGAACCCTATAATTCATGAAAGATACACAGGTTAATATTGGTGAATGATATCACCTCAAAAAAATTACATTGTCTAATTGTAAAGCTTAAAATACTCCAATTATCTGTCTATAAATATATAACATGCTGTCTGATGCTTACAGTATAGACAGATAATTGGAGTCCTTAAGCTTTACAGTTACAATCAAGCAGCAGCAGCCACAGTGTCAGCTCAGCCAGTAGGCTAGCACAGAGTTCATATTTTGCCACACCAGGCCTAAGGCCTAGGCCTTAGGCTAAGGCCTTAGGCCTGGTGCGGTGAAATATGAACTCTGTGCTACTGGCTGAGCTGGATTACTGCCTGGCTGGCTGGCTGCTGCTGCTGATTTTAATTGTAAAGTAAGCTTAGGACTCCAATTATTATCTTATCTGACTGTCAGTGTCACTAACTAAGCCTATATTTAATTACAGACAGTCGACAGATAAAATTGGAGTCTAAGCAACAGACAACTTCTCATGAAGTATAAAAAAAAGACCAGCAGTGTGTGTGTCACACCGTCCGACACCGTGTGACCAACTGACCACCTGAGCGGCGTGAGCGCTTCCCCCCCCCCAATTCCAATCGGCTCCTCACCTGGGCTGGGACCTGGATGCGGAGGGGCCAGGGGCAGGGGCCACAGTCGGTCGACTCGGTCGGTGGTGGGGGACGGTGCTGCACGGTGCACCTCACCTCCTCCTGTCTGCTGCCACAGTGCTTCACTTGTTGCTGCCTGGTGGTGTGGTTGGTGTGGTGTGTGGACTGGTGTTGGTTCCACTCTGGCCAGGCTTGCTGTGCTGGCCTCAGGCCAGAGGCCTCGGTCCGGACTCCGGTCCGTGGTGGGTGGAGCGCCGTGCGGAGCCTCCGCGGGGGATGGATGGCCTGGGTGGGTCACTCACTGAGTCGGGTGTGATCGTCGGCGGGCCGGCTCAGTCCCGAGTCCCGTCTCAAGAGTCAAGTCACGGCGCGAGTGTGACGCGGGTCTGACCGTCTGAGACTGCAGGCGGCCGCGGGCGGGACTCGGGAGACTCCAGGGGGCGCGTCACAGGTGAAGCCACTGCCAGTCTGCCACTGTGATTGGGTGGGTGACTGTCTGTCAACTCAGTCATCATCATCACATGTTGTATCGATGTCAAAAAAATTAATGATTGGTCGCCGGCGGGCATGTGACTCTCTCAGTGTGGGTGGCGCTGGCAGTGCCAGGCCAGCGCCAGTGCCACCCAGACTGAGAGTCACATGCCCGCCGGCGACCAATCATTATTTTTTTTTACATCATCAATGTATGTGTGTGATTGTGACACAGTCAGTTACTCACCCAATCAATCACAATGCTATCCCGCCGGCCCTGAGGTGAGGGGAATTAGAACAGACATGACCCGTACTGCCCCAACCAGCGCGCGCGCACACGCTGTAAGTAACGAGGTAACGGAGCAAATGTAATGGCAACGGCGCTCTCGCTGGGGGAAAAGTAATCAGGTAGATTACTAGTTACCCCTTGAGGGCCAATCGTTACGTAACAGCGTTTATTTAAACGCCGTTACTTACAACACTGGGTAGGAGCAGGCGTTCATGCCCAAAATCATGGTGGTATTGGGGTCCTGAATATGAGGGAGGTGTGGGATTGGAATATAAATGGGAAGGAGTTGGATGGTGAGAAGGAGGAGGAAGGTCACAGGAGGAGTGGGGTGGGGGGGGGGTAAAAGAAGGTTTCGGACTGGGTAGGTGGGGGCTGGCATTGAGGAGGTGGCTGATATTGAGAGGTCCTGGGGGCCATTGGGGATCCTGAAAAGCATTGTATGGATTGCTTGGTGGTGGCCTACCACTTAATTTTGCATGTCTATATTGCATTGCAATAGCATACATGTGATCTATAAAATGCTTCTCCTGGTCTCCCCCAATGTCTTCCAGGACATGATATAAAGTGCAGAAGAAGCAAGCACATGGGTTGCCTTGATCCAAAAAGGCATCCACACTGTAACTCTCCTGCTGCACTTCCTGCAGCAGCACTAGTACCCTGTCCTCGGTTTCAATACTGAAACCGCCCCCCTTCTGATGCTTAATGGGGCCACGGCCATGCACACCACCACGGCTATGCACACCGCCACATCCTTGGTTGCTTGATGCCACCTATGGGTCTGTTGATTCCCGTAAAACATTTGAAAATGTTCAGCTAGACAGAAAGACAGACAGAGACAAAGATAGATAGGCAGACAGACATAATGCGCTGACAGTTATCTGACATCTGGAATCATCAGTTGCCACACTTGCTTGATGGGGAATGCAAGGCGATTCTCCTACCAACTCTTTTTCCACTGCCTCCTTCAAAGCCTCCCTTTCATCTGCGATGTTGGATGTTGTCCTGAAGAGAGGAAAATAGAAGATTAAGCTATAAAAAGGTTGCAGAAAAAATAGGGAATAAAACATATTTTTTAGCAAAAAATTTAATATACGGCTACTGAGGTCTTTCAAAGCAGGAACAAAAATTGTCTCTGGACAGCCGCACTCTGAACAAATTGTAGCCTTTATTAAAAGAAGGACAGCACTACAAGTCACAGCAAAATAAAATAAAAAAATCCGAACACTGACGCGTTTCGCACTGAAACTAGTGCTTAGACTTGTAGTGCTGTACTTCTTTTAATAAAGGCTACAATTTGTTCAGAGTGTGGCTGTCCAGAGACAATGTTTGTTCCTGCTTTGCTAAGTGCATTGCCTACACCTGAGTTGTCTGCAGCCGAGGATATTCGTCTGGGTTCCCACCTGGAGCAGCTCCTCCCTTTTCCCTTGCTGAGGTCTTTCAGACAGAACTAACATCAGCGGTAGAAGCCCATGCAGAGCTATGGGATGTTTCTCATGGCCTGTATAATGAAAAGTTACGCAATGCAAAGTTATGAATGGACAGTTCAGTGCTGACACCCAACTGGGAGTGTTAGAGCAATGCACAAAAGGAAATATCTGAAAAAAAACGTACTCTCTAAAGTTGTCTATCATTGATTGGCAGAGGAAGGTCAATGATTCCTGTAGGCTTATTTTAAAGAGCTGGCGCTCCACCTCCCATGGCCTTCTCCTCCTCTGTCAAATATCTCCTAATGTGTAATGTAACGCTGAAAAAATGGTTGTGTTTTTACTCTTAAGTCTTTTGTATAAAAAAATAAACAAAAAATATGTGAAATTTTATGGTGCATTTAAATTCCTATTAGTTTGTTATTGGCAAAAATATATTTGACTAAATATTGTTTATCGTTTGTATCCCACTATACAGGCATAATAAAATCTGCTATTCCTAGAAACTACGTAATCAGCTTGTATTTGTTGGCCCTACATCATTTTCAAGGTCTTTCATGTGTTCTGTATTTCAACAATAAAATGATTTATAGAAGGATTGTTGGTTTGCGAAAGTTATACCAGAGAATTATAATAAAAATAATTCTAAAAAAACTTACTATACAATTTTTTATAAAGTCTTATGCTTCATATGCAAAAAAAAAAAAAAAATATGAAAGACAATGATACAACTTTCTTGTAAATGTCCTGTGAAAAAAAAATATTTATCGAGTAATACATAAAAAAAAAAAGAATATATTTTTTTATAACAAGTAAATTCCAAGCATGAAATCAATTGTTTTCATTAACATCAGCTCAGTGTCAGAAGTCAAGATGAAGCTAAGTAAACAAAGTTTTGAATAAAGCTAGTTTGTTAAAAGACAGGAGACTTCTTTCTTTTAAAAAATAAATGTTTTCTTGGCTTAGTGAATAAGGTGTGCTGCCATAGAAACCTGCATAGTACTTATGTTATTTGTGCCTTAGGGTGTTCCTCTGTTTCCCCCTCTAGTTTGTACAGTTCCTATTTAGACACTCCCTGCCTTATGCTAGCCATACACTATACGAAAATTTGGCCGAAAATCGGTCGTTAAGAAAGATCTTTCGTTTTTCGGCCAGTTAATGGGCACAAAATTGAAAATCGTTTGGACGTTTTTGAGCCGAAAAAATGAAGGACAAGTTTGGAAATTTTCTGCCGAACGAACGATAAATCGGAAGGTTAATGTGTTTCCCGTCCAAACTTTCTGCACTAGGTATATGTAAAAAATGTCCACTGAACGATTTATCGGTCATTACATGATGGCACTATCATTTGCACTCATGAAAGAACTTTGGTTTTTCGAAAGTTCGTTCGGACGATTTTTCGTGGAGTGTATGGCCAGCATTACTCTGCTGTATAGTTGAGTTCACAGCAGAGACAGGGCCGAGGAAAGTCACTATCTTCTTAACCTTCAGAAAGACTGAAAAAAGCATGTGAAGTAAAACTATATTGGGTTCAACTTTTGTGTCATATTGAAGAGTTTGGCTGACTGTGGGTTAGACTAGGTCTAATATGTCATTGCATTGGAACAGAACATAAGTATACATTTTGGATATTATAGATATAATATGCATTGTAATGAAATGACAATAATTGTATTTGCCTTGTAATGGCAAGTACACACGATCTGAATATTGGACGAAAACGATTGTACGATGATGGATCGGACGATTTTCGGATCGTGTGTACACTACTTTCGAGAGCCTATCACGACCGTTCATCTGATATTATTCGATCGGACAAGCGTGAAAATTTTCCTCGTACGATGTCCGATCGTACGATTTTCATTTAGTCAGTACAGTTGTCGTCCGACAATACAATACAAATACATTACAACACATGACATCACTTCCGATTTTTTTTCTTCTATCGTACGAGAATTTTCGTGACTTTAATAACCTATTTCATTTTACTTGCGACTATTAAGCGAAAAAAGTCGTACGATCCGTCGTAAGATATTCGGATCGTGTGTACGGGCCATTACTCTTGTCTTGCTCCACGAGGTGAAAGTTTTGGGATGGTTTTGGACCTGCAGACAAGTCCTTAAAGCGGAGCTCCACCCAGGAAAATGTTCCCATGTTGTTTAAAAAAATTAAATAAAAAAAAACTGAAAAAAAAAAAAATACTCACCCGAAATACCTGTTGCTATGCGGAAGTCCGTAATCTGCCTCTTCCACTCCGCGGTGCCTTTTCTTCTTGTCCTTCTCCTTGTGAATGGGGCGCGCTGCTTTCTGGGAACTGTGTGTGTTCTCAGAGAGCAGCGCGCCCATTCACAAGCCAGCGTGAGACTCACGCAGGCGCAGTAGGAAATGGGCAGTGAAGCCGTACGGCTTCACTGCCTGTTTCCCATAGTGTGAATGGCGGCGCGGGACCCGGAGCGATCGTGGGACCGGCATCGGGGGGCCCATCAGCGCGGGCAAGTAGGACAAGGTAAGTGTCCTTATTTAAAGTCAGCAGCTACACTGTTAGTAGCTGCTGACTATAAAAAAAAAAATCGCGGCTGGAGCTCCGCTTTAAGTACTTAGCAGTAAAATAATTGATTGTGCCCGATGATGTGATGAAACTGGGTTATTTAAGTCAGAAATTGTATCACGTCCTAGTGTGTGGGGAGATTGTCTACTGTTAAATAGTGACACTTTTACTATAGTCTTTCATGTGTTCTGTCTTGGGATGTTTGTATTCTCTTTGATGAAAAAGTAAATAATATAGTTTACAGCTTTCTAATGAATCAATTTCCCCAGTGTATTGAAGTCTATAAATGAACAACTAATGAAGTAAATGATTAAAGTAGGTCTGCTTCCCACTGCCAACTGCAGTAATTGTTTCAGCATTGGTATGGCAACATAAGGAAATACAATACTGCAGTTAACAACTAATGTGACAAATCACACACCAAGTAAGAAGACATCAGTAAAGTTTCCTAAATCTAAATATATTTAGCACTTCCTAAAAGTAACTGTTTCAATAAGTATTTTGCTGTAGACCTCATTAGAACATGGGTTTATATTAGATTCTTGAGTGCACCTTGCTTTTAATATTTACCAGGTCATTTTCCAGTTTTTAGTAGGGCTGTTACTGGTTAAAATGTTTGTGTTTTTTTTTTTAATCGACTAATCTCGATTAATTATAACGCACATACATTTTTGGATCACCACCATATAAAGTCTCCACTGTAATATCCACAGACATCTCCCCCATTGTAATATCCACAGACATCTCCCCCACTGTAATATCCAAAGACATCTCCCCCACAGTAATATCCACAATCACCCCCACTGTAATATCCACAGACATCTCCCCCACTGTAATATCCACAGACATATCCCCCACTGTAATCTGTAATATCCACAGACATCTCTCCACTGTAATATCCACAGACATCTCCCCCACAGTAATAACCACAATCACCCCTACTGTAATATCCACAGACATCTCCCCCACTGTAATATCCACAGACATCTCTCCACTGTAATATCCACAGACATCTCCCCCACAGTAATAACCACAATCACCCCTACTGTAATATCCACAGACATCTCCCCCACTGTAATATCCACAGACATCTCTCCACTGTAATATCCACAGACATCTCCCCCACAGTAATATCCACAATCACCCCCACTGTGATATCCACAATCACCCCCACTGCAATATCCACAGACATCTCCCCTACAGTGATATCCACAATCACCCCACTGTAATATCCACAGACATCTCCCCACTGTAATATCCACAGACATCTCCCCCACTGTAATCCACAGACATCTCCCCACTGTAAGATCCACAGACATCTCCCCACTGTAATATACACAGACATCTCCCCACTGTAATCCACAGACATCTCCCCACTGCAATATCCACAGACATCTCCCCACTGTAATATCCACAATCGTCTCCCCACTGTAATATCCACAGACATCTCCCCACTGTAATCCACAGACATATCTCCCTACTGTAATACACAGACATCTCCCCACTGTAATACAGACATCTCCCCACTGTAATATCCACAGACATCTCCCCCACTGTAATATCCACAGACATCTCTCCACTGTAATCCACAGACATCTCCCCACTGTAATATGGTCCACATCTCCCCCACTGTATAGGAAGATTAGTTCTTGCTTAGTCTTACTAGAGAAGCAGTTGAGGCCAGGTGATGACGTCAGCACGCCGCTTTAGGCCGCCGCTGGGTGGATCAAGATGGTCACCGTTCCGGGAGCTAGGCTGAAGCCGCGGCCTTTCCTATGGCCGGGGCAGCAGCGGAGCTCATCGGATCACGTGGTGTGCCGATCCCCATTTGGTGACCCGTTCGGATCATGGATCATTTACGATCAGTTCCACCACTAGTACCAATCGATGACAATAACAATTAATCAAGGAATTAATCTTTAATTTCCACAGCCCTAGTTTTTAGTGTTGTGATAGTTTGACTGACTATTAGCCAGTTCGGCTCCCACACCTGTTCACCCCTTTGGACCAGAGTAATTTTTGAATTTCTTGTATAAGCCTGTTAATTTGGTGATAGTTTTGTCATTATTTAGGATAACAATGTAATACATATATTGCTTTTTTAACCCCTTCCATACCGGGCCATAGGGAATTGACGTCTGCAGGAACCCCTCGCCGATCCGGGTGGACGTCATATGGCGTTCTTTGTTCCTGGCGATCTAGGGATCACCCGCGGCACCACTCGCGATCCCGCGCGCATGCCCGGCGGCCGTGATTGCCGCCGGGCACCCGCGATTACCGCCGATCACGGCAGGAGTGTGGATCTGTGTGTGTAAACACACAGATCCACCTCCTGTTAGTGGTGAGGAGACTGATGTGTGTTCCCAGTACAGAGGAACACACACCGGTCTCCTCCCCTTGTAAATCCCTCTCACCCTACAGTTAGAACACACTTTAGGGAACATTTTAACCCCTTCAGTGCCCCCTAGTGTTAACCCCTTCCCTGCCAGTCACATTTACACAGTAATCAGTGCACTTTTATAGCACTAATCGCTGTGTAAATGTGAATGGTTCCAAAAACGTGTCAAAAGTGTCGTCGCAATGTCACGGTCAGAAGAAAAAACGCAGATCGCCGCCATTACTAGCAAAAAAAATTAAATAAAAATGCCATAAATCTATCACCTATTTTGCAGACACTATAACTTTTGCGCAAACCAATCAATATACGATTATTAATTTTTTCAACAAAAATACGTAGAAGAATACGTATCGGTCTAAACTGAGGAAAACATTTTTTTTTTTTTAAATTGTGATATTTATTAAATAAAAAAGTTAAAAATATTGGGCCAGATTCAGGTAGAGTTAGGCTGGAGTATCATTGATACTCTAGCCTAACTCACTTTGAGCCGGCGTTTCTGTTTTCTGTAAGCAGAAAACAAGAAACGCCGGGTTGGAGTTACTATACGAGCGACGTAATTGTATTTCGCCATCGTATCGGAACTGCAATTTTAAAAATGGCGCGCGGGGCGTTCCCGCTGATTAACGCCGAGAATATGTTAATCAGCAAGAATCGGCAATTCACGATCGTATTCGGGCCCGACGCAGTGACTTTCCGACGTTTCCGTAAGAGATACGCGGCGTAAAGAAAAACCAGCCCCCTAGTGGAGTATCCTATGTTAAGTATGGCCGTCGTCATCGCGTCGAATTTAAAAATTTTCGCGTCGTTTGCGTAAAACGTCTGTGAATGGGGATTGACGTCATTGATATTCACTGACAGAATTTGGAGCATGCGCACTGACAGTCGACGCATGCACAGTACGTTCGCCGCGGGATCGCGCCTAGTTTAAATAATACACGCCCCCTACCGGCCCAATTTGAATTCCGCCGGCTCATTTTCGCTACGCCGCCGCAACTTTAGGAGCAAGTGCTTTGTGAATACAGTACTTGCTCCTAAAGTTTCGGCAGAGTAACGTAAATGAGAAACGTTAAATTGTCGCTCTTCTTTTGTTTATAGCGCAAAAAATAAAAACCGTAGAGATGATCAAATACCACCAAAAGAAAGCTCTATTTGTGTGGGGGAAAAAAACATAACGATTTAATTTGGGTACAGTTTTGCATGACCGCGCAATTGTCATTCAACGTGCAACAGCGCTGAAAACTAAAAATTGGTCTGGGCAGGAAGGGGTTGAAAATGCCCTGTATGGAAGGGGTTAAGGACAAACAAGGCTTTCTTTTCATGAATATTGTCCTGCAACAATGATTTTTTTTTTGCAATCCCTATACAATTAAACATAATATAACTAAATAAAAGGCACTTTTACTTTTTTTTATGAGCAGTGTTAGTTTAAATAAAAATAGTGTTATTGTACAGAAAAAGTGTGCCTTTTTTTCTATAGATATTTTTTTTTTTTAAAAAGAGCATTAAAATTATGATTTTGGTACAAAGCATTGCAAATTTAGGTAAAGTTTGGCTGCTCTCCTGACAGGGGGGTCTGCGATGATTGTTTATCAGTGAAACCCCCCTTGGATGCCTGCCCAGGACCATCAGAATGCCACCAGGACCACCAGGGATGGCCACCACACTGAGCCACCAGGTATACCACCCTACACCATGAGGGATCTGACAATCAGCCCCCATGCAGCTGCCAATCAGTGCCCAGGCAGCTGCCAATCAGTGGCAATTAAAAATGCTTGCAATTGCCACCAGTGATGCCTATCAGTGCAGTCTATCAGTGCCAGCCATCAGTGCCCATCAGTGCTGTCTTTCAGTGCCACCTATCAGTGCCCATCAGTTCAGCCTTTCAGTGCCCATCAGTGTCGTCTATCAGTGCCCACCAGTGCCACCTGTGAGTTCCTATCAGTGCCACCTATCAATGCCCATCAGTGCTGCATATCAGTGTCACTCACCAGTGCCACCTATCAGTGCCCATCAGTGCCGCCTATCAGTGCCCATCGTCAGTGCACATCAGTGCCACCTCATCAGTGCCATCTCATTGGTGCCACCTCATCGGTGCTGCCTTATAAGTGCCCATCAGTTCAGCTTATCAGTGCCCATCAGTGAAGGAAGAAACTAACCGTATTTATTGACGTATACCGCGCAACTTTTTCCCCATAAAATCAGGGGGAAATCGTGGGTGCGTGATATACGCCAATAGCATACCTCAGGGGGGGGAGAGTAGGAACCCGTGCACGCCGGAAATCACCGAGCCGTCATCTCCTCTCGGCTCTCACTTGGCTGTCACGTCACACACGCACAGTCCCGCCTCCGCCACCAGCATTGGACCAGTGTTCTGTCTGTCACAGGAGATGGTCCAATGCCGATGGCGGAGGCGGGACTGTGCATATGTGACGTGACAGCCGAGTGAGAGGAGATGACGGCTCAGTGATTTTTCCGGCAGGCGCTCGTCCCCCTCTGAGGTATGTGAGGTATGTGGTGTGTGTGTGAGAGCCGCAGCGAAACGTGTGAAAATCGCACATCTGCTATTCTTTTTCCATATGATTTTCAGATGGAATTAACTTGCTTTTTCTATATTTGTCTATTTTCCTAAAGAGTCATAAACAGAATAATATCTAGAGTCCTATTCCACTACTCTCTGTTATACCCATACACCTGATTTATACAGCCAAATCATCTTGGAGACATCTACAGTGAAAATATAACATAAATGCATGAAGCCACTGGTCATATCTAATATACATAAATAAATCCATATACATTACTTTTATTTGTTTTTTCCAGAAAATTCCCTCTTAAAATTGGGGTGCGCAATATACGCCAGCTTGCGCTATACGCCGATAAATACGGTACTTTTTTACAAAATTTTATATCAGAAATAAAAAAAACTTTTTTGTTGTTCCAGTTTTACACATAGGGCTGCAAATGACCATGTCCTATTGTGGTGTCAGAAGCATGCTTTTAATAATCTGGGCAAAGACTGGCATTCCAAATTTATTTTTACTTTTAACTGTTGCCTTCAGCAGCATGGCAGGAGCTTTCTTCCAGGACATGCTTCAAGGTAGCGACCACAGTTCATGTGTTTTGGTATGTTGATACCGGTCATGGCTGTCCACTTAAGCCATATTCACAGCAGTTACATTGCAGTAAAACAAAGTAAATGGTAATGCGCAATGTAAATGTAAAAGTTGTGGGGACCCCTTACAGTCAACAATGTCGTAGCGTGGGTTGTCAGCACCCAGGGCAAGACGAGTAATTTTAGCCTCTAACCCACGGACATTCAGGGTTTCCTTGAGTCCCTTCCACTCGTACACTATTAAAACCCCTTGTGGTACCTTTTAGGATGTACCACTCTCTCTATGTTCTCCTTTCTTTCCCTTTTATCTCTATCTTAAGTTCTTGTTTTTTTCCAATATCCCTCTTTCTAGCCATCTTTTCTGTTCTTTCTCTCCCTCTTTTCCTCTCCCTTCCATGTATTCTTCAGGTCTGTGGTGTTTTACAGTAGTGACACCTATGCAAAATCAGAAGATTGGGTCACCTCCAGGCCCTCACACTTCACATTTCTCACCAGTTAGCTGACCTCTAGTCTCTGCCTGCCTCCCAGCCATGTCACAGGCTCCAGGGACTGCCCTGCTGGGCGGCTGCGGAAAGGCTGTGAGTGCTGCAGGCTTTAGGAACAGCCCAGGATTCGGTGACCCCTGGCAAATTGTCATTTGACCCCAGAGGGGGTCCCGACCACCAGGATGAGAACCACTGCGGCCTAAAGCAACTTCAAAAAACATGCAGCATAGCACAGTTCACAGCGTTCTTCATGCTATGAGGCATGAGGTATTAGGTAAAAGTTGTACACTGTGGGGAGGTTAATGAAAAGAATATGATGCACTCTGATGGAGGTGAGTGTTTATTAAAAATGAAATATTTTGGACAACAGTAAAAGAGACGACAGATGTGAGATCTAAGTAGCAGGGTTTCACTTGCATCTTCATGCTCTTAACCACATTGACCTTAAAGTGTTAAAAACCTAGCTGATCCTGCCAGTGTCTACCCTCCCCTCTGCAAACTGACCACGGATTATCATTGCTGCTGAGCCTTTAACACAGTGGTCAGTTTACGTGCCTCCGTCATTCGCCCTCCTGTCTGCTCTCCTCTGTCATCTCCTCCCTCTCTCTCTACCTGTCAGCTAGTGACAGTGTCTGACCCTCTCCTCCTGCTGCTGAAATAACATGTACATTTTTACACTATCTGCTCTGTCTCCTAATGCCGTGTGCACCTGTGTGTGTGATTTATAAACCAAAATGTTGCCTATACCGGCTTTCAGAACACCTCTCAGCGCTCACATGACCGGCCACCTCTCACCAACTCTCCTCCTCTCTTCCGAGCTGACATCAGTGAGGGATTCTCGACCCTTCCCGCGTCAGCTGTCAGACAGTCACGTGAGCACCGAGCGGCGCTTTCAAAGCAGGTATAGACGGCATTATTTTTTTATAAATCCCACACACAGAGGCACACAGCATTAGGGGACAGAGCAGATAGTATAAAGTGGTCAGAGTGGCTTAACAACCACTTTAAGTGGGAAGTTTCATGTCTAGTAGTGTTGAGCAGAATATGCCATATTCGAATTCGCGATATATCTCGAATATATAGTCGAATATTCGACAGATATTCGCTAAATACGAATATTCGTGATATATTTTCGAAATGAAATGATTGCAAATTTTCGCTATCGCGAATGCGAATGCGATTGCGAATTGCGAATTGCGATTGCGAATATTCGAGAAATGCGGAATGGAGCACTCTGATTGGCACAGAATATTCGTGATATATTACAATATAAAATAATTGCGAATATTCGAGAAATGCGGAATGGAGCACTCTGATTGGCACAGAATATTCGTGATATATTACAATATAAAATAATTGCGAATATTCGAGAAATGCGGAAGGAGCACTCTGATTGGCTCAGAATATTCGTGATATATTACAATACACAATAATTGCGAATATTCGAGAAATGCGGAAGGAGCACTCTGATTGGCTCAGAATATTCGTGATATATTACAATACACAATAATTGCGAATATTCGAGAAATGCGGAAGGAGCACTCTGATTGGCTCAGAATATTCGTGATATATTACAATACACAATAATTGCGAATATTCGAGAAATGCGGAATGGAGCACTCTGATTGGCTCAGAATATTCGTGATATATTACAATACAAAATAATTTCGAAATTTCGAGAAATGCGGAATGGAGTACTCTGATTGGCTCAGAATATTCGTGATATATTACAATATAAAATAATCGCGCGATATCGCTATTGCCGAATAATCGCATTGCGATTTTTCGGCAATATAAAATGAGCGCTGCAGCTACTCGGCCCAAGGTCTCTAATCATACCAGCAATGCTTTTAGACGTCGATGGGGATCTCTAGGATGTGATCTGTTCTAAAAAAAAATTTAAAACATTTGAATATTCGAAATAGCGAATATTCGCCGCGATATTCGCGATATTCGCGAATACTCGAATATGCAATATTCGTAGCGAATATTCGCAATGCGAATATTCGTGAGCAACACTAATGTCTAGGACCTGTGACACGCAATATGACCCGCAAGGTATTTGACCCTGGTGCTAATGCAGGGACTCATAGCAATCTATCAAGTTTTAGTTTATCATTATCATTTAGGTGGTTGATAACTGCCTGACCCAGAGAGGATTATTTAAGCTACAGGCTAAGAATGGATTACTTGCATTTAGTAATCTCCCTTATTAGCCAACCAGACTGTATTTTTAGACTTCCTGCATTCATTATCACCATCAACATTATCTTGCTCTTTAACTTCTGTTGTTTTACAGTTTCATGTTTTTTTTTAATTCTTGTTCTAAAGTAATACACATATTTTAGAGTAACAAAATCTGTGAGAGGTTGTGAAAACACAACAAAATTTCAAGGTACAACTTAACTTAGTAAAGCAGTCAAGTACAATTGTATGGGCATAGAGAAGATGGAATAAACCAAAGACAGTCAGCATTTGATACTCAAATGATACTCGAATACACAAAAAAGACAAGAACTCAGGGCAAATAATAAAGGATGAGTAAATTACAAAAGAATGGTGACAAGTAGAAAATAAAAGAAGAGGAGAGGGGAGATAAGGGTGAATGGGTAAGGGAGTTATGTCTGCGATTCTGAGCAATATGTACTTTATATCAGCAAAGTTACCACTGGATAGTTGCCTACCCAGGAGAAGACAGAAGAGACTGGTAATCTGTGAGGAAAGTGAAGTCGATCCAGTATAACTGTTTGCAAAACTTCTCTTGTTAATTGTTGACTGTAGACATCAGTTCCTCTATAGGGATGAGCCGAACACCCCCCGTTCGGTTCGCACCAGAACCTTCGAACGTTCGCTCGAACATTTAGAACCCCATTGACGTCTATGGGACTCGAAGGTTCGAATGCAAAAGTGCGCATTTTAAAGCCTAATATGCAAGTTATTGTCGTAAAACGTCTTTGAGAACCCGGGTCTTGCCCCAGGGAACATGTATCAATGGGAAAAAAGTTTTAAAAACTGTCGTTTTTTTCAGGACTTCAGGACTTTTTTTCCATTGATACATGTTCTCTCGGGCAAGACCCGGTTTCTCAAAGACGTTTTTACAGGCATACTATAGACACCCAGCAGGTACAATATTTAAAGGAATTTTTCCTTTTTTTTATTATTTAAGCATCATTAAAATAATTAAATAGCACAACCACCTGCCTGCCAGTAAGTTAGAATGGGAAGAACTGATCTAGCTAAACTATACATATAAACATATGTACAACACCTGGGATGTATATATATATATCCTATACACGCTGTAACATTAACTGACTAGCCTGTCTGCCTGCTCTATCTACCTGCAAAAAAGTGACACTCTCTCTGTCTCTCTCTGTTCTCTCTAACCACCGCCGCAACACACTACATAAGGCCGACCTGCAGGCGGCCTTTTATAGTGTGGGGCGTGTACTAAACCCACTGAGCCATAATTGGCCAAAGCCACCCTGGCTTTGGCCAATTACGGCTCTCTGTACTGACAGGGCTGTGATTGACCAAGCATGCGGGTCATAGTGCATGCTTGGCCAATCATAAGCCAGCAATGCCGCAGTGAATTATGGGCCATGGCACGTCACTCAAATTTGGCGCGAACGACCCGTTTTGTTCGTATTTCGACGAACGATCGAACATGCGATGTTCGAGTCGAACATGAGTAATGCCGACTCGCAGTTCGGCTACTTACGGAAAACTTTTGACGCGCCTTATGAATGAATGAATGAAAACTTATATAGCGTGGCACATGCAAACTAAATCGCCTCTGGGCGCTTGTTGTTCCTGTCTCCTTTGGTATCAAAAGAGATGAGTCTTGATCTTTCTCCTGAAAGCTAAGTGGTTCTCTTCCAACCGAATGCTGGTTGGTAAAGCGTTCCATAGTCTGGGACCTTGGACCGCGAATCTTCTATCTCCTTTGGACCTGTAGTTGGCTTTTGGTATCTGGAGTAGATTTTGATTGGTGGATCGCAGGACGCGATTGGGATTATGAGCTTTTATTTTTTTGCATAAATAATGGGGAGCATTCCCATGAATACATCTATGCGTCAGACAGAGAGCTTTAAAAGTGATTCTGTCTTTTACTGGTAACCAGTGAAGGGATCTCAGTGAGGGTGAGATTGATTCCCAGGGTTTTTTCCCAGTCACAAGTCTGGTGGCCGTATTTTGAACGACTTGTAGACGAGCGATTTGGTACTTTGGGAGTCCGAGGAAAAGGGCATTTGCATAGTCCAATCTTGAGTTTACAATTGCTCCCACCACGACCGCAATGTCGTCTTTGGGAATAAAAGGGATGAGTCTACGTAGTAGGCGCAGCAGATGGTGAGATCCGCTGACAACTGACCCTATTTGTGCGTCCATTGTCATGTAGGAGTCGAAAATGACCCCGAGACTTTTGACTTTGGCGCTGGGGGTGATGATTTTCCCTAGAATGGGTGGGGGACTCCAAGTTGTTACAGGTAGCTTCTTACGCTTGGCGTGAAACAGGAGAAGTTCTGTTTTCGCTCCGTTGAGTTTAAGATAACTCTTTGTCATCCAGTCCTCTATGAGAGAGAGGCATGTCTCTAGATTGAGGTGGTGATCCTTTTTATTGAAAATGCGGAAATACAGTTTTGTATCGTCTGCATATGAGTGATAAAGCAGTTTTTGACTGCTAATGATTTCAAAAAGAGGACGAAGATAAATGTTGAACAACACCGGCGACAGGGGGAAACCTTGAGGGACTCCGCATGACACCGTGCGTTTTTCAGAAGTGAAAGGTCCTAGCTTCACTATTTGCGATCAGTTTTCCAAAAAAGAGGAGAACCAAGATAGATCGCCTTCTGCGACTTTGGCTACTACAGCTAGCCGGGTCAATAAAAGCTTATGGTCTACTGTGTCGAAAGCTGCGCTTAGGTCCAACAGCACCAGAAGACAAGATTCTCCTTCGTCTGCGGCCTCGAGAGCGTCATCCCATATCTTGAGCAGTGCTGTTTCCGTCCCGTGTCCGGGGCGGAATCCTGATTGAAATCGATCAAGTAGGTTGTGGGTATCTAGATGCTGTTGCAGCTGTTGTACCACTACTTTCTCCATGACCTTAAAAAGAGCTGTTATGGGGTGGCGGTGGAGTGGATCCTTTGGGTCCAGGGTGGGTTTCTTCAGGATGGGTCTAATTACGCCCTCCTTCAACTGGGAGGGTACTATGCCCTCCACGAAAGATTGGTTAATAAGCGGCGTGATAGGAGGTGCCTGGATGTCGGCGCATTCCTTCAGCAGCTTAGTAGGGATGATATCGTTCGGCGCAGTGCTGTTACGCAGAGTACGATGATATTTTTAGTGGCTTGGGTAGAGATGGGTTCCAGCTTGAACTTACCTGGTTGTGGTGAATTACTACAGGTTTTGTGTAAATAATTACGGCTGGGGCTACAGGGGGAATTGTTTTGCTGAATGCTTTGCCGGATACCCTCAATTTTATTGATGAAGTAATCCGATAATTCATTGCAAAATTCTTGTGTGTCGGAATTGGGGGCTTCAAGACATCCTGGATTCATGGTCTGAGTGACCAGCTTGAAGAGTTTCAGGGCGCTATTGATAGCCTCAGAAAAATAGTCTTTCTTGGCTTTGAAGATTTCTTTATGATATGTCCTTGTTATTGCCTTGTAGATGGAAAGATTCTCATCTGATGAGTTTCTTTTCCAGGCAGCTTCTGCCCTTCTGCGTTCTTGCTTCAATAACGCCGGTTGGATGTTGAACCAGCTGGAGTTTTTTTTCGGATGTGGGTTTTACGTTTCGGCGCTGTTAAGTCAGCTGCCTGTAATAGGGCTGTGTTTATGGCCTCCAGTGTTTCTTCAGCCGTTTGATGTGGCTGAATTGTTTCTATTTTTTTCCTTAACGTGGCTTTGAAGAATTCCGAGTGGAGCTTCTTCTGACATCTAGTCCAGTGTGTTGTCACTGAATTTTATGTTTTTGTTAGGGGGGGAAATTGGGGATAATGAATTTGATTGCATGGTGATCTGTCCATGGCAACGGTTCATTTCCCAAGATTTCTATTTCCAGATCTTGTCTGAAAATGAGATCGAGTGTGTGACCTGAAGCATGTGTGGGCCCACATACTAGTTGTTGTAGCCCTAATCCTTCCATGTGGTCAATACAGGCGTCAGCAATGGGGACTTGTGAGGAGTTGGCCCAGAGGTTGAAATCCCCGAGCAGCAGAAGATGTTTGCTGTTCAGGGTATAGGTGGAGATAAAGTCTGTCCATGAAGGGAGAAGCTGCGATTTTGGGCTGGGAGGCCTATAGCAGAGTAGAATCCGGACGGTCTGCTGGGAGTTTACGTGCAGTTGCAGGGTAAGGGTTTCCATGAATGGAAGAGGGTTTTGAAGTACTGGTTTTGTGATCGCAAGATGAGTCTTATGGATCACAGCCAGTCCTCCTCCTCTTTGCCCTATTCTATTTTCCGTTATGATACAATTTTCTGGCACCAATTCTCCTGGAATGGTGTTACAGTCGGCTGTGAGCCAGCTCTCTGTAATAAAGAGGTAGTCTAAATCGTATTGTAGGAGGAAATCATGGATTTCTAGTCAGTGTTTTACTGCCGATCTTGTGTTGATCAAAGCACATGATATGTGCTTAGGCTGGGGCAAACGGCTGAGATTTTTTATAGTCGATCGACGATCGATTCTCAGAAGTTGCTCAGTTCGAAGGGCTTTTTTGGTGATGGCTGGTAGTATTGCGGCAAATCGCCTCAGACCCCAGATGGTCTCTGCCTAGTATTGCAGATTAACCATAATCGCCAACACCGGGGGGGGGGGATTTTCAAGGATTAACTGAATCCTCTATCCTGGCTTGGTCCAGAGGAAGGCAAAAAAAACCTGACCGTGCTATGCCAATATGCTGCGGCAGGGAAAAAAATTCCTTCCTGACCCCTTGAAAGGCGATCGGGTGAACCCTGGTTTAAGTAGTAATGGTGTTGAGAAAGGGGAGATTAGGGCTGGGTGTAGTAAGGTGACCACCGATCCAGCAGCAGGATCCAGACTGGTGAGCTCCCAGATTAAGTGTATCGGTGCTGCTGTGGGGGCCAGGATCGGTGGACAGGGGGTGGAAGGTACTTTCCAGGGGTCTGGGGGGGTTTCTGGGCTGTTTCAGGTGTTTGGTGACAGTTGCCGGGGGTAAGAAGCGGGGCGCCGCTAGGCCGTGGGTGAAGCCGCGGCCTTTCCTAGTCGCGGCTGCCGTGAATGCTTCCAGGCCGGCGCGGAGCAATGGAAAAACGCCCGAAAAGGCGTAAAATGGTTTCGGATGGGTGGCGGATGGGTAACTAGAGTGGGGGAGATGGCGTGGGGGTACAGGAGGGGAGTTATGGAGAGGGGAAAAGCCGAGGAATTGAGCAGGTAGCAGCGGCTTGTCCTGAAAAGGACGGCCGCCTGCCCCTACAGTGGATGGCTTACCTGCTGGTTCCCCTGGAGAGGGGGTGAAGAAGGGGAGCCAGGGGGGTCTGGTAAAGCTGGGGGAGGCCAGATGGAAGCCAGATGGTGAGTCTCTGGTCTCTGGGGGGATAGAGAGATCCAACCTAGCAGTCTGTCTAGCCACTGTCTGACTAGCTGGTCCCTGGCGAGAGCAGACTCGAGCGGAAGGCCGGAGCGTCCTACTCTCCCACTTATGCGCCAGGGGAAGTTTTTCACCAGACGTCAATCATCTAACCTCTGAATAGGAACGCCCACTCCCGTGGCAGCCAGAACCTGGAAGCCGGGGGGGGGGGAATAACAATAAAACGGTATGTATGGCAAAAAAAACCCAGCATACTGTAGATTTCGTAAGTATGCTGGATGTTATGGTATATAGATGTTTTTTTGGGTGAACCTCTACTTTAAATAAAGAAACATGCATCAGACATATTTCACAATCCATTCCACAGATCATCCGTCACCCCACACACAGCTCGATCCAACTATATTCTTCATCTGCATCAAAGTGGAACCAACCATATATTGATACAATAACCATCAAAGTAGGGAACTCAAAGCCACAATACCTATAAAGGAACATGCACATACATATGGTATATAGGTACATACATATACTGCCGATGTGGGTCATTTGTCATCTTGCTACCCAATGCCCTTTGTCCTGTATATTGGCTAGAGTGATGTTGAGTAATTCTCCTTTTTGTTTTGCTCTCTGATATTGATGTGATTGGGAATGCCAATGTGCTGGGTTTTCCTTGGTCCTGTTTTCCTCTATATAGTATCTTTTTTGGTAATTTGTATTATCATTTTGTAGAGTATAATATTGTGGGGTCATGGGTTTGAAATTTGTTGTATATACTAAATACAATTGCTATGGGTTAACGTTTCTGGTACCCTACATTACCCAACATTATTTGATATTACTTACGGTATATGATTTTGTTATACACATGTGAAGGTATTTGTATTAGGCCGCGTACACACGATCGAACATGTCCGCTGAAACTGGTCCACCGACCAGTTTCAGCCGACATATCCGATCGTGTGTACGACCTAGCGGACAGGTTTTTCCAGTGGACAAATTTCAAAGCATGCTTTGAAATTTGGACATAAATCTCCTGCATGCGTCGAATGGATTCGACGCATGCGTGTAAGTATTTTACTTCCTGGAGTTGTGACGTGGCGGCGTCAACGTCACCGCCACGTCACCGCGTCCTCAGTCCGGGGGGATTTTCGTCCGATGGTGTGTACACGCCATCGGACCAAAATCTGAGGAGACATGTCCGCTGGAAACGGTCCGTCGGACATGTTTCAGCGGACATGTCTCCCCGTGTGTACGCGGCCTTAGAGGAATTAACACTCGCGTGTAATGAGTGTATAGTCATGAGTAGTATGAAATGTGTTTAATACTACTGGTGTTGTACTTGCTTGCTTTTACTCAATAAAGTTGGATTTTTGAAGTGCAGCCCCCCAGACTTTTGGCTTTTACATTGCATGCAGAAAAACAAACTGGACTGGCACCTGAACTCAGGAAAGGTGTGGAGGTTAGTGGCAGTCGTACCAATAGAGCAACGGCTTGTCTGTTATACTATACCAGATTTCATTCTGACCTAATGTTGCAACCATTTCTTTCTTGATCCCAATGTGTGCTTGCCCCTATTTAGGACATATCCTAAAATTGATCTTCCTATTTATTACCTCAGTCAGAACTAGCACATCTCTTCCTGTCTTTAAAACATCTGGATAATACATAGACAACTAGAACTTGTAAAAATCTTATCCACACTCACACAGAACTTTGAAACACAATAAACACAGTCTTAAGAGCATAATTTTTCAGCATTATTTAGCCTGCTTCTGAGAACTTTCCTTCCCTAAACGCTCACTAAAGTTTATGACCAAATGACAGCACTAAATGATTTCCCCCACACATATCCATGGGTTATCAATGTCCTGCAACATTTAGGAAAAAAAAAATATGGAATACTCACTACATGGTTCCAAAGTCCCCTTCAGTAATACCTTATGTATACACAAAGTGACTGCTGCATATGACTAACTTCAATAAGCAACTTCATTCATGGGTTAAGATTGATAGAATATTAAAAACATTCTTAGATGATGTGATACCACAAAACCTACCCACATAATGTCATTAACACTGCAGAATTGCAGTGTCTTTCCACCATCCCAAACTCCCTCAAAACTGTTCAATGCTTGATAAGGCCATTTTTACCTTCTGAAAATCAAAACATTTCTAGACATTAAGGGGCAGATTCACAGAGAATTAGATTCTCGTAGAGTACCAGAAATACACTACGCCGCCGTTTTTTACCTGGCTCTACGTGGAATCCAGGTAGATTTTGTCCAGTAAACGACGGCGGCGTAGTGTATTTCTCCCGTCGCAATCCATCTGCGCGAGTAGGGGGCGTGAAGCATTTAAAATAGGCGCGTTCCCGCGGCGATCGAACTGCGCATTCTCCGTTCGCAAATTTCCCGCCGTGCATTGCGCGAAAACACGTCGTCACGTCGTAGTAGCGTCGTTTACGTACATTCCTATTCCCGAACGAGTTACGTTAAAAATATTTTCAAATCGACGCGGGAACGACGGCCATACTTTACATGGGTTACGCGCTGTTAGACCAGCAAAAAGCTCCTCTAACATTACGTAGCCAAAAAATGACGTAGGCGATTGCGAGGGACACTCGTACCTTCGTGGATCGCCGTAAAAACTCATTTGCATATCCCGACGCATGAAAACGATGCAAACTCCTCCCAGCGGCCGCAAAAATATCGCAGTGTAGATCCGAAGGCTTACGAGGACGTAAGCCTCTTGGATCGAAGCCCGAAGTCACCGTATCATGGTTTGAGGATTCAAACTAGTGATACGGCGCGCGAAATTTGAAATTACTCCTGTCTAACACCAGTTAGACAGGCGTAATTGCTCTGTGAATCTGGGCCTTAAAGTCTACATTAAAGATATCTTGCCTGAATGGAGGGTAGCTATCAATTCAGTTATGAAAATAGAGGACTTGATATCTACAGACTAAGAATAATCTGAAAAGGTTGATGTAAATATATTTTAGGAACTCTGAGAAGCTTCAATTCATTATAGCAATGTACAGTATAACACCTCTAACAACCAGGTGTATAGAGGTTAATTCAGTTTTTGTAGCTATTCTATGTTTGGGATCTCTCTTTTATATTTTGACCTTCTCTGTATTCTGTTTTTGACCCAGATTGGGGTTATCTTGTTGTTTTCTTTCTCCTTTTTCTAATTTTAAAAAAGTGGCATACTCTTCTTGTCTTAAAAAACTTTTATTGACATAATTATGATGTTCACATGTATGTGTACGGTATACCTTTTGTTTCTTTTTCTAATAAGGACTTTTAGGACTTTTGCATGTGGAAAGATTACTGAAAATGTGTCTTTTGTCTTTTTTGCTATATCTGTAGCATAGTGTGTCTTGAGGTGAAATGTTTCTGGTCAAACACTCTGACTAAGCCTACTCATTTGTGATTAGTCCTTAGTCCTTGCGACTTAATCAGTTTGAGCTATTAAGTTCTGTAAACAACTAACTTAAGGAAATTGGTTGACCATGTTAAATTTAAAACATATATATATTTTCAAATCTATAAAATAAAAATGTTTAAAAAATTTGTTACATCAATAAACATTCATTTTAAATAGTAGTAAAAATAATTCTTGCATAAAAATGCATTGACATTAAAGTGCCAGTAAACGTAAAAATTATTTCTGCATTAAAGGCTCCCTGCATTAAAAAAATCTGTATTTAATACTATTAAACTCAGAAATTATAAAGCAAACAATTAATGGAGTGGGCTAATGCATGGCAAATGAAGTTTACATTGAAAAATGTAAGCAGTGTCAAGCTGCGGCTACCAAAGCCAGCAGAATAATGGCATGCATCAAAAAGGGAATTTACTAACAGAGATAAAACACTAATTCTGCCACTTGACAAGACTCTGGTTCAGCCATATCTGGAATATTCCATCAGTTCTGGTCACCAATCCTGTGCTGGAGCTAGAGAGATCAAGCTCCTCCTACCGGTTTCGTCACAATCTCGTGAAGTCCTCTGACTTTGGCTGACGTGAAAGGTAGCAGGAAGTTTCTTGCAGCGCAGGCACAGGACGGGGTGAACGCCATGAAACAGGACTGCAGGTGACACTATCACCCCTCTGTATATCTGTATACCAAAAGTGTGTTTTTATCATGAAAATGTGAGTGTAAATGTATGTGGAATCTAAATTGTAATGAAACCATTGATAAATACGATATCACACTATTGCAAGCCTCTGTTGTTTTCCGCGTGTGATATATATGCGGAGGCTATTGATAGCCAGGAGGAAGTAGTGGCTTTTGATCTGCGTTCTAACCAGGAGGAAGAAATGATCTGTGATCTGTATTTAAGCTAAATAGCCACCACAAGAAAAAGAGGCATTACAGGAGGATCTTTCAAGCTGTTAATATTTATTACAGGCTTATATATAAAGCGGTGTGTGCACACTGCATGAAGACACTATCATAATTTCTTTATATTGCTATAATGGACTATTATTTTGTTATATATATATAATGCATATATATATATATATACACATTTAATTATTTACCACTTGTCATAGTCAAGTTTGCATTATCACATTTGGGGAAGTGTGGTGAGTGTTGGCAGTTGTTTTTAGTTTAATTTTCATTTCAGGTTTTAGTTTGGCAGCTCACAAGGCTTTACCTATTTGTAAATTTTCTGTCCCCTTAAAATAACTAAACACACAGCCATTAATGTCTAAACCGCTGGCAACAAAAGTGAGAACACCCCTAAGTGAAAATGTCCAAATTGGGTCCAATTAGCCATTTTCCCTCGCCGATGTCATGTGTATAACTTCATGTTGGTGACTTTCCTTGGCGACAACCTCAGAGTACTTAAGTCAGTATTTTGTATACGCATCATCAATGGTGGCCTGGTCAAAGCCCTTCTCCAAAAAAATTATTCTCAGTTCACCGCTCTGCTTGTCTTAATCTAGTAAACAAGAGCAAGTTCTTTGGAGACAGAACTGACCCAGAGGTACATTTTTGATCTGGGGTGGTGATGGCTTTGAGCATGGAGATAGGAATTTCCTGCTGATGGCTTAAAATGGGTTCAAGAAATGAACTGATATCCGGCATCCACCATCAATTCAAGATCGAAGAATACCAACTTCTGACTGTCCAATACATGTGTGAACTCAATCCAGATAAACCAGAAATTATTACAACTGGCCATCATCACCATCCCAGATGATCAAAATATCATCAATGTAGGGATTGCTGGACCAGATGTGGAACTGCTCCCAGTATCCCATAAGAGGTTGGCATAGCTCAGGCAAACCTGGCCCCCATAGCTGTGCCCTTGGTTTGTCTATAGTATACATCCTGGAATACAAAGTAATCATAGCCATGCGCACATAGGGTGTAGGGTGTGCCTAAACACACCCTAATCACCCTGTACTGTGCAGATTTCCTCTGCTGCCTGGCTGCAGAGAAAGGGACTGGAGAATCTCTGTCCTCAGTCCCTTTCTCAGTCTCAAAAGTTAGACATCAGGGGTCTGTTTAGACCACTGATATTTCACCAAAGCTCCCAAACAGGGCTCCTAAAAATAAATAAAAAAAAGAATATTAAAAAAAATGAATAAAAAAAAATTGTAAAAAATAATAATAATAATAATAATACAAATATAGATAAACTACTAACACCGATCTCTGCCCTGCTGAAAAAGCCCTACTGACTTGCCCACTGCAATATATGGTATATTACACACGCATGTGTGTTTGAGCTTTGGTGTCCTATGAAAGTAATTGTGTGTCAGGGTATACTCAATGGAGCGCACAATGAATGAGGTCGACATGGGATGCTGATGGTTTTGAGTGCCAGAAAATATTGAATAGCTTTTAGTCCAAATTGGTACAGTGCAGTGTGTGGTGGAGAGTTTTCCAAATGCGTGGGTTGAGTCTGCTTGGTTTCACATGGTGGATTCATATAGATTTTGCATGGGTCATCATTTGATTATTAGACTTTGATGATAGGAAGAGCACTATTACAGTGGACTATTCATCTAATGTTAAAGAAAGTTTGCATTTGTGATGTATGGCGTATGGTTTTACTTTATGTTTTTTTGTTTTGTTATTAACAAGTTTAACACTTGGTTAAATACGGCAGCAGTATTATTCACTTCACCCTTTTTGGTGCATATTTTAATTAGAAATCATTTGTAATTCCTGCAATTTAGGATCCGGTGTTTTAGAGATAGATTGCTTACCATCTGCATTCCAAACTTATATACCTAGAGGGTAAATAATGATTTGCATATACTTTGATTATGAAACTGTGGATGAGGGTGCCCACAACTTTGCTACTTTTTTTTCACCAGTAACCGTAATCGCTAAAAAATTTCATTTTTGTATTAATGTTGCTGCAGCAACACAACTTTGAAATAGGTCAGTAGTAACTTTTTCTTACCAAAAGTCCAAACTTTCCATCCAGATGAGAACAACGCCCTTTTTTTTGGAACACATCAAGAACCAGTCTGGCCAGCTATGGATCACAGTTTCAGATGGATGAGACAAGTGTGGCTATTACTTGACTTTATTAATCAGTCGGTGTGAGATTTATTGAACTAAATGATCATTTATCATAATTCTATGTGTAACATTTAAAGTGATGATCAAGTACATTTTTTATTAAAATAACAAATATGATATACTTACCCTCTCTGAGCAATGGAAGTGCACAGATCTGCCCTGAACCTCCTCTTTTCAGGTCCCCAGCTGATGTTCCTGATTCTTCCTCTTGTCAGAGTGCCACCATAGGAAGCCACTTCTTATTGTGGCACACCTGTGGGCTAAGACATTGACAATGGGGCTCAGCCCTACCCCCTACTCTTTTGTCACAGGATTTGACTGAAATTAACAGGAGCCAAGGGTTCCAGCTGCCTCAGCAAAGCCTATTAGAACAGGAAGAGCTGCTACAGATGGGCACAGGTAAGCATAAGGGGAGGTGAAGGGGTTACCTGTTACCTATACATTTTTTAGCTTAATGCTGGGAATGCATCAAGGTAAACATGATGGCTTTAGAACCACTTTAAACTAAATTTCTTAGACTAATCTATTGTGAAACAATAGTAGTGCCAACATACAGTTATCCATATAAACCTATTACATTTGAGATCAATTACTCTTAAAGACTAGCATGCTAGAGTCGTACAAAACTTAAATAAAAACCCTCTAACAATGAAAATAACCATAATAATAGCATAAACACAGAATTTTGAAAAGAAGTTGAAGGTACACAAACCATAGGATGGACTATGGGTGTCCTAAGATATTTTAGTGCCACGTCCGAGAATTGGATAATTTGTTGTTTGAGAAAGGAAAGATTGACTTTCTAGGTACCAATCGTAGACATAAAATTACATTTTTATTGATGCAAGCACAAAGGGTTAAGTGTTTGAATCAACATAACAATATAAACATAGAAAAACATTGACAAGGCATATATCATCACACTGTAATAGGTAATGATACTAATTAAAATATTTGTTAAAACCAGACTTAGTCCAATATAGACATTAACACTATGAAGTAGTTAATGTAGATATTAGTAACATAAGATGTGCTCTACATGTTTCGCAAATAAATGCAGCCACATATCAGGAATATGAAATGTTGGGGTGTCAAACACTTTTAAGCCGCACCTCCACCCGAAATGAACGATTCGGGTGGAGGTGCGGCTGATGAATAGATCCAAAACTGTACAGCGCAGCATATAAAAGACTAGTCAGATGCTATACTGGTGCATTCAAGCACCTGGAGGTTTCAAGATGAGAGAAAGGTCCCATGGAATTGGGGGGGTAACTTTCAGACAGTGTAGGAGACCAGGATTAGGTTAGGAGCTGCGGTATGGTAGAGTATCATCAGTCGGATCGTTTAAACCACCATGTTTGCTGGGTAGAAAATCTCTCCACTGGGGACATGGAAAGCAACATCAACTTGAGAGAGGGCCTAAACAACTTTTCTTTACACTTTTATCTTTACACTTTTCTATACAAAACTTATTTAAAAAAAAAAAAGTATGTTTTACCTTTATACACACATTTTTAAACCACTATTAAACAAATGATTAATTAATATATAAATGAATATTGAATTCATTGTATCAGACTTATATCATAATCAGTTTATCAGTGGATAAGAGTATTTATAGATTTCAGCTTTTTAAATAGAAAGAAAGAAAACCAGTGCAAGAAAATGTTTACAGAAAATATATAACAATTAATTGTAGGCAGCCATGAAACAAAAGTTGCTGGATTTTTTTTTTTTGGAAAGGGACAGCCATGCTTAAGTACACCTATGTTTGTTTTTTGCTCAGGTTGTTTGGGTAGTTATGTTTGTTTTTTGTACACATATATTTACTAATCTATTAATATATAACTGCATTAATTCATGTTTTTAATATTTAGTTGGATTTTTAGCTTAAAAGTGTTTGACACCCCAACATTTTATATTCCTGATATGTGGCTGCTGTACCATGTGTTGGTATGAAAAGTATCCTGTTATTTTTATATTTCTTCCTTTGTGTGATAGCATTGTTTTCCTGTCTGCTTTCCTAATAAACCTGACCACACTAAGCAAGAGAACACACCATGCTCAGTTATTTAGCTATGCTGGTACCTCAGCCTACTGTCCTCTATTGATCAGACTCTTCCCCCCACCCTGCAAAGACATTCACTGGGAAGCTCAGTGTACTTTTGCTTCTCCTCCCGAAGCACGTATGCAACTGAGAACAGAGAGAATGTGATCACTTATAAAAAAAAAAATAGTAAAAGGGATATTTATAATGTGCATTTATAATGTTTTTTTTTTATATATATATATATTTCATTTTTTTAGATCTATACACAAATGTTTTGCCTTTCAATTCTATTTTAAACTGAATAGGTTGTTTTTACAAGGTGATCATTTACAAACACTTTAACATACAAAAACAGACACAGTGGTGTCCCACTTAGGTCTGCAATTTGATTCATATGAGGGATCTATTTTGAGTTCAGGGCTGGGCAAGGGGTGGGTGAGAGGTGCCTGCTCTGGGCGCAATGGCTTACTGTAGGGATGGGGACAACTTCTTTTTATCACAAGGCTGACAACAGTAGTGACAGGGGCAGTGATTTTGACAAGTGAGTCAATGCTGGGAGTATGATCCCCTAAGCTTGCACATCATGAATGTAGGGTGCTCAGTTTAGCATCTTTTGCCCTGGGCGCTGGATGTCCTCTTCCTGGCACTGATTAAGTATGTACATTTTTGCTTAGATTTTTCTAGAGAATTCTGGTTTCATTCTAAAATACCTGGTTAACTTCAATTTCAGTGTGTCTATGACTGTGGTAGCATTATAAAACAGAACAGGTACTAAAAATACCAGTGGAATATATCCTTTGAAGCCCTAAGGAATTGGCAAGCATTTTATAGTAATAGAGTATAATTTGCAATAGTAATGCTATTTAAAGAGGATAACGAAAACAAAATTATCGTTAGTGCTTATTCTTTGCATTTAATTTTTTTGTCTGACTATAAAATAGAGCTACATAAATCAGTGATATCTTTGGTCACACTCCTTGTGGGAATTAGCCAAAACAGAATATCACATTCCTCAAGCTAACAATGTCTTTGTTGTGCTAGGACATCTTTTTCCCAGATGTCAAGTTTGCATTTGTACCAAGTCTGACCACATCTTTCCCCTAAGGAAAAGCCAAATTTGATGTGTGACTAATGTACATCCAGAATTTATTTTTAAGGGACAGTATTTAGTGGTAGTCTCCCCTAGCATTCTTCTACCATTAAGAAATTAGGCAATTCAATAATTAGGCATAGTGATAAATTCACACTGAGACCATCATTAATCTGGACATAGCGGCATCTGGACATATTAATCCAATGCCTTCCAGCTTGCATGCAGCTGATAGGCGGGTTTCCTGCAGCTGCTTCTTAGTATGTCTACGCATGTGTATCTGAAACACCATATTACTGTAGCTGTCATTGAGTCTGAACAAGAACTTCCCTTAGATTGTGTGATGGGAGGCTAAGGCAGCTCCAGGATTAGCAGTTCAGATGCACATGCATTAGAATGCTGTCAGGGTATATGAGTAATCCACTAGCTTTAAAGGCATTTCTCTGTGTAAAATAGACCTCCCTGACATCTAGAGGCTACAGAAGGATCTTAACAAGTATGACATAGGCAGGTGATTGTGGCCTGTAAAACATTTGTTCAACTTTTTTTTTAAGTCATTATTATTTGAAAAAAAAAAAAAAGAAAGCAATCATGGGCTAACGGTGGGAAGAAAATGGAGAACATATTTGACATGTGAATACCCCCTGTCAGAGTGAGTCATTACAGAAGAACATAAAATAACCAAAATAATATTAAGAGAGAAAAAAATCTGTATTACTAGGACCATTGTGAGCATAATGGTAGCATAATACCAGATATCAGTAAAGATTTGTGATGGTTTTTGAGGCTTTTTAGGTGCCAACTTCAGTTTAATTTGCAAGTGTTTATTGTTCAATGGTTTACAAGGAAACACAGAAAGGCAAAGATTTCTCCCTCCCCCCTCCCCTACCCCCCCCTTTTTTTTTTTTTGTGGGACCACAAGTTCGCCTGATGATTGGAACCTCACATGCGCAGGGTTATGTCCGCTACTTGGGATTCCCCATCCCACTCACAGTGTGCTCCCTTGAGGGGTGGGTGGGTATGGGGAATGTGCCCTTGGTCCCCATAACCATCTGGTCCCTCCATGACCCTCCTCACAACTTTACAGCTTGCTGATTCCCCCTTCTATCGTACCCTTTGGAGGCTGCCCTAACCAGTCCAGAGTGCTATGCACTCTTGTTGTCTGCTAACAGGGTCTCTAGGTATGGAGGCTTTGACCCTCCCGTCCTGGATTACCCCATTCAAGATGCATTTTTCCACCCTACGTTACGTATGTATTCTCAAGGTTGACAAAATGTCTGTTTCTATATGTATTTTGCGTTCCTGCATTGTTCTAATTTTATCAGACTAATGACCACCTGCGGTATGGTCTTATTGTATTTACTGTACCATTTTGCTTCCCTCTTCTATTGTATTTAAAAATCTTTCAATAAAAAAAACTGGAAAAAAAAAAAAAGAAAGGCAAAGATTTAAACCTAAATGTAGATTATTTTAAATTCTACATCCAACTTTAATTACTATTCTACTCAAAATCTGAAAAATAAATCCACTCCCATCTTACTATCTAATGACATGTAGGCAGGTCTCTACCACCTGCTGATAGAAATGAGCTAATGCAGCTTAAAGGAGTTGTAAAGGCAGAATGTTTTTAATCTTAATGCATACTATGCATTAAGATAAAAAAATCTTCTGTGTGTAAAAGCCTCCCCAGCACCCCCCAATTTCCTACCTGAGTGCCTTCTCTCTCCAGCAATGTCCACAATGCCCTCAGCCATCCAGTGCACTCCTCCTGATTGCACAGCGCCGTTGGCTCCCACAGCTGTCAATCAAAGTCAGTCAGCCAATCAGGGGAAAGAGGGGGTTGGGCAAGGTCGGGGCTCCATGTCTGAATGGATACACCCTTAGGCCGCGTACACACGATTGAACATGTCCGCTAAAACCGGTCCGCAGACCGGTTTCATCGGACATGTTCGATCGTGTGTACGGCCTATCGGACCGTTTTCCATCGGACAAAAGTTTTCAAACATGCTTTAAAACCTGTCCGATGGAAACCTGTCCGTCGGAGAGGTTCGATGGTTAGTACACAAAAGCATCGGACCAAAAACCCGCGCATGCTCAGAATCAAGTCGACGCATGCTTGGAAGCATTGAACTTAGTTTTTTCATCACGTCGTTGTGTTCTACGCCACCGCATTCTGGTCTGATCGGATTTTGGTCCGATGGTGTGTACGCACATCAGACCATCAGACAAGTTCAGAGTTGTCTGATTAAAACGGTCCGTCGGACAAGTCTCGTCAGACATGTCTGATCGTGTGTACGCGGCCTTACACCCTTGCACACCCTGTATAGATACAAGCTAAACTAAATAAATTCATAATTACAATATTTTACAGCTATTAATGGAGATTTCACATAAACTCATAAGGCAACAGAAGGCCCCTTGTGGAAAGTGGAGAATATGAGACTAGGCCACACCAAAAATATGTTTATGTGTAATCTCATTTAATATTTGGAACTTTTGGCTTTGCCTTCTGCAATAAAAAAAAAACTCTTTGAGAAAAAAAACACTTTTAAGCTCTCCATGTCCGATGTAGTACGCACACCCATGTACAGTTCCACTCATAACACTTTCCATAAACGATGTCCTCTTCCACATTTACTTTGATATCACTTCTCATGTAGAGACTTCTGGCATTGGTGAACAAACACTTTAATTCACTTTAAGTCTTCTCTTTGGGTGGACCCTCAGCTGGCTTAGAGTGCAAGAGGGGGATTAACTGCCTAATGATCCTTAGGGTGTCTGTACTCACAAGTCTCCTGAAGCATCATGGACAGCTTTCTTTCTCCATGAAACCATACCAGATGCACTGTAGACGCTATGGTATAACCAGGGTCAGCTTTAGAGACTTCAGGCCCTCGGGTCACCCACCTGAGGCCACATGGCAGCACGTGCCACGAGAGGCAGTGCTTCGCCCCCCAATCTGTTGCAATCCTTTGCTAGGAAAGACCAAGAGTCCATGTGCTCCACAAATATAAATACAGGCACCCATCATGCCTTGGGGCACCTCTCCTTGTAATTAGCCAAGGCTGTATGAATATTCATGCTCCCATCTGCATGGTTTCTGCCCACTTTCCATAGTTGCTTGGACAGTGAAACCTCAAGCCAGCATGAGCAGCACCAGAGCACACTGAGCAGACTACATTAACCGTTCATTGCTCTCTGTTAAGCAGACAGAAAATACATTTACCTAGCTGTCTCTTTGTTAATCAGAGAAACCAAAAAAGATTATACACTAATCCTAGCACCTATCTAGAAGGGTGATACACATATATATCATATATACATGATATATATATATACACACACAGCTTGTATAACAGTGTAAATTTGCTGTCCCCTCAAAATAACTCAACACACAGCCATTAATGTCTAAACCACTGGCAACAAAAGTGAGTACACCCCTAAGTAAAAATGTCCAAATTTGGCCCAATTAGCAATTTTACCTCCCAGTGTCATGTGACTCATTCGTGTTACAAGGTTGCAGCCGCAGGTGTGTCAAATTTGGTGTCATCGCTCTCAATCTCTCATACTGGTCACTGGAAGTTCAAAATGGCACCTCATTACAAAGAACTCTCTGAAGATCTGAAAAAAAGAATTGTTGCTCTACATATAAAGATAGTCTAATCTATAAGAAGATTGCCAAGACCCTGAAACTGAGCTGCAGCATGGCGTCCAAGACCATACAGATGTTTAACAGAACAAGTCTCGTCGTATGAGTACTGCCAGCATTGCTGCAAAGCTTGAAGGGGTGGGAGGTCAGCCTGTCAGTGCTCAGACCATACGCTATACACTGCATCAAATTGGTCTGGTGGTCATCCCAGAAGGAAGAAGCCTCTTCTAAAGATGATGTACAAGAAAGCCCACAAACAGTTTGATGAAGACAAGCAAACTAAGGACATGGATTACTGGAACCATGTCCTGTGGTCTGATGAGACCAAGATAAACTTATTTGGTTCAGATGGTGTCAAGCGTGTATAGTGGCAACCAGAGCCAAGGAGTACAACGACAAGTGTTTCTTGCCTACAGTCAAGCATGGTGGTGGGAGTCTCATGGTCTGGGGCTGCATAAGTGCTGCTAGCACTGGGGAGATACAGTTCATTGATGGAACCATAAATGCCAGCATGCACTGTGACATTCTGAAGCAGAGCATGATCCCCTCCCTTCGGAGACTGGGCCACATGGCAGTATTCCAACATAATAATGATCCCAAACACACCTCCAAGACAACCACTGCCTTGAAAAAGAAGCTGAGGGTAAAGGTGATGGATTGGCCAAGCATGTCTCCAGACCTAAATCCTATTGAGCATCTGTGGGGCATCCTTAAATGGAAAGTGGAGGAGTGCAAGGTCTCTTATCCACCAGCTCCATGATATCATCATGGAGGAGTGGAAAAGGACTCCAGTGGCAACCTGTGAAGTTCTGGTGAACTCCACGCCCAAGAGGGTTAAGGCAGTGCTGGAAAATAATGGTGGCCACAGGAAATAGTGACACTTTTGGCTCAATTTAGACATTTTCATTTAGGGGTGTACTCACATTTGTTGCTAGCAGTTTAGAAATTAATGGCTGTGTGTTGAGTTATTTTGAGGGGACAGCAAATTGACACTGTTACACAAGCTGTACACACACTACTTTACATTGTAGCAAAATGTAATTTCTTCAGTGTTGTCACATAAAAAGATATAATAGAATATTTATAAAAATGTGAGGGGTGTACTCACTTTTGCGAGATACTGTATACACACACCTTGTATGATTCAATATAGCAAAAGTCAAGTTTGTTTTTAACCAGCATTCTGTTGCAGTTGTGTTACTTCTCAATCAGTTCATTCCTTGGAACTGTTTTTATTTTAGTCTAAGAGAAAACTGCCAAAAGCAATGGATATAAATAAAATAAACCATGTGTGAGAACCTTTGCATGGACAAAGACTGTATAAATCAGTCCATGTGCTCACTTTACTTATCAGTGAAAGCCATTTTCATTTACTTCTAGTAGATATGTTCTGTGTCCCGAGTCTTTTAATATCACTGCTGCTTTGTAACAGCTGACCTATCTTATTTGTTTTCTGCCTGGACATTGAAATATGTCAGATTAAACCAAATAATCCTAAAACATGGCTATAAAGGCTATTTCTGACATTTTTCTTTGTAATAAATCAGTTTTTTTGCCTTAACTATTAGAGAAAACAACATTGTGTTCCTCTGTACTGGAAAGCAAATTAAAGTTGACAGTTTACTAAGAGCAGGATATGTATATAGTACAATAAAACCCAATCAGCTGTTTGTGGAATACCAATGTAATGTGCTCAGTAAAATACAGAAGGGTCTTCTTTATGAAAAATCTTCTGCTTGAAACAACCTTAAATAAGAAACAAAGGAATAACTCAGTTAAATGTTTGGGAATTATGAAAGAATGGAGCCAAGGAAAGCACCTGTGCATGTATGAAGAGATGGACTTACGTACAACTTGTTAATACAATGGATTTCTTGAAGGAACAGTGTATCCAGATTGTGTCAGATGTAGAGATGAATAAACTGACCTGAAATTTGTATCATCCTGTCCTATTATTGCTTGGAAAAATTTACTGGTAAGAGAATTGAATGTAGTGTCACATACAATATACAGTATATATATACTTTTCGAAAACGTGAAAATATGCCAGGGCTTTCTAAGCAGATGACAGCATGGAAAAAGTCCAAGGAGAATGTGAAAAAGTATGGAAAGTACAGAGACAGCTGGAAAACATCAAGGAAAATACTTATGAATATAATGAGCAAATACTAACCTAGAGCGGAGACTGTGCTGAAATACAACTATGGAGTATGTCTTGGCCACTGGTCTAAAAGGAAATAAAAGGGTTATTTTTAGTTATGTAATTTTTAACGGTAAGAAAAATGAATACACAAACTGGCAAAGCATTGCTGTAGATAGATATAAAAGACCACCGTTTAATCCAGAAAAGTATTCCTTAAAAAATCCTTAAATACATTTTTAAATATTAACTCATTCTTAAAGAGGAACTATACTCACCCTGAATTCACCAATGTGTATTGCCAAATATTGCCAAACTTGTGCAGGTGCAGCTCACTGTACAGGGGTGGACAGGTAGGTTACGTAGCTTTAATGCAATAGAGAATGAATATGCTTCTTCTGCATTAAAAATCCTGCCTGTTTGCCCATTTTCATTTCCTAGCATAAAGTTCCACTTTAACCATAATCTCCTGTCTAGCAAGATTAATGTTGGGGATGAAAAGGCACAGTCATGTTGATATAAAAGAAAAGTGGGGTCAGAGACCAGACTATGATATCTGGCAGAGATCCCTGGTTGAACATATTTACAATATTTTTGGAAAATAAAACAGTTTTCTCATATATATTTCAACTTTGAGTTTAGCCATTTTCCTTCAGTTCCACTTTAAAGTAAATCTTTTTTTTTATTCCAGCCATGCCCTTATAAGGACTGCTTTAAAGGTTTTTTTCCAGCTATTTCCCTCAGTTTAAAGTGGTTGTAAAGGCTGAAGTTTTTTTACCGTCATGCTTTCTTTGCGTGACGATAAAAAACCTTCAGTGTGCAGCTTCCCCTCAGCCCCCTCCTAATACTTACAGTACATAAGCCTCATCCCAACGACAGACCCGATGTCTGCTGGCCACTTACGATCGCAGCACAGAGAGGCAGAAAGGGGATCTGCCTATATAAACACGGAAGACCCCTGTTCTGACAGGGAAGTACACAGAGATCCTCTGTTTCTAGTAATCAGGAACTCTGTGTTTTTCCTTTCAGTCTATCCCCCACACTGTTTGAAATCACTTGCAGGAAACACACTTAAAGCGGAGCTCCAGCCGCGAATTTTTTTTTTTTTAAAGTCAGCAGCTACTAACAGTGTAGCTGCTGACTTTAAATAAGGACACTTACCTGTCCTAGGCGCTCGCGCTGATGGGCCCCCCCAATGCCGGTCCCGCGATCGCTCCGAGTCCCGCGCCGCCATTCACACTATGGGAAACAGGCAGTGAAGCCGTACGGCTTCACTGCCCATTTCCTACTGTGCCTGCGCGAGTCTCACGCTGGCTTGTGAATGGGCGCGCTGCTCTCTGAGAACACACACAGTTCCCAGAAAGCAGCGCGCCCCATTCACAAGGCGAAGAAGAAGAAGAAATCAAACCACGGTGCAGGTGAGGCAGATTACGGACTTCCGCATAACATTTTTTATAGCACTGATCACTGTATTGGTGTCACTGGTCCCCAAAAAGTGTCACTTAGGGTCAGATTTATGCGCCGCAATTTCACATTCCTGCTAAAAATCGCTGATCGCCGCCATTACTAGTAAAAACAATAAAAAAAATGTTTGTAGACACTATAAATTGCGAAATCAAATTGTGCAAATCAATCAATACACGCTTATTGGGATTTTTTTACCAAAAATATCTAGAAGAATACATATCGGCCTAAAATGATGAAGAAATTTGTTTATTTACATTTTGCTTTTGAAGATGTATTATAGCAAAAAGTAAAAAATATATATATTTTTTTTATTGTGTTTTTTGTTTGTTTTTAGGGCAAAAAATAGAAACTGCAGAGGTGATTAAATACCACCAAAAGAAAGCTCTATTTGCGGTGAAAAAAAGGAGATCGATTTGGGTAAAGCATTGCACGCCCACGCAATTGTCACATCAAATAAAGCAGTGACGTTTTGCAAAAATTGGCCTGGTCATTAAGTGGGTAAAACCTTCTGGGGCTGAAATGGTTAATCACCTCTTCAAGAGATGATACGACAGACTGTGTATTGTTAAACAGAGGTGTAGGAAACTGTCCACTGCCATGGAAGAGATGTATTAAAGTAAAAAAAAAAAAATGTAAGTACAATGGGGAGATGAACAACATTGAAGATAACAAAAAATCCTTTAAGTTACAGGATTAGGGGTGTGTGGTGTTATGGAACAGCACCATTTTTATAGACAGCCTCTGCAACTCTGGCAGTGCATATTTGACTGTAGAATCAATTGAATAAATAGAATAAAGAATAAAGTGAATTGGCCGCTCGCAAATGAGCAAGGTTCAGTCCTTCTGGGGGTATAACTGGAAGCGTGAGGAGCAGATCCAGCTAGTCCCAGCAGGGGGATCTCTGGTGAGATGGATCAAATCAGATGGAATTATACGTTTTTTTGACCGTTTAGTCATATTTTATTTTTTATAGTGAGCGGCCAATTCACTCAATGGTGGCTGGTGGTGGTTATTCACTAAGCAACAAAGAGTCACTTTAGCACGGTTATTAGCAGAGGAGAGATTTCTGTGGATAGAGTATCTGCACGTATTGCTGGATCGCCACTAAATCCTTACTCTTTGCACATTTTTTTACATTCTGGATGTAGACTATTTATGTTTTTTGTGGACTATATATTCATTCAACAATGTCCTTTATTATATGGCATAGTATTAAAATGTATATACACATATGTGAATAAGCGCACCATTTTTACACAATTGATTTTTTATTTTAGTGTTTGAGCTCACTGATTAATGGTTACAGCTGTTCACTGCTACATTAAGTGGAGTATTTAGTAATTCACATAGCAGCGCATAAGTATTTTCATAATAGATGGCCCAGGTACACAAGCCAATGTTTTCATGGGTCCATACAGTTTGGCAATAGGGGGCTTTTTCATTATTACAGCTACCGACAGTATCTGCAGATTATGTCAGTATAAGCAGATGCCTTGTTATGGGTTTTATATTGTTTGAAATTATACATGCATTTAGAATATGCAAAAATGTTTTCTTTCTTTGTTTTCAATTCTATATCTTTATTATTATTTTTTAAAGACAAGAAAGCAATACAGGAAACATAAGAAAGGGAATAAGCAAAATCCAATAAAGCGACATATGTATAGATATTCCAATTCCTCTCTCTCTTCCACTCTATTTGCTATTCATAGTTTACTACGAGATAAAGTATAATGTTCTATATCACAAACAATTTTAAATCCATACCCTAGGGGTATGTGAAAGCCAAAATACTATTACTACTTTTAACAAAATTACATATTTCTCCCGGTATTACATCTTCACCCTGATTATCTATCTTTTCTCTATATGGAAAAACAAGGGGGGTGGTGTCTGCGCTGTGAAAAGTGGGTGAAATCCAAGGGTGGTACGGGAATAAATCCCTGGGCTGGTGAACGTGGGGGAGGGGGGGGGGAGGGGGGAGGGGTGGTGTTTTTAGAACAGAGTGATAGCGTACATAAGTTTAGTGTCACTACGTAAACCGTCAAAATGTAGCACAAAAGATAATATTGAATACTAAACAATGGCAAGTGACAAAAAAGAAGTACAAATTTACAAGCAGTAAAATGTACACAATGTGCTGGTCCAAGTAATGTGAAATCAGGGAGAACTACCGCTAGGGGCGCCCCTGAATGTGTAACACAGTGAACAATACAAATAATAATATATAAATCAGTGAAGAAATGCAAAAAAGTCTCTGAAAGTGTTTCCCAAATGTCCCAGAAGACAGGTTCCAAAGATGTCCCAGAAGACAGTTTATAAAAGATGGAGGAAATGGTGCCGGGAAAGGACGTGGTACAGTGAACACCTCAGGTGGTCCCTAGCCCCTCACCTCACGGCTATGGCACGGATAGCCAAATAAAACCACCTCTGGCAGGGGGAGGAGGAATACACTTCAATGGACAGAAACGACATCAGCACTCAGCAGTAAGGTATGGAGAAGATACAAAGCAAGTAGGATATGGTGTTATGGAAGTGTCTAAACAGGCAACATCATTCACTCATACATCCACTCACATGGAGGTGATGGATGGTGGGCCTATCTCCCACGAACACCGAGTTCGTCCTAAGTCCTGGATGCACACCTGGCTCCTCTTCTTCTGTGTCTGAGCTGGGTGGACACTTGGAGCAGATAGAGGGGACCCTCACACAGCATATAGGATGGGAGAAAAAAAGACCATAGTACAGCCCCGCAAAAATGGAACAGGTTTATTAAAACATATAGGTGCACTCACATTTGGATGATAAAAACTGGGCACAGAAACCAAACGGACGGCAGGGGGGTCTTGCTGCGTCAGGCGTGTGGACTCTGATGCTCCTTGATCCCTACGCGTCTCGTCATGTCCCATGACTTCCTTAGGGGATCTATCTACAATACTGTATCTTTTCTCTATATATTAAACTCATTCCCTTTTTATCTCTGTCCCACTTCCTTCCCTATTGTATCCCCTCATTCCCTCCCCCTTATGCCCTCTTTAAGACCCCCATCTCCACCTCCTCTCCTCCTCCGACCGTGTTAACCCAACGAGAAGAAAAGAGGCAAAAAAAAACACCACGACATAACAACCCTCCCCTCTCCGCTGTCCCCCCCCCCCCTTGCGCGATATCGTCTCTGATTCTTATTTCCCTTCTCTTCCTTTACTCTTTCCTAGTCTCTTCCCTTCTTCCCACCGCCCTTCCCCCCCTTTCCTCCCCTCGCCCTTACCCTTCCTTCCTCTACCTCTAATCTTTATTCTTACTCCCCTAGTAACTTTTTACCTTCCTCTGATTGTACAAATAATTGTACAAAAAATGTTTACTTTCAAATGACTCATGAACATTTTCAATTAATAGTAATCCAAGAGGTAACAATTGTAGTGGTAAACAATTATTGAAAATGTTATTGGTAATATGCTTTCTTTTTTAGTTTTTTAACCACCCTACTGGGCACATTCACTTCCTTCCTGCCAAGGCAAATTTTCAGCTTTCAGGGCTGTCACACTACAATTGCGTGGTCATGTAACACTGTACCCAAAGTCACTTTTTATAATTTTCTTCTCACAAATAGAGATCTCTTTTGGTGGTATTTAATCACTTCTTGGTTTTTTATTTTTTTGCAAAAAAAATTAAAAAAGACCGGAATATATATATATATATATATATATATATATATATATATATATATATATATATAGGGCCAGATTCAGGTAGTCCAGAGCATCTTTGCTCTGGAGTAACGCTTCTCATTTGCGTTGCGCTGCAGAAATTTTAGGAGCAAGTGCTGTCATTCACGAAGCACTTGCTCCTAAAGTTGCGGCAGCGCATCGCAAATGAGCCTGCGGAATTCAAATTGGGCGGGTACGGGGCGTGTAGTATGCTAACTAAGCGCGATCCCGCCGCCAACGTACTGCGCATGCGTCGAGTGTCAAAACATCCCCGTGCGCATGCTCCAAAATCTGTGAATGAACATCAATGACGTCACATTCCCATTCATGACCGTTTTACGCAAGCGACGTTTTTTTTTTTTTCCCGACGCGATGACGACGCCTATACCTAACATAGGATACTCCAACCCCATGTAGGTATATCTATGCGCCGCGTATCCCGTCCGGAAACGTCGTATCGTCATTGCGTCGCGCCGGAATTCGATCGTGAATTGCCGATTTCCGCTCATTAACATATTTTTTGAGCGTAAATCGGCGGGAACGCCCCCGGCGCCATTTTTAAGTTGAAGTAACGATGCGATGGCGAAACTCAGTTACGCTGCTCGCATCGGAACTTCAACCCGGCGTTTCTTGTTTTCTGGTTACAGAAAACAGAAACGCCGGCTCAAAGTCACAGTTAGGCTGGCGGATCACTCGATCCGCCAGCCTAACTGTTCGTGAATCTGGCCCATAAAGTTTATTTTAGTTTCTGTCCGAACATGTTGTAAATAAGTAGTTTTTCTCCTTCACTGATGTGCTCTGATGAGACTGCACTGATGGGCACTAATAGGCTGCACTAATGGGTACTGAAGGGCATTGAAGGGCACTGATGGGTGGCACTGATGAGAGTAGCGGGAGCAGTAAGTATGACGTTTGTTTTTTGTTTTTCAAGCTTTAATTATGTGAAGCACACAACAGTGAAAATTCCCAGATTTAAAAAGGGCCAAATAGAACAGTTGGGTATTATTTTCAACTTTAAACTCCCAAGATTTCAGTTAATATATTTTCACTTAGTTTGTAAACACAAATGCCGATACAAACTGTTAACAAATTGTTTTATCAACTTTTATTTGTCTTGATGATCAAACGCATTACAGTTACTAAATGCGTAAATCTTTCCTGACTAATATCATGGGTGCTTTCTAAACAAAACTATATTATTCAGTACAGTAGTTTATCAAAATTATTATTCTGCAAACATTCCCATGAAACTCAAAATAAAATAAAGTATTATTTGCATGACCACAATGTTCGCATTTTAAATATCCATTTAATTGATCGTTTTGGGAAATTTATCTTCAGGATAAGTTATCACGCTAGAGGCTTCTATAACAGGATTCAGACATTAACGCAAACCAGTTCTCATAAATAGTGTTGAGCGGAATACGCCATATTCGATTTCGCGATATTGCGTGAATATATAGAAGAATATTCGCGAATATTCGCTAATATCGAATATTCGTGATATTTTATCCAAAAAAAATTTTGCGAAATTTCGCTAATGCGAAAATGATTGCGAAATTCTCATAAACGGAGATCATTTCCTGTATTACTAAACTAATATGCACTAAACACTAACTCTACACTAACTCTACTTAAAAGAAAAGAGAATAAGGGGGCAAAAGAAGGGCGGAGAAGATAATCGCGCAATATTCCTATTGCGCGATTTTCTTCTCCGCCCTTCTTTTGCATCAGAGCCAATCAGAATAACTTGAATATTCGGCAAAAGGAATATCGCGCAATATTTCTTTTGCCGAATATTCAAGTTATTCTGATTGGCTCTGATGCAGCATCAGAGCCAATCAGAATAACTCGAATATTCGGCAAAAGGAATATTGCGCGATTTTCTTCTCCGCCCTTCTTTTGCATCAGAGCCAATCAGAATAACTCGAATATTTAGCAAAAGGAATATCGCGCAATATTCCTTTTGCCGAATATTCGAGTTATTCTGATTGGCTCTGATGCAAAAGAAAGGCCGAGTAGCTGATGCGATTCTTTTATGTTGCCGACAATTCGCAATGGTCTCTCTCTAATCATACCAGCAATGCTTTTAGACGTCGATGGAGATCACTAGGATGTGATCTGTTTTAAAAATAAATTAGAAAAAATACGAATATTCGCCATAGCGAATATTCGCCGCAATATTCGAGTTATTCGCGAATACTCGAATATGCAATATTCGTATCGAATATTCGCAATGCGAATATTCGTGAGCAACACTACTCATAAACAGACGATTTTATTTTCTGAAAAAGGAGGAGATATTAAAAATAAAAATACATATTCTATACATTTGATTTGGTATCTGTGTTTTACATTACCGTATTTTTCGCACTATAAGACGCACTTTTTCACCCCCCAAAAACGGGGTGAAATGTCCCTGCGTCTTATAGTGTGAATACTGACCAGGCACTGACCCCCCTGTCGCCACCGCCGCCGTGTCAAAATCCCTCTCTCTTTCTCTGTGAAGGAGAGATGACAGAAATGTGAGGCGCATCCTAGCAGGGGCATACCAAGAGGGAGCGGGGGGAGACGTTTTTCCCCGGGTGTCAAAACATGAAGGATGTCAGTAGCGGTGCTATGGGGGTGCGCTCTGCACCCAGGTCGGGTGTCACCCGCCAGAGGTGACACCATCCTGAAGGCAGTGAGAGCTTTTGCTGATTTTTTTTTTTCAGCTGAACCCCCCCCCCCCGCCTTCCGGCGCCGTGGTCTAGTCCTGTCTGACTTCCTGCTCCTTCCCCCACAGCTGCTGCTGTAAACGATGTCCCCAGTCCTCATTTCTAGCTGTTTCCTGGGTACATCTGAGCCAGCCAGAGGGGATTATAATGGCAGTGTCCTCCACTGCCTGAGGTGAGCCCTTGATAAGGGGGTGGGAGGTGTGAGCTGGTATGGTATCCATTGCTCATCACCTGAGCTAATGTGATAGAAGAGGCTTAAGGGGTGTTTGTGTCTGCCCTCTTACCCTGAGCTAATCTGAGAAGGGGGGGGGGGGGTTGCTGTGTCCACCACCACCACCGGATATAGTGTAGCTGAGCTGATTTGATAGGTGGGATGGTATTGCTGTGTGTCCACCACCCACCTATAGTAGTAGTATAATAAAATAAAAAAAATAGTACACCAATTGGTTCAGAATATTTATTTTTCTTGTTTTCCTCCCCTAAAACCTAGGTGCGTCTTATGGTCAGGTGCGTCTTATAGAGCGAAAAATACGGTACATTGAACTGCTAATGCCGTACAAGAAGCACTCTAACTATGCTACCACTAGAAACTTCACCCAAAACTTATTCTCAAAAATTAATAAGTGGCTTCAACTTTTATTATTTCCTTTCAGTGATATGTTACATGTGTTTTTTTTAATACTCTTTATAATGGCATCATCCCACATATTTTCTCTGTAACTGGCATGTCCCCCCCCCCCACACACACACACAGTTAATGCTCACATCATTTCTGCATCATTTCTGCTTATTTGGACACGTGGGGCCAGATTCTCTAAGAAATTCGCCGGCGTAGCGTAAGCCATTTACACTACGCCGCCGCCGCATCGTACTAGAGCAAGTGCCGTATTCCCTAAGAATTTGCTCCGTAGTTCGCGTTGGCGTAGCGAAAATGGCCCAGCGTAAGCCCGCGTTATTCAAATGGGGCGGCTTGTATTTAAATTAAGCGCGCCCCCGCGTCGAATGAACTGCGCATTTGCACCGGCTGGGGAAAAAGCCCAGTGCGCATGCTCCAGCTCACGTCGGAAAGCGTAGTTGAAACCGACGTCAAAACGACGTGATCGTCACTACGCAATGCCCTATTCGCGAACGAGTTAGTAAAACGACGTAAGTGACAGAAAAAGCCGACGCTGACCCAACGCCATACTTAACATGGCATCCGACGGCACCCGACGGCATCCGATGGGACTTCGTAAGGTTACTTCTCATAGAAGCAGGGGTAACCTTACGAGTTCGTAAACGACGTACGCGACGACGGGGCGGCGTAAAAGCGATCGGGAATCGGCGTAGTAGCCTCATTTGCATAGGCAAATGAGAAAACAACGTAAAGGCCACCTAGTGGCTGGAGTTGTCATTACAACTACGATCCGCAAGTGTAATGGTATTACACTTGTCGGATGTTGAAGCGTATCTATGCCAAAGTGATGCTAAGCATCACTCGCATAGATACGAGCCAAAAAAAACGGCGATACGACGGGGTAGCTGAGATACTCCGTCGTAGCGCCGCTGAGAATCTGGCCCTCGAAGTCCAAATGGTAATTATCCTTTCATGATATGGAATTTCCAGCAGAGGGTTTTATGGAGGATCTAGTTTAAACCACACCACTTGTGTGATACAATCTTTTTTTTTTAAATACGTAGGTCTAAGAAAATTTCATTATATGACCCTTCTCATGTTGGTTCATTGTCATTTACAGTACATGCCAAATGTATTAATCACATTTCTTTTAATTTACCTCTCACACTTACCTCTCACATTCATGACAAGTATAAAGTAGCCGAATACAGTATATGTATTGTGATTGATATAGATGATCTGTTCTTCTCAGTACCTCTTCATCAAATGTGTCAGTTGGGGATAATGGTCCCTATGGATGGTCCTACTGGTTGTTTACAATGAAATTTGGGATAATAGCTGAATACACAGATGACATTTTGTACATATTCTGTAGGACCTGACCTGGGAAGCAGTAAAGATCCAGAGGTAGCAGAAGTGGGTCAGCATTAAAACTCTCAGTTTTGGATGACGTTTCTAGTGGTAGTATAGTTAGAGTGCCTCATGTACAACATTAGAAGTTCAATATAATTTAAAATATACACACAGATACCAGCGCTCAGATTCTATATGCAGTGTTTAGCAACTTACAGCAGCTAGCAACATATACAGGCAAAACATAGCATTCAAATAAAGAAATAAAATATGCAGTGCTGTATAATCAAAAATGTTAATAGAGCCAAATGCACACTGCCACCGAAAAGGTGTGAGTCAAATGTCTATATAATATCAAGAAACAAAAATCAGTTTATAAGCTTAAAAGTGTCACTGTGAGATGGGAACGTACAGGAAATACATTTTCCACCATTACCAACATGCCATAGGTGCAGCCTCCTACCAGAGAAATTTGGCCACAACTCAACCTTGCAGACCTGTGTTGTTTCAGCAGGTGGGGTGAGGCTCCTGAGGAAGAAGAAAAGATCAGAATATTGGGGCAGGGACCCCTTCCTACATTAACAGCCAAGAAGAGTCACCCAGATGCAAATTCTTACTCACCTTTTGATATGATGGAAAAACTGTGGCTTACAACAAATACAAGAAACAATCTTTTTATTTATTATTTATGTATTATAATACATGCTGATTTGGAGAGGAACTTGCTTGCTACCACATACTGTAGCTGGATCCTGGAGTGATTGCATATATTTGGAATTGCCAGATTATCCTTAACTTGAATTGACTAATTGCGCTATTTGGCCTCTTAGTAGAGTGGGCAAATTTCTCTGGTAAGAGGCTGCACCTTTGTTAATGGTGGAGGATTTCTTTCCTGTACGTTCCCATCTCACAGTGATACTTTTCTGGATTCAAGCTTATAAACTAATTTTTGTTTCTTGATATTTTATCGACATTTTACTCATTCAATTTTAATTGACCTATGTGTTGTTGTGTGGATTTATCCAATGAGATGGACAATTTGCACTAATAATGACTCCAGTGACATGGTGGAGGGGAAGTGAACAATAAACAAATGAGTTGTGTGATAAACTGCCCCCAGGGTAAAGTTTTGGATAGGGTTTATATTTCACTAAGACGGTGATGCTTTCTGGGGTATAGACCTGAGTGGAATGCCACAAATGTGTTAATAAATGTGGAGAATTGGAATCTGGAAAAGGCTGCTTGAGTGAGTAAAGAAGAGCCTTCCCAAACACTTGAGTGAAGTTGTGAGCATGAAACGTTCTAATTGGATGAGTTTCCCCTCAGTTACATTTATAGTTACAATGGTATTCCTATTGGGGACAGCTATAAGAAAGTAAAGGCGAGACACAAATTTTCAGTTGGTCATTCAGATTTTCATAGGGCACAAGGGCTCCCTTTTGGCTGCTCTCAACAAAACAGAGACACCCCTTAAAGAAGAAAGATCCAAAGTTGAGATTTCACATGCCAAATGAATTTCCAAGATTTGACGGCAGAATAACCCAAAACAGTCATTGTGTTTCAGGGGCTCAGGAAACTCCCACTTCTTCATGGTTATAAAACAGTGAATATAGTTTATAAACAAATAATTCCTATAATGATAAAATTCCAATTAATTCAAGGTACGCTATTCTGGATGAGAGTCTATGCCATGATACAGTCTGTTCTTGCTGTCTCTTTGGTTCCCAACCCCTGGGAGCCCCCTGAGCCAATCTTATCCTTATCCGAGAATCAGAGGAACATGGCAGAGTTTGTGTTTCTGGCTGTCCAGCAAACCCTCGCTCGAGTGTGGAGACAGCCCTCAATTATTATTGCTGAATAACTCATGGGCATTATGGTACACAAAAAGCTTTCATCTATCATTGAAGATAGAAAACCTCAAGGTCTGGAGTCCCCGAATTGATTTTGCAGCTCAAACAACTATAGATTGCAACTTGCTTTCATTGTGAATCGTGTTTGGTCACAAGTGTTGAGGCACCCATGGTTGGCCCATGAGGGTCCTCTTCTCCCCCTTTTTTTTTTTCTTTCTCTCTCCTCCCAGGTGAGTTTCCCAACCTCTCCGTTTATCTGTTTCTAATTCCTCTAAAGCCCTTTACATAGAGATGGGCACACCTGTTTCTCTCTATCCCGCATCACATCTCTTGCCTTGGTGGTTGCAAGAGTTGTAGGACCTTCCCCCCTGTTTTTTAGCCATTCAACAAAGCACCTCTTAAGCCGCATACACACGATTAGTCCATCTGATGAGAACGGTCTGAAGGACCATTGTCATTGGTTAACCGATGAAGCTGACTGATGGTCCGTCGCGCCCACAAACCATTGGTTAAATAACCGATCGTGTCAGAACTCGGTGACGTAAAACACAACGACGTGCTGAAAAAAATGAAGTTCAATGCTTCCAAGCATGCGTCGACTTGATTCTGAGCATGCGTGGATTTTTAACCGATGGTCGTGCCTACTAACGATCGGTTTTGACCCATCGGTTAGGAATCCATCCGTTAAATTTAAAGCAAGTTGTTTTTTTTTTTAACTGATGGTTAAATAACCTATGGGGTCCACACACGATCGGTTTTGACCGATGAAAACGGTCCATCAGACCACTGTCCTCTGTTTAACCTATCATGTGTACGCAGCCTTACAGTTAGAGAAGATCATTCTTCTTCCTGAATAGTATATTGAACTTGACCTATATATGAACAGAGCTACTTTGCTGTTTTGCACAATTCATCCTGGCTGATGTTCTTTGCTTGTGTACTGTGTTTTATGCCTTGAAAGTGATCTTCCAATTGTATCATTATATTGTACTACTGCTTCCTGTTTATGTTTCTGTTTAAGATTTTCTTGTAATTTCTTGGAAAAACAAATAAATCTTTTATGAAATAAATGAATTCATATATACATAGGTATAAAAAAAAATACCAGCAATGCTTGTTAATTAAAAAACAATGCTAACAAGCCAAATCTTGGAGGCAAATTAGCACTTTGCTGATGTTAAACAGCATCTCATGGGGATTAGGACACACACATGAGAAACTTACTTCAATTTTTGGACCTGTGGCTGACCTACAATGATTACTTGAATCTGAACTTTCCCTATTCTGGGTGTGATTGGTCCCATCGATTGATGAAGATATTGTTGCTTTGTTGGGCCTCACGGGAACTATTTGTCTCCCTTTTTCTCCCTTTCCTGTCCCAATTTCCTCGTTTCTGCTTGCTCTTTATCTCTTCCCTTCTTTTTTCCAATTCAAAGCCTCTATTCTTCCCCCTCTTCTTGTCTTTAGTGTTTGAGTAATGGGCACATTCACTCATCCCTTTCCTCCATTACAGGGGCATTTTATCATTTTAAAACTGAGGACTCACCACAGGGTTTATATCTTTAGGGCCCTTTCACACAGGGCGGATTTCCTCCGTCACAATTTGGCGGATCGGAGCGGGTCGGATGTCAGCGGGTATGTCAACCTAACGGAGCGCCCGTTCAAGTCCACCTAAAAAAGTGGTAGGCAGACCGTTTAGGTCCGCCTGCCACTTTTTTAGGCTGAGAGAGCCCTAACTATTTCTTTTTTTCTGCCTTTGTAGATGTGATTTAAATTGCTTCTGTATTTGTATTCTTGTACTGATTCAGGTACTTTGTTTGGTGACTTGCATACCCATTTCTTGTGCTACTGTCCATTGTTTAATATTTAAAAAAATCAAAAAGAACTTTTGTGAAACAAAATCACCAATAAAAAAATCCAATACAATTTGTTTGATATACAATTCGCAGTTTTGCCAATCTTGCTTGAAGTTTGTGAAATTTGAGGTCGTTCCTTAAAAGCTATGGGGGTGAATCTTGTTACATAGTTAGTCAGGTTGAAAAAAAGACACATCTAGTTCAACCATAAAAATAGATAAAATAAAAAATATCGTACAATACCATATACCCAATTCTATACCCACAGTTGATCCAGAAGACGAAAAACCCCTGCAGAGCATGCTCCAGTTTGTTACAGCAACTGTTATTCAGTTCTCCCTTTGTAGGGCGAATAAGTGAACTATTGTCAAACAAAAGACATTGAGAAATCAGACTTAAAGTGGATGTAAACCCCAAAGTTCTGTTAATTTGCACTGAACTTTAAAAGAGGATTACTCAGCGCTAGATTAACTCTGTGTGGCAAGACTGGGCACAGATGATAGGAAATCTTATACTCTACATTGTGACATCAAAAAAAAAAAAAAATTGTGGGGTTTACATCCACTTTAAGGGACACATACCAATATTACATTTTTTTTAAATTAATTAGTTTGTATTATAAATATGGTATCTCTCCCTACACAGAATTTTTTTTTGCTGTTTCTGACAGATCCATCGCACACTGACAATGTGGCTGATGTAATTTCACTTGTGTATAAACGGTTCTAGGTTAGCCATTTCTTAAAATATCTGACTCTTGACTCAACTGACATAGGAAAAGGCTATGTAATACATTTTAGATTGTTCTTTATTTTTGGTTGTGATCCTGCAAACTTTTTAACCAAACATTCCTGATTTGTGAACTTCAAACATTCTAGTGAATTCAGGTCAAACCTTTAGTAGCAGTGAATCTGAACCTCATTCTTAAGTGGTGCAGATACTCCAGACGAAGAAAGCTGTTCTGGAATGTAGATGCTTCCCTTAACACAATGGGCCAGATTTAGGTACAATTGCCCTGGCGCAGAGTATCAGAGATACGCTACGCCACCGTATTTTACCTGGCTCTAAGACGAATTCAGGTAGATTTCGGCCCGTAAGGTACGGCGGCGTAGTGTATTTCTCGCGGCAGAATCGAAATACGTGATTAGGGGGCGTGAAACATTTAAATTAGGCGCGTCCCCGCGGCGATCGAACTGCGCATGCTCCGTTCAGAAATTTCCCGCCATGCATTGCGCGAAATAACGTCGTTACGTCAGTTTTTTTTGAGTAGCGTCGTTTACGTACATTCCTATTCCCAGACGACTTACGCAAAAACAAAAAAAAAATTAAAATTCGACGCAGAAACGACGGCCATACTTAACATGGGCTGTCTAACGTTAGACCAGATTTTTGCTTCCCTAACTTTAGGCAGCAAAAAGATGACTACAGATGCCGTAAGAGAATGCGACGGACGATCGTAACTTTGTGGATCACCGAAAAAAGCTAATTTGCATACCCCGACGCTGAAAACGATGCGAACTCCACCCAGTGGGCGGAAAAAGATTGCTGCGTAGATCCGACGGCGTACGAAGACGTAAGCCTGTCGGATCGAAGTCCGAAGCCGTCGTATCATGGTTTGAGGATTCAAACTAATGATACGACGCGGGTAATTTGAAATGACTCCGGTCTAACAGGTGATAGACCGGAGTAATGGCTCTGTGAATCTGGCCCAGTATCTCTACAAATTACTAATACAAATTCCTGTAATTTAACCAATGCTGCCATGTCATGTTTTTTGCTGGCTAAGATCTAACAACATAACACTAGTTTGAATTTCTGCAGAGCATTAGAAATTACCATAAAGTTGATAACAGCAAAAGGGGTTTAAGAATAGTCACCTATACATTTGCCATTTACTCAACACCTTGGTTTCCCATTCTTTAATGGGTAATCCAAGTCTAATAATAAAAGAGAGAGAGCAGACTGTGCAAAGGTACAAGCAATTAGCAAAGCAGCTGAACACTGAAAGGTCAATAGAAATCCTTAACTGAAGTACATAGAAAAAAGCAGTGCAGCGCTAAAAAACAAAAATACAGTAATAATAATAATAATAATATATCAAGTCCAAAAAAAAAAATTATATAAAATGATCAATCGGAGTAGTCGAGCTGACTCTTGTGCCTCACTGGGGTATTCAGATGTAGCAACTCATCAAACACAGCAAACAGATGTCCTAAAATAGAAGTACATGCTGCTCACCTGAACAAATGGACCTGTGTGTGAGCAGCAGGTCAAATGCGCTGTCCCTCAAAAGAGGGGATTAAAGGTTTCAGCGGTGTCTCCTTGGATGCTCCCTTTCTCCGAAAGGCTCCAGGTGATAGATGGTCATCCGAAGCACTCTCTCACGTGTAGTGGTGTCATGGAAAGGTATAAAAACGACACATAGTGCTCTCCGTATGATCACAACGACAGTAATATTTATTATAAAAGAAAAATACAAACAAAGCACTATATCCTAGTGCATAGAAATGAGCATACAACAATAAAAGACCAGGTAGGTGGCTGTCCTGACATCAAATGAAAGCCCCCCGCACGCGTATCGTCCCCAGGCACAGGACTTCTTCAGCGGATAAGGGGCTACTGTGTCAGGATTCATTATATACCAGCAAAAACCTAATCAGGAGTTTGTCTTAATTGGCCTGATTAGGTTTTTGCTGTTATATAATGAATCCTGACACAGTAGCCCCTTATCCGCTGAAGAAGTCCTGTGCCTGGGGACGATACGCGTGCGGGGGGCTTTCATTTGATGTCAGGACAGCCACCTACCTGGTCTTTTATTGTTGTATGCTCATTTCTATGCACTAGGATATAGTGCTTTGTTTGTGAGTATTTTTCTTTTATAATAAATATTACTGTCGTTGTGATCATACGGAGAGCACTATGTGTCGTTTTTATACCTTTCCATGACACCACTACACGTGAGAGAGTGCTTCGGATGACCATCTATCACCTGGAGCCTTTTGGAGAAAGGGAGCGTCCAAGGAGACACCGCTGAAACCTTTAATCCCCTCTTTTGAGGGACAGCGCATTTGACCTGCTGCTCACACACAGGTCCATTTGTTCAGGTGAGCAGCATGTACTTCTATTTTAGGACATCTGTTTGCTGTGTTTGATGAGTTGCTACATCTGAATACCCCAGTGAGGCACAAGAGTCAGCTCGACTACTCCGATTGATCATTTTATATAATTTTTTTTTTTTGGACTTGATATATTATTATTATTATTACTGTATTTTTGTTTTTTAGCGCTGCACTGCTTTTTTCTATGTAATCCAAGTCTAATGCCCCGTACATGTGATCGGTAATTCTGACAGCAAAAGTCTGATGTGAGCTTTTGAACGGAAATTCCAACCGTGTGTATGCTCCATCAGACTGGTTGTGCTGGTTCTCACATTTTCAGACGGAAAAAATTCCTATTGGAAAATGTGATCGTCTGTAGCAATTCTGACGCGCAAAATTCCAATGCATTCTCAGAAACAATTTGACGCATGCTCAGAAGCATTGAACTTAATATTCTCGGCTCGTCATAGTGTTGTACATCACTGCGTTCTTGACGGTCGAAAGTTCAGAGAACTTTTGTGTGACCGTGTGTATGCAAGCCAGGCTTGAGCAGAATTTGAGCATTCTAGTGACTTCTATCAGTGTCTGCCTAAAGGTTGTAGGGGGAGTTTTCATTCGCTCTGACTGTCCTATAAGGCTGCAGGACCCCTGACCCTCTGTCTGGACAGTACTGATCGGCCCTATGCTGATTACATGCACTCTCCCGATAAAAACTCTCTAGCAATATACACCAAACTGAACATGGGCCACTTGTCCCCTAGCCTCTGTTCTATCAGGAGATGTATTTGGACAGTGGAAGAATGGGAGGATCAGAGAAGACAGGATCAGTAAAGCAAGTATGTAATGCTTTACTGCATATACAGACTTTTTTTTTATTTTTGTGGGTTTAGTAACACGTTAAAGTGAAATAAAATTGTAAAACAAATTAATTTGAAGAAGGATTGTAACGTAAGTGTAAATATTTATGTGGGGGGAGGGACTGTCACACAATCAAATAAAAAAGATCCTGACACCATCATCCATTATACTGTAATAGCTATTATGGTTGTAAAGTAAGACTGAGGCCTTGTACACACGACCGAGGAACTCGTCGGAAAAGACACATCGTTTTCCTCAACGAGTTCTCAAACTCGGTGACTTCAACACATACAACGGCAGGGGAAGTTCGATTCCACTGGCACAACCCTTGGGGCTGCTTTTGCTAATCTCATGTTACTGCGTGTTAGATAAAAGATTGGTAAGAGACATTTGCACTTTTCAGTCTGTTACAGTGTGACAAATGTGCTATTTCCATTACAAACGCTACTTTTACTGAAGGTGCACGGGTTTCTTAGCATACACAGGCTCGAGTTTCTCGTTGAAAAGCAGCCCGACGAGGAACACGACGAGCCAATTTGGACTCCCTCTTGCTCTCTTTTTTGCTCATCGAGTTCCTCGACAGTTTCCTCGATGAAAAACTTACACACGACCGGTTTCCTTGGCAAAAAAAACTCTCCCACCGAGTTTCTTGATGCATTCTGGTCGTGTGTACAAGGCCTAATCAATACAACTTTTTTTACAGTTTTTCAGTGGAACAGGTCTAATATCTGACATGTGCGTTCCCTTTATAATAAATACTTATAATAACCATACAAAATGGTTAGGGAACACTATTGTTAAAATGCCAAGACTTGTAATAGGCACAACTCTCTAATGTCCATCCAGCTGAGTTTCTGTACTCTCGACTACTATTGCGTCCAAGCAAATAAAAGCATGATTATTGATTAATTCAACGTCAAATCAAAAGATGAATGATGTTAGCTGCCCTGTCAAAACCAATTCTCAGTATAGACACTTTTTTTTGTAACATGCTCGACAGGATATTATTACTGAAGGAGTAGACATATGCTTGCAAATTTTATTCAATTCAGATTATTGTTACAGGTCACTATACTTTGCACATGACTATTTACCCTACTGAAAAAAACATACAATTGTCCTAAAGTGAACCATTTTGAGATTCTAATGCCGCGTACACACGATCGGATTTTACGTTGGAAAAAACTTGGATGTTTTTTCCGACGGAAAATCCGATCGTGTGACTTCTGTAAACTAAAGTCTGACTGGATGTCAAGTTACTGCATTTTGCATATAATTGCTGCTGCTTGCATTTCTATATTAAATAGGGCAGATGGTATTTTGAAAGAACTCACTTCTCCCATGGTCACATTTGTTTCTACCTATTATTATGACAATAATGAAAAAGCATATATATGGAAAATTTCAAAGTGGGCATTTAAAAGGCTCCACAAAATATGTACTGTATAATTTAAAATAACCAATGTAAGATACTTAAAAAGTCAACAGAATATAACTAAAATTTCCAAGCATATGTCTACTCCTTCAGTAATAAATAATACTGTAAGTGGTGCATTTAATTTAGTTACTGAATGTGATGTACAGAAATATTTTAAAATCCTGTCAAGCATGTTACAAAAAAAGTGTCCATATTGAGAATTGGTTTTGGCAGGGCAGCTAACATCATTCATCTTTAGATTTGACGTTGAATTAATCAATAATCATGCTTTTATTTGCTTGGACGCAATAGTAGCAGAGAGTACAGAAACTCATTGGAGAGTTGTGCTTATTACAAGTCTTGGCATTTTAACAATAGTGTTCCCTAACCATTTTGTATGGTTATTATAAGAATTTATTATAAAGGGAACGTGTCAGGGCGCGTACACACGATGAGACATGTCCGCTCAAACATGTCCGACGAACCGTTTGCAGCGGACATGTCTCATCGGATTTTGGTCCTCTGGCTGAGGACGCGGTGACGTGGTGGTGACGTTGACGCCACCACATCACCACTCCAGGAAGTAAAATACTTCCATGCATGCGTCTAATCCATTCGACGCATGCGTGGACAGTTATGTCCGCTGGTGAGTGTACTAACAAGCGGACATATCCGACAGACATGTCTCCGGCGGACAAATTTCAAAGCATGCTTTGAAATTTGTCCGCTGGGAAAACATGTCCGATAGCCCGTACACACGATCGGAGATGTCTGCTGAAATGGTCCGTCGGACCAGTTTCAGCAGATAAATTCGATCGTGTGTACGCGGCCTCAGATATTAGACCTGTTCCACTGAAATTTTTTATAGATTAGTCATACTTTACAACAGTAATAGCTATTACAGTATAATGGGTGATGGTGTCAGGATCTTTTTTATTTGATTGTGACACAGTCCCTCCCCCCACATAAATATTTACACTTACTTTACGATCCTTCTTTAAATGTATTTTTTTCCATTTTTATTTAACTTTAAAGCGTTACTAAACCCACAACAGTAAAAAGAGTATGTATATGCAGTAAAGCATGCCATACTTGTTTTACTGATCCTGTCTTCTCTGATCCTCCCCTTCTTCTTCTGCCCAAATACATCTCCCGATAGAACAGAGGCTAGGAGACAAGCTGCCCATGTTCAGTTTGGTGTATATTGCTACAGAGTTTTTCTTGGGAGAGTGCATGTGATTAGCACAGGGCCAATCAGTACTGTCCAGACAGAAGGTTAGGGGTCCTGCAGCCTTATAGGACAGTCAGAGCGAATGAAAACTCCTCCTACAACCTTTAGGTAGACACTGATAGAAGTCACAAGAATGCTCTAACTGCTGATAAAAAAAGTATTCAGAAGTTTATATTTACTAAAACGATTGCATTTCCATATTCTGTGTACTGTGGGAGACCATGTATAGTGAATGCAAGGTCCTGGGTTAAGTAACACTTTAAGTTAAGCTCCCCATTTTTTTTAACCTCCATATACCAGTTTTAGCACCACATTATGTGCATATACTATGGAATTGTAACTATAGATTGTAAATTCTCTTATATTTTTAGAAATGGGTGTCACTTTGAAAGTATTTTTTTTCAACTCCATTTGTATGGCACATGACCCACTGCACAGCCCAGTCACTATAGGTTGTGTCATGAGGCAGCTCCAGTGTGCTGTGGTTTTGGATGAACATCAGACAGTGCTGCTCAATAATTTTTTTCAAAATGACTCCTATAGGACTGCATGGGTGGCATCTTTCTATCATCATTATCATTGAAACCAGTAGCTGCAGCAGAAGTATTTAAATTACATTGTTAATAGCAGGTAGATGTCACAACTAGCAAACTCTTCCTACTTATGAATAATTTGTATCTGGACAGGGTTTACTTGGTGGAATAATGCCACCTATATAGACCATTGGCAGGGGTGGTGGTTGAGGTCTGCTTGTGACAAGATGCAAGGAAGAAAATATTTTCTTCTTAATCAGAATGTATTATACATTTATTAATCTTTTGCTAGCAAACATCAGTGTATTTGTTAATAAGACAATTGTTTCCCTAAGCTCACTTTGTTAACCATTAAATAGCTACAAATAATAATGTATACTTCTATCAATCTTGTATTTTGTAATTTGGTTAATCTTCCTATATCTTTTACATCTCTGTTAGGGGTAGATTTCTGAAGCAGGTCATCACAAATATTTAATCAAATATTAATTGTGCCTATGCGGGTGATTTCTTTAATAGCCTTTTAATTACTTTTTTAAAACAATTCTATTTTTATTTTTTAATAATACTGAGCTTATTAAATGCAATAAAGATGCTGTAAAGGCAGACAGTTTTTGTTACCTTAATGCATTTAATGCATTAAGGTAAATACATGTAGCACTGGTATTTTTGCCATATAATGCTAAAGATGGCATACCACTAGAGGGAGCCAAATACCAATGTGAGCGAGATATGTTTTAACTTACATATGCAGAGCAGAAAAATGTTTATCTTGTGAAAAGACTCACCTACCCATGAACACTAGGTGGCTGAACTGCATGCTGGGTGGTTATAAAAGGCAGAGTGGAGCCATTGCCTGCCTTTTTCTGGACGCATGGCCTGCCTGCAAGGATCTGTGAAGGAGTGTTCAGAAGAGGGCCTACATCGTGCAGAGCAGAACAACATCCATTGACTCTGCCTTACCACAGTGTGCTGGAGAAGCAGTGTGATCGGGTCTGAGGATCCAGGACCCTTGACGGAGCCAAGTGGATGTCCAGTTTGCTTGAGGAGCGGGGCAGCGTGGCAGTGCTGACTGGCAGCAGGATTGACACAACTGGAGCGGAGGTTCACAACTTTCCAGGCCTGGTGTGGTGAGAGGGCTGTCGTCCAGAAGTTCTTTAACACCCTTAACACACTTAGACTCATTTCACAAAGTTGCTGGGACCTGTAGTCCTACAGGGAGGTCTCATTCAAATAGACTGAGTTTAATCAGGCCTAAAAGCCTATGCTTCATTGAGGGCTGACTGACAGTTAAGGTATGCAAGTGTGTTTTACAGCAGGAACTGTATTAACTCTTCAGTTATGTTACTTCATTACTTGTTAAACCATTGGATTACAAACACTGCAGTATAATAGCTAGCTGAAGAAAGAAGACCAGAGACTACACTTCTTCACAGGGAGGGTTTGTGCTTTGGATGCAGTAAGACAAAAGGCTGCCTTATACCTCAGGGGAAGCTCCTGAAAAATTGTATTGTGCTGTGTTGATATCTTTGCATTGGTATGTTTGGTGCAGCCGTACTGGAAGTGGGAAGGTGGTCAGTGTCAAGGCATTGTCACTCTGAGCACTAGTCCCACTTGTAGACGCGCCGCAGTAGAGGCTCAAGGGACCTTTAAGTGTTATTAGTTTGTGTACACTCATTGCACTATTATAGTAAGTTTGTATGTTGATACAGTTATTATAAATACTGTCTTTATACCAGTTCCAGTAAACTTACATTCTGGTTGGTCACAATTGGTGTGAAGCTTGTTCATTATTCTAACAGGTGGAACAACGGATGCCCAGATAACGGTAAAGGTACACTATATACACATTGTTATGGTGGAGTTGTTCCGTTTAGTGAAAGTTTCATATCAGCACTGCACCACAGCTGTGTCAAGGGGAGCGAGACGAAATCATTGGGGGGTTGTTAAAGCAGAGAGCAGGCCCAATCAATTACCAGCAGCTCCTTCGGGCGTAAGTGCTACACGTGGGGGCTCGTCCGGGATCCTGTCTCTCTGCAAGTGAAACCCGCCCTTTTGGTGCTAGTATGGACCCCCTTACAGTGGTTCAGTGGTGCGAAGAGGAAGGCGCACGCCCAGAAGCGAGTGTGGCGGTCGAACTCCCTGGTGAGAACTGGGATGAAGAGGAGGTCAGGACCATTGTAAAACATTTGTCTCCTCATAGAAAAGCTTGGGTGATTGCCCTCAGGCCAGCCCGAGGGACTGACCGCACCCATGCCCTATTGGAATGGAAAGAGAAAGTACCAGGGTGTTTCCGTGGGAAGAGTGTGCAGCTGACTGACAAGATGAAGATTTGCATAACACATCCCCAGGCTCCAGACAAGAGCCTTACCATTTCAAAGCAGGGGGAGTCAGCTTCAAGGAAAGGGTACTCCCGGCCAACTCCGACCACAAAGGGGCTAGAGTTCGTCATGCCCAGGAGGGACGGGGATGAAGTGCCAAGCACCAGCCAGAAGGATCTCCAACTGTAGCAGCAATTAGCTACTTTGAAGCGACAGTATCGCATTATACAAGAGGAGTTCCAGGAAACCTCTAGAATGATTGAGGAGCAGGTAAAGGAGCTAAGTACTAAGAGCAAGGGCTCAAGTGGCAGCCATCTGAAACAAAAACCTGCCTCAGTTACTCGAAGACTTCCCCATCGTGACTTGCCAGAAGTAACAATCAAAAAGGACTTTAAGATTGCTGGCCAGATAGGAGAAAAGGAACAGAAAGACAAGCTGTCCTATACAAACCTCATGCGTCAGATCGACATGGGGCTACAGAAAGGGTATCCTGAGTCTGAGATTGTGGAAGCAGTGGTAGAAGCCATTAGTCCCGGTCTAAGTATCAGAGGCATGCTGGAAATGAAGAATGGACTAACATTAGTGCAACTTAGGAGAATATTGAAAAGCCATTTCAAGAAGGAAAATGCTTCTGAACTTTATCACCAACTGATAAATCTGGCACAGGACAGTGGAGAGACTCCTCAGAATTTCCTGTTCAGGGCTATTGAGATGAAGGACCGCCTGTTGTTAGCCTCACAGGGAGAAGACTCGGATGAGCACTTCGGGACAGAATTGATCCAAAAGAAATTCCTGAGGACCGTGACCACAGGACTAAGAAGTGACTGTGTCAAGTTTCAGCTAAGGCAGTATCTAGATGATCCATCCATTTCAGACGAGGTACTTATCGAAAAAACTGGCGAAGCAGTTAATATGGAGATGGAAATGGAGTCGAAGCACAAGACAAGTCAAAAGTCTGAATCTGTTGTGGGAGTCAGAATGGCTGGCACGACTCATAGCGATTCAGAGATCGGGGTCCTGAAGACTCAGCTGTCCAGAATATCGGAGATGGTGACCGATGCGTTGGATGTCAGGTCTGAGATAACTGCACTGAAGTTACAAGTAGCCCAGATGATGGAGGCGATAAACAGGCTGACGACAAAACATACTGAGCTGTCCGATAATGGTGCCACAGGGCAGAATGCACTCCCGGCCTCATTATTTTGTACCTCGCCAGGAGCCAACAAATCAAGATGTCTGTTTCAACTGTGGAAGTGAGGGTCACTACCAGCGGGTATGTCCTAGCCCGAGGGGAGCAGCAGATTGGAGTAGACCTCAAAGAAGTAACCCAAGGATCGAAGGAAGATATGGGCCTTCAAGAAGAACATTCCCTGAAACTGAGAGGGAGCAACGGAGAAGACCCACAGTTTATGTCATCTCAGTGAGCAATGCTCATCGGCCTTCCAAGCGATGCCAGAAAAGGCGTCCTCAACACCAGAAGCTGAAGAAAGCACGAGTTCAGTCATGCCAGCCCATTGTTCCAGATGCTCCCAACAGGTTTCCTGCCCAGTTAGTAGGCCCTTCGTCCATAATGCCTGTCCTGATTGAAGGAATCTACACAAGAGCCCTCCTTGATTCAGGTGCTCAAGTAACTTTGTTGACCAGAGGTTTCTACAAGAGGTATTTGTCGTACATGCCCCTGCAAAAGTTGGAAGATATGGAGATTCAGGGTATTCAAGCAGAAGATTACCCTTGTGACGGATATCTGCGGATCAAATTGTCATGTGACCCGTTGAGGACTGGGAAGCCTCAGGACTTGACACGCTAGCTATTGTGTGTCCTCGGTTGCCAGGGTCCCCAAGCAGTCCGCTAATCATAGGGACAAACACAGATCTGGTGAAGCAGCTGTTAGCCCCTGGTGTTCCCAGATGTGATCCCTTATCTTCTCTGCCAACAGAAAGGCCAGAGGTGCCTCCCTCTTCCATGGTGGATGGGAAAGGATCCACAACAATGACAAACGCAACTAAACTGCATGAGAAGAAAGCAGCTAAACAGGAAAAGGTGGCCGATGTACCTTCGGTGTCAGCACCAGTAAAGCGAAGGAAACAAAGAGTAATTTCTCAATTCAAGAGATCGACCTATGACCAGCTGGAAAAATGCTTTGAAGAGATGTGCCCTGCTGCAAGAAGAGATTCTGAGATGCCTGGTCTTTCTGTTGATGATTCAGAAAGTTTCGACCCCATCTCACCCCTTGACACATCTGTACTAGATACCATATTGACAGCTGTGAGTGCACAGAACAGCTCCCCATCACATGAGAATTGGTGGGAGGCTTCTCTGTCAGACTTCTGCAACCGCCTAGAGGCAAAAATATGTAACAGAGCCACAATTTTGAATGTCTTTGGGGACCAAAGAGTTAAAGCAGGGGGAGTATGTAGCACTGGTATTTTTGCCATATAATGCTAAAGATGGCATACCACTAGAGGGAGCCAAATACCAATGTGAGCGAGATATGTTTTAACTTACATATGCAGAGCAGAAAAATGTTTATCTTGTGAAAAGACTCACTTACCCATGAACACTAGGTGGCTGAACTGCATGCTGGGTGGTTATAAAAGGCAGAGTGGAGCCATTTCCTGCCTTTTTCTGGACGCATGGCCTGCCTGCAAGGATCTGTGAAGGAGTGTTCAGAAGAGGGCCTACATCGTGCAGAGCAGAACAACATCCATTGACTCTGCCTTACCACAGTGTGCTGGAGAAGCAGTGTGATCGGGTCTGAGGATCCAGGACCCTTGACGGAGCCAAGTGGATGTCCAGTTTGCTTGAGGAGCGGGGCAGCGTGGCAGTGCTGACTGGCAGCAGGATTGACACAACTGGAGCGGAGGTTCACAACTTTCCAGGCCTGGTGTGGTGAGAGGGCTGTCGTCCAGAAGTTCTTTAACACCCTTAACACACTTAGACTCATTTCACAAAGTTGCTGGGACCTGTAGTCCTACAGGGAGGTCTCATTCAAATAGACTGAGTTTAATCAGGCCTAAAAGCCTATGCTTCATTGAGGGCTGACTGACAGTTAAGGTATGCAAGTGTGTTTTACAGCAGGAACTGTATTAACTCTTCAGTTATGTTACTTCATTACTTGTTAAACCATTGGATTACAAACACTGCAGTATAATAGCTAGCTGAAGAAAGAAGACCAGAGACTACACTTCTTCACAGGGAGGGTTTGTGCTTTGGATGCAGTAAGACAAAAGGCTGCCTTATACCTCAGGGGAAGCTCCTGAAAAATTGTATTGTGCTGTGTTGATATCTTTGCATTGGTATGTTTGGTGCAGCCGTACTGGAAGTGGGAAGGTGGTCATTGTCAAGGCATTGTCACTCTGAGCACTAGTCCCACTTGTAGACGCGCCGCAGTAGAGGCTCAAGGGACCTTTAAGTGTTATTAGTTTGTGTACACTCATTGCACTATTATAGTAAGTTTGTATGTTGATACAGTTATTATAAATACTGTCTTTATACCAGTTCCAGTAAACTTACATTCTGGTTGGTCACAATTGGTGTGAAGCTTGTTCATTATTCTAACAGGTGGAACAACGGATGCCCAGATAACGGTAAAGGTACACTATATACACATTGTTATGGTGGAGTTGTTCCGTTTAGTGAAAGTTTCATATCAGCACTGCACCACAGCTGTGTCAAGGGGAGCGAGACGAAATCATTGGGGGGTTGTTAAAGCAGAGAGCAGGCCCAATCAATTACCAGCAGCTCCTTCGGGCGTAAGTGCTACACGTGGGGGCTCGTCCGGGATCCTGTCTCTCTGCAAGTGAAACCCGCCCTTTTGGTGCTAGTATGGACCCCCTTACAGTGGTTCAGTGGTGCGAAGAGGAAGGCGCACGCCCAGAAGCGAGTGTGGCGGTCGAACTCCCTGGTGAGAACTGGGATGAAGAGGAGGTCAGGACCATTGTAAAACATTTGTCTCCTCATAGAAAAGCTTGGGTGATTGCCCTCAGGCCAGCCCGAGGGACTGACCGCACCCATGCCCTATTGGAATGGAAAGAGAAAGTACCAGGGTGTTTCCGTGGGAAGAGTGTGCAGCTGACTGACAAGATGAAGATTTGCATAACACATCCCCAGGCTCCAGACAAGAGCCCTACCATTTCAAAGCAGGGGGAGTCAGCTTCAAGGAAAGGGTACTCCCGGCCAACTCCGACCACAAAGGGGCTAGAGTTCGTCATGCCCAGGAGGGACGGGGATGAAGTGCCAAGCACCAGCCAGAAGGATCTCCAACTGGAGCAGCAATTAGCTACTTTGAAGCGACAGTATCGCATTATACAAGAGGAGTTCCAGGAAACCTCTAGAATGATTGAGGAGCAGGTAAAGGAGCTAAGTACTAAGAGCAAGGGCTCAAGTGGCAGCCATCTGAAACAAAAACCTGCCTCAGTTACTCGAAGACTTCCCCATCGTGACTTGCCAGAAGTAACAATCAAAAAGGACTTTAAGATTGCTGGCCAGATAGGAGAAAAGGAACAGAAAGACAAGCTGTCCTATACAAACCTCATGCGTCAGATCGACATGGGGCTACAGAAAGGGTATCCTGAGTCTGAGATTGTGGAAGCAGTGGTAGAAGCCATTAGTCCCGGTCTAAGTATCAGAGGCATGCTGGAAATGAAGAATGGACTAACATTAGTGCAACTTAGGAGAATATTGAAAAGCCATTTCAAGAAGGAAAATGCTTCTGAACTTTATCACCAACTGATAAATCTGGCACAGGACAGTGGAGAGACTCCTCAGAATTTCCTGTTCAGGGCTATTGAGATGAAGGACCGCCTGTTGTTAGCCTCACAGGGAGAAGACTCGGATGAGCACTTCGGGACAGAATTGATCCAAAAGAAATTCCTGAGGACCGTGACCACAGGACTAAGAAGTGACTGTGTCAAGTTTCAGCTAAGGCAGTATCTAGATGATCCATCCATTTCAGACGAGGTACTTATCGAAAAAACTGGCGAAGCAGTTAATATGGAGATGGAAATGGAGTCGAAGCACAAGACAAGTCAAAAGTCTGAATCTGTTGTGGGAGTCAGAATGGCTGGCACGACTCATAGCGATTCAGAGATCGGGGTCCTGAAGACTCAGCTGTCCAGAATATCGGAGATGGTGACCGATGCGTTGGATGTCAGGTCTGAGATAACTGCACTGAAGTTACAAGTAGCCCAGATGATGGAGGCGATAAACAGGCTGACGACAAAACATACTGAGCTGTCCGATAATGGTGCCACAGGGCAGAATGCACTCCCGGCCTCATTATTTGTACCTCGCCAGGAGCCAACAAATCAAGATGTCTGTTTCAACTGTGGAAGTGAGGGTCACTACCAGCGGGTATGTCCTAGCCCGAGGGGAGCAGCAGATTGGAGTAGACCTCAAAGAAGTAACCCAAGGATCGAAGGAAGATATGGGCCTTCAAGAAGAACATTCCCTGAAACTGAGAGGGAGCAACGGAGAAGACCCACAGTTTATGTCATCTCAGTGAGCAATGCTCATCGGCCTTCCAAGCGATGCCAGAAAAGGCGTCCTCAACACCAGAAGCTGAAGAAAGCACGAGTTCAGTCATGCCAGCCCATTGTTCCAGATGCTCCCAACAGGTTTCCTGCCCAGTTAGTAGGCCCTTCGTCCATAATGCCTGTCCTGATTGAAGGAATCTACACAAGAGCCCTCCTTGATTCAGGTGCTCAAGTAACTTTGTTGACCAGAGGTTTCTACAAGAGGTATTTGTCGTACATGCCCCTGCAAAAGTTGGAAGATATGGAGATTCAGGGTATTCAAGCAGAAGATTACCCTTGTGACGGATATCTGCGGATCAAATTGTCATGTGACCCGTTGAGGACTGGGAAGCCTCAGGACTTGACACGCTAGCTATTGTGTGTCCTCGGTTGCCAGGGTCCCCAAGCAGTCCGCTAATCATAGGGACAAACACAGATCTGGTGAAGCAGCTGTTAGCCCCTGGTGTTCCCAGATGTGATCCCTTATCTTCTCTGCCAACAGAAAGGCCAGAGGTGCCTCCCTCTTCCATGGTGGATGGGAAAGGATCCACAACAATGACAAACGCAACTAAACTGCATGAGAAGAAAGCAGCTAAACAGGAAAAGGTGGCCGATGTACCTTCGGTGTCAGCACCAGTAAAGCGAAGGAAACAAAGAGTAATTTCTCAATTCAAGAGATCGACCTATGACCAGCTGGAAAAATGCTTTGAAGAGATGTGCCCTGCTGCAAGAAGAGATTCTGAGATGCCTGGTCTTTCTGTTGATGATTCAGAAAGTTTCGACCCCATCTCACCCCTTGACACATCTGTACTAGATACCATATTGACAGCTGTGAGTGCACAGAACAGCTCCCCATCACATGAGAATTGGTGGGAGGCTTCTCTGTCAGACTTCTGCAACCGCCTAGAGGCAAAAATATGTAACAGAGCCACAATTTTGAATGTCTTTGGGGACCAAAGAGTTAAAGCAGGGGGAGTATGTAGCACTGGTATTTTTGCCATATAATGCTAAAGATGGCATACCACTAGAGGGAGCCAAATACCAATGTGAGCGAGATATGTTTTAACTTACATATGCAGAGCAGAAAAATGTTTATCTTGTGAAAAGACTCACTTACCCATGAACACTAGGTGGCTGAACTGCATGCTGGGTGGTTATAAAAGGCAGAGTGGAGCCATTTCCTGCCTTTTTCTGGACGCATGGCCTGCCTGCAAGGATCTGTGAAGGAGTGTTCAGAAGAGGGCCTACATCGTGCAGAGCAGAACAACATCCATTGACTCTGCCTTACCACAGTGTGCTGGAGAAGCAGTGTGATCGGGTCTGAGGATCCAGGACTCTTGACGGAGCCAAGTGGATGTCCAGTTTGCTTGAGGAGCGGGGCAGCGTGGCAGTGCTGACTGGCAGCAGGATTGACACAACTGGAGCGGAGGTTCACAACTTTCCAGGCCTGGTGTGGTGAGAGGGCTGTCGCCCAGAAGTTCTTTAACACCCTTAACACACTAAGGCCTCGTACACACGATCGAATCCGATGGACCGTTTCAGCAGACATCTCCGATCGTGTGTATGGGCTAGCGGACAGATTTGTCCACCCGACAGATTTCAAAGCATGCTTTGAAATCTATCCAGTGGGAATCTGTCCGCCCGACATGTCTGCTGGTTAGTACACTTACCAGCAGACATGTCGTCCCGCTCCGCCGCCGCACCGCCACCAAATGGATTCGGCGCATGCGCGGAAGTGTTTTACTTCCTGGTGCGGTGACGTGGCGGCGTCAACGTCACCGCCACGTCACCGACACGTCAGCGCGCTCTCTGCTGGCGGGGATTTTGGTTTGCTCGTGTGTACACGCGAGCAAACCAAAATCCCAGCAGACAGATTTGTTCAAATCTGTCGGACGGACAGATTTCAACAAATCTGTCCGCTCGTGTGTATGGGGCCTTAGACTCATTTCACAAAGTTGCTGGGACCTGTAGTCCTACAGGGAGGTCTCATTCAAATAGACTGAGTTTAATCAGGCCTAAAAGCCTATGCTTCATTGAGGGCTGACTGACAGTTAAGGTATACCTACACCAAAGGCATCTGCAAGTGTGTTTTACAGCAGGAACTGTATTAACTCTTCAGTTATGTTACTTCATTACTTGTTAAACCATTGGATTACAAACACTGCAGTATAATAGCTAGCTGAAGAAAGAAGACCAGAGACTACACTTCTTCACAGGGAGGGTTTGTGCTTTGGATGCAGTAAGACAAAAGTCTGCCTTATACCTCAAGGGAAGCTTCTGAGAAATTGTATTGTGCTGTGTTGATATCTTTGCATTGGTATGTTTGGTGCAGCCGTACTGGAAGTGGGAAGGTGGTCAGTGTCAAGGCATTGTCACTCTGAGCACTAGTCCCACTTGTAGACGCGCCGCAGTAGAGGCTCAAGGGACCTTTAAGTGTTATTAGTTTGTGTACACTCAATGCACTATTATAGTAAGTTTGTATGTTGATACAGTTATTATAAATACTGTCTTTATACCAGTTCCAGTAAACTTACATTCTGGTTGATCACAATTGGTGTGAAGCTTGATCATTATTCTAACAGGTGGAACAACGGATGCCCAGATAACGGTAAAGGTACACTATATACACATTGTTATGGTGGGATTGTTCCGTTTAGTGAAAGTTTCATATCAGCACTGCACCACAGCTGTGTCAAGGGGAGCGAGACGAAATCATTGGGGGGTTGTTAAAGCAGAGAGCAGGCCCAATCAATTACCAGCAGCTCCTTCGGGGGTAAGTGCTACATACATTTTCTGCATGCAGCTCCCCCCCTTTACATTGTACTTACCTGAGCCCAATCTCAATCCAGCAATATGCAAGAGAGCATACTGTAAAGCCGCGTACACACAATCGGATTTCTGATGGAATAAAATCCGATGGATTTTTTCATCGGAATTCCGATGAGACTGACTTTCATCAGTCTTGCATATACACTAGCAGACTAAATTCCGACCGTGCCAAAATGCGGTGACACTACAAGGAAGTTCAATGCTTCCGAGCATGCATCGACTTGATTCTGAGCATGCGTTGATTTTTCTCCGATGGAGTTTCACACAGACGATCAGAATTTACTATTGGTTTTTTTTGTCATCGGAAAAATTTAAAACATGTTCTATTTTTTTACATCGATGGAAAAAAGTCTGATGGGGCCCACACACGATCGGTTTCTCAGATGAAAAAAGGTCCATCGGACTTTTTTCATTGGAAAAAACTGTTGTGTGTACAAGGCATAAGTCCATTTACTTGGGCAAGCTGAACTGTAAAGCAAAAGCTGGCTCTAGTGGTCAAGGAAACAAAAAGGAACAGGAAAAATGTAGGCTTTAAAAAAAACATTATTACCTAAAAAATGGCCACTCATATTTTGATATAAAAAAGAAGGTTTGTGTAGATGTAAATCAGGACCGCATTGTTCGTCTCTAGGGAGAAAAAATACCACAGGGGATCCGAAAATCAGCTACAATTTTTCTATTAACCTCCCTGGCAGTATGATTCTTTCTGGTTTTAGGTGCAGAAAGAGGTACCATTATTTTGCATGGAAATTTGGTGTTTTATATTGTAGACCTGCAATTCCTAGGAATAACTCACTTAAATCTGTCCAAACAAAAGTCTAGTAGACAACGCGGGTATGATAAAGTTTGAAAAAAAAATCATAAATTATAATATAATAAATAACTATAAATAATTATTACAAATAATAATTTAATTATAATAAAAAATTATTCAATAATGTAATTAAATCAAAAACACTGAAATTTGCTCAGTTGCAGAATTGTCTCTCTATCGCTCAATTCTGCAAGTGATTATAATTCATTATCGCTGTTTTCCAGCTGGTCTAAAACCACTTTTGACATAAAAGGACACTTTTTGGTTGCTATGGACAGTTTCCAGGCAGAAAGAACAGTTTTTATTATATAAAAGTACATGTAGGACACTGGGTAGACCACTAGGGACAAGGAGATGTGTGTATTTTTTACATACAGTATGTAATGTGTTTATTTACTTTTTTGAATTTGTCGCCGATCTCCGCCGTAACGTCGCAGGGAACGGAGCTCGGCGGCACACAGGCACTGTGTCAATCAAGCGAGAAGACACAGCTCGATCACACAAGGTAAGTAAACCATGCCTTTGGTCCTGAAATTTCACCCCAAGCCAGACTCTGGAATACCACCAGGGGGGTTAAACTCTATAAAGTAAGAAGACCTTCATAATGATCTTCTTAATGCAGGCAAGAGCCTCATACCTTGTAGGTGAAAGATTAACAGGGTACTTCCATTAAAGGATTGCTTTCTGAATAGGAACAATATATTGCAGAATAGCCAATGGACATAAAGTTTTAGGGATCAGTATGGTACCTTTTAAACAATGGGGTTGATTTACTAAAGGCAAATAGACTGTGCACTTTTGAAAGTGCAGTAGCACTCTGCAAGGGCAGTTGCTCCAGAGCTTATTAACTGGTTGCCGACCGCCCGCCATCATATTACTGCGGGAAGTCGGTTCTGCTGGGCGAGAGCCCATAGCTATACGTCCGGCGTGAGCGCATCCCCGCTCGTCCCCGAAGTCCCGCGCGCGTGCCCGGCGGGTACAATCACCGCCGGGCACACGCGATCGCTCGGTACAGAGCGAGGACCGGGAGCTACAGTATGTGTGTAAACACACAGCTCCCGGTCCTGTCAGCGGGGGAAACAATGTATGAACAGAAGATCAGTGATTTCCCCTAGTGAGGCCACCCCCCCCCCATACAGTTAGAACACACCCAGGAACACACTTAACCCCTTCCCTGCCCCCTAGTGTTAACCTCTTCACTGCCAGTGGCATTTTTATAGTAATCCAATGCATTTTTATAGCACTGATCGCTATAAAAATGCCAATGGTCCCAAAAATGTGTCAAAAGTGTCCGAAGTGTCCGCCATAATGTCACAGTACTGAAAAAAAAAACGCTGATCGCCGCCATTACTAGTAAAAAAAAATATATATAAATAAAAATGCCATAAAACTACCCCCTATTTTGTAAACGCTATAACTTTTGCACAAACCAATCAATAAACGCTAATTGCGATTTTTTTTTAACGAAAAATATGTAGAAGAATACGTATCGGCCTAAACTGAGGAAAAAATATTTTTGGGGGATATTTATTATAGCAAAATGTAAAAAATATTAAATTTTTTTCAAAATTTTCGCTCTATTTTTGTTTATAGCGCAAAAAATAAAAACCACAGAGATGATCAAATACCACCAAAAGAAAGCTCTATTTGTGGGAAAAAAAGGAAGCCAATTTTGATTGGGAGCAAAAGTGTCACAATATGGTCCGGGGGTTAAGTGGTTAAATGATGGAGAGCTCTGCTGACTTTCATCATCCAATCATGTGCACAGAAAATTGCAAAAACAGCATTTTTGCTGACACGTGATTGGATGATGGAAGTCAGCATAGCTCTCCATTATTTACTAAGCTCTGGACTAACTGCACTTGCAGAGTACAACTGCACTTTCAAAAGTGCACAGTCTATTTGCTTTAGTAAATCAACCCCAATATGGGCAAATAGTATCCACCCAACAACTACCAAGACATAAAAAGAGCTTAAGCTTAAGGCATAGATCAGCTAAATATACCCCTCACATAAAAAGATTATGCAGCTAAACTGAAGTGATACATACTTACCATGTGGATGGGTTATTCTCTATTTCTTATTTTTAACCACTTAAGACCCGGACCAATACACTGGCAAATGACCCAAGGGGTTTTTGCGATTCGGCACTGCGTCGCTTTAACAGACAATTGCGCGGTCGTACGACGTGGCTCCCAAACAAAATTTGCGTCCTTTTTTTCCCACAAATAGAGCTTTCTTTTGGTGGTATTTGATCACCTCTGCGGTTTTTATTTTTTGCGCTATAAACAAAAATAGAGCGACAATTTAAAAAAAAATGCAATATTTTTTACTTTTTGCTATAATAAATATCCCCCAAAAATATATAAAAAAACATTTTTTTCCCTCAGTTTAGGCCGATACGTATTCTTCTACGTATTTTTGGTAAAAAAAGCGTTTATCGGTCGGTTTTCGCAAAATTTATAGCGTTTACAAAATAAGGGATAGTTTTATTGCATTTTTATTAATTATTTTTTTTTTTACTACTAATAGCGGCGATCAGCGATTTTTTTCGTGACTGCGACAATATGGCGGACACTTCGGACAATTTTTACATATTTTTGGGACAATTGTCATTTTCACAGCAAAAAATGCATTTAAATTGCATTGTTTACTGTGGAAATGACAGTTGCAGTTTGGGAGTTAACCACAGGTGGCGCTGTAGGGAATGTGTGCCCTAATGTGTGTGTTTACTACTGTAGGGGGGTGTGGCTGTAGGTGTGACGTCATCGATCGCGTCCCCCTATTACAGGGATGACGCGATCGATGCTCCGGCCACAGAGAAGCATGGGGAAGCCGTGTGTACACACGGCTCTCCCCGTTCTTCCGCTCCAGGGACGGATCGCCGCACTGCAGCGGCGATCGGGTCCGCGAATCCCGCGGTCCCGGTCCTGGAGCTTCGGACCGGGTCGCGGGCGCGTGCCCGCGGGCGCGCGCCCGCGACCCACGGCTGGGTACTAAAACCAACGTATATATACGTTGATGTGCCCAGCCGTGCCATTCTGCCGACGTAAATCTGCAGGAGGCGGTCCTTAAGTGGTTAAACATTTATTTCTGAGGTGACACCATTAAATGTCAGTGTTGAAAAATGTGAGTTATTCTTTTTACAGTGAAGCTTAAATTGCTATTACAATTATGTGCTCCATAAAGTACAAATTACAATACAGTTTGAATGGAATGTGTGACTAGTGGAAGAAAGAATGATCTGTAATGATTCAGGGAGAGAATACATTAAAACAATTGTGTTACTGTCAGACACAAAAATATTATTTTAAAATGTGTTTAATGTTACTAGAAGAAAAAAGATTGTAACGTTTAAGAATATGACTCTTCTCTTTTAAAAGAACTATTTCAAAGTACCAATTTAGCTTTACTGCATTTATATAAAATTACATATACATATTTCTCTATGTGTGTAATATACTATGTATCAGGGAAACAGATGAAGTCCAGTCGAAATGGAAAAAAGGACCTTTAAAATTCATACAGGGAAAATATCCTGCATGCTAAGGACATTATTTTTCATCCAGACATTACTAAAGTGACCCTGGCTTAAAACCATTTTGCTGACAGTAATATGGCATTTAAAAAAAAGTTAGCTCAGTTATTTGAATGTAATAAATGCAAATGCAAATAAGTACAATTAGGACAAAAAAAAACCCCACTTGTAGCAAAAAGTAATTAAAGAATGTATAGACCATCAAAGGTTTCTAATGATAAAATTAATATCTCTTATGACTGTCCTATGAAATTAGTAAGGATGAGCCGAACACCCCCCCTGTTCGGTTCGCAGAAGAACATGCGAACAGGCAAAAAATTGGTTCGAACACGCAAACACTGTTAAAATCTATGGGACACGAACATGAAAAACCAAAAGTGCTAATTTTAAAGGCTTATATGCATGGTACTGTCATAAAAAGTGTTTAGGGACCCTGGCAGGGCCGTCTTTAATATGGTTTGGGCCCTGGGCAAACATTTTTTTGGGCCCCCCTCCAGCTTATTTTGGGCCTGGCTGGATCACATGTGTGTGTTTTGGCGGCCCTCATTTGTGCAGGCACAGCAGCCCATTGATTTGAATGGGCTGCCATGCCTTTGTTTCCTGCAGAAAAAAGGTGCATTTAGCATTTTAAAAATACAGTTGCCTTGAAATCCATTCAGCTTTTGCACCATGCTACTCTTCTGTTCTACTGTTCTTGCACACACAAACGCACTGTGTTTTTTAAAGCGTGACCTAAACGTCTAAAAATGCAGCAAGTTTGACAGTGACTGCAGATAAGTCACAGCAGACAGCAGAATGGACAGACAGTGCTGTATTTCATTGCTTGATGGGCATAGGTGTGCCGTGTGCACAGCCTATTACATGAGGCAGGAAACGCAAGCATGGCAAATGAATGGGCTGCTGTGCCTGCTCAAATGTGGGCCGCCAAAACACATACATGTGAACCAGCCAGGCCCAAAATAAGACCATCAAGCAGTTAAATAAAGACAGTAATGCCATGTGCTCTGAGGCCATACTCAGCCTGGACTGCAGGTCTGGTCTGTAATTTAAAGAGTTCCTCTATTTTACACATGGCATGGCATGGGGTGCCATGGTGCTAAAGCAGAATGGACAGACGGTGCTGTGACCCCCATGCCATGCCATGTGTAAAATAGAGGAACTTTTTAAAACACTGACCAGACCTGCAGGGAATCATCAAATAGTATAAAGACTTTGGGCACACTCTACAGAAAACTTCTATTTACAATATAGATTAGCAAACAGTGACATACCTTGAGGAGCAGGACATTAAGAAGTCAGCCTCGGGAAGAGCAAATTGGGGATGTTATAAAATCACATTCTAATTCACTTTTATATACAAGCAGCACCCAGTGGCAGGAGGGGAGAAGTGCACGTCTAAAGTGCTGTACAAAGGGGTGATGTACATTTTAAAACACTGGGAAGTGTACTGGCACTGGCTGTGTGCCGCTGATGATTTTCAGTGCTGCCCAGGGCCCCCAACAGTGACAGGGCCCTGGGCAGCTACCTCTTTTTGCCCTGCGGTAAAGACAGCCCTGGACCAATGTATCAATGCAAAAAAAGGTTAAAAAACTGCAGTTTTTAGGGAGCAGTGATTTTAATAAAGTGAAATATTCCTTGAAATTTCCTGCCTGGGGGTGTCTATAGTATGCCTGTAAAGTGGCGCATTTCTCCTGTGGAGGGTTCCCCTCAATATCTATAGAAGACCTGAAGGGCCTGGTATGGGGTTTGGGGGCACCCCCATGCAATTATTTTTTTACATTTTGGTTCAGCGTTCCCCTTAATATTCATACCAGAGCCAAAGGGCCTGGTAATGGACTGGGGGGCCCCATGCCATTTTTTTCAATGAGTTTTATCTGTATTGTCGAGACCCAACAATTCATTACAGCCGCAATCAGATTTAAATGACTTTTTGTCCTTTTTGCTGCGGGACTGTTCTAAACGCGGGAAAAATTTGACACTTTACAGGCATACTAAAGACACCCCCCAGGTACGAAACATTATTGTTTGACTTTAACCACTTAGGCCCCGGACCAATATGCTGCTAAATGCCCAGAGGCGTTTTTACAATTCGGCACTGCGTCAATTTAACAGACAATTGTGCGGTCGTGCAACGTGGCTCCCAAACACAATTCACGTCCTTTTCTTCCTACTAATAGAGCTTTCTTTTGATGGTATTTGATTGCCTCTGTGATTTTTATTTTTTGCGCTATAAACAAAAATAGAGCGACATTTTTGAAAAAAAAACCAATATTTTTTACTTTTTGTTATAAGACAAATTGAATAAACTAAATTTTAGTCAAACATTTAGGCCAAAATGTATTAAGCCACATGTCTTTAGTAAAAAAAATCACAATAAAAAAAATTAGCTACCTAGCAGCAACAGTGACACTAATACAGCGATCAGAAAAATGATCGCTTAGTGACACTGGCAATAGGGGGTGAAAGGGTTAACTAGGGCGATGATCACGGGGTTAAAACTTTATTAGGCGGGGGTACGGGGCTACCCTGAACCTAACACTAACTGCCTGTCACACTAACTGTCACACTGACACTAAATGCAGTGATCAGTACATATATGATCACTGCATTTAGTGACAGTGTGACAGGGGGGTGATCGCAAGGGGTTAAATGTGCCTATGTGTGTGGTGTCAGTGTAGTGTTGGTGCAGACTTACTGAGACTCTTCTCTCATCTCGGCGGTTTGAAAATACCGCCGAGATGAGAGCTGCATCACTTCCTCTGTCTATGTTTACATTTTACAGGCAGAGGAAGTGACACCGCGGCGGCGCATGGGATTGGCTGGGAGCGATCACGAGAGGGCGGACAGAAACAAACCGCCGCCCCCTCGAGTCTGATCGCTCCCTGAGGTAAGCCGACCGCCACACGCAGACGAAGGGGTCCTGATCGGACCCCCGACCTGCTAGAAGGCAGGGACGTATATATACGCCCATCTGCCTGTACGTGCCCTTCTGTGGACGTAAATAGGCGTGCGGCGGTCGTTAAGTGGTTAAGAATTTCTTCATAAAGTGTACCTGTCACTGCCTATTACTGTCACAAGGGAGGTTTACATTCCTTGTGACAGCAATAAATGTGATCATATTATTTTTTTATGTAAAAGGACAATATAAAAAGAATAAATAAATAAATAAGAAAAAAAGATTTTTAAAGTACCCCCATCCCAGCAAAGAAACTGCATACGTAAGTCATGTCCACAAATGTAAACAGTGTTCAAATCACACATGTGAGGTATTACTACGATCGTCAGAGTGAGAGCAATAATTCTAGAACCAGACCCCCTCTGTAACTCTAACCTGGTAATCGTAAAAAAATGTTTTAAAGCGTTTCCTATGGATATTTTTAGGTACCGTAGTTTGTCACCATTCCACCATTCCACATGTGTGCGCAATTTCAAAGCATGATATGTTACATATCTTTGTATTCGCCATTAAATCATCTTTCACTTTATACGTTATTGGGCTAACTTTAAAATATTGCAACCATCACCATTTTATTCTCTATGGTCTCTGCTAAAATAAATATATATATATATATATATATATATATATATATATATATATATATATATAATGTATGAGGGTTCTAAGTAATTTTCTAGCAAAAAATTTGGATTTTAACTTGTATGCAACAAATGTCAGAAATAGGCTTAGGCGTGAAATGGTTAAACACCAGAATTAGAAGTAACTAATCAAGAGAACTTGCCATAATAACTTCCAAACACTATAAAATTGTCAGAATTGCAGTATATACAATCCATATAAAAAATATAGCCTTAATGTCGATACAAGTGGAAATACAGAACACTAACCTAATGATTTCCCCACCGCCGCATGCCGATATACATCGGCAGAATGACACGGGCAGGCAAAAGGGTATACCTGAAAAATAAAAGAAAGGAGGGCGCACCGACCTTGTGCCGACCACCTAGGCTTTGAGGAAGGGGGTACGCCCCAGAAACGCGTTAGCCACATTGGTGTCAAGGGTCAGACTGGCAGGTGCCGTGAGGTCCAGTTTCAGCTGTTTTTAAATGCGCTTACTTCTGAATGTTTGTAAGTAGGACCATTGCTTTTTATTTTGTGTTTATTAAAACTTTTAAGTGGTAATGCACAAGGTCGGTGCGCCCTCCTTTCTTTTCTTTTTCATTTTAGCCATATGAACACCCTTTGTTCTGTGGAGGGCTGCAAGACTTAAGACTTTGCCTTTATACCATACTGATACACCCAGTTTGGCGATACACCAGAGCGCAGGAGGATTTTTGTGGTAAAAAGGGTATACCTGTACGTCCCATTGAATTTGCCATCTGCTCGGTAGTGTGCCTGTGGGTCCCGCAAACTCTATGTTCACCGGCGGCCCGCGATTGCGGTGAGGAGAGGCAGAACGTGGACCTGTTCTGCCTAGTGACATAAAGGGATCTACTGCTCCCTGTCATCGGGAAAAGTGATCGCTGTCATGTCAGCAACAGCCCATCCCCCCACAGTTAGAATCACTCCCTAGGACACACTTAACCCCTTGATCGCCCCCTAGTGTTTAACCCCTTCCTGCCAGTGTCATTTATACAGTAATCAGTGACTATTTTTAGCACCAATCGCTGTATAAATGACAATGCTCCCAAAATAGTGTCAAAAGTGTCCGATGTGTCCGCCATAATGTCATAAAACTATCCCCTATTTTGTAAACGCTATAACTTTTGGGCAAACCAATCTATATATACGCTTATTGCGATTACCAAAAATATGTAGAAGAATACATATCGGCCTAAACGGAGGAATTTTTTTATATATATTTTTTGGGGATATTTATTACAGCAAAAACTAAAAAATATATATATTTTCTTTCAAATACCACAAAAAAAAGGCTCTATTTGTGGGGACAACCTCGCACGACTGCGCAATTGTCAGCTAAAGCGACACATGTGCAAAAGAAAAGTGTGAAAAATGTGCAATGTGCAAAATTAGCAGCAATCAATAGCATGAGCAAGGTAGCAGAAAGGAACAAAGAGACAAACAAGCAGAACAAATACAGAATAGACATTTAACTCTATGCGTACTCAGAAATCTATAGAATGTCTTTGCAATTATAAAAAAAAAATGAAGTGGACAATGAACCGTTTTTTTTTAAAGTAAATCATGGAATAGATACTGCATTTGGAAAAAGAGCCCCCAAGTCTCTTTAAGTCCAGCTCCCAGGATTCTCAGAGCTTACTAGTAGCAGAAGTTGTGCCATGAGTCCAGGGAATTTATTTCTCACAGTGCATGACTATCCTAACCTAAATAACACAAGAGAGTATAATATTCCATTGCTCATACATATGTATACTTCCATGAGTGAGCACCCAAGCAGAGTTGCTATTCCTGCATTACTCATCCTGCCACAGCTGGAGTTCAGTTATTTCATTTAAGCTGTCTGTCTTTACTATTTTCTTGCTAACCATTTGTTAATATCTGTCTTGTTGCTTATAAAAGTGCTGGATATATGTTGCTGGCTCAATTACATGTGAAACACAGGAATACCTACTGTAGTAAACTTGTCAGTCAAACTATATGCATTGTAACTGTCAAGCCTAATTAAAGTACTATATCATGGAATGGGAAACAGAATTGGGACAGAGCTTCCCCGCACCCCAATTACAGAAAATCATCAAATTGTCCCATGTTTCGTCCATCAGCACTAAAATCTAGGAATCCAGTTATAAGTGCCTATCCCAATCGTATAGGACACCCCATTGTCGAGCACATTTCTCTGTGAACAGATTCTAGGTGTTGGAGGAGCTCACATGAAGGCACATATTAAGGCTTCATTTCCATGGACATTTTTACAGCCACTTTTCTGAGCGTTTTTTGCAGCTTAAAAACGGCTCTCCATGTTAGTCTATGGCCTCATGCCCACCATGAAGTTTTTGAGCTGTAGATGGCTGAGCCGTTTTTAAGCTGCAAAAAAAACCAGGAGCAGTGCGTTCTGAAGCTTTAGCAATAGAGCTGTAAAAACGCCAGACGTTAATTTTTTTTTTTTTATCAAAAACGCGCAAAAACGCTCAAAAACACTACCACAGCGTTTTTTGAGCTCCAGCTCAAAAAATAAAATAAAAAAATAAACACGGACAGGGGTTTTTAAGCTGTAAAAAAGGCTAACAAAAGTGGCTGTAAAAACATCCATGGAAATTAAGATTTATGGTTGTCCTAAGATTCAAAAATTCTGGCAGGCAATTTCACTATGGATTCAAAAAACAACACTCAAACCTATAGAATTCACTCCCCTTCACTATTTATTTCATGCTACTCTTGCCTCCTTTTGAACGCAGCCAAAAGTCTGATCCCTAGATATTGGAAGAAAAGCCATTGTCCCACTCTAAGGCCCTGTACACACCATCAGACATGTCTGATGAAACTTGTCCGACGGACCGTTTTCATCAGACAACTCTGAACTTGTCTGATCGTCTGATGTGCGTACACACCATCGGACAAAAATCCGATCAGACCAGAACGCGGTGATGTAGAACACAATGATGTGATGAAAAAACGAAGTTCAATGCTTCCAAGCATGCGTCAACTTAATTCTAAACATGCGTGGGTTTTTGGTCCGATGGTTTTGTGTACTAACCATCGAACCTGTCCGACGGACAGGTTTCCATTGGACAGGTTTTACCCCCCTGGCAGTATTCCCGAGTCTGACTCGGGGTTAAATTTTCATGCTGCGATCGGTAACCCTGAGTCAGACTCGGGCTCGCCTCACATTGTCCATAGGCAAGGTTTACTTACCTTGTTCCTGGATCCAGCGATGCATCCACGCTGTGTGAGCGAGCGAGTACTCGCTCGATTCACACAGTGTCCCTGTGTGCCGTCGAGCTTCGTTCCCTGCGACGTTACGACGCACGGGGAGGAGATCGGCGCCAAATTCAAAAAAGTAAACAAACACTATACATACAGTATACTGTAATCCTATAGATTACAGTACTGTATGTAAAAAATACACCCCCCCCTTGTCCCTAGTGGTCTGCCCAGTGCACTACATGTACTTTTATAAAATAAAAACGGTTCTTTCTGCCTGTAAACTGTAGATTGTCCATAGCAACCAAAAGTGTCCCTTTATGTCAAAAATGGTTTTAGAGCAGCTAAAAAACAGTGATAATAAATTATAATGACTTTGCAGAATTGAGCGATAGTGATTTGTGGGGAAATTCGTCATAAAAAATTTCAGTGATTTTAAGTTGATTACATTATTGAATAATTTTTATTATAATTATATTATCATTTGTTATAATTATTTATAATTATTTATTATATTATAATTTATAATTTTATTTAAAAAAAAAATTCATACCCGGGATGCCTGTTAGACTCATGTTTGGTCAGATTTAAGTGAGTTATTCCTAAGAATTACAAGCCTACAGTATAAAACGCAAAATTTCCTTGCAAATAATGATACCGCTTTCAGCACCTAAAATCTGAAAGAATCATACCGCCAGGGAGGTTAAAGCATGCTTTAAAACTTTGGTCCGCTGGAAAACGGTCCGATAGGCCGTACACCCGATCGAACATGTCCGCTGAAACTGGTCTGCGGACCAGTTTCAGTGGACATGTTCGATCGTGTGTACGCGGCCTTAAAGATTGGCAAAGAGGTGGAGAAGGTCATGGAGATAGAGAGGTGGGTCTATATTAGTAAACACAGAGAGCAACAGTTCCGTGACATCTGGTTCGGATGTGTTACTCATTGGAGATTGACAAACTTGTTTAACCATATCTACCCCAATGATACCTCATGTCTGGTCAGGGATATGTTCTACAACACCAATGGGGGCAGTAATCTCCTTTTTAGACCCTTACTTGCTACTGCATTTTAGACCACTTATCCTTATACAGTACCAGTCAATAACTTTACATCAGTTTACAGCAGGCACATTAAACACAAAGTGTAATAGAGAAATGTTCTAGTGCTAACACAGTTTGTCGGTTCATACCAACATGTTTAGTGTATTTATCTTAAGTTCCTACGATTTTTCCTGGCTGGATAGCAGCCTGGTCTTGCGTCCTAAATAGGGGACCTCTCTACTACGTAGTCCCAGATATGCTTATTTAGAGATGTGTGGTAACCGCAGTGTAATGCACAGACAAGCCTTACTTGTTCATGTCTATTTATGCTTCTGGTTACAATGCAAGGTTCTAACTTCTTTATATTGTATGATGGCAAGTTCTCATACTTTTTTGACGCTTCCTGATGACATGATTCTCACGAAACATACGTTAAGATGCTTCCAGTCACACTATTTCCGGATCTTCTGGTTTCTCTCCCAGTATGAGTGGAACGCACACCAGATTGGACGTGAGCCCAGCAGTAAGCAGCCTCTTATTGCAATTCATGCCAGCTAAATGTAATCAGACATTCTGTTGTTTGTTTGTACAAATTTGATTTTTTTAAACGGTATTGCGCTTTGGATTGTCCCTTTGTTTTCCTTATGAGATCATTTGGAGGAAAGGAGGACACAATACAGAGATTTCATCTAATGTTCAGATTCAGGGCTCTTCCATTCCACAGTTAATTTTTTCTGGTAGTCGATCTTGGAGATAGCAGGCAGTCATAATTGCCTTCCCTCAGTATGCTCCCAAACAGCATGGTTCTTACACTCCCACATAGGGCCAGATTCAGGTAGCTAGGAGCATCTTTGCTCTGGAGTAACGTTTCTCATTTACGCTACGCTGGCGAAATTTTAGGAGCAAGTGCTGTTATTCATGAAGCACTTGCTCCTAAAGTTGCAGCAGCGTATTGCAAATGAGCCGGCGGAATTCAAATTGGGCGGGTACGGGGCGTGTATTATTTAAAATAAGCGCGATCCCGCGGCGAACGTACTGCGCATGCGTCGACTGTCAATGCATGCCAGTGCGCATGCTCCAAATTCTGTCAGTGAACGTCAATGACGTCAAATCCCCATTCATGGACGTTTTACGCAAGCGACGCGTTTTTTTTTTTGCGACGCGATGACGACGGCTATACTTAACATAGGATACTCCACTAGGGGGCTGATTTATCTTTACGCCGCGTATCGCTTACGGAAACGTCGGAAAGTCACTGCATCGCGCCCGAATACGATCGTGAATTGCCGATTCCCGCTGATTAACATATTTTTTCAGCGTAAATCAGCGGGAATGCCCCCGGCGCCATTTTTTAATTAAAGTTGCGATGCGATGGCGAAATTCAATTGCGCCGATCGCATCGGAACTCCAACCCAGCGTTTCTTGTTTTCTGGTTACAGAAAACAGAAACGCCGGCTTAAAGTGACAGTTAGGCTGGAGTATCACTGATACTCCAGCCTAACTCTACCTGAATCTGGCCCATAGAGTATGGTTCATTCTTTCTGCAACCCCATTTTGTTCTGGGTTGTATGATACAGTAGTTTGAAATAGTATGCCATGCTTTCTGAGAATCGCCTGTGCTTTATCGTATTCAGTTCCATTGTCTGTGCGTAATACACTCTACATCTTGCCAAATTTGTTGCTCACATGAGCCAAATACTGTTCAAGTTTCTCTGGTACTTCACTTTTGTTGTGTAACAGATATAGTGTAGTATACTCGGAGTAATCATCCATGAAAGTAATTAAATACCTCTTCTTTCCCAGAGTACATTTTTCCAAAGATCTGAATGAATTAGGTCCAGAGGTTTCTTAGCTCTGCTGTTACTCTGCTTTGGAAAGGCTTCTTCTTTTCTATGTTTCCTTTTATACAGCTGGTGAATTTCATTGTTTAATCACATGGACTAATTTTTATTCCACTTGCTCAGTCATTTTAAGTTAATTTCTTAAATTTCTTTATTATATCAGGACTTCTGTGCCCACATCGTCTGTGCCATTTGTGAATGCAGTTTGAATATTTTTCCTCCTTGGCAGTATTAATCTCCTCATTGCAGTTCAGTTAATACAGTTCATCTATAAAATAGGAACCGGAAGTGGCTGGGAAAGGGGACGTGACTGTTATGCGCCTAGAAGTCGTCAGGAAGCGTTTCCTGATGACGTCATTACGACGAAGCGTACGTCAAGGCGCATCCCAGTCATGTTCACAATACCGTCTACTTCCGGTTCCTGTATCTCCAGACGGTGAAACGCGCGCTGATCCAACACACCCCGAGCAAGGCGGCTGCTTCACAACCCACCTGGCAGTACAAGCGAGTACCTTCAGTGCCGAGGAAAGGCATTTTTAAAGTAAGCGCTCATTTGGCCTGTTGTTTTACATTACTACTTTTAATAAAATGGAATTACGTTATGGTATTGCCTCTTTTCATCTTTTTCTGAACAACATTGTGGCAGAGAATTTCCCAGGCTTATCCATCTGGTTACCAGCACAGATTACAGATCCCTAACCATACAAAGCTCCCCCTTACCTTGCCTTTTAAATTAAAGGTCATGGTGGTCTGGTGAGTAGGATACTTACCTTCATTCACCGGGTGTCGTTTCCCAAAGCCGTTCTGGCAATGGTGATGGTGTAACAAACCAGAAAACTTCACATATTTTATGGACATTTAAATATATTTGTCTGCTGTTTTTTGATGCACTTTGTTTATTGCAAAATTTTGCATTTTACTGTTAATTTATGAATATGAATTATTGCGCACTTTATTTGTTCATGTTTATAACCTAAGCGTCCCCTTATAAATATACAAATCAACACATGCCTGCAAAGATGAGGTGCATCGTTTGAATTGAAAAACATATTCATTATCTGAAGCAAAATCTGTTTCTTGTTTCACACATTTGGCCCCTTGTAGTTTAGTTCGTTTTTGCATTCCAACTTTCCAAATTCTGCAATCTGCTTTTTAAAGACCTTGGGCCAGATTCACATACACTTAATATTGCGCTGCGTAATCGAAATACTCTACGCTGCCGTATTTTACCAGGCTCTACACCGAATCCTGGTAGATTTTTGCCCGTACGCTACAGTGGCGTAGTCTATTTCTCGCCGCGTAATCGAAATACGCGATTGGGGGGCGTCAAGCATTTAAATTAAGCGCGTCCCCGCGGCGATCGAACTGCGCATGCTCCGTTCAGAAATTTCCCGCCGTGCATTGCGCGAAATCACGTCGTTACGTCATTCGTTGTTTGAGTAGCGTCGTTTATGAACATTCCTATTCCCGGACGACTTACGTAAAAAATAATAAAAGACGTAGAAAAACGTAGAAATTCGACGTGGGAACGACGGCCATACTTAACATGGGCTGTCTAATATTAGACCAGCAAAAAGCTGGTATAGTGTTACGTAAAAAAAGATGACTAAAGGTGCCGTAAGAGATTGCGATTGAAGATCGTAATTTCTGGGATCGCCGGCAAAAGCTCATTAGCATACCCCGACGCGGAAAACGACGGGAAGTCCACCCAGTGGTCGCAATTTTATTACAGCGTAGATCCGAAGGCGTACGAACACGTAATCCAGTCGAATTGAAGCCCGCAGCCGTCTATTCATGGTTTGAGGTTTTCGACTAGCTAAAAAACGCGCGTAATTTGAAATGACTCCAGTCTAACACTAGTTAGACAGGCGTAATGGCTCTGTGAATCTGGCCCCTTGTTTCTTGCACCCAAAACATTTTCATGTTTCTGGTTGCATGTTACTGTTTTTTGTTAGTCTCTTTATTAAAGTAATTCAAAATACATATAAAAGCAACACTGTCTTCACCTACCATAGGTGAAATTTCAATAAATTTCACCTTTTGCAGAATTTCAATAAAAAAAAAAAGTCCAATGTGAGCTTTTGAACGGAAATTCCAAACGTGTGTATGCTCCATAGGACTTTTGCTGTCAGAATTTCCGCCAACAAAAGATTGAGAGCTGGTTCTCAAATTTTCCAACAGGAAAAAATTCCGTCTGTAGCAATTCTGATGCGTAAATTTCAAACGCATGCTCAGAAACAATTTGACGCATGCTCGGAAGCATTGAATACATTTTCTCAGCTCGTCGTAGTGTTGTACGTCACCGCGTTCTTTTTTTTACTGAATAGATTTTTATTGAAAATCTTCAAAATATACAGAAACAAACTGTGTCATATCGTACAGAGCATAGAAGTTGTAAACATTTGGAAAAGCGATGCACACAATCCTCATAATCCAACAAAGTTAACTAATTGCCGACCGTTCGCCGTCATATTACTGCGGGGCGGTGGCACTGCTACGCGGGAGCACGTAGCTCTACGTCCTCCCTGTAGCAGCTAATAGGGAGCGCGCGCGTCCCCCGAGTCCCGCGCGCGTGCCCGGGCACCCGCGATTGCTCGTTACAGAGCGGGGAACGGGAGCTATGTGTGTAAACACATACCTTTCGTTCCTGTCAGCGGGGGAAACGCTGATCTTCTGTCCATACAATGTATGGACAGAAGATCAGTGACCTCCTCTAGTGAGGCCACCCCCCCCATACAGTTAGAACACACCAGGACCACACTTAACCCCTTCCCTGCCCCCTAGTGTTAACCCCTTCACTGCCAATGGCATTTTTATAGTACTACAATGCATTTTTATAGCATTGATCGCTATAAAAATGCCAATGGTCCCAAAAATGTGTCAAAAGTGTCCGATGTGTCCGCCATAATATCCGCCATAATATCGCAGTACCGAAAAAAAAACGCTGTTCGCCGCCATTACTAGTAAAAAAAAAATAATAAAAATAATAAAAAAAATGCCATAAAACGACCCCCTTTTTTGTAAACGCTATAAATTTTGCGCAAACCAATTAATAATCGCTAATTGCAATTTTTTTTAACGAAAAATATGTAGAAGAATACGTATCGGCCTAAACTGAGGAAAAAAATTGTTTGTTTATATCTTTTTGGGGATTTTTATTATAGCAAAATGTAAAAAATATAGAATTTTTATCAAAATAGTCGCTCTACTTTTGTTTATAGCACAAAAAATAAAAACCGCAGAGATGATCAGATACCACCAAAAGAAAGCTCTATTTGTGGGAAAAAAAGGACGCCAATTTTGTTTGGGAGCCACGTCGCACGACCGCGCAATTGTCAGTTAAAGCGACGCAGTGCCGAATCACAAAAAGTGCTCTGGTCTTTGGACAGCAATATGGTCCGGGGCTAAAGTGGTTAAGGTCTGATGGACACTCACGAGCACATATGATGCCAACTGTAGCAGGTATCCCAATCCACAAAGATACTTGGCAACGATAACATTTGGAACCAATGAGTGAATGAGAAAGGGGGGGGGGCAGTAGGGCCACCCCGCACGGGCACCCCCAAGGGGAGCACAGCTGTATCCGAGAGGTTTTGACCGATCATGTGTACGCAGCTTTATAGGTTGTTCTAAGACAGTTGTAGGTTCTGCTAACCATCTAGACCTTACCCTTTCATATTTCTTTGGACAACCCCTATTAAAATATGTATGTTTATACAATGGTAAACTACAATTTACTAAGTACTGTACTTCCAAAAGGCCACTAAAGGGGAGCTGGCTTTTTCCAGTTTAATGTAATTGCCTTTCTAGCATAGAAAAGGAGCATACTTTTTGCAATTGTGGGAATAATATTTCCAACTAGCCCAAACAAGAAAATCTCTATATTTCTTCTCAGAGTAACAGAGGTGACTTCAACCACCTCCAAAACCTCTGTCCAAAATATGGTGATAGTGGCGCAAGTCCAAAATACATTAGAAAAATCTCCTGAGGAACAACCACATCTCCAACACTCCTGAGGCCTTGTACACACGATGGGATTTTTCCGATGGAAACGGTCCGACGGACCGTTTCCATCAGATATGTCCGCTGGACTGTTTGATCCGATGGCTGTACACACCATCGGATCAAATTCCCCACCGGCGGACAGCGCAGTGATGCGGCGGTGACGTTGACGCCACCACGTCACCCCCACGTCACCGCACCAGGAAGTAAACACTTCCGCGCGCATGCATCGGATCCATTCACAGGATACGACGCATGTGCGGGCAGATATGTCCGCTGGTTTGCCGTACTAACCAGCGGACATATCCGACGGGCAGCTCTCCAGCGGAAAAGTTCCAAAGCATGCTTTGAAACTTTTCCGCTGGAGAAATCCGGCCAAAACTGTCCGTTTGCCCCTACAGACGAGGGGATTTTTCGGCTGAAATGGTCTGTCGGACCATTTTCAGCAGATATATTCCCTCGTGTGTACAAGGCCTGAGAATGCGTTGGACTAATTTTATGTAACCTATATGGCATATAATACGCGCTATGAATTATTTTTTAATTGTATGATTCAATCTCTAATGTACACGCAATCGGATTTCTGATGGGATCAAATCCGATGTTTTTTTTCGTGGGATATCCGATGAAGCTGACTTTCATCAGTCTTGCATACACACTATCAGACTAAATGAATTTCAATGCTTCCGAGCATGCGTTGACTTGCTTCTGAGCATGCGTGGATTTTTCTCCGATGGAGTTCCACACAGACGATCGGAATTTCCTATCGGTTTTTTATCCATAGGAAAAATTTAAAACATGTTCTATTTTTTTACACCGATGGAAAAAAGACCGATGGGGCCCACACACGATCAGTTTGTCTGATGAAAACAGTCCATCGTTTTTTTTTTGATCGGACAAACCGATCGTGTGTACATGGCTTAAGAAAGACCAATACCTGAAAAGGAACCCTCCATATATCCTCCCATTTCTCTTCATCTAACCCTGGAATGTCTCACAGCCATTGTACCCGGAGCCTTTTCATTTCAGGTAGCGACGCTGAGACAAGGTGATCATATAAACTTGAAATAGTTTTTTTAATCAACCTGATCTCACTACTTGTTATAAATTAGACTCCACACGTTAAATTGGGCCCTGAAAAAATTGAGAAAGCTGCATATATTTAAAAAAAATTATAACTCTCAGGAATATTACATTTTTCAAACAATTTCACAAGTAATAATACTTTTCCCTGGTGCACACCTGGTCAACTTTTTTTTACATTAACCTTAGCCCAGGCCTCTGCATCTGGGATAAAATCTAAGTGGGTCAGCTGAGGACTACCCCACAAAGGGGTAATCGGAGATAGTTCTGACTTAGGATATTTTTCACAAGTCAACCCTATCTTCCAGGACCTAATAGTTGTTACCATTGAGAGAGTCAACTTATGAAATACTTTAAGCCCACAAAAGAAAAGTAATTGGAGTGCCTCAACACAGTGGACTAACGCAGCATCTAACATCTGGATTTAGCCACCCTACTGACATTACCAAATGTGTTGCCAGATAATATTTATGGCAATCTGGAAAATTGAGTTATTGGATGCATCAGTGTGGACAATTCATATCTAGGAGACTCTTTCCTCCAAAAAAAGATGAAAAAATGCATTGTAATCGTATAAAGAAGGATTTTGGCAACCATTGTGGAGAAATTCAAAATAAATATATAATTTTTTTAAGAATCTTCATTATTATTAAATTTATAGGACCCAATTATGATAAAGGAAATTTTTCCCATGTTTTTAATTTTGTCTTAACTTAGCTATATTAATTGGCAAATAATCAGAAACCTGTCTCGAAATTACCACTCCTAACTCTGTCACCCATTGCAATGGTGTATCCAGACAAGCTGTAGCTTGTGCCAATAAATCTATAGGAAATAACAGGGATTTAGCCCAATTTACCTTAAGCCCTGTAACTACTGAATAAGCGTTCATCACATGAAGAGCGCCCTGAAGTGATGGACCAGCATCACTTAAAAATAACAAAATATCATCCGCATATAGGGCTACTCTCTCTTCCTGCCCACCAATCCACAGTCCCCGACTATTTGGGGAAAATTGAAGAGCCTCTGCCAATTGCCATGATGAAGGAAGCCGTAGAGAGGGGACAGTCCTGTTGGCTAGCTCTATATAGCTGAAAAGGGGCTGACAATGTTCCTCCCAACTGTACAGTTGACATGGGATTCTGATAGAGTTCCTGCAGCCAAGAGATAAATGCTAATAGAAACACCATCTGTCTAAGTACCTCCCACAGAAAAGGCTATTTGACAGTGTTGAAGGCCTTCTCTATATCCAAGGAGGCCACTGTTCTTGAGTAGGGATGAGCTTCGCGTTCGAAACGAACGTATGTTCGACTCGAACATCGTCCGTTCGATCGTTCGTCGAATTTCGAACAAGAACGATCGTTTGCGGCAAATTCGAGTGAAACGAAACAACCGTTTTTAAAACTTTTTTTTTTCCATTGATACATGTTCCCTGGGGCAAGACCCGGGTTCTGAAAGACGTTTTCCAACAATAACTTGAAAATTGGTCTTTAAAACGACCGTTTTTGAATTTGAACGTTCAAGTCCCATGGGGTTCTAAATGTTCGTGCGAACGATCGGACCGTTCGACGGTTCTGGTGCGAACCGAATGCAGGGGTGTTCGGCTCATCCCTATTCTTGAGCATTCATTTACATGTTGGGTATATATATCGTTTAAAGAGTCTACGTAAATTAGGCTATATATGTTGTGTTCCAAGTACTTTGTCAAAATAATTAAATCATTAAGTAGGGCTATAGTAGGGATCTTTCAATGGCTTATGACAAGGAATTTGGACATTTTCACCAAGGGAATGTACTTACTTTTGTTAACAGTGGTTCAGACATTAATGGTTGCGTGTTGAGTTATTTTGAGAGGACAGCAAATTTACACTGTTATACAAGCTGTACAATCACTACATTATATTGTAGCAAAGTGTAATTTCTTCAGTGTTGTCACATGAAAAGATATAATAAAACATTTACAAAAATGTAAGGGTGTATTCACTTTTTTTAGATACTGTATATCTGAAGTGTTTTGTTATCTCTCTTCAAAGCACTATGTCCCATAGCTGGCTCCTGCTCCATTCTTCTGTTATCAGCCTAATAACTTCTGACAAGTTCTCCGTCAACTGGAAAGCAGCCTGAGTTGTGTGTTGGGGAGGATGCTATAAATAGATTGAACGATTGGACGAAAAGAGCTGAAAATCTCTACCTATGAGGAGAGGAGGTGTGTGCCTTTCCTCCAATCAGTTGTCTTGGCTGTATGCCCAGGCTTCACTGCAGTGTTGAACAGGCAGAGAAAACCTCCTAAAATGATGAGCGCTTTCTAAACAGTATATAAAGCTGAAGACAGCCGATATACATGTAAAACTTATGTAGGGAATTTATTTTATCCCTGTGTATGATCTGAGGCTGTTCCATCCATTTTAATGTATTCACATTTATAAATGTTCTGCCTTCAGCTGGGAAATTATTATGTCCAATCTGCCTGCAATGTTAAATTTGGCCACTAGTTGAAACCCAGAATAAATATACTGTTTTGCAAAAGCCAGAAACCGTTTAACTTTAAAAATAACTCCCATCATCCCTCATTCAATAAAAAGGAAATAGGTGCATCAAATGCACAAAAAGTGTAGCTGCTGGCTTTTAATAAACACTCACTTACCTGCTCCTGCGCTCCTCTCCCCCCCTCCCCGGCCTTCGTCCTCATCGCAACTGTGGGCACCCGGCCGTGACAGCCTTCGGCTTCACGACCGGGCACCCACTGCGCATGCGCGAGCGGCACTGTGCATGCGCGAGCGGCATGGCCCGCTGCTGATTGGACAGGCGATCGCATGGGACCTGTCATGTGTCCCATGCGATCGCCTACAGGGAGAGACTGTTGTAGGCAATTAAGCTTAATCGCCTAACCAGCCCCTCGGCGGAAGGAGGAAGTGGGACAGGACGTCCCACTCCTCCTGAAGCCCCCACTCCCCCCCCCCCCCAAAAATGACATGCCAAATGTGGCATGTAAGGGGGTGAGGAGTGGGATAAGCGGAAGTTCACATTTTGGGTGGAACTCCGCTTTAAGAACTGAAGGAGTGGAAACCAGCCATTCTCTCTTAAGCACATGTTGTGGACTAAACATACATCCCTACAGGCAGCATCGCTGGTTGGCATTGCCTAGTTATTTCATTGTGTTTCTGTATATTTATACATTCTGTATTTAATACATTGATTGTATGTATTTCTCATCTGCTTTTTGCTGCAGTTTCAGCCTCACCCTGTTTTGTTAATAAAGCTTCAAGATTACATTCAGTCTGGCTTATTGCAGAATAAGAGGGTTTAGCTGCATTCAGAGTTACACACAGGAAAATGTGTAGAAAGGACAGAACAATGACAGCGCAGTGTGGTACTGCAAAAAACAAAAAAAAAAACACAATACTATTAAAGTGTTGTGGGACTGATCATTTTGCATAAAGTTACGTTTTTTTGTTTTATTGTACTATACAGTATCTTTTTGTATCTGTTGTGGCTGCTATTTTCACAGGTTATTCTGGCTGTTTAATGCTTAAAGCGGAGGTTCACCCAAATAACATTTACTGTATTTGCTGGCGTATAAGACTACATTTTACAAACTGGCCAAAAAGAAGGGGTCGTCTTATACGCCGGGTCAGCTGCTCAAATGCCTGCTGGATGTGCAGTAATACTGTATGTAGCTTTGGCTACATTCAGTATATACCACTTAGCCAATCCCAGTGAGCGATGTATTCAAATGATTGGAGTAACTACCTCTGCCAATGTGAGCATGCTACATACAATAGCCCGGTCAAATTGGCTTTGAGAGTCATAGAGGCGTGGGCTGATTTTACAGCCTCTGCCAATCCAAGCAGGCTTTGTATTCATTAATATTATATTCATTAATAGAATACTTCATGTATTCATTAATAGAATACTTAATAGAATACTTTGCTCGCCGTGATTGGCTCAAGCTCCAGCAAGAATGAAGAAGAATATGGCTCCAGAAGGAAGAAATATGAAGCGTTGGAAGCCTTGGAAGGGGGGTCGTCTCTTATACGGTGAGAACAGGCAACAAATCTTTAAAATACTGTAAAATTAGGGGGTCGTCTTATACGCCCAGTCGTCTTATACGCCGGCAAACACGGTATATCAGACCAACTTCTTTATACTTCTAACATGTACAGTCCGCAATTTTTTATTTTTTTTAGGTTGTACATACCTTCTAATCTATATTTGCAGTACGGCTTCCGGGTACTTCTCCCCGCGGGAGTAGGCATTTCTATGCTTAGGAGGCATGTAATCTGGGAGGTCGCCCAGATGATTGACATTCTTTCAGAAAAAGTTCCCCCCGGCGAATAAGGCCCCGCTCCCCGTATTGCGTAGGCGCGTCACGAGTCACAGTGTTTCCAAAAGAAGCCAAACATGCAGAGCTGCGAGTCGGCTCTATACGGCACATGCGCACCGACTAGGAGCCGTGTAGAGCTGACTGCGCAGGCGTCGTATAGAGCTTCTTCATGTTCGGCTTCTTTCGGAAACGCTGTGACTTGTGACGTGCCTACGCAATACGGGGGGCGGGGGCCTTATCCCTGGGGAGAACTTTTTCTGAAAGGACGTCAATCATCTGGGCGACCTCCCAGATGACATGCCTCCATAGGCGTGCCCACGGGGTGTGCCAGGTGTGCCCAGGCACACCCTAATCATCCCTGCTGTGCTCTTTAACATACACGATGTCAGTGTATGTAACAGTCACAGAGCCTGGAAGGAATGAGCAGGGAGGGAGTGAGCTAGCCCCCACCTCCTCCACCTACTCCTGATCACTGGTTGCTATAGCCGCTTGGCGTCTGGCAACCAGTGACGTCACTGCCCAAGTTGCAAGCAGAGGAGGATTTCACGTCCTCCTCCGCGCTAGTGCTGCTGGGGAGTCACGCTGGTTCTCTCACCTCCGCTCCAGTGACTGGCTTGCTGCTTGGCTGTGAGGTGTTTCTGTTCCCACAGCTGCGAGGCATCTCTCCCTCTCACTTCCTCCCCCCTCCTGCCCATCTCACTACTGAAGTCCCCCCCCTCCTCCTTGGCTGGGATGTCAGGAGGGAAGGAGGGGGAGGAGAATGGACACACTGCAATCAACAGGAGGACGGGACATGCTAATCTGAGGTCAGTACACAATATTAATGCTTGGCACTTGCAGGAGAAGGAGACACAGAGACATGGGGGAGGTTGTCAAAAAAGAATACTAGCAGTGATTTTGGGGGATAAGAGCATGTTGTATGTGCTAGTGGGGCACTTTAGGAGGGAAGAGAAATCATTTTTTATTCAACCCCCTCTTCCAGCACAATTTCTCTCCCCTCCTAAAGTGTGCCCCTAGCACATACAGCATGCTCTTATCCCCCAAAATCACTGGCAGTATTCTTTTTTGACAACTTGCCCCCAGGGACGGGCTGACAACTCATGGGGCAATAGAAGATCATGGGGCCCCCTGTGTCCCCCACCCACACCTACACAAAGCCCTATCTACCTAAATCATGGGGCACACAGAAAGGCACATAGCAGGAACACAGGGTATGGGGCACACAGTAGGGTACAACACAAGGCACACGGGAAAGCACATCATGGGGCAAAGGGCACATCAGCGGGTACACAGCAGGACACTGAGAACATCGAAGGGCATGGGGCACATCACAGGACACACAGCAGGGCACATCAGGTGGTACACAGCAGGGCACAGGGCACATAGTAGAGCACAGTGCACATCAGGGAGTACACAGCAGGGCAAAGAGCACATCACAGGGCATGGGGCACACAGTAGGTCACATCACAGGGCACACAGTAGGGAACATCAAAGGGCACATTAGGCGGTACACAGTAGGGCACATCAGGGAGTACACAGCACATCACAGGGCACACAGTAGGTCACATCAGGTGGTACACAGCAGGGCATTGAGCACATAGCAGAGCAAAGGACACATCACTGGGCATGTGGCACACAGTATGGCACACAGAAGGGAGGAAAGAGACACTATCACCAAGGGAACTCCTGCGGTCCTGTTGGGGCTGAGCTCCCTACACCTGTACTGTTTCCCATGCCCCCCGCCCCCACAATGGCCGGCCATCATGGTACCTCCAGACAGGGACGTACCTAGAGCATTTGGCACCCAGGGCGGATTCTATATCTGGCACCCCCACCCCCACTTTAAAATGTAAACACACCCCACTGTGCCCCCTGCACTCCCCAATATCTCATTCACTATTTTGTACCCCCTCTTCACAACTGGACCCCTTTACATTACACAGCACCCTACACCTCGGGACCCCTTTACATTACACAGCACTCTGGACCCCTTTACATTACACAGCACTCTGGACCCCTTTACAATACACAGCACCCTGCACTTCTGGACCCCTTTACATTACACAGCATCCTTCATCTCTGGACCCCTTTACATTACACAGCACCCTGCATCACTGGACCCCTTTACATTACACAGCACCCTGCACCTCTGAACCCCTTTTCATTACACAGCACCCTGCACCTCTGGACCCCTTTTCATTACACAGCACCCTGCATCTCTGGACCCCTTTACATTACACAGCACCCTGCACCTCTGGACCCCTTTACATTACACAGCACCCTGCATCTCTGGACCCTTTACATTACACAGCACCCTGCACCTCTGGACCCCTTTACATTACACAGCACCCTGCACCTCTGGACCCCTTTACATTACACAGCACCCTGCACCTCTGGACCCCTTTACATTACACAGCACCCTGCACCTCTGGACCCCTTTACATTACACAACACCCTACACCTCTGGACCCCTTTACATTACACAGCACCCTGCACCTCTGGACCCCTTTACATTACACAGCACCCTACACCTCTGGACCCCTTTACATTACACAGCACCCTGCATCTCTGGACCCTTTACATTACACAGCACCATGCACCTCTGGACCCCTTTACATTACACAGCACCCTGCTCCTCTGGACCCCTTTACGTTACACAGCACCCTACACCTCTGGACCCCTTTACATTACACAGCACCCTGCTCCTCTGGACCCCTTTACATTACACAGCACCCTGCACCTCTGGACCCCTTTACATTACACAGCACCCTGCACCTCTGGACCCCTTTACATTACACAGCACCCTGCATCTCTGGACCCCTTTACATTACACAGCACCATGCATCTCTGGACCCCTTTACATTACACAGCACCTTGCATCCCTGGACCTTTTACATTACACAGCACCCTGTACCTCTGGACCCTTTTACATTACACAGCACCCTACACCTCTGGATCTGGACCCTTACACATTACACAGCACCCTGCACCTCTGGACCCCTTTACATTACACAGCACCCTGCACCTCTGGGCCCCTTTACATTAAACACACCACCCTGCACCTCTGGGCCCCTACACATTACATAAAGCCCCCAGCTTTGGACCCCCTGCATGTTGCACAGTCACCTCTCCCCCCCTGCATGTTGCACAGTCACCTCTCCCCCCCTGCATGTTACACAGTCACCACCCCCCAGGTTTGAACCCCCCACATGCTACACAGTCACCTCTCCCCCCCCTCCTGCACAGTCACCTCTCCCCCCCTGCATACTACAGAGTAACCCCCCCCCCCAGAATTTTGCACAGTCACCAACCCTTTCCCTCCCCTTCCTACTTTTTTACATACAGGGAGCGACACAGCAGTGCTGAACAGAGGGCGGGAAATACTGAAGTTAACTTTTCATTATAACAATGATAATGATTGGTTGCTAGGACCACCTTTCAGCCATTTCATTTGAATGGGATGAAACCATGTCAGTCTGCACCAAGAGCTGTGCATGCGCTACTTTACAAAACGCACATCAACTGGATCGCATGGTACACATTCTGGTGCAGGCAAAAACACTGCATTTGCTTCCTGCATTTGGGTAGTCATTGACCCCTTGGCACCGGCCACACACAAATATGCAGCTTCTCTGTGCCTGGGCCTTGGGACAGAGAGGTCACATATTTGAATGAATTGCGATCAGTAGTCAGCAAAAACATGACAAAAATCATCTTTTTGTGGGGGGGGGGGGGGTGAACGTGTTTTTGAGCTTTGGTTTGAGGTGCACACCCTAATGCAATAGGCTGCGCACGCCTATGCATGCCTCCTCAGCATAGAAACGCCTACTCCCGCGGGGAGAAGTACCCCGGAAGCCATATTGCAAATATAGATTAGAAGGTATGTACAGCCTAAAAAAAACTGTACATGTTAGAAGTATAAAGAAGTTGGTCTGATATAAATGTTATTTGGGTGAACCTCCGCTTTAATTAAAAAAAAGTCAGGTATCACAGCCAAAACTACCTAAAAAAGCCTTTTTTCCCCAAGATTAAATAAATCAACTTGGTGTTGCTGCTTATATAAGTCAAGCTAAATGTAAAAATAAAAAAAAATCAGTTACACATTAACATTCTGCTGCGATGACAGAATACGGTGTCACTGATGCTATATGTAAAAATCATACTATTCTGTAACACCACATAGCACTTAAAGGCATTTCCCAAGCATGTCATTTTATTTAAAGGATTGAAATTTATTCAACATTTCCCTCACAGTCACATTAAAAACACCCTCTTCTCTACTGTAATTTTAAAATATGAGTTTGCTTTGGTAAATATTCCAATGGAGGCTCTTATGCCCTTTATTTTACAATAGCTTGCCTATTAGTCTTGAAAAGGGCCATAATTTGGTATCAAGATTCCCCCCCCCCCCCCCCCATAGTTAAAAGGTTTTGCAGTTTGGGTTTCCAGGAATTCAACAAACGCCCAAATTCTATCCAGGCAGATTTGCTCATCCTTACCTGGAATCAGGAATTTGCCTGCATCTAAGGGCTATATAAGCAAATGGCAGGGTAAAGAAAACATGTCTGTGACCCAAGAAATGCATGGTGAATAATTTATAATGTGGGTCACTTGTTGACTGAGTAATTGTATAATAAGAATAATACTTGAAGCTGTTTTTTAAGCAACATGCTGTGATTATTACACAATAAGCAGGAGTGGTGACAAATTGTTATTTTTATGATCAGGGTTTCTTAACTGTTATATTAGTACAGGATTTTTATATATACAATTGCAAGGTTCTTGTTTATGCAAAGTAAAATTTATTGTTGCTAATTATATCTTGGTCATCCAGCATAGCAACACAATTTGCACAGATAATAACCTGTTTAATAGTTGTTGTTGCATTCTTTTTGTTAGATGTTGCAGAGTGAGAATCCATATGTGGATCTAAAGAAGCCATCCAATCTGTAGAAGCAAACCTTAGGCTGGCCATAAACAGTTCACATTTTGGCCGGTTCAGCAGGAACTGGCCGAGGTTCAAACCATGTATCAAGCAACTTGGGTACAATCAGCCAGCCAAAATGTGCATGTAATTATTGCAAGTGTCTAGTATAGCCGCTAGCAATAATCACTGTTTTTAATACAGTGAATACATTTCCTCAGTGGGAAGGATTCCCCTGTTAACACCAATACATTCTCTCTGTGTATTGAGTTGCTAGAAAACTTGTTTTTAATTTAAAACACCCAATAAGCCTAAAATGAATCTACAAATATCATATTAGTTCTGAACAGGCTTCCCAACTACAGTGGAGGTACTACCAAGGTGAGCTTGCACATGTCTCACACACCAGGATCCCAGAATGTTATAATGAACACGTTTTGACACTTCCCTAGGGGTTGATTTCCTAAGAAGCATGTTTATTTTGCACAGTGCATTTTTACTGTGCAAGAGACTTTTTTTACCTAACTTGGTGAATTGTGCATGGAAAATTAAGAAAACAGTATTTTTGCTTGCTCATTATAGGTGGATATAAAAGTTTAACCCAATTTAGCAAGCTAAGGAAAAATGTGCTTAAATAGTGAAGATTGTCTTTGCTAAGTCACAGCAAACATTGAATAGGTAGAATAAACAGCCTGTGCACTTACTCATGGAAGCCAATCTCCAGTTGCTGAAGAAGTTATGCCGCATACACACGATAATTTTTCGGGTTGTAAAAAATAAAGTTCGTGTGTGGGCTTCAGAGCATTTTTTTCGGGTTCTGAAAAACAGGCAAAAAAAAAATTAAACATGCTCTATTTTTTAACAAAGTTTTTAACTTTGTCGTTTTTCGGGATGTAAAAAATGGTCATGTGTGGGCTTTAACGTGCATGCTCAGAAGCAAGTTATGAGACGTGAGCTACCGTTTGTAATGGAGTAATCACATTCATCACGCTGTAACAGACAGAAAAGCGCAAATCGTCTTTTGCTAACACAAAATCAGCTAAAGCAGCCCAAATGGTGGCGCCATCAGAATGGAAGTTCCCCTTTATAGTGCCGTAGTATGTGTTGTGTGTCACCGCGCTTTGCTAGAGCATTTTTTTTCACGATCATGTGTAGACAAGGCCGTTTTAATGATCAAGTTGAAAAAAACATTGTTTTTTCTAGAGCCTGAAAATTTTTGTTTTTTACAACCCGTAAAATGATCGTGTGTACAGGGCATAAGTCATACATTTAGTGCTTACAGCCATGCATATGCCCTTCCCATTCCACCTGGATGCTAGGAGGCTTGCTTTAACTGGTTGCCGACCAGCCACCGCAGTTCTACAGGGGCAGGTCGGCTCCCCTGTGCGAGAGCCGTAGTATAACGTTGGCTCTTTAAGCGGCCACTAGGGGCGCGCGCGGCTCCGTTTGCCCCCGTGTCCCGTGCACGTGCCCGGTGGGCGTGATCGTGCCGGGCACTCGCGATAGCTTGGTACAGATTGAGGACCGGGAGCTGTGTGTGTAAACACACAGCTCCCGGTCCTGTCAGGGAAGAAATGCTGATCTTCTGTTCATACAATGTATGAATGGAAGATCAGTGATTTCCCCTAGTGATTCCACCCCCCCATACAGTTAGAACACACCCAGGAACATACTTAACCCCTTCCCCGCCCCCTAGTGTTAACCCCTTCACTGCCAGTGGCATTTTTATAGTAATCCAATGCATTTTTATAGCACTGATCACTATAAAAATGCCAATGGTCCCAAAAATGTGTCAAAAGTGTCCGCCATAAGGTCGCAGTACTGAAAAAAAAATCGCTGATCGCCGCCATTACTAGTAAAAAAAAAATATTAATAAAAATGCCATAATTTTTGCGCAAACCAATCAATAAACGCTTATTGCGATTTTTAATGAAAAATATGTAGAAGAATACGTATCGGCCTAAACTGAGGAAAAAAAATGTTTTTTTATATATTTTTGAAGCATATTTATTATAGCAAAAAGTAAAAAATATAGAATTTTTTTCAAAATACTCGCTCTATTTTTGTTTATAGCGCAAAAAATAAAAACCACAGAGGTGATCAAATACCGCCAAAAGAAAGCTCTATTTGTAGGAAAAAAAAGGACGCCAATTTTGTTTGGGAGCCACGTAGCACGACCAAGCAATTGTCAGTTAAAGTGACGCAGTGCCGAATCCCAAAAAGTGCTCTGGTCATTGGGCAACAATATGGTCCGGGGGTTAAGTGGTTAATAAATCTAACAGCAGGCTCTCAGTTTGATTCTTATTGTGAAAGAGATCTTTTTTTAGTTTGTGCATGTGGTAGGGAAACATAAGGAAATTGTTTCTGAAAATATTTAGGAGTAACATTTTGTACACAAAAAATTATACATTTCAAGATAAGCGCCTCCTTCCACATCATGGATCTTTTAGCTAGGGTGCTTTAGGCCATTTTCAATAAATTTGATAATTTTTAACCTCAGTCTGAGAATCTAAATTTTGGAAAAAGCTGATAACTTACATTTAATCCATAGAATTGCAGAACGTAAAAAAGATCCAGCAATGATGGATTCCTTACAAAGGATGTAGGCACATATAGCCGAAGATCAAGAAACCAGGTCCACATGGTTATCCTGCACTGCACAGGGTATACAAAATCAGGAACTAGAAATAGACAACTAAGAATAACAACAAACTATAGTCATATAAAAAAGAGATCATTAAAGGATCTGGGTGCAGAATAATTAGCATATAAGCCCAGTGGTCAATAGAACAACACTGAGTTTACCAAACAATTGCTAGATTACACTGTGTAGGAGCAGATAGTTAAACATGTTAGTCACATTGTGCTTGTGTTTTAGCTATGCTATTGGTATCTAGCTGGCTATCTTGGACAGATGTGAACAATTTAGAGGAAGAAAATTCACAGAGTATGTGCCATTCGTGGAGGACTTGGGTGCTTCCTGAAATATGGGTAGAGGCAGGCTGTAGAGTAAGCTGTATGATAGGGGATGCACTGGAGCAGCATGTGTCTTGGGTGCTCTCAGGTGGACTGACGGCTGTAGTAAAAGAGCTGTGGCCACTGCCAACTTTCTGCTGTCCGATGTAGTAATAAAGCTGTGGCCACTGCCATCTTGCTGCTGTCACTTGGATGCCAGAGTAAAGACCTTCTTCAGTTTTTGTGGCAGCAGGTCTTCCATGTGCTTGCTGGACATATCGCCAGGAATGTGCTAATATGAGCAATCTCCTGAGCTAGAGCAGAGCTCACTGACAAAGTGCCCATTAAGTAAGTGTCCTAGTCATGCTCCCTCCCCATGCTTTTTTTTTTATAAAACCTGGCTTATTAATCTTGAAAATGGAGAGAACAATTTTCCGGATTTTCCTGCCATTGACTTCAATTAGGTTTTTATTAAAGTTTGCACTTTGCAGATTTTTGGCTGGGGTCACAGAACATGCTTGCAAATCGGAAACCAAGCTGATTTACCCATCACTAGTGAATAGCCTATTTGTCTTTGATAAACCATAGTGCCCAGCTCTGGCCTGCTTTCTCCATATTCCAACAAATTTCTCTTACTACTGTAAGGCCATACACCAAAGTTATGGGCCAATAGCGAAATACATGAGGGAGAGGTGTGTTGGCCAGTGTAAATGCCATGAAGTGTCGAAATGTACTCTTTATTTTAGTATTTCTACATGAAGCTTAGTGCATGCTTTCAAACAAGAAATCTTATTTATCTGCAATATGACCAAACCTTAAAGTCGTTATAAAGTCAGAAGGTTTTTTATCTTAATGCATTCTATGCATTACGATAAAAGGCCTTCTGTGTGCAGCAGCCGCCCCTCAGCCCCTAATACTTACCTGAGCCTCATCTCTATCCAGCTATGTGCAGGAGTGCCTCGGCCATATGGGACTCTCCCTCCTGATTGGCTAAGACACAGCAGCGGCACCATTGGCTCCCATTGCTGTCAATCAAATTCAGTTAGTCAATCTAGAGAGAGAGTGTGTGGGGACAAATCGGGCTCCGTGCCTGAATGGACACAAGGAGCTGTGACTCGGCTGGGGTGCTCCTATAGCAAGCTGCTTGCTGTAAGGGCACTCAACAGGGAGGGACCAAGTGACCCAAAGATAGATCCGAGAAGAGGAGGATCTGGGCTGCCCTTTGAAAAACCACTGCACAGAGCTGGTAAGTATAAATAACATGTTTTTTATTTTTAGAGAAAAAACCTTGACTTTACAATCAGTTTAAGTTGTTGAAAATGACAAAATACAATGTAGTAAGTTTATATGTTTGCAATAACTTTATTAGGATGCTAAAAACAGAACTGGCGACTATAAGAAGCCAAAGCAAAAAGTATTTTTTTAGGATAAACAAACACTTAATAGTTTAAACTATTTGAACATTTGTTCAGACTCGCGTAAAAAGTGTTTGGCTGAAGAAAGCAATTTGATGGCTTGTGATGATTTCGTCTTTGAAATCCATAATATCATGCACAAAAAAATAAACAAAAATAAATTAACGAGCAGTTGAAATGGAACAGCTTTCTATATTGTTCATGTCTGGATGGCTGTGGGGTATATTCTTTTTTATCTATTGACTTGTATCTGACCGAGTACGCTTTGGGAGCAATAGAACTAGAATTAAAATGTTAACTGCCATATTCAATAACATTTTGTGCACTGTAAACAGAATACTCAGAGGAAACTCTATTCAAAACTTGTTCTAGTTTTGGAAACAAATTTTGAAAATGTAGAACTTCTGTAAGGTTCTGCTTCTCCCTCTGTACTGGTAACAATTGTCAATGGTTAAAAAAATAAAATAAAATAAAAATAAAATAAAAATATACCTGAACAAATGTTTTTTGCTACACTTGTCACTGGAACACTAGTAGAGGCTAGATCTCTCAACAAGTACAAACAATGGCTTTGGTGAGATTGATTTCCAATAAAAATAAATAAAAGCCTGGCGGAGGTTTTATCCCTTTTCCAGTTTATCCAGAACTAGAACAATATGGCCTAGATTCACAAAGCGATTACGCCTGTGTAAATGTTGTTAGACAGGAGTAATTTCGATTTACGAGCGTTTTTACGCTAGTCGAAATCCTCAAACCATGTTAAATTTCTTTATTACGTTAGTACGCCTTCAATCTACGCTGCCTGAAAATTGTGGGCGGACTTCCTGTTGTTTTTCACCTTCATGGTATGCTAATGAGCTTTTGCCTGGAATCCACAAAATTTCGCTCTTCAAACGCAATCTCTTACGGCACCTTTAGTCATCTTTTTTTTCCGTTTCACTATACCAGCTTTTTGCTGGTCTAATATTAGACAGCCCATGTTAAGTATGGCCGTCGTTCCCGCGTCGAATTTCAACGTTTTTCGATTTCTTTTATTATTTTTAACGTAAGTCGTGGGAATATGTTCGTAAACGCCGCTTCAAACAACGAATGACGTCACGACGTGATTTCGCGCATGCACGGCGGGAAATGAACAGAGCATGCGCAGTTCGATTCTTAATTTAAATGCTTCACGCCCCCTACTCACGTATTTCGATTGCGCGGCGGAAAAAAAATACGATACATAGCGTACGCGCAAAAAAACTACCTGAATTCGGCGTAGAGTGGTGATAGACGGCAGCGTAGCGTGATTACGCAGCGGAAGATTACATCTATGTGAATCTGCCCCTATGTTTTTACTGAAGTTTCATGTTAAACTGTTAACTAATTACAAAGTCAAGTTCATCATATACAGCTTCTCACAAACTAGTAGGATCCTTTCACATGTCTGAAATTTTTTATGCATGTTATTGCATGCATTTTCTTTTAATTAAATGTGCATGCATCTGCTTTTTGTGTATTTGTGTAAGGGAATAATGAACACATTTTCCTTAGGACAGATGCAATAATTTAGTGTTCGATTGAATGGGCTTGCTTGAAACTTGTAAATGCATTGAAATACTGTCTTATTTTTAAAAACATGAGGTTTCTACATGAAATACTTTTTTAACCAGTGAATAAGTAAATAGGTTGAGAATGTTAATTTAGCCAAGTGAATAAAAATTGACGTCTTTTTTTCCCCACAAATAGAGCTTTCTTTTGGTGGTATTTGATTACCTCTGCGGTTTTTATTTTTTGCGCCATTAAACAAAAAAAGAGCGATCATTTTTAAAAAAAATATATATTTTTTACTTGTTGCTATAATAAATAGCCCATTTTTAAAAAAAAAAAGTTTTATTTTTTTCTCAGTCTAGGCCGATACGTATTCTACATATTTTTGTTAATTTTTTTTTTTTTAAATCACAATAAGCCACTAGTTTGCGCAAAAGTTATAGCGCCTTTAAAATAGGGGACATAATTATTATTATTTTTTTTTACTAGTAACGGCTGCAATCTGCGATTTTTATTGGGACTGTGACATTATGGCGGACACATCGGATACTTTTGACACATTTTTGGCACCATTCACATTTATACTGCGAGCAGTGCTATAAATATGCACTAATTACTGTATAAATGTGACTGGCATTGAAGGGGTTAACACTAGGGGGTGAGGGAGGTGTTAAATGTGTACCCTGCATAGTGTTCTAACTGTGGGGGGGGGGTGACTGGGGGAGGTGACCGATCTGTGTCCCTATGTACAAGGGACACAGATCAGTCTCCTCCCCCCCTGACAGGACGTGGATTAGATATGTGCATTCCCATTTGTACGAATGTTATTTTTTTTGTATGAAAATGTTCATTTTCGTACCCGCGGGATGTGCACATACGAAAAAATGAAAGCACCAAAATACGAAAACTACGGGATTACGAATCAGCCGCATAACGAACAACCGCAAATACGAACAAACGATCCGTCGAAAATATGACAAAATGAAAAACGGCAAAAGAACGAAAATGACATCTATAACAAAAGATTTGCATTCTGTATTTTGAATTCCTATTTTCTGTTTGTATTTTGTATTCAAAATACAGAATGCAAATCTTTTGTTATAGATGTCATATGAACATACGACTGAAAATACCAAAAGAAAAATGATTCAAGATACAGAATGCAAATCTTTTGTTATAGATGTCATTTTCGTTTTTTTTTTTAAATGGGCAGTGAGTGAGTGTAGTTAGTGAAGCAGCTTCTCTTTTGTGCTGAGTTCACTAGTACAGTGAGTAGTACAGTAAAGCCAAATAAACCTGTCTGTGGATTTTCATCTGAAGGGAGATCAATTGGCCAGACTTTTGAACCCACAAATGGTTTTCTGAGAACGAACGGAAAACGATAGTTTTTATTTTTGTTGTTGAAAAAGTCTGACCAATTGTATGGGGCTTAACAATAGTTAATATGGATGAGCCGCGTGTTTAAAGTGCCGCGAATCCCGCAATATATTTACGAAAGTACAAAATGACGAAAATCCTTTTTCTGTTAGTATTTTCAGTCGCGTGTTCATATGACATCTATAACAAAAGATTTGCATTCTGTATTTTGAATACAAAATACGAACAGAAAATAGGAATTCAAAATACAGAATGCAAATCTTTTGTTATAGCTGTCATACAGTATGAACATACGACTGAAAATACCAAAAGAAAAAGGTTTCAAGATACAGAATGCAAATCATTGACGAAAATTCACGAAAATTATTGTCTAACAAGTAACAAACATAAATTAAACAGAATAACGAATCATCCTGCATGTACGAAAATAAAACGGTAACGAAAATACGAAACGATCGGAATACGAAAAAAATCGCGTCGTACGAAAAACGAACGGGAACGAACAGGAAAACGGGCGTCTTACGAAAAAAGAACGGAAACGAACCAATGGAATGATACGAAACGGAACAAAAAAAAAACGGAAAAAAATCTGTGCACATGTCTAACGTGGATCTGTGTGTTTACACACACAGATCCACATCCTTGTCTCTGTGACCCGGAGGAGTCCTGACGGCCGTACGACTAATTACATAAATTATAAATCTCTAGGTTGCCGTCTTTTTACGGCCTCCGCTCCTCCGGGCCACTGGGCCACTGGGCTCCGGGCCCAGTGGCCCAGTGGCCCGGAGGAGTGGAGGCCGTAAAAAGACGGCGACCTAGAGATTTAGAATTTATATAATTAGTCGTACGGCCGTCAGGAAGTGGTTAAAGCAGAGTTCCACCCAAAAGTGGAACTTCTGCTTTAAGCACTCCTCGCCCCGTTACATGCCACATTTGGCATGTATATTTTTTTGAGGGGGGGTGGGGGCTTCTGTAGCAGTGGGACTTCCTGTCCCACTTCCTACTTCCACCTAGGGACGCAGATAGAGATTCCAGTAGCATCAATGCTTTGTATCGCAGCTCCAGGTGAGCAGCCTCTAATGATCCATCTGGATCTAACTTGTCTTCCAGAGATGCCAGTAGGGTGCGTTTTAGGCACATCTTTATTTATTTACATTCTGGTATGTATATATGTTTCCGCTCAATGTTAAGGCCCAAACGCTCACGAGATGATCCCACAGCCTCTCACAAGTCTCTCTTTGCTCGGGAGATAGCTGGGACTTAGAAACCCAAATGTGTTCCCTGCATTAGATCCCTGCCTACCAAGACTGACTTAGAACACTGTGTAAAGCGCATTGAAAATACCTATAGGCAGGAGATCAATGAGCACAAGAAGGACTTAGGGGTCCACATGGAGGACATTAAAAACACGACAGATGGCCTCTGAAATGCCATGCAGTCCCATGAAGAGGCTTTAAACTTCCACACTCTCCTGATCCAACAGATTATGTATCAGCAAGATCATATCAAAAACATGAACCACCACAATAATATCCGAATACGGGGTATTCCTGAAACTGTTGATCATAAAGATCTTGCTGCAGTGGTGACAGCCATCTTTAACCAGCTATTGGAGGAACCTAAAGATGCAGGAAAAATAAAGACGCAAAAAGTGGGACTTTGAAGGGGCTGAAACCCCCTTCCAGAATTAGTATCAATACCTAAGTACATAAAAAAAAAGTTTTTATTATTATTACAAAAGATTAAAAAAGACAAACATGGGGCATAGACCCCTAAAAGTATGGATAATGGTTCCCAAACAACTCTCTATGATCATGAATGAACAACCCTGGAAGGTGGAGTCTCTATCCTGCATATATAATCATGCAAGCATCTGCATTGTATATAGCTAGGTAATACACTTCATATATAGCACATGTGTTAGCAGGAAAAGATGACTCATTCCAATCCCGACACTTTTTGCCTATAATGGCTTCTTCAGGGATTCGGGGGTATTGTATGGCTTTAGAATAAAGTTATTTAAGAACAAGAATGGTTGGTAATATCAAGAGATGCAGCACTACTTTCTATACCTATTCTTCCATAATGGTATACTAGTCCACTGTCATGCATATATTGAATGTTTTGGAGGTTCTTTTATGTCGTTATCTTTTTATTATCCCGTGATTAGCTGGGATCATGGGCTGTTTTATGAGCCTTTCACGGCACCCCCCTTATGCTCTTCAGTGCCTTGAAATGCATAGTTTACTTTCTAGACAGTCCTGGGATTTTTCAGTGTTATTGCGCCACTCAGTGGGCTGCTCTATTTCAGTCTCTGTTGGTGTCCCTTTCTCAAATACTTGTATCTGATTTTATTTAATCATTGGAGTAAGGGACACCGCCTATCTGCTCCTTTCCATTTTTTTTTTCTTTTTTCCTACTCTGTCTCTTTTTTGTTTCCCTTCCCCCCTTACCAATGCAATGGCAGTATGTAGCCCTGTTACCTTCTCATCCTGTAATTGTAGAGGTTTTAATACTCCGGAGAAGCAAAGTCAGACATTGTACCATTTTCACAAGGCATGTAATAAAATTTTATTTTTTGCAGGAAATACATTTTCATTCTGGTAGTATCCCAGCCATCCATAACGGCTTCTACCATACCTTGTATCATAATACCAACCCACAGGGCAAGTCAAAGGGGGTGTCAATAACTTTTCATAAGTCTTTTGACCCAGAGGTTTTAGAATCCCTTTTTGATACCTCTGGTCCTTTTATATTTTTCAACTTAGAAATACCAAACTTCTATTTTTACAGTGGCAAATGTTTATGGTCCCAATCAAGAACAGGATCTTTTCCTGGTCCCCAACAAATTGATCTCTTTTGAAGGTCCCTGTTTAATTCTAGGAGGCGATTTTAACATGACTCTTTCCCCTCTACGGACCCTTCCTTGGGTAAATCCTCTATTGGTCATTCCACATTGACGCATCTCAAATCACTCTTGCACAATGCACACCTAGTAGATGTCTGGCGCACACAACATCTCTTCTATCCGGGGCTACAGTTATTATTCAGTTGCCCACAACTCATATAGTCACATTGACTATTTCTTTGTGTCCCAATCACTTTTAAATGTTCCCATACAAACATCTGTGGGTAACCTTTTATGGTCAGACCATGCCCCCATAGACCTAGCTCTAGATCATTTACCTTGATCACATAGGGGCTTCTCCTGACATTTAAATGATAACCTACTCAAGGATTCCCCCTGTGTTGCTGATGTCAAACTTGCCATAACTCTGCAAAAAGGAGTATCTGTAATACTCAAGGTATTTCAGCTTCCTTTAGGCAATACTACCCACCATTAATCCCAAAGAAGCTATGGATTTGCATAAACCCTTGTCGGATTCAGAGATTTTGGGTGCCATTAAAGGTCTGATGCAGGCAAATGTCCCAGACTGAATGGTTTCTCACCTATATTTTATAAACGTTTTGCCCCACTGCTCGCCCCTTTGTTGGCTGGGACCTTTAATGCCATTGATGACTCCCACTTACCATCCAAAGATTTGCTATCTGCTAATATCTCTATTCTCCCCAAACCTGGTAAAGACCATTCTCAATGTAGCAACTATAGGCCAATATCCCTCCTTAACTTAGACATAAAACTTTTTGACAACATTTTAGCCAACCGCTAATGCCCCTGATCCTGTTACTTTTTGTCATAGTAAACCAACACTTAGCTTGTGCTATTTTCAGTATTGTAACTTCCTCCTCAAACCATAAACCTTCTCTCTTCGCGGATGATTTATTAGTGTATGTAAAACAACCCCACATGTCCTTACCATCCCTCTTTCATGAATTTGGCATATTTGAGGAATTTAGAAATTTCAAACTGTATATGTCTAAAACGGAGGCCTTTTATATATCGCTCCCGGACACCACTATTTTTCAGCTACGCACCATTTTTTTTCAATGGTTGTATAAATGTATCTCTTATTTAGGCGTCACCATACTTTCTCTGAATTATTCTCTCTTGTTAGCTTTCATTCGAAAGGATTTAGACTCCTAAAGTTCATCTTCCTTACCTTAAAGGGGTGGTTCACCTAAAAATTAACTTTTAATATTGTCATTAATGTCATAAATGCAATTAGAATCGGACGTTTTTTAAAAAAAATACGTCCGTACATACCGATTTCTATATGCCTTCTCATCGCCGCTTCCGGGTATGTTCGTCGAGGCTGGGCATGCCTAATTGATTGACAGGCATCCGACCGACGCATACAGCGCGTCACGAGATGCCGAAAGAAGCTGAACGTTCGGCTTCTTTCGGCATCTCGTGACGCGCTGTACTGTATGCGTCGGTCGGATGCCTGTCAATCAATTAGGCACGCCCATCCCCGGCCATCATACCCGGAAGCGGCGTTGAGAAGGCATATAGGAATCGGTATGTACGGACGTATTTATTTATTTTTTTAAACGGCCGATTCTAATTGCTAAAAGTTTATTTTTTTTAGGTGAACCTCCACTTTAATATGTGTGAGCTTCTGCGCTACAACGTGGGTGACATCTTCCTAATATACAGTGTAAGTGATTGCAGCAAAAACAAAGTGGTGTATACACAACAACAAAATAGATCAAATAATTAAATATAGAGAAATTGCGCAAAACATTCATATATAAACAATATGAAGACACATAAACATCAAAAAGTGCAAATAAAGGTGCTGAGTGATCAAAATCTTAACAAAGAAGATGACGCTGGAGAAAATAGTGTCAAAGTCCAAATGTGAAAGTGACAGATAGGCTGCTGTAAATGGTTGTCCACTAATCCCAGAGAGAATGGAAACTCCACCAAAGACACCAGTCTGGTCTCCCAGAACTCTCACCTCAATGAGGGATAAATAGAGCGATCAATAATCAATCTCCACCTCACAGCAGTCTCCTCAATGTCTCCTAATACCAACGGGTATAAACCTTGTGGCTAAATGTGGTACTTGGAAGGACTCAACCCAGGGAAACAAGAGTAGACATGTGCAATTTTTTTCGTTACGAATACGTTTTCCGTCATTATTCGTTATTTTCGTTGATTCGTTAACCTACGAATGAACGAATGGTTTAGCGCAAATAATAACGAATAACGATATTTCCAAAAATAACGAATATGGAAAACTACGAAGATACGAAACTACTAAATGTAAAAGAACAACACAACGAAAGAAAAAAGAAACGGAAACATAGAAATAACGAAAACACCGAACACAAAAAAAAAAATCATAATTACGAAAAATAAACGAAAATGCAAACTTACTAACATTTGAAGAACGAAAAGAAAACAACCGAAATGCCGAACAAAGAATAAAAAACGAAAAGCAAAACTAATGAAAAATAAATTACGAATCTTCGGAAAACGGAAATGAAATAATGTAAATTCAATTTCATTAGTACTGTGACCAATAGCCACTCAGCGCTGTCCCTTCCCCTGAAGAGGTTTGTTCCTTCCCCCAATGAGCTTCTTTCTTATGTGGCTCCTTGACCTTGTGTCTTTATCTGTGTTAGTCAATCGCAGTAAATTACGATGTTTTACAAAATTACGACGAGTAGTGTGTCGATAAACGTAAAATGTATTTTAACAGAATTACGAATGCAATAAAATCTACAAAAGAACGTTGTTATAATCAAATGAAATTAGACACGAAAATTCGAATGATCATAAAGCAACGAAGATTTATTTCTTACGAAAATACAAACGCGGCATGATGGAAAATATAATGTAAATACGAATATCAAAACAACGAAAAATAAACCAACGTAAAAACGAATGAACGAATAAATTCATTGTAAAAATATGAACGAGGCAGAATACAACATTTAACGAAAATACTAATCTCGAATCAACGAAAAATAAACTAACATAAAAAAACGGAAACGGAAAAAAAAGTGTTACGAAAATACTAAAGAGTACGAATACGATAACTAACGTCTTACGAAATTACGACTCGTTACGAATCACGATAAACGAACAGAAACGAAACAGAAATAAACGAAAATTTTTGTTGTGCACATGTCTAAACAAGAGGGACAAAAGAGGGCCCCCAATGGTGTAATATAAAGGTAAAATAGGGCATGTATTGAAAACAAGTTGCGCTTACATTAAAACCATAAAAACGAGCATGTAAACAAACAGTGGCGTCCTCTGCGCCGTCTCACGTCACTCCTGGTGTACTTCTTGTCCTACGGCCAATCCCTACGTGTTACAAAACTGCCTTGTTTCTTCATCTGGGGACGAAGAAACGACCTTGGTTTGAGTGCATTAATGCATTGAAAATGGATATTCATCCAAAACTGCTCTGTCTCTTCCAGATCATTCTTATACTCATGCCCAAACAGTTTTTTATTTCTCTGCCCTTTCATGCCCATACGCTTTGTCTGGAATAGAGGCTTATCATGCATTCCATATAAATTACTTACTCTCCAAAAACCCCAGGGTGGGGTTGGATTGTGAACTTTACCATAGAGCTGCTGTTCTAGCACATGTGTTGGAATGGTTCCCTCATCCTTTCTAAAAGGCTTCTACAATGCTGTTGATCTCAGGGCTCTTCTATGGGGCTACAAGCAAGACCTCCATAGGCTTCAATCCTTCTCCCCCTGACCCTCACTGATATGCAATTATGGTATACAAAAGGTCTTCAGACTCTCTTGTCCTCGGATTCATCCCCATTAACAACACTATTTGACAACCCTATGTTCCCTCAGGGTATGGGAGCCCATACATTGGGAGTGCTGCCATAATCTGATTAGCCGGTGCACACTCCAGTCCTTCGTCCATCCAGGTACCAGGCAACCTGTAGTCCCTATGGGTGGTGGTGACTGTCTTACCACCATCCACATATCTTCCCTCTGTACTAGTTTTATTACTTAGACTCAAGTACACTGATCTCTGACTGAATACAAGTGACTGTGTTCCCTCTCTGAGATGCCCAGACATCTACTCTCTTTAATTTAAAATCTACTTTACGCATTAATACATGGTGTGGTCTGCGGACCTGGGGAAAGAGTTTACAACTGCAGATTGGCAGACGTCCTTTTATTTTACTCACAAGTCCATGATTTTTTGTTATGCACAAGTAAATAAATAAAAAACTCCACTCTAGATGGTACAGGGACCCTCTCCCACTACCTAGGATGTTCCCTGCTGTGCCAGCCAAGTGTTGGAGAAGTGGCTAGACAGAAGGCAATTATTTACATATCTGGTGGGAGTGCAGTGGGATACGCCCCTTTCGGTCTAAAGTTTTTACCTTCTATAACAAAATGTACCAGCAATCCCTACCACCCATCCCAGATGTAGCACTCCTGTCCATACTCCAGGCCTTGGTAGGGACCCAAAAACGAAGCTTGCTGTGCTTCTTCCTATCCGAAACATGACCATTGATTCCCTTGTTTTGGAAAACATATAAAACCCCTCCCTTATCCTTGTAGGTTTTTACTGTCAATGATATCATGAGAAGTTCAAAATTCTATGGTATGTTTGGCTTGACTTTGCCACACTAAAATATATGTTATAACAGTCTGTTATCTTATCTCTTCACAATTCTAACAATGTTCTTTTGCCTTTTTATTACATTGTCATGGGGAGCTCAAGCTTTTTCTTATTCTTCCTTTCCAGGCCTCTTTGGGTCTTTTTTTTCTCTACTATCTCTCTTTCTTCCCTACCCCTTCCCATCTCTTTAGTGTTTTTAGCCTATTACATTTGCTGTTTATCCAATATGGTATAATGCCTGTGAACTGGATGCTTACCCCTCCTATGACATAAAGTGCTCTTTTATTATTTGCCTACTTAGGCTCCATGACCTTGGTTCACAAAATGTTTACTGTTTGGGTATACCCCTATTGCTGTATTAATCTTTTTGATGAAAACAGACAATAAACATATATTTGCCTCTAATTTTAGAAAAAGATCTGTTGACGGGCAGACTCCCATATCTATTTAACCACTTATCCACCGCCTGCCGTCAAATGATGGTGGGAGGCAGACCCTATTGTTCTGTGTGGACGTCATAAAGCCACTAGGGGGACGATGCGCGTGCCCGGCGGCTGCAATGGCTGAGCAAGACTGTGGATCACACAGATCTACGTCCTGTCAGGGAGAGGGGACTGATGGTCGCCAGGTGTGCCCCATCACGCCATGGTGTGCCCCAATCACCCCATGTACATTAGCATTATCCAGGGGCGGCACCAGATGGGTAGTTGGGGGTGCCAGTGGCCAGTGTAAATGCCCCTGTTATATTAAAGGCTAGGTTTAACCTTAGGAACTCATTACACCCATCCCAATCAACTGTCTCTCACCACCAGAGCCTCCTCCCTGTGACAGCAGGTGGCATTCATGTGTGTTTAAACTTTGGGGTGCACACCCAAATGCAATAGGCAAACCTATGACAGTACACTGTTATTTTAAATAAGTATGAGAAGAAAACGTAAGAAGATATAAGTATATTATAAACATTAATTAATAATTGCTTTTTACTGTGTTTGCATATTTACAAAAATATGTAATTGTAAAGTAATTACCAACAACTGACTACTCTAGAAAATATTTGCTTTGTGCTTAAAATTTTCTGTTGATGATTCATTGAATAAAAAACAAAGCTATTGAGTTCAATTCTGTGCAGTTATTCCCTTCTTTGCAAAAACAACGAAAAGCAGTGACTTGGTCATGTTTATGAAAATTAATACGCTAAGTGAATATGCCATAAAGGTCCACTCAGACCAGATGCGCTGGCATGCCTTGATCAACACATTTGCAACACAAATGCTTTGCTGAGCAAAGTTTTTCAGTAAGAGCAGTTCACACCAGTGCGTTGTGCTGATGTTCACTGCCCTGTTCTGAATATACAGTAGCACATGCCCTACTATATTGCAGTGCAAAACAAAACAAAATGTGTAAACACAACTCCAACTTTCCGGGAGCCCGGTGGTGACTACCAGAGGGGAAGGGCTGACATACAACCTCAGGGTGCAGGTTACTAGACATGGTGGGGGAAAAACAAGATAGAAATTGGGCGTCAGTCACTTTTATGCTTGAACAAAAAGAAGTTTATTGCTCACAACAGGGAAAATACCGAAGAGAAGGGATAGGGCACAGGACACCCTTAGTCAAAAATATTAATGATCAGCAGATAAGAACCATCACATTTGTACTTTGTAGAATAAGCTGTCTCCTATGGTAACTTAACTTAACTCACAGAAGGTGCAGGACCTTTATGGATGATTCCATCTTGATCCTTTCCCAGGCTTTCAATAGGTCCCTGGTCCATACAAGAGTCACATCTGGTACTTCATCTCAGGTCTCCATCCTTTCCTTTCAGCATTGTTTCTGAAAATTGAGAAGGCTTTTCTCTGCATAATATTGAACACCCAGATAGGCCTCAGATAGCAGCCAGGCGAACACCTGGATAGAACTCAAGCTTCAGGCCTAGCAGCCGGGAGCTGTTTAACACACATCCGCCCAAACCGCAGTCTGGGCAGGAAAGACCAAGATCGCCTGACTCTCTCCAAATAAATACCTCTTCCCAGCATTCATAGTGGCGAATTTGATTGGCTGAGAAAGGTACGTTTATTCATAACCTGAATGAATGCACTGTAGTTCAATCACATTATGTCAAAGGCAACAGTGCTACCTACTGGCAACAGCTAAACAACAGAGCTAAAATTAGCCACTGATTACTGTATAAATGTCACAGGCAGGGAAGGGGTTAACACTAGGGGACAATCAAGGGGTTAATTGTGTTCCCTATGAGAGTTTCCAACGGTGGGGGGATGGGTTTACCGGGACATGACAGAGATCACTGTTCCTGATCACTGGGAACAATGAATCTCTGTCATGTCATCTGGAAATACCTTGTTTACATAGGCATATCTCCATTCTGCCTATGTACAAGGAATTCAGGCTGCTGGAGGGTACTTTACTTTACTTTCTGCTATAATAAATATCCCCCAAAAATATATAAGAAAACAACATTTCTTCCTCGGTTTAGGCCAATATGTACAGTAGTCTTCTACATATTTTTGGTAAAAAAATCCAATAAGTGTATATTGATTGTTTTGCGCAAAAGTTTTAGGCCCAGATTCAGGTACATCTGCGCATTATTGGACCGGCGTAGCGCACCGCCTTTACGTTAGACTTGCGCAATTTTGCCGCGTAATCACCCTATTCTCGTAGCTTTTGCGCAGAAAATTGCGCATGCGTAACGTTTTTTCAGAGGCGTAAGGCGGAGTAATACAAATTGGGAAGGACGTGGGCGTGTTACATTGAAATGAGCCGTGACCCCATGCAAATGAAGGGCCGGCCGGCTCGCGCATGCGCGCTTGAAGGAGAACATGGTCGGCTCCGCTGTGCGCATGCTCACAACTCGGGAGCGGCGCAATCAGTGAAATTGGAAATGGACTAGGGCAACGTTGTGAACTACGCAAACAGCATAAATAGACAGACACAAACGCACTTGCATTGCAAAAGTACATCCCTTTGTCCCTTCCCATTTAACCAAGTGCTTTTGTCCTGTTGTTCGTTGCGTTGTGTTTTGTAGTTGTCAGATTAGTGTTCTGTGTGATCAAGTGTTTGTTAGTAGATCTTTGAAAGTGTTTTTTGATAAGTGTTTGAGTGACTGTTTGTTTGATATATTTCTGTTTGTTTGTTTTCTTGCTGTTTTTTTGCTGTTTGTTTTTGTGACTGTTTCTTGCTGAGTGCTAGTGTGATTTTTTGGGTGTCAGGCGGCGTACACACGACCGAGGTTCTCGCTGGAAACCAGCGAGAACCTCGCTGGAAGCTGCATTCCAGCGAGGACCTCGGCCGTGTGTACACAGAGCGCTCGCCCCGCCCGTCGGGAATCCCGTCGAGCGAAAAGAGAGCACGCTCTGTTTTTGCTCGACGGCCCGCCTGGATGAATGGCTGGTTGCCATTCCTGACGGGCGGGTCGCCGATTTCGACGGCCGGCAGAGAACCTCGACGGGCGGAAAGATGTGTTCTGCCCGTCGAGGTTCTCTGCCGTGTGTACGCCGCCTTAGTTTTCTCTTTGTGTGTGTTCTTGCTTGATTGGTTGTGCTTGTTTTTGTGAGTGATTTTTGTTGACTGGGACTGATTTTTTTTGGAAGTATGACAGAGAGAAAGTATGACAGAGAGAAAGCGAAAGCTCAATTTTACTGTGGGGGAAAAAAGAATTCTTGCCCGGGCCATTAGCGATTATGGGCGTTTCCTCCACGGCCCGGACAGTGCCAACACCAACCCGGCCAGGAGGAGGGAGATTTTGGATATGATCACTGAGCAGGTCAATTCAGCGGGGGAGGGGGAGACACGGACCCGGTCTGGGATTGACAAAAAAATCAATGACCTCCGGCGTCTGGTCAAACAGAAGCTGGCCAGATTGCATGCCCATGCCAGGGGCACAGGAGGGGGCCCACCATGCCGTATTAGGCTGACAGCGGAGGAGCGTGCGGTGGCCCTGACCTTTCATCTGCATGAAGTTGAGGGCCTGCCCGGCTTTGACTCAAGTCCGGAGCCCGTGGTGCCAGGTAAGTATTTTTTTTAATATCAGGTGTGTAGCATGTGTGGGGGAGGGGGTGAAAGGGAATATGTGGCAAGTGTGTGGATCCTCCAACCTGTGAATGTTTTGTGTCATCCACAGATGTGCAGGAGGGTGCAGGGCCACCTGGCCTGACCGCACCATCCCCAGGACAGCAGCCTAATGAGGCCCCCCCAACAAGGCCAGAGTCCGCGGAGGAGGTTCAAGAGGAGGAGGAGAATCATGAGGAGGAGGAGAATCATGAGGAGGAGGAGTCCATGTCAGGCACTGGACGTTTGGTTTTTGAGGACTCTTCCCCTCTGGCTGGCAGCAGGCAGCCCTCCCTAAGGGGGAGCCCTCCCCCTCCTCCCAAACATGTGTTGGCAATTGGCATTTGCCCTCAGCCCCTGTACCACTATATTACCCTAATATATGTACCTATACATTAATTGGCTGTAAACCAGCAATTAACTTTTTAACCAACCTACCCGAAATAATCATTTCCACTAATCATGGGCTTTGTGGGTGTTCCTCTGCAGGTGACTGCCCCTCCGTTGCTCCTGGCGGATGCTCTTTGTGTGGCTCCTTGCAGGTTCCCTGGGGCAGGCCCCTCCGCCGCTTTGGATGGGCGGGGGCAGTCAGGCCCCTCCGGACCTCACAGCGGCTTTTTATGTTATCCATTTCCTGATTCAGTGGTAACTATATCAGTATACCATTTTATTGTTTTATATGATGTTATGTACTTACTTTGAATTCATACCTTAATATTATTATTTTCTAGAAACATTTTTGCCCCCTGAAGAGACCGGATTGGTCGAAACGCGTCGGGGCTCAATGATACAAAACTGTATATGTATTTTCTATGCACACTGTATTCAGGAATGTTGACCTTTATTTTATTTTATTTATACATATGTTCCAACTTGTTCTAACTCATGTGGTTACCGGGGATTTTGGCAATAAATACTGCTTTATATAACCTATACAATACTTCTATATTCTTTATATTGCTGCCTAAAAGCCCATTTGGGGAACCCTTCTTTGTGTCTTTTTTGTAATTTCGGGGCGAGCAGCTTAACTATGTTCTCAATATGTGTCCTCTCTCTTTCTCCTCCCAAACATGGCTCCCCTCCCAAGGGCCTCCCCTTCTCCCCGGCCACAAGCATCAGCTGGAGGCAGGATTTCATCCCAGAACACCAGGGGGTTGGCCGATCTCCTGCCCGCCACTCTGAGAAGGGACCAGTTCCTCCAGACCCGCCATCTGGGACAGGTCAGCCAGACATTGGTGCGGATGGAGGAGAGCCTGTCCTCCATCAAGGATACGCTGGGGAACCTGGACTCCCACTCCCGGGCTTTCACAACCTGCCTAAACGACCTGCAGACTACATCAGCAGGCGTTGGGCAGGATGTGATGGCCCTTACCCAGGCTATCCAGGCCAACACGGCAACACTTGGTGCTGCCCTGGACAGAATAGCCGTGGCCTTGGAGGGCAGGCCGCCAGTTGGGCAGAGATCAGGGGCTGCTCCTCCTTCCCCAGTTTTCCCCCTCCCCCATGAGTCTCCCCTGAAAAACGGGGCCGTGGCCGGGGGTGCCCCAGGCGTGGCTCACGTCAAGGGCAATAATTTTTTTTTCCCTCTTTTTTTTTTTTGCTGGAAAATTTTTGATTTTGCTGGTAATTTTTTATTTTTTTTTGGGTTGTGAATGCTGTTTGAATGTGGGGGTGACATTCCTGCTGGAAAAGGGGTGTCACCCTCAATTTTGGTGGAGAAGGGTTCCCCAGGACCAGGGAAAAGTGATCCCCAGGTCCGTATGAATGGTGTATGAATGTACAGTGACATAATTGGAGCCTTGGCGTGGCGTTGCTGCTCACAAGTCCAGCATGGTGGACTGGTGCCAATCTAATTTGATGTGGATGTGGGGTGTGTGTGCTAGGGACCACAGTGGTGTGCATGCATGCATTCTCATTGTGCCATGATTAATGTGTGTGTTTAACGTGCAAAGATGCCCAATGTGAGCTGTCTCCTGGCTGCTCTTCCCTCAGAAGACGGGGGACCCTCGGTTAGGGGGGGATTGTCTGGTTCAGGGGTCAGGTCATCACGTAGGTCAATCTGCAGGTACCCCCAGACTTATCCAGGCATCGGAAATGTGACTTTAGGAGACCAAAGGTGCGCTCCACCACTGCTCGTGTTTGGGCATGTGCTTGATTGTATCTTTCCTCTCCTGGGGTTTGGGGGTTCCGGATAGGAGTCATGAGATGGGGTCCCAGTGGATATGCAGAGTCACCTGTAAGGGAAAAGACAGGAGGATGTTAGTCATGCATGTGCCCTTTGTGATGTGTGCATCATGGGAGGGGATAGTCATGCCTGACTCCCATGTCACTCACCAACCAGCCAGGTGTCCCCATACACGTTCTGATCGAATTCCATTCGGATGTGGCATTGATTGTATATGTAGCTGTCATGGCTGGACCCTGGGTGTTTGGCACGGACGTGCCATATGAGGCCTTGGGCATCAACTATCACCTGTACGTTGATGGAATGCCAATGCTTCCGATTGCGGTACATGTGCTCTGTCTCATGGGGGGGCTGGAGTGCCACATGTGTGCAATCAATGGCCCCCACGGTGCGTGGGAATCTGGCAATTCTGTAGAAATCTGTCATTGCCTTCAGCCGCAGGTCCTCAGTGGTGGGTTTGATGATTTGGTTGGCCATGCGTCTGAGGATTGCAGGGACAACCTGGTGCACACATCTGCTCATGGAGGATTGTGACATCCCAGCCACCACTCCACTTGTACGCTGAAAAGAGCCACTGGCAAGGAAATGGAGTGTTGCCATGACCTTGACCAGTGGCTGCACTGCATGTGAGCGGTGTGTTGGGCTGGTGATGTCCTCCTGCAAGGTTGTGGTTAATTCCAGGATGACATGAGGGGTGAATCTGAAGATGCGATACACCTCACAATCACTCATGCCAAACAGGTCTATGCGGGTGCGGTATATCCTCTCCCGTGCCATCCTCCGTGCCCTCATCCTTCTTTGTTCATCTAAAGCAGGGGTGTCAAACTGGCGGCCCTCCAGCTGTTGCAAAACTACAAGTCCCATGAGGCATTGCAAGGCTAACAGTTACAAGCATGACTCCCACAGGCAGAGGCATGATGGGACTTGTAGTTTCGGAACAGCTGGAGGGCCGCCAGTTTGACACCCCTGATCTAAAGTCAGTAGTATAGCTATGTGCGACGATGCCCCTGGCATGTTGGCATACAGATTGTTGTGCAACACGTGTGACTGCTGAGCTCCTCACTAACAGTGTTGCTTTATCTAACAAGTAGACTTTTTTTCTCTTTTTAGACCAGCTTTTATATGCTCTAATTTTAGACAGGACATTTTGCTGTTGCGCACACTGCGTCGCCTGCGCTGCCCCAACGTTCATTTGTGGATCCCCGTAAGTCCCTCATTAGCATATTTGACTAGCAAATCAATGGTCTGTCTAGCGCACTTTTGCGCGGACGGATGCGCCAGTCTAACGAAATTACGCGGGACAAAAAAAAGTAGATTTTTTGCGTATCTCGTTCTGGGGATGCCGTGCATCGAAACGCACGTGCACATTTCGACTTACGCACGCGCATCTCCTGTTGCGCAGGCGTAATCGCTCTGTGAATCTGGGCCTTAGTGTCTACAAAATGTAAACCTTTGTACTGCTCTCAATTACAGTGTTCCGCACATCTTCAGCTTCAGTGTTACTAGGTGACAATTTTTCCCAGACCATGTAGGCCACTTTTAGTGATCAGTTGTAGACTACCGTAGACCAGCATATCCAGAACATTACTCTGTTTGCTTTTTCTTGGTTTTAATAGTCTATGGAATGTTATGCATAAGAGAGTTTTATTAAATATGTAAGTATATATGATATTGTTATTATGCACATTAATGCTGTTAACTTGTTTTTTTATATAATATTATAGACACATGACTGATTTTTTCATATATACCCCTGAAGAAGGAGACTTGACTGTCCAAAACGTTGGGTGATTCACCAAAGAATTGTGTCAATGATTGTGGTTATTGTTTGACTTAAACTCATATGCAGTATTGTGAACATTCCATTTATGTGCTAATTTTATCTTTTATCACCGTGTATGTACTTTAATAATAAATAATACTTTTCTACAAATCTACAAAGGGGCAATCAAGGGTTAAGTTTGTTCCCTCAGCGTGTTGCTACCACTGACATGATAGGGATCGATGTTCCCGATAACAGAGAACAGAAGATCTCTGTCATGTTACTAGGCAGAACTAGGAAAATGCCTCGTTTACATAGGCATTTCCCTGCTCCGGCTTTCCTCGCCCTGATCGCGGGCTTCCGGCAGACATCGAGTCCACTGACCCATGGGCACACTTCTGTGCATGCGTGCCTGCTATTCTGCTTTTGTGGACTGACGTACAGGTACTTTAGTTTGCATAGGAGTGCCATTCTGCAGACGTATATCAATGTGAGCATGACAGCAAGCAGTTAATATCACTTTAAATTTGTATTGTATAGGAACTGGTAATTGATTAGCACTTTATTATCACATATTGTCATTTTAGTACTGGATATGGGACATTTCAGGATATTGCGTATTATTTGGATATTTATTGCGTACTGGCTGTAATGCTATTTAAAGAGATAGCAAATTACTTTTAATCCATGTTTTATTGCTGTCTGTGCCCCAGTTAGGAGGATCCACCCTCTATTTGTCCCGTTTACTGTTATCACCAAAAATGAAAGTAAAATAAAATCCCACATTTTTTGTTGACACCAAAATGAGAATAGAGCAAATCTTCCAACGGGGACACTAGTTCCACTGACTCCCTGGGATTCCTTCACTTTGGATGGATTTCCTCTCACTTCCTGTTTTGTCTTTGGGGCAAGAAGTAAAGGGAAAACGCCCCAATTTTGATTGCAAAAAAGCTGACAGGGGTTGTAACCTGTCATTACTCAAACCCCCCAAAAAAAATTGCCTTTAGTTCTGTGTTTTTTTGTTCACCTGAATTGTAATATGTTGGTTTCACTGTATTGCAAATGTTACAATACGTTTTCAATTCTTTACAAATGAAATATTTATTTCAGATTTCAGTCCTTTGAACGGGTCAAATTCATCCTGCTTATACTGACCTATCCCATAAATATTATATTAAATTACCCAAAAGGCTCATGTTATAGTAGAAATCCTCTAATTGACGGGGGCTATGTTTATTTTAATATATTAATTATATATATATAGTCATTCTTTCTATATATTTAGCCATAATGTGCTAGTGTTCTGTTTATGAGCTGCTGTGCACCCTTTTCTCAATCTGGTGTATTTCTACTAGATGTATGCTGTTGAATTTAGCAGCATTTGACCTAGGTGCATTACATACTTCAGGGTGGAAACAGAAGCTACATTGAGGACTTCAAAGATATGGCAGTATATACCCTAAAGGAACAGGTTCACAATGCCGGTGCTTGCAGCCCCAACAGGTAAGAAGGTTCAGCTGTTATTGGATCCAAATACTTCTCTGGCAGTAGTATTACCTCATGTATTCATGCAAGGCAATATATTATACAAATACAATTACCTTTGTAACTTTTCTATATGTTAATATTTTCTGAAGTGCAGCTGAGAGCATGCAAGGTGATCATTTACAGTGCCTTGAAAAAGTATTCATATCCCTTGAAATGTTCCATATTTTGTCATATTACAACCAAAAACATAAATGTATTTTATTGGGATTTTATGTGATAGACCAATACAAAGTGGCACATAATTGTGAAAGTGAAAGGAAAAAGATAAATGGTTTTCAAAAGTTTTTACAAATAAATATGTGAAAAGTGTTGCGTGCATTTGTTTTCAGCCCCCTTTACTCTGATACACCTAATTAAAATCTAGTGGAACTATTTGCCTTCATTTTGCCTTCACCTAATTTAATCTCAGTATAAATGCAGCTGTTCTGTGAAGCCCCCATAGGTTTGTTATAGAATCTTAGTGAACAAAAAGAATCATGAAGGCCAAGGAACACACCAGACAGTTTAGGAGAAGTTGTGGAGAAGATTAAAGCAAGGTTAGGTTATAAAACATATCCCAAGATTTGAACATCTCACAAAGCACTGTTCAAGCCATCATCTGAAAATGGAAAGAGTATGGCACAATTCCAAACCTACCAAGACATAACCGTCCACCTAAACTGACAGGCCGGGCAAGGAGAGCATTATTCACAGAAGCAACCAAGAGGCCCATGGTAACTCTGGAGGAGCTGCAGAGATCCACAGCTCAGGCTGGAGAATCTGTCCACAGAACAACTATTAGCTAGGCACTCCACAAATCTGGCCTTTATGGAAGAGTGGCAAGAAGAAAGCCATTGTTGTAAGAAAGCCATAAGTAGTCCCGTTTACAGTTAGCGAGAAGCCATGTGGGGGACACAGCAAACATGTGGAAGAAAGTGCTTTGGTTAACTTTTTGGCCTAAAAGGAAAATGCTATGTGTGGCAGAAAACGAACTCTGCACATCACCTTGAACACAAAGGAGCTTAGCAAAGGAATGCATCTGTCGCTTCCACCGGTAGTGCGCATGCTCAGAAATGTTGCAACACCTCCAGTGATATTAGACGCCGCTGCGAGCAACGGGCATTCCAGCCCTCTTCCCTGGATCCATCTCCATACACAGAGCCGGTGTACGGCTAAGGCTGCCGGAAACCAGCGTGCACAGAGACACACAGCTGCAGTACTTATCCTCTCAATGCTGACACGGTTTTACCTTAGTGTGAGGTGCCGTACACACGGCAGAGAACCTCGACGGGCAGAACACATCGTTCCGCCCGTCGAGGTTCTCTCCCGGCCGTCGGATTCGGCGACCCGCCCGTCGGGAATGGCAACCAGCCATTCTTCCAGGCGGGCCGTCGAGGAAATAGAGAGCGTGCTCTCTATTTCGGCTCGACGGGCTTCCCGACGGGAAGCTCGCTGAGACCGTACACACGGCCGAGGTCCTCGCTGGAATGTGCATTCCAGCGAGGTTCTCGCTGATTTTCAGCGAGAACCTCGGCCGTGTGTACGGGGCCTGAGTGTTTTATTACTTGTATTATAAAGACTACACTGTCTTCACTCAGAAGGCGCCTCTTGCTTTGTTTTTTCTTACATGTTTGAAGTGTGCTTCTGATTCCCTCAAGAGGCCTGCCATGAGCTGTGGACTATCCTCTCACTCAATTCATGCACTTTGTCCCCGAACACCATGCCCATAATTGTTTACACTATGGTTTTTGTAATTATTGACTGCAGTTTGCGCCATCACCTACTCCCTTATTTACTGTGAACACACCATCCACACTGTGAAGCATGGGGGTGGAAGCATCATGTGGGGATGCTTTTCTTCAGCAGGGACAGGGAAGCTGGTCAGAGTTGATAGGAAGATGGATGGAGTCAAATACAGGGAAATCTTAGACTTAAGACTGGGGAGGCGGTTCACCTTCCAGCAGGACAATGACCCTAAACATACAGCCAGATCTACAATAGAATGGTTTAGATCAAAGCATATTCATGTGTTAGAATGGCCCAGTCAATGGCAATAGGTTTCCCTAAGGAAGTTCGGTTCACACTGGAGGCATAATTGACGGATATAGAAGGAAGATTTCTCTTCATAAAAGGCAAATTAGGTGAGATGGAATGTAATTTGGTGAACATCTATGCCCCTAATGTGAGCCCTATTAAATACTTAAGTGAAATCCTGGGAAAATTGAAGGACTTTAGTGCAGGATCCTGATGGGAGATTTGAACTTCTGCATGGACCCAGTCATAGACAGTACGTCCCAAGCACAGGGGACAAATAACGCACAGCTAAAAAAGATAAAACAAAAAATGCACAGTAGTGATATGGTGGAAATTTGGAGGATAATGCACCCAAAACTGCGGGACTATACGTTTTACTCCCCTGTGCACAGAAAGAGAGAGGCGGGAAGCTTAAAAAACTAACCGAAGAAATATTTAAAGTTGAACAAGAACATAAAAAATAACAGGGGCAACAACAAGAGCTATATCACAAATTAGTAATGAAAAGAGATGAGCTTAAAGAACTCATAGAATAGGATTGCAAAAGAAAGGTATATGTGGGGAAATAAACCCAGTAAACATCTGGCAAAAATGGTGCAGAAAAAGGAAAACAGAAATTTTATAGAAAAAAAAACCGGAGAGGTGGTATTTGTAACAAAGGATATAGCAGATACCTTTAAAAATTATTTTGAGGGGTTGTACTCTGTAGAACAGAAGGGAGGGCGGAAAGGGGAGAAAAAGGCAAAAATAAAAGACTTTCTAGAAGAAGCGAGATTGCCCACTATCGGCCAGACTGAAAGATCATTATTGGACAAACCAATAACGGAAGAAGAAATAATTGGAGTATTGGTGGACTCAGCCTTGGGAAAAAGCCCAGGCCCAGATGGGTTTACAACGTTGTACTTTAAAAGGTGTAGGGAGATTTTGATCCCCAGGCTGTGTCAATATTTAACGGACTGAATGAATGAATGAATGAATGAATGAAAACTTGTATAGCGCGGCACATGCGAACTGAATCGCCTCTGGGCGCTTGTTGTTCCTGTCTCCTTTGATATCAAAAGAGAAAAATCTTGACCTTTTTCCTAAATGCTAGGTGGTTCTCCTCCAACCGAATGCTGGTTGGTAAATCGTTCCATAGTCTGGGGCCTTGGATCGCGAATCTTCTTTCTCCTTTGGACTTGAAGTTGGCTTTCGGAACCTGGAGCAGGTTCTAATTCGTGGATCGCAAAACGCGATTGGGGTTATGCGTTTTTATTATTTCGCATAAATAGAGGGGGGCATTTCCATGGACACATCTATGCGTAAGACAGAGAGCTTTAAAAGCAATTCTGTCTTTAACTGGCAGCCAATGAAGGGCTCGCAGTGAAGGTGAGATAGATTCCCAGGGTTTTTTCCCTGTCACAAGTCTGGCGGCCGTATTCTGAACGACTTGCAGATGAGCGATTTGGTACTTGGGGAGTCCGAGGTAAAGGGCATTTGCATAATCCAGCCTGGAGTTTACAACTGCTCCCACCACGACCGCTAAATCTTCTTTAGGGATGAACGGAGTGAGTCTGCGTAGTAGGCGCAGTAGATGGTGAGATCAGCTGACTACTGACCCTATTTGTGCGTCTATTGTCATAAAGGAGTCAAAAATGACCCCTAGGCTTTTGACTTTGGCGCTAGGGGTGATGAGCTTGCCCAAAATAGGCGGGGGGGTCCACGCTGTTGAAAGTTGATTCCTACGCTTGGCGTGAAACAGGAGAAGTTCTGTTTTCGCTCCATTGAGTTTAAGATAACTCTTTGTCATCCAGTCCTCTATCAAAGAGAGGCATGTCTCTAGATTGAGGTGGTGATCCTGTCTATTGCAGATGCGGAAATACAGTTGCGTATCATCTGCATATGAGTGGTAGAGGACTGGGGACCGAATATGGGCAGTGAAGCTCTAGCAGCTACGATAACAATAATTCCGAAGGAAAGCAAAGACGGAATGCTCTGCTCTGGATATAGGCCGATTTTGTTGCTTAACGCAGATACAAAATTGTACACTAAGGTATTAGCTGAACAAATGAAGAGGCTGATGACCACACTGGTCAATCCGGACCAGGTGGGATTTATTCATGGAAGAGAGGGGAGGGATAATGGGGTGAGAGCATTATTACTCCTTCAGAAGATAAAAGAGAATGGGTCTCCAGGTCTACTCCTGTCGATTGATGCGGAAAAAGCATTCGACAGGGTAGACTGGAGACTCACGATACAAACCCTAGAAACAATGGCAATAGGACCTAGGATGATCCAGTGGATCATAACACTGTATCATCACCCCTCTGCAAGGATAAGAATAAATGGTAGGCTATCCCCTGTATTTAAGATGAAAAATGGGACGAGACAGGGGTGTCCCCTGTCCCCTCTCTTCTTTGTGCTGTCCTTAGAACCTCTCCTTGCCAGGGTCTGTAACAACCCCGATGTTAAAGGCATTAAAGTGGTAGAAGATGAACATAAACTCTCAGCCTTTGCAGATGATGTATTGTTTTATATCGTCAATTCCAGGACTACAATCCCGAATTTACTTAAAATCCTTAAACAGTACGGTGAGATCTCAAATTTTAAAATGAATGTAACTAAGACAGAGATCCTAAATGTTAATCAGTAAATCAGAAGAACGGCTCTTAAGGGATGAGTTTAAGTTATCTTGGCAGAAGGAACCTAAATACTTAGGAATAAAACTTGCCAACTTAATAAAGAAAATATATAAAATAAATTATATCTCCCTATTAGATTAAATAAAAATGGAAATCAAAAGGGTAATAAATAGACCAATATCATGAATAGGACTAATTAATATTATGAAGATGGTCCTTTTACCAAAAATGCTGTATAAATTCTAGATGATACCAGTAGCATTGCCACAATTTTATCTTAGAGTACTTAAAACTTTGCTAACAAATTTTATATGGAAGAACAAAAAACACAGAATCTCCTTCTTGGTATTAAAACAGGAAAAAAACACGGTGGACTTGCGGTCCTGGATACAGAAATTCCTATAACACGGTGGTGTTGTCTCGGGTCGTGGAGTGGGCCAAAGATAAACAGGAAAAAAGATGAGTAAAGATAGAAAATGTCTAAAACACAATTGGGAAGTATAATATGGAATTCTCCTCAGTATAGAGCACTGGATGAGAACACTCATGCTATAACACGGAATGCACTTCAAATATGGGATACTTTGCATAAACAAATAGATAGGGACTATAATTCGCCTCTTATAGATTTCAAAGAATATTAATACTTTGCAAGAAAACAGTGGGAGGGAATTGGATAAAAAAAGATAAAGCACAGTTAAGGGACATAATAAAAAAAAAAGGGACAATTACACCATTTTAGGAGCTAAAACACAATGAGGAATTAATGGTAATTGATGAGTGGCGGCATCGCCAGTTGTGCCACTTTGTCCAAAATCTATCCGAACCAGTAAGTTCAGGGGAGCAGCTTACACCATTGGAACAGTTATGTACTATGGATAATTCCAAAGGCATTATTTTAAGGCTCTATAAACTATTATTGACAGTGGACGAACTGGAGATGCCCCCATTCATCAAAAAAATGGAAGCGGGAGCTAGGAACACAAAAGGACAAAGTCACTTTAGGAAAAATTATAAAATTGACCCACTCCTCGGCCGTAGACAATAGGACCGCAGAAATTAACTATGTGGGCCAGATTCCCGTAGAATTGCCGCTGGCGTAGCGTAAGCCATTTACACTATGCCACCGAAATTTAACAGAGCAAGTGCTATATTCCCAAAGCACTTGCTCCGTAAGTTGCGTCGGCGTAGTGTAAATGGCGTCGATCGAACTGCGCCTGCGCCGACCTCAAAAATAGCCCAGTGCGCATGCTCCAGCTCACATTGGAAAAGGTGAATGAAACCGACGTGAGTGCCGTTTACGTAAATCCCTATTCGCGAACGACTTAGTAAAACAACGTAACCGACGGAAAAAGACGACGCTGACCCGACGCTATACTTAACATGGCAACGACAGAACTTCGTAACGTTACCCCTCATATAGCAGGGATAACCTTACGCGTACGTAAACGACGTAAACAACGACGGGGCGGCGTAAAAACGTTCGGGAATCGTCGGATTAGGCTCATTTGCATAGGCAAATGAGAAATCATGGTAAAGGCCACCTAGCGGCCAGCGATGTCATTACATCTACGATCCGACAGTGTAATTGTTTTACACATGTCGGATCTTCACTGTATCTATGCGTAAGTGATTCTAGGAATCACACACATAGATACCCAGTAAAAAAACAGAGATACGACAGTGTTTCCTACGAAATGCCGGCGTATGTCTTTTGAGAATCTGGCCCTAAGTGTATAGCAGGTTGGTACGCAACACCAGACAAATTGAGTAAATTTAAAGCTGGACAATCGGCAGATTGCTGGCGAGGCTGCAAAACTACAGGTACAATGGCCCACCTGCGGTGGAACTGCCCCAAAATTAAAAAATACTGGGAGAAAATCCTGGGTTTAATAAAATAAATTACTAAGAGGGAGATAGTAAAAGAGCCATGGACAGTTTTATTCCGTGGAGGAGAGGAAACGATGAAACAATATAAAGAGTCCTTGATACCACATTTGTTAAATGCGGCTAAAAATGGCAGGAGGTGGAAAGCCCATCAACTTGGGAGTGGATCGACTCGGTAGAAGAGACGTATAAGTCATGATACAATTAAATAAAGATTAAAAAAAAAGAATGGCCCAGTCAAAGTCCAGACTCAAATCCAATTGAGATTCTGTGGCAAGACTTGAAAATTGCTGTTCACAGATGTTGTCCATCCAGTCTGACTGAGCTTGAGCTATTTTGCAAAGAAGAATGTCAAGCCCCGTACACACGGCCAAGGTTCTCGGCAGAAACCAGCGAGAACCTCGCTGGGAGCCGCATTCTGCCGAGAACCTCGGCCGTGTGTACGCTCTCGATGAGCCCCGCCCGTCGGGAAACCCATTGAGCAAATAGAGAACAGGTTCTCTATTTGCTCGACGGCCCGTCGGGATGAATGGCTGGTTGCCTTTCCCGACGGGCGGGTCGCCGATTCTGGCGGCCGGCAGAGAACCTCGACGGGCGGAACGATGTGTTCCGCCCGTCGAGGTTCTCTGCCGTGTGTACAGGGCTTTACTCTCTAGAAGAGTAAAGCTGGTAGAGACATCCTCAAAAAAGACTTGCAGCTGTAATTGCAGCGAAAGGTGGTTCTACAAAGTATTGACTCAGGGGGGCTGAATACAAATGCATGCCACACTTTTCACATATTTATTTGTGAAAAGTTATAAAAAAACATTTATCATTTTCCTTCCAATTATCTGCCATTTTGTGTTGGTCTATAACATAAAATCCCCAAAAAATACATTTATGTTTTTGGTTGTAACATGACAAAATGTCAAAAATTTCAAGGGGTATGAATACTTTTTCAAGGTACTGTACATATGTTTAGTACTTCTGAAGGCTCTTATAATGATAATGGAATATTTGTAAACATTTCACAATTGTCTCCAATGTCCTAATCTGAATAAAGGCACTTATGGTTTTCATTATTTCATTATTTATATTCTACTTATCCATAGGTGTCAGGTTATTCATGCTCTTAGTATATAATGTAGATTGTTTTTTAATCTGGTACTTATCTCTTTAATGTAAACAGTATCTCGCCTGAGGCATCACTTTTTATCATTACAAATGAAGACCGTAGTTAATAATTCAGCTTGAATGCCAAATAAATAATTGCATACAGGTGTTGTGCATTACCTCTAGGCTACATTTGTTTCTGTTTTATTTTATTTATTTTTTAAACCATCAATATTTCTGAAATATATTTGTCAGTACATCATAAATCACAAACTGTACAAAAGGATAACGATGTTATTCCTTTCGACTGTACTTTGTAAGTAGTTATACAATTTTTTTAACCCCTATGTACTGATGACATGCATATATGTGGCCTCTCGAAGGGTGGGCCACATATTTGCATACCAATTAGGACACACAGCTGTGCCGAGACTCCACACCCTGCGCGATCCTGACACAGTTTCTGGCGGCTAACAGAATGTTCCCTATCACTTCTTGCGATCGGGAACTTTCTGATATGTGACCAGCTCAAAGCTAAAAACATTATTTGGGGAGACATAAGTCATTCAGATTAATTTAAATGTTGTCTTCACAGTTATGATTTATTGCGAGGGCTACAGGAAAACATTTGCAGAGTATGGGTAAAACCACTCTGCATTTTATTTGTGAAAAATTTGCTCCAAAAGTGACACGAAACAACAGGGAGAGAAGCCTTCCCCTGAATATGAATATGAATGTGAAAGGCCTTAACAGTCCAACAAAAAGACACAAGATTCTAAAGGAATTGAAAAGTTATAGAACGAACGTGGCCTTCCTGCAGGAAACACACCTTTCAATAGAATCCAATATCAAGCTATATTCACCAGATTTTCCTGTTTGGTATTATGGAGATACCATCTCCAAACGAGCTAGGGGAGTAGCTATAGGGCTAGCCAAAGGAGTTTGGTTTACACTAGCCGACCGGTTGGTAGATCCCGATGGGAGATTCCTCTTCCTAAAAGGGGAACTGGAAGGGATGGAATGTACATTGGTGAATATCTACGCTCCCAATGTACATCCAATAAAATATCTCGTGGAATTACTAGAAAAATTGAAAGATTTCAAACAAGGGAAGGTGATTATGGGTGGCGACTTAAACTTCTGTCTTGATCCGGGGGTAGATAAGACCTCCCAGTCACAAGAGAAAAAAAAAACGCTCTTAAAAAAGATAAAAAATAGTCTATACAGAAGTCAACTGATAGATGTATGGAGAGTCCTCAACCCGGGACAGCGGGACTATACGTTCTACTCCTCAGTTCATGGTAGCTATTCCCGCATCGACCACATTTTCGTGGACCATAGTAGTCTGGAGATGGTGGCGGGGGCGGAGATAGGGGCCATGACACTGTCAGACCACGCTCCAAAAAGTGTTTCCTTAAACATATCAGGAAACCAGAAATTATTCCAGAATTGGAGGCTTAATGAGGAATTAATGATGGACGAGAGTAGCCTAGCTAGGATTAAAAAGGAGTTGGAGGACTATTTTAGGATTAACGACACAAACAAAATATCGGGAGCAACATTGTGGGATGCACATAAAACGGTGATAAGAGGGACCCTGATCTCAGAAGGGACAAGGAAAAAAAAGAAAGAAGCTGTAAAAGAGATAAAATAATAGCAGAGATATTAAATTTAGAGCAAAAACATAAAAAATCGGCAAAGCAACGAGAGGTATATCAGGCCCTAGTGAACAAACAAAACGAACTAAAAGAGCTAGTTGACCAAGAAACAAAAAGGGAATTTAACTTAATTGCAAAAGAAAGGTATATGTGGGGAAATAAAACAAATAAACATCTGGCCAGGATGGTTCGGAAAAAAAAAAACAAGAAATTATATAGAAAAAATTAAAAACGAGAAAGGGGAGACAGTACACACAACAAAAGAAATAGCAGAAACTTTTAGAGCTTATTATGAGAAGTTGTACGCAGTGGAACAGAGGAAGTGGAAACAGGGAGAGAAGGAGAACAAAATAACAGATTTTTTAAAAGGAGCAGGTGTCTCAAAATGTAGTCAAAACGACGCATTAATGATGGATAGGCCTATCACAGAAAACAAAATTAAGATAGCTCTTGCAGATTCAACGTTAGGTAAAACCCAAGGGCCAGATGGCTTTACCGTCCTATACTATAAAAAATGTAAGGAGATACTCATCCCTAGACTTTGCCAATATTTTAAGTAGAGAAGCAGCAGAGGCGACTATTACAGTTATTCCAAAGGAAGGAAAAGATGGCAAAACCTGCTCAGGATACAGGCCGATATCTCTGTTGAATATAGATACCAAATTATTTGCAAAGATACTAGCCTGAAGAGTGAAACAGGAGATGACAAAACTCGTACATCCTGACCAGACTGGGTTCATCCAGGGGAGAGAGGGAAGAGACAATGGGGTAAGGGCCCTCCTTGTCCTTCAAAAAATGAAAGAAAGTGCGTTCCCCAGTCTACTCCTGTCGATAGACGCAGAAAAAGCGTTTGACAGGGTAGACTGGGGACTTATGCTAAACACGCTAGAAGAAATGGGCTTTGGGCGGACGATAATGAGGTGGATTAGAACCCTATATCAAGCCCCGACAGCAAGGATAAAAATAAATGGAAGTCTCTCCCAAGCGTTTAAAATGAAAAATGGAACAAGACAGGGATGCCCCCTATCACCAATGTTATTTGTTCTATCAATTGAACCCCTGCTGGCCAGGATACGCAGGTGCCCAGAAATTGAAGGGGTTAAAATAAAAGAAGAGAAACACAAGCTTTCTGCTTTCGCAGACGATGTTCTTTTCTACTTAGTAAATCCTAAGACATCAATCCCAAAATTACTCGAAATATGCAGCCAATATGGAGAAATCTCAAATTTTAAATTAAACATTACTAAAACAGAAGTCCTGAATGTAAATACATCTAGGGCAGAGGAACAAGAACTTAGGCCTCGTACACACGAGGGGATATGTCCGCTGAAAACGGTCCGATGGACCGTTTCAGCAGACATCTCCGCTCGTGTGTATGGGCTAGCGGACAGATTTCTCCACCCGACAGATTTCAAAGCATGCTTTGAAATCTATCCGGTGGGAATCTGTCCGCCCGACATGTCTGCTGGTTAGTACACTTACCAGCAGACATGTCGTCCCCCACCGCCGCCGCGCCGCCGCCGAATGGATTCGGCGCATGCGCGGAAGTGTTTAACTTCCTGGTGCGGTGACGTGGTGGTGACGTGGCGGCGTCAACGTCACCGCCGCGTCACCGCCACGTCACCGCGCCGTCCGGCGGCGGGGAATTTGATCCGATGGTGTGTACACGCCATCGGATCAAACTCCCGATCGGACATATCCGATGGAAATGGTCCGCTGACCGTTTTCAATGGATATGTCCGATCGTGTGTACGAGGCCTTAGAGTTAAGTATCAATTTCCGTGGGTAGAAAAACTCAAGTACCTAGGGGTTAAATTAACAAACTCAATTAAAAAAATCTATGAGATAAATTATATCCCACTCTTGGACGAAATTAAAGCAGAAATAACAAGGGTAAAGAGTAGGCCAATATCATGGATTGGCAGAATTCATTTTTGTAAGATGGTACTCATTCCAAAAATTGTATATAAATTCCAGATGCTCCCTATCATCCTACCAAAGGTAATGCTTCAAACTCTTAAAAATCTGATCATGAAATACATTTGGAGGAATAAGAAGTATAGAATATCGCTCCAGGTTTTAAAACAACCAAAAGAGAAGGGGGGGCTGGCAGTACCCGATATCAAAAAATATTACGACGCTGTGGTACTATCGAGAGTGGTGGAATGGGCTAGAGGAAATAAAGAAAAACGGTGGATCAGTATAGAAAACGCACTATCAGAGGTAAAATTAGAAAAAATAATATGGAACCCCCCTCAAAGTAGGGTTTTGGGCATAAATACACACGAGATCACTAGGAATGCACTCAATATTTGGGACACTATTCACAAAAGAATCGATAAAGAATACAATTCACCTTTTATAGCATTAAAGAACAATGATTATTTTGAACAAGGCAAAGTTTCGGTGGGAGGGAATTGGATAAAAAAAGACACGGCACAACTAAGAGATGTCATAAAGGATGGTCACTTAATATCACTGCATGAAATGGAAAAAAAATAAAAAATTATGAAAATAAATAACTGGAGGTACCAACAGCTCAGACACTTTATCCTAAAACTACCACAACCCTTAAGGACAGGAGAACAGTTAACAGATCTGGAAAAACTATGTTCTATAGGAAACTCTAAAGGAACGATCTCAAAGTTATATAAGATCTTACTTAAGGCAGAAGAGCAGGAGGTACCTCCTTTTATTAAAAAATGGGAGAGGGAACTAGGGACACAACGGGATAAGGGCACAATAAAGAAAATATTGAAACTGACACACACCTCAGCGACCGACATCCGGACGGCAGAAATGAATTTGAAATGCCTGACTGGATGGTACATAACACCAGATAAATTAAGTAAATATAAAGAAGGGTCATCGGCAGCGTGTTGGAGGGGGTGCAGATCCATAGGTACGATGGCCCACTTATGGTGGGAATGCCCCAAAATTAGAAAATACTGGGAGACTATCATAGGTTACATAGAGGAAATCACAGAGAAAAAAATCAAGATGGATCCATGGATAGTTCTTTTCCATGGAGGAGAAGAAAGTATTAAAAGGTACAAAAACTCCTTAGTTCCGCACTTGCTCAATGCGGCTAAAAGGCTTATCCCTAGTAAATGGCAGGAGACCGAATGCCCCCAGGTCTGGGAATGGATTGATATGGTAGAAGGGACATACACCATGGAAGACCTAAAAAATAGTATCAAGGACAATAAAAATAACCAAAACCGGAAATGGGATAAATGGAAGAGATTTAAGAGGACCTGGAGTTACGCTGAAAATCTAAGGGAAGAGATCTAAAGGAAAAGAAGGTTAGACAGGGAAAAAAAGATACGCGGCAAAATTTTGAAGAGAAAAAGGGAGGAGAACGAGGGGGGGGGGGGGGTGGTGAAAAATAAAAGGGGGGTGATCTATTAGGGGAGTAAATTTGAAAAAAATGTTGTAAAAGGAATAGAGTTTATGTCTTTTGTCTAGATATATATTTAAAAAGACCAAGAAAAAATAAAAATAAAAAATAAAAGAAAAGATGAGCAAATATATAAAAAATCTAAATAAAACAGTTCTTTCACTGATGATGCGAAACCATAATAGACACGCTTTTTGACAGACACAAAGGGATAAAAGGAGCGTCCTACGTAAAATTTACGAAAACTCTATGAGGTGGAGTCTGAAGTGAAAAAAAAAAAAGAAGGGAAACATGGAAGGAGTTAGCGATTTCGAGGCTTTTGGGAATCTGAAGTTTGAAACAAACCGGATTCAGTTTAGACGTAATAGTGTATGGACCAATGAATCTTGGAGCATCTTGGAGAAAATTTCAGAGAAGGAACTCGGAGCTTGATGTTCCAAACTTTGTCCCCTGGCTGAAGAGAAGGCGGTTTGCGCCTGCGGCGGTCAGCAAAGCCTTTGAATTTGTCAGCAGCTGCCCGGAGGAAATCATGAACGTCACTCCAGATGGAATTGAAGGACTCCTGAGCTGAAGCCAAAGCTGGGATATCTGGAGAACAGTTCATGGGAAGCGGAAGTTGAGGATGTATTCCATAAATTAAGAAAAAGGGTGTTCTCTGCGAACTGGTATTGACATGATTGTTATGAGAAAATTCTGCCCACGGAAGTAGAGAGGACCAATCGTCATGATGAGCGGAGACTAAGGTATGAAGGAAAACCTCTAACTCCTGATTAACCCCATTCGTCTGCCCATTGGATTGAGGATAGTAAGCAGAGGAAAAATCCAAGGCAATATTGAGGGATTTGCAAAAGGCTCTCCAGAAGCAAAATGTAAATTGAACACTCCTGTCGAAAACAATATGAGAAGGAACCACATGGAGGCAGAAAATTTCTCGAACAAAAATGGGGCCAAGGCAGGAGCAGAAGGAAGACCCGGAAGGGGAACAACATGAAGGATCTTAGCTCTTAGCTCAGTGGGGACAAAGGTCTTACCAGGAGGAATTTTTGAGTCCAGGGTGGTAGAATGGGCAACAATGCATGAAGTTGGAATGATCGGTTCAGGTTCAGGAGTGGGCTCCTCATTCAAAATGTCAAAGGACCTAGAGAACGCATCAGCCCGACTGTTGCAGGAACCAGATTTGTACGTAATCGTGAAATAAAACGGGAAAATAAGAGACTCCACCTGGCCTGTCTGGGATTCAGACGTTTAGCATTCTGTAAGTACTATAGATTCTTGTGATCAGTGAAGATCGTTATGGAGTGGGGGAAAACCCTCCAAAAGATGACGCCACTCTTCTAGCGCCAGTTTGATTGCGAGAAGTTCCCGGTCGCCGATGGCATAATTTCTCTCTGCCTGGGAAAACTTTTTGGAAAAGAACGCACATGGTTGATGACTCTTCTCAAAGAGTTGAAGAAGCACCGCTCCCACGCCCACTGAAGAAGCGTCCACTTCAATAAAGAAACCCTCCCTAGGATTAGGTCTCCTCAAGAGAGGTCCAGAGACAAAGGCCTGTTTCAGATCGTAAAATGCAGAGACAGCTTTGGGAGGCCAGTCTTTGGCATTAGCACCCTTCTTGGTCAAAGCGATAATAGGCGCGGCAATGGAAGAGTAATTCCTTATGATCTGCCTATAATAGTTTGTGAAGCCAAGAAAGCGCTGTGTAGCCTTGAGGCTAGCAGGAAGAAGCCAGTTGGTAATGGCTAAGACCTTCCCAGGATCCATATGTAGACCCAAGCTTGAGACAAAGCATCCTAGAAACAGGACCTCAGAACATTCAAAGGAATATTTCTCGAGCTTGACATAGAGATTATTCTCTCTAAGGCGCTGGAGTACAGTGCGGACATGGTTTCTGTGGACACACAGATTTTCTGAAAAGATAAGAATGTCATCCAGATAGATGACAACAAACTGGTACAGCAGGTCCCTGAGGATTTCATTGACGAAGTTTTGAAACACGGCTGGGGCATTACACAACCCATGACATGGTATGGCATGACCAGGTATTCATAATGGCCGTCTCGAGTGTTATACGCAGTCTTCCATTCATCACCTTCTTGTATTCGAATGAGGTTGTACGCCCCTCTGAGATCCAACTTAGTGAAAATGGAGGCACCCCTCAACCTATCGAATAGCTCAGATATTAAGTTTAGGGATAACAATTTTTAATAGTAACAGCGTTTAGGCCTCGATAATCAATGCAGGGTCTCAAGGTACCATCCTTCTTGGCAACAAAAGAGAACCCTGCTCCTGCAGGCGATGATGATTTCCGGATGAAACCTCTCTCGAGATTTTCTGCGACATACTCAGACATGGCCTGGGTCTCCGGAATGGACAGAGGGTATGTACGACCCCTGGGCAGAGTTGCTCCAGGAACAAGGTCAATGGCACAGTCAAAGAACCTATGGGGGTAGTGGGAAGATCAGAAGATACTGATGTGGTAACAACCGGAAGTCTCTCCTTGGGAGTCACCTTGAAAAGACATGACGTGAAACATAAAGGACCCCAAGCCAGGATCTGTCCATAGACCCAGTCCACATGGGAGTGGAGCTGTAGCCAAGGAATGCCCAAAACAATGGGGGTAGAGGCTTTGGGTAGGATGAGAAATTATATCCACTCCTGGTGGAGAATCCCTATCGACATCCTAATAGGTAGTGTCTGGAAGCGAATAGGGCCCCCTGGGAGAACAGTGCCATCAATTGCCGAGACTACCAGTGTCGTGGTGAGGGGTGAAAGGAGGAGTGAAGAAGCAGTTCTCCAGTCCATAAAGTTGCCGGCAGCCCCCGGAATCCAGATATGCAAGGATCGATTGGGGAGAAGTGCTTACATGAAGGGACACCGGAAGAAGCAGACGGGAAGGTGATGTTTCTAGGTCCAATACTCCACCTTCTAAATGTATTTGACCCGAGCGTTTCCCGGGTGAAGTGAGCAGGAGTCACGAAAGTGGCCCTTGCCTCCACAATAGAGGCACAAGCCCAGAGTTCTGCGCCTAGCACGTTATTCGGGGGTTAGTCTGGTCTGGCCCAGCTGCATAGGTTCCTCAGAAGGCAGAGGATGGTCCACGGGACAAAGTGAGGGGAGCTCAGACTGGCTAAGACATAGGGAGTGTTGGCGTCTTTTTTCTATGGACCTCTCCTGAAAACGAATATATCGATCTGGTTGCATAGGGAGATGACATCGTCCAGACCGACGGGGATGGTTCTTCCCGCTAATTCGTCCTTCAATCGGTCAGAGAGGCCATGTAAAAAGGTAGCGACCATGGCCTCATTGTTCCAGCTCAATTTAGCTGAGAGGATACGAAACTGAAGAGCATATTGTCCCACCGAATGAGATTCTTGGTGGAGACGTAAAAGAGCACTAGGCTACCTTTGTCCGATCAAACAAGAAGTTTTGAGGCTGAGGTTCAAAATGGATGGTGCACTGGCTAAGAAACCCCCTGCAGGCCTTGGAGTCTCCAGAAAAATGGATTGGAGGTGGTAGTTTCAGTGAATGCAACTCTGCGACTGGTGCGACAGGCATCGCCGCTGGTTGTACTTGGGGTTGAGGATTTGGGGTTTCCAACGAACTCTGAAGCTGATCAAGGCGGGAAGCCAGATCCTGAAGTAAATGCATCACCTGAGTCTGTTTAGCTTCATGCGTCTCGAGTCTGCGAACAATGCCCTGTAATGGATCGTCTGTGGGAAGCGGAACGTCGGCCGGATTCATGGCTGTTCAAACTGTCAGGTCACCTGAGGCCAGGTGACAAGTGCACCCCCTTGGGGACAGGGATGCACCACAGGGTAGTGAACCCTTAGCCGACTGCTGTGAACAGAGAGGAATTGTGATCCCAAAATCCCCCAGGGCACGGAATCTAAGACCCAGCTTTGTGTTCACCAGAGCCTCTAGTGGTAAGGATGGGCTTCGCCGGAAGTGGATCCAGGTCGCGACCCCTGGAATCACCTAGGTCACGCTCCACAAGGAGAGAGGGGAAGCAGTAGGCAGGACTAGCGATAGTGATGGAAGCCGAGGTCGGGCAACAGGTAACCAGGGGACAGGCCAAAATGGTCAGGGTCACAGCCAAGCAAGAGTAGTCAGGGGCGAGCCAAATCGGTACACAGGAAGGTTAACTAGTACACAGCAGACAGGAACTCTTGGCTACAAACAAAGGTTCAACAGCACTGCAGACCTGCAGTGCAACAGTTAATATAGACTACCTGGGATGGCCTGGGTGGGGCTATACAGGAAGGAAAGGTGATAAAGAGGCAGACAGAACAAAGACAGGCCTCTAATGCACACATGGACACAGGTAACTGCCAGATGTTATTGCATATCCATGACAGTACCATTGAATCTACAGAATAATTTCATTACTGTTTCACAGTGTAAGACATTCCTGGAAAAAAAAGGATGGGAAAGCGTAGTGCTCGATACCAAGAGTTGAGGGGGAGCCCATTCAGAGGGAGCCCATTCAGAGGGCTGTTTCCCAGAAGAGCACAGATGGAGGTTTCCTGTGTTTGTCAGGTGGAGACAAGAAGTTGTAAATGTAGGAGATCCCTTTGGTAGCTGGTATTGGCAAAGTATAGAACATGAGTAAGTCCTTTGCCAATGTATTGGGTGATTAAGGTACCAAGGATAACACATGGCCAATTCGTAGGTAGACATAAAAGTCTTTGCTAGGCAGGTAGAAGTTGTCTAATAATTGTTTGAAGGACTTGAGTCCACAGTAGTTGAAGAGGTCTCCAATTATACAAATGCCCACTGGAGTCCATCACTTAAGTAAAAGATCCGGAGAGAGGAGATGTAATGCAAGAAGTGGCAGTTGATGTAGAGCCTGTGCATAAAACCCTGCAGAAGTTTGCTGTAAGGCTTTCCATGCTGTGATAGTGGCATTAAGTGAGGGTAGAAAGGTTGCTGATAGCAATAAGGCAGGGTCTTGCGAGAGAGCTGCTGCCTCAATCTGTAGCCAAAGGGTGTTGAGTTAAGCAGTCCACCAGCATTGTTCCTGCTCCATGATAGCTGCTTTATAGTAGAGTCGAATGTTGGGGGCTCCCAGTCCAGCTAATGGTTAAGGTTTGCTGACTTTAGACAGCTTGAACCATATGAATTTATTGATAATACTTTGGATTTTGGATAAGTCTGAGTGCAGCATGGGTATAGGGAGATTCCTAAAGAGATACAGGAAATGTGGTAGTAGGAACATTTTAGACAGGGCAATGCATCCTGCCCACGTGGCAGTAAAGGAGGACATGGATGTGCTGATATTCTGAAGTTTTTGAAGTAAGACAGAAAGGTTGGAGTGAAGTAACATAGTAGAAGGAGAGGTAAGGTGAATGCCCAGATAGTCATGGAGGAGTTTGGAGCCCAGGTGAAGGGGGAAATTTTGGTAGTGTCATTCTTTAAACATAGCGGAAGCGAAATGCTCAGCATGGAAGATTTGAAATTATTCAATTTATATAGGGAGCTTTCCCCAAAGTGCGATAAGACCCAACAAAGGGGAGGGAGTGAATTTATAGGGTCTGTAATTGGCATATAGGCCAATTTTATGCTGGGATTGTGCAACTGTGATGGCAGTGATAAGGGGGTTAGAGCGGATGGTTTGTGCCAGGGGCTCGAGTACTAGAGCAAAAATAAAGGGAGAGAGTGGACATCCCTGGCGTGTGCAATTAGTAATTCGAAAGGGGTCTGAGAGGATGCCTGATGTCCATACCGTAGCACTGGGATTACAGTAGAGCCCTAGAATGGCTTGAAGAAAGTTACCGGAGATACCAAATTTCTTCAAGACCACTTTCAAGTACTTCCAGTGGACTCTATCAAACACCTTCTCTGCATTTAGTGAGATCAGAAGAGAAGATGTTCGATGATGTTCGGCCCCACGGATGAGGTCAATGATGTGTCTATTCCGTCTGCCGCTTGCCGCTGGGGACAATGCCCAATTGGTCTAGATGAATCAGTTGGGCATATGAGTCGGGTTTCCAGAAGTTAGGCATACATTTTAAGGTCTGTGTTTAGCAAAGAAATGGGACGTAGTTAGCTGGGTCGTGTGTGGATTATCCTGGTTTGTGTATAGTTTTGACAATGGCTTCAAATGATTCAGTGGGGATCTCGCCAGTTGTTAAGAATCTGTTTAGAGAGTTGCATAAGTGTGGTATGAGTTGTACCAGATAAGTCTTGTAATATTCATTACAAAAACCGTTGGGACCCGGCGCTTTATGGGAAAGAAGTGATTTACTTGTTGACTGAAGTTCCTGAGCAGTAAAGGGCAGCTAGGTGGTCTCTATCTGCTTTGAGAACCAGCGTTCATGGGTCACACACAATCATGCAAATGTGCTCTTGGAAATAATAAAGAAAAATGTCCATTTATTAACACAAAATGAAATAAGACCAGTTCTGAAAGTAGACATCAGATGGGGGAAGTAAATACATTGGCCCGGATTCACAAAGCACTTACGCTGACGTATCTCGAGATACGCCGCGTCAGTGTAAATATGCGCCGTCGTATCTGTGCGCCGTGCCCACAGAACTAAGATACGCCTAAAAACGTACTTTATCCAACCGACATAACGTGCCTACGCCGGTGTATAGTGGGCGCATAGTTATGCTGGATGCATTTGGCACTCCCATTGATTTTCGATGCAAATATGCAAATTAGTGAGATACGCCAAATCACGAACGTACTTGCGCCCGGCGCTTGTTTTAAGCGATTTGCGTAAGGTTTATGTCCCGGCGTAAAGTTATTCCCCATATTGGAGGCGCAACTCATGCAAAGGTATGGACCAGGGAACGAACGCCATCAAATTTTACGTCGTTTACGTAGTACGTGAATAGGGCTGGGTGTAGGTTACGTTCACGTCGTAGGCAGTGATTCGACGTATCTTAGCCAGTTGTTTTGACGTGATTGTGAGCATGCACACTGGGACACGTCCAAGGTACGATGCATGCGCAGTTCATTTTAAGTACTTGTCTGAAGCTCAGCCCATCATTTGCATGGGGTTACTTTTCATTAAAATGTATCATGCACACTTCGAGCCCACTTCCACTTACGCTGCCTTACGCCTACGACTATACGCTACGCCGGCGCAAGGTTGGGAGCATTTGCTTTGTGAATTCCATGCTTCCCTCTATGCATTGCGCCGGCGTAGAGTAAAGAAGATACGCTACGGTGGCATAAATATGCGCCGATGTATGTGAATCCAGGCCATTGTTTTCATTGATCATAGCTTGTATTGGCATTCACGATCCCTTGAGCAAAGAGAGGCTAAAATATTCCAAGTGTAATGAAGTAGTCCTGTAACCTGGGTGCAATGAAGGGAAATACCAGATGTTAATCACACAGGGAACATGCTGACCGGCATGTGGAGGGCCCTCCAACACAATGGACACAGAATCCAAACTGTGACACAGCAGAACAAGAGAGCCAGCAGCCTCCTTACCTCCAGATGGATGACGTCAAGCCAGCTGCGACCCCGACAGGAGTCTGGAGGGTCTGGTTGCACTGTAGAATGAGTGTGTCGTATAGCACGCTCCTCTACTGTTGTTGTGAATGTGCTGCTGCGCTGCTGCTGCTCTCTAGTGGAGATATGGGAAAATATCACCTTACTGTGATAAATCCTCAATGCACAAACAGGTAGATGATCAGGCCACTGGAAACAAGAGCCAATTAACTGATGTAAGGCTCCTAGGCAAGACGGATCGTGATGAAGGGGGGTGTCCCTGACAATGCGTTTCGCGCTCTAAGCGCTTTTTCAAAGTCAAACAAATAAGGCACCCACAGCATACTGTAAATACTACTGGAGTTTAAGTCTTCTAAGGTAAAATGCCATGGTGTAGATAGGAGCTCATATCTGCTGTGAGCTTACTTTGTTTGGTAATGTCAGTGTTTTCTCTTCTCCTGGGCACCTATTTTTAGAAAGATTCCTCAAATTACAGACATTTGGGCATTCCAAAGGGTTGAAAAATTATCAATAGAGACAGAATTTAAGGCAAAGAAATGGTTAATCTTGGATCCAACCTGCTCTTGGGTCTCCTAGGATCTGAGAAATGAACGCTTCATACTCCAAACAGCCTGTTTATTGGCTCTAGAGGGAGAGTCATTACCCCTATGGAGGTGGCAGATACTTTCTGCCACAGACCCTTGGAGAGCAAGAACAGATTGATCCTCAAATACTTCTGGGTACGTGAATATAATGAGTAATCCTTTTCATTACCATGTTGGCATCTCCGTGGGTCATACAGATGTTCTAGCGAGAGAAGGGCAGATAGGGCAGTGGACCGTTTCCTTTTGGAGGTGTCTAAGGATGAATCTATTATTTTGTTAAAGTCCCCGCAGATGATGAGTTGGTCTTTGGGGTGTGTATTGTCTGCATGATCAATTAGTAACAGGACTTTTGGTGGGTGTTATGGGCATACATTTTGTCAATTGTCAAGGGTAAATTGTTAAAGGTAGCTGAGAGTATTAAAAATCTACCTTGAGGGTCACTTTCCTACACGAGAAAGGATAAAGGAGACTGAGGATCACAATCATAACACCGCTAACCTTCTTATTGGATTGTGCGTGAAAACAGTGAGGGAACAGTTTATGTGTACACTGTGGTGCTTTGGTCTTGGAACAGTGTGTCTACTGGACACACAAAATGTCTGTTGTGAAATTGCCTCCCACCACTAGGGTGCATAGAGGAGCAATAAAGTTTCAGTTACAAAACTGCCTTTGGTTTGGGGGAGGCTGCTGGCGGACAAGAGATCAGGATCATTTAATTCCATCTTTGGATGTTTGAAAGGCAACCTGCTGATTTTGAAAGGTAACAAGCAGCTTTACAAGGAAGCCCAATTTATTCTACTAAGATCGAGGTAACTGGTGAGAAGTCTTTTCAGGCTTGAGTAATAGACTGTTGCAGACATGGAGAGTCCAAGCTGTGGGTCTCTCTAGAACAGGATTACTATTCCGTACTGGGTTACCGTAGGCAGGGAAAAAAGCCCCAAAAGTATTACTCAAACACTCACTAATAGGTCTGACGCTATGGGAGCTAGAGAGATATTTTCCGTTCTTAACATTAAAAATTTCCCTTCTCCTATGACTCCTATTGTGGAGCACCCAGAGTTCCTTCCAGTTTATTCAGATATAATTCTCCATGTGTGGGTCAACCAGGGGGTCTTGAGAGCTAAGAAGTTCCTGGCAGATTGGATCGACTTTTCCACTATTGCTGCCAAATATATCTGGCGCCAATACCAATTATCCAATTTTTGGCACTTTTTACCTGAACCCCAACACTTTCTGAGGAAATTGCTGCCTTTTGAGGAGGTCTGCAAGGCCACTGGGGTCTTTCGACATTCTGTATCCCACTCCTATCAATTACATATGGACATACAGTACATTTGCAGACTAACCCTGAATTTCTTACTAAATGGGAAAAGGACCTACAGCTCACATTCACTGAAGATCAGAGGGATAGAGGCAGTACACATGACCCTTTGTCTTGACAGTGCTGCTTTTACTGTTGTGGATTAGTAACTTTAATTATCAGGGAAGCTCTTACAGTATAAGATCATGACCCTAGGGTACAGGACCCCATCAGTCCTTAATAAACTTGTTCTCTGACACAATGCCACTTGTTAGTATTGTGGAACGTACAGGTCCTTTTGATCATGATTTCTGGGACTGTGCTCAAATCATTCTGGCATCAAGTGACAGAGATATTTAAGCAAATTATAAGCTTTTCCCTTTCAGATAGGCCTGCTGCCATCCATCTTAACCTCATGCCTTTGCCACCTAAATAATACACAAAGTCCTTGTTAATCCATTTACTAACTGCCACCATGGCCTGTTTACCTAGCACATTAAACAATCAAACCCTCTGACATTGCAACAATGGTGTGCCCATTGGTACTAGACATGTGCATTCGTTTTCGTTAGAATGCATTTTCGTCCGAAAATCTGTTTTTTTCATTATCGTTTTAACAAACGATAACGAAAGCGCAAGAAACGAAAAACGAAAGATCCACCATAAAAAATGCTTTATTTTCGTTGCGGTAAAAATTCGATATAGAGAGATTCGACATGACGCTGACTGAATACAGTGAATGAATAGCAATCTGTCTATCAAACCTGATATACACACACATACGGTACTTTTCGACATTATAGAGAAAAGATTCGACATCATAGAGAAAAGATTCAACATCATAGAGAAAAGATTCGACACTATAGAAATAATAGATTCGACATTATAGAGAATAGATTTCGATTTATGAGAAAATAGATTTGACATTATAGAGAGTAGATTCAACATTATTACTAGTCATACAGCATTAGAATTCTTGTAGGCAGAATATTCGACGGGAAATGTACGATTCGGCGCAAAGTTTCGAAGTTCCGTCGAATATTCTTTGACCATTCGACAGAAACAAAGTATTATTGGATTTTCGGACGAAAGCTATTCCCCAACGAAAAACAAAATAAATCAAAACGATTTTTGGGAGTAACTAAATACATTTATTTTCCAGACAAAAACTAAAAAACAAAACTAAATATTCCAGTCTGCACATGTCTAATTGGTACTACTGGGAATAATTCAAATGTTTATTCAAATACAAAAAATGACTTGGGAACTCAGAAATGTTCCTTGTCCTTCTTTTCCACCCTCTGGGCACCTACCCAGCTAAGTCTATCTCAGATGTCTAGATCTAAGTGAATTGTAAACCCCCCCTTCTTTCTTTCTCTTTCTTTCTTTCCCTCACGTCCTGGCCTTATTTGGTCCCTTAGGCCGGAATCCCCTCCGGCATTCAGACTAAAGCTTGGTACACACAGGCCAAATATCAGTAAATATTGGCCAGTTCAAAAGAAACATTTGGTAAGAATGTACAGAAGCCTGTCTGTCAGAAGCCGGTCTAAGGACCGTCTTTTGTCAAACGCCCAAGACTGGAAATCCAGCTTCTGATCAGTGCTGATCAGTGTGTTCTGGCAGGGGAGGCAGTCCCACTGTCAGAACCCAAAAGCTCAGAGGGGAAGATCGCCACACTAACATTGCTTAGTTAGAACTATGACCTCACTTGGACGAAGAAAACTCCCTGGGGTAGATTAATGTAGCACTTACTCCGGCGTTTTTAGAGATGCGCGGCGTAACTGTTACTTTGCGCCGTCGGATCCATGCGCCGTACCTACTATACCAGATCCGCCTTCAAATAAGCTACTTCTTACCGGCGTAACTTTTCCACGCCGGCGTGGCTTTGGCTCATCTTTACCCGGGACAGATCAACCGTTCCCATGCATTATCTATTCAAATATGCAAATGAGGGATAACCGCCGATTCAGAAACGTACGTTTGTCCGGCACCGGTGTAACCCGGTGCGCGTAACTGCAATTTCCTGCGGAAAGTCACCCCTCATAAAGCAGGGGTAACTTTGCACAGGAGTTGAACAGATCAGCTGGAGAGCAGCTAAAGCAACACTGTTACAGACGAATTGAGCTAAAACACTTGCTGGACAACACATCTGTCTGCCAACATGACAGGGGCAGCCTTGCTCATAGCCCTACAGCGTCGACGTGCACGTAGGAGAGGCACGGGAGAGGATATTCCGCACGCGCATTGACGTGTTTGGCATGAGTGATTTGGAGGTGTTTCGCCTATTCAGATTCAGCCCTGAAGCCATCCTGGAACTAACCACAACCCTGCAGGATGACATCACCAGCCAGACACACCACTCACAAGCAGAGCAGCCACTGGTCAAGGTCATGGCAACACTCCATTTCCTTGCCAGTGGATCTTTTCAAAGAACAAGTGGATTGGTGGCTGGGATGTCACAATCCACCATGAGCAGATGTGTGCACCAGGTTATCCCAGCAATCCTCAGACGCATGGCCAACCAAATCATCAAACCCACCACTGAGGACGAAGGCAATGACAGATTTCTACAGAATTGCCCGAATCCCACGCACCGTGGGGGCCATTGATTGCACACATGTGGCACTACGGCCCCCCCGGGACACATAGCACATATACTGCAATCGGAAGCATTGGCATTCCATCAATGTACAGGTGATAGTTGATGCCCAAGGCCTAATATGGCACGTCCGTGCCAAGGACCCCGGGTCCAGCCATGACAGCTACATCTACCGTCAAAGCACCATCTCCACAGAATTTGAACAGAACATGTATGGGGACAGCTGGCTGGTTGGTGAGTGACATGGGTGGCAGACATGACTGTCCCCCCCCATGATGCACACATCACAAGGGGCACATGCACTACTAACATCCTCATGTCTTTTCCTTACCAGGTAACGCGGCATATGCACTTGGACCCCATCTCATGACTCCATTCTGGGATCCCCAAACCAGAGGAGAGCAAAGATACAATGAAGCACACATAAAAACCCGTGCAGTGGTGGAGCGCACCTTTGGCCTCCTGAAGTCACGTTTCCGATGCCTGGATAAGTCTGGGGGTACCCTCTTGTATTCCCCAAACTTCGTGTGCCAGATCATTGGGGCATGTTGCATGCTGCACAACTTTGCCATGAGAAAGGGCCTGCAGATTGACTTACGTGATGACCTGACCCCCGAACCACACAGTCCCCCCTTGCCCGAGGGTCCCCCGTCTGCTGAGGGAAGAGCAGTCAGGAGGGTCCTTGTGGTAGGCTACTTTTCACGTTAAACACACACATTAATCATGTCACAATGAGAATGCATGCATGCACACCACTGTGGTCCCTAACACACACACACCACATCCACATCAAATTGGATTAGACCAAAGTACACCACATGGGACTTGGGAACAGCAACGCCACGCCACGGCTCCAATTATGTTGCTGTACATTCATACACCATTCACACGTGTCGTGGTGATAATTTCTCACCAACGACTGAGGGTGACACCCCTTAATGGCAGAAGTGTCACCCCCACACATTCACACCACATTCACACTGTAGCCTGCACTCCTCACCGTGTGCAGGGAGATAAAAATAAATAAAACTCATAATCTGAGTATCAAACATAAATTAACATAAATCAACGGCCCTGTCGTGGCCTCCTACTTGGCCCTAGGCTCCTGGGGCGCAGTTGCCTGGGGCGAGCCACAGGTGGGGGGGCTGGGGGGCTGGTGGTTGAACCTCCCCCAGTCTCTCCCTGGCTGCCTGGCTGCCCTCCATTGCCACGGCTAGCCGGTGGAGGTAGGTATTGGTGGCAGCCTGCATCCGCAGCCGGCGGGTGGTATTGCTGCGCTGTTGTCGCCGTGTCTGCCTCCCCTCCTCACGGACAGCAGCTGCCAGGCTCCGGACCTCAGAGACCAGGCCAGATGTTGTGGTCTGCAGGTCCACCAGGCAGGACAGAAGGGCTGCCCCGTTCGCAACAACATCCTGCAGACTTTCATTGATATTGGTATTCTGCCCAGCCTGCTGGGTGATGGCTTCCTGCACTGCCACAGTGCAAGCAGCCTGGTTCTCGGCCGTGGACGCCAGGCTATCTGCGACCCGATGCAGATCACCCGCAAGACACCCAATATGGCGGGTCTGCCTTGTTTGGTCCCTTGCCAGATGGTCCTCAAACTCGTCAGGGACTCCTCGTGATTTTTCGTTGCCTTACTAGAGGCCTGAGAGGCTGGAGGACGGCTGTAGGGGAGGTCCCTTGAGGGGGTATCCCTGGAGGGGATGGGGTCCCTTGAGGGGGTATCCCTGGAGGGGATGGGGTACCTTGATGGGGTATCCCTGGAGGGGATGGGGTCCCTTGATGGGGAATCTACAGGGGGGGAGGTTTGTGAGGGGCCAGGTATGGGGGTCTCATCCAGCAGATACATAGCATCCTCTTCTACCCCGACGTGCTCCTCCTCAACCTCCTCAAGCAATGATGTAGGGGCGATCTCCACCATGGATGGGGTGGATCGCCCTGCAACCAATGACGGCCCAGCTCCATCCTGCACATCTGTGGATGACACAAAACAATCACATGTTGGAGGACCCACACACTTGTCACATGTATCCCCCCCCCCACCCATGCAACACACCACAAAGCAGATAAAACACACTTACCTGACCTCAAAGGCTGATCCCCTGATTCGAAGCCCGGCAGACCCTCCACAAGCTCCCTATCCAGCAACCTGGCCACGACCATGTCCTCTGCCGTCAGGGTAATTCTTGTGGCTGGTCCTCCACCTGTGCCACTGGCATGCTTCCTGATTGCCACTAGCTTATCTTTGACCAATCTCCGCATGTCGTTGATTTTCTTGCGGATGTGCTTGGGCTCCCTGTCCGCCACACCGACAGCATTGACCTGCCTGGTTAGTTCCGCATAAATGCGGGTTTTCTCAGATTTCCCAGTGTTGGCACTCTGTGGCCCATAGAGGCGGGCACCATGTTGGGAGAGCCCATCTGTGATCACAGCCTTCTCCTATGGGCTGAAATTTAACATTCTACGGTCAGCGGGAGTCTCTGATGCAGCCATCATAAATGCAAAAAGCAGGATGCAAAAGCCCTGGCAATTTAAAAAAATGCTGGTCGCGTTTTGCAAGTGAGTGACGCTTCTGTGTGCGTATTTATGCACTGGAGTAGGAAGTGGTGCGGCGGATCTTGGTGGTGACGTGGAGAGCACATCGGTGATCACAGCCTTCTCCTGAGGGCTGAAAGTTAACATTCTACGGTCAGCGGGAGTCTCTGGTGCAGCTATCATAAATGCAAAAAGCAGGATGCAAAAGCCCTGGCAATTTAAAAAAATGCTGGTCGCGTTTTGCAAGTGAGTGGCGCTTCTGTGTGCGTATTTATGCACTGGAGTAGGAAGTGGTGCGGCGGATCTTGGTGGTGACGTCAGCGCCGTACTGCGCATGCGCACAGGAGGCAGACAGCCAGGTGACATCAGTGCGCATGCGCCGTTTAAGATACACCGTACGGATCTCTCTGCGTTACCGTCAAACCATCATTTGCATGTGGTGACGCCCACTTACAGTTCCGCCGCCTTACGCCGTCGAAAAACCGCTGCGCAGGTGAGTGAAACATTGATGAATAAAGTACATGCCTCTCCGCGCTGGTACGGCGTAGCGGAAAAAAGATGCGCCAAGCCGGAGCAACGGCGTGGCGTGGCGTGGATTTTTGGGTGTAATCTAGGTACACACAGGGGGGTAGATTCATGTACAATGGTACATGAATCTACCCCCCTGTGTGTACCTAGCATTACACCCAAAAATCCAAAGTTCTGTCTTAAACTATAAGCTTGTCCCTTTTGAGTAGTGCGTGTAGCCATACAAGACAGTAAGTGTATTGCAGGCCAGACCACTATGTGAAAATAAAGTAAAAAAAAACTATTGCAGTCACCATTTCTATGGATTGGTGAACTGCAATATATTACATTTTTGTTTATGTGGTTAGTTACATTTTACATTCAGAATGTATTGGTTACATTACTCCTGTTTATTGCTCTAGATTGAATTAGCATACAGCCAAGTCCACTCGTTATCATCTATGCATCATAAAGCCTTCACATTATGCCTCTGGATAGTGGTATTTCTATAAATAGGTGCAATGGTAATGATCTGTATGCTTTGCAACTATTGTTTCTAATTTGATCACTGACTGTATTTATACAGTATGCTTATAAAACTGCAATAAACTGCCTGCTTAAAAAAAATACAATTCAGAATGGATAAGGTTGCATTCTAACTCGGTTGTTGTTGGGCTTATTGCTACATTTTGTAAGTCCCCCTGAGACTATATAAGAGTTTATACTTTTTATAATTGACCGTATATTGCAAACTTTGTTTAGCTGGCTGCTAAAGAAAATGTACATAGGTACTTCACAAAAAGTGTTCTCCAAAGTCAGAGCAGTTACAATGTTCAGTAAAGATTTGCGTGATCAGCTTTCCTCCAGACGTATTTAAACAGACATGGTCAGTGCTCTAAATGTTCCCATGCATTCTCTTTAAAACAAAGCATTCACACTCATGGTAAATATTTACAGCAGCATGTGGATCATAAATTACGTCACATTATTGTACCAGCTGGTTTCTTTTTTTCTACCAAACACTGGATTTCTTCTACTGCTTTTTAATATGCTTATTCAAACTGCAAGAACTATGCATATTTAATTAAAAAAAATTACAAGTTATATTATATAGCTATACTAGAGTCTAAATGAAAAAAATCTGTGATGCAATCAATGTACTTTTTGCTGTGAATTTTTATATTAGTAATTATACTACAAAGGACCTTCTTGTGTTTCAGTCTGCTTTCCTTTATCTGACAACTATGCATTCCTTGGCAGAATGGTTAGCAGATGAGTCATATGAAATTAGTCATTTTCATATTCTGTGGGAGTTGTAAAATTACTTTGCAACTACGCTTTATATTTTAGCTGAATTAAATCTGCAGGTAACATCCATTTGGTTATGTGGAGTCCTTCAGAATTCCTTCATACCTTTACATTTAAGACTTTCAAGTGCAGTTTCATTGGATCAAGGCATCCTTGTAATAAAACCTTATGGCAAGTGTAGTCTTTTTTTTATGAAGACCCCTGAATGGAGCTCATAACTTGCACTGCAAATATCTTTTAGTTGCCATTAGTGATAGTAATCCAAAGTGATAGGTGAAACTCCTGCGCTGGAATGGGTGAAAGGGAATTGGGCCTGGGGAAGGGTAATCCAGATGTACCATAACCTGGATTTGCAATATTTGGAGCCAACTGAATGTTCAGTTCAGAGAATATATTTTTTTTTCAGTGGCATAGCTACAGAATGCTACAGAATGCAAATTAGGGACCTGACCCACCCATACACCTTTAAAGAATTACCCACGTTCCTGTTCCTGGGTATTCCAGCCCTACTGCAGTAGCACTAAGGAATATAAACATTTTCACTGAGTTATTCAGTCAAGTCAAAAGCAAATTCTGTTGTTTTTTTTAAATCTGTACATGACTGGGTAGTCAAAGCTAACACAGCTACAAGTTTCTCAACTCTTTTAGTTAATTTAAACCCTATTCAGCACAGAGGTGCTATCAGATGATCCTTTACTGCAGAGTTATGCAGAGAATCTTCTGAAGTCTGGTACAGAGGGCAGAGATACTCCCCTCAACAAATTTCCCATTCAGTTCTGCAGTGGAAGATTGTATCAGTAAGGCCGCGTACACACGATCAAATCTATCTGCTGGAAACGGTCTGCCCGACCGTCCCAGCAGACAGATTCAATCGTGTGTACGGGCAAGCTGACGGATTTTGCCAGCCGACAGATTTGAAAGCATGCTTTCAAATCTGTCGGCTGGGAACCCTTTCGCCCGACATGTCTGCTGGTTAGTACGCTAACCAGCAGACATGTCTTCTCGCACATGCGTCGAATGGTTTCGACGCATGCGCGGAAGTGTTTTACTTCCTGGTGCGGTGACGTGGCGGCGTCAACGTCACCGCCACGTCAGCGCGCCGTATGCTGGCGGGGATTTTGGTTTGATCGTGTGTACACGATCAAACCTATATGTCCCCAGCAGACAGATTTGTTCAAATCGGTCTGTCCGACCGATTTGAACAAATCTGTCTGCTCGTGTGTATGGGGCCTAAGGGCTTGTTAACATGAGCTCCCCCCTCTAAAGAGTAATGGTGGACCGCTTTTCAGAGGGTGCCTGACAGGGAGTGAGGAAGCATTATGTCACTGTTTTAAACACCAAAACCCCACCCAACTGTGGCGCAGCTACGGGGCAATAGCTGTGTGGCCCTATTCAGTTGAATGGGTTGTGTTTGGCACTTGGAATTATTACAATTAAGTAGGTAACATATGTAGTCATGGCATATGTACACCCTCAATCCCCATCGCAGCTCAATGGGGAGTGATTGGTGAGCCGCAAAATGCAGATCAACTGTGTGTTTTTGAAACTGAAACTGTGTGAAAATAGCCTCACTATATTTCTTCCGACAACAATCAGTTTGATTCATTCCTGGACTAGAAATTACCACAACAGATGACAGCAGTAATGAATAATTGTTAGGGGACTGTTTGGTATTACCTGCTCATCTGCACTGCTATGACTTGGTGAACATTCAAACCCACCTGGCACTCTGGGTTCAGACATCCAGATACCGCTGCAAAGTAATGAATCAGACAACTCAGGGTATTTAGATTCTGATAGTATTTACTTGAATCAACTAGAAATGGTGGTACACAAAAAGGAGGGAATAAATCGACTGAGCTTTAGGGCTTTCAGCGCCAGCTCAGTAAAATAATTCCTCTGAAAGTTAGGAAACAAGGTAATAACAAATATGCAGCCTCTTAAACACTTCCTTTAAGAGGTAATACTTTCCCCCCTAAAGATGAATACAACTAAACAGACTAGACTGGCTCACTAAAAGAGGTAACCTTGATGAGCTACAACGGCTCTAGTAATGAGAGCTAAGGCCTAGAGATAATGGTACAAGGGCCCTTGTGTAACTCTAACATTAATGACCTCATTGCAGATCAGATGTTCTTAACCAGTACGTCGGAGCTCGTTAATTGTAATCCAATTAGGTGTAAAGGGGTGTATGAAGTTCCTTGTAGAGAGTAAAGTTAAAGCACTTAAGTTTAAGCATTATGCTGAATTCAGGAAAGCCTTCATAGGGTGGATGTGTCTGATGCAAAGTGTCTTAGGCCGCGTACACATGACCAAATCTGTCTGCTGGAAAACGGTCTGCCAGACCGTCCCAGCAGACAGATTCAATCGTGTGTACGGGCGAGCAGACGGATTTGGCCAGCCGACAGATTTGAAAGCATGCTTACCAATCTGTCGACTGGGAACCCGTCCGCCCGACATGTCTGCTGGTTAGTACGCTAACCAGCAGACATGTCTTCTCGCACACGCTCCGAATGATTTCGACGCATGCGCGGAAGTGTTTTACTTCCTGGTGCGGTGACGTGGCGGAGTCAACGTCACCGCCGCGTCACCGACACGTCAGCGCGCTGTCTGCTGGCGGGGATTTTGGTTTGCTCGTGTGTACACGCGAGCAAACCAAAATCCAAGCAGACAGATCTGTTCAAATCGGTCGGTCCGACCGATTTGAACAGATAGATTGCCTCGTGTGTACGAGGCCTAAGTGATACAGTGACAAGAGTGCAGATAAAAGATGGGCGATTAGTCCTCTCACCAACAACCAGGTAGATGTGATGTCTTTGATGTTCCCTTTTTCAGCTTCAAACACTGACACACGGACTGTCTGGTCACCGTAGTGATGCAGTAAAGATGTCCGGGTGGGCAGATGTTACACCTCTCTTTCCCTGCACAGAGAGGTCAGTCTCGTATCTAGCCCAGGTGGAAAAGAGCAATGGGCGGGTCTCTGGCTTCTTTTATAGCTCCTCCCAGCAATCCCTCTGATGGTAGCAAAGATCTCTGGAAAATGTGGTCCAGATGCATAGGCAGGCAGAATAGTTATTAGACTGATGAACTACCCATCTCATAGTTCCTTTAACCAGACTCACAAATATGATGTTATTTAATAGCCCTGGGCACTAAAGGACATGCAATGCATAAAGACACTGGAGGATTGCCATACTTTGCGACTGTAGTCCACATTGCTACATCAGTAAATGGGGGTAATTATTTTCTTAGACACATAGGAGTTGATTTTCTAAAACTGGAGCTCTGCATTGAAACCAGCTTCCAGGGTTTTTTTTTTTTCAAAGCCGAATTGACCAAACTTAAGTTAGAAGCTGATTGGTTACCATGCACCGCTGCACCAGATTTTGCACTCTCTAGTTTTAGTAAATCAACCCCATTGCTAGGTTGGAAAAAAAAGACACATTTAATTTTGTTTAACCACCTCCCACCGGCCGTAGACGTATATGTGGCCTCTTGGCAGGTAGGCTTTAACACCAAGTGTGCGCATATATGCAGCCCTATGTAAACACATTAATGTGCTGAGTGAGCGCTCCCTGTGCACAACCTCACAGTTACCAGTGGGTACCAGTAAGCTCCCGATGCATACTTGCAATCTGGAGTTTTCTGATCATGTGGCCTGACCACTGTGACTGCCAAACAGCGGTCACATGATCAGAATGTCTGCCTCCACCTCCCAGCATTTAGAACCTCTTAAAGGGTTGGAAGGCAGTGGCAGGAACGGGTTACCAATAGAAAAAATCGATAGATAGAAAATCTCTGTATACACAATCCTATACCTACAGTTGATCCAGAGAAAGGCATCCTGATCCACAAGGAGGTCATCAGGTATTCAGTGGATCAACATTTTCTGGTGTTGTTGCCTATAAATGATAATACCCAGCTTTTTGTGCATTAAGGAATGTATCCAGCTCTTTTTGAAAACAATCCCCTGAGCTGACCAGAGACTTGAGGGAGCCTATTCCACATTTTACATTTTCATAGCTCTTACTATGAAGAAGCCTTTCCATATGAGGAGATCAAATCTCTTTCCTCCAGGCATAAAGAAAGAGTACCCCCTTCATCTTTTGTAATGACCTGAAACCAAACAACTCTACACCAAGTTGACTATATGGACCACCTATGTATTAACTCATGGTGATCTTATGCCCTCTTAAGCGCCTCTTTTCAAGAGAGAATACATTTGGTTCATCTAATCTTTCCTCATAGCTGAGCTCCTCCATGCTCCTTATCAGTTTGCTTGCTCTTCTCTACTTCTTTCCCAAGCCTTCAATATTGGTTTTGTGAACCGGTGCCCAAAATGGAACTTTATATTCCAAATGAGGTCTAACTACTTATTTGTAAAGAGGCAAATTCTCTCTCTCTCTCTCTCTCTCTCTCTCTCTCTCTCTCTCTCTCTCTCTCTCTCTCTCTCACTCTGGAGTCTATACCTCTTTTAATGCAAGCTATTATTAAGTTTATGATCTACAAGAACACCCAGGACATTCTGTACCATTAAAGAAATAAAAGAAAAAAAGGGCACACCAGCCTAGTGCATTATCTGAAACAGATTTATTTTGTATAAAATGCTATACAGTCCTGGAACCAGTAATCTCCAGATTTCAGGGGAGATCATGCAGGGGCCCCTGCTGGATGGTGCATTTTGAAGCTTTACCCTCTTCATGGAGGCTCTGAGTGATTGCTGGTTCTAGCACTGTATAGCCATAGGATAGTGGACTTTTATTTCTTTAGTGACACTAAGGACATCCCCCAGTCCTAAAGGGCAGCAAGGCCAGAAACATTATCCCCTGAGAAGTAGGCTGGGCACCATACTTATGCGCAAGAGTGTTTTTCTGCTGTATACCGTCTGTACCATTGACTGTCCTAGTGCATTGAGCTTGGTTTGTAGGTTGTAGACACCCTCTAGGGACGTTATTCCACTACATAAGTTGGTGTCATCTGCAAACACTGAAATGGAACTTTTAATACCAAACTCTATATTATTTATAATTATGTTAAAAAGTAAGGGTCCCACCACTAAAAACATTAGTGAAAAACATCACTACTCTCTGCATACAAACTTTTAGTCAGTTTCCTACCCATTTAAAAACTTCCTCAAACACTTTTGCAAAATCCAAATACTGTACATTATATCCACAGCCATTCCTTTGTTATTATGTAAGTTTTTGCTTACTTCTTCATAAAAATAAATCAAATTTGTTTGAAAATGTTAGTCTTTTATGAATCCATGCTGTCTATTGCTGAAAATATTGTTCTAGCAAGAACTCATTTATGTGGTCTTTTATAACATTTTCCAGTTTCTTCCCAACCATAGAACCAATAACATTAAACCTTTATTTTTTTCTTATTAAAATAATAAATGTGTTATACTTACTCTAATATTCTTATTGCTGCTCCATGCTCCTCATTTTCAGTGAGTGCCCCCATAGAAAGCAGCTGTCTATGGGGACACTCGTGTGGACTTGCTCCCAAGCTGCCCTGTTTGTGTCCATTGACACAGTATTTGATTTACAGTCACAAGAGTCAATGGCTCCCACTGCTATAAATCTGCCCAATGAGGGGGGGGGAGACCGTGCCAAAAGCCACTGCTCTACAGCAGATTGCTGGATAGGGATTGGGCTTAGGTAAGTATAAAGCCCTGTACACACGATCGGATATCTGATGGAATCTAATCCAATGGATTTTTTCGTCGGATATCCGATGAAGCTGACTTTCATCAGTCTTGCCTACACACCACCGTGTCCAATGCGGTGATGTAAAACACTACGACATGCTGAAAAAAATGAAATTCAATGCTTCCGAGCATGCGTCGACTTCTGAGCATGCGTGGATTTTTGACCCTAAGGTCTTCCACACAGACGATCGTTTTTTTCTATTGTTTTTTATCCATTGGAAAATTTTAAAGCACGCTCTATTTTATTTCACAGATGAAAAACAAACCAATGGGGCCCCCACATGATGGGTTTGTCCAATGGAAATGGTCCATCGGTCTGTTTTCATCAGACAAACCAATCGTGTGTACAGGGCTTAAGAGTATAAGGGGGGGAGCTAGGGGGAACCTGTAGCTCAAAAGTTTTTTTTTACCTTAATGTGTAGAATTCATTAAGGTAAAAAATCTTAAGGCTTTAGAACCACTTTAACCTAACAGTTCTGCAGTTACTTGGTAAATACTTTGAAATCTTTTTATATAAGCACCACAATGCACCAATCCTGTGGTACCAGACCAGCCATTAAAGAGGCCCTAAAAAATAGAAACAATGGCATTAAAATAGCAGAGCTCAACTGTTTAAGTTAAATTCATTGGTGTAAGCCACCTGGTCCAGGTGCTTTATTCACCTTTGTTTGGAGCTCAGCAATGTGCAGATGTAAATACATCATCAATCCCATTGAGAAAATCCCTGGGTAAGCTGGTAGTTCCAGTATGGCCGCGTACACACGTACGAGAACCTCGACGGGCCAAACACATCGTTCCGCCCGTCAAGGTTCTCGCCCAGCCGTCGAAATCATCGACCAACCCATCAGGAAAGGTGCCGAGCCATGGTTCTCGATGGCCATCGAGCAAATAGAGAACCTGCTCTCCATTTTGGCTTGACGGCTTTCCCGACGGGATGCTCGCTGAAACCGTACACACGGCCGAGGTTCTCGGCAGAATGAGGATCCCAGCGAGCTTCTCGCTGGTTTCTGCCGAGAATCTCTGCCGTGTGTACGGGGCCTGAGTTGTGGAGGAGTTGTGGAGAAGCATTGTGGCAGCCTGCTGTAATACCTTTGAGATATTGAAGAGTTTTGATTTACTGGTGAACTGTGTTTATATTTGAAAGCCTATTTATAAGCGCTTTCGATCACTCTTTTACTGAGGATCACAATTTGTCTGGTAAGCCTTGCATGTGAAGTGAATGGTGTCACACAGAAGGCTTAGGCATTGGAAAGATTCCTTGATACTAGCACAGATTACAAGGGACTGTTTCCTTCTTATCACTATCCCACTGTGTTGGAATTTTTGCATGGGATCCTATGCATTTATAAACAGTATATGCAAAATATATGTCAATAAGTTTGGGGAGATTATTCATCTTCATTGTTTGCACTTTAATGTAGATATCTGCACTTTACGAACACTTTTATTGGCACCTTAAGAACTGTGTTTAATGTTTACACCATCATACTATGAATTGTGTTTAATGTTTACACCATCATCGTGTTTACACAAGGGGGGGTTATTTTAATTTAGTTTATTTTGAGTGCTGCACTTTATGTATAAGTACTATTGCATAGGTAGTAATGAGGAGATCATTGTCCATGAAATTCCTAGTGAGCTTGACATATCATGCTAACAGGGGATCATACCACTATATATATATATATGGTCAGAGTAAAAGTGTTCCAATGTAAATAATGTGAGAAACATTTAAGAAAGACTAAAGTCTAGTCATTAGCTTTACTTACCTTATTGGGTGCTCTCCCATAAAAATGCTGATAAATGGATTTAAAAACATCTGCTAGCTTAAAAATTATGAACAACACTATCCAGATAAACAAAATAGTTGGCAAACTAGCTTGTGACAAGATTTAAATGCCAACAAATATTTACAGCTAGTTTCAAATTAAAAACTGTGGTAGGCTGTACATTTCATTAGGGATAGCTAACCTGTTAAACAGCAATTAATTCTGTTAACCAACTATGATGTATACACAGGCAAAGGCACAGAAATGTCTGAATTAAAATTGTGCGAATACATTTACTGCACATTTTGTTATTTGTCAAGCAATCATTAGAATTATCTTACTTGAAAGACCATCTCAGCCAAAAGCCTTTTGCAAATTCTTGGCTCATCCTACATTTACATCTTGCTCATATGTTTGTCTTTTTACCACAAAAATAGATAAATCTTTCTCAGTTTTACTGGAAAAAACAGAACATTGGAGCTGACAACTACAAATGGTTCCTGCTAACTAGTATACAACATGCCAAATCTTAAAAGCATAAAGGAAAAACTACAGACGTTTCAGTATAATTCAATTTCCTCAAGAACTGAGAATAACACAGTTCCAACACCAAGAAGATGGTAGGGGTCTGCTTAGAGCATTTGATGAGAGATTAAATGTGTAGAAAGGAGTAAGTACTAGCTGACAGGATCACTGGTGGAGGCACTGTAAGGTAATCATTTAACATGGGAAAACAACAAGTGGAACTGTGGTAAATGTACTGCTATGACATCAAGACTGATTTCATAGGGTAAAAAAAAAGCAAATCCCTTTTTATGTTTCCAAGGAGCACAATACTCACTCTATTTATCATTTTCTGGGTGTACTGAATCAATAAGGTATGTGATTAAATTGTCAAACACCAAGAGGCATTAAACTGCTTCACTAGCTGATTTTTTGTATTTCTACTATATACAGTATACTTGCTGTGATTGTATTCATCATATACCCTAAAAAGTACAATGATTGTACAATGATGCCAGAACTCATGGCATTGAATGTAGACATGTTGAGAAATGCCACCGCTTCAATACTATATAATATCACATAATCCCTTGCCTCTGGAACGTCAGGTCCTTGCCAATAGGAGCCCCACAATGCCCCACAAACTTAGCAGGAACACAAAAAGTAGCACATCAGTGTGCAACTTCCTGCTTTCCTGCTGTGATTGTACTAAAGGACTTTGAAAAATGTTTCTGCAATGTCAACCTTAGAAAAGAACAGTTGGCAAACAACCATTTATTTTCAAAAGAAGCAGTGGATATTGGGCTGAATCATTTATTAGCTTTACACATTCCTCCACAAACAAACACACCAATGAAGTTTTGTTGTAAACGGAAGAACCTTAGTTCTTCTGATGAGATCTTCTGTTATCTAAAATAACTGAACCATGCAATAGTAATGGTGGGAAGTTCCCATAGTGACTATGTTAGTATACGTCTCAATATTAGAACTTAAGAAAGAGGGACAACCTGGAGGAGCAAGCACATAGCATGCAAAAATGGCCATGTCTACATTACACTGAATATTGGGAATAGCTTTAAGGCCGCATACACACGATCTAATTTATCTGCTGAAACTGGTCCGACGGACCGTTTCAGCAGACATCTCCGATCGTGTGTACGGGCTAGCGGACATGTTTTCCCATCGGAAAAATTTCAAAGCATGCTTTGAAATTTGTCCGCCGGAGACATGTCCGTCGGATATGTCCGCTGGTTAGTACACTAACCAGCGGACAGAAATCTCCGCGCATGCGTCAAATGGATTTGACGCATGCGTGGAAGTATTTTACTTCCTGAAGTGGTGAGAGTCACCGCCACGTCACCGCGTCCTCAGCCCGAGGGGATTTTCGTCCAATGGTGTGTACACGCCATTGGACCAAAATCCGATGAGACATGTCCGCTGCAAATGGTCCGTCGGACATGTTAGAGTGGACATGTCTCATCGTGTGTACGCGGCCTAAAAGGTATGGGCAGGGGGGCCTAATCGGCACATAGTTAGGATTATCCTGGGGCCACAGGACCCTGGGATTTCCTTCAAATTGCAGGATAGTTCTGCGAAATCTGGTACTACTGGAGGGTATTATATTAAGTATATGGAGAAATTAGTGTACAGAGAAATTAGTCCATGATCATTGATTCTTAATGACGGGCTTTCAGTGCCCTAACAGTTTACCCTAATTGAGTACAAGCATGGGTTTTACTTTCAGCTAATTCCTCAAACACTTTGCCCTGTTTCTTAACCCTACACCTCACCCTAGCTCTAGTACTTACCCATTAAAATAATTTCTCAACCCTTAAACACTGCAGTGGAGCACACACAAAGCCAGTTTTCCCAACCAAAGCTGTCATGGCAGTTTTCCTGTTGGGAAAACCGGCCGTGTGTACACGGGAAAAGCAACCAAGCAGGTTCTCGGTTTTTCCCTTAGTTTTCCTGGCAGACTTTTGACCGCTGGGAAAACTGATCGTGTGTAAGAGGCATTACATTTAACTTTAAAATATATGTAAACACAAAAGTTTTTTTCTTTTCCATTTAAAATAGGTAGGAACCTAACAGTTTTTTTTTACTATCTGTGTCCCATTTGGAAGATTCCACTTTCCTTACTGTCCTGTAAACACAACATTAAATAATAGAATATCTTTCCAAATGGGGAGATTTTGTCTCACAGTTGTCAATTCACAAGAACAAGTGTCTCTTTTGGAATATTTACCCAATTTCCTGTTCTGGTGGCAGCTCAAAATTTGGAATTTCCTCTCACTTTCAGCTCTGACAACAAAGATCACCAGGACAAACAAAGAAGATGAATCTCTCTAGTGGGAACACATACAGCAATAAAAACTCAACAGAGGTTTTTAGAAAATATATGATTTATTTTTTCAGGGGAAAAAAGATGTGGGAGTACAAAAAAATCAACAGGAGTTTTAACCCTTCTGTACTCTATCCAAAATGAAAAATGTGTTGGGTTTAGAGATACACTTTAAATCCAGATGTATACCTACCTCCTCTCTGCAGTTGGTTTTACACAGAGCAGCCCAGACCCTCCTCTTCCCGGGTCCCTCTTTTCTGCTCCTGGCCCCTCCCTCCTTTCAAGTGCCCCCACAGTCAGCAGCTTCCTATGAGGGCACTGGAGCCACGTCACATCTCCATGTGTCCATTCAGACACAGAGCCCCAACCGGACCCACACCTTTCCCCCTGTTTGGCTGACAGACTTTGATTGACAGCCACAAAGCCAATAGGGTCGTTGCTGTGTCTCAGCTAATCAGGAGGAGTGTCCCGGATGGCTTAGACATTTGTGGAGATCGCTGGAGAGAGATGGGGCTCAGGTAAGTAATTAGGGGGTTGCTGGGGAGACTGCTACAGGTTTTTTATCTTATTGCATAGAATGCATTCTAGCTTTAAAACTATTTTAAAGTGATTGCAAAGCTTCTTTTTTTTAATTAAAATTTAAAACACCTTACAATGTTTTTTTACAGAGCAGTCTCTTACCTCTTCTGGAGTCCCCTGCTGGCACTCCCTACTCCTCCTTCCTCAACTGGCTGCTGAGGGGGCACCCATGCAGCTGTGTGTCCCAAATCAAGTGGTGTGTGTCCATAACTGGAAATGCTATGGTTCGGAGTTGCTGTGTGACTTCTGGGCCCGCACAGCTTGCAGTTCTTGAGTTAAAGGGACACTAAAGGTTCAGTTTTTTTTTTTAAATAACAAACATGTCATACTTACTTCCACTGTGCAGTTCGTTTTGCATAAAGTGGCTGTGAACATCCTCTTCTGGGGTTCTCACGGTGGCTCCAAAAGAGCTAACTCCCTCTGGGAAGCTCTCTCCCGAGGGGGTTAACTCCTGTGTCATACATAGCCTCCGAGTGTATGACTCGGCCCAGCACCCTGGCAGCCACGTCATTGGATTTGATTGACAGCAGCGAGAGCCAATAGCTGCCCTGCTATCAATCTATCCAATGAAGAGCTGACAAGACCTGGGGAAAGCAAGGCGGAATCGTGCCCACGGAGATTCGGGGCTCAGGTAAGTAAAATGGGGGCTTGGGGGGGTGGCGGAGAGTGCAAGGTGTTTTTTCACTTTAATGCATAGGATGCATTAAGGTGAAAAAACACAAAGCTTTACAACCCCTTTAACTTTGAATTATACATCATATTAAATTGTGTTAGGTAGGAATTTTAAGTCATCTGTTCAAAACTTTTAACCTGAAATGGACCTTTCAGGGCATTTATGATCCAACGCACTAGCTAATCCACTGGCCTTGATTTCAATCTTATTTAAACATTGTTGAGGAATTTGAAATGGGCAATTCATGCAACTAAAGGATCTCTACATGGAGTAGAGGTACTCAACAGATTGATGGGCAGTTTTGGAAAAACACTTACAACACTTACAAGAAGTCATTTATTACCTTATTACCTTTATCTGTAGTCACTGTTTGAATAAAGATCTAAGGTTTGCCTGTACAAATATGTTAAATGAAACAATTTGTATGCGGTCTGCTTACTTTTTCACATGACTATATCCATTATCAAAACCATGTAACCTTTAACTTAAACACAAACTTTTGGAGTATTCAAGCACAATCTTCTTCTGCCACAGAGCATGGTTAGTAAGTGGGTAAAACCTTCTGGAGCTGAATTGGTTAAAGAAAGTAGACTAGAACTAGATGAGAGTGCACTTCCCTATGCAACAAAAGGCCACTTAACTAAAATGTAACCTTTATTGTAAATCATAAAAAGTATGTAAATGACCATAACAGGTGTACCTATAGGATGAGGTCAATGCCATTATATATAAAAATCAACGTTCTATCTCTAAGGGCGTGACTCATGTCGACTAACCGGAAGTAATGTGTGTGCTCCATGGACCGATGACCAACCAGGAAGCATCAGGAATGACTGGTAACACAGGCAGCTTCAGTTGGTTTAACACAATGACCAAGCGATCACACCCGCATGCTTATTAATATTATTGCTTGAGATCATTATCTTTGTGGTATGGACATTTTGTAAGGGGTTCTTTGGGGTTTTTAATAAACGTTGAAGGCAGTACTGTTCTATGTGGATATTTTATTTCTTCACACGTGACTGTGGGACCCTTATACAAGCAAGTGAAATAGGTGGAGAGTGCCGTGTAAACGGTGGATAATTATGGTGATTAATTGCGCAGTTATTCCAAGCATCAACTACTCTTTCAGAAAAATAATTCTTTCTAAGATTCGTTTTGAACCTTTCTCCAGTTAGTTTGAGGTCATGTCCACCGTGTTCTTGATTTTGGTTTCATATTAAAAAAAATTGCCCTCCCAAACCTTATTTACCCGGTTGATGTATTTAAAGGTTTCAATCATGTTTCCTATTTCTCTAATCTCCTCAAGACTGTATTTATTAAGATTCTGAAGTCACTCTCGATATGTTTTATCCCCCAGACCTTTCACCATTTTTGTTACATGTATCTTATCAATATATTTCTATAAGTGAGGTCTCCAGAACTGGACACAGTATTCTAAATTAGGTCTCACTAAAGATCTATATAGGGAAATCAGGACCTCCTTCCTCCTGCTGGTGATCCTTTAAGTAATGCATCCTTTCATTTGATGAAATATTGACATAACAATTTTGATTGGTCAGTATTGCCAATAACTTCACTTTAACACTCATGTTAGTTTCTTTGGTTCAATGAATCAGCCCCAAAGTATGCCGTAAGTATAAGCAATTTGGTACTTTTTTTTGTATTTTTTCTAGTGCTCTCAAATCCCCAAATCGATTTAAAGTACTGAACCTCCAAATCAAACTTTATTCAGTTCAGAGCTGGAAATTCTAACTTGCTGCCATAAGACCTGGCAATGGTTACATTCGAAAGGAGCCTTTTGCTATTCCCAGACATTTTCTATGGCCAAGACTCAAAGGGAAGCCAGCCAGCTCTTGAAGCTATTTGTACCATTTATCTCCAGATCTAGATTTCTTTCCACTCTCTTTTGTTTTGGATACTTTTCAGACACTGCAACAGTCATATTATAACCTCTGAAGAAGAGAAATTGTCAACTTCCAAGAGAAAAGCTGTCATTAAAAGGCAGGGGCTTTCAGCTCACTTGACAGTTACTTAGCTAGCACGCATGCAGGATAAACAGCTTTCCTTTCCTCAAAGTGGGACGTTCTTCCAGCATAATGAACATTTAGTTGCAACATGTGCACTGGCACTGACTGGCCTTGGCAGACTAGTTCTGGCCAAAGGTTTAAAGAAAAATGAATACATACGGCAATCATAATTTTATAATGTCATTCTTTTATTTTTATTTTTTATTTTAATGTATATTTTGATGACTTATACTGGTTTGAGTGATTTGGAAAGATATGTATGCCTTAGAGTCAGATCACCTTAAATTTGCTCAGTCTGGCCAGTCCTATAAATTTAAATATGTTTTTCATCACTAACAAAATTCAGCCAACTGTAACTAGGTTATTAAACGTAACAATATTTTGGACTGTTTTTGTCATTCGCACCTTATTCATTTCAATTAAAAAAACACACATCCAAATTGTTTTAAATTTCTAGCAGAGGAGTGTTTAAATATATCATTCTTGGTCAGGGAAATAGAAAAGGAAAATTCCCATTTTGTTCTTATTAAAGCATTTCATCACAGCAAACAGCATATTTTACTGATAAATATTGATCTTTTGTGTAAAAAGCCAAAAAAAGCAATGTGCAATGGAGTGCACATTATTATACCAGCTAATCAGACAAAATCAAGCACTATGCATTTCTTTGTCTGAAAACACCTCATTGACATAAGCTTGAATGCTAATGGTTGCTTTTGGTTACCATAAATCAGTGTTTTTGCACTGGTTTGTTGCAACAACTGAAAAAGTAGGATTAAAAGTTAAAAATATCATAATCAACCACAAGTGTTTTAATAGTCAACTGCCATTTTCCATATGCTCCAGGACATAGTATAAAGTCTTATGCCATTCAATATTGTTAAGGATTATAATATTGTTAGCAAGGATTTTACCAAGGAAAAATCTGTAGTTTATCATTTTCTATTAACTATATAACCCAATTCTCATTCAAGTAGGTATTCTTTTATGTTTGTATGGACACCACACATTTTAGGCCAGGAAAATATAATCATCTGGAATTACAAATATGTTGCTTATAAATGCAAAATGAACAGAGGGTACTTTCAATCCTTTTTTTTTTTTTAAACATTCTATTAACATTGTTTTCTTAATTTAGTCTGCAAGTTTCCATGTGGTTCTCTCTGGAGTCCACATGTGCACATTGACAAAGATACAATATTTTCTTATTAAAAAGCACTCTTGGCATGTCAGTGACACTAAGGCAGGATATCTATGAAAATAGGACCCCTCATATTGGATGGGCAGGCAGATTAACACCTTAAATTTTATCACTTAATTTTATCACTCAATCAAAACAATTCAATACTTAAGACTCATAAAATATAACTTATCTGCCCCATTTTGCTGTATGATCTTGTCAAACTTGTGTCAACAGAACCATTCTGATCAAAAAATATAAGTAAATATAAAATAATTATAATTAAATATATGTATATCAAGCCTAACAAAATAATATTTAGTTTGCTCTGTACACTGCATATCTTAACCACTTTAGCCCCGGGCCTGTTTTTCAGATTCGGTGTTTACGAGACTAAAACATTTTTTTTTGCTATAAAATTACTTAAAACCCCCAAACATTATATATTTTTTTTTTCTAACACTCTAGAGAATAAAATGGCAGTCATTGCAATACTTTTTGTTACACCGTATTTGCGCAGCGGTCTTACAAGCGCACTTTTTTTGGAAAAAAATCACTTTTTTAAATAAAAAAATAAGACAACAATAAATTTGGCCCAATGTTTTTACATATTGTGAAAGATAATGTTACGCCGAGTAAAATGATACCCAACATGTCACGCTTAAAAATTGCGCCCGCTCGTGGCATGGCGTCAAACTTTTACCCTTAAAAATCTCGATAGGCGATGTTTAAAAAATTCTACAGGTTGCATTTTTTGAGATACAGAGGAGGTCTAGGGCTAGAATTATTGCTCTCGCTCTAACGATCGCGGCGATACCTCACTTGTGTGGTTTGAACACCGTTTTCATATGCGGGCGCTACTCGCGTATGCGTTCGCTTCTGCGCGCGAGCTCGTCGGGACGGGGCGATTTAAAAAAATTTTTTTTTGTTTTCGTATTTATTTCTATTAATTTTACCAATTTTTAACACTAAAATAAAAAAAAAAAAAAAATGATCACTTTTATTCCTATTACAAGAAATGTAAACATCCCTTGTAATAGAAAAAAGCATGACAGGTCCTCTTAAATATGAGATCTGGGGTCAAAAAGACCTCAGATCTCATATTTAGGCTAAAATGCAAAAAAAAAAAAAAAATTTTTAAATGTCATTTTTCAAATGACATTTAAAAAAAAATGTCTCTTTAAGACGCTGTTTGGAACTGACGTTTGACGTCACTTCCGCCCAGCAGAGCTACGGGGATGGACGAGGGAAATTTTTTCCCTCACTCGCATCCCCGCTGACCAGACGAGCGCACCCGATCGCCTCCGCCGCTACCGACGGCTCCGGTAAGCGGCGGAGAGCGCGGGAGCGCAGCGGGAGGGGGGGGGACGCTCGTCCGCTACCGATAACGGCGATCTCGCGGCGATTCCGCCGCGGAGACCGCCATTATCGTTTACCCGACCGCCCACAGAAGAGATGGATATCTCGGTTGTGGCAGCAGCTGCTGCCGTTACCGAGATATCCATCCTCAAAGTGCCGACGTATACCTGCGGTGGGCGGTCGGGAAGTGGTTAAACAATTGCAATTTTTTTTTACAGGTTTTTTTTAACCTCTGGAAGGTTTTACCCCATTCATGACTAGGTAATGTTTTGCTATTCAGCCCTGTGCTAATTTAACTGGCAATTGCTTGTTCATGCAACACTGTAAGCAAATTGAATTTATATTATTTTCTTCCCACAAATAGAGCTTGCTTTTGGTGGTATTTTATAACCACTGGGTTTTTATCTATTGCTATATGAAAATGAAAAGGCTAAAACATTTTAAGAAACAAACAAACAATATTTTCTACATTCTGTCATAAAACATATCCAATAAAATAAAAAAAATTCATAAATTTACGCCAAAATGTCTTTGGTAAAAAATAAATAAAAAATAAATCCCAATAAGTGTATATTAATTGGTTTGTGTGAAAGTTATATATATATATATATATATATATATATATATATATATATATATATATATATATATATATATATATATATATATATATGTGGTTCAATCCTGTTGTACTGACAGCCTCATTTTTTGAGGCCCTTAGTGCCAGGAAAGCACAAATCCCCCGCACCCCCACAAGACCCCCTTTTGGAAAGTAGGCAATCTGAGGTATTTAGTTAGAGGCATGGAAAATTTTTAGATATGTTTTTAATTATAATTAATAAATGAAAAACAAATAAAAAATTACACAATTGTTTCTCTACTTACTGTCACCAATGCAGTACGGTGCTATCATATGACTTTTTTTTTACAGTGATGATCACTGTAACAGCAATGTTTTTAAATGTCATGATTGGGCTTCATTTACAACACCTGTAATTACTATTGTGATGCTGCGGTTTTTCTACAGCTTTCACATGGTACAGTAATTGGCCCAAGTACCATGTGATAGTTGTGGACCAATCACAGCATCACAATACTAACCATAGTTGTGTTTACATTGGGATCATGTGATCTCATAGTGATCATGTGATACCCAGGCTGTAGCAATCAGCGTATCCAGTGGATATAGCAGTGACACGCTGAGCACCCGGGTGCTGGGTGATGTACAGGTACATAGCCTGGCCTATAGCTGATGCCCTGCCACAGTAGAACATACTTTTGCCTTTTTCATACATTGTGGAGCTGCTCCCAAGTCCCCTCACAGCTCAGTGTCTCTAATCATGGGTGCTGGTGTCTTTTTAGGCTCCATATTTTCCCACACAAGTAGACTTCAAACAATCAGGCCACACATCACATCATCTGTAGTCCCCTCCCCCCACCAAAAAAAATATTATTTAAAGAAAGTAGACAAAGTACTGGTTCCTCTTCTGCATTTTGTTCCTTCAATCATGGCTCAGTCATAGAGTTTTTTCATCCTTTGTTACATCCGAATCCTGTCTACATGCACTTCAGCTATGGCTGCATGACGTTTCTCAAGGCAGGTTTCCTGAAACTGGCAACAGTTGACCATACTTGTGCAATGTTCATTAACATGTCAGCTTGTAATTTCCACTGGACAGGAAGACAATGAAGGATAGCAATTTGAAGACAGGGACAGTGCATTGTCACCTTATGTCAGAAAGTGGCTGACACTGTACCCAAATAAAATGTATAAAATGTATATAATTTTTTCCCCCACAAATAGAGCTGTCTTTTGGTGGTTTTTAATCACCTCTGTGGTTTTATTTTTTTTGCACAATAAAAAAAAAAGTTAATTTTGAATTTTGAAAAAAATTTTTTTTTTACTTTTTGCTATAAAACATATCCAATAAAAAAAAAAAAAATCCAATGTCTTCATCAATTTAGGCCAATATGTATTCTGCTACATATTTTAGATAAAAAAAATACCAATAAGCGTATATTGATTGGTTTGCGCAAAAGTTATAACGTCTACCAACTATGGTATATTTATATTTGTTTGTAAACACATTTTTTACCAGTAATGCCGGCGATCAGCAACTTATAACGGGAACAGGACTGCGATATTGTTGGGGAATAATTGGACACTAACTGACACTTTTTAGGGCACTCATGCGTGCTCCCTCCAAAACCCTGAAGTTGCATCCACTGACACAGACAGCGGAAGCCCTGGCCCCTGTCACTGGCATTGATTGACAGCACTGGGAGCCAATGTCTCCTGGTCCCCTAGTAAAGCCAGTGAGACACAGAAGTGAAGGGGAGAGAAGTGCTGCAGCCGAACACAGTGCTGAATCAAATGAGGGCTCGGGTAAGTACAAGTTGGGGGGGGGGGGTGAGGGGCCAAAATCGATGCCTAAACATTTGCCACAAGCCTCTGCTCCCAACTAACAGAAGAGGGGGTGCCTGTGGTAGTGGATGGGACTGTGGTCTCCACTTACAGCAACCCAGCAGAAGAGCTGGCAACAGAGCAGAGTGCAACAAGCCTCTGCTCCCTGTACTGCACTCGGTATATGTCGGCGGCTCAGTTCAAACTGAGCGCGGAAAGCGGGTATCAGTGTATATCACGCACCCACGATTTTCATCTTACGCCGATAAATACGGTAACCGTTAGGCTGCGTACACACGATCGAATTTATCTGCTGAAAACGGTCCGATGGACCGTTTCAGCAGACAAATTCGATCGTGTGTACGGGCGAGCAGACAGGTTTTTCCAGCAGACAAATTTTAAAGCATGCTTTAAAATCTGTCTGCTGGGAGCCCGTCCGTCCGACATGTCCGCTGGTTAGTACACTAACCAGTGGACATATCTGTCCGCACATGCGTCGAATGGATTCGACGCATGCGTGGAAGTATTTTACTTCCTGGTTCGGTGACAAGGCAGCGTCAACGTCACAGCCACGCCACCACGCTGTCTGCCGGCGGGGATTTTGGTTTGATCGTGTGTACACGATCAAACCAATATATCCCAGCAGACAAATCCGATCAAAACGGTCTGTCAGACCGATTTGATCGGATTTATTTAGTGGTGTGTACATGGCCTTACACCTAAAGCTGAGCAAACGCTTTTTCAAAATATTGAAATATATTGCACTCCTCTGTCAGACACCACATCATCAGGAATTCCATGTAGTTTAAAAACTTCTTGAATCACAGTTTGTTCAGCAGAAGGTACCCCCTTAACAATGAGCACCGATAGGAAGATAGTAGTCATTTCTTTTGAGGGAGAAAAATCTACCACAAAGTACAAATTAATCCATATGGTCTTGATGGGATAGGGAGTGGCTGGAGCAACCCTAAAGAAAAGCTTTGGGAGTCTTATTGCGTGCAAAGGTCAAGCACAAGGCCACATAGTGTTTGACAGTCTTCCTGTCAACATCCTCGATAAGGTATTGGCCTTTCCATTCTGTGACCCAGGTTGATACCAGATTATAAAATGAAACCTGAAAAAAACAGAGACCAACGTGCTTTTCAAGAAGACATCCTCTTGTCACAATAAATTAATTCTAGATTTTTATGATCAGTGAACACCAGATGCTTAGCCCCTTCCAGCAAATGCCACCATTCAGAAAATGCTTCTTTAATTGCCAGCAACTCCCTATTCCCAAGGTCATAATTCTTTAAAGATAATGACATTATGCAAGAGAAATACCGACAAGGGTGAATCTACATCTTTCATCTTTTCTCCTTTTCACTGAGTAAGAATAGCTCCTGAGGCAGAATTTGAGGCATACACTTGCACTATAAAGGGAATTACAGGACCAAGGTGTACCAATATTGGTGCAAAAGTGAAAAGAGCCTTTAGCTTACTAAAAGCAGCCTGTGCCTCAGATGACCACACAAAGGGCACCCTTTCTTTGTCAGCTGTTTAATTGGTGCTATCACTTAAGAGACGTTTTGTATGAATTTTCTGTAGAAGTTGGCAAAACCAACAAATCGTTGCAGTTCCTTAACATTTCTAGGGGCAGGCCAATCTACAACTGCTTTGATTTTCTCAGGATCCATGCTCACCCCTTTAGAAGAAATAATATATCCCAAGAACTGCATCGGGCTGTGTTCAAACTCATACGAAAATTCCAAAGGATTTGGACAGCCGCACTCCGAAATGACTTGAGAAGTTGTCTTTATTGTAAAAAATACAGATAGTATACAGTAGCATGCAGTCAGGAGGGGACAGCCGACGCGTTTCACACTAATGCTAGTGTTTAATCATGTTCAAACACACATGTCTCTAATTTATTTATAAATTTGGTTCTTTCTTAACCTTTCAAAGACAGTGCAAACATGCTTGCGATGCCCCTCCAGATTATTGGAAAAGATGAGAATATCATCCATATTAGCTATTAAAAACTGGTCTAATAAATCTCGAAAAGCGTCATTGGTGAAGTGTTGAAAACTTGCAGGAGCATTGCAGAGGCCAAAAGGCATAACAAAGGACTCAAAATGCCCATCTGGTTCTAAAGGCGGTTTTCCATTCTTCTCCTTGATGAATGCAGACAAGGTTATATTTCTCTGTAAGTCTAGTTTTGTAAAGACTTTGACACAGCTGTGTCATTCCAACATTTCAGAGATTAAAGAAAGTGAATAATGGTTTTTAATAGTGATTATATTCACATCCTGGTAGTCAATGCATCAATTTTTTTTTTCAATAAAGGACAGGGCTGTCCCTGCATTAAACACAGAGCGAATATACAGGGACTTTCGTATAGATCCCTGTAGACGTCTAGACACCTTTAGATGTGGTGGTTGTAACCTTTGCCAGTACATGAACATTAAAAAAAAATGTAATCTTGCCAAATGGGAAGGTTTTTAAACCAACCCATTTTGCTAATTGCAAAACTGAAAGTGTTGTCCATTTACTTTCATGCCAATGCGGCACTTTCTATATTGGTAAAACCAAACAACAATTTTATAAAAGAGCCTCTAGGCAAATTACATGTATGAAGAAATCCGATCCCGATGTCCCCCTGGGCCACCATATTAGAGATGCCCATAACAGAAAAGTCCCTAAAATCAAATTTTTGATTCTTGACAGAATACATCCTAACAACAGAGGGGGTGATTGGAACAGGACCTTATTTCAAAGGGAAACCAGAAGGATAGTAACCCTCAATGCCATATCGGCACCTAGCCTAAACAAGGTGATCAGTTACAGCCCATTCCTCAAATTTACTCTTCTGGAGAATGGGAGAAGTAGAGTAACCCCAATGTAGGCTGTAATATATGATACCATTAATTTTATGTGGATTTATTTGAGAACCATCAAGATAGCATGCTTACGATCATTTTTTTGTTTAGTGTTTAATTTAATTAATTTTAGTATTCTTTTTAGACCTATTTTTGATGCATTCTGACACTTGTTTTGTATGTTTGTTCTCTGTATATTGGTCTATTTTTTTCCTTTTTTTTGTTGCTATTTATGGGTCTTGATTCTCTGCTTATACTGTGTCTCTGTAGCTCGTGGAGCGGCCTTCTATCCTCCACACAGCGCACAGGGGGGGGGGGGTTGCGCGAACCTTCGATTTTGGTGGCGTGCTCATTACCCCCCTTTTTTTTTGTTGCAGGTTCACTGCACTTGTGCGCGGGCATGCGTCTGGCGCGGCATGTCATCCCATGGGGATGATGTGCAGTGCTTGGGGCACTGGGGGCTCCCCTATTTTTTTGCCAAGTCGATGCCTGACTTATATATAATTAAAATGACTAGTTGGCACTAATTCACAACTATTTTCCTCTTGGGACCTAATCTTTACTGGATTATTGTTATTGAATGACTGCCTGCCCTATATAATTAAGATCTTGTTTTAAGTAATATAGGTGTTAAAGATATAAGTATCTCTTCACATATGTTTACTTAGTGCAGCTCCTTTACTTTGTGCTGTTTTTCGTGACCACAGCGCTGGTTGTGACGCGTTCTGCCCATGCGCAGTGCACACCTCCGTCCTGGACAGTGATGTGCTATTTGCTGTGGACGCTAATATGTCATCATTATGCCACTTAGCCGTGATGATGTTACCACGCTAAACTGTGTCATGCTGTCTTTACGACGCGGCCGTCTCCATCTCCGCTATTTGAGCAGCCTGAGAGCCAGTGTGAGTCTGTCGTGGCATCTGATGTGGTGATATTCAAGTATCTCTATCAACCTACAGGTATTGATTTGGATATGGTCTTTTCTCAAACCCACTACCCTCCCCTTTTTTCTTGGCTAGTTTTGGATTATTTTCTGGGGTACTTACCCTACAGCAGCACTAATTAGACACTGGTTTATGTTTACTCTCATAGATACACTGTTGTGAAGTGAGAATGAAGGCATTTCAACTTCACAGGAAGGGCTGTCTGTATTCAATACCTTGCAACTAGATCTTGAATTGGGTGGTTTTGAAGACCCTATGCTGTACGCGTATCCCTCTTTTGTTTTCTCCTAGTTTTATGGCTGTTTAAGTACCATCGCGGTAGGTGGTCTTTCTATTGCCTCTTCGGTTTCCAGATACTTTTTGAGTTATATACTCACTGTGACAGTCTCTAAAGTTGAAATATAGGAAAATCAAAAGTAATATGTTTTCTGTTCTTTTTCCCTCTCTTTCTGTGTTTGTGCATAGATTAAAAGGAGAGAGGGGTATCTTGATCTTGTTCGCCCATCATTGGGAGGGACCCTTGTTGGAGGTTCGTCTCGCCTGGATCACTGAACTGGGAGATATATTTTTTTCTCTATATAACACTTTGAGCTACGCACATTATCTTTGACACATGGATTACCAATTGAATCCTAGAATGATGTAAGACTATGTTACTATGTTTGTATTGATTTAGAATATAATATATGTTGCACAAAAACGGTTTAAATTAACATAATGTGTGTTTTTTAATTTGGCACCTTTGACCTTAAACGTCTATAAACCCCCTGAAGAAGGGCTTCATACCGAAACAGCTGATTGGTCTGACTTTTAGGTCGCGTACACACGAGGAGAGAGGTCCAATGAAAACGGTCCGACGGACCGTTTTCATCGGACATGTCTCCTGGGATATTTTGGTCTGATGTGTGTACACATGATCAAACCAAAATCCCCGCAGACAGACAGCGCAGTAACATGGCGGTGACGTTGACGCCGCAACGTCCGCAAACCAGGAAGTAAAATGCTTCCACGCATGCGTCAAATCCATTCGACGCATGCAGGGGATTTCGGTCCGCTGGTTAGGCGTACTAACCAGCGGACATATCTGACGGACAGTTTTCCAGCAGATAAGTTTTAAAGCATGTTTTAAAACTTTTGTCTGCTGGAAACCTGTCTGCGGACCAGTTTCAGCAGATATGTTCGATCGTGTGTACGCGGCCTAAGTGTTCATTCATATTAATAACTGTCTGGATTCATTTTATTCAATTGTGTTTTTTATCCATGAACTTTATTAATTTTATATCTAATAAAATGTATACTTTTATACATATTAAATTCTGTTTGTGGTCACTTTCAAAGTCCCACCCTTAGGGGGTTTATTGTGTTATTTCATGTCTATTAGGGATATAGTGACCAACAAACAGGTACAAATCTGTGAATGCTGGGTTTTCTCGCTCCTGCATTAAGGATCTAATGAAGCCCTACATTAAATTGTCATCAAGCCACTCCTTGAGTACATTTAATTTAGGTTCTGACAGATTGAGAAGGCGACCCAAAGGTATTTCAACCCATGGGAGCAAGCAAATGGAAAAATCATATGGGCGATGAGGAGGTAACAGAACATCATTCTTATTACATACATCCCGAAACTCATGATATTGTGGAGGCAGGTTGTCATATGACAAATGGTAACCGCATCCAACCGCCCAGGAGGACAGGATATTTAGGTGACGTAATCAGCTGAAAACTGAAGTTCTCATGTTGGTCAGCCTCAAATTGGAGCACCCCTAGCCCCAGAGTCCAGCATAGCAGAGCAAGGAATTTCAATGCCTTCAGAGATAAGTTTAATAGGGGGGACAACAAGGCCGCTGATAAGGCAGTACAGCTAGCCCTCCTGTACTGGACCCAGGCCTTTTCAGTTCAAAAGGAGAGCCCTGCTGAACACGAGGGCCAGCTGTACCACCCTACTGCAGACACTGATTTTCTTCTGTCTTTCTTTGCAGCGCTGCCAGGTTCCCTTTTGCTCCCTCCCCCAGCTGTGCTGCAGAGGGATCCATTCTAGCATCCATGCCCCCATCCCTCTGCTTACCAGGCTCCCCTGTGCATCCATTTTCCTCACAGCTTGGGCAGCTTCCCTCCTCTCCTGTTAACAGCTGCTGTGGGCACACAAAGGGATATTCCAGGATGGAGAGGGGAGGAGGGGGCCGGTAAACATGTCATATAATAATGATTTTAGTGTATTTTTAGCAAAGTTATAATGAGTGGCACCGCTCATCTCTACAGAGAATTATAGCAAACTGAATGTCCCTCTTTCTGAAGAGGAATTTGAAAAAGTCCTTAAGGACAGGAAAGTAGATAAAGCCCCAGGTCCAGGCAGCCTCCCACTACAATATTATAAAATCTTTCAAGACATTCTAAAACCTCACTTTTTATCGGCCTTTTGTTTATTCAATTCAGATCCTCATACTCCCCCCACAACTTTTTGAAGCACATATAGCGGTCATTCCAAAGCAAGGAAAAGATGCCACACAGGTAACGAACTACCACCCTATACCTCTCATCAACTTAGGCGTTAAAATGTATGCCAAAATCCTTGCTAACCATTTATTGCCACTTTTATCCTCCTTCATTTCTTTTGACCAGGTTGGTTTTATACCTAGTAGAGAGGGTAGAGATAATACCATCAAGGCCCTAAACATCCATCATTGGCTTAATCACAATGGAAAACACGGTTTCTTTCTCTCTTTAGATGCGTTTGCCAGTGTTGCCTGGGACTATATTTACCCAACTTAATGTTGTCTTACATAAGATCTCTTTACACCTCACAGTGGTGCTAGGGTTCGAGTCAATGGCCACCTGCCATGGCTTCCAGCTCCACAACGGTACCAGACAGGGATGTCCCCTTTCCCCACTGCTATTCATCCTCACTCTTGAACCTCTTCTAAAAAAGTAAGAATGAACCCAGATATTAAAGATCACAATCAAAAAACAGATGTATAAGCTTGAAGCATTTGCAGGCGAGCTCCTTCTCTTCTTATCAGAACCCCACTTTTCCATACCAAATCTGCTAAAAGATTGAAAACGCTTTCAGACTTTCCCCAAATTAGAGATAAATTACTCAAAATTACTCACCTTAAACATAACTCAACCCCCATACACTGTTACACAATGCCAAAATAATCTCCCCTTCACATGGGCCACGGACTCAATCACATACCTTGGAATCAAAATTCCAAAATCTCTATCTAATATTTTCCAGGCCAACATCACCCCAGCCCTAAAGGAAACAAGAGAATAATTAAAGCGATGGAACATTCTCAATGTCTCATGGTTTGGTAGAGCCTCTCTTCTCAAAATGACCATCCTTCCCCATTCTCTCTATTTTCTACAAACCATTCCCATACAAATTCCAATTTCTTTCTTTACCTTATTCCAACAAGCCTGTTCATGCTTCATTTGGTGAAATAAACCACCAAGAATTACATTTGATCGACTCACCCTTCCAAAAAACAGTGTTGTAAGTAACGGCGTTGAAATAAACGATGCCCCTTTTGAGTGTAACGAGTAATCTACCAGATTACTCTTCCCCTCGCGGTAACGCCGTGCCCATTACTTGGGCGGCATTACCGCAATTACACATGTACCTGTTGTGTTGCATCACCGTCGGCGGGCTCCCATTATTAAAAAAGCGCGCCTCCCCCTCTGACTGTTCCGTCCGTGATAGGCCAGTAATTTTCCCAGCAGAGCCTCTGTTTAGTGTTCAGCCTATCACGGATGCCTTCTCATCCTCAGCCTCATCCTCGGACGAGAGGACATCCGTGATAGGCGGAACACTGAACAGAGGCTCTGCTGGGAAAATTACTGTTCCGCCTATCACAATCACAGCCTGAGGAGGAGGCGCGGATTTTGAATAATGGAGGATGGCCGCCGACGTCTGACATATGGAGAACAGGAGAAGGTAGGGAGATTGTCGTTGAGGCATTTTACAGGCACAGTGAAGCATGTATGATGGCACAGTGACTCACTGTGCCATCATACATGCCTCACTGTGCCTGTAACATGCCTCACTTACTGTGCCTGTAACATGCCTCATATGCCTCACTGTGCCTGTAACATGCCTCACATGCCTCACTGTGCCTGTAACATGCCTCACATGCCTCACTGTGCCTGTAACATGCCTCACATGCCTCACTGTGCCTGTAACATGCCTCACTGTGCCTGTAACATGCCTCACATGCCTTACTGTGCCTGTAACATGCCTCACGTGCCTCACTGTGCCGGTAACATGCCTTACATGCCTCACTGTGCCTGTAACATGCCTCACTGTGCCTGTAACATGCCTCACATGCCTCACTGTGCCTGTAACATGCCTCACATGCCTCACTGTGCCTGTAACATGAGGCATGTTACAGATGGCACAGTGAGGCATGTTACAGATGGCACAGTGAGGGGTCGTCTAATACAGTGAGTATATCCCAAAACCAAAATTTTAGCTGGAAAATTAGGGGGTCGTCATACGCTGGCAAAAAAGTCAGTTACTTTGCTGAGTAACTAATTACTTTGCCAATGTAGTAACTGAGTCACTAACTCAATTACTTTTTCGGACAAGTAATTTGTATCTGAAACTAATTACTTTTTTAAAGGACGATGAGCAACACTGCAAAAAAAAAAGGTGGAATAGCGCTTCCCGACCTCCGCCGCTACTACTGGGCAACTTATTTAACCCAGGTAGTGGACTGAAACATTCACCATGTGGTGAACGATTGGGTCAGTTTAGAACACTCAATAACCCCACACTGCCTGAGATCCTTACCATGGATACACCCTCGACATGTGTCTTCTCAAATCAAACTACACTCCTTAATAGGGCCTACATTAGCAATAGCTTACACCTTGAACAAAGCAACAAACCCCACCCCCTGGCTGAGCCCGCTAACTCCATTACGTTCAAATCCAAATTTTCCCCAGGCACAAACGACAACTTCCTTACCCAAATATGGTCCCACAGAGATGTGCTAGCTATGTATTTGTTCAACAGAGGCTCTTTCCTTATTTTGGAGGACCTTAACGCTAAACTGTTCTCTAACTCAGTGGACATACATGCAATTGAGGCACTTCTTATACAGGAATGATTTCCTCCAACACTGGATAAAATATTTGTCCATCTTGGAAGAACTTCAAGAAAAAAAACAAAAAACAAAGACACCTTATCTCAGTTCTCTCTTCATTTTTCAATGAGCAATTAGCGTTCTCCAGTAATGCATGTTCAGCGTGGGAACAAGATCTAAATATAAAAATCACTGTCTGATTGGGAATTGATCGATACGTACATCCATAAGAGTTCCCTCAATGTAGCCACCCAAGAATGTGGGTTTAAGATCCTTTTCGAGATGGTATAGAACCCCCGGCTTTGCTACACATATTCTCAAACTCAATCCCTAACAAATGCTGGTGATGTGACACTACAGATGGTTCAATGTTGCATATCTAGTGGTCGTGCCCTGTGATCCAAACATTTTGGCAGACAGCGCACGACACTATCTTCTCGGTCACCTCAAATAATGTAGACTTTGCACTTGCGGTATACTTACTTCATCTTACCAACATTCCCCCCAAAAAATCTTAAATCGCTAACGATGTTTATGATGAACGCAGCAAGACACTGCATTCCAAGCCACTGGCGTGCTCCAGATGCCCCCATGAAAGAGTAGTGGTTTCGCAGACCCAACAATATAGAAAAAATTTAAGAATTCATCAGCATCTCACACGAAATGTTACCCAAATTCACATCAACATTTTACAGATGGCAAAACTTCAAAACAACAATTGATAAACTCTCTTCTACATAAGTGTATCACTGAAAAATACATTTACAAACACTTTACCTGTTGATCTCTTTTGGTCCCTCAAATGATTCTATTGAGAATGAGGGACCACATCTGATAATTCTTAAGCTGTCAACCACATGAAACTATTCTTTGGAACCATATACCGTAGGTTTGAGCAAGAGGGAGGTCTGGAACTACCCTCACCACCCTTCCCACCCCCTACCTCACCTCCTTTACCCCTCTTACCCCTTGTCTTATTCTTTACCCTCCCATGAGTCACGTACTATATCTTTGCTCATAGATTATAACATCCACAAACATGGCTATGATAAAAAATACTAAAACTTGGTAAGGCAAGTGGAATTGTAGAGAAACTAATATACCAAATTCTGTCTAATTGTCTCCCCTGATGATGTTCTATAACGGAAAAGAACATCTTGTCTAATTGTCATGCTTTCATATACTATTTGTAGTCACTCAAAATGTCATATGTTATATTGACCTACATACCTTGTATTATTGTTAACATGTGTGTGAGTCTATTGACTTATGTACGTTTCCTCTACTCCAATAAAAATGAATGGGAAAAAATGAATTAAAATAGATGATCATCCATTTGTCGTCCATTTTTCCATTGGAATGCATTGATGTCCGTTTTACATCCGCCAACGAATGGTTGAAAAACGGACGAACGGTCCGTATGTGTGAAAGGGGCCTTAATTTTTATCTTCTAGTTTCGTGTTTTAGTTTTACACTCCTCACAGGTTATGATAATGATGAATACATGTTGTGAGAGTGCAAAAACTACAACAAAAATACAAAACTACAAAACGACAAAACTACTTTAGTTCCTAATGAACAGGAAATGAGGAAATGCATTTGGTTCAGGCAGTAACCATGTGAACTTTTTTTTCTAAAGATCTTTTAAGAGAAATATGTTTTTAGTCTTTTTTTCATCTTTTCAAAAGGTTATTTGCTTTTAGGATAAAAGAACAAAATTATATTATCTGTTTGACCTTAAAATATTAAAAACAAATACAATTTTATTTTTATGCCCCGTTACAAAGTACATAATTCTTATAGCTGAACGCCAAGCGAATAGTTAATTACAGAGAAACAATACGTAAGAGGGAGCTGTTTTATCTGCTAAAGGATCCAATTCTGAAGTTTACACAACTCATTTGAGTAAAACATACACATCTGTTGCCCACCTCCAGCCTGTGACTAGACAGTGAAAAGAAAATCAGCAGACAGATGAGCTATATTCTCTGTCACTTTGCTCTTTAACAGTGCTGGCTGGTGAAGTTGTAGGATGGGGGGTCTCCAGACCCTGTCCTACCTTTTTGACCCCTCCCACTTCTCATAAGCCCCACCCCATATTGAATCCACCCACTATGTCCCCTGTATTCCACTAGCTTCCACCCATAGTGTCAGGAGTATACAGCTCGCGGCACTGACAGCATCCCCCCCATCCCCAGGCACAGGGCTTGCAGCACTGACCCCCCACCTATCTTCGCAGGAGGTCCGGCACACTCCTCCACCACAGTGCGGAGGGCGCAGCGGCAGTTCTGGTGTTCTCTCTTCATGCTTCCTCTGCTCTGTGTCTCCTCTTCCGCCAAAGCGATAGGCATCCAAATGGCTCACCTGGCGCTTTGGTGAATCGGGAAACAGGTCTTATGACCTGCCTTCCTTATTTGTGGAGAGGCACTGTAGTGTGAAAATGTATTTGCTATGGTCATTCAATTGGGTGGGATCAGGGCACGCTCTCTCCCCCCCGGGCCCACCCTTTTTTGAAGCCTATTAGAGCCTCTGGCTCTAATCAGGCACCCCTGCCCACCCCGCCACAGAAATCCATGCACCTGGCATCCTCAAAGGGCCCAGAAACCTGGATACGGGGTGGTGGCAGGGATAGGGGGGCGCCCATGTGCCCACTGTGCACAGGCTACCACTGCTCTTTCATCCTATCAGCCTGTTTCTTACACTACAGCACATAAACTGATTGGCTTCTTGTACTGCTTGTCCTGCATCTTCACCCTTAACCAAATTACATTTAGGTACAACATACATTTAAGGGTGTATTAATTCATCAAGAACTGTGGTATTTGTGTCACCTCTTAAACAGTTGTCACTAATACAAGAGTGCTTATTGAAAGATATTTCTTTTGACAATTCAAAAAAGTGGATTTTTCCTGAAGTTTTGGTGTTTCAGTTCTAGTGGCAATTGTCACCTGGACATACAGAGTCCGTAAGTTCCCCTAGCAAAGACACAGACAACTATCAAAACTGTCATAGAAAGTTTTGGCTTTAGAAACACTTTAGATGTTTATCTAACTACTCCCCTTAGGTTATGTTCATCACTGGAGAAAGAAGAGGTTTAAGAGGACTTGTAACATCCCCAGGTCGGACAAATGGCACCTGGAAAAAATATACATACCTTGAAAATGCTGGTTCTATTTTCCACAATCATTTTGTTTTTGCTGTCGGTTTGAGGGTTTGATGGAGTGGGATTCAAGAAGTGGAGGGTCAAATATTATCTAGTAATAAAACGTTTTGTACAGTGGTGCTGACTGCTCACTTGAGAAAGCCAAGCATTAAAACCTTAACTGAAAGCAGAAATAGAGTAATGCTGAAGGTATTATGTTAACCACAAATACTAAATGACTCTATAGTATTGTGACACATGATTTAACCAATTTTCGGTTTATTATTGTGCAATGGGTTTATCCTCAGGAGTGTTTTAATGTGTATCACTTATCCAGAAAATCCAGCATTGTCCTGCTTTAATCAATCTGCTGCCACAACCTGGGTCCTGTGAGCAGGGCTGGCCCAAGACATTCAGCTGCCTGGGTCCAAGAATTAAATGCAGCGCCCGCCACCCCCTCCAAAAAAAATTAAAAAACACGCACACAAAAAGGCCCCAACATACATTATTTTATATCATGGTAATTAAAACCAAAATTACATTTATCAGGAAGTCAGATTTACATGCAAATGCACCTTATCTATGCAAAATTACATGACATACCATTACTGTATGTTCAATTCCAAGGGGTGGGCTATGGCAGTATAGGGGCGGGCTAGGACAGTATATAGACAGGCTAGGGTAGTAAATGGGCATGCTAGAGTAGTATATGGACAGGCTAGGGCAGTATTTAGACAGGCTAGAGTGGTATCTAGACAGGCTAAGTTAGTATATAGACAGGCTAGAGTGGTATATAGACAGGCTAGAGTAGTATTTAGACAAGCTAGGGTAGTATTGGGGCAGGCTAGGGTAGTATAGGGGCGAAGCGGCCCAGGGGCAGTTGTCATCATGACACACAAAACTGTCAAAGGAGGAGATATTTAGAGAGTATAAGGATGCAAGTTACTATTGAAAGTATGATGTAAGTAAGCCCTTATCCCAATCTCAAAAAATATCGACCTCCAGCAAAAACTGCAGGGCGGAGTTCAGAAGTCTCACGATATGAATAAAAGTTAAAAGCCTTCTTTAGGGTTTCAAAAGCATGGATTTTTTCTAGAGGCCACAATTTAAGATTAACATATGTAATTTACGGTCAGTAATGGGCGCTACCAGGACACAGCTGAAAAACTCAGTAAGGACATGGGTATTGGTTAGGAAGAGTAATAGTTACATAGTTAGTCAGGTTGAAAAAAGACACAAGTCCATCCAGTTCAACCACAAAAATAAACAAACAAACAATTCCTTCCTGATCCCCCTAGAGTCAATTGGATTTACTCTGGATCAACTTTACCTACAAATCTTAGTACTCAGTTATATTATGTGCATTTAGGAAATTATCCATGCCTTTCTTAAAGCAATCTACTGAGCTGGCCAGAATCACCTCTGGAGGGAGTCTGTTCCACATTTTCACAACTCTTAGGCCTCGTACACACGAGCAGACAGATTTGTTCAAATCTGTCTGTCCGACAGATTTGAACAAATCTGTCTGCTGGGATTTTGGTTTGCTCGCGTGTACACACGAGCAAACCAAAATCCCCGCCAGCAGACGGCGCGCTGACGTGTCGGTGACGTGGCGGTGACGTTGACGCCGCCACGTCACCGCACCAGGAAGTAAAACACTTCCGCGCATGCGCCGAATCCATTCGGAGGCGGTGCGGCGGCGGTGCAGGACGATATGTCTGCTGGTAAGTGTACTGCTTTGAAATCTGTCGGGTGGCCAAATCCGTCGGCTCGGCCGTACACACGATCGAATCTGTCTGCTGAAACGGTCCAGCAGACCGTTTCCAGCAGACAGATTTGATCGTGTGTACGAGGCCTTACTGTGAAGAAACCTCTCCATATTTGGAGATTAAATCTATTTTCCTCTAGACGTAAGGAGTGCCCCTTTGTCCTCAGTGTTGACCGTAAAGTGAATAACTCAACACCAAGTTCACTATATGGACCCATTACTGTATATATTTGTACATGTGGATCATATCTCCCCTTATTCTCCTTTTCTCAAGAGTGAATAAATTTAGTTCTTCTAATCTTTCCTCATAGCTGAGATCCTCCATGCCTCTTATCAGTTTGGTTGCCCTTCTCTGCCTTTTCCCCAATTCCCCGATATCCTTTTTGAGAATTGGTGCCCAAAACTGAACTGCATATTCCAGATGAGGTCTTACTAATGACTTGTACAGGGGCAAAACGATATCTCTCTCTCTGGAGTCCATACCTCTCTTAATACAAGAAAGGACTTTGTTCGCTTTGGAAACCGCACCTTGGTATTGAATGACATTATTGAGCTTATGATCAACTAAAAACCCCAGATCCTTCTCCACTACGGATCCCCCCCAGTTCTACTTCTCCTAGTATGTATTATGCATTCTTATTCTTAGCCCCTAAGTGCATAACTTTACATTTATCAGCATTCAACCTCATCTGTCACTTAGTCGCCCAATTAGACAGAGCATTGAGGTCGGCTTATAAATTGGAGACATCCTGTAAGGACGTTATTCCACTGCATAGCTTGGTGTCATCTGCAAAGACAGAAATGTTACTTTTGATCTCAGACCCAATATCATTTATAAAGATATTAAAAAGTAAGAGTCCCAACACTGAACCTTGGGGTACACCGCTGATAACCTTCGACCATTCAGAGTATGAATCATTGACCACTACTCTCTGAATTCTGTCCTTCAGCCAGTTTTCTATCCATTTACAAACTGATATATCCAATCCTGTAGACTTTACCTTACACATGAGCCGTGTGCCACGCCTCTGTCCAAGGTTTTACTTACCTCTTCATAAAAGGAAATCAGGTTTGTCTGACAACTTCTGTCTTTCATGAATCCATGCTGTCTGTTGCTTAAATAGTTTTTTCCAGCAAGAACTAATCTATGTGGTCTTTCATTAAACGTTCCAGTATCTTCCCAACTATAGAGGTTAAACTAACAGGTCTATAGTTACTTGGTAAAGACTTTGTTCCCTTTTTAAATATGGGCACCACATTGGCTATACGTCCAGTGGTACTATTCCTGTCATTAATGAGTCCCTAAAAATTAGATATAATGTCTTTGAAATTACAGAGCTCAATTCTTTTAGGATCCGTGGGTGGATGCCATCTGGTCCAGGTGCTTTATTCTTTATTCTGTCTAAATATTTCTGGACCATATCACTTTTGAGCCATTGTGTATCATTTGGGGCTTTGTCACTACAACCCCCATTATCCCCCATGCTCCATTGTATACACAGAGCTGAAGAAAGCATTTAATAAATTAGCCTTCTCTTTATCCTCAGTCACCCACTCTAGATTATTTTGTAAAGGGCCTACATGCTCAGACTTCACCTTTTTACTATTAATATATTTGAAGAATTTCTTGGGGTTTGTCCTACTATCTTTTGCGATATGTTGTTCATTTTGAATTTTTGCATCCTTGATTTCCTTTTTACATATCTTGTTATATTCTTTGTAACATTTGAACGACACTAATGTTCCTTCATTTTTATATTTTTTTAAAGCTATTTTCTTATTGTTTACAGCTTTTTTAACTTTTTACCGTAAGCCACATAGGTTTTATTTTAATGCGATTAATAGTCAATATATTGTGCCATCTTTTTCATACACAAATAAGAAATCTGCACAAGCAGAAACACATGGGGCAAATTTCCCTTTGGCAGGTTTTCCAGATGTAGTCTTTTATGGTTTTCGAGTACAGATTTGTGGTAAAATTGCCCCTTGGGCAGTGAAGTATCAGGGAGGAAATCAATTATTCAGTCATATAGCCAATGCAGTGGTAGCTCAAAGGCAGACCTGGCACTGGAGAAATAGAGAGATCCTGATAGCAATCCTGATAGCAGCCAGGGAGAGATTTTGAGGCAAGAAAAGCTAGAATCAATTGCTTCCAAAGTGAGTCATCAGAGAAGAAATTGTCCAAAGCTACAATCCTCTGATACCAACTGATACTTAGATTGTGTTCATGTAAGCATGTGTAAGCCAAACACAAGTAGGAAGACAGAAAGTGGGTGATGAAGAAGATGTGCTCTTGGTGATAGGCTCCTTAGGTAACTATTAGCATGGTAGTCTGAATGTTGCGCTAGTAGATGATTATCAATGGCAACCAGGAAGAATGGGAGAACCACTGGCGCAAGAGGGAGTAAAAACTGAAGTTAAGGCTCATATATTGTGCTTGAGAGTTATATCAGGTATGCAGGCAGGGACAAATAACATGTTATGCTCCTCATGGAGATAGATATGCCCTAGTAAAGTTGCCACACCCCTTTCCCACTCCACTAGGCCTGTGGATTTCCTGGCTTATTTGGGAAACACAATTAAGACAGAGGCCAAGGTTATTTCTGTGTACCTTCTTCAGAGCGGAAAGGCAAGTAGACCCAGCCTACACAGCATAAGCTTTGACCAGCTGCATGGCTTTTTCAAGCGTTTCAGGTGTGAAGTCACTCATCTATCGTCATGGTCATTATAAAGGTCTCCTAGAGCATTAAAGGACACATCCACAGAAGCCAGGGCAGGGTCAGAGGATGGTGAACTGAAGGCTCAGGATAATGGATTGCCTTTGAGTAGAGATATCAAATTTTTTAAGGACTGGGAGTGAAGCTGGAAATACAACCTGCATCAGATTTTAAAGTTACCAGTAAAATGAACCAGTAAACACATTTTTGGCTCAGGTTCTGGGGCTGCTAGTGCAGCAGCAACAGTGGGAGTTCAGTGTAGCTGAGAAGTCTTATCCACGTACAAACTTCATATGGGAATAACTGAATTTCTGTAGATTCCATATTCACAGTATGTGACTTGCGATGCTGTAATGTAAGTGTAGCAGTGGCTATGTGATACCCCATTCATTCAGTGACAGGGCTGTTGACTCCCTCGCTCGCATTCCCCCCCCCCCCCCCACTGGTACACTGTGTCAGAGCGCTGGGCTGTGTGTGTGCAGTCAGTATCTCTAACTTCTCTCATAGAAGCTGAAGATGTGGTTCTGTATGAAGTCCCCTGCTCCTGCATCAACCCCCTTCCACCTGGCAATATATTTGAGCCAATCCGGGAGCAGGAGGGATGGAATCATTCAGCAGCAGGGGGATGATGCAGCAGCCACAAAAGACATTGGGACTTAAAGTTCCCTTGAGGGTGAACAGGGACAGATAGACTCTGAACTACAGGAGCCAACATACCTACACACAGAGAAAGAGAGACAGCAACATCATTGGGGCCTTGGCGTGGCGTTGCTGCTCTCATGTCTGACACCCATGTCACTCACCAAGCAGCCAGCTGTATCTGTACATGTTCTGTTTGAATTCTGTTGGGATGGTGCTTTGACGGTATATGTAGCTGTCGTGGCTGGCCCCGGGGTGTTTGGCACGGACGTGCCATATGAGGCATTGGGCATCGGCTATCACCTGTACGTTGATGGAATGCCACTGCTTATGATTGCGGTATATGTGCTCTGTGGCACGGGGGGCCATAGTGCCACATGTGTGCAATCAATGGCCCAGACGGTGCGTGGCTAATTCCAGGATGGCATCAGTGCTGAATCTAAAGATGCGGTACACCTCCGTTTCCCCCATGCTGAAGACGTTCATGCGCGTTCGGATAAATCCTCTCCTGTGCCCTCCTCCGTGCCTGTTGATGCAGTAGTGCTATGACCATGGCTGCCCCTGGCATGTTGGCATACGGATGTGTTGTCCTGAAAGTGTGGTTGCTCTGCTCGTCTGTAACGGTGCTGCTGCAGCTGCTCTCCAGCTGACCTGTGCATGTCTGTTGCCGGGTTGCACCTCATTGATGGGAAATAAGTTTACGCCGGACGTACAATTTACGCGCATCTCACATAGCATGCGCCGTGAATCGGTATTTCCCTCATTTGCATGTGTGCATGGCTAATCAATGGGAGCAGCAGCGTGCGTCTAGCCCACATGTGCGCCCACCCTACGCCGGCGTGTGCAAGCTACGTCGGTAGGGTGTAGCCAGTAATTAGGTGCATGTTGCTTCGTGTGTCTGCCGCACACATACGCCAGCGCACATTTGCACTTACGTTGGCCTAATGTGCTATACATCGGCGTAAGTGCTTTGTGAATCTGGGCCTAAGTGCCTAAGGAACAACTGCAGAGAACTGAAGAAAAGGCAAAGTAGGAGCGTCTCTCACTCTCCTAACAGTGCTTACACAGTATACATAATATATATATATATATATATATATATATATATATATATATATATACAGTATATATATATATATATATATATACAGGGGCGGACTGACCATTGAGTCACTAGGGCACTGCCCGAGGGCCCCATGCCACTAGTGGGCCTCATCAAGGTTGCCAGGCTCAGTAAAACCAGGGACAGTATATAAAAATCTGTGTTTTTTTTACATCTGTCCCTGATATGTCCAAAACTGACATGCTTTTGATGTGAAAATCCAGAGATTTTAGCTGCCCTGCCTCTGCACTGCCTCCTGGCGTGGTGGCCATCTGTAAGCCCGGGGGCCCCAAAATGTTCTATATATATATATATACACGGTACACACACATATAAATGGTTTTCAAAATGTTTTACAAATAAATATCTGAAAATTATGATTACATTTAGTCAAGCCAAAGTCAATACTTTGAAGAACCAATTTTCGCCAGAATTACAGCTGCAATTCTTTTTGGGGATGTCTCTACCAGCTTTGCACATCTAGAGAGTGACATTTTTTCCCATTCTTCTTTGCAAAATAGCTCAAGCTCTGTCACATTGGATGGAGAGCATCTGTAAACAGCATTTTTTAAGTCGTGTCACAGAATGAATATGCTTTGATCTAAACCATTACATTGTATTTCTGGCTGTATGTTTAGGGTCCTTGTTCTTCTGGAAGGTGAACTTCCACCCCAGTCTCAGGTCGTTTGCAGACTAATGGCGCGTACACACGACCATTTTTCAGGATGTGAAAAATTACAGTTTTTTTTTTTTTAACAGAGAATGCCATTAAAAACTTTCGTGTGTGGACTTCAGAGAATTTTTCGCGACGTTAAAAATGGTTGTGTGTAGGCTTGTGTGTGGATGCGAGCATTTGCCGCTAGCACACTTGATCACTCTCCTAACTGGAGCACAGCTGAACCACAGCGTCAGGCATACGTGTATCAAAATATCGCGAGAGTGATCAAGTGTGCTAGCGGCAAACACTCGCATCCACGAAGTATCTATCACCCTCTGTGAGCTGCTGACCGACTGAAAGGCATTACACCTTGTATCAGTTACTGCTCTGCGGAGCTTTTTTTGTTGCTGTTTGTATGCATGATTTTTAACAGCAAGTTAAAATAAAAGTTTTTTAAATGGTATCACACCACATCGAGCTTTTTTTATGTGCCCTGACACCGGATGGTCATTAGGAGTACTGCATGCTGCTGGAATATCGTCTCCATGAGGAAGAGGGAATCTGATGACATTACTGTTCAAAGCCTGTTATAACATCAATCTGGTGAGTAGACATCCTTGAGGGGACATTGTCACAGGATCTTAGCATGCTTTTTTCGGCTCACGAGTGATGTCACCAATCATGGACAGTTGAAATTGTCTTGAAGAGCACCCCCTTTTTTGTCATGGAATATTTGTGCACCCTCTGAGCTCTGGAGAACTTTCTTACTTTCATGTATCTCTTTGAATGTGAATGAGTGATCGGATTTGAACTGTGCCCTGATCACTAGCGCTGCTGTATTTTATTGATAGAGACTTTTGATGATTTTTATCATTATTTTTATCATTATTTTACTATGTGTACATGTTTTGTTTTATTTTGAGCAGCTGCTTTATTCATATCCTAGTTATAGGACATAGATAATTTTATTTGCAGAACTGTAAATACCTATTAGCGCTGAGAGTGTAAAATTAGGCCTATTTTCCCACATTTTGTTTTGTACCAGGTTTCCTTAACTACAAAAGCCACTTCAACTCTTGTCAAGGGGAAGAAGCTGTAGTTGTAGTAAGTCTATCTAGTGGGTTTGAGTTACAGTACAGGCCATGAAATATAAGATCAAGTTTTTGAGGGGGCACTGGTAGCCCTCCCTTTCCCCCTGGTTAAAGTATACTTTTGTGTGGGCCTAGAGAGACAAATATTCCATAGAGTGCATTGCCTGAGTGAAGCTTTGGTACCTTGTGTCATGTCAACAACTGTCCTGGAAACCCTCATCTGAAACTCCAACCAAGAAAGTCTTTAACTCACTCAGTGGCCACCAGAATATTAGAAGAAGGGAAGCCTCACACTACTGGTTTTCTTTAAGAGCAATGGTTGAAAAACAATCTAACAAAAAACAACACTCTAATGCAAATTCCATGTGAGTTCATACTGTTTCCATAAATCAATATATAACGTACATTATATAATTACATTTTAGGAACATTCATTACACATCCCACATTACATAATTAACTATTCAACAAAGCATTCCATGAATAGCTTGTTTTATAATAACCAAGAGTGTATATGAGAAAGAGTCATCTGAAATCTTTTATCTGACAGGAAATATAAAGTCAATATAAAGGCAATAAAGGAGACAGTCAAAGTATTATCTAAACATTGTTCATCTGTTGTATTAATAGGCAATTATTTATATGCAAAACATATAAATGAGAAATGTGGGTTTGTTTTAAAGTTTCTAACAATATAGCATGTAAATGTCCCTTTTCCCAGTACGTCACATTTTTTTTCCGCACATTTTTATTTGGTCTTTTATCTGTTTCCAGTGGTTTCATCAAAATTCCTTGCTTACAGTACAAAAAATGTGACTCACATTCTCCAGGGTTCTGTGATTTTTTTAATACAACTGGATGTGATTTTCCCACATAAAAGTGTACATGGATGAATATATTTCCATAATTAACATTATTCTAACTCTTAACAGAGATCTGAGTTACTAGAAAAGTCACATAGCCAGGATATTTTATTAAAGGGGCAAAAAGACACCTGCCCTATACTTACTAGAATTGATGCTCTGCCAGTGCAGATTGATGATAATGGGGCCTAAAATAGTTCTAATTTACACACGAATGAATGTTGTTACATGGTGGTATTATCAGTGCAATGGTAGTACAGTGGAACCTCAAATTGCGAGTAACCTGGTTAACGAGCGTTTCGCAATACAAATACTGTATTTTTTAAAATCCTAACTTGGTTTGCGAGTGTTGTCTCACAAAAGGAGCATGATTCAAGCCAAAGCAGTGTGCAGTACCGCATTTGGCCTGAGGTGGGGGGGGCGCGGAAGCCAAGCAGAGCTGAACAGCGCAGCTCGGAAATGATCAGAAAGACTCGGAAATACACCGTTCCCGATCCTTTCTGGTGTTTGCCGAGGTCAGCTAAACTGTCCTCGGGCCTTTTTGTGTGTTCCCGAGGCTCTCCAGCACCCCCCACCTCTGCCCGCGTGCGGTATTACTTGCCATTGAAGTCAATGCGGAATTCTTTTTTTTTCGTTTTCATTGATTTTAATGGGGAAACTCGCTTTGATATACTTCTCCTGGAATGAATCATGCTCGTAATCCGAGGTTCCACTGTATTTTAATCCTGGTAAAATAGTTTTCTGGTTATAATATGGGCAATGTTAGGTTCACAATGTGTTAAACTGTGACACGTGTATGAACAGCACAAACTGTGGCAATTGTATGCTTCATCCTAGTTAGGGCCAGATAAATTCATCTCTCCTCTACCCATAGGCGTCCGCTCCATAGGGCAAGGCGGGTCAATTGCCCCCCCCCCCCCCTGGAAGTCAGAGTGGACTGCACTTTTCAGGCTCCACATGGATGCATTTCACACACACACACAGCATATCTTATTAAAAATTATTATTTTTAATAATGTGGAATACTTAAAACCTAAAAAGTCCCAGTATATTCCTGACATTGTCATGAGTATAAAGAGACATACAGATTACAGCCCACCTCCAGGAAAGGGAAAAATCTACCCTTGCACTGTTGGGGGGAAGTTACCACTTTTACTTATATGCTTCCATGTTCCAGCCAGCCACACCGCTCTCCTCCTCAACCCAAAGCCTCAGCATCATTGCATACCATACAGCAACATTAACCCTGTATGGTACAATGAGGATGATGGAGTACTACCACAGCCTGTCACAACTTTCACAGAAGCTGCAGGGGACCAGTCACAGAGATTGAGGGAATCGGGAAAAGTTTGGTACACAGAGAGTATGTTTGTTCCAATTTACTATGTTTATTATGCCTCAGAGAAAGGAACCGGAGAATTCACACTCAGTCCCTTTCTATATATCAAAAGTGAGCAATCGGAGGTCTGTTTAGTCTCCTGATATTTCACCCAAGCCCCCCAACAAGACTGGTAAATCTTTTTAAAAATATTTTTTTTTGTAAAAATAAAAAAACGACTGACACGTCCACTGCCCTTCTAACACGGCCCATTGCCCTACTGACAACATCCATTCATAATCGACTGCTGGGGGGGCATTAAACCCCAGCTAGTGGTCGAAGACAGGGTTAAATGTGACTGTGTATTGCTGCTGCCGAAGCGCCCCCCCCTTGAAAAAATTTCAGCGGACGCCCATGCCTCTACCCCCTCCCAAGTTTTGTCTTGTCCTGCTCAAGCCCTATTTAGTTGCCTATTCCTATTTTCCACACTACAAGCTTGCACTTCATAGTTACACAAGGCACATGTAGGCTGGAGGAAAAGGAAGAAAAAGACTGATAACTGCAGTAAATTACTTTTTTGGTATAACAAATGTCTTATACAGATGTGCTGAAACAACTCCTCTTTTAATCATTTAAAAGTTGCCTGGTAACCTTGGAAAACAGGTGAATAAGTGGATCCTACTATTAAAACAAGACAAAACAGGACAAGACTAAACAAGACAACAGATTATTTCTGTTGATAATTCAAAAATGCACTTAGATTTACAGAATTGTTTAAAACTGACTGCAAGCCTCAATGCTAGTCTAAATCATCCTGGGTATCAATAGTAACTTTTATTGTAAACTTTTGCTTTGGTAATAAACCACAAATCCTTAAAGTGGTATTAAACTCCAAAGCAAAAATATATTAAATTGCATCTTACCAATTCTTGGATGTGATGGCAGTATTAGTTCTCTTTTTCAGGTGTGTTTTCCTTTATTTTCACCTGGTTATCTAGCCATTCAAGTCAGCACATGCATAGTATCCATTAAAATGTTAAGACAAACCATTTACAACTGACAGGGTTGCTTACAATTTGTATTTATTCATGTAAAACCTTTATCCCAAAAGAAAAAGAAAACTGTTGCTGTCACTGCTTTTGTAACTGCATTATGAGCTTGAGTTTGACCTTTCAATACATCTAACTATTCCCTCCCCCAGATTAACAAAGACTCTATTTAAAGGTGCCCCTGTGCTCCCTCACCCAGCTTGGAGACCCTGTAATAGACTCACCCGGGACAGAGGCTTTTGGAGGGGACTGAATGCTAGCCTCTTGCCTTGTGATCATGGGCCCTGGCATTTGGGGAGTTTGTTTGGCGTAGAGGGGTGCATTGCGGAACCTGGCCTTGGGGCAACAGGGAGAGCAAATCCGGCCCTGTGTGCAGTACAGAACAGACACAGATCAGTAACTCACTAATCCCTGGCCCTTCTCTCCTCACACTTGAACACTGTGGGCCAGATTCAGGTAGAGTTACGCCGGCGTATCATTGATACACCAGCATAACTCACACTTTGAGCCGGCTTATCTGTTTTCTGTATGCAGATTGAGTCCAGATACGAGCGGCGTAATTGTATTTCGCCATCGTATCGGAACTGCAATTTTAAAATGGCCGCTAGGGGCGTTCCCGCTGATTTACGCCGATAATATGTAAATCAGCGAGATACGGCAATTCACGAACGTACGCGGGCCCGACGCAGTCACTTTACGACGTTTACGTAAGGGGTTTCCTGACGTAAAGATAAAGCAACAAAAAGCACGCGTATCCTATGTTAAGTATGGCCGTCGTGACTACGTCGAATTGAAAAAGTTGAACGTCGTTTGCGTAACTCAGGGATCCTCAAACTACGGTCCTCCAGCTGTGTCGGAACTACAAGTACCATGAGGCATTGTAAAACTCTGACATTCACAGACATGACTAGGGCATGATGGGAATTGTAGTTCCTGAACATCTGGAGGGCCGTAGTTTGAGGACCCATGGCGTAACTCGTCCGTGAATGGGGATTGACGTAATTGACGTTCACATAGAAAACACCGTCCTAATGTGGAGCATGCGCACTGGGATACATTGATGGCCGGCGCATGCGTAGTGCATTCGCCGCGGGATCGCGCCTAGTTTAAATACCACACACCCCCTACCCGCCCAATTTGAATTCCGCCAGACCATTTTCGCTACGCCGCCGCAACTTTAGGAGCAAGTGCTTTGTGAATACAGTACTTTCTCCTAAAGTTTCGGCGGAGTAACGTAAATGAAAAACGTTACGCCGTAATAAAGATTCGCCCATCTACCTGAATCTGGCCCTGTGTGTTTACATTTGTAAATGGCTGTAAATGGATCATGACCGATCACGTGGTAAACAGCTGTGGTCATTGGCTATTTACCACTTTTGGTGACGAGCTGTATCCTGGCATGCACCGTTGAATAGGGCGCCATCATATGACGTTGGCCCAGAGCTAGAGCTGCACCGCCCCACTGTTATTTTACAATACAGCGGCCGGGAAGTAGTTAATAAGTGCAAAATCAGTAAGAGCTATAGTAAATGTATGGTATATCAACTTTCAATCTGTTGTTTGCCAGGTTTAGCAATTTAAAAAGTGGAAAGAAATTTGCAAATGTTGCACATTTACAAGACTAATGATAGGGGAAGGAAAAAGACCACATCAATGGAACATGTGATACACAGCTGTATATCTGGAATTAGCTGCTAGTTACTCGGTACTAGTTAGAACAAAATGTCAGTGGATCTTTTGGTCTACATATACAGTGTATAGTATTAGAGATCAAAATATTTATATCAATATAAATCAATATAAATTTTCCCTTTTATGTTTCTGTATTTTTGGTTCTCTTTGCCTATCGTCCACAGCTGAAACTTCATGATGCTTTTCTGTGGAAAAGAGACAGTTTGTCAGTATCACTTTTCCTTACATAAACTGTATTTTGAATAAATATACATTATTACTAAATGTGGTCATCTCAGTCAGGCCTTTAGGTTTACATGTTCCTTCTCAATGGGTCTTTCTCCCTGCATAGCTCAAGAAGAATTTGGAAAAGCATACATTTATTATCCAATCATGTATAGGAAAGACTTTTTTTTAGATTCACTTGTGCAATATAGGGTGCAAGCAAAATAAAAAAAATAATAAGTAAATAAAACAGGACTTTTTCCTGCACATGAATGGATGGTTGACCAATTGTGTTAACTTTTACTTTGTAAAGTGAACAATTTGTATTCCTTTAACCCCATCAAGTTTTTTTGTCCTTTTTTTTCAGGAAAATTTAGATACTTTTATGTTACATGTGATTTTTTTATAAATAGTATTCTTATGTATAATCAAAATCCACAAACCTCTCTATCCCTTCTCTCACAAAATTGAAATTTACATTAAGCTTTCAAGTAGTGTTAGTACAGCCCGTTAGTAATGTTTGATTATTGCTGGAGCTGTTTTTTAACTTCTCATGTAACGAGTTCTAAACTTGAAGAATAGTTAGGCCTTTAGCCATTAGCTTGCCCGAAATTCTTTGAAATTTAAGTCATATTTATCCAATACGCCCATATCATTTAAAAAAAAAAATGTGTATGAAGTCAGAGGCAGTGACAAGTAAATGCTCACCTCTTTCTTATTCCAGTTGGTTGCTTAATGTACCGACACAATGGACTCCACACGAGTAAGTTCATCTGAGTTTTAACACGGATCGTGGAGATAAAGCACAAAGAAAACAGCCTGCACATAATCTGAAAAAAAAAACAAACGAGGAATAAAATAATAATAATGAATGGTCTAGAAACGAATTAGGAGAAAGGTAAAGTACAAAATTACAAATTTAAACGGAAAACTGCAATTGCATTATTTACAACTGAAATGTATTCTGCTTATATTTCCCCCTTTCTGGTTCCTCCTTTCCCCCTCTTACCAATATGCTACTAAAATTACATAAAACCCTTTTTCACTATATACCTAATTTCAGATACGATGACTTCATATCTTCATCTCTGTGTTTCTTTATGCAATTTAGGCAGATCATAGCTGTTAGGAGGGGCTTGCAGGGTGCTGTAGATAGCTTCCTAAACTAAAACCCTGCCGTAACATCCACATTTGATGAGCCTAGATGATTTAAAGAACTGAAATTAAATTAATGAAGGGGCAAGCCAGAGAAAGTAAGGATGAAAGCGCTATATGATGCTGAATGTCCTTCAGCCAGAAAATGCGGCAGACTCAATTGTAGCTTCTAACGTACCCTCCGAGAGGCTCACATTGCTCATTATAGGCACACTCCTCACAGAAGATTTGCTGACATCATGTTACTTAGAATCTTTCAAGGCACAGGACTTTTTTCTTGCAGCTTAAAGTATAACTAAAAGCAAAGCTTTTAAAAAAATTGAGCGGAGACGGATAACAACACCTGTCAAGTATTGTTAGAGAGATTCACCTTCTCAATTTATCCAGTTTACCAATAGCACCAAAAAGTGAAGGAAAATCCCACATTGTTTGGGGGCTCTCACCAGAATAAGGAAGAAATTTTCCAATGAGGACACTAGCTCTGGTGACAACCAGGGATTCCCTCAGGGGGCTGATCACTTACAAACCCCCAAAAGTGTGCCCCCCCCTACCAACACGCTTCCCAGGTTCCACTGTGGGTGAAGGGGGGGAGCCTAGTAAATGTCCACTCACTGGTCTTCCCTATCTGCAAAGAATCAGGAAGTGACATGTATAATATCAATTCTGGTTTTAGGTGTCACTTTCCCTGGCATAGCTTCAACAGAGGGCAGATGAAACATCGGGAGTCTCATAGAACTTTAGTTTTTCAATAAAGATAATCTGTCACAAAGACATTATACCACTGGGGACTTTCTGTTCCTCATGTGATATAAATAGAGTTTTGTTAAAAAAAAACGTGTAAATTGTCAAAAAAATAAAGTTACACCAGCACTTAACCCCCCCCCCCCCAAATAATTTTGAGACCGCCTACGTTTGAAAACATTGATTTAATGTGACTGTAAACTATACAATTTGATGGTATAATATTCTTTAGCTCTACTATAAACTATATAGTATATGCTGTGACAAGAGTTTCATAACTTTCTGGTAAACCCCTTAGTAAAAGTGCTGCGACATGAATTTTTTTTATTTATTCTCCTATCCCTTTTAGGTGCTCAACCATTTCCAAGGTGTGCCTAATGTAATCCTGCATTAGAGATTGAATGATATAATTTTTCCAGTGCCGATACAATACTGATATTTTGGCAACCTCTCAGGTTGATAGGCAATATTTTCTGACGATATACTGTACATTTAAAAAAAAATACACTTTTTTTTATTATTGTTATTGTATTGTAATGTAAACATCTCTTGTGACCGTAATAGGCAGGGACATGTACTCTTTATGGAGAGATCTAAACCCCTCCTCTGCACTTGAAAGTATTCAAAATGTCAAGATCTGCGTTTTTAATACTTTCTCTTTTTTAAATCTGGCGTCTTTAAGATGCCAGTGATTCGGGAGGTGCTTCCAGGTTACTATATCCAAGGCCCGAATTAGGCATCAGCTTTGTTCGGGTCTTCAGCTAGCCAGCTGGTTGCTCGGGCCTCCCAGTGGGACAGGAAAACCCAGGCGAGTGGCTGAAGATGGCGGGAGGGGGGATGTCCCCTCCCACTGTTTGTAATACTGTTTGTAATAACAGCCAAGTGTCTGCTGAACCGCAGTTGCATGCATCACCCCGGTTAAACCCCTTGAAGCAATATCAGTAATATCGGTCTAGTTTGCGACATTTTCTTTTTTTCTTTAATTCCTTTTATTCCGTTGAAGGCTTCTTTCTTTTGTTGTATCATGCACTAATTTGTTGTAAGACTGGGTGTCTGGGTTCTCAGCTTTTCCCTGAGTGGGTGTCTGGGCTATGCCTGGTCCCCAAAAATCTGTTAAAAATTCTGTATATAGCCCTACAGAACAGACAGTGCACAGTCCACATGGGATTTGCTGCTGCTTTACTACAAACAGGAAACAGGGACTTTATTATACAGAGAAAAGACAAAGGCCCAGATGCACAAATTACTAACATCGTATGCATTTTAAGTTACTACTTGTTTAATTCAACTTAGTCAACCTAGGTATCGCACAAAATCAAACAATTATTAATAGACCCATCATTACATAACTGATGTGGTCCACAAATGCTAGGCAGGTTCGCTCGACTCTTCAAAAGAGTTCTAACTCTCTAAATATACTCAGTACTATCTCATCTGCGTAACTGTTTATATTTTCAGACATTATCCGTATCTTATTAGTTTCTCAGGCTCAATTTAAACATGTCTGGTTGGTTGCCAAGGAAAACTAAATATTTTTCAAAGAAACACTTTAGACAAGCTATTAGAGTTATAGTGTGGGTTAAAGCACTTTGCTGTACAATTCCATAAGTCTGTTAGGACCAATGGGACAAACAGCAAATATTTCTGTTTACAGTTCAAACTTTGGTGTTTGTTTTTTTTCCCTATGTATTAAAAGCTACAGACTTCCTATATTTGCATATACACTGTGTTTACATATTAAGTTAAACATGAATTTTCTAGAAATTATTATGTACTTTAGCAAAAACTAAAATTATTGTAAAATAATTTTACAATGTAGATCTGGGGGATGAGTGTAGGGTTACATGTGCCTCTGTACTGGTTCACAGGCCACTAGAGACAATACTGCTGGTTATTAGTTACATACAGTGGTGCTCATAGGTTTACATACCCTGGCAGAATTTATGATTTCTTGGCTGTTGTTCAGAGAATATTAATTATAATACAAAAACTTTTCTTTCACTCATGGTTAGTGTTTGGCTGAAGCTATTTATTATCAATCAACAGGGTTTACTCTTTTTAAATCATAAAGAAAAAAGAAACTACCCAAATTACTCTGCTCAAAAGTGTACATACCCCAGTTCTTAAAGGGGTTGTAAAGGAATTATTTTTTTCCCTAAATAGCTTCTTTTACCTTAGTACAGTCCTCCTTCACTTACCTCATCCTTCCATTTTGCTTTTAAATGTCCTTATTTCTTTTGAGAAATCCTCACTTCCTGTTATTCTGTCTGTAACTACACACAGTAATGCAATGCTTTCTCCCTGGTGTGGAGAAAGCCTCTTGAGGGGGGAGGGGGCGAGCAGGCTAATCAGGACACTCTCTACTTTGCAGATAGAGAAAAGAGCTGTGTGTTAGTGGGTGTCCTGACACACCTGCTCGCCCCCTCAAGAGGCTTTCTCCACACCAGGAAGAAAGCCTTGCATTACAGTGGTGAGTTACAGACAGAAGAACAGGAAGTGAGGATTTCTCAGAAGAAATAAGGCCATTTAAAAGCAAAATTTAGGTAAGTGAAGGAGGACTGCACTAAGGTAAAGGAAGCTATTTAGGGGGACATTTTTTTTCCTTTACAACCCCTTTATTACAATGTATTGCCCCCTTTAACATAAATGGCAGCTTGAAGTCTTTTGTGGTAATTGTGGATGAGGCTCTTTATCTTCTCAGATTGTAAAGCTGCCCATTCCTCTTGGCAAACAGCCTCCAGTTCCTGGAAATTATTGGGCTGTCTTTCATGAACTGCATGTTTGAGATCTTCCCAGAGTGGCTCAATGATATTGAGGTCAGGAGACTGAGATGGCCACTCCAGAACCTTCACTTTATTCTGCTGTAGCCTTGTGTTTTGGATCATTGTCATGGGGTAATACAAGCTGCTGGACCTGTCACAGCCCCATGTCAAAAGTGCCAACTATGCCTGCCTTTTTTGCCCCTGCTGTATTCTTAAAAGCTTTTCTATCGCTTCCAGCAATAAAGAGTGCTCTATGAATGGAGAAGGTGGATCTCATCCGCTTATCCTCCATTTATAGAGCACTTTCATTGTAGGAACTGATAGTACAGCTTTTATGAATGGAATAGGAGACAGAAAAGGTGGACATAGTCTGTACTTTTGATGAGTGCCTTTGACAGGTCCAGTGTCTCAAGATCGTAAGATTACAGTTGTGAGAGGTATTGGGGCTCAAAGGTATGAAAATGTCATTAAACATATCAGACAAAAAAGTTAAACTTAAAGAATTACTAAACCTAGGACCCTGCATTCACTATATTTGGTCTCCCACAATACACACACAACAGAAATGGATCATTTTAGTAAATATAAACTGCTAAATACCTTTTTTTTCATCAGCAGTTAGAGCAATCTTGTGATTTTTATCAGTATCTGGTTAAAGCTTATAGGATGAGTTTTCATTCTGCTCTGACTGTCCTATCTGGCTGTAGGACCCCGACCCTCTGTCTGGACAGTGCTGATTGGCCCTGTGCTGATCACATGAACCCTGTCAAGAAAAAAAAAACTCTCAGCAATACACACTAAACTGAGCATGTCCCATAGCCTCTGTTCTATCAGGAGATACTGATATTGTCAATGTGCCTTTACACATACATTGCCTTGAAAAAAGTATTCATAGCCCTTGAAATTTTCCCAATTTTTTCATGTTACAACCAAAAACAAAAAAAAAAAAAATATGTGAAATGTGTGGCGTGCATTTGTATTTAGCCCCCCTGAGTCAATACTTTGTAGAACCACCTTTCGCTGCAATTAAAGCTGCTAGTCTTTTTGGGTATGTCTCTATCAGCTTTGCACATATACAGTAGAGAGTGACATTTTTTCCTATTCTTCTTTGTGAAATAGCTCAAGCTTTGTCAGATTGAATGGAGAGTGTCTGTGAACAGCAATTTTCAAGACTTGCCACAGATTCTCAATTGGATGTAGGTCTGAACTTTGGCTGGGCCATTCTAACACATGAATATGCCTTGATTGAAACCATTCCATTATAGCTTTGGCCAGGAGCGGACTGACAACTCACGGGGCCTCCGGGCAATAGAAGATTATGGGGCCCCCGGGCTTAGAGATGGTCACCACACCAGGAGGTAGTGCAGAGGCGGGGGAGCTAAAATCTCTGGATTTTCACATCAAAAGCATGTCGGTTTCGGACATATCAGGGACAGATGTAAAAAAAACACAGATTTTAACATAATGTCCCTGGTTTTACTGAGCCTGGCAACCCTGATGGGGCCCCCTAGTGGCATGGGGCCCTCGGGCAATGCCCGAGTGACTCAATGGTCAGTCCGCCCCTGGCTTTGGCTGTATGTTTAGGGTCGTTGTCCTGCTGGAAAGTGAACAGCCGACCTAGTCTAAAGTCTTTTACAGACTCTAAGGCCGCGTACACACGATTGGGCCATCCAATGAGAATGGGCCGACGGACCGTTTCATCGGGTCACCTCTGAAGTGGCCTGATGGTCTGATGTGCGTACACACCATCAGTTCAAAAACCGATCGTGTCAGAACGCGGTGACTTAAAACACAACGACGTGCTGAAAAAAACAAAGTTCAATGCTTACAAGCATGCGTCGACTTGATTCGGAGCATGCACAGGTTTTTGAACCAATGCTTTTGCGTACTAATGATCGGTTTGGACCGATGGTCAGGTGTCCATCAGTCCGATTTTAAAGCAAGTTTTAAAACTTTGGTCCGAAGGACAATAGACCAATGGGCCGTACACACGGTCGGTTTGGGCCGATTAAACTGAACTTCAGTCCATTTTCATCGGTTAGGACCGATCATGTGTACGCGGCCTAACAGGTTTTCTTCTAAGATTGTCCTGTATTTGGCTCCATCTATCTTTCCATCAACTCTGACCAACTTCCATGTCCCTGCTGTAGAAAACATGCTGCCACCACCATGTTTCACTGTGGGGATAGTGTGTTCAGATTGATGTGCACTGTTATTTTTTTTGCCACACACAGCTTTTGCTTTTAGGTCAAAAAGTTAAATTTTGGTCTCATCTGTCCAGAGCACCTTCTTCCACATGTTTGCTGTGTCCCCCACATGGCTTCTAGCAAAATGCAAACAGGACTTTATATGGCTTTCTTTCAACAATGGCTTTCTTCTTGTCACTCTTTATAATATAATATATAAATAGTAAAAAGGTCAAGTCTGAGCATGTAGGCCCTTTACAAAATAATCTAGAGTGGGTGACTGAGGACAAAGAGAAGGCAAATGTATTAAATGCTTTCTTCAGCTCTGTGTATACAATGGAGAATGGGGGAGCTCATGTCCGTAATGGGGGTGGGAGTGACACAGACCCAAATCCACAATGGCTCAAAAGTGATATGGTCCAGAAATATTTAGACAGAATAAAGGTGGATAAAGCACCTGGACCAGATGGCATCCACCCATGGATCCTAAAAGAATTGAGCTCTGTAATTTCAAAGCCACTGTATCTAATATTTAGGGACTCATTAATGACAGGAATAGTACCACTGAATTGGCGTAGAGCCAATGTGGTGCCTATATTTAAAAAGGGAACAAAGTCTTTACCAAGTAACTATAGACCTGTTAGTTTAATATCTATAGTTGGGAAGATACTGGAACGTTTAATAAAAGACCACATGGATGAGTTCTTGCTGGAAACAAACTATTTAAGCAGCAGACAGCATGGATTCATGAAAGACAGAAGTTGTCAGACAAACCTGATTTCCTTTTATGGAGAGGTAAGTAAAACCCTGGACAGAGGCGTGGCGGTGGACGTGGTATACTTGGATTTTCCAAAAGCGTTTGATGCAGTTTCCCACACACGGCTCATGTGTAAGGTAAGGTCTACAGGATTGGATATATCGGTTTGTAAATAGATAGAAAACTGGCTGAAAGACAGGATTCAGAGAGTTGTGGTTAATGATTCTTACTCTGAATGGTCCAAGGCTATCAGCGGTGTACCCCAAGGTTCGGTGTTGGGTCCCTTACTTTTCAATATATTTATAAATGATATTGGGTCTGAGATCAAAAGTAACATTTCTGTTTTTGCAGATGATACCAAGCTATGCAGTGGAATAACGTCCTTGCAGGATGTCTCCAATTTACAAGCCGACCTCAATGCTCTGTCTAATTGGGCGACTATGTGGCAGATGAGGTTTAATGTTGATAAATGTAAAGTTATGCACTTAGGGGCTAAGAATATGCATGCATCATACATGCTAGGGGGAGTACAACTGGGGGGATCTGTAGTGGAGAAGGATCTGGGGGTTTTAGTTGATCATAAGCTCAATAATGGCATGCAATGCCAAGCTGCGGTTTCCAAAGCAAGCAAAGTCCTTTCTTGTATTAAGAGAGGTATGGACTCCAGAGAGAGAGAGATATAATTTTGCCCCTGTACAAATCATTAGTAAGACCTCATCTGGAATATGCAGTCCAGTTTTGGGCACCAGTTCTCAAAAAGGATATCGGAGAACTGGAGAAAGTGCAGAGAAGGGCAACCAAACTGATAAGAGGCATGGAGGAGCTCAGCTATGAGGAAAGATTAGAAGAACTGAATTTATTCACTCTTGAGAAGAGGAGAATAAGGGGGATATGATCAACATGTACAAATATATAAGAGGTCAATATAGTGAACTTGGTGTTGAGTTATTTACTTTAAGGTCAACACTGAGGACAAGGTGGCACTCTTTACGTCTGGAGGAAATAAGATTTCACCTCCAAATATGGAAAGGTTTCTTCACAGTAAGAGCTGTGAAAATGTGGAACAGACTCCGTCCAGAGGTGGTTCTGGCCAGCTCAGTAGATTGCTTTAAGAGAGGCCTGGATTCTTTCCTAAATGCACGTAATATAACTGAGTACTAAGATTTGTAGGTAAAGTTGATCCAGGGTAAATCCGATTGCCTCTCGGGGGATCAGGAAGGAATTTTTTCCCCTCCTGTAGCAAATTGGATCACGCTCTGCTGGGGTTTTTTGCCTTCCTCTGGATCAACTGTGGGTATGGAGTTGGGTGTATGGGATTGTACTGTGTTTTATTTTGTTTATTTATTTATTTATTTTTTATGGTTGAACTGGATGGACTTGTGTCTTTTTTTAACCTAGCTAACTATGTAACTATGTAACTCTTCCATAAAGGCCAGATTTGTGGAATGCAGGATGTCATGGACCATGAGATATTAAAGTGTTTCTACGTGAAATCCTAATTCATGTATTGCAGAAGATGAGACATTGTGGAGTACATATTGCAAGAGATACTGGAAGTGGCTTAATTTGTCCTGACTAGGTCACTAGGACAATGACCCTTCAATGCTTGGCCCCGACTAGTGAAATAAGTGGAGTCGGGCTTGTGAGAGACATTTTATTGTCCAGTGTGTAGAGGTGTTAATTGTTGTTCTGATTGATTCATTGTAGTAATTACCCCCTGGGGGCTTCTGTCTCAACACACATATTCAGGCTATTCAAGCTTTGGGACCAATCTCTGCTGAGACATTTTGAAGTCCTCATTTGCATGGAAGGTGGACCTGATGGGGAACTGAAAAAAGGACCAATAAGAAAGCGGTTGTTGGGGGCGGGATGTTCCAAATCCTGTATAAAAGTGTGCTGTGTTTTCAATAAAGTGTGTCCTGTTTACATTCAGCATTAAGCCTTGGCTCATGTATGGATTATTCGGTGATTCCAGGGATATTCCTACTCATGGAATATTGGGTGATTTATTTTATGGGAGAAGAAGGGAAGGCTTGACAGGGATATGTTCTACCACCGTCACAACTGGTTGGCAGCAGCGGGATTTTCCCTTCTACTTTCCTTTACACCAGGATTCCAAGCAGACACTGGGAACAGTGAATGGAAGACTGGTACACCTGGCTTAAAAGAAATACACTGAAAGAACTACTGGAAGTTCGTGGAAGGATTGCTAGCAACAAAACCGAGCGTGTCATCATAGCAGAATTAATGGAGCTAGACCAGGAGAACTCGGTTACAGCAAGGCCAGCAGTACAAGAGATGGAGACACCAGTGATTCAGGAGGAGGAATCACCAGCCAACAAGCTAATAAGAGAGAAATTAGCATGGTTCGGTCCGAACCCAAAGGCGGATGTGGTGCTGAAAGTGATGACCCTGGTAGCGGAGGAGGCTAAACAAATAAGAGACGCAGAGCTACAGTTAAAACTGGCAGCAGTCCAACAAGCAGCCGCACATTCTCCAAACAGTGAGTACAGCACATCAGACACAAGGAAGATTCCGTTTAGCGCTTTTAAAGCTTTTGATGAGAAAGAACGAGAGCGGCAACATGAGCTGAGAATTGCAGAAATACGACGATCGGTGACAACGCCTAAAGAAGCAGCACCAAATGAAAGACGAGGAGAGGTACAGCTACCAGTAACCATGGAAGAGGAATTCAGAAGAAGGTTACAAGAGATGCGGATACAGCACACAGGACCAGAATCAGAGGAGGTCCTGCTGGGATGGGCGGATGTGATTTGGTGCCAACTCTGGAAGGAAGCGCTAGCTCTCGAGCAGCAACACCAAGGAGAGGTCCTGCCCTACATCTATGCAAGGTACTGGCCGCAGTATGACGTACAAATGCCGTTGTTGGGGGAACAACCGAAGCAGGAGTGGATAGCGGAATTAAACAGGCTGTTCCGGGCAGAGATGCAGCTGGATGAGAGCTACACAGCCCTCCGGTGGTATGTAGCCCAAGAGTGCCCGTGGTCAGCGGATGACAGCCCCACAGAAGGCTATGACTATGATGGCCTGGGATTATTGTATTGGAGGATGTCCAGTGATCCCGACTTTGGGGATGATCGGGAGTGGCGCTTGGAGGACATAATGGAGCACAGAGAGAAAAAATTGAATATCTCGGAAGCGCACTGGCTACAGGAAGATTTGGAATTTCTGTCCGCTCGGGAATGGGACCTGGAGATCGCCTACAAACAGCTGCTAGACTCTGCTCAGCGCCAGGGCCGGGCTCCCTTTGCCTGGGACTATCAGGAAATACCAGTGGACAATGCTAAAATCCTGGCTGAAGAATCGTCCATGTGGCAGGGTAACAGTGTGCTTTTCCAACCTGCCCCTGCAGCTATGGACCAGGAGGTTATATGGCAGATGCAGCAAGTGCCGACTGACCTTGATGATCCCGTTTCTGCATGGGACGATCTTGAATGGAGGAATGTGCCTGTCCAGCAGTATGCCAGTGAATCGGCAGGGGAAAATCTGGAGATTGACATTCCCAAAGCTGAAGTTCTGACCGCAGGGCCGAGCTCTGCTAACCTCTGCTCAGTACCTAGAGCATCTTCTGGGTTACATGGACAGCAGATGGTGAACCTCTATCCCCAAACACCAGTTGCAGAGACAGGGGATTTAATAGATTTTTCTGCTGAGGAAAATCAACCTGATGGGCCTCCAGCAGAAGAGCTGGGATCAGGGCCAAACTTCACTGTGCTCTGCCCAGCACCAAGAGCAGTATTTGTGGAGTTACACGGAACTTCCCCAGCTGAAGCGCTGGTCACCGGACAGAGGGTTCAAGATCTCTGCCCCACCCCTGTGGCAGTTTCGGAGGCTCAGGGTGAGAAGATGGCGATCACTCCCCAGCCACAGATTACAGAATGTATGGACTGTTCAGAGGATGTTATGGATTATGCACCCCCAGCAGAAGTGCTGGCAACAGGGCAGAGTGCCAGCCATCCATCTCTGTCCAGCACCGGGACCAACTGTGGAGTTCCAGGGAGCCGGGGCGGTTGGCCCCCCTCCCCAGCAACCAGCTGAGGTGGTAAAGCTCTTACTCCCAGCTGAATCACTGGCAGCAGGACAGGATGCTACTGGCGGCTGCACGCCACTACAGCTTGAGTGGATATCGGTGGATGGGACTGTGGTCTCCACTCACAGCAACCCAGCGGAAGAGCTGGCAACAGAGCAGATTGCCCCGGGCCTCTGCTTTCACCTAACAGAAGAAGGGGTTCCTGGAGTAGTGGATGGGACTTCAGTCTCCACTGGCACAACCCCAGAAAATGGTACAGGACTGAAACAGGAGGATGTCGGCTTTGCTTTGCAAGCACTGGGGGATTTTCACCTCACACCAGTGGATGGGACTTCAGTCTCCACTGGTATACCCCATAAATGGTGGCCAGTTGGCCCAGATCCCCAACAGCATGATGGACTGAGCCCAGCCACCCTGTCATCTCTCCAGCGGCTGAAAGGACTCCAGGGAGAAGGGCTAGTCCAGGCCTCTCCCCAGCGGCAGACATGTTCCCTGAGAGAGGCAGAGGATGGCGGGGTGAGTAATGCTCGGTTTGGAGCAAGTGATTTGGGGTACTGTATGGATACCGGCATTGGGGGACTGGAACTACTGACTAAATTCAGAGACAACCCATCTGGTGTCTCCTACTGGGTTAGTCCCCTGCCAAAAGGGGGGATGTGTGACAGGCCTAGCCGGGACAGGGGCTTTTGGAGAGGACTGAATGCGAGCCTCTTGCCGTCCGATTATGGGCCAGGGCCTCAAAGCAGGAAGGCGGATGGGTTATCCTGGCAGACAGTCCTGGAACCTTAAGACTACTTGCCCAACATCCTCGAGTGACCCGTTTGGGTCCCACTGTGGATGTTGAACTATTTCCCAGGGGGAGTAATGTCATGGACCATGAGATATTAAAGTGTTTCTACGTGAAATCCTAATTCATGTATTGCAGAAGATGAGACATTGTGGAGTACATATTGCAAGAGATACTGGAAGTGGCTTAATTTGTCCTGACTAGGTCACTAGGACAATGACCCTTCAATGCTTGGCTCCGACTAGTGAAATAAGTGGAGTCGGGCTTGTGAGAGACATTTTATTGTCCAGTGTGTAGAGGTGTTAATTGTTGTTCTGATTGCTTCATTGTAGTAATTACCCCCTGGGGGCTTCTGTCTCGACACACATATTCAGGCTATTCAAGCTTTGGGACCAATCTCTGCTGAGACATTTTGAAGTCCTCATTTGCATGGAAGGTGGACCTGATGGGGAACTGAAAAAAGGACCAATAAGAAAGCGGTTGTTGGGGGCGAGATGTTCCAAATCCTGTATAAAAGTGTGCTGTGTTTTCAATAAAGTGTGTCCTGTTTACATTCAGCATTAAGCCTTGGCTCATGTATGGATTATTCGGCGATTCCAGGGATATTCCTACTCATGGAATATTGGGTGATTTCATTTATGGGAGAAGAAGGGAAGGCTTGACGGGGATATGTTCTACCACCGTCACACAGGACTAATAGTTGTCCTGTGGACAGATTCTCCCACCTGAGCTGTGGATCTCTGTAGCCGATCATCTAGAGTTACCATGGGCCTCTTGTCTGCTTTTCTGATTATTGCTCTCCTTGCCCAGCCTGTCAGTTTAGGTTGACGGCCATTTCTTGATAGGTTTGCAGTTGTCCATTCCATTTTCAGATGATGGATTGAACAGTGTTCTGTCAAATGTTCAAAGCTTGGGATATTTTTTTAACTTAACCCTGCTCTAAACTTCTCCACAACTTTATCCCTGACCTGTCTGGTGTGTTCCTTGGCCTTCACAAGGCTGTTTGTCCACGAATGTTGTCTAACAAACCTCTGAGGGCTTCACAGAACAGCTGTATTCATACTGAGATTAAATTACACACAGGTGGACTCTATTTTCTAATTAGGTGACTTCTGAAGGCAATCAGTTCCACTAGATTTTAGTTAGGGCTATCAGAGTAGGGGGCTGAATACAAATGCACGCCACACTTTTCAGATATTTATTTGTAAAAAAAAAATGGAAACCATTTATCATATTCCTTCAACTTTACAATTATGTGCCACTATGTGTTTGTCTATCACATGAATTCACAATAAAATACATTTACGTTTTTGGTTTTAGCGTGACAAAATGTGGAAAATGTCCAGGGGTATGAATATTTTTTCAAGGCACTGTACATGAACTTTAATGCAATTCCAGTCTTACTCCATAGGTTTCAGTATTGAGTTGTCCCACTGTTTGCAGCTATAACAGCTCCAACTCTTCTGGGAAGGCTGTCCACAAGGTTTAGGAGTGTGTCTATGGGAGTGTTTGACCATTCTTCCAGGAGCACATTTGTGAGGTCAGGCACTAATGTTGGATGGTTCCCAGGCAGGCCTGGTTCGCAGTCTCTTCTCTAATTCATCTCAAAGGCGTTCTATAGGGTTGAGGTCAGTACTATGTGCAGGCCAGTCAAGGTCTTCCACCCCAAACTTACTTATCAATCTCTTTATGAACCTTGCTTTGTGCACTGGTCCAAATCATTTGGTGGAGGTGGGATTATGGTGTGGGGTTATTTTTCAGGGGTTGTGCTTGGCCCCTTAGTTCCAGTGAAGGAAACTCTTAAAACGTTAGCATACCAAGGAATTTTGGACAATTTCATGCTCCCAACTTTTGGGAATTGCCTCTTCTTGTTCCAACGTGACTGTGTACCAGTGCACAAAGCAAGGTCCATAAAGACATAAATGAGCGAGTTTGGGGTGGAGGAACTTGATTGGCTTGCACAGAGTCCGGACCTCAACACGATAGAATACCTTTGGGATGAATTAGGGTGGAGATTGTGAGCCAGGTCTTGTCGTCTACACCAGTGTCTGACCTCACAAATACGCTTCTGGAAGAATGGTCAAACACTCCCATAGACACACTCCTAAACCTTGTGGACAGCCTTCCCAGAAGAGTTGGAGCTGTTATAGCTGCCAAGGGTGGACCAACTCAATATTGAACCCTACGGATTAAGACTAGGATGCGTGTAAAGCTGGTGTGCTACTACTTTCGACAATATAGTATGTATTGTGGACTGCATAAAAAGGGGAGGTTAAGAGAAGGCAGGATCAAAATGCCTTTTTACACAATGCAGAAGATTAACCCCCTTAGGTTCCACAGTGAGTATAATGCCTCGTACACAAGATCACTTTTCGACATGAAAAAACAAAGTTTTTCATCATGGAAAAAAACAAAGTTTTTCCAACTTCATCATTAAAAACGATGGGCCCACACACCATCGTTTTTGAAAAATTATGAACAAAGCGCGGTGACGTACAACACCTACGACGGCACTCTAAAGGGGAAGTTCTATTCACCTTTGGGGCTGCTTTCAGCTGATTCCTTGTCAGTAAAAGATGATTCGCGCTTTTCTGTCTGTTACAGCGTGATGAATTTTTCAGAAGATGAAAAACGATGTGAAGCCCACACACGATCATTTTAAATGACGATTTTAAAAGCGTCATATTTTTTCATGCCGAAAAGTGATCGTGTGTACACGGTATTACAAGCATGCTTTACTGCATATAAACACTGTTTTTACTGTTGTGGGTTTAGTAACACATTAAGCTTTACAAACTTGCTTTTTATGAAGAAAGATATACAAAATACTGGCAAGACTTGCAATGCTTAACAAGCAGAAAAAAAAATCAGGTAATGATCTGTATTAAAGTTTGCTAATATTCTGCAATGAATATAATATACTTTGAGTTTTATTTTAAAGGATGATTCTCTGAGCCATAAGAAAAAAGATGGTCTCATAAAACATTGAGAAGTGCAATATTAGAATTTTGTCATCATGACTTCTGCCAAATGTATGTTATATGCTTCATAATGAGATGACTTCATTGTTGTCTAGGAAACCACTTGGCAGGAGAAACTGACAGATAAGCAAAACACAACAGAGTAGCACAACTACAGCAAATGCTGATGTAGGTTAATGGAAATTCGGTGTCATTACAGGGCAATAAACTATTCAGACTTTTCTACAAACACGGAAACTTGTCAAATCATCCTTTGCATTTAAAATGTATAGAATATATATATATATCAGTAGACAAAATGTATATAAACAATGATAGGTCAGTAGGCAGACATATATAGTCCTCCTGTATTAACAAAGTATTAGCTAATTGAAATTGATAGTTATCCAGCAATCTGTCAACTTATCCTCATTACAGTTGGCAGTTTTGCCTTTCATCACCAAGATGTTTCCCACTGCACACTGCCAAGATAATCTTACTTATGCATAGCGAGTATGCCATGCTTATCCTGCTCTGCTTAGCAATGTTACTTGGAAGGACACTCGTATTAACAACTAGCAATCAAAACCTATTAGTACAATACAAATGTGCTGCCAGTGTTTGTAAACATACAAAAAATGATGTTAACTACTCTAAGCATGGTAGTAAATGATCTATAATATAAATAACATTGTTTATTAAAAAAGGAACAAAATGCTTGTATTACAAATTAACTGAAAAAGGGAACATGTGTGCAAGGCAGCATTGGCAGTACTTTGGCAGACACAAGCACACCTCCCAGTATTATGCCTCGTACACACGATCACTTTTTGTGATGAAAAAAAATGTCATTTTTCTTCATGAAAAAAAAATGTATTTTTCAAACTTCATTTTCAAAAATGATGTTGCGTACACACCATAATTTTTGGAAAATGATGAACAAAACGACGGCACTCTAAAGGGGAAGTTCTATTTGCCTTGAGGCTGCTTTTAGCTGGTTACTTGTTAGTAAAAGACTATTCCTGCTTTTTTGTCTGTTACAGCGTGATGAATGTGCTTACTCCATTATGAATGGTAGTTTTACCTCCCGTCTCCTAACTTGCTTCTGGGCATGTGCGGGATTAAAACGTCATTTTTTACGTAGTTTTGCCCACACACGATCATTTTTTTTTGGTCGTTTTTCAGAAGACATAAAATGACGTTTTGCCCTCACACGATCATTTTAAATTACGTTTTTAAAAATAACACCCACCAAGTAAAACCGATCACAAGGAAGTTATATACAAAAATGGTTGGTTAAACCCACAAGTGTTTTTTTCACCACAGCTTTTCCTTTATACTGTTTTTTTTTTTTTTTAAATGATAAATGTAATCTTTGCATGAAGATTGGATGAAATGTTTAATTAATAAAACACTTTTTTTATATAATGTTTATTTAGAAATCAGGAAGGGTTGATACCGACATTCCACTATAACATTTTTTTTTTTTTTTTTCCCACATCAGTCTCAACCCGGGGATCTCCCCGTCAGTGCAGCTCACGGAAAATTCCGCCCTTCGCTTTCCTCCGTAGTCTTTGCATCATTTGTGGTTTTTCTTTGCCATCTTATTTGTTCTTTACTTTTTTTTTTTTTCCTTAAAGGAATTTCCTCTGATTAAAAAAAAGTGGAAATTTGAAATGTTTTTCCCTCCCGCCCCCCCCACCCCCCAACCATCTCGGGATTCCACTACCCCTTCTCACTGGGTATCTCGCTAATTTTTGTATCTATTTTTGTACCTATGGCCTCCTTGCCTAACTCACATAATTCGTAAATTTTCCGCAAAACTCCATGTTTTTTTAAATTCCTTCCAGGTGGCCCATTTTCCCCGAAAGTTATTATTATCCTCCTCCCACCTATATTTCAACTCTTCTCTCCTGTATACTTCTTCCACCGAATCTATCCACTCCCAGACCTGAGGACTTTCGGGATCCCTCCATTTTTTGGGGATTAATCGTTTGGCTGCGTTCAGTAAATGCGGTATAAGAGATCTTTTATATTCTTTTATATTTTCTACTCCCCCGTGGAATAGGATTACCCATGGGTCCTCTTCTATTTCTTTTTTAATTATGTCCTTGATCAGTTTCAGGATTTTTTTCCAGTAGCTTTTGATCTTAGGACAAATCCACCATAGGTGAGCCATTGTGCCCCTGGTTGGGCATCCCCTCCAACAGTCTGCCGACTGTCCTTCTCTATATTTACTGATTTTATCAGGGGTATTGTACCAACCAGTGATACATTTGAAATTCATCTCAGCCGTTCTCACGTCGATTGCTGAGGAGTGAGTCAGGGTTATAATTCTTTCTATTGTTGTTTTTCCCTTATTTATTTCTAATTTCCTTTCCCATTTGTGTATGTACGGGGGCTCCCCCAGCTCCTCCGCCTTCATCAGGAATTTATAGATTTTTGAGATGTTTCCCTTTACACAATCAGTTACACACAGTTGTTCTAATGGTGTGTATTCTTTTCATTCCCGTAAAGGTCCCGGGAGGTTCCCGATGAAGGATGAGATCTGTAGGTATCGCCACTCATCTAACCCTGTGAGTTCTGTCTTGCACCTAATTTCGTGAAGTTTCATCAATTTTCCCTTTTGAATCAAATCTCTTACTTGAATTCTATTTTTAATCCAATTTCCCCCCACCCCTTTTAACCCCGGTGCAAAGAATTTGTTATCTTTTAAATCTATGAGTGGTGAGTTATATTCTGATCTTGCGTGTTTATGAACTCTGTCCCATATCCGTAGTGCCGTGCGTGTAATAACATGTGTGGTTTTATATAAAGTTCTATTTTGTGGTGGATTCCAAATTATTCTTCCTAATTGTGCCCTTGCGAGTGTGCATTCTATGTTAATCCATCTTTTATCGTGATTTTCCTTGGCCCACTCTATTACCCGAGAAATGACCGAGGCTTTGTAATACTTTCTAATATCCGGTACAGCCAAACCTCCCATTTTTTTACTCTGTTTTAATACATGGAAGGATATCCTATGTTTTTTTTTATTCCAAATGTAATTCAGTAACAAAGAGTTCAGTATGGCAAAGTAAGATTGTGGTAGGGCTATTGGGGCCATTTGGAATTTATACAAAATTTTTGGAACTAACATCATTTTTAGTACATTTATTCTTCCGAACCAAGAGATTGGCTGATTATTGATTTTTTTAATTTCACCTTTTATTTCATCTAAGAGGGGAATATAGTTTAACCTATACAGTTTCTTTATAGAGTTGGCAAGTTTCATCCCCAGATATTTTATCTCCTTCTGCCAAACGAACTTGTATTCCTTTTTGAGGAATCGTTCTTCCTCCTTGCTAATGTTGATGTTTAATATTTCTGTTTTCAGTATATTCATCTTAAAATTAGAAATCTCACTATATTGCTTAATATCAGCTAATAGATTGGGGAGCGTAGTCCTCGGGTTACTCACATAAAATAATATGTCGTCGGCGAACGCAGATAGTTTGTGCTCGTCTTCCCCTACTCTTACTCCCTTAATATTGGGGTTATTTCTGACCGTTGCCAGGAGGGATTCTAAGGATAGGATGAAAAGGAGCGGAGATAGGGGGCATCCCTGCCTGGTCCCATTCCTCATCTCGAAAGATGTCGATAGGGACCCATTGATTTTAACCCTTGCACGTGGATGATAGTACAGTGTTTTAATTCTCCCCATCATCTTCGCACCTATGCCTATGTTCTCTAGTGTTGACATCATGAGCCCCCAGTCTACCCTGTCGAACGCTTTTTCCGCGTCAACTGACAGGAATAGACCGGGGGACCCATTTTCTTTTATCTGCTGCAGGATGAGGAGTGCTCTGACCCCATTGTCCTTACTTTATCTTCCGGGTATGAAGCCTACCTGGTCTGGATGGACCGTGGTTGTCATCAGTCCCTTCATACGTTCTGCCATAATCTTAGCAAACAATTTTGTATCTGTATTTAATAACGAGATTGGTCTGAAACCTGAGCAGAGCGTATTATCTTTCCCCTCCTTTCCTATCACTGTGATATTTGCTGTCGCAGCCTCCCTGCTTAAGTTGTAATCTGTCCCAAGCCCATTATAGTATTGACATAGTCTCGGTACTAACGTTGTTCCGAACTTTTGTAAGTATCATATCGTAAAACCGTCAGGTCCAGGACTTTTCCCTTTAGCGGAGTTCTTTAAGGCTTCCCTTATTTCCTCTTCGGTTATTGGTCCGTCTAGTTTTTCGGCGGCTTCATCATCTATTTTAGGTAAGTTAGCTTTTCTTAGAAAAGCTCTTACTTTAGCCTCTTTCTCTCCCGGGTTCCATTCCCTTTGTTTTACAGTATAGAGATTCTCATAATAGCTTCTAAATTCTTCTGCTATTTCGTTTGTTGAGTGTACTAAGTCCCCATTCTTTTTTCTGATTCTTTCAATAAAGTTCCTTTTTTTCTTTTTTTGCACCATTCTAGCTAAGGTTTTACTAGGTTTGTTCCCCCATATATATTGCTCTCTCTCAATGTTATTAAGTATGTTCTTTGTTTCGTATTCAATGAGTGATCTATATTCTTCTCTTTTAAGAGTTAATTTATGCAATGTTTCTATTTTTTGACCCTTTGTTTTGTGATCTTGTTCTAACTTAAGAATTTCTTTCATTATTGATTTTACTTTCTTTGTTTTTTCTTTCTTTTTCCTCGCCCCTTCCATAATAAATATTCCTCTTATATAGGCCTTATGGGCGTCCCAGAGTGATGCCCTCGAGATCCCCTCCGTGTCATTCTCTCGAAAGTAGTTCTCCAATTCCTTCTGTACTCTCCCTACTATCTCCTCATCTCCCAATAGGCTCTCGTCCAATCTCCATTCGGGTGGACTTGTTTTCGGAGTAGGCAATCTGATTCTGATGGGAGCATGATCGGAGATCGTCATAGCCTCTATTCCTGTCTCGATTACCCTCTCGAGCATTCTGTGATCAATGAGGATATAGTCTATTCTCGAGTACGTCCCATGCACAGGGGAGTAGAATGTATAGTCCCGGTTTTTAGGGTGTTGAATTCGCCATATGTCTACTATTTGATTATGAATGTGCATGTGCCTCCATTGTGAGGACACTCACTGTTAGTGTTAGGACCACAGAATTATGGGGTGCCTTGGCGCGGCTCTGTGGCTCACGCATGCGTTTGCAAATGCGTGCGGACAAAACCCCTGTTTTTAACGCACATTGTTAGACAGGTTAATTGGTTGTTCTGCTAGCTGGTCGGTAAGTAGGCTTGGTTATTCCCTGGGCATTCCCCAGGTTCTTGTTGTTATCTGCTTTAGCCTTCCATTGCTACTTACTGTGATTGCCAGCCATAGATGGGGGCGGTGGATACGTTTTGTTTCACCTGTGGTGTTTATTTTGGTCCAGCAGTGCACCAACACCTTTGCAGCCATTGTGCTATTTGCTGGGTGCTTGGTGTGCTCCTGTACCTTTAAGGAGGGGTGGCTCCCCTTCAGTCCACCTGCCCCTATCTATCCATTAAAATGCATGTGCCTCCATTGTGAGGACACTCACTGTTAGTGTTAGGACCACAGAATTATGGGGTGCCTTGGCGCGGCTCTGTGGCTCACGCATGCGTTTGCAAATGCGTGCGGACAAAACCCCTGTTTTTAACGCACATTGTTAGACAGGTTAATTGGTTGTTCTGCTAGCTGGTCGGTAAGTAGGCTTGGTTACTCCCTGGGCATTCCCCAGGTTCTTGTTGTTATCTGCTTTAGCCTTCCATTGCTACTTACTGTGATTGCCAGCCATAGATGGGGGCGGTGGATACGTTTTGTTTCACCTGTGGTGTTTATTTTGGTCCAGCAGTGCACCAACACCTTTGCAGCCATTGTGCTATTTGCTGGGTGCTTGGTGTGCTCCTGTACCTTTAAGGAGGGGTGGCTCCCCTTCAGTCCACCTGCCCCTATCTATCCATTAAAATGCATGTGCCTCCATTGTGAGGACACTCACTGTTAGTGTTAGGACCACAGAATTATGGGGTGCCTTGGCGCGGCTCTGTGGCTCACGCATGCGTTTGCAAATGCGTGCGGACAAAACCCCTGTTTTTAACGCACATTGTTAGACAGGTTAATTGGTTGTTCTGCTAGCTGGTCGGTAAGTAGGCTTGGTTATTCCCTGGGCATTCCCCAGGTTCTTGTTGTTATTTGATTATGAAACATTCTTTGTCTTAATATTTTCAGCTGGCTATTTCTAGTCCCCTGTGCCCGGGACGTACTATCAAGGGCAGGATCTATGCATAAATTAAGGTCCCCCATTACCACCACGTATCCCGCCTCGAAATTTTTAAGTTTTATTAATATTTTATTTACATAGTTAGCAGGGTTAACGTTTGGGGCATATATGTTGGCTAATGTGTATTGAACACCTCCCAGTTTCCCTTTCAGAAATATGTGCCTTCCCTCTGGGTCAATCAGTCTATCCTCTAGTATGAACCGCATATCTTTAGCAAATCCTATTGCAACTCCTCGAGCCCTCTTTGTTATTGTATCTCCGTAGTACCACGTGGGATGTCCGCAGGAGTACAGCCTGATACCTGATTACATTGACAGGTGAGTCTCCTGCAGGAATACCACGTCAGCCCTATGATATTTCAATTCCCTAAGGATTTTATGTCTCTTAACTGGAGAATTTAAACCTTTTACATTATAAGATATAAATTTGACCTCTGTCATCTAGCTATATGTACCCTTCCTTATCCCGCCCATCCTACTTAGGAGTAGGTTTAAAAGATGGAGGTCTAATTTGTGTGGAATCCCCGAGATGGTCCCTCCCCTCCCTTCCCTCCCTACCCTTCCCACCCATTTCCCCCAATCCTTCCCTCCCCCCCCCCCCCCCCTCCTCCCCCCCTCCCTCCCTATCCCTCCCACCCCCTCCCCCCATTCCCTCCCTCCCCTCCTCCCTCTCCTCCCTTGGCCTGGAACAGGCCTGAGAGCCGCCATTGGTTTCCTCCACTCCTTCACCATCGGCTCCTCTCCTAGGGGTGGTACCCGAAGATTGCCCCCCCCGCTACCCATCCACTCTCCCCCGTCTTCTCCTCCCCACCCCCTCCCACCAACCCTTCGGTGAATCTGACTCAGTTTTCAGTTGTTTACGCTACCCAATCTGGCAGATCAGGGACTGCTATGTCCATCTTTTGACAGAACCTCTCTAGTTCTTCTGGGTATCTTAGGCGAGCATTTACTCCTCCTTTTAAACCGATAAGGCAAGCGGGGAAACCCCATTGATACTTTATGTTTTGTTTACGCAACAATTCCAGAAGGGGTTTCATATGTCTTCTCCTAGTTAATGTTTCTTTTGAGAGATCTGAGAAGATTTGGATCTCGTTTTCTTTGTATCTAAGGGGGGGTTTTCCCTTCAATTTAACCCAGATTTCCGCTTTATCTGCGTAATTCCGGAACCGAACTATGATATCTCTTGGTCCCTTTCTCTCTGTCTGTTTGGGGTTCCCCACTCGATGTACCCGTTCGATTTTTAGGGGCTTTGCTTCATCCGGTTTATCCAGTAGGGGATTAAATAGTATGTTCACAATCTCTCTTAAGTCTTCCCCTTTTTCTTCCTCTAGGGCACGAATTCTTAGGTTCTGTCGCCTGTCGCGATTCTCCTGATCCTCTAACCGATATGCTATCATTCTATGGTTGTCTGTCAGTTCTTTTACTTGTGTTTTTAATTTGGTCAGTTCCTGATCTTGTTCTCCCATTCTTTTTTCAACCTCCTCCACTCTTTCTAGTAATCCTCCAAGGTCCGTTCTTATCTTACTGATTTCGGATTTTATAACATTTTCCATCCTTAATAGCATCTCATTCATTTCTGCCTTCGATGGTGGTTGTGTATCCTGTCCTGCTTCCTCTATTCTGCTATGCTCATATTCACTATCAAGGGTTGTCTCTCCCTTGGAACAATCTGGGAGGACTTCCCCTCTTTTAGTCCCATTCTTCTTCTTGTCCGTTTTTTTTACTAATCCAGGGCTTTTGGGATTTCCTTCCTGAGTCATATAATGCTGTATTGAGCTTGTCCCAGCATTGTTTTTAGGCGCTTTTGGGGTCACGCCTCTAGTGGGCCTGCTCATCTTGTTTATATTTTTGTTAGTCGATCTTATTCTTTTCCCCAGCTTGGCGATCTTAAGTGATTCAACAATTTCCCACCTTAGTATCTAGATCTTGGTGGGTTGACAGTATAGCAAATTCAGGGATCAGAGCTCAGTATAGGGGTTTTTGCGAATAAGAGTGGGGTCGGGGCAGAATATCCGTTATTCCCAATAGTCTTCCCGGTTTAATCGGTGTAGTTTGGGTCTGGGGGTCTTGCTGGAGGGCCCTCCCTATACGTTTTATGTCTGTCTGTTATAGTCAGGTCTTAATTGTGGGCACTTAGTCTCCCTCCTATCTCCCCAGTTAATCCCCCAGACTCTTCTTTTGTTCCAATTTAGGGTTACCTAGTTCAACTTGCTCATTCAGTTTTAACCCCCTTCTATCCTTACTAGGCTAATGAGTATGTGTGTACTTTATCTCTATGTATGTTGTAGCCGCTCTGCCTTATTTGTAAATATTGTATATTTTCTAAAGTATCTTAATGAATAGGTCACAAACCATGGAAAAGCACCATTCTAAGATGATATAAGATGATGTGTATAATATAAGATGGTAATTCTTGCAGGTACATACTATCGTTCCATAGGTAGCTGACAGTAGATAATGGGGAGACACCAATCGGGCCCCCTAAGAGTGCATGGTTTTCTCCAGAGTACGTCACTTTATACCAAGTACTTTACGGTTTACACATTTCAAGCAGCTACCGACGGTAATTTCATAAGTAGGTGGAAAATGGACAATAAGGAGGACCCTGTGGAGAGGTCCCGTGTCAGGTGCTGACAAAAAGTGCATAGACAATGTACTATAGAACTTACACAGTTAATGCGGTTACAGCCATATTATTTCAGCAATAGAAGTATACATCTGGTTATGGGGTTCCATGTCTGGCATTGTCAAATGATACATAATATCCCCAAAGACTACTGGCAATAAGTCCCAACCTCAAGGGTTTACAGATGGGTAGCAGCACGGATATAAGGTGGGGGGGGATCAGGGGGGAACCTGACCAGGTTCAGCTCGAATTTCAGCTCCACTGAGCGCCTCACCAGACCCTTAACGATCCATATGTCTGCCGCATGTCTCCGAATAGATCTTTCTGCCGGCGTCTTGCTCTCCCCCTCTGTTCCTCCTCGGTATCTCGCTGCAGCTGATGGTGTGGTCGCGCTCGTAGTGACGAGACGCCAGCGGGGTCATGTGATCATGTGGCGATCGAGGCTTCTCCGGCGCTCCGTGGGTGTTCCCTGGTCATTCGCGGGGTGTGAGGGATTGAGCTCCTACCCGAACCTGCTTGTCAGCCTGTCGCGCTGTGCTCGGTCGGGTCGGGTCGCTCGATCGGGTCCCGTTGGTGGAAGCACAGGAAACTCGATGCGGCGGGTAGCCATGGGGTAGTCCGGTACCTCCTCCTCTCACGTGCGTCACGTCATCACGCCCCACTATAACTTTTGACAGGTTGGATGAAAGATTTAGTTTAGTAAAACAATTTTTAATACAATGTTTATTTAGAAAATGAGAAGGGTTAATGCAGACATTTCAGTATAACATTTGACAGGTTGGATGACAGGTCTGGTTCAGTAAAACACCATTTTTTGTATAATCTTTATTTAGAAAACAAAAGTTATTAAAGACATTTCAGTACAACGTGAACGGTACAATTGTGCCTGAGAGTTTCTTTTTCACCAACTAAGGGATTAGAAAGTGAATGGGGGAAGTTACTAGAGAGAGTATGGATGAGGAAGAACTTGTGTGGTGGGGGTAGTAGGTAGAGAAGATGTAAAGAGACTACAGGCAAAGTACATGGTTGGCTCTGGCAGGCAGTGTAATCAACCTATTTGCAGTACATTGCCTCGATTATGCCCCATTTGCATTTCTTTTTTGGCCCCCAGTACACGTTAAGTGTAGCCATGTAGCCCATGTGTTGTAGAACTTGTCATATTAGACATGATAAAGATAGACATATCCTATTCTTATGGAGAAAAACAGTTGTCTCCCCACCACACTTCCGTACACTATAGACACCAGAAGTGACGTCACAAGGTTCCAGATGACGCATTGCGTCACTGGTCAAGTAACTTCCTCAGGAAAAAATTAAAAGTCCTGGTTTGACATGAACGCGCATTTTAAATATATATATATATATATATATATATATATATATATATATATATATTTGTTGTGGGTATTTATCAAGAAGGGAAGTTAGTTTGAGGCAGCTTACACTTGTCACCCGCCAGTCTTTGACATTTATGTTTGATTTCCGGGAGGTGTTAATCAGTAAAACACTTAAAAAATTAAAATAATACATTTTTATAGCAGTTTATATGTCAGATGAGTGTTTGTGTTTTTTTCTAAACAGTATTTCTGTTAGCCAGATACTTAATATACTATGCAGACTGCCAAGTAAAAAAATAAGGGTATTAAAAATAAAAAAAATATTTGGCAATGCATTGGCAATATTTGGCAATGCATTGGAAGTGTCAAGGAATGCAGAAAATAGGATACGGAGCATTGCGTACAAGAGAGGAGTGAGGAAAATAGGGAGTGAGGAAAATAGCACATGGAGCATTGTGTACAAAAGAGGGGTATGGCAAATTATTGCTGCTCACAGGTGAGCCGGCAAAGCTTAATCCAAATCAGTAGTCAATAAGGTGTGCACGCCCTGTTACTGCAGCATTAATCAGGATAAACACAAATTTGGATGGCTGCACTCCCAAAGATGATGTGAAAAATGACTTTTTGGCAAAAGATCAAAAGCATAACAAAAACAGGCATGTAGGCAAGGGAGGAAGAAAGGTTGACACGTTTCACACATTAAACATGCACGTTTGTGTACAGAAGAGGGGTATGGAGAATAAGACATGGGGCATTGTGTACAGAAGAGGAATATGGAGAATAGGACATGGAGCATTGTGTAGAGAAGAGGGGTATGGAGAATAGGACATTGAGCATTGTGTACAGTAGAAGAGAATGGAGAATAGGACATGGAGAATTCTGTACAGTAGAGGGGTATGGAGAATAAGACATGGGACATTGTGAACAGAAGGGAAGTAGTATGGAGAATAGGACATGGGGTACTAAGTACAGAAAAGGGGTATGGAGAATAGGACATCGGGCATTGTGTACAGAAGAGGAGTATGGAGAATAGAACATGGGGCATTGTGTACGGAAGAGCAGTATGGATAATTAGGACATGGGGCATTGTTTACAGAAGAGGAGTATGGAGAATAGAACATGGGGCATTGTGTACAGAAGATGAGAATGGAGAATAGGACATGGGGCATTGTGTACAGAAGAGGAGTATGGAGAATGAGACATGGGGCATTGTTTATAGAAGAGGAGTATGAAGAATAGGACATGGGGCATTGTGTACAGGAGAGGAGAATGGAGAATAGGACATCTGGCATTGTGTACAGAAGAGGAGTATGGAGAATAAGACATGGGACATTGTGAACAGAAGAGAAGTATGGAGAAAAGGACATAGGGCATTGAGTACAGAAGAGCAGTATAGAGAATAGGACATGGGGCATTGGTTACAAAAGCGGAGTATGGAGAATAGGACATGGGGCATTGTGTACAGAAGAGGAGTATGGATAATAGGACATGGGGCATTGTGTACAGTAGAAGAGAATGGAGAATAGGACATGGAGAATTCTGTACAGTAGGGGTATGGAGAATAAGACATGGGACATTGTGAACAGAAGGGAAGTAGTATGGAGAATAGGACATGGGGTACTAAGTACAGAAAAGGGGTATGGAGAATAGGACATCGGGCATTGTGTACAGAAGAGGAGTATGGAGAATAGAACATGGGGCATTGTGTACGGAAGAGCAGTATGGATAATTAGGACATGGGGCATTGTTTACAGAAGAGGAGTATGGAGAATAGAACATGGGGCATTGTGTACAGAAGATGAGAATGGAGAATAGGACATGGGGCATTGTGTACAGAAGAGGAGTATGGAGAATAAGACATGGGGCATTGTTTATAGAAGAGGAGTATGAAGAATAGGACATGGGGCATTGTGTACAGGAGAGGAGAATGGAGAATAGGACATCTGGCATTGTGTACAGAAGAGGAGTATGGAGAATAAGACATGGGGCATTGTGAACAGAAGAGAAGTATGGAGAAAAGGACATAGGGCATTGAGTACAGAAGAGCAGTATAGAGAATAGGACATGGGGCATTGGTTACAAAAGCGGAGTATGGAGAATAGGACATGGGGCATTGTGTACAGAAGAGGAGTATGGATAATAGGACATGGGGCATTGTGTACAGAAAAGCAGTATGGAGAATAAGACATGGGGCATTGTGTACAGAAGAGGAGAATGGAGAATAGGACATGAAGCATTGTTTACAGAAGAGCAGTATGGAGAATAAGACATGGGGCATTGTGAACAGAAGAGAAGTATTGATAATAGGACATGGGGCATTGAGTACAGAAGAGCAGTATGGAGAATAGGACATGGGAAATTGTTTATAGAAGAGGAGTATGAAGAATAGGACATGGGGTATTGAGTACAGAAGAGCAGTATGGAGAATAGGACATGGGGCATTGGTTACAAAAGAGGAGTATGGAGAATAGGACATGGGGCATTGGTTACAAAAGAGGAGTATGGAGAATAGGACATGGGGCATTGTGTACAGAAGAGGAGTATGGATAATAGGACATGGGGCATTGTGTACATAAAAGCAGTATGGAGAATAAGACATGGGGCATTGTGTACAGAAGATGAGAATGGAGAATAGGACATGAGGCATTGTTTACAGAAGAGCAGTATGGAGAATATGACATGGGGCATTGTGTACAGAAGAGGAGTATGGAGAATAGGACATGGGACATTGTGTACAGAAGAGGAGTATGGATAATAGGACATGGGGCATTGTGTACATAAAAGCAGTATGGAGAATAAGACATGGGGCATTGTGTACAGAAGATGAGAATGGAGAATAGGACATGAAGCATTGTTTACAGAAGAGCAGTATGGAGAATAGGACATGGGGCATTGTGTACAGAAGAGGAGTATGGAGAATAGGACATGGGACATTGTGTACAGAAGAGGAGTATGGACAATAGGACATGGGGCATTGTGTACAGAAAATGAGCTGGGATGGTAACCCTATACTGGGGAAGCCCTCCCTAGGGCACTTTTCACGGCCCGTAAGCTGATCATGCTTCATCGGAAGTCACACTTACTCCCCACGGTCAGGGAATGGATCACTACCAACATAGGGGATGCTATAGAAAGTTTGAAAAATTATGGGACCCATGACTGGGAACGCCGGGCTTGCCCTGGACGACTTAATCATGGACAGACTCTTTGGACTAAATGTGGGCTAAATAGGCTGTGTATGTAGTGTTGACACTGGTCTATGATGGGCAAAGGGACCTGGCAGGGAACTGGACCAGGGGGTACTGTGGTGGCCACTTACGGCCGTATGATCATTCATGATGGTGACTAGTGTATAACTGCATTGCTTGTTTTTTTTATGGCTCTGTACTTGTTTGCTATATTTGCTACGATTATGGTACTTTGGACTGTTTGGCCCGGATTCACAGAGCACTTATGCTGACGTATAACAAGTTATGCCCACATAAGTGCAAATGTGCGCCGTCATATCTGTGCACCATACCCACAAACAGAGATACACCTAAAACCAAGCTATGCCCCGCCGACGTAACTTGCTTACGCCGGCGTAGGGTGGGCGAACATTTAGGCTGGGTGCCGCTCCCATTGATTAGCCATTCAAACATGCAAATGAGGTAAATACAGCGATTCACGAACGTACGTGCACCCGATGCAGGCTACGCGTGGTGTGCGTAAGTTGTACATCCGGCGTAAAGTTATTCCCCATAAAGGAGGTGTAACTCAACAACAGACATGCTCAGGTCTGCACCAGGGAACACAAGCCGGCGTATTTTACGTTGGACCTGTGTCGGGCTGGGTGTATGTTACGTTAACAGCGTACACAGTGATCCGGCGTATCTCAGGCAGTTGTTCCGACGTGGTTGTAAGCATGTGCAGGGAAATGCGTTCACGTCGCCGCGCATGCGCAGTTTGTTATACGTACTTGTCTGGTCACGCCTCATTTGCATGGATCACGCCCACTTCCACCTATGCCGGCCTACGCCTTTGAAACCCACGCCATGCTGGTGCAATGTTGGGAGCACTGGCTTTATGAATTCCATGGTTGCCTCTCTGCGCTGCTTTGGCGTAGCGTACAGGGGATATGCTACGGCGGCGTAATGTGCGCTTGTTGTCTGTGAATCCGGGCCTATGTATTTAATTTTTAAATTAAAACTTTTGTTTTTGGACAAAAAAAATAAGTCAGTTTGCTGAAGAACTGGAGAGTAGCAACTTGCAGGCAGTAAGGCTGGGTTCACACTATACTACACGACAGCAGTACAACTTTCATCCTACTTTGCTCTGCAACATCTGTCCTACATTGATCCTACATTGGTCCTACATCCATCCGACTTTCATGAACAGGATACTACTTTGAACCGACTTTGTGATAGTCTGACTTGTTCTTTGACCAATCAAAACAATCCCAGGGTGAGATAAATTCCTTTTACTGCTGCTGTAATCACATGTCGGATGTCTGATAAGGACAAAGCTCCTACTTTGGTCTGACTTCAATGATATTCAATGTGCTGAAGTAGGATGAATGTCGGAGCAAAGTAGTACAGGGAGTGTTTTCAAAGTCGGATCGACTTGTGTCGGATCAGTTAAGACGGCTCTTATAGGGAAACATTAATTTTCACACGTCATGCGACATGAGCTCCCAATGTCGGAGCGTTTGAAGGAGGTGTGTAAACCCAGCCTAAACAAGAAAATCAGATGCAACATTCTGACAGATGTTAAATGATCAGCATGCATAAAAATACTATCTAAAATTATTTCTATTTTTATATCATTGTAAAATATTTTATATGTTGCCATTAAATGTCCCATAGCTGCGTTATGGTACTTTTTACTGTGAATTAAAAAAGATACTGTAATAAGAAAATATTTTGTTATTCTTATCTTTATACATTTCATAGTGTCTTTGTACAAACAGGATCAGCCACCGATAAATACTTGGCTTACAGGTTTAAAAGGCACTGAAACGTGATGCAGTAACCTGTCTTGAGCATGGGGCTCTGACCACTGACTGGAAGTCAGATGAATGTGTTGATTTGCTACTGTATGTTTTCTTTCTGGATGAGTATGCCAACAAGTAGAAGCAGACACGCTGGAAATAAATAGGGAGAAAAAGGATTCATTGTTACTATTGGACTACGGAAAAAAAAATCACTGCCTGTCCATGGATGCTAGCCTGAATCTCAGAGGGGGAATCTCTGTGGTAGTTGAATCTGTGAACTAAAATAACATCTTGGATACAAATGGACAAGGCTGTCTAATGTATATTATGATTTGCTCACTGGTCAGATGGCTCAGATAGAAGAAGCAGGAGAAGCTCTCCCCTGCTAAACAAATATGCAAGAAATACAAATATGAGAGGATCCATTCAGTGAGTTTTAACACTGTATAATGAGCGCAGTGCAGTTTTCACATCGACACAAAACCGCCAAGCTCATGTCCCTTCTCACCCCTAATTACAAACCACACTCATAAACTAACAGTCCTGAAATAGAGCTGATTTTAACAGCAGAATACATGCCGAAAAAAGAAACTGGAATTTGTAATACATCTGAATTTATGTAAAAAAAAAAAAAGAAAGTTGGAATGATATGGCTAACGATATGGTTAACGTGAATCAGGGGAATTACGGTTCAGTGAACCTTTAACAATTAAGTAAGTAACTGAAAAATAAGCGCTACTTACATTTAAGAAAACAGTGTATTTACGCATACATAAAAACACTGGCCCAGATTCATAAAGCAATTATGCCTGTCTAACTGGTGTTAGACAGGAGTAATTTCAAATTTCGCGCGCCGTATCACTAGTTTGAATCCTCAAACCATGATACGGCGGCTTCGGGCTTCGATCCGAGAGGCTTACGTCTTCGTAAGCCTTCGGATCTACGCTGCGATATTTTTGCGGCCGCTGGGAGGAGTTTGCGTCGTTTTCATGCGTCGGGATATGCAAATGTGTTTTTACGGCGATCCACGAAGATACGAGCGGTCTTCGCAATCGCTTATGTCTGTTTTTTTTTTTACGTACTGTTAGACCAGCTTTTTGCTGGTCTAACGGTGCGTAGCCCATGTTAAGTATGGCCGTCGTTCCCGCGTCGAATTTAAAATGTTTTATTTTTTTTTGCGTAACTCGTTCGGGAATAGAAATGTCCGTAAACTACGCTACTCAAACAACGAATGACGTAACGACGTGATTTCGCGCAATGCACGGCGGGAAATTTGCGAACGGAGCATGCGCAGTACGATCGCCGCGGGAACGCGCCTATTTTAAATCCTTCACGCCCCCTACTCGTCTAGATGGATTGCGACGGGAGAAATACACTACGCCGCCGTCGTTTACTGGACAAAATCTACCTGGATTCCACGTAGAGCCAGGTAAAAAACGGCGGCGTAGTGTATTTCTCATACGCTACGAGAATCCAATTCTCTCTGAATCTGGGCCACTGGTTCTATGCCCTATGCTATGTTCATTTTTCTCTTTATATTGGCTGAAAATTTTGGTCCAGAAAAATGTGCAAAAAGTTAATTTTGACCTGGTTTCTATAGTTCAGTTAAAACTTATCAGTGCTACTATTGTCACCAGCATAAGTCTGCTGATTCCAGCAGGAGCTCCCTGATCACCTGGCTAACCAGGCTAGAAAATATGGCTATTTGTTATTCAACATACTGACGCTTTATCCTGGGGCATTCTGTCAGAGTGTTAGAAAGTTTAAAATGTAACTTTAAATATTTTTTGTACATCCAGGCCTGAAGACTTTAGAGACCCAGCTTTGGTATGTCCATCAACTTTCAAGATGTAAATAAGGAGTTCTTTTTAGCCAAAAGTATGGAGGCAAAGAACACACTTGCGCCATGTCCCCAGTTACACTCTGGCTCCAATATCTCAGTATAGGGGATGTCTTTTGAAATGTATTGCTTGAAGAACTTTAAACAGGAGAGTGGTTTGAGCATGGCATCCAAAACACTGCAAGTAAACAAGAGGACACTCTTCATTAGGCTCACACTTCAGGAATTTGCTGAAGACAGAGGAATGGCCAGTACTCTGAGACCCTGTGAGAGCTGTCTCAGTCCAAGCTACTCTGGCAATTTATCCCAAAAGCAACACACAGTCACCAGGAATCAGTCCAGAATCATTACCCACAAGTCCCTAGGACAGCTGTACACCTTCCAACTTCCTCCAGTTATGCTCCAGTGAGGAGGACAAGCCTTCTCCAGACTTCCCTCAGAAAATCACTACAGGCCCTCAGCCCTGACACTGCTGATGCCTAAAGAACAGCTACACAATCCATAAATCTATAAGCTACCCCAGAGGGGCAGCGGCTCCCTTATGGCTTGGAACCCTCCTGGGGAAAGGGAACAATCTCTCCGGGTCTACAGACAATTTATCACTTCCCCCTCCACATCATAGATGCTCCACTCCAGAGATTGGATAAGTCCAGTCATTTGGATTTCCCTCCCCATGTTCTCAGAGCTTTATCCAGAGACTGAGGGAAGTAATTCAACTCACAGTCTATAAAACCCTGAACAGATCAGAAGATTCACTGTTCACTTGACTACAGAAGGAGTCAAAAAAGAAACTTGCCTAGCATCCTTTGCTAGGAGGGTGCTGCACATACGACAATTTTAGTAGTTATATAGTGCATTTCATTGTAGTGTAGCAAAATGGCCATTTATTCACTGTGTATATGAATTCTTCAGCCTCCCCCCCCCCTTCAACTGCTTACAGAGCCAAACCTGATGTGGTAAAGGTAGCTGGGTGAGTGATCTGCAGCCAGGTCAGAGGCCCTACACTGTCAGAACTGACATGTGAAAGGCCTAATAGCATGCATTTTCTACAGAAGACCCAGACACTTTGGAGAACCCCTTTTGCTACCACAGTAGTCCAGTTTCAAAAGGGTGGCCCTTTGTCATTGGGCCTTGGATCCCTCCAGTGTTACTAGAGCTACCCCGAACTTCGCTGAGAGGGAAGCTGTGTATGATGATTAATAAGAAGTAGCTGTAATATGAAACATTTTACTAAAGCGGTTTTTCTCAGCTAGACTCTCTATTGTTATAAAGTCTATGCTATACAACCACATGTTACCCTTGCTTGATTGCATCACAAAGACATTGCTGTTAAGAGTCCATGTTTGCAAATCTTTCATAATCAGATTCTGCAGCGTATGCATGTTATTTTGTCATGCTGAACCTGTTTTTCATTATGACACCTAATTTGTTTAAACTACAATTTAAAATGGTAGATCATTTTGCGGATGACTTTGTTAAAATACATCGGACCAAAAAGAAAGACAATTAGGGAAGAAAGAGGGATGGAGAAAATTGGTTCCAAAGGAGAGACAGCCACTACAAATTAGGGACAGTTAAAGTGGAACCTAATCAATATTAACAATTTTTATTCATTATGTTGCTAACCTTAGCAAATAGATAAGAAGAAATTATATATACGGTACTTGTTTTAAACTTTTTTTTTTTTTATAATTTCTTCAGTTGCATCCTGGATTCTGGCCTAGGCCAAAATTATGTCATGCATTCCAGGAGTCTTCATGTGCATTTCTTTTCCTTTCATCTGGAGGGGAGGGGGGACTTTCTCAGCTAAGCCCTCAGCTAAGCCCAGCAAACCCTCCTGCCTGCATGCCTGAACTATAGACAGATGGATTTCAGGAACTAAATGCTACATGAATCATCTGCCCTTGCTCAAGAAGAAATGCCAGGGGGTGTTTTTCAAAGTGATTAATAAGTAAAATAAAGTATGGAGACATGGATAATATAGCTTAATTTGTAAACATGAATTAAATAATGCTTTCAGTTTGTGGTGCTCACATACAGTATTTTTTTTATATGCACAATAAACTTAATTCTTCTCTGTTTTTGCCCATCAACACATGGTCCCCCACGGGAGGAAATAGCAGGAAAGAAGGAGCTGAGTCATGCACTGTGAGACCTAATCATTTTCATAGGTCCATACCCAAGACAATATAATGAGTGGAAAGCATTGAATAGTGGTGGAGAGTGATAAATCACTTTGGAGCACATCTGTCACTGAAGAAATAATATATAATGAACTTGGAAATGTATATAGATGGATCAAATATACACATTTTGACATAAATGAGACACATTTGAAGGACACAATATATTTAGACTTATTTTATGGTTTATTTGATGTATTGACACATTTAATTTAACATAAAGGAGAGATCACTGTGTTATACAGTATATATTATTTAATTATTTATTGGAGTTATGCTGGCCATACACTATACGAAAAAATTGTTCAGACAGTTTGTTCGTTTTTCGAACAATTAATGGGCACACAATCGATAATCGTTGGGATGTTTTTGAGCCGAAAAAACGAAGGACAAGTTTGGAAATTTTCAACCAAACGAATGATAAATTGAAAGGTTAATTTGTTTCCCCGTCCGAAATTTCTGCACTAGGTATATGTAAAAGAAAACGAACCAATTTTTTTTCATTTATATTCACTAAACGATTTATCGGTCATTACATGATGGCAATGTTGTTTTTCGAAAGTTTGTTAGGATAATTTTACATATAGTGTATGGCCAGCATTAGTTTTAGTGTATACTAATATAAGTAGTGTGGCACTATTTAAGACACTTTTTTATTTACTGAGATTGAATGCACCTGGCTGGAGCCCTGTAAGGCTGCATTAATAACCTGAGCGCTTATTCCAGCGTTTTTTCACAACTTGCACATTTGTATGCAGCGTATTCAGGCTTTGGCTTTTTTTCTTAAGCCAATAGAGAAAACTATTATCTGTTGCATCATTTGTTGCTAGGTATTTCAGTTTTCTTTAGCTTTTTCATTAGCTTTTATTTCTTTTTTTATTATTAATTTATTATAATGTTTTTTCATTAGGGTAAAAGGTTTGAGTTCAGTTTAGATCAGGGTTAGGGTTAGGAGTTAGGGTTATTTATTATTATTTTATTTATTTTCATTTTATCTATTATTGTATTTTATTATTATTATTATTATTATTATTATTATTATTATTATACAGGATTTATATAGCGCCAACAGTTTGCGCAACGCTTATTTTGTATTTGTTTATGATTTTTTTTTATTTGTGTATTTATTTTACATTTATTTATGCTTATATTATTACTATTTTATAAAAAAAAATTGAGCAGAAAATCACTAAAAAATGCGTGCCAAAACACGCACATATAAACAAAAATTGTGTGTTTCCATTCATTTCTATGAGAATAGAAACACGTCATAAACGCTCAAATCTTCCCAATTTGAGTGACAAAAAAAGCTCCAAAACTTGTTTAAGCTTCAGGCGTTTGGCTTCAGGTGACGCGAAGTGGAGATGTGAATCATCTCCATAGAGAATCATTGTTTTTTTCTCCTCCAGCATTTTTGAGCTTCAAGTTTCAAGCTACAAAACGCTCATGTGTGAACACAGCCTAATGCTGCGTACACACGATAGGAATTTCTTTATTTTAATTTTTTTTTCAAAGTGTATTTTTGTGTGTGAACTCGAGAGAGAGGAGCCGGACTGCAGGAGTTGGGAGTAGGCAGACCCTCCCCCCGGAGGCAATCGCCATCCTTCTCCATGCCCCTGGTGGCAATGGCGGGTCTGAGGGGGGCCTCCCACTCACCCCACCCTACCTGCTTCTCTTGGGAGCCCAACTGGGGCCCAACGGGGCAGAGGGACTCCCCCTATGAGGAAGTGAGGGGGCCTAGCCCACCCAGCCAGCCCCGTAGGTCCTTCGCCTCTCTTTATTTTAGGAGACCGCATGGCCAAAGTGCGTGTGTGTTAAACCAATTTTGTGTGCGTGCAAGTGTGGTGGTTTTTGTGGGGGGGGGGTGGGCGTACTAAGCACAGGCGTACCTTGCATAGCACACCGGGCTGAGACCACCAAACTCAATTCACATGTAGCCGAGACCGGGATCTGAACCCTTGGCTGCAGAGGTGAACGGCTTGTCAGCGCAGTGCCAATCACGTTGAGTCACCACAGCTCCGTGCGATAGGAATTTCTGACAACAAATGTTCAATGTGAGCTTTGGTCGGATATTCCAATATAGGCTCCATCGGACATTTGCTGTTGGAATTTCCGACAACAAATGTTTGAGAGCCGATTCTCAATTTTTCCGACAACAAAAGTTCTAGTTGGAAATTCCGATCATGTGTATACAATTCCAACGCACAAAAATCCTACGCATGCTCAGAATCAATTTGACGCATTCTCGGAATTATTGAACTTAATTTTTCTCGGCTTGTTTTAGTGTTGTACCTTACCACGACAGTTGGAATTTCCGACAACATTTGTGTGACCGTGTGTATGCAACACAAGTTTGAGCCAACATTCCATTGGGAAATAATAATACACGGTTTTGTTGTCGGAATGTCCGATCTTGTGTGTACGCGGCATAAGACTACAGGAAACACAATGACACTTTAACCACTACCCGCCCGGTCAATAGACAATTGACGTCCAGGAAGTGGTTGTGCAATCCTGACGTCCAGCAGGATAACAAGCTGGCACACGCAGCGCGCCGATCGGTGATGCTGGTTGTCAGTCTGACACCCTGCATCTCCGATCTCGGTAAAGAGCCTCCGGGGGAGGCTCTTTACCATGTGATCAGCCGTGTCCAATCACAGCTGATCACAATGTAAACAGGAAGAGCCGTTAATCGGCTCTTCCTCACTTGCGTCTGATAGATGCGAGTAGAGGAGAGCTGATCGGCGGCTCTCCTGACAGGGGGGTTCGCGCTGATTGTTTATTCCCACACTAGACCACAGGGAAGCCGCCAGGACCACCATGGTAGGGGGCAACATGTGAATGGCCATCCACATGTAAAAAAATAGGCACAATAGATGCCAATCAGTGCCCACAAATGGGCACTGACTGGCAACATGGGCACTGATTGGCAAAATAGTAAATAAACAAGTGCGACCCCTTAGTGTCCATCGGTGCCACCCCTCAGTGTCCATCAGTTCCACCCCTCAGTGTCCATCAGTGCCACCTCTTAGTACCCATCTATGCCCAGTGCCCATCTGTGATACCCATCAGTGCCACCCATATGTACCCATAAGTGCCACCCATAAGTACCCATCAGTGCCACCCATTAGTGCCCATCAGTGCCGCCTATGAGTGCCCATCAGTGCAGCCTATGAGTGCCCATTAGTGCCACATACCAGCGTTGCCTATCAGTGTCCATCAGTTCCACCTCATCGGTGCCCATCAGTGCCACCTCATCGGTGCCCGTAATTGAAAAAGAAAACGTACTTATTTACAAAAAAAATAATAGAAAATAATAAAAACGTATATTTTTTCTAAATTTTCTTTTTTTTTTTTTATAGTTGTTACGCAAAAAATAAAAATCGCAGAGGTGATCAAATACCACCAAAAGAAAGCTCTATTTGTGGGAACAAAGTGCGACAGCGCTGAAAGCTGAAAATTGGCTTGGGCAGGAAGGTGCGTAAGTACCTGGTATGGAAGTGGGTAAAGTGGTTGTAAACCCACGAACATAAAAAATAAATAAAAAAAACGCAATTCAAAGGCATAATAAGCTAGCATACTAGCTCATTATGAATTACTTACCTTAGATTGAAGCCCCCGCAGCGGTCTTCATACCCCGCTCTTTCGTACGTACGTGCCATTGCTTCAGTGAGCATGTGCCCATGACGTTGGCACATGGAGATACAGGGGATAACAGGTTTAGGAAATATCCAGGGTAGCTACAGGTAAGCCTTATTATAGGCGTACCTATAGCAAAACGTGGTTGTAAAGGGTTTACAACCACTTTAAGTATACTCAGTCCAACAGCCCACCTCTTCAAATTATCATTGAAACAGTGATCGTATAGTAGATTTGTAATTGACACATTAAAAGAAAGTACAGAAACATGAGTGAAACACACTGGAAAGACAATAGGAAACACACTACCACTGTCTGTATACTCAGGCCAGCAGCCCAACTATATCATAACAGGCAGTTATTACATGCATCCCTATAAACAATTTACAGGACTTAGAAACATCATAATATACAGAGCAAAATAATCTAATCTAGAATTCAATCAATCATAACATTTCAGTATGGTGATCAAATCATACACCACAGTATTCGTAACGCATCTGAGTATGCAGTAAGATACCGCACAGTGATTTTTAAAAAGTTTTTTGAACTTCACAAAAAAATGCTACTAAAATACTGAATGAGCAATTTTATGAAGTAATGTGGTATTTTAGTAGCGAAAGCATGTGGTTCTTGTCAAACTGTGTAATTAGCAGGTTAATGAGTGGGCAGCTGCCGCATCCTTAACGACCAATGAGTCATCAGCTGTCATTGGGGGCGGTTACCCTTAAAATCCATACCAGACTCTAATGCTGCGTACACATGATTGGAAATTCTGACAAGAAAACCGTGGATTTTTTTCCGACGAAATGTTGGCTCAAACTTGTGTTGCATACACACAGTCACACAAAATTCCGACTGTCAAGAACACAGTGACGTACAACACTACAACGAGACGAGAAAAATTAAGTTCAATGATAATAATAGCTGGACTCAAAGCATATGCACACAGTCTTGGGCTAAAGGAAGTTTCACATAAAACAATATGGTCCATGAAAAATACAAAGTTTATTGAAGTAATCAAATAAATATTACATGGTGCCAAGCAGTAATCCTAGGCAGTGATGGAAAGTTAGAAGGCTGAGAGCAGATGTAGTGTGCCGATATCCAGTCAAAACATCCAGCAAGGACAGGAAGCTAGATGGGTTGCCAGCTATGATGGGGAATCTCCAAGAGACTCTAGCAAGGAAGTGATGTCACCAAGACCTGGAAGTCCTCAGCAACTGACCCGGAACAAACTGAAGGGACACCAAGGAACACTATAAGTCGGTTACCAGGACAACATGTTTCAGGGTATGCCCCTTTCTCAAATTCTCTGGAGAGGATTTGAGAAAGGGGCATGCCCGGAAACATGTCGTAGAGACAATGGCCCGGGTTCATAAAGCACTTCCACCGACGTATCTCGAGATACGCCGCATAAGTGTAAATATGCGCCGTCGTATCTGTGCACCGTGCCCACAGAACTAAGATACACCTAAAAACTGGCTTCAGTCCACCGACGTAATTCGCCTACGCCAGTGTATCGTGGGTGCATAGTTACGCTGGACGCATCTGGCGCTCCCATTAATTTCCTATTTAAATATGTAAATGAGGGAGATACGTCGATTCACAAACGTATTTGCGCCCGGCGCATAATATACGCGGTTTGCGTAAGTCGTACGTCCGGCGTAAAGTTATTCCTCATATTGGAGGCGCGACTCATGCAAAGGTATGCATCAGCTGAACTCGCGCGATTTCACTCCCGCAGCCCAGTGTGAACCAGAGCTAACTCTAATTTAGCTGCATAGAATTACATTCTATGCTGTTATAGCCCAGTGAACATATTGTCTAGTGAACTGTAATTGACATAATTCATTACCTACTCATTAATGTGCATACTGCTATTTACGGCATCCCTTGACAATATATTGTGTTCATTTTCGACTAACCAGGCTTTTTGATACTGAACCTTAGTTGCGTGCAGGGTATCTACTGTATATTTGTGCTCCCAGTAGCAGTGCAGTATCCATTAGCTTAACCTGGTGTGTAAGTGGCACTGAGGATGCTCTCAGGTTAGAGGCAGAAGAACAGACAGCCCAATCTACAAAATGGCTCTTGGGGGTTGGGCTACATATACATTCTACAATTCCAGATTTTTTTTATGTAAAAAACCCTATACTGTTAAGTAGGCTTATAAAAACTCTAGTTTAAAATCAGATAATTGAGTATACTAGAATACCTAGTAAATGTTATCTTTTTCTAGACATCTATGTCTAGGTTACCTGGTATGTGGTATGCGATAGCAAACATTCCTAGAATTAAATCTGACTGTCAAGAATAAAGCATACTATTGCATACTAAGAAAAGGCTGTGTAACTATTCCAATCAGAGCCATATTGAAAGTAATTATAATGTGTCGGCTATGAACTAAATACAGCTGAGTGGGAGTATCACTACAATGAGACATTGACTGGGGGAAGCACGCTTAATGCTTTGGTTTTGGCAGTCATACTAGTATGTTTATAAATATTTAAAAAAATTCGAACCAATTTACAAAACACACTAAATGTAAAAATGATATTATAAAAGAAGTGACTAATGGATCCAATAGGCTTGAAAAGAGAAACACATCTTTTATAACATATGACCAAGAATGGGTGCGAATGTATGACTTTTGTGCTACTGATCAACCACCTAATATTGAGTATTGGTCCCCCTTTTGCCGCCAAAACAGGTTTGTTCCTCAAACTATACTTGAATCATTTTGCAGTGAGTGCATTATCCTGCTGAAAGAGGTCACTGCCATCAGGAAATGCTGTTTCCATGTACTTGGTCAGCAACCATGTTTAGGTAGATGGTACATGTCAAAGTGTGTATGATCTTTCAGAGGCTGGAGAAGAGTTGATCCATGAATACCATAATTACAAAGGTTGGTTTAACCATTTTCTCTGGTGAGTTCTTAGATTGAAAAGGTTGTGGATACACAAGGGTGTATACACTGTGGATAGATATTTGCCATTTCAGACAGATAAAGATATATTTACTTTGGAGCATGAGTTGGTTTATTCAATGCTCTTTATTTGATGCACTGTGAGCATGGTACATTTTTGGATGTTTTTTAACTTTGAAATTACATGAATTTTGAGAATGGCGTATTGCAATATATAAATGGATATACAGTATATTTACTTGCACATGTCACACATGAATTGAAGGTATATTTTTATTTATTTGTGGAGTTATCACATCTTTTGGCTTGTAACATAATGAGAATAGCAGCACACATGTATTTAAGTATTTTTGTGCTTTAACCACTTAAGGACCGCCGCATGTACATTTACGTCGGCAGAATGGCACCGACAGGCACATCAACGTATATATACGTTGGTGCCTTGGGGGGGATCGGGGGTCCGATCGGACCCCCCCCCGTACATGCGGCGGTCCGCGCGGCTGCAGGAGCGATCCGACAAGTGGGGGCGGCTATCCGTTTTCATCCGCCCCCTCCGGATCGCTCCCAGCCAATGCGCGCGCCCGCCCGCCCTGTCACTTCCTCCTCCTGTGTAAACACAGGAAGGAGGAAGCGACGTGATCTCTCCCTCTGCGTTTGTTTCAAGCGCCGCTGAGGAGAGATCACTACACACCAAGTAAGTCCTGCACCAAACAGCACACTTACACACACACAAACACATTTAACCCCCACGATCGCCCCCCCCCCCCCTCCCCCCTGTCACAGTGTCACTGAATGCAGTAATCATACATGTATGATTACTGTATTTAGTGTCAGTGTGACAGACAGTGTGACAGTCAGTCAGTGTTAGTGTCAGGGTAGCCCCCCCACCCCCCCCCAATAAAGTTTTAACCCCTTGATCACTGCCCTAGTTAACCCTTTCACTCCCTATTGCCAGCGTCACTAAGCGATCATTTTTCTGATCGCTGTATTAGTGTCGCTGTTCCCGCTAGGTAGCTAATTTTTTTTTAATGCGATTTTTTTTTTTACTAAAGACATGTGGCTAAATACATTTTGGCCTAAATGTTTGACTAAAATTTAGTTTATTGGTTTTTTATTATAACAAAAAGTAAAAAATATTGATTTTTTTCAAAAATGTCGCTCTATTTTTGTATATAGCGCAAAAAATAAAAATCGCAGAGGCGATCAAATACCACCAAAAGAAAGCTCTATTTGTGGGAAAAAAAGGACGCAAATTTTGTTTGGGAGCCACGTCGCACGACCGCGCAATTGTCTGTTAAAGCGACGCAGTGCCGAATCGCAAAAACCCCTTGGGTCATTTGCCAGCGTATTGGTCCGGGTCTTAAGTGGTTAACCACTTCAATATTAGGTACGTATGCACCTTGCTGCCCAGACCAATTTTCAGCTTTCTGTGCTCTCACATTTTGAATAACAATTACTCAGTCATGCTACACTGTATCCAAACAACATTTTTATATATTTTTTCTCACAAATAGAGGTTTCTTTTGGTGGTATTTAATGACCACTGGGTTTTTTATTTTTAGTGATACAAGCAGAAAAATGGCAAACTTTTTGAGAAAAAAAAATACTTTTTTTTTAGTTTCTATTCTAAAATTTATCAAATAAGTAACTTTTCTTTATAAATCTGATTTCTTGAGACACCAACAATCCAGGGAAGTACAAATACCCCCAAATGACCTGTTTTTGGAAAGTAGACACAATTCACACAATTCCTGGGAAAATTACAGTAGGTGACTGCGATATTGTGTCGCTCCCTTTCTCAGTGAGATTGACCACCTACGAGCCCCATCGCGATGGGGACAATGCCGTCATAGAAGCGACGGGGATCCGATTTGGATTCCCACTAATACTAGCCGCAGCGTTTGATATGAACCATGAACCAAATTTTAAATAAAAAAACGGCATGGGTTCCCCCCCAGGGGCATACCAGGCACTTAGGTCTAGTATGGGTTTTAAGAAGAACTCCCCCTACACCAAAAAAACGGCTTGGTGGTCCCCCCTCAATCCATACCAGACCCAAAGCACGCCGCCCGGCCGGTCAGGAAAGGAGTGGGGACGAACGAGTGCCCCCCCCTCCTGAGCCATACCAGGCCACATGCCCTCAACATGGGGGGGTTGGGTGCTCTGGGGCAGGGGGGCACACTGCGGCCCCCCACCCCAGAGCACCCTGTCCCCATGTTGATAACAGGGCCTCTTCCCGACAACCCTGGCCGTTGATTGTCGGGGTCTGCGGGCGGGGGGCTTATCGGAATCTGGGAGCCCTCACCTACTCCCCTCAGGGAAACGTGTGCCAGCCAGCATCTACTCTGACACCCGCGGCTCACACTTCACAGATAGCAGTACGTGCGCCTTACCCTCCCATAGCAACCGATGATGTAATAGGTTAGCAAGATGCGGCTGGAAGGCCCGCACAGCCAGCACAGCTTCCCGAGTGCTTGTGGCAGAGGGAAGTGAGCTTTACACAGCGGACCGGCAGCGCTGTAATAGCAAATATTAACCAAGTGGCCAGCAGTAGAAAACATCAGATAGCTGCCATAGCTGCCTATATTGGGGGTAATTTTGCCACGGCACACGTGGGGACTCTTCACGGAACACCAGTGTGCCACGACACACTGGTTGAGAAACGTTGACTTAGGGTATACACTAAGCAAAGCAGAAGTTCAGTCAAAATTTAACTATACTTAAACCTACTCCTACTTCCATTCTAAACCTATTTATCTAACCTATGAAAGGAAATATGTGTATACTTACCTATTCTGAAGGCACTTGGGTGTGGTCCCAGCGACGGTTTCAATGTAGAGGATGGAAAGCCAACAATAGATGCCCCCTATGGGTGACACCATTGTCCAGGCTCTACAACCACTGTTAGGGATCTTTCCTCTTCACTGAAGCCAGCGCTGGGACCCTATCATTTTGCCAGACCAGAGCACACTCAGCATAGTTAAGTATATAGATCTTTCCTTTACAGGGTAGATAGAAAAGGCTTAGAATAGATTTAAGATTAGTTAGTGTTTGAACTTTCACTTTAAGGTATAGTTGTCCGTAAGTGAAAGATTCTATTTTTCGTTATAACAATTTGAATATATGTACCAATATTTAGTTACTGTAGCTGAGATATGCAGGCAGCAGGATACTCTTTCAGCTAGAGAACAATAAGGGGAGTAGGACTAGGATCCATAGATGCAACTGAGAAAAGCTAATAGGAGCTCTAAGATAAATAGTTACTTGGCCTAATTATGTATTGTGCATTTTGATATAACATTCTTTTTTCAGTACAGATAAGTAAACACATTGGTACATTGAATTCTATTTAGCACACACTGCACTTTTCCTGATACCTTCAGTTAAGTGTCTCCCTTACTGCTATACTGTAATTATTTTAAATAAAAATGTGTGATAGCTGTTTTTTTTTTTTTTTTGCACAATACATAGAGCAAGAAGAAACTTTTTAGCATGCTTCAAACCACCTTTTTCTTGTCACTTTTAATATATTTAGGTAGACTGCAGACTTCCCACAATGTTAGCAGAAATTACTATTTTCAGGTTCAGTGTCTGCAACATAATTCAAGTTGAAACATGAACCAGGCTTTAGCTTTCACTTAAATCTCTGCGTATAGTTCTAATTATGATTAACAATCTGGGAAGGCATGTTACATAAAATGTCAGCTATTATAATTCCCTCTTATATAACAAAGTCTATTCATTATGATAATTATAAAGATAATGAATGATGCACAAAGTTCTGTGTGCGTCTCAGTAATGTCATTTCATTTTAGCATAACAGTGTACAACATTATTACATTAAAAAGATTACTCCATGGGCAACCTAACCTTTATTCACCTGTACTGGTTACATTAGCTTTAGTACAGCTTTCATGCCAATGCAAATTAGGTTTAAGACCGGTTCCGCAATTATGTTTATGCCATTGTATTTGTAAAACTGACCTGTTTACGCATTTTCATACTGTTAAAAACTTGTACATGTACAGTATGTCATTTATTTATTTTTTAAATATAAAAAAATAATTTTTTTTATAGCTTTGGATAGGTTATAAAAAAAAAAAAAAAAAACATTTTCTGTCAAGTGTATCGAATCAGTTTGTAGGGCGATTTTTCTCTCATTTAATCTTCCTGTTATGCCCTTAGAAGAACTGGGGGGTGTAGTGGTCTCCAGAAAAGGGAGTGCGCAAAGTGATTGTAAAGTCTTGTTATAAAAAATAAAATAATAACAAACATGTTTAACTTACCTCCTCTGTGCAGTTGGTTTTGCACAGAGCAGTCTGGATCCTTCTCTTCTCTGGTCCCTCTTCGCTGCTCTTAGCCCCTCCCCCCTGCCGAGTGCCTCCAGAGCAAGCAGCTTGCTATGAGGGCACCCGGGCTGAGTCACAGCTCAGTGTGTCTATTCAAATACAAAGCTATGACCCGGCCCCACCCCTCTCTCTTCTGATTGGCTAACTGACTTTGATTGACAGCCATGGGAGCCAATGTCATCGCTGCTTAGCCAATCAGGGAATGGGTCCCCGGATGGCTAAGACACTCGTGGACATCGCTGGAGAGAGTTGTAGCTCAGGTAAGTAATTAGGGGGTGCTGGGGAGGCTGCTACACACAGAAGGTTTGTTATCTTAATGCATAGAATGCATTAAGATAAAAAACCTTCTGCCTTTACAACTCCTTTAAGCCATTGATAAATCACTGTCCGAAGGTCTAACCCTTCGCCACTTATAAGGTGGTTTTGTGAAGAGATTTCGATTTATGATATGTCCTAATAGAAGTGAAGGGGAATTCTCCCCCAAAGGGACATAGGTGGCATTAAAAATCGAACACACGGCCCGCCACGTCTTGCTCTGATATGGCGGGTCGGCAAGCCCAGATTGCGGGTTCCGACCCTCCATCTCCGAGCATCAGCGCAAAGTATGGAGCCGCTGCTAGAGGAAGCAGAGCCGATGCTTCCTGTCACAGGCGGAGTGCATTTAGTATCATTCCGCCTGTGAAAGAGCCGGCGCTATGCACTAAATGCACTCTGCCTGTGACAGGAAGCATCGCCTCTGCTCGCTACTGCAGCCACATGCTTAGGTCACACTGATGCACGGGAACCTGCGATCTGGGACAGCAGCCACTAGTACCAGCAACCGCCAGCAGCACCAGTACCCGCCAGCAGTACCAGTACCCGCCACCAGTACCAGCACCCGCCAGCAACACCAGAACCAGCCAGCAGTACCAATACCCACCAGAAGTACCAGTACCCGCCAGCAGTACCAGTACCCACCAGCAGTACCAGTACAAGCCAGCAGAACCATTACCCACCAGCAGTACCAGCCAGCAGTACCAGTACCCACCAGCAGTACCAGCCAGCAGTACCAGTACTAGCCAGCAGTACCAGTACCCACCAGCAGCACCTGCCAGCAGTACCAGTACCCACCAGCAGTACCAGCTCCTGCCAGCAGTACCTGCCAGCAGTACCAGTACCCACCAGCAGTACCAGTACCCACCAGCAGTACCAGTCAGCAGTACCAGTACCAACCAGCAGTACCAGCCAGTGGTACCTGCCAGCAGGCAGTATCCAGCAGCAGTTCCAGCCAGCAATACCAGCCCTGGAGGACAGCCAGCAGCAGCCACCAGCCATAACCACCTGGGGGACAGCAGCAACCAGCTGCAAGAATCCTGAGGAAGAAGTGAAGATCGAGGTCAGTTGAGGTGCAGGTAAACTGTGCATCAGTGTGAAAGCAGCCTTAGGCCCCTTTCACACGATCAGTCCGATCGGGTCTGCCTGTCTATTTTTCAGGCGGACCCAATCGGACCCTCCATTCCTCTATAGAGCAGCAGATGTAAACAAACTTGTGTCTGTTAACATCCGCCTATCTGCAATCCGATCTGCTTAAAGAAGCAGAAGGGGATCTGTCCCCTTCTGTCTGGGCGGATGGAGGGCCCTTAGGGTAGAGCGGGCTGCGTCTGTGTCTGCTCTACATGTGCAGAGTGAACACAGACCTGCCATCCGCCCGCTACGCTCATTGTGGCCCGCAACCAGTTACCAAGTCACCAAAGTGGCCCTCGCTCCTCAAAAGGTTGGGCACCCATGCCCTATATAATCTAAAACCTTGTGTTGTTTTATATGCTCATTGTTATTGTTCATTACCTAGGTTCCTCATTCTAAAAATACTGTAGCATTTGAAGCTGTATTGCTGCTTCATTATATATTGTTATATTTGTTAAAGCAGAACTAAACTCTATCTGAGCACCACAAACTGAAAACGCTATTTATTTCATTTTTAATATTCAAAGCAGTCACCTATGCATCCACTTTCTTTACTTTGTAAAGAAATCAGTTTAAAAAAAAAAAAAAACCTTGTAGCATTTCTAGACATGGCCATCTTGAGTAAGGGCAGATGATTCATGTTACATTTACTCGTTGGCTTAGCTCAGAAAGACCCACCTCTCCACCTTCTGAAGAAAGAAAGAAAAAAGCTCATGAAGACTCCTGGGATGTATGACATCATTTTGGCCTAGGCCAGAAACAAGGAAACAGGTCCTAGAAGACTTCTGGGCCAATCACAGAGCACATCACTGCTCATGCATTCGCAGTGGGCACCTGGCTGTGAAGCCGCAAGCTGTCACAGCTGGGTGCCCATAGTAAAGATGTCGGAACCGCCGAATGAAGACAGGGGGTGAAAACAGCTGGGGCGAGTGCACAGTGAGTGTTACAGGTGAGTGGCTGTTTATTAAAAGTATTACGTTTCTGTTTTTTTCTGCCATGCCATGCATCTAATGGCTACCATTATTCCATGGTGTACCTATACCTATCATCCACTAATGTCTGGAGCCAGTGAAAAGGTTCTCTATCAGTAAACAATCTGTCATGAACTCTGCTATAATCATAGCAGTATTCAGTCTTGTGCACGTGAAATTTGTAAATGTTTTAAACAAAGTAGCTCCTTAGGGTATTCTTTGGTACATTAGATTGATATACTGCTTCATAAAAAAGCAAATGAATTATGTCACCAAAAATGACACTTCAATGACTGATTGACTAAAATAATAATAGACATAGATCATTCCATAAATTCACCATTCCTTGGTTTGTCAATCACATTAGTAAAATCAAAATGTAACTCACTATGGCTAACTTTGTATTTAAAGTGTATAGCAAAGCAAAGCAAAAAATAAAAAATAAAGTATATTAAGCACATGGAATACGTGCACATTTCCACACATTTTCCCTTTAAAGCCTAGCTTCAGCTTTAAATAGTTCATTTGGACCTAGCTGAGTGGCCCAAGGCACAATTGCCACAGGTAATCTCTGGCTGCATGAACAGGCATGAATAGCTGCAGATGCTGGCAGCCTGTCATTGCAGTGTACAGGCTCAGTGGCTGCAACTATCTACTCAAAGTTGTGAAACCCAGCAGCAGGAATCAGTAACTTCGCTGGGACTCGCACTGTGGAGAAACACCTATGCGAATGCAACCTAAAGGATGGGGAAATAATAGATCAGTGATTTTCAGTGCAAAGAGATCTCAGCACGGGATATTTTGTCTTTTTAAAAAGGCTTACTTGAATAAATCCTTGTGGGATAATTTAGGCCGACTCACATCTATGTGTTGCGGGAATGTTCGCATTACCACAATGCACAACATCGCACATTACATTTTATTTTGAATAGCACCCCAATGCACTCAGGCAATGCACATGCATTCCAATCCACTGAAAGGCTTGAAAAAGCATCAAAGTGTGCTGTGGAAAAAAAAAATTGCGATGTCTGATGTTTAGAATATTGATGCATTGGAAGTCTATTGATTTAAAAGGGCTGTCTTAATGCAACATGTGTTAATGCATGACATAATGCATATTAAAGCATATGCTTTAATGATCCGCACAAATGTGTTAGGAATTAGAAACCAGTTTGTGAGTAAATTAGGCTTGGAGTCAGGGTTTGGTTAGGAGTCATAGGTTTAATGAGGTTTCATGAGTGATAGGTTTAATGATCCCCTTTGGGTGATCAGTGTACATTGCAGGGATTTTAATAAACTTTGTTGCAAAGTCCTACCTTATTCTGTTCTGAAGAAATGCTGTTTGAGCTACCTGTGTCCTTTGGATACTAATTCTGAATAGAGTTGGCTGGTTCTTTATAATCAGCCAAAGGTCTTAAAGTGATTGTAAAGTCTTGTTTTTTTCCCTATAAAAACAACAAACAGGTTATACTTACCTGCTCTCTTGCAGTGGATTTGCACAGAGCAGCCCAGATCCTCAGCTTCTCTGGTCCCTCTTCTGTGATCCTGGCCCCTCCCTCCTATTCAGTGCCCCACAGCAGACGGCTTGCTATGGGGGCACCCAAATCAAGTCATAGCTCCCTTTGTCCATTTAGACATGGAGCCCTAACCCGACCACGGCCCCTCTCTCCCCTGATTGGCTAGCTTACTTTGATTGACAGCAGCAGCAGCCAATGTCTCAGCCAATCAGGTAGGAGAATCTTGAATGGCTGAGACACTCGTGGACATCGCTGGGCAGGCGGACATCGGGTATGTGTTAGGAAGGCTGAGGAGGGCTTCTGCACACAGAAGGCTTTTAATCTTAAGGTATAGAATGCATTAGGTTGAAAAAAAAATATCTTCCTTTACAACTCCTTTAAGCCTCGTAAACACTACTAGTTTTTTACCCGTTCAACCAGATGTGTTGAACGGAAAAAAAAACTGGCAGCTCAAGTAAGGAACTTCTATGAAAGTCTCCCAGAACATTCTGTTTTGCAATAAAATGCCCCTTCCTGCCTGCTCGCTGTCATGGTGCTGTAAATTGAGAAGCACATCTAGGCTCAGCTCACAGTGTGGAGCCAGTCTCTGAGATCTGGAATGATTAGCAAGAGTGACATCATGCCCCTCCAATTAATGAAGAGTCTCGAGCACCGGCACTCATAAGAAGATGCTGGCACCAATGAGAGCCTGTTGAAAAGGTAAGTATTCACCCTTTAAATCCACTTCAACTAGTATGAAATGTAGAGGAAATATGTTGCCAGCACATCGAGGGATATTTATTATAAAGTACAAATTTGTATTAAAGAGATCACTTTACAGCCACGAAGAACCCCTTTGTTAGCCACATGTGAACTCCTTTGTCATAGGCGGGGAAAGGGTCCTAAACGGCCCCGAAACTTTTCACTAGCTGCACTGTGATATAATCTTTAATAACAATTCAGGGTTTATGATAAAGATTTTTGGTGTATATTTATTCTATGATCTTGTTTGGCTATAATTAGGTTCTTGACTTCTGATCTGAAATCTGATGGACACGTGTTGAGTTGCGTACATCTACAATTCAGTCTTTAGCTGCTGTTAACATGTGGAAAGGAGCATATAAGGCCGCGTACACACGAGGAGACATGTCCGCTGAAACTGGTCCGCAGACCAGTTTCCGCGGACATGTCCGATTGTCTGTACAGCCTAGCGGACAGGTTTCCAGCAGACAAAAGTTTCTAAAAAAGTTTCTGTCCGTCGGACATGTCCTCTGGTTAGTACGCCTAATCAGCGGACCGAAATCCCCCGCATGCGTCGAATTGATTCGATGCATGCGTGGAAGCATTGAACTTTCTGGTTAGAGCACGTCGTGGCGTCAACATCACCGTCACGTCACCGCGTTCTCTGTCCGCGGGGATTTTGGTCTGATGGTGTGTACACACATCAGACCAAATTATCCCAGGAGACATATCCAATGAAAACGGTCCGTGGACCGTTTTGATCGGACATGTCTCCTCATGTGTACGCGGCCTTAGACACTATCAGAGACTACTTTAGGTATATGAACACATGCAAAATTATGTCTTATTGCCCTGGTAAACTATACTAAACTTCCCTGAAATGTAATGGATAAAAGGACCCCTTGAAGCTCACACGTGAACTGTTCATCTTTTGACCCCAACTCAAATTTAGGAGTATAGGTTACCCAATTGCCAGATGGAATAATAGTCACCCCTGCTGTCAATCATTATGGTGCAATTAACAAAAAAATAAAAAAGTATTGAATTATGTTATTTTAATTTTAGAAATTGTTACCACTTGACTGGAACAAAACTGTGGTTACCCAATTATTTGCCTAGTTTCTGGGACAACCCCAAGCCCCTTCTTGAACTGATGTGGCTCCATTACTTTAATATATTCTGAATAGTTCTATGGAGATACAAGTTTGGATCTATGTGTAATAGCAGGGGCGGACTGACCATTGAGTCACTCGGGCACTGCCCGAGGGCCCCATGCCACTAGGGGGCCCCATCAGGGTTGCCAGGCCCAGTAAAACCAGGGACAGTATGTATAAATCTATGTTTTTATTACATCTGTCCCTGATATGTCTGAAACCAACATGCTTTTGATGTGAAAATCCTGATATTTTAGCTGCCCCGCATCTGCACTGCCTCCTAGCGTGGTGGCCATCTGTAAGCCAGGGGCCCCATAATCTTGTTTTGCCCGGGGGCCCCATGAGTTGTCAGTCCGCCCCTGTGTAATAGGAAGCAGTATTTCGAGGTTACGCTTAACTTCTGCTGAACATGCACATTTCGACCACAGTACAAATTATGTGACATTTCATGCCAAGTCTTCTGCATATTAAGTGTTATGTGTCAGATGAGAAAGTGTATGTGTTGCATTAAATACAGGGATATAGTTGTACTGCTTAAATATTTTGTTGTAATGTTTTAACTTTAACTTACAGCAAAAAACAGCACAATGGCCTCATTATTTTTAATATTAATATAAATTGTATAGGAAAAAGAAAAGCTGCAACCCACAAAATGCACAGGAAGTTTTTTTTTTTTCTTTGCTACTGCCCATACTTTCAGGCCATGTTGTAGTAAAAGAGGGATGCATAACTTCAAAGATTGTGAATACGAGGCTTCCTGTTCAAATACAATAGCTCTTAGGCCGCGTACACACAATCAAATTTATCTTCCTCCAATCACCCCCTGCCACTAACACCACCTGCCTCCAATCTCCCCCTGCCTCCATTGCCCCCTGCCTCCATCCCCCTCTGAGGTGCCACCGCAGCCACCATCACCCCCTGCCTCCAATCACCCCCTGCCTCCAATCACCATGCACAGTTCCAAGCCCAACCGATCTCGGCAATTTTTACTGGCACATTCCCACAACCACGGACATTTACGAACAGGGGAAAAAAGTGCCAGTTTTTACGAACTGGACAGTTGGCAACACTGACACAGGGTTGTAACATTGACTGAGACTATTTACTATTTTAAAACATTTTCAAGCAGCTATTATTGTTGGAATGTCAGTCTTACATTACAAATGTTTATATAAAATCTATTTCTCATTTAAATCATATTGGACTTAGCAGCTTTTAAAATTATAAAAATGTCAAAAGTCTAGCATTGAAAATATATAACTGTTGGTTTCCCATGGCATTCTCTAGTTTGCTAATGTTATCAAAACCAGGAAAATCATTATGCATAACACTGAGCATGAACACTCCTAAGCAATGTTTAAAGCGGATCTCCCGCGGCCATTCGTTTTTTTGGGGGGGGGCATTAAATTATGTATGGCGTATAAATAGAGGACTCGCGCTTCTGCTGTTTAAAATCGTCCGCTATCCGATTTCGTTTGAAATTATAAGTTATATTATTATTGCAGCGCCGTTTTCATTTTGCTTTTGGGCAATGTGAAGCCCACAAGCACGTCGACTTCCGGGTTTCGATCGAAACGGGCGTCACATTCGGCTGTCCTATCACAGATTGCTCTGGAAGTGACGTCCCGTCGTCGCCATTTTGCTACACCGCTTGACCCTTCTCACTCTATCATTACTGTGCATGAGTGTGGGGAGTAGCAAGATGGCGGCGACGGAATCCAGATCAATCTGTGATGGGCAGCCTGATGTGACGGGGCAGCGTCGCGCTTTAGGAAATCCTGCGATAACTACGAGGGAACCTCTGCAGGATATGACGTTCTGCCCGAAGAAAACCCGCAAAGGAGAGACAGGAAACCGAGTGACAGCTGCTGCTAACAAAGGTACTGTCACAGAAAAAACAAAAAAATGTCTGTTCCTTAATGCATTCGTGTCTGCTATATGATTAAGCTAATGTATTTAAATAGGGTGGAGCTCCGCTTTAAATATAATTTTTCATATGACAGCACATGCAAATAATATAGTCCACTGAATTAAATACATATGCTAACAAAAGCATTTATACATACTCCATTCATGTACTGTAAAGAAAAAAATTCTGAAATGTGCACCCTGTGATCCTCCATCTGGGCAATTCATGAGTTTTTCATCAGAAACAAGCGCCCAGAGGCGATTAAGTTCGCATGTGCCGCGCTATATACGTTTTCATTCATTCATTCATTCAAATAAAATGTTCAGGATTTTGTGTGTATCCACAAATATATTGAGCATTGTTTTATTAAATCATTCCATAAAACTGCAACATTTGCCTTTCTAAAATCAAAAGTAGTTGTTACATTAGTCTGATGGATTTGAATAAGTGACATTTGGAGTGTAGAATCCTGGGTTATCCACAGTGCTTCATAAAGGAGGGGTTCTCCCATTAAAAAGTTGTCCAGTGATTCCAGTAACACAAATGTTATGTTATTAAAAATATACATTTCTATTTATAAAAATGTATTTTTTGACAAACACGTAATTGCACTCTAATGGTCTATTCCTAAATGCATTCAATTATATGAAAGCTAACCAGTGTCTTCCCTTACAATACAGTGTTTAGGTTTTGCTGATCAATATTTGTTAGCAGTGGTCCTCACAATTATGTTAGAAGAACACAGAACATTTATTTTAAGTTTTCTGCTTTGGAGATTACGAAGAAGCCCCTATCATTAAGGATGTATCAAACTTAAAGCGGGGGTTCACCCTAAAAACAATTCTAACATTACATCCAGCATACTAAGCATACTAGTCCGCATACAATGCGGGACTTGGTGTTCCTATCCCTGGGTTAGATAATTGACGTCTGTTGAAACAGTTCCCATGTCGCACAACGCGCGTCACCATATTTCCTTAAATAGCTGAGCTGCAAAACGGCGCTATACAGCGCCTGCGCAGTTAGCTCTACATGGCGGGCGCAGGCGTCGTATACCGCCAACTCGAAGCTCGGCTATTTACGGAAATTTGGTGACGCGCGTTGTGCGACATGTGAACTGTTTCAACAGACGTCAATCATCTAACCCAGGCATAGGAACGCCCAGTCCCACAGTAATCAGAAATCGGAGGCAGGGATAGGAACACCCAGTCCCGCAGTAATCAGAACCCGGAAACCCTGGAGACAAATCACAATATAACGGTATGTACGGAGAAAAAAAAAAAAAGACCTGCATACTGTAAATGTCCTTAGTATGCTGGATGTAATGTTAGAAATTTGTTTTTAGGGTGAACCCCAGCTTTAAACAATAATGTACGGTTTTCTGGGCATGTTTCAGAAATTTCTGGATAACAGATTGAGATTAGTATATGTCTTTGCAGACACCACAAGTGTACTTGTTTCTTAATCTATAGGTTTTTTGTTTTTTTAACTGGTAATCCTGCAAAAAACACATTCTGTCACTGGGTGGCTACACTCACTTCTCCACTGTATCTATGTTTGCCAGTCAGGTTGGTCGTCAAGGATATCTACCTTTGTTCGTTTCCATTACATTTAGGGTGCAGAAAGTATTATTCTACATAGGTACTGTAAAATACTACTAATAATAGCACCCTCTAATGCTTCCAGTTCAGCTCACAGGAAGTGAGAGGGACACTGCATTTCTAACTAAATCAGCAGGCATTTTCTGTACTTGCTAAAAATGTTCTTAACCTAAAAAAATAATAATAATATTAATAATGAAAATAATACAGCCACCACAACTTTGAATGGGGAAGCTGAAATTGACCACATTTGTTTTTCTGTTTTGTTATGCTTTAAGGGAATGTGGGGTAAAAGGGGGGGGCAGACTATTTAGGCCCCCCCAATTTTCTCTTGGGGCTGTTGCGTCGGCTATTACTTGAATATTAAAATAATTCATAAAGGGGCTTATTCTATTGGAGTTACAGAGTCACATGACAGAGAAGCTTCCAGAAGGTGAGAAGGTTAAAAGGAATTGGCCAATTAGGTTCAGGCGACTTTAGAGCTTTCTGGAAGGTGTTTAGGGGCTGTTTAGAGAGCCCCCCAACTGGAATTTTGCTAGTCGCCAGAGAGGAGTCGTCAGGAAGAGTTTCCCCTCCCAAATCCCCCTTCTCCTGTCACAGCTGGTTTATGTGGTAGAGTACATTTAGTCAAATAAGCAAAGGGGATATGTGAGAATATGTTTAACCACTTCATTACTGGGCACCTAAACCCCCTTCGTGCCCAGACCAATTTTCAGCTTTCAGCGCTGACGCATTTTGAATGACAATTGCGCGGTCATACAACACTGTACCCAAATTTTATTTCTATAATTTTTTTCCCACAAATAGAGCTTTCTTTTGGTGGTATTTGATCATCTCTGCAATTTTTATTTTTTGCGCTATGAACAAAAAAAGACAGAAAATTTTGAAAAAAACACAATGGGCCAGATTCTCAAAAGAGATACGTCGGCGTTTCGTAGGAAACACCATTGTATCTTTGTTTTTTTTTACTGGGTATCTATGCGTGTGATTCCTAGAATCACTTACGCATAGATACAGTGAAGATCCGACATGTGTAAAACAATTACACTGTCGGATCGTAGATGTAATGACATCGCTGGCCGCTAGGTGACCTTTACGATGATTTCTCATTTGCCTATGCAAATGAGCCTAATCCGACGATTCCAGAACATTTTTACGCCGCCCGTCGTCGTTTACGTCGTTTCCGTACGCGTAAGGTTACCCCTGCTATATGAGGGGTAACCTTACGAAGTTCCGTCGTTGCCATGTTAAGTATGGCGTCGGGTCAGCGTCGTCTTTTTCCGTCGGTTACGTTGTTTTACTAAGTCGTTCGCGAATAGGGATTTACGTAAACGACGCTCACGTCGGTTTCATTCACTTTTTCCGACGTGAGCTGGAGCATGCGCACTGGGCTATTTTTGAGGCCGGCGCATGCGCAGTTCGATCGACACGGGGGCACACTAAATTTAAATACAAGCCGCCCCCTTTGAATTACGCGGGGATACGCAGAGCCATTTACACTACGCCGACGCAACTTACGGAGCAAGTGCTTTGGGAATACGGCACTTTCTCTATTAAATTGCGGCGGCGTAGTGTAAATGGCTTACGCTACGGCAGCGGCAATTCTACTGGAATCTGGCCCAATATTTTTTACTTTTTGTTATAATAATATCCCATTTTTTTTTTATATATATTTTTTTCCTCGGTTTAGGCCGATACGTATTTTTCTACATATTTTTGTTAAAAAATCGCAATAAGCGTATATTGATTGGTTTGTGCAAAAGTTATAGCGCCTACAAAATAGGGGATAGATTTATGATTTATTTTTTATTTTTGTATTTTTTATTAGTAATGGCGGCGATCTACGATTTAAAAAAAAAATTTGTCAGGCCTGCGATATTGCGACAGACATATCGGACAGGCAGGGAAGGGGTTAACACTAGGGGGTGAGGAAGGGGTTAAATGTATTCCCTGGGTATGTTCTAACTGTGTGGGGGGAGGGGACTGGCTGGGGGAGGTAACCGATGCTGTGTCCCTATGTACAAGGGACACAGATCGGTCTCCTCTCTCCCTGACAGCACGTGGAGCTCTGTGTTTACACACAGAGCTCCACATCCCTGCTGTCACCTGCTGTGTCAGCACCGATCGCGTGTACCCGGCGGTCATCGCGGCCACCAGGTACACCCATCGGCTCTTTAGCGATGCGCCGACACTGTGTTTACCCGCTGCGGGTAATGCACATTAAAAGACATCCAAAGACGTCCACCCGGCACTTGAGAGCCGCGCTGTGGACGTCTTTTGTCCATAGCGCGGATCTCAAGTGGTTAAAAAAGAGATGATGGTCAGCCCAAGTCTTAGTGGGTGGGTGGAGTTTTGGTGAATTCTGGATGAATTTTGTTTGACAAATTATAAGTAATAAAGATTATGAGGTTATATAGAATTTTGTTGCAAACCAATAAACCAGGTTGTGGCCTATTTTTTATCCAAATTATTTATGTGTGGACTGGTTTGTATTCTATTATGCATGTTTTTAGGTTGCCGTTTTTAGCCTGACGTCTACGGTCCCATTATTGTTATCAGTCAGAAGGCATATCTGTAAAATTCATTGTGGCTTGTAGTAACTCAAAGCTTGTTGCAAACAGAAGTGTGTTCTGGGCTGTTTGTCTGGAGTTCAGCTTTAACAAGAACCCAACTAGACTTAAATACACAGGCCCAGATTCACAGAGCGATTACGCCTGCGCAACAGGAGATGCGTGGCGTAAGTCTAAATGTGCGCGTGCGTTTCGATGCACGGCATCCCCAGAACGAGATACGCAAAAAATCTACTTTTTTTTGTCCAGCGTAATTTCGTTAGACTGGCGCATCCGTCCACGCAAAACTGCGCTAGACAGACCATTGATTTGCTAGTCAAATATGCTAATGAGGGACTTACGGGGATCCACAAAAGAACATTGGGGCAGCGCAGGCTACGCAGTGTGCGCAACAGCAAAATGTCCTGTCTAAAATTAGACCATATAAAAGCTGGTCTAAAAAGAGAAAAAAGTCTACTTGTTAGATAAAGCAACACTGTTAGTGAGGAGCTCAGCAGTCACACGTGTTGCACAACAATCTGTATGCCAACATGCCAGGGGCATCGTCGCGCATAGCTATACTACTGACTTTAGATGAGCAAAGAAGAAGGAGGGCACGGAGGATGGCACGGGAGAGGATATACCGCACCCGCATAGACCTGTTTGGCATGAGTGATTCTGAGGTGTATCGCATCTTCAGATTCACCCCTCATGCCATCCTGGAATTAACCACAACCCTGCAGGAGGACATCACCAGCCCAACACACCGCTCACATGCAGTGCAGCCACTGGTGAAGGTCATGGCAACACTCCATTTCCTTGCCAGTGGCTCTTTTCAGCGTACAAGTGGAGTGGTGGCTGGGATGTCACAATCCTCCATGAGCAGATGTGTGCACCAGGTTGTCCCTGCAATCCTCAGACGCATGGCCAACCAAATCATCAAACCCACCACTGAGGACCTGCGGCTGAAGGCAATGACAGATTTCTACAGAATTGCCAGATTCCCACGCACCGTGGGGGCCATTGATTGCACACATGTGGCACTCCAGCCCCCCCCAGGAGACAGAGCACATGTACCGCAATCGGAAGCATTGGCATTCCATCAACGTACAGGTGATAGTCGATGCCCAAGGCCTCATATGGCACGTCCGTGCCAAACACCCAGGGTCCAGCCATGACAGCTACATATACAATCAATGCCACATCCGAATGGAACGTGTATGGGGTCACCTGGATGGTTGGTGAGTGACATGGGTGGCAGGCATGACTGTACCCCCCCCATGATGCACACATCACAAGGGGCACATGTATGACTAACATCCTCCTGTCTTTTCCCCTTACAGGTGACTCTGCATATCCACTGGGACCCCATCTCATGACTCCTTTCCGGAACCCCCAAACCCCAGGAGAGGAAAGATACAATCAAGCACATGCCCAAACACGTGCAGTGGTGGAGCGCACCTTTGGCCTCCTGAAGTCACGTTTCCGATGCCTGGATAAGTCTGGGGGTACCCTCTTGTATTCCCCAAACTTCGTGTGCCATATTATCGGTGCCTGTTGCACGCTGCACAACTTCGCAGTAAGAAAGGGCCTGCAGATTGACCTACGTAATGACCTGACCCCTGAACCAGACAATCCCCCCCTAACCGAGGATACCCCGTCTTCTGAGGGAAGAGCAGCCAGGAGACAGCTCACATTGGGCATCTTTGCACGTTAAACACACACATTAATCATGGCACAATGAGAATGCATGCATGCACACCACTGTGGTCCCTAGCACACACACCCCACATCCACATCAAATTGGATTGGCACCAGTCCACCATGCTGGACTTGTGAGCAGCAACGCCACGCCAAGGCTCCAATTATGTCACTGTACATTCATACACCATTCACACGGACCTGGGGATCACTTCTCCCTGGTCCTGGGGAACCCTTCTCCACCAAAATTGAGGGTGACACCCCTTTTCCGGCAGGAATGTCACCCCCACATTCAAACAGCATTCACAACCCCCCAAAAAAAAAGACCAGCAAAATCAAAAAATTTCCAGCCAAAAAAAAAAAAAAAGAGGGAAAAAAAAAATTATTGCCCTTGACGTGAGCCACGCCTGGGGCGCCCCTGGCCACGGCCCCGGCTCCTCAGGGGAGATTAATGGGGGAGGGGGAAAACCGGGGAAGGAGGAGCAGGCCCTGATCTCTGCCCACCTGGCGGCCTGCCCTCCAAGGCCACGGCTATTCTGTCCAGGGCAGCACCAAGTGTTGCCGTGTTGGCCTGGATAGCCTGGGTGAGGGCCCTCACATCCTGCCCAACGCCTGCTGATGTCGTCTGCAGTTCGTTTAGGCAGTTTGTGAAAGCCCGGGAGTGGGAGTCCAGGTTCCCCAGCGTAACCTTGATGGAGGACAGGCTCTCCTCCATCCGCACCAATGTCTTGGCTGACCTGTCCCAGATGGCGGGTCTGGAGGAACTGGTCCCTTCTCAGAGTGGCGGGCAGGAGATCGGCCACCCCCCTGGTCTTCTGGGACGACTTCCTGCCTCCAGCTGATGCTTGTGGCCGGGGAGAAGGGGAGGCCCTTGGGAGGGGAGCCATGTTGGGGGAAGAGGGGGGGCTCCCCCTTAGGGAGGGCTGCCTGCTGCCAGCCAGAGGGGAAGAGTCCTCAAAAACCAAAAGTCCAGTGCCTGACATGGACTCCTCCTCCTCATGAATCTCCTCCTCCTCAACCTCCTCCTCCTCCTCTTCAACCTCCTCCGTGGACTCCGGCCTTGTCGGGGGGGCCTCATTAGGCTGCTGTCCTGGGGATGGTGCGGTCAGGCCAGATGGCCCTGCACCCTCCTGCACATCTGTGGATGATACAAAACATTCACAGGTTGGAGGATCCACACACTTGCCACATATTCCCTTTCACCGCCTCCCCCACACATGCTACACACCTGATATTAAAAAAAATACTTACCTGGCACCACGGGCTCCGGACTTGAGTCAAAGCCGGGCAGGCCCTCAACTTCATGCCGATGAAAGGTCAGGGCCACCGCACGCTCCTCCGCTGTCAGCCTAATACGGCATGGTGGGCCCCCTCCTGTGCCCCTGGCATGGGCAAGCATTTTGGCCAGCTTCTGTTTGACCAGACGCCGGAGGTCATTAATCTTTTTGTCAATCCCAGACCGGGTCCGTGTCTCCCCCTCCCCCGCTGAATTGACCTGCTCAGTGATGGGGTCCAAAATCTCCCTCCTCCTGGCCGGGGTGGTGTTGGCACTGTCTGGGCCGTGAAGGAAACGCCCATAATCGCTAATGGCCCGGGCAAGAATTCTTTTTTCCCCCAAAGTAAAAGAGTTTTTGCTTTCTCAGTCACAAAAAAAAGCACAACCAATCAAGCAAGAACACACACAAAGAGAAAACTAACACCCAAAAAATCACACAAGCACTCAGCAAAAAACAGTCACAAAAACAAACAGCAAAAAATCAGCAAGAAAACAAACGAACAGAAATATATCAAACAAACAGTCTCTCAAACACTTATCAAAAAACACTTTCAAAGATCTACTAACAAACACTTGGAGCTGACCATGGTCTCCTTCAAGCGCGCATGCGCAAGCCGGCCGGCCCTTCATTTGCATGGGGTCACGGCTCATTTCAATGTAACCCGCCCACGTCCTTCCCAATTTGTATTACTCCGCCTTACGCCTCTGAAATAACGTTACGCATGCGCAATTTTCTGCGCAAAAGCTACGAGAATAGGGTGATTACGCGGCTACATTGCGCAAGTCTAACGTAAAGGTGGTGCGCTACGCCGGTCCAATAATGCGCAGATGTACCTGAATCTGGCCCACAGTATTTAGTGATTTAGGGCCAGATTCAGGTAGAGTTAGGCTGGCGGATCAATGGATCCGCCAGCCTAACTGTCACTTTAAGCCGGCGTTTTTGTTTTCTGTAACCAGAAAACAAGAAACGCCGGGTTGGAGTTCCGATGCGATCGGCGCAATTGAATTTCGCCATCGCATCGTTACTTCAACTTAAAAATGGCGCCGGGGCGTTCCCGCCGATTTACGCTCAAAAAATATGTTAATGAGCGGGAATCGGCAATTCACAATCTTTTTCGGGCGCGACGCAGTGACTTTACGACGTTTCCGGAAGCGGCGTATAGATAAAGCAGCCCCCTAGTGGAGTATCCTATGTTAAGTATAGGCGTCGTCATCGCGTCGGAAAAAAAACAAATCGCGTCGCTTGCGTAAAACATTCATGAATGGGAATGTGACGTCATTGACGTTCACTGACAGAATTTGGAGCATGCGCACTGGGATGCATTGACACTCGACGCATGCGCAGTACGTTCGCCGCGGGATCGCGCTTAGTTTGAATACTACACGCCCCGTACCCGCCCAATTTGAATTCCGCCGGCTCATTTGCGATGCGCTGCCGCAACTTTAGGAGCAAGTGCTTCATGAATAACAGCACTTGCTCCTAAAATTTCGGCAGAGTAACGTAAATGAGAAGCGTTACTCCAGAGCAAAGATGCTCTGATCTACCTGAATCTAGCACTATATAGATAGCCATAGCCTAATCTCTATGGGATACTCCATGTTTTTTCATGCCTTTTATAAAATTATTAAAATGATTCTCTTTTTGTAAGGTGTGTGTATTTTAACAGTATTGTGTAAATGGTATTAAATAAATGTCCCTGTAGCAATGTGAAAAATATTTGGGCTAATACAAAAAAGTTTGAAGGATAAATAGCATTTTTTTACATATGTGAAATTTTTGCATTAGGTGCTATTGCCTAGACATGACTTTTGCCTTCAGCAAAACATATACAATCTATGACATAGAAAGCATATCATTTAACAGAATAGCATAGCATTTATTCACTTTATGAAAGAAAATAGAACACGTTAACAGACAGAGACTAATAGCTATAAGTTCTAATCCTATGCTCTAAACATGTTTGACAGGCAGGAATGATATTTACTACTGATTAGCTTATAATAACCACACTGTTTCTATATGTCTATATATCTTTTGGTGTCAAGACCAGTGCCTGTTTTACCAGAAGTTTAATCTCTTATATTTTATACAGATAATAAGACATATAGCAATATACTTTAGACCCTCCAGTACTATCGGTATGGTTATTTTATGAGAGAAATATGTCTTATACACATGAAAAACATAAATAGCTTGTGACATAAAGACCTATTCATGCTTGTTTTCGTGCAACAATGTATGAGCGTTGGTGTGAATTCACGATCGTTTTGATGGCATCCCAAAGTAAATACATGAGCAAAATAAACACAACTGTCCACAGTACTTAGAAACAGAAAAATGTACATTACCTGTGTAGCGCCTGGCTACTTTCATAGCCGGTGCTGCTATAAATTTAGAGGGTGGTCAGAGAGTTAGTTGCCTCTGACCGTGTTTATTTGGCTAAATTTAGGGCCTCTGTTCCAGCTTTGCCTGTACTGTGTGTGTACACTGTCATTGTCTGGGGAGTTGGTCCCACCCCAGACCGACAGGTGGCAGCAGTAGAGTCAGAGAAGTGTGGATATTTCTCCTCGGCAGCCAATCAGGTGGGTTGATCGCCGCTGTGCATGATAGGGAGGGGTATTTATGGGGGGGACCGCATTGGTTCGTGGTCGTCTTTACCGCCATCCGCCTGGGCAGTCGTCCCACCACCCCTGTGTGTGGCTCTCCTGGCCAGGGTGTGTGTGTTTCAGTGTTCCTGGCTCTGGGACCACGTTGGTCCGGAGAAAATATTCTGCCTTGTGGACTCAGTGGGTAGACTGAGTCTTCAGTTGCAGAGTTGTCCTGTGCTGTCTGTCCCGAGGGAGGAAGCCGGCCGATGAAGAACCTATCTGAGGGAATACCGAGCATGAGGCTGGTATCTCAGGAGAGGCCTGCTGCTTCATCAAAAGACACATCGTTTCTGAGAGGCTGGACGATGGTTGCCTATCAGTCCCAAAATTACTAAAGCTGTTCAAGGGAGATCCGGGTGCTTAATCCAGTGTTGAGAAGGATTTTGGACCAAGAATATCTCCACCTTTGGGAAGGTCTGTGGCAGAGACTTGCTAAAGTTCCAAGTGACACTCTGGCTGCTAGTCCGGTGAGAGTGGCCTATCCAGATGCACTATACCCACTCTGGCTAGAATGGTGACGAAAGTTGTCGTTGGAAACAGGACTGTTTCCGAAACCCAGTTATACGCCTAAATCTATTACCTACCACTTCTTCTATCTTCTCACCTACTACTACTTTTATATTTTTAACCCCATTGGGTAACAAAGCACAGAAAAAGATACCTACAGTGTGGACATTGACTTTCTTACAGCTCTCATACAGTACCCTAGACGGCGGAGAATTAGAGGTAACATGCCACCCAAATCAAACCAGCAGCTCCTTCGGGGATAGTGCTACACCTAAAAGGCTTATGTCTCTTCCTCTTCAGTGTTACTTTTATTAAATCCCGAGACCATTGACAGAAGGCTTACTTTAAAAAGAATGCAAAAAAACCTTCATGGCAAAGACACCAAAAGACTTGCTTTCAAAGGAATCTCTCTCCACCACCCAGACCATTTCTCCACGGAAGTAAAGGCTCTTGTCTTATCCCTAATGGATGTTATTTAGGGGTTGGTGGCAAGGTTAAATTTAGAACACCAAGGCAGTGTGAAGATGTAGTTCTGGTTCCAACTAGAGAACAGATTTCTACTTAACTCTGTTCATGGATTCAAAGTCTTCGGGCAGATTTAGGCAGTATTAGCTCTGAAGCTTTCAAACCATCACCTTTAAGAGAAGCTATTCAATACAGTATAGAGTCTATAGAGACCATAATAATGATTGTAATGAAAGGAGTTTGGCTTCTACCTATTGATCTGGCCAATGCTTATCTAGACATACCAATATTCAAGCCACATTAGAAGTTCTTGAGGTTCTCCATCCAGGGGAAAATTGTTTAGCAGGGTTGGAAAATTATACAGAAAGAATCTGCATTTAGGTTCAAAATAATTTAGAACAGAGAAGCTGAAGCTTCCAACACAAAATTCAGATACATATAGGTTTTAAATTAATATAGAAAAGGCGTGGCATCAAATACTTTAAGTATAAGTAAAATCACCTAAAACAGTGCTTAATGCATCTGCTGATCACATTAAACTAGTGCAAATAGCAAAAAGGAAAGCAACAAACTGTGCAAAAAATGGTGATTCAAAATTAATAAGTGGGTAGCAAACAGCTAAAAAGATATCCTTTAAAAACAAGCTTATTAAAATAGTAATGTGTTGCCCTCAAACAAAATTAATAAATGAAGTGACTGTGCATAAACATAAATAACTAAAATATATATGTATGTTTTTTAGTTATTTATATTTGTGCACAGTCACTTTATTGATTAATTTTGGTTAAGCGCAACACATTACTATTTAAATTAAAGTTGTGCAGCTACCAAATAACAGTAAAACATACTCCCCTGAGCAAAGACAAGATAAATGAAAGTGCAAAAAAACTGTGCCAATATACTGAGAAGTTAACAAATAGCACTGTGTTAACCACGTAAGACCCGGATCAAAATGCAGGTAAAGGACCTTGCCCCTTTTTTGCGATTCGGCACTGCGTCGTTTTAACTGACAATTACGCGGTCGTGCGACGTGGCTCCCAAACAAAATTGGCGTTCTTTTTTTACCACAAATAGAGCTTTCTTTTGGTGGTATTTGATCACCTCTGCGGTTTTTATTTTTTGCGCTATAAACAAAAATAGAGCGACAATTTAAAAAAAAATGCAATATTTTTTACTTTTTGCTATAATAAAAATCCCCCAAAAATATATAAAAAACATTTTTTTTCCTCAGTTTAGGCCGATACGTATTCTTCTACATATTTTTGGTAAAAAAAATCGCAATAAGCGTTTATCGGTTGGTTTTCGTAAAATTTATAGCGTTTACAAAATAAGGGATAGTTTTATTGCATTTTTATAAAAAAAAAATTTTTTACTACTAATAGCGGCGATCAGCAATTTTTTTCATGACTGCGACATTATGGCGGACACTTCGGACAATTTTGACACATTTTTGGGACAATTGTCATTTTCACAGCAAAAAATGCATTTAAATTGCATTGTTTACTGTGGAAATGACAGTTGCAGTTTGGGAGTTAACCACAGGGGGCGCTGTGACTTTGAGTGTTCCCTGTGTGTGTGTTTACAACTGTAGGGGGGTGTTGCTGTAGGTGTGACATCATCGATCGCGTCCCCCTATAACAGGGATGACGCGATCGATGCTGCGGCCACAGAGAAGCACGGGGAAGCCGTGTTTACACACGGCTCTCCCCGTTCTTCAGCTCCAGGGACGAATCGCCGCACTGCAGCTAGAGCTTCAGACCGGGTCACGGGAGCGCGCCGCGGGCACGCGCCCGTGACCCACGGCTGGGTACTAAAATCAATGTATATATACGTTCATGTGCCCAGCCGTGCCATTCTGCCGAAGTATATGTGCAGTAGGCAGTCCTTAAGTGGTTAATAAATACCAAAATTGCCATACAAATCAAGTGAGACTTATTCATAAGACTTAGGGCCAGATTCACGTACATTGGCGCATATTTTGAGCAGCGTAGCGCACCTCCTTTACGTTAGACCGGCGCAATGTAGAAGCGCAATCACTGTATCCTCGTAGTATTTGCGCAGAAATTAGCGCCGGTGTAACGTAAATTCCGAGGCGTAAGTCGGAGTAATTCTCATTGTGAAGGACGTGGGCGTGTTTCATTGAAATGAGCCGTGACCCCATGCAAATGAAGGGCCGGCCGGATCGCGCATGCGCACATGAAGCAGACCATGGTCAGCACCTCTGTGTGCATGCTCACAACTCGGGAACGGCGCAATCAGTGAAATTGGAAGTGGACCCGGGCAACTTAGTGAACTACGCAGACAGCATAAATAGACAGACACAAACGCCCTTCCTTTGCAAAAGTACATCCCTTTGTATCCCTTCCTATACAGCAAGGTGCTTTTGTTCTGTTGTGTGTTCGCGTTTGTTGCGTTGTGACTTGTCTTTGTGATATTTGTTGACTGTTTGATCTAGTGTTTTGTAGAATATATTTGATAGTGTCTTTTGGTGACTGGTTGTGAGACTTTTTGGTTGATAGATTTTGTTTGTTTGTTTTTTTGCTTGATTTTTCCTGCTTGTTTTTGTGTGTGATTTTTGGTGATTGTTTGGGAGAGAGTTGTTGTATGAGTATGACTGAGAGGAAGCGGAAGAGCAATTTTTCTTTGGGGGAGAAACAAATTATTACCCGGCCCTTAACCAATATGGGCGTTTCCTTCACGGCCCAGAGAGTGCCAACACCACCCCGGCCAGGAAGTAGGAGATTTTGTAGAACATTACCGACCAGGTAAATGCATTGGGGGGGGGAGACCCGGACACACGAGGGGATCGTAAAGAAAATCAATGACCTCCGGCGTGTGGTCCGTGGGAAGCTGGCCAAAATGGCAGCCCATGCCAGGGGCACTGGAGGGGGCCCACCATACCCTGTTAGGCTGACAGTGGAGGAGCGTGCAGTGGCCCACACCTTTAATAGACAACAAGTGGAGGGCCTGTCGGATCTTAACTGCAATTTTAAAATGGCAGTTGGGGGCGTTCTCGCTGATTTAGACGAGAATATGTAAATCAGCAAGATACGGCAATTCACGAACGTACGCGGGCCCGACGCAGTCACTTTACACAGTTTACGTAAGGGTTTTCCCGGCGTACAGATAAAGCTGCCCAAAGCAGGCGCATCCTATGTTAAGTATGGACGTCGTGACCGCGGGAAATTTGAAAATGTTTACGTCGTTTGCGTAACTCGTCCGTAAATGGGGATTTACGTAGTTTACGTTCACGTCAAAAACACCGTCATAATTCGGAGCATGCGCACTGCGATTTTTTATAAGGTCGGCGCATGCGCAGTATGTTCGGCGCAGGAACGCGCCTAATTTAAATAGGAGACGCCCCCTTCCCGCCTATTTTAAATTAGGCCGCCCAATTTACGCTACGCCGCCGCAACTTAACACGCAAGTGCTTTGCGAATACAGCACTTGCGTGTTACGTTGCCGCAGCTTAACGTAAATAAAAAAAGTTAACAGTTAAAAAAACTTTGCGCGTGGCTTTCTGAATCTGGCCCACGTTGAGGATCCTGCCACCAAGTCAGGAACCACTCCAACAAGGTACCCTCTGTCATCCTTCACAGAGTCATTGAGCTTTGTAGCTTGGAGGTTAAGCACCAAAAAACTGTTCTGTCTGACACAGTTATTAGGACTATTCTGCCAACACTACTTAACTAAAAAATGGGGGAGAGGTTTTTGTATTTATAACGGGAAGGGTGGATAACTATCTGAGTCATCTTAGATCCCTTGGTTCTATACTTTCTTTAGTTTGGGGTTGATATGCAGCTCTCATTGAATGTGAATTCTGGTTTCAGTCTTATCTTTCCTAACTGGAGTTTGCTGAGCTCTGAATAGCCTCTTTATCCAGTTACTGAAGGCTCTCGTGAAGATACATCCTTCTAAATGAGCTACATTTCCCAATCAAGATCTCCCTCTTGTTCGTCATCAGATCCATTTGAATTGATGGACTCCATTTCAGTGTAGGACCTTACATTAAAAATGGTTCTTCTTACAGCAATAACTTCAGCTAAGTGGGTTTCATAGCTATAAGCTCAAAATCTTGAGGTCATTGAGTAATTACTAGCAAACTCACAAAAACAGTGAATTGGGTGGGGAAGTGTGAAATTTTGACGCTACGAACACAAGCTGCTGAAGCAGTGTCTGAGGGAAGGAGCACAGTTTACATGGAAAGAAAGATGGTCTTGAACATGTCTTGCGGGATAGCAGGTAACAACAGAACAGCAGAACTGTTAATCTATGGAGATAGATGAACCAGAATGCCTTCTGGTTAGAGCTGCATGATTAATCTTAAAAAAATTGCGATCTCAGTTCATCCCCCTCACGATCTTAATCCAGCATTTCCACAATTCATTCATGTAACAAGTGCAGAACCATTCTCTGCACACTAAAAAATTACTTAGGACCTCAAACATTATATATATTTTTTTAACAGAGACCCTAGAGAATAAAATAGTGGGCGTTGCAATATTTTTTGTCTCACTGTATTTGCTTATTATTTGGGAAAAAATACACTTCAATTATTTTTATTAAAAACTGTAAATGTAGCTATTTTTTTTTGTGGATGATGATGTTACACGGAGAATCGTGATCTTTATTCCAAGCAAAATAATTTTGATTCTCCAGAATCATGCAGATCTACTGCTGGTTTATGGCTAATACTAGATATCTTACAAAGCTAAGGATGTTCCTCCTCCTCCACAATTTATGGCGCAGTTAACTAGAACAACAGCTGCATCTTGGTCATTACAACCTGGGACCTCACCAGAAGTTATATGCAAAGCAGCCAGATGGTCTTCCAAAATAAACTTTTCGGGCCAGATTCAGGTACATCGGCGTATCTTTGTACGAGCGTAGCGTATATTCTTTACGCTACGCCGCCACAACTTAGAGAGGCAAGTGCAGTATTCACAAAGCACTTGCTACATAAGTTGCGGCGGCATAGCGTAAATTGGCCGGCGTAAGCCCGCCTAATTCAAAGTAGGAAGGAGGTGGGCGGCATCTATTTAAATTAAGCGTGATCCCATGCTAATGAATGGCCGGTCGAACTGGGCATGCGAGCGCTTGCTCAGAATCACGTTGCATATACTCCCTAAGAGACGTCGGCGCAATGCCTACGACGTGTGAACGTAACTTACGCATAGCCCTATTCATGTAGTACTACGTAAACAGCGTACGCGACGTAAAATTTGACGGCGTCGTTCCCTGGCCCATACCTTTGCATTAGCTGCGCCTGCTATAGCAGGGGTAACTTTACGCCGGACGTAAGCCTTACGCAAATCGCGTATATGAAGCGGCCGGGCGCATCTACATTCGTGAATAACTATGCACCCACGATACGGCGATAAGCCATGTTTTTCGGCGTATCTCGCTCTGTGAATCGGCGCAAAGATGCGACGGCGCACATTTGAAATTACGGCAGCGTATCTGGAGATACACTGACGTAAATGCTTTATGAATCTGGCCCATCCTCTTCCTGTGCTCTTTTTTAGAACTATGGGATTAGACCTTTAAGTGGTTGTAAACCTCTGAAATGAAAAATGCTAATCCCTCTTTAGAAGGCCTTTAGGCCTTATGCATATGGCGTTTAAAAAAAAAAACACTGCCAGCGCATCCGAGAGAAGCAATGTTTTGGCAAAAAAAAATGCTTGACACATGGAAACGTGCCTAAATGTGCCTAAACGCTCCACACACATTTACAAGCGTCAAGCCTTTTTTCTGCCAAACACCGCTGCCAGGAGGAAAGGCATCTTGTAGAATTGTCCAAAGAGTCCAGTGTGCAGTCCACTGTCTAGTTGGCCTAAGTATGCACTAGCTTCAATCCAAAGCACCAAGTGTGATTTATGTCTCCCTTTTCATCTTTATACTATCTGTTTAGTCACTTCTGACAGGTTGTCTCAACACCATAGAGTCTTAGGAGATGGCCCCACCAACCCTTTAGCACACAAAAGGCGATTGGCAGCTTCAGCTGTTCGTATTTGCCTATAAGACTGTTTAAAGGAGGGGGTGTGCTTTCCCTCCACTCAGGTCTCAGATTACATTCAGCTCTCCTGCGTTGTGAAGTGTGTGACATCAGATGCCCACCCCCTGCCTGCTATAGCTGAGAATAGCTTTTGGTTTGTGTGTTTTAGAAGCCTGTAGAGAAAAGAGGGCTGCAGATAAACAGGTACAGCTTATGTAGGGGGATTTATTTCATCACTTTGTATTACCTGAGTCTTGTCAGTTCAATTGGTATATGTAAGGATTTAAAACCATTTTAAGTTATGTCAAGGGGCTGCCCTGGGTCTCATGGTTGGAGCTTAACTGCACCAGTGCTGAAATAATGAGGCACTTGGAAAGGAAATTTATGGTATGAATCTGATTTTATTTTGCGCATTTGTATGTTCCAAAAAAACTCCTGCAGCAATTTATGTTTCATAGTTGATTCATTTTTGGAGACTGCATAACCATTGTTGGTCTAAATGGGTATTCCTTCAGTAACCACAATGAATTGTTGTCACATCCGCTACAGCAACATGTATGGCCCAAGTGACCCACTGCATAGTTACATGATTAATCTAAAGTGAATACATTTCCTTATTTCCATGCACATATGCAGTATTTTGCATATTTTTTATATTCCTAAATGGGCAGCAAAACCTTTATATGTCTGGCCTCAATGCAGCTGATTGCAGAAAGATTTGCATCAACATAGACAGGTCTTTTTTTTGTGAATGTTTGGTTTTGTCAGTGATATGAGGCCTATTTATATGACTATATAGCTTATATACTCTCCTATAAACAGCAGGGGTCATAAGAACTCTCCTTATGCAGTAGATTTTTATTCAGAGGTCCCAAGGTCCTTGGTGTGGGTGCATAGTGTGCTGCAAACCAGCCCGCATTCAGCCAGTGGGTTCCATGACTTCTTAACCACTTCATGACCAGGCCATTTTTTGCTTTTTGCACTGCCTTATTTTAACTGACAATTTCATGGTCATGGAATGCTGTTTATAAATGAAATGTATATCTTTTTTTTAACCACAAATAGAGCTTTCTTTTGGTGGTATTTGACCCCCCCCCTTTTTTTTTTTGCTAATAAACAAAACAAGACTTTCAATTTTGAAAAAAGAAAAAAAAAAAACAATATTTTTTTTTTCTGCCATTAAAAATATCCAATAAATAAAAAATAAATAAAAAAATTCTTCATAAATGTAAAAAGGTATTCGGCTACATGAGTTTGGTAAAAAAAGAAAAAAAAATCCCAATTAGCATATATTGAGTGGTTTCAGCAAAAGGTATTACAAACTATGGTATATACAGTATACTGGAATTTGTTTATTTATTTTTTATATACTAACAATGGCAGCGATCAGCGACTTATAGAGGGACTGTGATATTGCAGTGGACAATATAAAACAAACTGAAACTTTTGACACTTTGTTTGAACAAGTGACACTAATAGAGTGATCAATGCTAAAAATATACACTGTCACTGTACTAATGACACTAGATTGGATGGGATTAAACATCTAGGGTGCTCAAAGGCTTAAATGTGTGTCTAACCAGTGTTTTTGTGCTGTTTTTACTAAGGTATGTGGTGTGTTTTATTTCCTGCTTTTAGTAGAAACAAAAAATACCACATCCTAGCTGACAGAACAGAGCTCTGCCTTGTTTACAGAGCTATGTTCTGTATCTTTCCTCGCCGATCGGCGGGTGCCAGATATGTCTAAGTAAAGCCGCAGCGCCAGCGATATGTACACCCCCATACCTAAAAGTCCCAGGTCACATAGTAGGTACGTGATCCGGCACAGAAGGACCACCGTACCCCTGTGTGAGGCGGCCTGCAAGTTGATAAGGTACTTACTTGGTGGTTCCACTAGTTAAAAAATCTTAATCAGCCAGGGCCAAGACTAATGCCGGGTACACACGATCACTTTTTGTGATGGAAAAAAAACGACGTTTTATGTGACGAAACAAAACAACGTTTTTCAAACTTCATTTTCCAAAACGATGTTGCATACACACCATCGTTTTTCCAAAATGCTCTAGCAAAGCGCGGTTACGTACACCACGTTCGACGGAACTCTGTTCCATTGAAGCTTCGTCTCATAACTTGCTTCTGAGCATGTGCGGGTTTAAAAACGTCGTTTTAAACGTTGTTTTGCCCACACACGATCACTTTTTATGACACAAAAAATGACATTTTGAGAAACGACACCAAAAATTCAAGCATGTTCGAATTTTTTTGGGTCGTTTTTTTGAAGACATAAAACAACGTTTTGCCCACACGCGATCATTTTAAATGACGTTTTTGAAAATGTCGGTTTTTTTCATCACAAAAAGTGATCGTGTGTAAAAGTGTATGTCGTGGGGAAGTTCCAGACACAGTTTGCTACAGAGCTGAAATAATGTTTGTAAATTAAAGCAGAGTTCTACCGTTTTATTTTTTATTTTTTAAAGTCAGCAGCTTCAAAAACCGCAGCCCCCAGAAGACAATGTAGGGGACAGGGAAGGCGCCGAAATGTGGCGTAGATACCAGCGGGTGGCTCGGGTATCTATGCCCGGAAGCGGGAGCAAAATACCTGTATTACACAGGTATCTGCTCCTCCCTCCCCCTGAAAGGTGCCAAATGTGACACCGTAGGGGGTTCAGAAAAGCAGAAGTTCAATTTTTGTGTGGAACTCCGCTTTAATAAGCATTTTCTGATTATTCCAGTTACCTTACCATACTCTGGACTGCTAATACATGGCCTCACTGCTGATACTGCCGCAAAAAGCATTCTGTTTCATGTAATCCAAGTGATTCGCCCTTCTGTTCTTTGCTGAGCATGTAATCACAGAGCAGGCACTCCCATTGAAAACCACATTTCCCTTTCAGCTGGTGTGTGACAGATTTTCCTTGCCGCTGCAGGAACACATAAATGAATTTAAGTGATTTTCATAATATTTGCCTGGAGCTGTTCTTTTATATTCAGGGCAGGCAGTAGACAAAAACACTACTTTCTCTGTGTTAGAATATTACTAATGAAAATGCAAAATGAAAAACCTATAGAATGAAAAACATGCTTTTAAATGAAAGTTCATTTTTACAAGTTATTATCTGGTGTTAAGGAAATTGTTTGAAGCTGGTCCTATAAATACAGTGTTCCAGAAAGGACATTTTTAGCCCATTGTTATAAATCAGAGTTCTGATAAAAGATGAACAGTTTTCACACTATTACGTTGAAGGTACTGGCAAAAACAGAAAAGCACAAAGTGCCTGAACCACAATGCTCTGAAGTTAATAAACCAATTATATAAAATGACATGGCTAAGGACTTGGGAAAGAGCCAATGCTCAGTCTTAACTCCAGCATTCCTAAATGTTCTGATACGTTTTTTGTCCATGAAAAGTTTTGTACTAACCCTTGCAATGCTTTTGGGTGAGGGGGGCTGAAAGGACTTCTTTCACCCTTCAGTTGGGATTAAAAGATCATCTGTCATCGAAATAGAACAGAAAATTGCTGCAGGTATAAAGTATAGGGACCTAGAAGTACTTGCAGCTGCATCTCAAACGGTCTTGTCATGGCATAATCCCAATTGGTTCTGGCAGGCAAAGCTGCAACACTTCAAGGTTCCCTCACATGATGACACTGGCCCATCACGTGTTGCAGGAGATATAGCGTTAAAAATAACGCCTGCAATCCACCCTCAAAAACAGCTGCTTCATTGTCTCCAGTGTGAAAACCCGAGGGCATCCACCATGACAGAAGGGTTTGGGAGGCAGCTGTAGGTATATGGGCCCAGATTCACAGAGCGATTACGCCTGCGCAACTGCTGTTGCGCGTGCGTAAGTCTAAATGTGCGCGTGCGTATAGTTGGACGCGATTCACAAAACAATATACGCCAGAAATCTACGTTTTTTGGTCCGGCGTAATTGAATTAGACCTTCGCTTGCCTTCGCGCAAAACTGCGCTAGACACACCATTGATTTGCTAGTCAAATATGCTAATGAGGGAGTTACGGGGATTCACAAAAAAACGCAGTTGCTGCGCAGGCTACGCGATGTGCGCAACTGCAAAATGTTCTGTCTAAAGTTAGAGGACCTAAAAGCTGGTCTAAATTTTGAAAAAAAGTCTAATTGTCAGATAAAGCAACACTGTTAGTGAGGAGCTGAGCAGTCACACGTGTTGCCCAACAATCTGTATGCCAACATGCCAGGGGCATCGTCGCGCATAGCTATACTACTGACTTTAGATGAACAAAGAAGGAGGAGGGCACGGAGGATGGCACTAAGGAGGGCACGGGAGATGTTTTTTTTAATTTTTTTATTTGCTTATATAAAATTTACAATTTAAATTAATCTAATACAATATTCTTATCTGATACAAGCCCCTCACTCTTCACTTGATATATCACACACGCATAGACATCTTTGGCATGAGTGATTCTGAGGTGTCTCGCATCTTCAGATTCACCCCTCATGCCATCCTGGAATTACCACAACCTTGCAGGAGGACATCACCAGCCCAACACATGGCACCACCCATGACACCCATGACAGCTACATATACAATCAGAGCCCCATCCCCACAGATTTCCAACAGAACATGTATGGGGACAGCTGGCTGGTTGGTGAGTGACATGGGTGGCAGGCATGACTATCCCCTCCCGTGATGCACACCTCACAAGTGGCACATGCATGACTAACATCCTCCTGTCTTTTCCCTTCAAGGTGACTCTGCATATGCACTGGTACCCCATCTCATGACCCCATCTCATGACCCCATCTCATGCCAGCTCACATTAGGCATCTTTGCACGTTAAACACACACATTAATCATGGCACAATGAGAATGCATGCATGCACACCACTGTGGTCCCTAGCACACACACCCCACATCCTCATCACATTGGATTGGCACCAGTCCACCATGCAGGACTTGTGAGCTGCAACGCCATGCCACGGCTCCAATTATGTCACTGTACATTCATACACCATTCACACAGACCTGGCGATCACTTCTCCACCACAAATGAGGGTGACACCCCTTTTCCCGCAGGAATATCACCCCCACATTCCAAAATCATACACAAACAGAACCAAAAAAATTAAATAAATGACGAGCAAAAATAATAAATGCCCAGCAAAAATATAATTTAAACAAAATAACAACAAAGACATAAAAGACAAAAATCACTCTGCAAAACAGTCCCCAAATATCTCAAAGACACGTCACAAACAAACAAAAGCACCTTGCTGTAGAGGGAGGGATACAAAGGGATGTACTTTTGCAAAGGAAGTGCATTTGTGTCTGTCTATTTATGCTGTCTGCGTAGTTCATAAAGTTGCCCTAGTCCATTTCCAATTTCACTGATTGCGCCGCTCCCGAGTTGTGAGCATGCGCACAACGGAGCTGACATGGTTTCCTTCACGCGCGCATGCGCGAGTCGGCCGGCCCTTCATTTGCATGGGGTCACGGCTCATTTCAATGTAACACGCCCACGTCCTTCCCAATTTGTATTACTCCTCCTTACGCCTCAGGAAAAAACCTTACGTTTGCGCAAGCTCTTGCGTAAAAGCTACGTGAATCGCCGGATTACGCGGCTAGATTGCGCAAGTCTAACGGAAAAGTGGTGCGCTACGCCGGAATGATAATGCGCCGATCTACGTGAATCTGCCCCATGGTACCTACATTTTATAACTGCAAAAATGTTTTTGTTTTATAGTTAAAGTGGTTGTAAACCTCAGACATGCAATATGAACAAAGCTCATTCCTCTATAGTGTGTACTTATCTCAATAAAGAGCACTAAGTGTAATTTCTGTTTGCTGCTTCGTTCCTCTGCTATCAGTATGAATCAATTCTGACAAGATTTCCTTACACAGAGAGTGACAGATGAGGGACCACAAGCAGATTGACAGTCTCAGCTCTGTTGCTGTGAGCTGTGTAGAGGGGGTTTGTCCCTTCCTTCCAATTAGCACTCTTATGCCTTGTACACATAATCAGAATTTCAGATGAAAGAAGTCTAAGGTAATTTTCAAATATTCGGACTGTGTGTATGCCCATCAGACTTTTTCCGTCGGAAATTCCCACGGAATTAGAAACAGAACATGTTCTCTTTTTTCAGACGGAAAAAAAATGATATCGGAAATTTTTATCTCCGACCGAGAAAAAACATGCATGCTCAGAAACAAGTCGACACATGCTCAGAAGCATTGAACTTCATTTTTCTAGGCTCGTCGTAGTGTTGTACTTCACCACGTTTTGGACGGTCGGAATTTGGTGTGTCCGTGTGTATGCAAGACAGCTTGAGCAGAATTCTGTCGGAAAAACCTGTCAGAGTTTATGCCGACGGAAAAACCGACGTACAAGCCCGTCTGACTTTTTCTCGGAAAGTCTGGCCGTGTGTACAAGGCATTAGACAAGCTTTATAAATTCAGTACTTTAAAGTGCTGTAAAGAAGAGAAGAGGGCAGATAAACAGGTTCAAATTAGGTAGGAGGACGATGAGATATTTCATCTCTGTGTATTACTGGAGGCCAATCATTTCACTGGGTATGTAAACCATTTTTTTTTTTTGATGTCACAATGTAGAGTATACGATTTCCTACACAGAGTTAATCCAGATCTGAGTAATCCTCTTTCAATGTTCAGTAAAATGAACAGCCTTCCAGATAAAAACCGGCCGAAATAAAAAGTCAGTTTTCTCTCTTCTTGCTTTGAGTGACAGGTTATTTACATATCTAGCTTGGACATGTTTATTATATGTTATGTTATGTTTATCATAACATGAGGTATAAAAAGTGAGAAATCCACCCCTCCCCCACATAACACATCCTGGTAATATACAATGAACTTAGGATCACCGCATGTTATGATAAACAAAACATAACATATGATAAACATGTCCAATCTAGATATGTAAATAACATGTCACTGAAAGCAAAAACAGAGAAACAGACTTTATAGTTTGGCAAGTTTTTATCTGGAATTCTGTTAATTTTCACTGAACATTACAAGAGGATTACTCAGCGCTGGATTAACTCTGCGTGGCAAGACTGGGCACAGATGATAGGAAATCTTATACTCATTGTGACATCAAAAAAAAAATGTTGGGTTTACATCCACTTTAATTCTCTTTCTTTTTTTATATAGTTATAGAGTTTCTATTATCATTATGCTATACTGAACAAATGCTGCTTCCTGCCCTCACACTGTAGTGCTATATAATGGCTGAGTAATAACCATGCTCCACATCACACAGATGTATTTGCAGAAGAAGAAAGAGAGTATGGCTGACTAGTCTTTTACTGATTACTGAGTTCACTAGATATAAGTGTGGATTAATGGACTCCATGGTCAAATTTAGACACTGTGGACAACTGCTGAAACAGAAAAATGGAGGTAAGATATGTTGTTAGTACAATCTACATGCAGTGTCTTCATATTTTTTTTAGAAATTACTTCTCTAAACTTTGAACCTAATCAAAAGCCTTGTACACACGCTCAGGTTACTTGGCAAGAACCAGCAAGAAAACTGCCGGCAGAGCTTTCTTGCCGAGTATACCGTGCTTGTGTACGAGCCTTTCAGGTTTCTCGTCAAGAAAACTGCCTAAAATCTGGATGAGAAAAATAGAGAACCTGCTCTCTATTTTCTCGTCGTGATTCTCGGGAGTGTTTTCCTGCCGAGAAATCCGAGAGTGTATATACTTACCTGTCGTCGTGGAAACCTGCACATGCTCGAAATGACTTTGACGCATGCGTGGTTGCTTCCTAGACATAGGTAGGGTGCAGCAAGATGGCGGCGACGGCATCGAATGTGATGAGTGCATGCTCATGGTACGCAATGACGTCACCACGTTCTTGCCAGTCAAAAGAACCGCGGTTCTTTTAAATGGAGTGTCTGTACACTCAGGCGGCAAAAGATTCTTGCCAAGAATCTCGTTAGGAAAAACAAGGTTTTTTCCTGACGAGATTCTGGGCCATGTGTACAGGGCTTAACCCTTACTCTAAGCCATAATATGAAAATACTATCTAAGGTTTCCTCAATCAATGAAGGCCTAGTGCTCTTTTTAATACACAATCTTATAATGCTAAGATCTCAGTGCCAAAAGTGAATGACTCATTCCAGCCAGTCCCAACCAACACTCATTTGATATAGGTGACAATTGTACTTAGAAAACAGTTCCAGTTGTTATTGAGCAATAAACAGTAAATGACTCACCCACAATGCCTTTTCTCAGATCACAGTTCTTCCCTTGTTATATTATTGTAGGTAAAAGAATGTATCAGCACACCAGCAATTATTCTGTAATAATACTTTATTGAAGCAACTCTGAAAGCAAAAGCAAATGCTACATGTTTAGTGCAGCCTTGCCAACAGTACAGCAAGACCCAAAGACATTATACACTCATTACTAGTGTTGAGCGGAATACGCCATATTCGATTTCGCGATATTGCGCGAATATATAGAAGAATATTCGTGAATATTCGCTAATATCGAATCTTCGTGATATTTAATCCAAAAAATTTTTTGCGAAATAATGCGAAAATGATTGCGAAATTCTCATAAACGGAGATCATTTCCTGTATTACTAAACTAATATGCACTAAACACTAACTCTACACTAACTCTACTTAAAAGAAAGGAGAATAAGGGGGCAAAAGAAGGGCGGAGAAGATAATCGCGCAATATTCCTATTGCGCGATTATCTTCTCCGCCCTTCTTTTGCATCAGAGCCAATCAGAATAACTTGAATATTCGGCAAAAGGAATATCGCGCAATATTCCTTTTGCCGAATATTCGAGTTATTCTGATTGGCTCTGATGCAAATGAAGGGCGGAGAAGATAATCGCGCAATATTCCGTTTGTCGAATATTCGAGTTATTCTGATTGGCTCTGATGCAAAAGAAGGGCCGAGTAGCTGATGCGATTCTTTTATGTTGCCGAAAATTCGCAATGCGAATTTTCGGCAACATAAAAGAATCGCATCAGCTACTCGGCCCAGGGTCTCTCTCTAATCATACCAGCAATGCTTTTAGACGTCGATGGAGATCACTAGGATGTGATCTGTTTTAAAAATAAATTAGAAAAAATATGAATATTCGCCATAGCGAATATTCGCCGCAATATTCGAGTTATTCGCGAATACTCGAATATGCAATATTCGTAGCGAATATTCGCAATGCGAATATTTGTGAGCAACACTACTCATTACAGCTGTAATATATCAAACCTGAATTGGAACAAGGCAGCCTTAAAGGAACACTAAAGTAAAACATATTTTTTTTTAAATAACAAACATGTTATACTTACCTCCACTGTGCGGCTCATTTTGCACACAGTGGCCCCTATCCACGTTTTCTGGGGTCCCTCGGCGGCTGTCTCGAGCTCGCATGGTGGAAAGCTCTTGCAGGCACGCTCCCTTGATACAGCGGCGGCCATAGCCGCCAACTATATTATTAGGGCCTGCCCCCCCGGCATGCCGCGTCATTGGATGTGATTGACAGCAGTGCCAGCCAATGGCTGCGCTGCATTCAATCCATTCAGTATAGCCAATTAACAGCCAGGCTGAGAACCGAGGAGGATGACAGGGACAAACGCGGGAATTTCAAGGGGTCAGTGTAAGTAAAACGGGGGTTCGGGGCGGTACTGTAGGATGTTTTTTCACCTTAATGCATAGGATGCATTAAGGTGAAGAAACATTTACCTTTACAACCTCTTTAATGCATGGGCACCCCAGGTGCATGGGGGCCCCATGATAATCTTGCATTACATTATACCTGCCAACTGACCCGGATTTGCCAGGACAGTCACACTTTTTACTAATATATACCAGGTTGTCTGTTTCCTGGGCAGCTTCCTGGAATCTGTACTGTGCCCTCATGTCCCCTCTTGTACTTGCACACACCACCTACCCAATTAGTGTGCTGGTGGTTCCGAAAACCAAAACCCAGGATTTGAGATTTCATCCCTCTCAGATCTTTACAAAATCTCCAGACTCTAGGACTCAAACCAGATTTTACCCACCGATAAGGAGACTGAAAAGACAGTTTTCTCTGAATGACACAAACACCTTGGTGCCCCTCAACCTCCCTTGATGGGATTCCTAAATAATAAACTCTTTACACCATGGCAGAGTACAGCACTTTCACAACACATATAAACTTAAATGGATGAATACATTCTGATAAAATACAGTCATTGCTATGACTAAGTGCCACACAGCGTGAAACACACTAGAAGTCTCCCTTCTCTTGCCCCAACTTTGTGGATGTAATTTTATAGTGATGAACTATAGAAGCTGTTTTTTTTATCATAGTGCAGTCATTCATTCAGATTTATATGTAACTGCAGAAAGCAATGGCCACTACCTCATACTTATTCTGTTTTCTGCCTTTCTGCTGCCTTTTACACAGTTAAAGTGGGGTTCCGGGCATAATATTATTTTTTTTGCCAGCTAAAATTAATCACATTAGATAGTCCCTAAAACATATTAATAGCCCCTCAATCGTTCCAGGAATCATTGCAAACACTTTCCTTATATCCTCATGCTCATGTTGTGGCCGTATCCATCATATGTGTGGGCATGTGAAGTCCAGTTCCCTTTTGTTCCTGGTTTTCAGGGAGAGGTGCATGCTAGGCAATTTTTAGGCACAATAATGCCCAGAGACTCCTGGGAAATGAGTGTCAACATTTCCCAGGAGGCAATGGGGTCTTAGGACAGGAAGTTGAACCACCTAGGACCTAGATTACGAAATCTGCCTAGTAACAGCCAGATAGAAGTGAGTAAAAAAAGGCAAGCTGTTAATAGAAAGTTCATTTTTAGGGTGGAACTCCGCTTTTATTGCAATAAACCTCAAAAAACTCCACTGCATTGGCCTCCAAGGGTGCTCTTTCCTGATTCTCCTTCTAACCATCAAAGGCTTTAATATGGTATTACCTATAAGTCTACCTCCTCCTTATTCTATATTGGTCCCTCAAGGCTCTGTCCTTAGACCCCCTTTTATTTTCTATCTGCACTTCTTCCCCTAGTCAGCTGCTTACTTTTAATGGCTTTCAATACCATGTCGATGCTGATAACACTCTAACTTATCTTTCTACTCCTCCCCTCACCCATTCAGTCTCTTTATGCATCACTAATTTACTATATAAAATATCAATATGGATGTCACAACTCTTTCTAAAACTTAATTTAAAAAAACGCTTGCGCATGCTTGCATGCGTGCGGGAGATGACGGTAACGGTACGGGCCCTGTAGAAACGGCACAAGCGTATTTGGTAAATATCTCCTAAACTGTGGTTTAGGAGACATTTCCAGTACCTACAGGTAACCCTTATTATAGGCTTACCTGTAGGTAAATGTTTAACAGTCCCCCCAAGCTGTCACACTCACCAACACCGGTATTCTATGTGGAAAGAATAATCTGCACAATTACCAATTTTCTGCACTAGTTCAGCTTTAAAAAATGTCCAGATCTCCCAGTAAGTGATTGCTTGTTTGTATAGTATTAGCACACATAGAGTATATAGTAACTGGGTGTATGAATAAAACCTGCATTTTGTATTGTTGTCTCAATGGGTGTAGGTATGTATACATATGTGTATATGGGTGGGTGGGTGCACCATATGCATGAATGTTTATCTATGTGCAAAGTACAGTGAGAGACATTTAAACATTAAAGACACATTCTTTGTATGCTCTACATACCTCAACACAGCTGATTCTGATATTATTCCAAACTGGCTTTTGCATGTTACAATTGTGATGGGTATATAGTGTCCACTTCGGCCTTGTTTTCTGGCTCGTTCACATCACGTACAGATCAGCACAAGCTAACTGCAAGCACACATAAAAAAAAAACTCGATGTGCCCTGCTTATAACTTAGTGCTGCATTGAGGTGTTTTACTGTGCGTTATGTAAACATGCTGAATTGTTTTTGCACTGCACCTCTAACCACACCACAACTCTGCTGCATAGCAAATAGTTAAATGAGATGGCATTTCGTGAAAATGTAATAAAGTTAATAAAGAAAAGCTTTACAGTGTAACATCGCAAGACACGTTCCCTCACCATTGCAACACAATGGACACCAGTCAGCACACTAAAACAGCCTTTTTAGTTTAAAATAGAAATGCAAGGCAGAATGTTTGTGTGTGTGTGTATATATATATATATATATATATACATATATATACATTAGGGCTGTGCAAATTAACTTTTAATTAATCGATTAATCTTTAATTTTTTTGATCGATCAAAATCTTTTTGATCGATTAAAATTCTTTTGATTGGCACTCACCTCTCCGCCGGCTTCTGGGCCTTCAGGGAGTTCCATCGGAAATCCGGTAATGTCACGGACACCGGCAGGGCCTTACTACATGCCGGCGGGACCTTACTATCTGCCACACGCAAGAGCTGTTACACTTCCCTCTATCACTTCCCTCTATTAACCTGGGATTCTACAATCATCCACTGGGAGTTGTGATAGTTCCCTTCATGGGACATCTACATGCCGACGGACTGATGTTAATCTCTCCTCATCTGGATTCAGCAGTGGTATCGTTGTACACATTTTTATACCAGTATCATACTTAGCTACATGTTTTTATGACTGCTTTTGATACCGTTTGGTATTACTCCCACCATTTTTACAGTTTATGTAGCTACATCGATTTTATCTCCAGTGCAATATTTATTTGGTTACCTACTTGAAGACTATAAAAGTTTTAATGTTATTCCCATCAAGTGCTGCCTTTGTCTGGTTTTTGTACCCTGTTATCCATTTTTGCAGTGGTTGGTAGCTGCACTGGGAATCAGCCTGCAAGGAGATCAGCTAAAAGTAGTTGGATCTGTGCGTTTATAATTAATCTAAATTAGTCGATTAATCGATTAAAAAACAAAACGATTAATCGAACACAAAAATTTTGATCAGTAACAGCCCTAATATATATATATATATATATAAATATATATCGGGTAAAATAATTATTGACTGTGTCACCATTTTACTAGGTAAAATGGTATTTATGGTATTTCTAGGAGCTATTGACATGAAATTGTCTCCACATGTCGGTAACAACCCATGCAATACATACAAAGAAACCAAAACAAATAATTTCAGAAATTAAGTTATGCGTAAAAAAAATAGAATGACACAGGGAAAAGAAATAGAACATGCTAACTGAAATGTATTCAATGCTTCGTACAAAATCCTTTGTGGGTATTGATGACAGCTTCAAGATGCCTCCTCTATGGAGAAACTAGTCCCATGCATTTCTCAGGTGTGACTTTGGCCCATTTTTCCACACAGTCTTCAAATCTTGAAGGTTCTGTGGACCTCTTCTATGAACTCTGATCTTTAGTTCTTTCCATAGATTTTCTATTGGATTCAATCAGGTGATTGGCTCAGCCATTTTAGCAGCTTTATTTTCAATTGAGTTTCCTTGGCTTTTCTTGGCTCGTTTCATCTTCACCATGCTGGTAGATGGCAGCAGATTTGTATCAAGAATGTCATGGTACATTTTTCTATTCATCCTTCCTTTAATGATATGAAGTTTCCCAGTAACGTATGCTGAAAAACAGCATGATGTTCCCACCTCCACACTGTATGGTGTTTTTGGGGTGATGCGTAGTGCCATTTGACCTCCAAACATAGTGTGTATTATGGCATCCAAAGAATTACGTTTTGGTCTCATCTGACCAGACTATATACTTCCAGTTTTTTACAAGCTTGTATAAATGGCGTGCAGCAAACTTTAAACCAGCTTCAACATGCTTTTTCTTCAGAAATGGAGTCTTGCGTGGTGAGCGTGCATACAGGCCAGGGCGGATGAGTGCACTACTTATTGTTTTCTTTGAAACAATTGTACCTGCTAACTCCAGGACTTTCTGAAGCTCTCCACAAGTGGTCCTTGGCTCTTGAACAACTCTTCTGATAATTCTTTTCACTCCTCTGTCAGAAATCTTGCAAGGAGCACCTGGTCGTGGAGGGTTTGTGGTCCCAACAGTGTTCACTGGAACATTCAAAGTTTCAAAATCCTTCTGTAACCAATGTCATCAGTATGTTTTGCAGAAATATATTTACCTAAAAAAAAAATGGTGATCATATGGCCTCTGTTTTTAACTGCATAAGGGGCTTAGTACACTGACCTTAGTACAGTCATTAGTTGTTCAGGGAGGCGTGTTAGCACAAGTCTTGGCCACTGGTGGACAGGCAGCCTGTGTTCCCAAGCAAAATGCAAAGAAAACTGACCACATTGCAATGGATGTACTTCCATGTCAATTTGAAATAGGAAAGGCAGGATAACCAGGAATTTCATATAAAGGAAGCAATAAAAAGAGAACAGGATACTGTTTTTTGCAAGTACATTGTACAACAGACACATATAAGGAATTTAAATTGTTGGGGTAACATACACTTTAAGGCTGCATTCACACCTAGGCGACAACATACGCCGCGTACGCGGCTTATCTTGCCGCCTGTAGATGAAACTTTTTTTTTTTTCTTTAACATTGCAGTCTATGAGCGAACGCCAATGTCGCCTGAAAAAAAGGGTCCGGGGCTTTTTTTCAGGCGACGGGCGTGGAGATGTGAACAGTCTCCATAGACCGCAATGTTATTTCACATCTCGAGCGACAAGCGCGTCGGGCGTCCGGCGTTTTGTCGCTCAGATGTGAATGGAGCCTAAGAAAAAACAAGCCTGTCTAAAACACTAGCAGATGACGTTGCTTCAGTATTGTATAAATATTGCAGTATATCAGCTGGAGTGCCAACTTTTCTTACCTATTATTATGTGCAGCCAAAGAAAGCTATGAGGTCTGTGTGAACATTAAAGATAAGCCCAGGCGTGTTCGCAGCCGCACGTGTAGAGCCCGCCAGGAAGTCGGCACTGCGCTGCGCTAATCACAGGCAGTGAGACATTTTCCCAATCTGAAATGTCACACTGCCTGTGATTAGCGCAGCGCAGTGCCGATTTCCCGGCGGGCTTTGCACGTGCGGCTGCGAACATGCCTAAGCTCATTCTTAGTGGACATTATGATGAAACGGGTATGATTTTTTTTTTTTTCACCAATTTCATATTTTAATTCAGTTATTTTGGTCATTAACTGCTAAATTTAGAAAGAAAACATGCATAAGATCAATTACATATTCAAATGGCCTTGCATACAAGTGCAGCTGTGTACACATTTCACTGAATATAACCATTGTCCATGCTAATGATGTGTGTTTATATTTGTCATTGCATTTTTGAACAGCTCTGTTTGCAAATTCTTGTTAAAAGGTTACATACCAAGGGCCAGATCCACAAAGAACTTACGGCGGAGTATCTATTGATACGCCGCATAAGTTCTACGATGCGCCGTCGTATCTTTGTTTTGTATTCACAAAACAAGATACGCCGGAATTTTGCTAAGATAAGACCGACTTAAGTCTCTTACGCCGTCTTATGTTAGTTGCATATTTACGCTGCCCGCTAGGTGGCGCTTCCGTAGATTTCCACATTGAATATGTAAATGAGCTAGATACGTCGATCCACAAACGTACTTGCGCCAGGCGTATCAATATACACTTTTTACATAAGGCGTACGACCAGCGTAAAGTTACCCCTGCTATATGAGGCGCAGCCAATGGTAAGTATGGACATCGGAACAGCCGTCACATTTTACGTCGTTTGCATAAGTCGTACGCGAATAGGGATGTGCGTAAGTTACGTTCACGTCATAGGCAGTGTTCGACGTATCTTGGGCATTCTATCCGACGCATGCGCACTGGGATTCGTCCACGGACGGCGCATACTCCGTTCGTTCGGCCATGCATCTACATGGGGTCACGCTTAATTTAAATACAACACACCCCCTACCTGCCTACTTTGAATTGCGCGGGCTTACGCCGGCCGATTTACGTCACGCCGGCGCACATATGGGAGCAAGTGCTTTGAGGATACCGTACGAGCCTCTCAAAGTTACGTCGGCGTAGCGCATATCAGATGCGCTACGCCCGCTTAAAGATACTCCCGTTTTTGTGGATCTGGCCCCAAATGTTTAATAGAATAATGAAAAAAGCATACATAAGTGTCAGTAAATGTTGGTTTATGGTCAATTTATCTGCTCTAATAGGGCATTGTGACGGATCTCAAATATCCGCCAGACCTGTCTTTCCTGTCCTCCAAACACACCTGCAGCCTGCAGATTTGCCATAACCAGCCCTTAACCCCTCAATCAGGAGACAAGACACACAGGTGTTGAGGGTTAAACATGCAGAGCATAAACTGTTTATTAAATACAAGACATACACTTTTACACACAGTTAGGGACACTCCCCTTAGCTTTGTCATAGAGGGGAGGGGGTAGGGGACAAGGAAAAACCAATTGGAACTGAACACTTGTACATTGATAAACAAAAAGGGATTATGGTAAGCAGGCAGCCTCTCAATACACATCCCCTGCGGAGAGATGTCTCCAGTCCACTTCATTGTCTATGTGCCATTTACCAACACAATTAGACACAGCAACAAGGCGTATCAATATACACTTTTTACATAAGGGGAAGAAGGGATGTATCATTACATTACATTATCTCAATGCCAGCTTGTCCCCAGGTCTCCAGTCTCTTCTGGGCCATAATCTGTAGGTAAGAGGCCCGCCCACAGTCCCTTCCAAAACACACAGTGACAGTGGGTTCTGTCACAGGCATCATGGTGGACACTGCATTGTTTTAAAAACTTTTGCAGTTTTACATGATTTTGGAATCACCATTTCAATCCCCCGGGACAAGAGGTAAGGGTAACTCTTCTAATATGGACACTTTTTGAGGACAACCATCTAAAGCTGGCTATACACAGAACAATTTTTATTGTTGACCCCTGCTGCCCAACATCATTCACGTGAAAACTCAAAGAATCTGGGTGGAAAATTGTCAGCTAAACATCCAGTCAGATACAGGTACTCTTCAGGTATTTTGACAGCTGGTGGGACTAGTTGTCAAAATACAAAAGCTGCCTGGAGAGATTTGTCTATTCGCACTGTGGATGGAGGAGTCTTTTAGATTTCTTCTGTGCAGCTAGAAAATCTATATATGTATAGCCAATTTAGAGTAAATCCCCTCACTTTTGGAGATTTTTTTTTATGTTATGTCTCTGGAACAGAAAGTGAAGGTAAACTTCCCCATCAGCGACAACAACCTGGTTTTAACTCTTTTCTACACTATCCAAAAAAAAAAAGCTCGGGCTACACATATACTTAAAAATCTTTTTTTATTAAGGGGTGATTTTGCCTTTTCCTTTTAAATATGTTTTGTAACTCTTCATATATGATACTATAAAAGCAAGGAGTCCAAAAGACCCATTTTTTTAATTTACCAATGTAGGGATAGCACCTTAGCTAAAAGGAATTGGGAGTAGATCTCATGTATAACACCAAAAAAAGAGACCCGTACGTCAGAAGCACGTAGAATTAAATAGCAGCAAATCAGAATATTAGAAACCAGTGAATCAGACTGCGCAAGCATTTTAGGCATTTTGCTGACAGAGAAGATTGTTAGCATTTCACTCATCTTTATTTTTAGCACCATTGTGTACAGTAAGAACGTATTATTGAATATGCTTTGTTGTGGGTAAAGTTGTTAGGGCAGAATTTTATTTTGCAAAGATGAATCATTTTTCACATATAGAAAATTATTTCATTGGGGACAGTTTTCACATTGGCTGTGTTCACTTCAAATATAAAATAAGGTTCATGGAAATCTGCAATTTTTATATTCCCCTGCCCAGAGCTAGTAAGGCATAACAATAATGAATGAATGAATGAATGAAAAACTTATATAGCGCGGCACATGCGAATTAAATCGCCTCTGGGCGCTTGTTGTTCCTGTCTCCTTTGGAATCAAAAGAGATGAGTCTTGATCTTTCTCCTGAATGCTAGGTGGTTCTCCTCCAACCGAATGCTGGTTGGTAAAGCGTTCCATAGTCTGGGACCTTGGACCGCGAATCTTCTATCTCCTTTGGACTTGTAGCTGGCTTTCGGTATCTGAAGTAGATTTTGGTTGGTGGATCGCAAGATGCGATTGGGATTATGAATTTTTATTTTTTCGCACAGAATAACACCCAACTCTCCTGTACACGCCCAAACCCTAATAGTTCAGAAGTGGGGTACAGGCACCTCATAAGCAGGAGGGCCAGCTGTACTGCCTTATCACTGAAACAGACCCCAATGTGGGGATCGGTTACAGTATTTGGGCCCCCCTCACTGCTCTGATCACCCCCCTCTCACTGCTCTAATACCCCTTAAGCCCTGTACACACGATCGGTTTGGACCAATGGACCGTTTTCATCGGACAAACCGATCGTGTGTGGGCCCCATCCGGTTGTTTTCCATTGGTGAAAAAAAACAGAACATGGATAAAAAAACGATAGAAAAAAATGATCGTCTGTGTGGAAGTCCATCGGTCAAAAATCCACACATGCTCCGAATCAATTTGACGCATGCTCGGAAGCATTGAACTTAATTTTTCTCAGCACGTCGTGTTTTACGTCACCTCGTTGGACACGTCGGATTTTTGATGTGTAGGCAAGACTGATGAAAGTCAGCTTCATCGTTTATCCAATGAAAAAATCCATCGGATTAGATTCCATCAGATATCCGATCGTGTGTACAGGGCTTAAGTGTGTTTCTATGCAGGCTCAGATGCAATGTAGCTGAGGCTGCAGCGAAAAGGATTGAGGAATCTATTTGCTCAGTCTCTCTTTCTGTCTCAAAAGAAAGGCACCAGGGATCTGTGTGGACCCCTGATATTTCTGTTAAAAAAATACAATTGTATGAAATAAATAAAATAAAAAAATAGATTAAAGTGCTCCTTCACATCTGCATTCAGATCTCTCTTCAGAAAATATTAAAGACAGTGAGGACACATTGTATCATCTCCTCATCGGCAGCTTTAAAGGGGTTGTAAAGGGAAAAAAAATGTTTCCCTAAATAGCTTCCTTTACCTTAGTGCAGTCCTCCTCCTTCACTTACCTCATCCTTCAATTTTGCTTTTAAATGTCCTTATTTCTTCTGAGAAATGCTCACTTCCTGTTCTTCTGTCTGTAACTCACCACAGTAATGCAAGGCTTTCTTCCTGGTGTGGAGAAAGCCTCTTGAGGGGGGAGGGGCGAGCAGGAGTGTCAGGACGCCCACTAACACACACTACTTTGAATTGCGCGGGCTTACGCCGGCCGATTTACGTCACGCCGGCGCACATATGGGAGCAAGTGCTTTGAGGATACCGTACGAGCCTCTCAAAGTTACGTCGGCGTAGCGCATATCAGATGCGCTACGCCCGCTTAAAGATACTCCCGTTTTTGTGGATCTGGCCCCAAATGTTTAATAGAATAATGAAAAAAGCATACATAAGTGTCAGTAAATGTTGGTTTATGGTCAATTTATCTGCTCTAATAGGGCATTGTGACGGATCTCAAATATCCGCCAGACCTGTCTTTCCTGTCCTCCAAACACACCTGCAGCCTGCAGATTTGCCATAACCAGCCCTTAACCCCTCAATCAGGAGACAAGACACACAGGTGTTGAGGGTTAAACATGCAGAGCATAAACTGTTTATTAAATACAAGACATACACTTTTACACACAGTTAGGGACACTCCCCTTAGCTTTGTCATAGAGGGGAGGGGGTAGGGGACAAGGAAAAACCAATTGGAACTGAACACTTGTACATTGATAAACAAAAAGGGATTATGGTAAGCAGGCAGCCTCTCAATACACATCCCCTGCGGAGAGATGTCTCCAGTCCACTTCATTGTCTATGTGCCATTTACCAACACAATTAGACACAGCAACAAGGCGTATCAATATACACTTTTTACATAAGGGGAAGAAGGGATGTATCATTACATTACATTATCTCAATGCCAGCTTGTCCCCAGGTCTCCAGTCTCTTCTGGGCCATAATCTGTAGGTAAGAGGCCCGCCCACAGTCCCTTCCAAAACACACAGTGACAGTGGGTTCTGTCACAGGCATCATGGTGGACACTGCATTGTTTTAAAAACTTTTGCAGTTTTACATGATTTTGGAATCACCATTTCAATCCCCCGGGACAAGAGGTAAGGGTAACTCTTCTAATATGGACACTTGTTTTGAGGACAACCATCTAAAGCTGGCTATACACAGAACAATTTTTATTGTTGACCCCTGCTGCCCAACATCATTCACGTGAAAACTCAAAGAATCTGGGTGGAAAATTGTCAGCTAAACATCCAGTCAGATACAGGTACTCTTCAGGTATTTTGACAGCTGGTGGGACTAGTTGTCAAAATACAAAAGCTGCCTGGAGAGATTTGTCTATTCGCACTGTGGATGGAGGAGTCTTTTAGATTTCTTCTGTGCAGCTAGAAAATCTATATATGTATAGCCAATTTAGAGTAAATCCCCTCACTTTTGGAGATTTTTTTTTATGTTATGTCTCTGGAACAGAAAGTGAAGGTAAACTTCCCCATCAGCGACAACAACCTGGTTTTAACTCTTTTCTACACTATCCAAAAAAAAAAAGCTCGGGCTACACATATACTTAAAAATCTTTTTTTATTAAGGGGTGATTTTGCCTTTTCCTTTTAAATATGTTTTGTAACTCTTCATATATGATACTATAAAAGCAAGGAGTCCAAAAGACCCATTTTTTTAATTTACCAATGTAGGGATAGCACCTTAGCTAAAAGGAATTGGGAGTAGATCTCATGTATAACACCAAAAAAAGAGACCCGTACGTCAGAAGCACGTAGAATTAAATAGCAGCAAATCAGAATATTAGAAACCAGTGAATCAGACTGCGCAAGCATTTTAGGCATTTTGCTGACAGAGAAGATTGTTAGCATTTCACTCATCTTTATTTTTAGCACCATTGTGTACAGTAAGAACGTATTATTGAATATGCTTTGTTGTGGGTAAAGTTGTTAGGGCAGAATTTTATTTTGCAAAGATGAATCATTTTTCACATATAGAAAATTATTTCATTGGGGACAGTTTTCACATTGGCTGTGTTCACTTCAAATATAAAATAAGGTTCATGGAAATCTGCAATTTTTATATTCCCCTGCCCAGAGCTAGTAAGGCATAACAATAATGAATGAATGAATGAATGAAAAACTTATATAGCGCGGCACATGCGAATTAAATCGCCTCTGGGCGCTTGTTGTTCCTGTCTCCTTTGGAATCAAAAGAGATGAGTCTTGATCTTTCTCCTGAATGCTAGGTGGTTCTCCTCCAACCGAATGCTGGTTGGTAAAGCGTTCCATAGTCTGGGACCTTGGACCGCGAATCTTCTATCTCCTTTGGACTTGTAGCTGGCTTTCGGTATCTGAAGTAGATTTTGGTTGGTGGATCGCAAGATGCGATTGGGATTATGAATTTTTATTTTTTCGCACAGAATAACACCCAACTCTCCTGTACACGCCCAAACCCTAATAGTTCAGAAGTGGGGTACAGGCACCTCATAAGCAGGAGGGCCAGCTGTACTGCCTTATCACTGAAACAGACCCCAATGTGGGGATCGGTTACAGTATTTGGGCCCCCCTCACTGCTCTGATCACCCCCCTCTCACTGCTCTAATACCCCTTAAGCCCTGTACACACGATCGGTTTGGACCAATGGACCGTTTTCATCGGACAAACCGATCGTGTGTGGGCCCCATCCGGTTGTTTTCCATTGGTGAAAAAAAACAGAACATGGATAAAAAAACGATAGAAAAAAATGATCGTCTGTGTGGAAGTCCATCGGTCAAAAATCCACACATGCTCCGAATCAATTTGACGCATGCTCGGAAGCATTGAACTTAATTTTTCTCAGCACGTCGTGTTTTACGTCACCTCGTTGGACACGTCGGATTTTTGATGTGTAGGCAAGACTGATGAAAGTCAGCTTCATCGTTTATCCAATGAAAAAATCCATCGGATTAGATTCCATCAGATATCCGATCGTGTGTACAGGGCTTAAGTGTGTTTCTATGCAGGCTCAGATGCAATGTAGCTGAGGCTGCAGCGAAAAGGATTGAGGAATCTATTTGCTCAGTCTCTCTTTCTGTCTCAAAAGAAAGGCACCAGGGATCTGTGTGGACCCCTGATATTTCTGTTAAAAAAATACAATTGTATGAAATAAATAAAATAAAAAAATAGATTAAAGTGCTCCTTCACATCTGCATTCAGATCTCTCTTCAGAAAATATTAAAGACAGTGAGGACACATTGTATCATCTCCTCATCGGCAGCTTTAAAGGGGTTGTAAAGGGAAAAAAAATGTTTCCCTAAATAGCTTCCTTTACCTTAGTGCAGTCCTCCTCCTTCACTTACCTCATCCTTCAATTTTGCTTTTAAATGTCCTTATTTCTTCTGAGAAATGCTCACTTCCTGTTCTTCTGTCTGTAACTCACCACAGTAATGCAAGGCTTTCTTCCTGGTGTGGAGAAAGCCTCTTGAGGGGGGAGGGGCGAGCAGGAGTGTCAGGACGCCCACTAACACACAGCTCCTTTCTCTATCTGCAAAGTAGAGAGTGTCCTGACTTGCCTGCCCGCCCCCTCCCCCCTCAAGAGGCTTTCTCCACACCAGGAAGAAAGCATCGCATTACGGTGGTGAGTTACAGACAGAAGAACAGGAAGTCAGCATTTCAGCATTTCTCAGAAGAAATAAGGACATTCAAAAGCAAAATTGAAGGATGAGCTAAGTGAAGGAGGACTGCACTAATGGAAAGGAAGCTATTTAGGGGGGGGGATCCTTTACAGCCCCTTCAACCCTGCACTGTGACTGCTCTCATTGCTTGCAAAGCAGCACCATTAACTTAAACAGGTCATGTTCGACAGAGATTATAATTCCTGCCAATGCTACAATGCAAAACATCACGCCCTAGGCATGTGTACACCCCCAGCCACTGCCTTGCAGCTAAAGTTAAGTTATGTACGCTATTAATTAATTTTAGCAAGGGCCTGTCAGGTGATTTCTAACAGCAGCTCTGCCCCTAAAGACATCACACGGTATTCTGAAAACAACACTATTAGTAAATCTTTCCCCATAACAGTTTTATTATATATTATGGAATGTGAATTAGTCTTATTGTTTCAGCTAAATCACTGCCCCTAACAATGTAAAATAAGCTTAGCTATGGAAACTCTATGTATCCTCAAACATTATAGAGAATAAAGTTGTTTTAGTCTTCACAAATTACATCAAAATAAGGCCACAGAGAAATGTTGTCACTGACAAACTCAAGATATTCAGTTCTGCAGCCTCATCATATTGCATTACTGAATGTCAGAAATATAACTAAACTTTGTTACATTTCCTCAAGTCCTCTCCTGTCTGCTTAGATTTATTTTGATTGTGTACACAAGGGTCAGTTAGCTTCAGAATTCATTCCAGTTAACATATTCAGAAATAAAAATTCATTTAAATGCAATAGTTGTAAAGCCCAGGAGTCTTGATACATTACCTGCATACCTAGCAAACTCATGTCCCTGCGAATGAAGCCACATGGGTCAATCCAAGGCTGAGAATGTAAAATTGTCAAACCAATTATATTGGACAACATTAACATTGGACATTATTAATAGCATGCTTAGCAATAGTGAACAATATTCACTGCAAAAAAAGTTCCAAAAAAACTCAACTATCAGTGCTGAACATGGTATATAGAATATATAGATCTAATATAAAATATTAGAACCAGATAATTAGTCTGCATGGTAATAGCAGATTGGATTAAAAATGCTGGCAGATGGCTGGAGGTTCTTAACACTGTCACATATAAACACTGTGGTCATGCATTTAGAAGCATTCTGCCCAGGAAAGAACATCAAGTGAATCTGACATCAAGTTTCTGAATGATGGGGGAGGTTTCAGATCTTTGAACCCCCTTCTCACCATCATTGTGAGTGATGTGACTAACCTACAAGCAAGCACTAAACATAAGCTAAGATGTATGTAAGACATATGCATACCTCCCAACTTTCTGAGATGGGAATGAGGGACACATATTATTAGCAACTATGTAGGCATAGAACACACCCCCTTCCACGGCCCCTTAAAGGAGCATTGTATGGGGGGAAAAAAAGGTTGGTTAAACCCACAAGTGTTTTTACCACTACTATTCTTTTACAAATGCATCCGTTTAGAATTTTAATGAAGGGTTTAGCAAGTAGTGCATTTTATAGGCTGTCCAACTACATAGATCAGGAGTGAGGAGGAAATAGGGACTTTGTTCTGAATGAGGGACAGTCCCTCAAAATCAGGGACAGTTGAGAGCTATTTATATGTCCTCCATACATCACTGAGCTCTAACCAATTAACCACTTAAGGACCGCCTAACGCCGATATACGTCGGCAGATAGGCACGGCTGGGCACAATCACGTACCTGTACGTGATCGTTAAATGCCCAGCCGTGGGTCGTGGGCGTGCGCCCACGACCCGGTCCGAAGCTCCGTGACCGCGGCCGCGGGACCTGATCACCGCCAGAGTCCCGCGATTGGTCTCCGGAGCTGGGGAGAGGTGTGTGTAAACAGAACGGTGTTACGCACCTGGGATGTGAGCCTGACGTGCAGAGGAAGGCCTCTCGTACAACTCCGGCTCGCAGACTACTGGCAGTGAAACAGTAGCCACAGGAGCACGGTGGGGTATGAGTGCCTGTAAACAGTTCAGTAGTCCCTGTAGTAGCGGTGATCAGCAGGTAGATGAGCTGACACGATGCTTGACTGGTGGCAGGCTGGGATGAACCACGGAGCAGTACCAGATGCAGGCTTGCAGGGCTGGGAGCTGTAGCAGGCTGGATGAGCGAGATGCAGGGTCAGACAGGCCGGGTCGGTAATAATCAGGCAGATCAGGCAAAGACGTTAGGCAGAAGAGAGGTCAGGTCACAAGCCAGGTAGTACTGGAAGATCATCAGACAGAATCAGCAGGCAGGATCAGAGTCTAAGGGAAACCGGGATCAGAACATGCAGCAGGTATTCACAGGTAACAATAAGCTGGATCAGAGTCAGAGGTCACACAGGAAACAGGAAATGACACGGAAGCTGCAGACCAAACAGCAAGGAACCTCTGTAGGAGCCTTGCTTAAATAGCCTGCCTGACTCCATTATTAGTGACAGGTGTGTGTCTTAAAGTGCTAGTATGCATGCGTGCATGCCGAGCGCTTGCATGGAAAATGGGGAGAGGTGTGTGTAAACACACCTTCCCCGTTCTTGACAGTGACCAGAGCCAAAGAAATAACCAACTCAGCCCAGGAAAAATGCAGAAAATACACCATGTCAATGTGTAAACAGGGGTTAAGCTCCCTTTAATGAAGACACTGCCCTGCTCCCTATTTGGGTGTGGGCTGAAAACTTGTCCCAGAGTAAGTGGGTATAAAAGAGGTAGTCTGAGCTTGAGGAGGGAGGATGGAAGAGGTCATAGAGTCCTCAAGACATTGTAGTAAGGGGCCATTAGAACTTCCCCCTTGATGCAGCAGGAGGATGCCCCTAGGCCAGCAGGTGCTGTGGCTGGGGACCACTACAGGACATGCTTACATTTGGTGTAGTCAACATGATGGAGTTACTCGATCTCCTATTGGAAAAAGAGGCTGAGTGGCTACCATTTGAGTGTCAGAGCTAGAGGATAGTGCTCCAGCTGCCTTGTGCAACAGAACATAGGATTGTAAGCAGAGTTTGCAGCCATGTTCAGTTCCCATTGAAGAGGCTATATGGATATCAGACTCTGGTTGGTGGTCCCAGTTGTGGGAGGAACAACCCTGGACTCGGTTTTATGACTTACTCCCAGAAAAGGGCCAGTGTTGTGATGAAGTGAGTGAAACTCTGGTGCTGCTGGGTCTGAACTGTAACAGGGTACCACTGGTAAAAGTGCCCTGGGTGTGGTGTGAGGCATGACATGCTTTTTTTGTTTGAGACCCTCTCTGATCATACTGAGCCCCAGGACTTAAATATCTCTTGAGACAAGAATACTGATTGGGAGGAAATAACCACAGGCACAAGGGGAGCCACTATGTCAGTAGGCGTATACTCCCTGAAGGTATGAGTCAAAAGACAGATAAGCCCTAAATGTCAGAGACGCAGTGCCCACAGCCTGAACAGAGGAGGACAATTGGAAAATAGGGGTAATACTGCGCTGTCTAAATGAAATACAAAAGAAATTGCAAGCAGCTTACAATAGTGAGATACTCACAACCAAAACAATAAAAATAAAAAACAAGCTGCGCAACTATGAGAAACTGTCATGGCCAAACTCGGCCACTAGATGGCAGCAGCGGGCCGTCGGCGTGCACGGGCACGCGCATTCGCGGCAACGGTGACGCGCACGGGCATGTGTGGACGCCATCTTGGCGCCCAGGAGGGGCTATTTAGGTGTGCTGATCCCTCGGCCTCTTGCTGCTGGATCTACAGCATGTCCCTGAGAACCGATCTGTTATCTGTACCTGATTGACTCCTGTTCTTGTACCCGGCCTGCCTCCGACTACCTCTGATCTCCGCCTGCCCTGACCCATGGCCTGTCTGACCACGCTTCTGCTCATCCGCCTGTCTGTCTGCTGCCTGCCTGTTACCGACCCCCGGCTTGTTCACGATCCATCCTTGCTCAATCCCTGCACCAAGATCCGCTCGCTCGCACTGTTCCGGCTGACCTGGTTCAGTTACCAACTGTGTACTACAGGACACCTCCCTCTGTGCTGGCCTGACCCTGCTACAGGACTGTGTACTACAGGACACCTCCCTCTGTGCTGGCCTGACCCTGCTACAGGACTGTGTACAACAGGACACCTCCATCTGTGCTGGCCTGACCCTGCTACAGGACTGTGTACTACAGGACACCTCCCTATGTGCTGGCCTGCTCCTGCTGTTAGAACTGTGTACTACAGAACACCTTCCTTGTGCTGAACTCTGACCCATGGAAACCGGCCTCAGCTCTGTTGATCCTGCCCAGGAGTGCAGCGGCTCCCACTCTACAAGTACCAGTGGTCCTGCCGGGCGCTTGTGCGACTCTGCACTTTCGGGCTCCCTGTCTCCTCTATCAGGGCCTCCGGAGTGGGAGGAGCACAAGCAGCCGGTCCCTGCGCATCAGGCTCCACCACCAGGTGCGTGACAGTATCCAGCAGCCATGTCTGAGCCTGTGCAGGGAACGGATCCTATGGCATAACTTTGCCGACATCTGGAGGGCCTAACCCAAGCTGTCAGGACTTTGCAAGAAGGTTATACCAGACTGGAGAACCGGGTTCAGGCTCTATCCGCTCCCTCCACCTCTTCTGCTGGTGCCTCCACCTCTCCGTCAGTAATTATGCTGCCACCAGAGCCCAAGGTCCCCACGCCCGAGAGGTTTTCTGGAGACCGGAGCAAATTCAGAGCATTTAGGAACGCTTGCGAGCTCTACTTCGCTCTGCAGCCAAGGACCTTTTCCTTAGAGACTACCAAGGTGGGCTTTGTTATCTCCCTTCTGTCCGGCGAACCGCAATCCTGGGCCCACCGGCTGCTGGAGCAGAAGGACGTGTCCATTGACCACCTGGACACCTTCTTCCAGGCCATGTCTCTGCTTTACGAGGACCCGCACCAGGCCGCCACCGCCGAAGCCGCCCTGCATGCTCTCCAACAAGGTCGCAGACCCGCAGAGGACTATGTGTCTGAGTTCCGGAGATGGAGTGCCGACACTCAGTGGAACGACGCGGCCTTATGTTACCAATTCCGCTTAGGACTTTCTGAATCGCTCAAGGATGAGTTTGCACGCATAGGGGTCCCCGAAACCTTGGAGGCCCTTATCAATTCGACCATACAAGTTGACAGGCAACTAAGAGAGCGCAAGTCTGAACGAGCCGCTAGCATGACCCGTCCGACCTGGATGATGCCCCGGGTACCCACCTTCTCTAACCCGACACCTCCGATCCCGACCACTCCACCAGTGGACACCCCAGAACCGATGCAATTGGGCCTGCTCCGTCCCTCACTGACTCCGGAGGAGCGACAACGTCGTCTCGTCCACAACCTTTGCCTTTACTGCGGGGAACCCGGACACTACGTGAGGACTTGTCCAGTAAAGCTCAGTAAGTGCTGCCCTCTATCTACTGTTCATACAGCTGTGGTTCCTCATAACTCTTCTCACCTGGCTATCCCCATTCTGTTTCAGCTCCCAGGAGGGAATATCCGGGCCAACGCCATTCTTGACTCCGGCACCTGCAGCTGCTTTATGGACTCCTCCTTCGCCACACAACACCGCATTCCTCTGCGACCCCGGGCCAGGGGGTTATCCGTTTACCTTGCAGATGGGTCAGCAGTGCACTAAGATCCGGACCAGTTGTACAGGAGACTTTACCCTTAGCCACAACCATCTCTGGTAACCACTGGGAATTCCTTTGTCTGGATGTCATCCAATCCCCCCTGTTTCCTATAATCCTGGACATGCCCTGGTTTCGGGCCCATAACCCCCAAATAGACTGGTCCACTGGAGAGGTCAGCTTCCGTTCCTCCTACTGCCAGCAACATTGCCTGGAGGAAACCCAGCATCCTTCTTCCCTGCTCTGTATGGATGCTGGCGCTGAAACCCGCCAAATCATCCCGGAAGCATACCACGACTTCCTGGACATCTTCAGTAAGAAAGGGGCTGAGGTCCTTCCTCCGCACCGACCTTATGACTGTCCGATCGAGCTCCTTCCCGGAGCCGAGATCCCCTTTGGTAGGATCTTTCCTCTGACGGAACTAGAACTGGAAACCTTGAAGACCTACATTGATGAAAATCTTGAGAAGGGGTTCATCCGCCCCTCCACGTCGCCAGCAGGGGCAGGGATTTTCTTTGTTGAAAAGAAGGATCGTTCCCTCCGCCCATGCGTGGACTACCGGGCACTCAATAAGGTGACAATCAAGAATCGGTACCCTCTCCCCCTTGTACCCGAGCTGTTTCAAAGACTGGGCACTGCGGTCATCTTCACTAAGTTGGACCTCCGTGGGGCTTACAACTTGGTACGCATCCGGGACGGCGACGAGTGGAAAACAGCTTTCCGGACTCGCTTTGGCCACTTTGAGTATCTTGTAATGCCCTTTGGCCTGTGCAATGCCCCCGCTACGTTTCAGCACTTTGTAAACGACATTTTTAAGGACTTCCTCAATCTTTTTGTTATTGTTTATCTTAACGACATTCTCGTCTTCTCTCCGTCCCTGGACAAGCACCGTGAACATGTTAAGACTGTACTCAGCCGACTCCGTATACATGGACTGTACGCTAAACCCGAAAAATGTGAGTTTGAGCAGGAAAGCATACAATTTCTGGGACTGATAATCTCCGTGAGGGGTATCGAGATGGACCCCCAGAAAGTTGCAGCGATCCTCGACTGGCCGGCGCCCGCAGATAAAAAGGGCGTTCAGCGCTTCATCGGATTCGCTAATTTTTACAGGAAATTTATCAAGGGATTTTCCAACATTATTGCCCCTATAACCAACCTGACGAAGCAAACCACTCGCTTCCACTGGTCACCCATAGCGCAAGAAGCTTTTGACGCCCTCTAGAGGCTATTCACATCCGCATCAGTTCTCAGACACCCTGACGCAAGGCTACCGTACATCCTGGAATTCGACGCATCAGAAACAGCAGTCGGAGCGGTACTCTCCCAAAGACAGGGGCCAAAGGCCCTTCTGCACCCGGTCGCCTTCTTCTCCCGTAAGTTGTCCGAGGCAGAAAGGAACTACAACGTGGGGGACCGGGAACTGCTGGCAATAAAGGCCGCACTGGAGGAGTGGCGATACCTTCTGGAGGGCGCAGCACATCCGATTCTAATCTACACTGACCATAAGAACCTGGAGTATCTGAAAGTTGCCAAAAGACTAAAACCTCGTCAGGCCAGGTGGGCGCTCTTCTTTACCCGATTCTCATTCCACATAACATACAGGCCCGGGTCAAAAAATACTAAATCTGATGCCCTCTCAAGGATGTTCGGCGATTCGGAAGTCACTACCCCTCCAGACACTATCCTGTCTCCAGGGAACTTCTTGCTGCTACAGGGTGACCTCCTTTCCCAAATTAGACAAGCCTCTGCAGGTGTCCCCACTTCAACCGGCATGGACCTTCAACTCAAGGACGGTCTTTTGTGGCATAAAGATAAAAATGTTGTACCGGAAAACCTACCGGTCAGTGTGCTAAACGCCTGTCACGACCATGAATTGGCTGGCCATTTCGGAGTACTCAAGACCTCCGAGTTGTTGCAGCGGACATTCTGGTGGCCCCAACTCTTGAAGGACTGTAGGTGCTATGTGGAATCCTGCACCACATGCATCCGGAATAAGGGGAGCAAGTCGAGAACTTGGGGTCTCTTAAAGCCCCTGCCTGTACCAGAAAAACCATGGAGGACGATCTCTGTAGATTTTATTGTGGAACTCCCTCCCTCCGAAGGCTTTTCAACCATCTTCGTGATCGTGGACAGATTGTCCAAAATGGCACACTTTGTGCCCATGAAGGGTACACCATCTGCCCCCGAGACGGCCTAAGTGTTTATTAAAGAAGTTGTGAGGCTCCACGGCATACCTGCGAACATTGTATCGGATCGGGGGGTACAATTTACATCCAAGTTCTGGAGAGCACTCTGCGGGGCCCTTAAGATCGATCTGTCATTCTCATCTGCCTACCATCCACAATCAAACGGTCAGACTGAACGTACTAACCAAACCCTTGAACAATATCTACGTTGCTTCTCATCTTTTTCACAGGAGGATTGGGTATCTCTGTTACCATTAGCTGAATTCGCATACAACAACTCAATTCATTCCGCTACTAAGCAGTCCCCGTTTTATGCAAACTATGGCTACCATCCGTTGTTTCTGTCCAATTGCATTCCAGAGTGTCCAGTACCCGCTGCCCAGGAGACCTTGGATTTCTTCAGCACCAATAATAAACTGTTACAGTACATGGCTCAAACACAGGTACACAACAAGGAGGTATTTGATAGGCACAGGAGGGGAGAACTCAACTTGGAACCCGGAGACCAAGTGTGGCTATCAACTCTTAACCTAAAACTTGCCTGTCCCTCGAAGAAACTGGGCCCTAGATTCGTGGGGCCCTTCCCAATAAAAAGGAAAATCAACAGTGTGGCCTACGAACTTGAGTTACCTGATTCATTCCGCATTCACCCAGTTTTTCATGTTGCCCTCCTGAAACCTAATGTTCCTAATCCCTTTCCTGGACGAAGCACCGACCCTCCTGAACCAATCCTGGTTGGAATTTGAAGTAGAGTCCATCCTGGATTGCAGGAAAAGGCGGAACCAGGTGCAGTTTCTGGTGAAGTGGAAGGGGTACGGCCCAGAAGAAAACTCATGGGAGCCTGAAAGCAACATCCATGCGGAAAGACTGATCCAATCCTTCTCACCCCCTGAAGTTTGCTCAGTTGGGCATCCGGAGGCTGCCCATTGGAGGGGGGAAATGTCATGGCCAAACTCGGCCACTAGATGGCAGCAGCGGGCCGTCGGCGCGCACGGGCGGCGCGCATTCGCGGCAACAGCGCGCGTGCACGCGCGGCAACAGCGCGTGCATTCGCGGTGACGCGCGCGGGCACGTGTGGACGCCATCTTGGCGCCCAGGAGGGGCTATTTAGGTGTGCTGATCCCTCGGCCTCTTGCTGCTGGATCTACAGCGTGTCCCTGAGAACCGATCTGTTATCTGTACCTGATTGACTCCTGTTATTGTACCCGGCCTGCCTCCGACTACCTCTGATCTCCGCCTTCCCTGACCCACGGCCTGTCTGACCACGCTTCTGCTCATCCGCCTGTCTGTCTGCTGCCCGCCTGTTACCGACCCCCGGCTTGTTCACGATCCATCCTTGCTCAATCCCTGCACCAAGATCCGCTCGCTCGCACTGTTCCGGCTGACCTGGTTCAGTTACCAACTGTGTACTACAGGACACCTCCCTCTGTGCTGGCCTGACCCTGCTACAGGACTGTGTACTACAGGACACCTCCCTCTGTGCTGGCCTGACCCTGCTACAGGACTGTGTACTACAGGACACCTCCATCTGTGCTGGCCTGACCCTGCTACAGGACTGTGTACTACAGGATACCTCCCTCTGTGCTGGCCTGCTCCTGCTGTTAGAACTGTGTACTACAGAACACCTTCCTTGTGCTGAACTCTGACCCGTAGAAACCGGCCTCAGCTCTGTTGATCCTGCCCAGGAGTGCAGCGGCTCCCACTCTACCAGTACCAGTGGTCCTGCCGGGCGCTTGTGCGGCTCTGCACTTTCGGGCTCCCTGTCTCCTCTATCAGGGCCTCCGGAGTGGGAGGAGCACGAGCAGCCGTTCCCTGCGCATCAGGCTCCACCACCAGGTGCGTGACAGAAACTCTAAGGTGATAAAGAGCAATACCAAACAGTCATTGATAACTTGTCCACTATGGGAGGAGTATTTGACCATAGGACTTCATGTCATCGAACCCCCTGGCTGGGGAGAAAGCCATCTGCGGTCAGAAGGTCTCTAGTTGGGATCTTCCCCTCCGGTAAGGGACAGTGTTTTCCATCGGTGGAGGTGTTTTCCCTATCTGTTTGCACTTTTCTGAGGTTCCTGTTTGTGATGTCACCATCTGCTTGAACACAAGGAATTTCACTGCCGATTTATACCATCAGATGTTTTTCCACTTGTATTAATAGCTTGATGGACTTTATAGATGCATTGACTGAACAGAGGAGGACAGCCTGTTGGAAGAAAGATGAGTCAAGGAGGAAGACACCACAGCTGCATTGGAACTGGTCCCTGGCCTGGAAAGGGAAGGAGGGTGTACACCCCTGGTGGGACAGTTGGAGGCAATTGTGAAGAAGCTATGAGGCCGCTGAATGTTCAGCCTGTGTGGCGGGGGCCTGTGGATGTGTTTTAAAAGGACCAAAACTTTGGGACACAACAGCAGGGGCTTGAAACCTCCACTGGAAGAGTGGTTTATTACTTTGAACAGGCTGAAGGGGTGTTGGATATACCAAAAGCGTATGTCACGTCAGGAGCAAAAGCTAACATAGGTGTCCTGGTTGCAAAGATACATGGTGTGCAAAGTGCAGGGGGACAATGGGATGGATTTCTCTTACTTGCTTGAAGAGTTTTTCCACGCTGGTTGAGGTGGACAGAGAGTAAATATATGATACAGCTGTTTGGGAGTACTTACAAGTACCCAAGGCCTTCTGCTCCCTTCAAGGTGACAACCTCACTAGGGAGTGAACCTGCCAGATCTACATTACTATGTCTAAATTGCCAATGTCTGTTTATAGCTCTTACTTTGCTATTATTCTGGGTGTTTTAGAAATGCTTGTTTACGATATGGTAGTTGGTTATGCCATGACTATATACAGTGGGGATCGAAAGTTTGGGCACCCCAGGTAAAAATTTGTATTAATGTGCATAACAAAGCCAAGGACTGTCTGTCACACACTGCTCTTTTAAGTTTCTATCCATAGATTTTCAATTATGTTGAGGTCAGGAGATTGTGAAGGCCATGGCAAAACCTTCAGTTTACATCTCTTGATGTAATCCCCCGTGGATTTTGAGGTGTGTTTAGGATCATTATCCATTTGTAGAAGCCATCCTCTCTTCAATTTCAGCTTTTTCACAGATAGCATCAAGTTACCATCCAAAATTTGCTTAAATTTTTTTGACACCATTTTTCCTTCTACTCATGAAATGTTCCCTGTGCCACTGGCTGCAATACAACCCCAAAGCATGATTGATCCACCCCTTCCTTTACAGTTGGACAGAGGTTATTTTCATTAAATTCTGTGCCCTTTCTTCTCCAAACGTACCTTTGCTCATTCTGGACAAAAAGTTATGTTTTAACCTCATCGGTCCACAGAACTTGTTTCCAAAATGCATCAGGCTTGTCTATATTTTGATTTGCAAAGTTCAAACGCTGATTTTTGTGGTGAGGACGTAGAAGAGGTTTTCTTCTGATGACTCTTCCATGAAGACCATATTTGTACAAGTATCTCTTAATAGTGGAATAGTGTACCACAACTCCAGTGTCTGCCAGATCTTTCTGGAGGGATCTTGCAATCAAATGTGGGTTTTGAATTGCTTTTCTCACAATCCTGCGAGCTGTTCTGTCTGATATTTTTCTTGGTCTTCCAGATCTTGCTTTAACTTCCACTGTTCCTGAAGACTGCCATTTCTTATTTACATTCTGAACAGAGGATATTGACATCTGAAAACGCTTTGCTATCTTCTTATAGCCTTCTCCAGCTTTGTGAGCGTCAACTATTTTCAGTTTCAGTTTTCTAGACAATTGCTTAACTAGTGGTGATTGTTGGGGCAAGGTCAGGTGAGTCTGGGCATTTAAAACCTTTGTGATTGACATCACCTGGTCTTTCCAGACGATGATTGAGAACAATTCACGACACTGGCAGGTCTCAGCTTTGCAAAGGGGCAGTGCATGCTATAAATTCTGCAGGGTGCCCAAACTTTTGCAGACGACATTTTTTTGTTTTCTGTAATTTTGAAAGTGTAAATGATGGAAATAAAATCTAACTTTTTTTGACATATTATAAGAATGTCTAATCTGTAATCTGATGCCTTTTGGAAATTTTTCCATTTTTCCTTGGCTTCGTTATGCACATTAATACAAATTTTTACCTGGGGTGCCCAAACTTCCGATCCCCACTGTAAGGAATCTGTTACAGCGTAATTTGTTTGAGTAATAATGTTACATTGTTAATTATGGTTAATGTTAATTGGTTAATTATTATTGTTTGTCATTATGTATTGGGGGTGAGTGTGTGCCAGCGTTCTGGATAAGTATTGGTGGGTATAAAGGACGTAGGTGGTAGGCATGTGCAAAAGTGAAAAATTTGTTTTGTTTTGTTTTGTTTTAATTCATCATTTAATTAATTTAGTTAAGTTAGGTTCGTTACATGTGTTGAATTCGTTTTCGGAATTCGTTAGTTTTCGACCGAATTTCGAAAAAATCCGGTCGAAATCGAAAATATTTCAACTGGATTAGAAAACAAATAGTCTCTTTTCGAATATAATTTTTTTCTAATTCAATTCGAATATAATTTTTTTTTCGAATTCCGATCGAATTTCGTCCGCGGGTTTGCGATTCGGAATCAAAAACGTTCGTTCGGATTCGGCAAATTCAGTAATATTGCAATTCGAGAATTCGTATGCATCCGAATGTCCGAATAATGAAAAATTTGTCCTAGTAGGTGGAGCTTGAAGAAGGAGAAGCCGTACAGTTCTCAATGGTGGTAGTAAGAGGCCACTAAACCTTCCACTTTGGTGGGCCATGTCCTGTCCATTTCACAATACCTTCAGGGTATGGAGGTGTAAGGGGAAATAAGTGGAGGATGGAAAATTTGCTAGCAACTCCCCTGTGTAGAATGTATTTCTCTGTTAACCGGAGATGTTTCCTGAGGTTGCGATGTTTTATATAGTTTTCATGTCAATAAACCATTGGAGAAGAAAGCTATGACTTGACATTTTTTATTGGCGAGAGGGATCTTGAATCCTGATAAAGGGCCTTGGGACTGGTGTGTGTATATGAAGACAAGATGGAAAGATGGAGGACCCCCTCCTGAAGAAAGAAAGGTCATTAATCACTTAAACCCGGACCATATTGCTGCCCAAAGACCAGAGCACTTTTTGCGATTCGGCACTGCGTCGCTTTAACTGACAATTGCGCGGTCATGCGATGTGGCTCCCAAACAAAATTGGCGTCCTTTTTTCCCCACAAATAGAGCTTTCTTTTGGTGGTATTTGATCACCTCTGCGGTCTTTATTTTTTGCGCTATAAACAAAAATAGAGCGACAATTTAAAAAAAAAAAAAAAATGTACTTTTGCTATAATAAATATCCCCCAAAAATATATAAAAACACATTTTTTTCCCTCAGTTTAGGCCAAAGCGTATTCTTCTACATATTTTCGTAAAAAAATCGCAATACGCGTTTATTGATTGGTTTGCGCAAAAGTTATAGCGTTTACAAAATAGGGGGTATTTTTATGGCATTTGTATTATTTATTTATTTTTACTAGTAATGGCGGCGATCAGCCATTTTTTTTCGGTACTGCGACATTATGGCGGACACTTCGGACACTTTTGACACATTTTTGGGACCATTGGCATTTTTATAGCGATCAATGCTATAAAAATGCATTGGATTACTATAAAAAATGCCACTGGCAGTGAAGGGGTTAACACTAGGGGGCGGGGAAGGGGTTAAGTATGTTCCTGGGTGTGTTCCAACTGTATGGGGGGGGGTGGGACTGACTAGGGGAAATCGCTGATCTTCTGTTCATATATTGTATGAACAGAAGATCAGCATCCCCCCCCCCTGACAGGACCAGAAGCTGTGTGTTTACACACACAGCTCCCGCTCCCCGCTCTGTAACGAGCAATCGCAATCGCGCGCACCCCCTAGTGGCCTGCGAGAGAGCCAAGGTAGAGCTACGGGCTCTCGCGCAGGGGAGCCAACCTGCCGCCGTAAATCGACGGAGGCAGGTCGGCACGTAGTTAAAGTCCCAATCTCCTTGTGTTTCACAAGGTAGCAGAAAAATGTCTCTAGACTACCTGCTTACAACCATACGCATACGTTTTCAAAATAAATGAAAACCTTAACGCATTAATATACAAACTCATTTTCTAATGCGGCGTACACACGTTCGGTTCGTCTGATGAAACCGGTATGATGGACCATTTTCATCAGACGAACCGATCGTGTGTGGGCCCCATCGGTTTTTTTATCCATCGGTGCAAAAACTAGGAACTTGTTTTAAAATTATCTGATGGTTAAAAAAACGATCGTCTGTGGGCACGTCCATCGGTTAAAAATTCATGCATGCTCAAAATCAAGTTGACGCATGCTTGGAAGCAATGAACTTCATTTTTCTCAGCACGTCCTTGTGTTTTTACATTACCGCATTCTGACACAATCGTTTCTTTAACTGATGGTGTGTAGGCAAGACTGATGAAAGTCAGCTTCATCGGATATCTGATGAAAAAATCCATCAGAGTTTTCATTGGATGAACCGATCGTGTGTACAGGGCATTACACTTAAAATGCATAGATTACTGTATTTATTGGCGTATAACACTCACTTTTTTACCCTGAAAATATATGGTAAACTGTGCATGCGTGTTATACGCAGGGGGCTGTGGAAAGTTTTTTTCCTGAAACTTTCCTCTTAAAGTTAGGGTCCGTGTTATACGCCTGTGCGTGTTATATGCCGATAAATACTGTAAATAGAAACTTTGAACAAGGCCTTATACCAAACCTTACCCTTAAAATGAACCCTTAATTTAATTAGTAAAAATGCATTTCAAGTAGAAATCCTATTCTTTCGTATGTGGCTGGTTCACTTCTATGCAGTTCAAAAAAACTATAAGGGGGTCCAGTCATGCCTAAGGTTTGCTTTAGCATGTGTGTTGCATTGTGCAGGCATATGTATGAATGTGCCCCAATACTAAAATATTACTGTAACCTATACAAAAATCAGCATAGGAAAATCTCCTGGCTCTGCGTTTGCGTCCATCTTTTCTGTAAACAAGATGTTTCTGTTTTCCACAAGAGGGAACTGTTTACAGACCAACTCTGCAATGAGCTGAATAAATAGCCTGTCTCCCAGGACCAGATTTTTAGAGCACAGATGGATGTACTGGCAGGACGCAACAGGAAATATTGCTGGGAATAGATACTATCTTCAGTACAGGTAACACATCATATGAATTGATTGTTCAGGGTCTTCTGGGAAAAGTGTATATATTTTTGTAAAAGTGCATGTATACTTTAAAGCAAATTTGTGGGGACACCCTACATCATAGAGTGGCCCCAAGGTCCATAAAAGAGACACTTATGACATTTTAGAATTTTCTTCAGAACACCCATTGTTTTTCAAGACCCAAACACTTTATTATATAAGCAATGACTATGACTTCTGTGGTCAACTGTGGCCTGCCTTCTTCTGTCCTATGCTTTCTCATTTGCCTGCAACACCCAATATTCCTAATGGTGGCCAATAGAAATGCACAGAAGGTGGGGCAGTGATTGGCCATGGAAACTGTAGTCATTATCAGATGTTGGCTACGATGGTACCTTATATATTAGGCAGCTCTGGTCCACGGAACCTCAAAACATTTTTGTTAGTAAAGTACTTTGATCTGAAGTCATGGTTCACTGGCATTTTCTCATGGTTTGGGAGAGCCACAATCTTAAAGAACAATACCCTCCCCAGAATTTTATATATCCTACAAACCATACCAATTAAAGTCCTGCCAGCTTTCCTCTTGTCCTGCCGAAAAGAATGTATATCCTTCCTCTGGGGGAAATCATGGTTCAGGCTAAATTACAATGCACTAATAGTCCCAAAACTGAAAAAAGCCATCGGCCTATGGGATATCAAAAAGTTCTATCTAGCATGTCAAGTAACCAGAGTAGTAGACTGGAACATACACTAACGAATCAAGGCATGGATAAACCTAGAACAAGCCATGTCAACTATTCCCCTCCACCAAACTCCTTGGATAGCGACATACCACATTCCTCTACCCAATAAAACACATCTTTTAATAGGCACCACCCTACTAGCTTTTTAGGAAGGCTGTCGTAGATACAAGATTTCATCTTCCCCGGGTCCTCTAACCTCCATCCAATAAAACCCAGAATTTTTTCCCGGCATAATAAATCCCTTCCCTACAGAAAGCTGCCCGCACCCAACAGTCCACGGAGAGCACTTTTTTAGCAATGGACGTCTTCTGTCCTTGCCTGCTCTTTGCTCCATGACCACTAACCGGCACTTCCTGTTCTGGACTTGCGCACAAATACAGCATTTCCTATGTAGATCCCAACTCATTCCTGAATGGACACGTCAACACACACCATTTGAATCTATTTGTCTAAAATCCGAGCCTCAAAGACACTTAATCTCGGGAATTTATTCCTTACTTTTCGCTGAAACCCCCAAATCCATTGGTATAAGCCGCAAATGAGAACAAGAGTTGGCGTTAGACCTTTCAAACCATGACTGGGAGAAAATCTTTACCTATATTCATAAGGGCTCAATTAAAGCGGACCTTCAGAAATGTTTTCAACTTTCCATCTATTAAATCTTCTGCCCTTTGCATAGTAAAACCTTTTTTTTTTTGCCAGTAACTACCTTTACAGCCCACTTCCTGTTTCTTGTCTGTCTAGACTTATGACATCATGCACAGCTCTCTCTCACTCTTGTTACAGTTTGTCAGGAAGGAGGGGGGGGGTGAGTCATAAAAGGACCAATGAGAGCTGCAGGGCTGCCGAGCTGGAGGTGTGCCTCTGTGTGTTTGTGTAAATCCAGGAAGTGAACAGGCAGCAGCATCAGCTGCCCACAGTTAAAATGGATGCAGCCATACTTAAAATGGATGCAGCCAGGGAGATTTCTGCAGCATATTTGGCAAGTACAGAATCACAGTATATATAAAATAATATGTAAAGTGGTTGGATGGAAGCTTCAGAATGGCAAAAAAAATATTACAAATTATGTGAGCAGACTGCAGTTCCTTTTCAGTGTTTTGACACAAGAAAATGGTTACAAAACCTTGTCCAGAAAAGAGTGGATGGGTTGTCTCTGCCATTTGACAGGGGTTTCTTTGCCATTGGCCTGCTGGGAGAGCCAGGTGATCGAGGTTCTGTGCCACCTAAACGGCTGTCTGGGTAGACGTGTGTTGAAAAGCTTCCGGCTGATAGGCCTGAGGCCTACCTGGGAGTGCCTGGCAGTCTGAGGCCTATCCAGGTTGGAAGCAAGCAGTGTGGGGTTGGGGCTTCAGGCTTGTAGCCCAACCAAGTTGTAGAGGTTCTGCCGGCTGGAGAACAAAGTAGTTGCCACAGGTGAAGGAAAGCCGTTACCGTCAGAGATGATGACCACTCCTGTCGCCAGAGGCAAGTGAGAGTCAGAGTTAAAGGGGACACAGTCACCAGCAAGGGAAATCTCTCTTGTTATCAGAGACCAGGTTCTGTGGAGACTGAAGAAGTACCAGAGCAGCCTTTTTCTTTTTACTTGCTGGGGACGGTAAGCTAGGGACCCGGTGATGCTTGCAGAGGATTCAGCAGGTTAGCTGAGGAGCCAAGTCAAGGACCCAGTGCAAAAGTGTGGGTGACACTTGGAAGACATAGCGGCATAGTTGTGGAGGTGCTCAAGGGATCCAGTGGCAGCTGGGATCTGAAAAGTCTAGTAAGAAACTGGAAGCTCTGTGAGAGGATCTACAAAGGGATACTGTTAGTTGTGATCTGCATTGAAGTTGAAGTTACAAGTTCAGTTGCTATAGGAAACAGCGGTCTACAGATGCAGTTTGCTGCAATTCAGCTTAATGGCCCCAGAACTGTATAGCTGTTCTTCTATTCCTGATTTTGTCTCTGAGTCTGCCCATTGACGTCTATGGGACTCGAACGTTCGAATTCGAAAGTGCTCATTTTAAAGTCTAATATGCAAGTTATTGTCGTAAAACGTCTTTGAGAACCCGGGTCTTGCCCCAGGGAACATGTATCAATGGTAAAAAGTTTAAAAAACTGTTGTTTTTTCGAAAGCAGGACTCCTGAAAAAACTACAGTTTTTAAAACTTTTTTTCTATTGATAAATGTTCCCTCAGACAAGACCCGGGTTCTCAAAGACGTTTTCACAGGCAAACTATAGACACCCAGCAGGTACAATATTTAAAGGAGTTAGTACACAAAATCATCGGACCAAAATTCCGCGCATTCTCAGAATCAAGTCGACGCATGCTTGGAAGCATTGAACATTGTTTTTTCATCACGTTGTTGTGTTCTATGTCTCCGCGTTCTGGTTCGAGGGGATTTTGGTCCGATGGTGTGTACGCACATCAGACCAACAGACCACTTCAGCGTGGTCCGATGAAAACGGTCCGTCGGACATGTTTCATCGGACATGTCTGATCGTGTGTACGCGGCCCCAGGCAGCTAAAGGACCCGGCCAGGTTTTGCGACTCTGCACTGCGTCGCTTTAACAGACAATTGCGCGGTTGTGCGACATGGCTCCCAAACAAAATTGGCGTCCTTTTTTTCCCACAAATAGAGCTTTCTTTTGATGGTATTTTATTACCTCTGCGGTTTTTGTTTTTTGCGCTATAAACAAAAATAGAGCGACAATTTTGAAAAAAAATCAATATTTTTTACATTTTGCTATAATAAATATCCCCCAAAAATATATAAAACAACTTTTTTTTTCTCGGTTTAGGCTGATACGTATTCTTCTACCTATTTTTGGTAAAACAAATCTCAATAAGCGTTTATCAGTTGGTTTGCGCAAAATTTATAGCGTTTATAAAATAGGGTATAGTTTTATCGCATTTTTTTATTATTTTTTTTTACTACTAATGGCGGCGATCAGCGATTTTTTTTGTGACTGCGACATTATGACGGACACTTCAGACAATTTTGACACATTTTTGGGACCATTGTCATTTTCACAGCAAAAAATGCATTTAGAATGCATTGTTTATTGTAAAAATGACAGTGCAGTTTGGGAGTTAACCACAAGGGGGCACTGAAGGGGTTATGTGTGACCTCATTTGTGTTACTAACTGTAGGGGTGTGTGGCTGTAGGTGTGACGTCATTGATTGTGATTCCCTATGTAAGGGAACACACAATCAATGCGGGCGCCACACTGGCTCTGGCCAATTATGGCTCTCCGTTTTTTGCGCACTGTGATTGGCCAAGCATGCGGGTCATAGTGCATGCTTGGCCAATCATCAGCACGCAATGCCGCAGTGAATTATGGGCCGTGATGCGGCACTCTAATTTGGCACGAATGACCCATAACGTTTGAATTTCGACGAACAGTCGAACAGATGATGTTCGAGTCGAACATACGTTCGAATCAAACGCCGAGCTCATCCCTACTACACATACAGTACAGACCAAAAGTTTGGACACACCTTCTCATTCAAAGAGTTTTCTTTATTTTCATGACTATGAGAATTGTAGATTCAAACTGAAGGCATCAAAACTATGAATTAACACATGTGGAATTATATACATAACAAAAAAGTGTGAAACAACTGAAAATATGTCATATTCTAGGTTCTTCAAAGTAGCCACCTTTTGCTTTGATTACTGCTTTGCACACTCTTGGCATTCTCTTGATGAGCTTCAAGAGGTAGTCACCTGAAATGGTCTTCCAACAGTCTTGAAGGAGTTCCCAGAGATGCTTAGCACTTGTTGGCCCTTTTGCCTTCACTCTGCGGTCCAGCTCACCCCAAACCATCTCGATTGGGTTCAGTTCAGGTGACTGTGGAGGCCAGGTCATCTGGCACAGCACCACATCACTCTCCTTCTTGGTCAATTAGCCATTACACAGCCTGGAGGTGTGTTTAGGGGGTCATTGTCCTGTTGAAAAATAAATGATGGTCCAACTAAACGCAAACCGGATGGAATAGCATGCCGCTGCAAGATGCTGTGGTAGCCATGCTGGTTCAGTATGCCTTCAATTTTGAATAAATCCCCAACAGTGTCACCAGCAAAGCACCCCCACACCATCACACCTCCTCCTCCATGCTTCACGGTGGGAACCAGGCATGTAAAGTCCATCCGTTCACCTTTTCTGCGTCGCACAAAGACACAGTGTTTGGAACCAAAGATCAAGATCAAGTTTGGACTCATCAGACCAAAGCACAGATTTCCACTGGTCTAATGTCCATTCCTTGTGTTCTTTAGCCCAAACAAGTCTCTTCTGCTTGTTGCCTTTCTTTAGCAGTGGTTTCCTACCAGATATTCTACCATGAAGGCCTGATTCACATAGTCTCCTCTTAACAGTAGTTCCAAAGATGTGTCTGCTGCAAAAGGTGGCTACTTTGAAGAACCTAGAATATGAAATATATTTTCAGTTGTTTCACATTTTGTTGTTATGTATATAATTCCACATGTGTTAATTCATAGTTTTGATGCCTTCAGTGTGACTCTACAATTTTCATAGTCATGAAAATAAAAAAAAAACTCTTTGAATGAGAAGGTGTGTTCAAACTTTTGGTCTGTGCTGTATATATCTAAACTAAGTACTAAGAAAAGGGTGTGGAGATCATACTTTTTCTGTGTGAGGCCACGTACACACGATCAAATTTATCTGCTGAAACTGGTCCGACGGACCGTTTCAGCAGACATCTCCGATCGTGTGTACGGGCTAGCGGACATGTTTTCCCAGGGGGCAAATTTCAAAGGATGCTTTGAAATTTGTCCGCCGGAGACATGTCCGTCGGATATGTCCGCTGGTTAGTACACTAACCAGCAGTTAGAAATCTCTGCGCATGTGTTGAATGGATTCGACGCATGCATGGAAGTATTTTACTTCCTGGAGTGGTGAAGTGGTGGCGTCAACATCACTGCCACGTCACCGCGTCCTCAGCCCGAGAGGATTTTCGTCCGATGGTGTGTACACGCCATCGGATCAAAATCCAATGAGACATGTCCGCTGCAAACGGTCTGTCAGACATGTTTAAGTGGACATGTCTCATCGTGTGTACGCGGCCTGAGAGATGTGGCATATAAAAATTTGAATCCAATGTACTTTTTTATATATGTAAGTACTGTACATGCTCTGGAACATGTGTTATTTTCTGTATGTTTGATTATTTTTCTTTAATAAAAGCCTTGTTGGATTATATATATATATATATATATATATATATATATATATATATATATATATATATATATATATGTAGCTCTACTCACACAGGAGCTGCTGGTAGATTTGGGTCCTCCTGTTATCGCCCAGCCCTGTGTGAAGCCTCAACCTCAATGGAACCACCAGTATACCTTCCTGTAAACCTCAGCAGGCACACAAGTATTAGACTTACAATTCTAAAATAATTATGCTGCGTACACACGACCATTTTTAATGGTCTAGCAAAAACAATGGGCCAGATTCACAGAGCCATTACGCCTGTCTAACTGGTGTTAGACTGGAGTAATTTCAAATTACGCACGTTTTTTAGCTAGTCGAAAACCTCAAACCATGAATAGACGGCTGCGGGCTTCAATTCGACTGGATTACGTGTTCGTACGCCTTCGGATCTACGCTGCAATAAAATTGCGGCCACTGGGTGGCGTTCCCGTCGTTTTCCGCGTCGGGGTATGCTAATGAGCTTTTGCCGGCGATCCCAGAAATTACGATCTTCAATCGCAATCTCTTACGGCACCTTTAGTCATCTTTTTTTTACGTAACACTATACCAGCTTTTTGCTGGTTTAATATTAGACAGCCCATGTTAAGTATGGCCGTCGTTCCCACGTCGAATTTCTACGTTTTCCGACGTCTTTTATTATTTTTTACGTAAGTCGTCCGGGAATAGGAATATTCGTAAACGACGCTACTCAAACATCAATGACGTAACGACGTGATTTTGCGCAATGCACGGCGGGAAATTTCTGAACGGAGCATGCGCAGTTCGATCGCCGCGGGGACGCGCTTAATTTAAATGCTTCACGCCCCCCAATCGCGTATTTCGATTACGTGGCGAGAAATAGACTACGCCGCCATAGCGTACGGGCAAAAATCTACCAAGATTCGGTGTAGAGCCTGGTAAAATACGGCAGCGTAGAGTATTTCGATTACGCAGCGCAATATTAAGTGTATGTGAATCTGGCCCAATGTTTTTTTCAACCTGATTCTTGTTAAGCCTGCCTTGCCTACACACAATCATGAAAAAAATAGCTTGAGCAAAGTGCAGTGACGTACACCACGTACGACGGCACTATAAAGGGGAAGTACCATTCGGATGGCCATCCCTACTCTGTAGTACTGTCCCATCATAAATAAATGATAAAAACAGCTCCATAGTGTGATATTGTTTATATCAAAATATATTTATTTATTTGTTGACAATTTAACAACTGTTGATTTGGAAAATAAAGACATTGAATAAAATTTGATTTGCTTCACAATATTTTTTACATACTGTCACCAGTGCAGTACAGTGCCATCATATTACTAGTATGGCAGTGATCAGGGATACTGACAGGTGAGAGTATGTTTAAGTAAAATAAATAAATAGGTACATTTTTTTTAAATTAAAAAAAATGTAATCTTTGTTCTATATATATATATATATATATATATAATTATTTACACACAGTACTTTCATCAGAGTAGTTCAGTGTCCCTGTAGTATTTGTAACACTGTACACATACTACTGGCCGCGTACACACCATCGAATATATCCGATGGAAACGGTCCTCGGACCGTTTCCATCGGATATGTCCGCCGGGCTGTTTAGGTCCGATGGCTGCACATACCATCGGATCAAAATCCCCACCGGCGGACAGCGCGGTGACGTGGCGGTGACATTGACGCCGCCACGTCACCGCACCAGGAAGTGAAACACTTCCACGCGCATGCGTCGAATCCATACGTACGGCTTTGACGCATGTGCGGGCAGATATGTCCGCTGGTTAGTGTACTAACCAGCGGACATATCCGACGGACATGTCTCCAGCGGACAAATTTTAAAGCATGCTTTGAAATTTGTCCACCGGACAAATCCGGAGAAATCCGTCTGCTAGCCCGTACAGACGATCGGATTTGACTGCTGAAATGGTCCGTCAGACCATTTCCAGTGGACAAATTCGATCATGTGTACGCGGCATAACAGCAATGTTTTAAACTGTCATGAATTGGTATATAACAGCTGCTATTGTGTGCTGTGATTGGCCCACAGTTTTCACATGATACAGGGTATTGTGATTGGACCATGTACCATGTGATAGCTGTGGGGCAATTACAGCATCACAATACTAATCACAGCTGTTATGAATGAAACTCATTCATGACAGTTGTGTCTACATTGCGATCATGTGATTGCATTGCCTAGCTCAAAGCAGCCAGGTACTGGGAGCTGCAATCCTCTGTGGCCAGAGCACACAGCAGTCACAGAAGCGGCATGCTGCATGCCACCAGGGTCTCCTTAGCTGATAACATACATACGTGATCCAGCCTGCCCATGCCACATGCCCACAGTAATTGATTATAGGAGCCTTATGTTGGCTTTGCAAGGGAAAAAAAATGATTTTGCTTTTTTTTTTCTAATTAAATACCGGTATTATTATTATTATTATTATTATACATGATTTATATAGCGCCAACAGTTTACGCAGCTCTTTACAATGACCGGTATCTACTATTATTTCTTAATATATTCAAATAAAAATCAGTCTACTTCACTTCCATTATTGTGGATTCCTATGTGGTCTCCTCAAGAAAGATCAACACAGCAAGTCGTAGATGACATAATACTGTATGACTTATATAAGTAAGCGTACAGTATACTGTCAGTTTATTGCTTTCAAACCCATGACTTGATATATATTGAACATGAGGTTTTGATAAAAGTGTTTAATGTGATATGTTTAGTTCCTCTCTACAGCACTGCACCTTAAAATAGTATGTTCCTTTGTAACGGATACATCTGCTACTTAAATAAAAGCCAGCTGCAAGGCAGACTTTTGCTGCTAGCCTGTCCTTCTATGTTAAAAAATACATCAGCTGAACATATGATACAAAAAGCACAACCATCATCCCAGAGGTCTGTGAAAGTTGTAATATATTTTTGTTTTTTTAAAGCCTCTAAAATTATTTGTACACGGAAATAGCACCCAACGGATTTAAGAAAGAACTTTCCATTCAACTTCCTTGAAAAAAAATTACTATATCAAACATATTAGCAACTAATGCTTCCCATTCTCCAAAACGTAGATAAAGAATTATAATGGTAAATGCAGCAAGGGTAGTAGAGTACAGTATGTACAACAGACATCTGAAATGCATGTGAATATAAATACAGGATGGGAATGTTCAGATGCAGGAGGATGGAAAGAAGTAGGATTGCACCGATACCACTTTTTGAAGACCGATACATTTTTTTAAGTACAGTACTCGCCGATACCGATTACCGATACTTTTTTTAATGTCGTGTGACAGTGGTACTGATATGCAGTACTGATGGGCACTGATAGGGGGTACTGATGAGGCATAGACTGTGTAATTATTTTTATTTATTTTTTGTTAGTATTTTTTGGTCGGTTTTCTTTTTCATTATTACAATTTCACCTTTAAATATTTATTTATTTTTATCAGCCCTGTTGAGGGGGAGGGGCTTTGGTGAGATATCAGGGGTCTAAACAGACCCCTGACATCTCCCCTTTGAGACACAGAAAGAGACTGAGGACACAGATTTCCCAGTTCCTTTCCCAGCAGCCTCAGCTGCACTAAAATGAATGTACAGGAGACAGAGGCTCCTCTCCATTCATAAACTGAGACATCGTAAACAAAGTTTACGATGCTCAGTTATGAATGGACAGTCAGTGATTACTGACCCTGTTCATTCAGAAAAGCAAGGATCCGGTAAATGACAGATTTACTGGCTCCTTCCTTCGCTCTCCATCCTGACAGATCCAAAAATGGACGTGTGTGGGCTTTAACGACGTGAAAAATCCGTGTATGAGACAGGAGTGCTCGTTCTGGTAAAACTTCCTTTCGTAATGCAGTAAGCACATTCATCATGCTGTAAAAAAAAAGCGTGAATCATCTTTTACTAACACGGAATCAGCTAAAGCATCCCAAAGGGTGGCATTAATCGAATGGAACTTCCCCTTTAAAGTGCCGTCGTACGTGTTGTACATCACCGTACGTCGTGTGTAGGCAAGGTCGTTTTAATGATCGAGTTGAAAAAAACGTTGTTTTTCTAGACCCTTAAAAACGTCATTTTTTAGAACCTGAAAAACGGTCGTGTGTACGCAGCATAAGACATGGCAGTGGTGTCCCACCTTGCCTCTATATTACACTCTATATTGTTAATCTCTACCATAATAGAATCAAATCCTGGTAATACCATTTGGCTCTCACAGGAAGAGGCCACACAGATTGTTTCCCGAGTGGCTGGCTCTAGAGAATTTCTAACTGGCAACACTCATGTGCACAATACACGCTCATGGAAAACACTACAAAAGAAGTACCGTATTTTTCACCTTATAAGATGCACTTTTTCTGCCCCAAAACTGGGGGGAAAGTTGGTGCGTCTTATAAGGCGAATACACGGTTTCGCCTGACCGATCCGTGTTCCACGGAGCGCACCGCCGCCGCGGCCTTAGGAAAGACCGCGGCTTTGACCTAGCACCGGAGCGGTCTGCCATCTTAGTAAACCCGGTGTGCTGACGTCATCACTGCTCTGCTTGTGGATCTGTTTATCCCTAGCAGAGCGCGCACCGCGATCTTCCATGCATCTGCAAAAACAGTGAGTTGTGGGGGCAATGTTACTGGCTTTAATCACTATGTGGGGGCAATGTTAGTGGCTATAATTACTATGTGGGGGTAATGTTACTGGCTATAATTACTATGTGGGGGCAATGTTACTGGCTGCTATTACTAATGTGGGGGCAATGTTACTGGCTGTTATTACTATGTGGGGGCAATGTTACTGGCTGTTATTACTATGTGGGGGCAATGTTACTGGCTGCTATTACTAATGTGGGGGCAATGTTACTGGCTGTTATTACTATGTGGGGGGCAATGTTACTGGCTGCTATTACTAATGTGGGGGCAATGTTACTGGCTATTATTACTATGTGGGGGGGGCAATGTTACTGGCTATTACTAATGTGGGGGCAATGTTACTGGCTATTACTAATGTGGGGGCAATGTTACTGGCTATTACTAATGTGGGGGTGGTGTGATGGTGATGACGAGTGGGGGGAAAATATTTTACTACAGTATTTGGTTCAGAAACTTTTTTTTCTACATTTTCCTCCTTTAAAATTGGGTGTGTCTTATATGCCGGAGCGTCTTATACGGCGAAAAATACGGTACATATCATTGGAATTACATGGATTACCACTAGCTGAATATCACAAAGTACAGTGGATCCCTAGAGGTTTGCAGGTAAGACTCGCTCCTACACTCTTTAATGACAATGATGAATATAAAAATACATCCATGCAGATTTTAAACAAATGTTTTTTTCATTCTAATAACTTAAAGGAGACTCTGGACATCAATATTGTAAAATATTGAATGAATTTGGAGACTAAGAATCGGAGTAAATTTGATCATGATAGTGAGGACTATCAAAGAAATCAAGGAGTACATTAATGATATATTGGTACATAGGGGAGCAGGAATTTAGAAAAAAAAGTTGAACTTATCCTTAAAGTAGCCTTACCCAAACACTACCCATAGATGGATGAAATTGGAAAAGGGCAGGGCCCTCCCACTGACTCCTATTTCAGTCACGTGACATTTCTTGCTCCCAGCTGCACCGATAGATTAGGGTGAGGAGTAACCTAGGATCTAATGACGCTAGTATAATACAGTAGGGAAAATAATTATTTGATCCTCAGCAGATTTTGTAAGTTTGCCCACTTACAAAGAAATGAAGGGTCTATAATTTTTATCATAGGTGTATTTGAAAATGATAGAAACAGAATATCAACCAAAAATCCAGAAAACACACATAATATAAATGTTATAAAATTGAGTTGTAGTTTAGTAAGTAAAATAAGTATTTAATCCCCAAGCAAAGCATGACTTGGTGGAGAAACCCTTGTTGGCAAGCACAGAGGTAAGATGTTTCTTGTAGTTGGTTACCAGGTTTGCACACATCTCAGGAGGGATTTTTGTCCACTCCTCTTTACAGATCTTCTCAAAATCCTTAAGGTTTGTTGGCAATTGCTTGGCAAGTTGAAGTTTCACCTTCTTCCATACATTTTCTACAGGATCAAGGTCCAGAGATTGGTATTCTTAAGCCCCATACACACTATCGGTTTTCCTGTAGGTTTTTCTCTTCAGGTTTACCAAAACCATGTAGTGCAAGGGCCTGTCTGATTGCATACAAATTGAAACTCTTAAGGTTTGACCTCATATTAGATGGTTTTGGTATACCTGAAGAGAAAAACCTGCAGGAAAACTGTTAGGCGGCGTACACACGACCGAGGTTCTCGCTAGAAACCAGCGAGAACCTTGCTGGAAGCTGCATTCCAGCGAGAACCTCGGCCGTGTGTACGCTCCTGGCTCGCCCCGCCAGTCGGGAATCCCGTCGAGCGAATAGAGAGCAGGCTCTCTATTTGCTCGATGGCCCGTCGGGATGAATGGCTGGTTGCCGATTTCGACGGCCGGGCGAGAACCTCGACGTGTGTACGGGGCTTTAGTGTGTATGGGGCTTTAGGGTCATAGTCAGCATTTTTCTTCCTCCAAACATGCCACAAGAAGGCACATGTACAGGCCTGTCTGAAGTTTGCCTATAAACATCTGAATGATTCAGAGAAGGATTGGGATAAAGTGCTGTGGTCAGATGAGACCAAGCATGAGCTTTTTGGCATTCACTTGAATCTCCAGACCTTAATCCTATAGAAAATGTATAAAGGGAGCTGAAACTTCTAAATATCTTTAGAGAAGATCTGTAAAGAAGAGTGGACCAAAATCCCTCCTGAGATGTGTGCAAACCTGCTAACCAACTACAAGAAATGTCTTACTTCTGCCTTTGCCAGCAAGGGTTTCTCCACCAAGTACTAAGTCATGATTCGTTTGGAGATCAAATACCTATTTTAATCACTGAACTGCAACTCAATTTATAACCTTTTGTTTCATGTGTTTTTTTCTGGATTGTTGGTTGACATTCTGTCTCTATCATTTAAAATACACCTATAATAAAAATTATAGACCCTTTTTTTTGTAAGTTGACAAACTTACTGAATCTTCAGGGGATCAAATAATTATTTTCCCTGCTGTATGTCTCACAAGGAGGTCTGAAGAGGTTTCCTGTAATAGACATGCCCCACCCCACCCACTACACCCCACCCACCCCACCCTCTCGACCCTGCCCCACTAGATTACAATAATGTAGACATGGGGGATGAGAATAAGTGGTTGCCAATCTACATAATGGACCTACACCCAAAGGTGATAAAAATAGTCCCGTGGGCCGACTAGGACAGAAGATAAACATGTTATAGTAGTTTCAATGCAAAAAAATGAGGATCAGCTTCTATTGCGTTGAAAGAAAATCTAAATGGCAGATTTAACCAGGAATTAGCTTCCACGGTGGCCGTATATAGTGTTATAATAACGTGGAGATTGAGAGAATGTTAGCTAGAGGCAGGTTAGTTAGTGGCGTGCAGGCAGTTTAGTGTGTATGTATATATATATATATATATATATATATATATATATATACACAGTTTAGTCAGTGTAGACTATATATACAGTGCATACAGTGCAGACAGTGTATTAATATATATATATATATATATATATATATATATATACAATGAAGTCGGTGTACAGTAAATAATACAGTGTATTGAAGTGGTTAAGGGGAACCCTATGGCAGGATTAAGAAAACAAATGGCATGAGTCCCCCCAAAATCCAGACCAGGCCCTCTGGGTCTGGTATAGATTTTAAGGGGAACTTCATGCCAAAGTAAAAAAATAAACAGTGTGGCCCCCAAAATCCATACCAGTCCTTTGGGTCGGGCATAAATTTTAAGGTAAACTCCATGCCAAAATGTAAAAAAAAATTGGTGTGGAGTCCCCCCTAAAATCCATACCAGACCCTTATCAGAGCAAGCAACCTGGCAGTCCAGGAAAGGTGGGGCAAGCGAGCATCCCCCCTTCTGAATCATACCAGGCTACTCGCACTCAACATGGGAAGGGTGCTTTGGGGTCCCCATAACCCTGGCCCGGTGGTTGTGGGGGTCTGCGGGTGGGGGCTTATCGGATTCTGGAAGCCCCCTTTAACAAAAGGGGGGCCCCAGATCCTGCCGCCCCCCTATGTAAATGGGTATTGGGTACATTGTACTCCTACTAATTCACCAAAAAAAGTGGTTGGAAAACGTCTTTCAGAACCTGGGTCTTGCCCCAGGGAACATGTATCAATGGAAAAAAAAGTTTTAAAACTGTCGTTTTTTCTGGAGCAGCGATTTTAATGATGCTTAAAGTGAAAACAAATTGAAAAAATTCCTTTAAATATCACACCTGCTGGGTGTCTATAGTAGTGGCACGTGTTCAGGGCTGGTGCAAGGATTTTTGACACCCTAGACGAAACCTTATTTTGCTCCTCCCCTGACCCCACCCCCTTTGTGCTTGCCCTGACCTTTTTAATGGCTGCTCAAAAACAAAATAAAAATACCTTCAAAGTTGCTGCTTTCTCCACAAACCAAAATTGCTCCCAGCAATCCTCACTTCCAGCACCCTGCCATTCCTTTGTCCCAGCAATCCTCACTTCCAGCACCCTGCCATTCCTGCTCCCAGCAATCCTCACTTCCAGCACCCTGCCATTCCTGCTCCCAGCAATCCTCACTTCCAGCACCCTGCCATTCCTGCTCCCAGCAATCCTCACTTCCAGCACCATGCCATCCTGCTCCCAGCAATCCTCACTTCCAGCACCCTGCCATTCTTGCTCCCAGCAATCCTCACTTCCAGCACCCTGCCATCCTGCTCCCAGCAATCCTCACTTCCAGCACCATGCCATCCTGCTCCCAGCAATCCTCACTTCCAGCACCCTGCCATTCTTGCTCCCAGCAATCCTCACTTCCAGCACCCTGCCATCCTGCTCCCAGCAATCCTCACTTCCAGCACCCTGTCATTCCTGCTCCCAGCAATCCTCACTTCCAGCACCCTGCCATTCCTGCTCCCAGCAATCCTCACTTCCAGCACCCTGCCATCCTGCTCCCAGCAATGCTCACTTCCAGCACCCTGCCATCCCACCTCCCAATATCCCGCCATCACTTAGCGAAGCCTGCCACCTCTGTGACATGTGACAGCTAATGCGTTTAGGTGCTATTAAACAGCACATGCGCAGTTTCGGCGGCTGCGTTTATGTGCAATTAAATAGCCCACGCGCATTAACAGCGACTGCGTTTAGGTGCAAATAAATAGCACACGTGCAGTTACAGCAAATGCATTTAGTTGCTATTAAACAGCACACACGCAGTTACGGCATCTGCGTTTATGTGCAATTAAATAGCACACGCGCATTAACAGCGACTGCGTTTAGGTGCAAATAAATAGCACACATGCAGTTACAGCAAATGCATTTAGTTGCTATTAAACAGCACACGCGCAGTTACAGCGACTGCGTTTATGTGCAATTAAATAGCCCAAATTGGTGTGGAGTCCCCCCTAAAATCCATACCAGACCCTTATCAGAGCAAGCAACCTGGCAGTCCAGGAAAGGTGGGGCAAGCGAGCATCCCCCCTTCTGAATCATACCAGGCTACTCGCACTCAACATGGGAAGGGTGCTTTGGGGTCCCCATAACCCTGGCCCGGTGGTTGTGGGGGTCTGCGGGTGGGGGCTTATCGGATTCTGGAAGCCCCCTTTAACAAAAGGGGGGCCCCAGATCCTGCCGCCCCCCTATGTAAATGGGTATTGGGTACATTGTACTCCTACTAATTCACCAAAAAAAGTGGTTGGAAAACGTCTTTCAGAACCTGGATCTTGCCCCAGGGAACATGTATCAATGGAAAAAAAAGTTTTAAAAACTGTCGTTTTTTCTGGAGCAGCGATTTTAATGATGCTTAAAGTGAAAACAAATTGAAAAAATTCCTTTAAATATCACACCTGCTGGGTGTCTATAGTAGTGGCACGTGTTCAGGGCTGGTGCAAGGATTTTTGACACCCTAGACGAAACCTTATTTTGCTCCTCCCCTGACCCCACCCCCTTTGTGCTTGCCCTGACCTTTTTAATGGCTGCTCAAAAACAAAATAAAAATACCTTCAAAGTTGCTGCTTTCTCCACAAACCAAACTTCTCCTGCAATCCTCACTCCCAGCACCCTGCCATCCTGCTCCCAGCAATCCTTACTTCCAGCACCCTGCCATTCCTGCTCCCAGCAATCCTCACTTCCAGCACCCTGCCATTCCTGCTCCCAGCAATCCTCACTTCCAGCACCCTGCCATTCCTTTGTCCCAGCAATCCTCACTTCCAGCACCCTGCCATTCCTGCTCCCAGCAATCCTCACTTCCAGCACCCTGCCATTCCTGCTCCCAGCAATCCTCACTTCCAGCACCCTGCCATTCCTGCTCCCAGCAATCCTCACTTCCAGCACCATGCCATCCTGCTCCCAGCAATCTTCACTTCCAGCACCCTGCCATTCTTGCTCCCAGCAATCCTCACTTCCAGCACCCTGCCATCCTGCTCCCAGCAATCCTCACTTCCAGCACCCTGTCATTCCTGCTCCCAGCAATCCTCACTTCCAGCACCCTGCCATTCCTGCTCCCAGCAATCCTCACTTCCAGCACCCTGCCATCCTGCTCCCAGCAATGCTCACTTCCAGCACCCTGCCATCCCACCTCCCAATATCCCGCCATCACTTAGCGAAGCCTGCCACCTCTGTGACATGTGACAGCTAATGCGTTTAGGTGCTATTAAACAGCACATGCGCAGTTTCGGCGGCTGCGTTTATGTGCAATTAAATAGCCCACGCGCATTAACAGCGACTGCGTTTAGGTGCAAATAAATAGCACACGTGCAGTTACAGCAAATGCATTTAGTTGCTATTAAACAGCACACACGCAGTTACGGCATCTGCGTTTATGTGCAATTAAATAGCACACGCGCATTAACAGCGACTGCGTTTAGGTGCAAATAAATAGCACACATGCAGTTACAGCAAATGCATTTAGTTGCTATTAAACAGCACACGCGCAGTTACAGCGACTGCGTTTATGTGCAATTAAATAGCCCACGTGCATTAACAGCGACTGCATTTAGGTGCAAATAAATAGCACACGTGCAGTTACAGCAAATGCATTTAGTTGCTATTAAACAGCACACGCGCAGTTACGGCGACTGCGTTTATGTGCATTTAAATAGCCCACGCGCATTAACAGCGGCTGCGTTTAGGTGCAAATAAATAGCACACATGCAGGTACAGCAAATGCATTTAGTTTCTATTAAACAGCACACGTGCAGTTACAGTGACTGCGTTTATGTGCAATTAAATAGCCCATGTGCATTAACAGCGACTGCGTTTAGGTGCAAATAAATAGCACACGTGCAGTTACAGCAAATGCATTTAGTTGCTATTAAACAGCACACGCACAGTTACAGTGACTGCGTTTATGTGCAATTAAATAGCCCACGCGCATTAACAGCGACTGCGTTTAGGTGCAAATAAATAGCACACATGCAGTTACAGCAAATGCATTTAGTTTCTATTAAACAGTACACGTGCAGTTACAGTGACTGCGTTTATGTGCAATTAAATAGCCCACGTGCATTAACAGCGACTGCGTTTAGGTGCAAATAAATAGCACACGTGCAGTTACAGCAAATGCATTTAGTTGCTATTAAACAGCACACGCACAGTTACAGTGACTGCGTTTATGTGCAATTAAATAGCCCACGCGCATTAACAGCGACTGCGTTTAGGTGCAAATAAATAGCACACATGCAGTTACAGCAAATGCATTTAGTTTCTATTAAACAGTACACGTGCAGTTACAGTGACTGCGTTTATGTGCAATTAAATAGCCCACGTGCATTAACAGCGACTGCGTTTAGGCGCAAATAAATAGCACACGTGCAGTTACAGCAAATGCATTTATTTGCTATTAAACAGCACACGTACAGTTACAGCGACTGGGTTTATGTGCAATTTAATAGCCCAAGCGCATTAACAGTGACTGCGTTTAGGTGCAAATAAATAGCACATGTGCAGTTACAGCAAATGCATTTAGTTGCTATTAAACAGCACACGCGCAGTTACAGCGACTGCGTTAATGTGCAATTAAATAGCCCACGTACATTAACATCGACTGCATTTAGGTGCAAATAATTAGCACACGTGCAGTTACAGCAAATGCATTTAGTTGCTATTAAACAGCACACGCACAGTTACAGTGACTGCATTTATGTGCAATTAAATAGCCCACGCGCATTAACAGCGACTGCGTTTAGGTGCAAATAAATAGGACACGTGCAGTTACAGCAAATGCATTTAGTTGCTATTAAACAGCACATGCGCAGTTACAGCGACTGCGTTTATGTGCAATTAAATAGCCCACGTGCATTAACAGCGACTGCATTTAGGTGCAAATAAATGCAGTTACAGCAAGTGCATTTAGTTGCTATTAAACAGCACACGCGCAGTTACAGCGACTGCGTTTAGGTGCAATTAAATAGCCCACGCGCATTAACAGCGACTGCGTTTAGGTGCAAATAAATAGCACATGTGCAGTAACAGCTATGCAGTAAACACTATGCAGGCAATACAACATGTTAGAGCACTGCATCAAGCACAATCTCCTGCCTGACAAATACTAATAGCAGATCTAGCTAAGCTATACAGTGTATAAATATATGTACAACTCCTATGGATGTATATATATTCTCTACACACTGTAAATTTAACTAAACAGACTAGCCTTCCTGCTCTATCTATCCATCTATCTATTTTTCTATCTATCTGGTAGAAAAGACACTGTAGGCCAGATTCACAGAGCCATTACGCCGGCGTTACAGGAGATGCGCGGCGAAAGTCTAAATCTGCGCATGCGTATCGATGCGCCGCATCCCCAAAACGAGATACGCGTGAAATCTAATTTTTTTTGACCGGCGTAATTTCGATAGACCGGCGCATCTGTGCACGCAAAACTGCGCTAGACACACCATTGATTTGCTATTTAAATATGCAAATGAGGGAGTTACGGGGATCCACAAAAGTAAGTTGGTGCAGCGCAGGCTATGCGCTGTGCGCAAGAGCTGCACGTCCTGTCTAAAATTAGTCCATATAAAAGGTGGAATAAAATTAGACAATCCCTCTACATGTCAGCTAACACTGTTAGTGAGGAGCTGAGCAGTCACACTTGCTGCACAACAAACTGTATGCCAACATGCCAGGGGCATCCATGCTCATAGCTATACTACTGACTTTAGATGAGCAAAGAAGGAGGAGGGCACGGAGGAGGGCACGGGAGAGGATTTTTTTTTTTCAAAAAACTTTTTATTTGCTTTTATAAACATTATAAAAAAAATATACATACATATATACATTAATACATAACATACATACAAATTGCAAACACCGTCTCACTATCTTTCAATAGCCCTTTAAAACCTTGATGGATATAATAATCTAATCTGATACAAGCCCCTCACTCTTCACTTGATATATCACACACGCATAGACATCTTTGGCATGAGTGATTCTGAGGTGTCTCGCATCTTCAGATTCACCCCTTATGCCATCCTGGAATTAACCACAACCCTGCAGGAGGACATCACCAGCCCAACACATGACACCACCCATGACACCCATGACAGCTACATATACAATCCTAGCCCCATCCCCACAGATTTCGAACAGAACATGTATGGGGACAGCTGGCTGGTTGGTGAGTGACATGGGTGGCAGGCATGACTGTCCCCCCCCATGATGCTGAAATCACAAGGGGCACATGCACTACTAACATCCTCCTGTCTTATCCCTTCGGGGTGACTCTGCATATGCACTGGGACCCCATCTCATGACTCCTATCCGGAACCCCCCATGGTACCCTGTTGTATTCCCCAAACTTTGTATGCCAGATCATCGGTGCATGTTGCATGCTGCACAACTTCGCAGTGAGAAAGGGCCTGCAGATTGACATAAGTGATGACCTGACCCCCGAACCAGACAACCCCCCCCTAACTGAGGCTACCCCATCTTCTGAGGGAAGAGCAGCCAGGAGACAGCTCACATTAGGCATCTTTGCACGTTAAACACACACATTAATCATGGCACAATGAGAATGCATGCATGCACACCACTGTGGTCCCTAGCACAGACACATCACATCCTCATCAAATTGGATTAGCACAAGACCACCATGCAGGACTTGTGAGCAGCGACGCCACGGCTCCAATTATGTCACTGTAAATTCATACACCATTCACACGGACCAGGGGATCACTTCTCCCTGGTCCTGGGTATCACTTCTCCACCACAAATGAGGGTGACACCCCTTTTCCTGCAGGAATGTCACCCCCACATTCCAAAATTATTCACAAACAGAACCAAAAAAAAAATGACCGGCAAAAAAAAAATGCCCAGAAAAAATATAATAAAAAAAAAAAAAACACAACAAAGAAAACACAGAAAAGACAAAAATCACTCTGCAAAACAGTCCACAAATATCTCAAAGACACGTCACAAACAAACAAACACTAATAAACAACAGAACAAAAGCACCTTGCTGTATAGGAAGGGATACAAAGGGATGTACTTTTGCAAAGAAAGGGCGTTTGTGTCTGTCTATTTAAGCTCTCTGCGTAGCTCACTAAGTTGCCCGGGTCCACTTCCAATTTCACTGATTGCGCCGTTTCCGAGTTGTGAGCATGCGCAGAGAGGTGCTGACCATGGTCTGCTTCATGTGCGCATGAGCGATCCGTCCGGCCCTTCATTTGCATGGGGTCACGGCTTATTTCAATGTAACACGCCCACGTCCTTCCCAATTTGAATTACTCCGCCTTACGCCTTGGGAATTATGTTGCACCGGCGCAAAATTCTGCGCAAATATTACAAGGATACGGTGATTGCACCTCTACATTGCGCCGGTCTAACGTAAAGGAGGTGCGCTACGCCGGTCAAAATATGCGCCAATGTACCTGAATCTGGCCCAGTGTCTCTATCTATCTCTCTCTCTCTAACTGTCTGACTGATCTCTTTAACAAAGCCAGAACACACTGCATGAGGCCACCTTGCAGGCTGCCTTTTATAGTGTGGGGCGTGTACTAAACCCCCTGAGCCATAATTGGCCAAAGCCACTCTGTCTTTGGCCAATTATTGTTCTTTGTTTTTTGCGCATTGTGATTGGCCAAGCATGCAGGGTCATGGTGCATGCTTGACCAATCATCAGCGCGCAATGCCGCAGTGAATTATGGACCGTTTCGTTACACTTGAACTTTGCCGCGAACAATCGTTTTTGTTCTAATTCGTCGAACGCGCGAACGGACGATGTTTGAGTCGAACATACGTTTGTTTCGAAGGCGAAGCTCATCCCTAGTGAGGACTCATTTTGGTCAATGTGCTGATTGCTAATGACATAGCTGAGTAGAGTGAAGAGCTGGTCTATTGGCCAAAAGACTTCTTACATGTAATTCATTTTATTTCTCATTTACCTAAATATACTGTACACAATGCTAAAGTAACTTTTTGTATTGTTAGTAAATGACAAATGTCAAACTTGAAAGGAAATGTTAAAGAGTTTTGCATGCTTAAACCACATATTTACTTTTTGGTTTTTGTTATCTTTGTGCTATTGAGGAAGACTATATTGTTCCTTTTTTTGTTGCAATGAAGCAGACTTATGTGTTCCTCTTTATTAGTTTCAAAAAAATCATATAAAAAAGGAGCTAAAAATTACACATGTATAATATCCTGTGATTGTAAGTCCATTTTGGCAAATTCAAATCGAACAGTATAGAAAGTTTTCTTGATATTATAGTATTTAATTATTATGTAAATGTTATTTTCTTTATCGTACATCACGGGACACAGAGCGCATAGCCATTACACTTGGGTTATATGGGTACCTTCAGGTGTGGACACTGGTGTAATCAATTTCACAGGAAGTTTCCTCCCTATATAACCCCCTCCCACTGGGAGTGCTTCAGTTTTTTCGCCAGTGTCTTAGGTGTTGGTCACGTCTAGCTGTCCCTCGGAGGTCTCGGGACCCAGGATAGCTAGCCGGATCCGTCCGAAGTGCTTCAAAGCCAAGGTGTACGGTACCCGGGCCCTGCTGGAGTGGGGTTTTGCCTATAATGCCTCTCCTTGGAGGGCTGGATTCTGGGCTCCAGTGCCTTAGTCTCTTCCAAGAACTAAACGCTACTGATGCCAGGATGCTATATAGGTCCAGTGGTGTGGGTTCCTTAACACAGGACCCCGGTCCCTGAAGGTCCAAGACAATACCCACGGAGATGGGGGAAGGCTGGGCCTCTTGCATTTTGCAATACCCTGCGGCGTGGAGCAGGTAAGAGGGAACCTGCGGGACTTGGTTCGACAGTAGGTATCCCCCTGGGTGTTCTGGGTTGGCTAATGGTATGCTTGTGCATCAGCCACTATCTCCACTATGTCTTTTGAGGCAGGATGGGATGTACTAATGTTTACCCAGATAACATGTAGATATATATATGCTTTTAAAGATATGTATTTTGCTACTCCCCCCAGATTTGCCTGTTAGCATGATACTGCAGCCCCACGTGTATAGAGAGGAAGTGCTGACAAAACTCCTGTTTCCTAGTAAGCCTAGGGGGACAGCTTCCTCTATGTGTGCACTACAAAGATTAGTGGCTTACCGGGTGTCTGTGTTACTAGCGCTGGTCCAGGCTTCTCCTCTGCTCTCTGCTTCCTCCATGTTGGTTTCAGCGTGGGGGGGGCGGGCCAGCAGCGTCAGGTCTCAGATAAAGCAAAAAAGCATTTCCTGGCTGGTCATTCCCTCCTGAGAGCAGTGGAGAGTGAGGACATAGAGCGCGCAGCTGAGCCAGTTCTGGCTAACAGTGACACCCAGTGGTGGTTTGTGGATCTTCAGGTCTGGACTTAAAAGTCCACACTGACCAGAAAAAAAAAAAAAAAAAAGATTTTTTTCTTAAAGGGACTCAGCCTTAGATCTGGCAGTATCTGAGTCGGTGCAACCTTGGACTCCAGCTAACGGGCATTGGTGTGGCAATACTCACAGGACTTTCCTCGGTATTGCCGCCTTCTCAGGCGTATGAAAATTTAGAATTTTTTTTACCATAGCCTGTCCTTATTAATGTTTCACTTAGGGGTGTCTCAAGGTTGTGCAATGGCTCCCAAGGGATCAGGACCAGCTAAGGCTGCAAAAGGTGCCAAAAAAGTAAAGGGGTCTCCAACGGGGTCAGAGGATTTGGGCCAGGCTCCAGTGGTCCCACCCTCACCAGATAGACCACCGAACAGCATCGTGCAGGAGCCATTGAGGGTGCTAGGGGCAGAGGCGGCCCCCAATCAACCCATTCCCGTTTATGTTACGGAAGAAATGCTAGAATCCACCCTGGGTGGGCTAGAGAAAAGGTTAACTGCTTTAATTGCCCGCTCTTTGCCGGGTGGCAAACGGGCTAGATCCCCGTCACCTAGAACGGTGTGTTCGGATGCAGAGGTCCTCTCTTCGGAGGAATTGGACCCACAGGGGGATCAAGCGGACCTGAGTCCTGACGGGTCAGACATTGAAGATTCCACTATAGATGAAATTTTTTCGGCTTCTCAAGCAGAGAGTCTGTGGATCCAGTCTCTGACGGATATGGTTCGCACTGCTTTTAAACTTCCAGTGTCAGAACAATTAGCCCCCGCGGTATCCTCTTTAGGTTCCTTGAAGGCACCATTGAGTGGTGCGTCTTTCCCGGTTCACCCCCTTCTGGAGAGCGTGATTTTTCAGGATTGGGCTCGACCTGATAGGATTTTTATCCCTCCTAAAAGGTTCACTATTCTCTATCCTATGGAAGAAGAATTTGCAAAGAAATGGGCACTCCCTACCGTGGACGCAGCCATTTCCTGCGTAAATAAATCCCTGACCTGTCCGGTGGAAAATGTCCAGGTGTTTAAAGATCCAGTCGACAAAAAAATTGGAGACCCTACTGAAGGCTTCTTTTACCACAGTAGGTGCCGTGGTTCAGCCAGCAGTGGCAGCCATTGGCGTTTGTCAGGCTTTAAAGGATCAGACTAAACAGATATTAAGGGACATACCGGCTCAGCAAGCTCGTGAATTGGCTGACCTCCCAAGAGCTCTCTGCTTTGCAGTAGATGCTATTAAGGACTCCGTTCAACAGGCGTCCCGTTTATCTCTGCTGTTGGTTCATACTGTATGCGTCGCCTTTTGTGGCTAAAAAACTGGTCAGCAGAGGCACCCTGCAAAAGGCTTTTAGCAGGATTTCCCTTTCATGGTGGGAGACTATTCGGTGAAGACCTAGATAAATATATCCAGACCATATCAAGTGGTAAAAGTTCTTTCTTGCCTGTCAAGAAAAGATCGCGTGGGCCCGCGTTTAAGCGACAGGCCTTCGCAGGCTCGGCCCCTTCAACTTCCCGTCAGTATCGACGGCCTCCCGGGCGTTCAGCATTTAATAGCCGCCCACAAGGACAAGCCACGACAGGCAAGAGGCCATGGTCTCGCAAGCCGGTTAAACCAGTCCTCAGGTCAGATTCATGAAGGGGCGCCCCCACTCTCTTGGGTGGGGGGAAGGCTTCGGTTTTTCTCCGAAGTGTGGAAGGCCAGAATTCCCGACTCTTGGGTAAGATCCGTGGTAACCACGGGCTACAAGCTAGAGTTTCGGGAAGTCCCCCCTCCTCATTTTCAGGGGTCAAGTCTTCCAAGCGACCCATTAAAGAGGGCCTCTCTTGTAAAAGCATTGGATCGTCTCTTGCTCCAAGGGGTAATTGTAGAAGTACCAACCCAGGAATGGGGTCTGGGATTCTACTCCAACCTTTTCATAACACCAAAGCCCAATGGCGACGTCAGGCCTATCTTAGACCTCAAATGCCTAAATTGCTTTTTAAACATTCAGACCTTTCGTATGGAGTCCATACGTTCGGTGGCAGCCAGCCTACATCAAGACGACTTGCTAGCATCTATAGACATAAAAGATGCGTATCTGCACGTGCCGATCTACCCGGCACATCACAGGTTTCTTCGTTTTATGATAGATCACCGCCATTACCAGTTCGTAGCCCTCCCTTTCGGGTTGGCAACAGCTCCGCGGGTATTTACAAAGGTGTTAGCCCCGGTGCTAGCCGTCCTAAGGACAGAAGGCATTTTAGTCTTGGCATACTTGGACGATCTTCTGGTTATCGACAGCTCAGCTTCCAACCTCAATCAGGCAGTAGGTCGCACAGTTCAGCATCTAGAGGAATTCGGGTGGATTGTAAACCTAGAAAAATCGGTATTGAAACCCACAAAGCAGTTGGAATATCTAGGCCTTCGGCTAGATACAGACTGCCAGAGGATAATTTTACCTCAAGCAAAGATCAGATCAATAGCTCAAGCAGTTCAAGTGATCTTAGGCAAGAAGAGGCCGACTATTCGCCTATGTATGCGACTGCTGGGGAAGATGGTGGCCGCCTTCAAGGCTGTGCCCTACGCCCAGATCCATACCACATATCTTCAGGCAGCCATTCTCTCTGCTTGGAACAAGTCCATTCAGGCGTTAGATCGTCCGTTAGTGCTCTCCCCGAAGGTCCGGCGCAGCCTGTCTTGGTGGCTGGTCTCTCAAAATTTATCAAAAGGGAAATCCTTTTGCCCCATCACGTGGAAGATAGTATCCACGGATGCCAGCCTGTCAGGTTGAGGGGCAGTTCTAGAAGAACAGACCCAGCAAGGGCAGTGGTCGGAGGCAGAAAAACTGCTTCCCATCAATATCTTGGAGATCAGAGCTGCTCGGCTGGCCCTGATCGCCTGGACTCTCCCCCTTCAGGGTCTGCCAGTAAGGATACAGTCCGACAACGCCACTGCGGTGGCATACATAAACCACCAGGGGGGCACGAAGAGCCCAGCAGCCCAAAGAGAAGTAAACCTGATTTTCTCATGGGCCGAAGCCCATGTACCCTGCATCTCGGCGGTGTTCATCCCAGGGATAGACAATTCTCAAGCAGATTTTTTGAGTCGTCAACAGTTGCTCCCGGGGGAATGGTCTCTTCACCCCCAGGTATTCCAAGAGATTTGCCAAAGATTCGGAGTCCCAGAGGTGGACATTATGGCAACGAGATCCAACAAAAAGTTGGACAAATTCATATCCCGAGCCAGGGATCCCTCGGCCTACGGGACCGATGCCTTGGTTTGTCCTTGGCACCAGTTTTCTCTTCTGTATGCGTTCCCTCCACTGCAGATGATGCCCCGCCTTCTACGGAGGATCCGGGTGGAGCGCAGGCCTGTGATCCTGGTGGCCCCAGCCTGGCCCAGGAGGGCTTGGTACGCACTCATCGTGAAGATGTCAGTCGGGGCGCCGTGGCCGCTCCCCCTGCACCCAGATCTGCTGTCTCAGGGCCCAATCTGCCATCCTGCTTCACAGCAGCTAAATTTGACGGCTTGGCGGCTGAATCCCTAATTCTTAAGGGCAGAGGCCTCTCAGATCAGGTCATATCTACGTTGATTCAGGCTAGGAAACCGGTCTCCAGAAATATTTATTACAGAGTCTGGAGAACCTATGTGGAGTGGTGCGAGTCTCAAAAATGGCATCCTCGAAAGTTTTTTATTGACAGGATCTTGCGATTCCTCCAGGTTGGCGTTGACAAAGGGTTGGCTCTTAGTACTCTAAAGGGGCAGGTGTCGGCTTTATCAATATGGTTTCAAAGACCCTTGGCCACCCATTCGCTTATGAAAACCTTCTTGCAGGGGGTCTTGCATGTGAATCCCCCTATTAGAGCTCCCCTCTGCCCCTGGAATTTAAATCTTATCTTGTCAGCTTTACAAAGGCAGCCGTTTGAACCTCTGACAGAAATCCCTCTTGTGCTACTAACCCGAAAGTTGGTTTTCTTGGTGGCTATGGCTTCAGCCAGAAGGGTTTCCGAGCTGGCAGCCTTGTCATGCAGGGAGCCATACCTTATTCTGCATAAGGACAGAGTGGTTCTGCGGCCTCAACCTTCTTTCCTTCCTAAGGTCATATCCAGTTTTCACTTGAATCAGGACCTAGTCCTACCATCCTTCTTTCCTACTCCCCAGTCCAGAGAGGAAAGACGGCTTCATACTTTGGACGTGGTTCGAGCCATGAGGGTCTATCTCAAGGCTACAGAGAAGATTCGGAAAACAGATGTACTTTTTTGTTCTTCCGGATGGCCCCAAGTCTTCCTTGGCTAGGTGGATTAAGCAGCTGATTTTTCAGGCCTATGGTCTGAAGCGCGTTCCACCTCCCTTATCAGTTAAAGCCCATTCTACGAGGGCCATGAGTGCCTCCTGGGCAGCACACCATCAGATCTCTATGGCACAGGTTTGCAAGGCAGCTTTTGGGCAGGCGGTCCTACGGGCAGCAGTATAGAATCCTCTGGCCCGGTTCACGCCCCCTTGTTTTTCTGTTGGTGGAGCTATTTTTTCTCCTGACAAGGTTTTTATTTGGCTATTCTTGGCCTTACGGTCTCCCTCCCTTCATAGAGCATTGCTTTAGGACATCCCAAGTGTAATGGCTATGCGCTCTGTGTCCCGTGATGTACGATAAAGAAAAAAGGATTTTTAATAAACAGCTTACCTGTAAAATCCTTTTCTTGAAGTACATCACGGGACACAGAGCTCCCACCCCTCTTTTGGGGAACATTGTGTAACCTCGGGAGAATTGCTTGCTACAAAACTGAAGCACTCCCAGTGGGAGGGGGTTATATAGGGAGGAAACTTCCTGTGAAATTGATTACACCAGTGTCCACACCTGAAGGTACCCATATAACCCAAGTGTAATGGCTATGCGCTCTGTGTCCCGTGATGTACTTCAAGAAAAGGATTTTACAGGTAAGCTGTTTATTAAAAAATCCTTTTATTGCATTCTTTACTGTTCTGATGCCCTTTCAGTTATAACACTGTTTACGGTCTATGCTAAGGGCACAAGGGAAGTAATATATGTATAAACAGCGGTTGATCAATACTGAAGGATACACTAGTAAATTATGAAAAAATATGATGATTCTGCTGGACAGCTATAAAGTTTGGAAACAATCAAAGTTTGCAATTGAGGCAAAATCACACAACACAGCTCTTTAATTGCACAGAAGCAGAGACCTGAAATTAACTGTTGGAAGTTGTTTAGTCAGTTACAACTTTTTCTTAGGACAGGGCAACATTTTGGTAACAGTAAAGCCTCATACACACGATTGGATATCTGATGGTATCTAATCCGATGGAATTTTTCATCGGATATCCGATGAAGCTGACTTTCATCAGTCTTGCCTTCATCAGTCAAAAATGTAAAACACTACGTCATGCTGAGAAAAATGAAGTTCAATGCTTCTGAGCATGCGTCGACTTGATTCTGAGCATGCGTGGATTTTTGACTTCTACACAGATGACTGTTTTTTTCTATAGTTTTTTTATGCATAGGAAAAATTTAAAACATGTTCTATTTTTTTTCACCGATGGGGCCCACCGATAAGGCCCACCCACGATCGGTTTGTCTGATGAAAACAGTCCATCGGTCTATTTTCATCAGACGAACCGATCATGTGTACGGGGCTTAAGTGTGTTATTTGCTGGTCTATTGGAAAACAAAGGTAATTGGATTGTGTATAGACATCTGATTGCTGCCTCATGCTGTTGTCGGATTGGAGTTCTTATGAAATCTGATGCTAATGCCGCGTACACACGGTCGTTTTTTGCGATGAAAAAAAAACTTTGTTTTTTAAAACGTCATTTAAATTGATCGTGTGTGGGCAAAACGTCGTTTTTTGTCTTAAAAAAACGACCAAAAAAAAATTCCAACATGCTTGAATTTTTTGTGTCGTTTTTCAAAAAGTCGTTTTTTGTTTCACAAAAAGTCACCGTGTGTAGCAAAAACGTCGTTTGAAACAATGTTTTTCAACCCGCGCATGCCCAGAAGCTAGTTATGAAGCGAGCTTCAATGGAAAAGTGTGGTGAACGTAACCTCGTTTTTTGTGAAAAAAACGATGGTGTGTATGCAACATCGTCTTTGAAAGTGACGTTTCAAAAACGTCGTTTTTTACTTCACAAAAAACGTCGTTTTTTTTCATCGCAAAAAACGACCGTGTGTACGCGGCATTAGAGTATAAGGTGATTTTTTTTTTTAATATTCAGAATAATTATTCCTGTGTGCTTTAACTAAATATGAACAAAACATTATTTGTTTCATGACTGTGTAGTCCAGTCAGCATTTCCTTTTTTCAATTCAGATTTCCCACAGAGCTAAAATCAATGCTAACTTGATTACACATTCTTGTATTTATGGTCTGGTAGTAAATTGGATCCTAATAGAATAAATCACCTACAGTATGCAATCCTGATTTATAGATTTTGGTTTATTGTATTTTGCATGGCTACTTCATACACCTTTTGTTTCTAACAAATGTATGCTCCCCATGTAAAATTGTATAATATTTTGATTAGTGAATATAAAAATTAAAAAATTACAGTGATTGCAAACTGGTGCACTCAAAACTTGTATAATACATTACCGTAACTTTATTTAAAAATCATATAATAGTGACTATATTGCCATGGTTAATTGTAGAATACTCCAGTAACCTTGGAAATCATTAATGTTCTGAGAAGACACAGTATTGATTGATCACTATCAATCCAATGATTGGAAACCAGCCCAGGGGTTCCAAGAACCATGGAAATGAATGGTATTTTGTCCATTGAGAAAATAGAGTACCCCAGTGATTAGCTGATTGGAAACATGTCCAGGGTTGCCAGGGACTATAAGTGCTTGGTGTTCTTCAACTGAGAAGTCTAAGAACCCTAGTAATGAACAGACTGGGAACTGCTCCAGGGGTGCCAGGAACTATAGAGGTGGTTGGTCTACTTTCATTAGCAAGGCAAAGTAACCCAGGGATCAGCTGATTAAAAACCACTGAAGGAGAGACAGAAACCATGAAAGTGGTTGGCATGCTTTCATTGAGAACACAGAGTTCCCTAGCAATTAGATGATTAAAAAATGCTCCAGATGTGACAGGAACCATGGAAGTGGTTGGTGTGCTTTTACTGAGAAGACAGAGTACCCTAGCAATCAGCTAATCGGAAATTGCTCCAGATGTGCCAGGAACCATGGACATCGTTTATGTGGTTCCATTGAGAAGATAGAGCACCCTAGCAATCAGCTAATTGGAAACTAATCCAGGGTGCCAGAAAAAATGAAAGTTGTTGGTGTGCTGTCATTGAGAAGACAGAATACCCTAACAATCAGATGATTTGAAAATGCTCCATGGGTGAGAGGAACCATGGAAGTGGTTGGTGTTCTTTCATTGAGAAGAAAGAGGCCCAGATTCAGAGAGAATTAGATTATCGTATGAGTATGAGAAATACACTACACCTGACTCTACGTGGAATCCAGGTAGATTTTGTCCAGTAAACGACGGCGGCGTAGTGTATTTCTCCCGTCGCAATCCATCTGCGAGTAGGGGGCGTGAAGCATTTAAAATAGGCACGTTCCCGCGGCGATCGAACTGCGCATGCTCCGTTCGCAAATTTCCCGCCGTGCATTGCGCGAAATCACGTCGTTACGTAATTTTTTCTTGAGTAGCGTCGTTTACGGAGATTCCTATTCCCGAACGAGTTACGTAAAAAAAAAAATTTTAAATCGACGCGGGAACGACGGCCATACTTAACATGGGCTACGCACCGTTAGACCAGCAAAAAGCTGGTTTAACAGTACGTATAAAAAAATAGACGAAAGCGATTGCGAAGACCGCGCGTATCTTCGTGGATCGCCGTAAAAACTCATTTGCATATCCCGACGCATGAAAACGACGCAAACTCCTCCCAGCGGCCGCAAAAATATTGCAGCGTAGATCCAAAGGCTTACGAAGACGTAAGCCTCTCGGATCGAAGCCCGAAGCCGCCGTATCATGGTTTGAGGATTCAAACTAGTGATACGGCGCGCAAAATTTGAAATTACTCCTGTCTAACACCAGTTAGACAGGCGTAATTGCTCTGTGAATCTGGGCCAGAGTACCTAAGAAGCCAGAATCTGATTGGAATTTGCTCCAGAGATGTTAGTTTAAGTGGTATTTTAGTCATCTAAATTGTTTTAGTTTTAGTAGTATATTTTAGTAGACTAAAATATTCCATATTTTAGTTGACTAAAACCATACTGTATTATTTAAAGTGATTGTAAAGTCTAGTTTTATTCTCTAAAATAACAAGCATGTTATATTTTCCTGCCCTGTGTAGTGGTTTTGCACAGAGCAACCCAGATCCTCTTCTTCTCGCATCCCTCTTTGGCTCCCCTGGCGGTGCCCACCTGCCGAGTGCCCCCATAGCAAGCATCTTGCTATGGAGGCACCCTAGCCAAGTCACAGCTCCCTGTGTCCATTCAGACATGGAGCCCCACTTCAGCCTCACAACCCCTCTATCCTTATTGGCTAACTGGCTTTGATTGACAACAGTGGGTAACAATGGTGCCGTTGCTTTGTCTCAGCCAATCAGGAGGAGAGTCCCGGACGGCCGAGGAACTTGTGTACATTGCTGGAGAGAGATGGGGCTCAGGTAAGTATTAGGGGGTGCTGAAGAGTGGCTGCTGCACAATTTCCAAAATCATTGTATACTCATGGGGTTACACAAAAGAGTTGGCCTATAAATGCTGCCCAGTGCTCTAGTTGGTCTGAGGAGCAGAGGCCTGTAATGCGCACAGTACTCTGGATGGTCAGGTGGCCTATAAATGCTGCACAGTACTCTGGATGGTGGTCTGAGGAGGCCTGTAATGCTGTACAGTGCTAATCATGCCACATTACTAAGCACGCTACAGTATCTACCTAGCTTGCTGGGTGGGGAGACACTGACAGGCTTTACCGGCGGCGCTCCAAGAAAAATGGAAGTTCACATGGGTTAACGTCCATCCCTCACATTTTCATTCTATTTTTGTTTGTTGATGAGAATGGGAATTGATTTTAATCATAGTTTTCATTAATTGATGGAAATGTGGGTTAATTTTCATTTAGTTTTCGCTGCTGGAAACATGCCACTGACTAAAATTATGATGCAAATGTTTTCATCAACAAAATTAACACTGCTGCCAGAAACTATGGATGTAGTTGATGTGCTTCTATTGAGAATATAGAGTGCTCCAGCAATAAGCTGACTGGAAACTATCCAGTGGTGCCAGGAACTATGTATGTGATTGGTGTGCCTCCATTGAGAACACAGAGAACCCTAGCAATCAACTGACTGGAAACTGATCCAGTGGTACTAGAAAACATGTAAATGGTTGCTGTGCTTCCATTGAGAACACAGAGAACCCTAGCAATCAACTGACTGGAAATGAATCCAATGGTGGCAGGAACCATGTACGTTGTTGCTGTGCTTCCATTGAAAACACATAGAACCCTAGCAATCAACAGTGTTGCTCATCTTACTTTAAAAAAGTAATTAGTTACAGTTACAAATTACTTCTCCGAAAAAGTAATTGCATTAGTGACTCAGTTACTACATTGAAAAAGTAATTAGTTACTCAGCAAAGTAACTGAATTTTTTTTTAATATTCTACAATGCTTTGTTAAGAAGCAGGTGACGGGCTCTTGCCAGGGAGCAGTGAGTTAATACTCCAAGACAAAAGAATGCCAGATCCTTGAGAGAAGAAAACTGGTAACAAATGGTGATCTCGTGTATATCCCAGCCTAGGTGCATCCGTCCCACCATGTATGTGCACCTAATAGGACTTAAAACCCATATCCATCTGCTACATATTACATCCAAATTATAAGCTGAATTAAAATGTATGTTTATAATATACATTCCATTGACATTTACAGAGTCTGTAATTTAAAATCTTATATTAGGCTTTATTACAATTTTCTATAGTTTATTGTTTATTATTTTATTTATCTTATATAAGCTGTATTAGATGCAAGGGATCTGGAATGGGGATGTCAGATTTTTCTTTGTTGTCTGATGAAGAGATGAAATCACTGACTAAAAGTAAGCTGCTGATCATTGGTCTGTATAGGTGTCCTGCACTTACCATGTTGACCACTAGATGTCGCTGTGTACACTGTGTTGTATAGGGAACGTTTGTTCTGTGGAACATTTTGTTCCGGCCATGTGTTTCCCGTACATTGATCAGGTTGCGCACACAGTGTGTGTAATCGATGTGAGTTGTTCCCCCAGTGATAGGTCAGTGTGAGGCGGATGGGGCTTATTGTATCCAGGGCTCCTTGCGATTGGGAGTTTTCAGACTGCTGTGACAGGCCATCACAGCGGTCACATGATTCTAAAGCGGAGTTCCACCCATATTTATGTTCACAGTGCCGGCAGAAGCAATTACTCTGCTGCCATCTAGTGGCGGTAGATGTAATTGCAGTAATGCCGCCCAAGTAATGGGAACTGCATTACCGTGAGGGGAAGAGTAATCAGGTAGATTACTCGTTACCCTCAAAAGGGGCTGCGTTAGGTAACTGCGTTTATTGTAACTCCGTTACTTACAACACTGGCAATCAACTGACTGGAAACTGATCCAGTGGTACTAGAAACTGTGTACATGGTTGGTGTGCTTACATTGAGAACACAGAGAACCCTAGCAATCAACTGACTGGAAACTGATCCAGTGGTACTAGAAACTGTGTACATGGTTGGTGTTTTTCCATTGAGAACACAGAGAACCCTAGCAATCAACTGACTGGAAACGTATCCAGTGGTACTAGAAACTGTGTACATGGTTGGTGTGCTTCCATTGAGAACACAGAGAACCCTAGCAATCAACTGACTGGAAAATGATCCAGTGGTACTAGAAACTGTGTATATGGTTGGTGTGCTTCCATTGAGAACACAGAGAACCCTAGCAATCAACTGACTGGAAACTGATCCAGTGGTACTAGAAACTGTGTACATGGTTGGTGTGCTTACATTGAGAACACAGAGAACCCTAGCAATCAACTGACTGGAAACTGATCCAGTGGTACTAGAAACTGTGTACATGGTTGGTGTGCTTCCATTGAAAAGACAGAATACCCTAGCAATTAAAAAATTGGGAATTGCTCCAGGGGCACCAGAAACCACTGATGTGGTTGTTATGCTTCCATTGGCAAAACAGAGTACCCTAGCATTTATCCAATTGAAAACCAGTCCATGGGTAGCAAAAACCATAGAAATTATTGGTGTTCTTCTGCTGAGATGACATAAAACACAAAGACATCTTAAAATTTGAGAGTTTCTGTGCGGGAGCCCTGGGAATCCTGGGAATTAGACTTCCATTGAAGAAAATATTTATCCTGTAAATGTAATACTCTTTAAAATAGTTGTTCAAGGTGTTTCCCACATAATATACAACATTGTTTTCTACATATACAGTATGAAAATTCTGTTAAAAAAGCTACCGTAATTGTGCTAAGAGGTTTTTCAAATGCCATTCACTTCCGATCATATCATGTATTATTTATTATGTATCAAAAATCCTTTTCGTAACTTGAATTTTTTTTGTAAACTGAACTTAGGTTATATAACAATACAGTAGAGGCAGCATGTTTTGTTATCATTTAGAATAGCTAGGGAATTTAGATCAATAGCAATTCAGTCAGACAAGCTGTTTAGAAAAACCCTGCCAGGCAAATATCAACATTTTAGCTTCATGTGTTGTTATACATTTGAAGATTGCTTTTCCACAACACATCAATCCACTGCCACCCAGAACAGACTCTTTTGTGTCCACCCAGCCCAGACCTGGCTCTGATTGAATGTGCAGCTCAATGTCAGATGACTGCTCTGTTGAGTCGTGACAATTTATTGAATGTTACCTTCCTGGAAATTTGTGTAAACATGTCATTATATCCAGGGTACGTCCTTTAATTGCTGGAAAACGTGTAGCCTCTAATACTGTCATTTAACAAAACCATGAAATATAAAGTGATCCACTTATTCCACATGAATTCAACAAAATCAGTAAAGGGTCACAATAATAACAAGAACCAAAATGGGTCCATCCAGATGTTTAACCTACTTAAAGCGGGGTTCCAATCACAATTAGCATTTTTTAAATGTATGTCCTTTCATCATGTTTTTATAATATAAATCCGGTCACGATTTATATAGTGCCAAAAGTTTACACAGCGCTTTACAATATAAAAGGGAGACAATACAGTTATAATACAATAAAACACAAAAGGATTGAGAGGGCTTACAAGAGCTTACAATCTAATAATATGTATGTGTATATATATATATATATATATATATATATATATATATACACACTGAGCAAAATTATAAATGCAACACTTTTGTGTTTGCCCCTATTTATCATGAGCTGAACGCAAAGATCTATGACTTTTTCTATGTACACAAATGGCCTATTTCTCCCAAATATTGTTCACAAAGCTGTCTAAATCTGTGTTAGGCTGGGTTCACACTACGATTTTCCCATCCGTCAGCCGCATACGATTTATATGAAAAAATGTATGCGGCTGAAACGGATTGAACCGTACGTAAACGTATGCGTTTATAAAACATATACGGTTTCAAAAAGTGCGTACGGTTCCATCCGGTTTTGATTAAAAAAACGCATACGTTTTTGGAATTAGTGTCATTTAATAAAAAAAGATTTTCTTGTTTTGAAAATGCGCATGCGCAGACGAAAAACGCATACGGTTTATACGTATGGAACCGCACATATGTGCGTTTTCCATTGACTTTAATGTTAAAAAAAAACGTATGCGTTTGCCATACGGTTTCAAAAACTGACTCAAAACCGTGGTCGAACACGGTTTTGTGTACTGTTAAAAAACGTTTTGCCAGCAAATCGTACGCACCCGGATGCATCTGAGTGCATACGATTTGCAATGCATTGTCTATGTATGCGTTTTCCTGTATGGGCCCGTACGTTTTCAAATCTGAAATCGTATGCGGCTGACGGACGGGAAAATCGTAGTGTGAACCCAGCCTTAGTGAGCACCTCTCCTTTGTCGAGATAATCCATCAACCTCACAGGTGTGACATATCAAGATGCTGATTAGACAGCATGATTATTGCACAGGTGTTCCTTAAGCTGGCCAAAATAAAAGGCCACTCCAAAATGTGCAGTTTTACTGTATTCAGGGGGGGGTCCGAAAACGAGTCAGTATCTGGTGTGACCACCATTACATAGAGTTGATCAGGTTGTTGATTGTGGCCTGTGGAATGTTGGTCCATTCTTCTTCAATGGTTGTGCAAAGTTGCTGGATATTGGCAGGAACTGGAACACCCTGCCGTATACTCCGATCCAGAGCATCCCAAACATGCTCAATGGGTGACATGCCTGGTGAGTATGCTGGCCATGCAAGAGATACTGTGTATATATATATAATACACACAGTCATGGCCGAAATTGTTGGCACCCCATTTTTTTTCCAGAAAATCAAGTATTTCTCACAGAAAAGTATTGCAGTAACACATGTTTTGCTATACACCTGTTTATTTCCTTTGTGTGTATTGGAACAAAACAAAAAAGGGCAGGAAAATAGCAAATTGGACATAATGTCACACAAAATTCCAAAAATGGGCTGGTCAAAATTCTTGGCACCCTTAACTTAATATTTGGTTGCACACCCCTTGGAAAAAATAACTGATATCAGTCGCTTCCCATAACCATTAATAAACTTCTTACATCTCTCCCCAGGAATTTTGGACCACTCTTCCATTGCAAACTGCTCCAGGTCTCTCTTATTGCAAGGGCCCCTTTTCCCAACCGCAATTTTAAGATTTCTCCACAGGTGTTCAATGGGATTTATATCTGGACTCATTGCTGGATACTTTAGAACTCTCTAGTGCTTTGTTGCCATCCAATTTTGGGTGATTTTTGACATATGTTTGGGGTCATTGTTCTGCTGGAAGACCCAAGATCTCGGACGCAAAACAACCCCAAAACATCATTGAACCTCCACCATATTTCACTGTAGGTACTGTGTTCTTTTGAACTAAGAGAGAAGGTTCACCGCTCCAGGTGGGTCTGCTATGCAATCAAGGATTATCCAGGTTACAATGGGTGCTGGCAATGCACTAGGCAAACATGGAAAATAGCAAAAACGGATGGACAGCCGCACTCCAAAAGACACGTGAGTCGTCTTTATTGATAAAACAAAAGCATGCACCACAAGTACACAGCAAAAATCGTAGAACAGCCAACGCGTTTCACACTTGTTCAGTGCTTAATCATGGCCACTCAACAAGTGTGAAACGCGTCGGCTGTTCTACGATTTTTGCTGTATACTTGTGGTGCATGCTTTTGTTTTATCAATAAAGACGACTCAAGTGTCTTTTGGAGTGCGGCTGTCCATCCGTTTTTGCTACTTTCCATACTGTGTTCTTTTCTTTGTAGGCCTCATTCCGTTTTCGGCAAACAGTAGCATGATGTGCTTTACCAAAAAGCTCTATCTTGGTCTCATCTGTCCACAAGATGTTTTCCCAGAATGATTTTGGCTTACTCAAGTACATTTAGGCAAACTGTAGTCTTGCTTTTTTATGTCTCTGTGTCAGCAGTGGGGTCCTCCTGGGTCTCCTGCCATAGCATTTCATTTCATTTAAATGTTGACGGATAGCTGGCGCTGACACTGATAATCCCTGAGCCTGCAGGACAGCTTGAATTTCTTTGGAACTTGTTTGGGGCTGCTTATTCACCTTCTGGACTATCCTGCGTTGCAACCTTTCATCAATTTTTCTCTTCTGTCAACGACCAGAGAGATTAGCTACAGTGTCATGGGTTGGGCAAACCACTCCCTTCCACAGAGCTGATTGTTGTTTGATTGGCCACTGGAAAGCCTCTTGTCCTGGAGGCGACTTGAAGTTGCCTTGTACTGTCCTGGAAGCAACTTGAAGTTGCCTTGTATGTTGCCTATTGATTCATACTCAAGTCATGTCCAAGTTGCCTCCAAAAGTCGTGCTAGAAGTCGTGTTGCCCCTGTGTGATTGGGCTCTCAGACAATTCTCTTCTCCTCTTTCTGTTGTCCATGCTTAGTGTGGCACACACAGACACACAATGCAAAGACTAAGTGAACTTCTCTCCCTTTTATCTGCTTTCAGGTGTGATTTTTATATTGCCCACACCTGTTACTACTTACCCCAGGTGAGTTTAAAGGAGCGTCACATGCTTAAAACAATCCTATTTATCCACAATTTTGAAAGGGTGTCAAGAATTTTGACCAGCCGTTTTTGGAGTTTTGTGTGACATTATGTCCAATTTGCTTTTTTTCCTCCCTTTTTTTGTTTTATTCCAATACACACAAAGGGAATAAACATGTGTATAGCAACACATGTGTTACTGCAATACTTTTCTGTGAGAAATACTTGATTTTCTGGAAAAATTTCTGGGATGCCAACAATTTCGGCCATGACTGTGTATATACATGGGCGTCCGCTCCATAGGGCAAGGGAGGGCGTTCGCCCCCCCCCTAGAATCAGTAGTAAGACACTGTGACACACATTTAGATTTAGCTGCGGCTTGTCGATTGTCACTGTCTCTCTCATGTCTGCGGCATATCAAGTCAGTCTGTGACTGTGTTTGTTTACCTTTCGCTCCGCTCCCCGCCCCTTGTTTTCCGGCCAGCCAATGATCACTCACTCCCTCTAACTTTGCAGTCCAGCCTGGTGGCGTGGCGTCACTCACGTCGGGAGGAGATCTCGTTGGTGATACTGATGGCTGGGAGGAGCGTAGAGAGCTGTACCAAGAGGAGCCCGCGCGCTGTTAAGGCAAGTCTAACACACAGACACAGACAGTCTGTAAAGGTTTTTGTTACCAATCCCCTTAAAGCGCTAATTGTTTGCTAATTTTCAGAAGGGACGTCAGTAAAAGCAGGCTGGCTTTGCAGACAGTGCAGTAATTCAACACACATTGGCACACTTTGTACATGTTTGCACTGACATTTTTTTAATGGCTCCCCAATGCACTAAAGGGACACACCTGCTGCATGGTAATACACTTTTATTTTTACTATATGAAATTGTGATTGTTATTATTCGATTAGTGAGCCTGGCATTTTAAGGGTATATATATATATATATATATATATATATATTAGGGCTGTGCAAATTAACTTTTAATTAACCGATTAATCTTTAATTTTTTTGATCGATCAAAATCTTTTTGATCGATTAAAATTCTTTTGATTGGTACTCACCTCTCTGCCGGCTTCTGGGCCTTCAGGGAGTTCCGTCGGCTTGCCGTGTCTATCTGAAGGGCTCCTTTGCTGTACCTTCATATCTGCATGCCGGAGGGACCTTACTATCTGCCACATGCCAGGGCTGTTACACTTCCCTCTATCAACCTGGGATTCTACAGCCATCCACTGGGGGTTGTGATAGTTCCCTTCATGGGACATCTACATGCCGACGGACTGATGTTAACCCTTCCTCATCTGGATTCAGCAGTGGTATCGTTGTACACATTTTTATACCAGTATCATACTTAGCTACATGTTTTTATGACTGCTTTTGCTACCATTTGGTATTACTCGCACCATTTTTACAGTTTATGTAGCTACATCGATTTTATCTCCAGTGCAATATTTATTTTGTTACCTACTTGAAGACTATAAAAGTTTTAATGCTATTCCCATCGAGCGCTGCCTTTGTGTGTTTTTTGTATCCTGCTATCCATTTTCCCAATGGTTAGTAGCTGCACTGGGAATCAGCCTGCAAGGAGATCAGCTAAAAGTAGTTGGATCTGTATGTACGTTATAATTAATCAAAATTAGTCGATTAATCGATTAAAAAACAAAACGATTAATCGAACACAAAAAATTTTGATCAGTAACAGCCCTAATATATATATATATATATATATATATATATATATATATATATATATATATATATATATACCCTTAAAATGCCAGGAGGGTTCAGTGGTCATAGTAACTCATGTATTAATGTCAGTGCAGGACATTTTCCCCCCTTTCCCCCCCGCCGCCATGCTGCATATTAAAAAAATCTTCAGACTGCATTCTGTATGGCATGATGCAGTCTGAACATTATTAACTGTGATGACTGTCTGTGATTTTTTTTATTATGCAGCATGGTGGGGGTGTGGGGGGGGGGTAAATGTCCTGCACTGGTTATGGTAACTCATGTGCAGGGTGCTGTGTAATGTAAAGGGGTCCAGAGGTGCAGGGTGCTGTGTAATGTAAAGGGGTCCAGAAGCGCAGGGTGCTGTGTAATGTAAAGGAGTCCAGAGGTGCAGGGTACTGTGTAATGTAAAGGGGTCCAGAAGCGCAGGGTGCTGTGTAATGTAAAGGAGTCCAGAGGTGCAGGGTACTGTGTAATGTAAAGGGGTCCAGAGGTGCAGGGTGCTGTGTAATGTAAAGGGGTCCAGAAGCGCAGGGTGCTGTGTAATGTAAAGGAGTCCAGAGTTGCAGGGTGCTGTGTAATGTAAAGGGGTCCAGAAGCGCAGGGTGCTGTGTAATGTAAAGGAGTCCAGAGGTGCAGGGTACTGTGTAATGTAAGGGGGTCCAGAGGTGCAGGGTGCTGTGTAATGTAAAGGGGTCCAGAAGCGCAGGGTACTGTGTATTGTAAAGGGGCTAAGAGGTGCAGGGTACTGTGTAATGTAAAGGGGTCCAGAGGTGCAGGGTGCTGTGTAATGTAAAGGAGTCCAGAGGTGCAGGGTACTGTGTAATGTAAAGGAGTCCAGAGGCGCAGGGTGCTGTGTAATATAAAGGTGTGCGGGGTGCTGTGTATTGTAAAGGGGTGCAGTGATGCAGTTGTGGAGAGGGGGTACACAGTAGTGATAAAGAGATATTGAAAGATGCAGGGGGCACAGTGGGGTGTTTTTACATTTTAACGTGGGGGGGGCGCTTTTAACCACCGCTAGCGGTCGAAGAAAGGGTTAAATCTGACTGTGTATCGCCACTGCCAAAGCGCCCCCCCCTGAAAAAATTTCAGCGGACGCCCATGTGTATATATATATATATATATATATATACTGTATATATATATATATATATATATATATATATATATATATATATATATATATATATATATATAAAAATATATACACATATATATACACACACAGAAATGTGTGTTTTGAGCTTAGGGGTGCACACCCTTATACATGGGATAGACCTAAAGGAAATTGTACAATAAAAATGTATAGTGCAGTGATGGCAAACCTTGGCACCCCAAATGTTTTGGAGCTACATTTCCCACGATCCTCATGCACTCTGCAGTGTAGTTGAGCATCATGGGAAATGTAATTCCAAAACATCTGGGGTGCCAAGGTTCGTCATCACTGGTATCGTGTATGGTCACCCTAATGCTGGCCATACACTATCCAATCAGATTGTACAATCTTCTTTAGATCTACAATCACATTGATTGAACAAGGTCCTTACATTACATAATTTTGGTATTTCTAAAGAAGATCAGATTATATAGCATATGGTCACCCTAAAATTACTGGCAAAATAATTGTTTTTCAGTATTTTAGAGAAATAAAAGAATATATTTCCTGTGAAGTGTATACCATAGTAAGAAAACAATTGATCCCCCAGGATCCATACCAGACCCTCATCCGAGCACGCAGCCCGGCAGGTCAGGAAGGGGGGCGAGCACCCCCCCCCCCTCCTACACCATACCAGGCCACATGCCCTCAACATGGGGAGGTTGGTGCTTTGGGGCAGGGGGGCACTGCGCCCCCCACCCCAAAGCACCGTGTCCCCATGTTGATGGGGACAAGGGCCTCTTCCCGACAACCCTGGTCATGGGTTGTCGGGGTCTGCGGGCAGGGGGCTTATCGGAATCTGGGATCCCCTTTCAATAAGGGGGCCCCCAGATCCTGGCCTCCCATGGGGGCTCCCATAGGGAACCATTGATTTTGAATAGAGAAAGAAAAACATGGCTGAAAGCTAGCGTGGCGAAACATGCATTGAATTCAATGCATAACGCGGAAAAAACACGTTTTTCCTGGCGTCTGTACTAGCTTTACAGCTCGTTTTTTAAAACGTCAGTGGGCATGAGGCCTTAGTGTTGTGAAAAAATAAGTAATAATTATGTATTTATGTGTTTTCAAAGTATAGTGTTTGACGTTGTAGAACAGTAGAGACATATAAGTACGAGTCACATAATGATAAAGCATATCATGTTATGGTCCCATGACAAGCCTCAATAGACAGATATGTCAATACATACAATATACAAAGAAAGCTCACAGAGAGTCATAACCTGAATGGGGGAAAAACCCAGCATGGCATTATTTTGAGTGTAAAAGACTTGTGATGTAAACACTGTTGCAATGTAGTAAGTAGTAGTACTACTTTATCACATTCAAAGAACTACTGTAGTTGTAACTTGTACTAGTGCTACGTGTTTGGCACATGATATCCACAAGAAGTCATATAAACAACAAATTGTGAACAGAAAGAAATGGTCTATGAAAAAAAAAAAAAAAAAAAAAAGAAGTAAGAGAAAATAAAATAAAATTAAAATTAAAAAAAGAGGGGAAATTCATATTTATGGAGATAACATATGGTTATTTAGTTGGGTAAATTATACATAACCAGAAGTCCCTGGGGGGGGGGGGCTAGGGGAGGCAAAGGAAAGCAATACATTTATAGTATAGATGCAGCTACTAATGTAAATAACAAATAAAAGTTCTCGTTAGTCTTGGTAGAACTTAGTTTTATTAGAGAAAACAAGTACCGTATTTATCGGGGTATTGCGCGCTCCCGCGTATAGCGCACACCCCTAAAGTAGCCCCGAAATTCCTGTAAAAAAAAAAAAAGGTTTTATTTTTTATTACTTACAGATTTGGTGTCTTGCCTGGCATCCATCGTCCGGTCCGACGGCCTCGTTGATGTCCTCTCGGCTTCTCCAGCGCTGTCCGAGTTGAATTCCTGCTTCCTACGCTTAGTTTGAAGCCTCTGCCGACATATACCGAGCGCAGTACACTCGGGCAGGCTCGGCCACGCTCGGCTTCTCACGCATAAACGCCACAGAGCGAAGCCGAGCCTGGCCGAATGTACCCGAGTGTACTGCACTCGGTATATGTCGGCGGCTCTGTTCAAACTGAGCGCAGGAAGCGGGTATCGCGCACCCACGATTTCCCCCTTATTTTAAGGGGAAAAAGTGTGCGGTATACGCCGATAAATATGGTACATAAAACTCACACACCTGCGATAGCCCCCCTGTGTAGATAGAAATGATAGAATTTGAGTGTAACAGCAATTAGAATAATAACATTTCAACAAAAAGAACAGTTGGCTTTATTCCTGTTCTTATACAAATGTAATAGTAAGCAATAAAGAAGATGACAGAGGTTGTTTAAATGTAGCTGTAGAATTGTCTGAATATCTTAAGGCCATGTACACATGTATGAGAACCTCGTCGGGCTAAACTCGGCTGACAAGGTTCTCGGTCGGCCATCGAGTTCGTCGACCAGGCTGTCGAAAAAGGCGTCGAGCCATTAGTCCCGATGGCCCATCGAGCAAATAGAGAACCTGCTCTCTATTTAGGCCCGGCGCCTCGCTCGTCAGTTTCCTCGGCGAAAACGTACACACGATCGAGCTTCTCGGCAGAATATGGATCCCAGCGAGCTTCTCGCTGGATTCTGCCGAGAAGCTCGGCCGTGTGTACGGGGCCTCACAGATAATATATACTTAGAAATTAGAACTCTAATGCCGCGGACACACGATAGGACATTCCGACAACAAAACCATGGATACATTTCCGACGGACGTTGGCTCAAACTTGTCTTTCATACAGATGGTCGCACAAATGTTGTCGGAAATTACAAATGTCAAGAACGCGGTCACATACAGCACATACAACGGCACAATAAAACTGAGATTCCATACCAAATACCCTATGTGCTCCTTCTACTTATCTTGTTTTAGTAGAAGTTTGGTGAGAGACGTTTCGCGTTTTTTTTCGGAATTGTCTACACACGCTCAAAATTTATGAAACGGATTTTGTTTTTGGAAAATTTGAGAACCAGCTCTCAAATTTTTGTTGTCGGAAATTCCGACAGAAAATGTCCGAGGGCCCACTACACGGTCGGAATTTCCAACCAAAAGCTCTCATCTAACATTTGTTGTCGGAAATTTCGAGCATGTGTACGCGACATTAGAGGTAAATTTATTTAGTGGTAAATGTGATATTCACAAAACATTCAGTGGTAGTGAATTATTCTCTTTACATTAAAAACATTGACCAAGAAGATTCACCTACAGTGACTGTTTGGTGAATGTAAATTGACTGATTTATAAATATCCCTATTAATGTATATGTTCAGATAAAATGTATTTACTTAGTGTTGGATACAGTGGAGAAGGGTTAGGATCACTTTCATGCTTTCATGTTCAGCATGAAAAATCTCTTCAAAGGAGCCCTGGATAGCAGTAAAAACCCATCAGGGGGTCTAATCCCTCCCCAAAACTAGAAACCACTTTACGGTGTCTGCCAGAACCCTCTTTATTGGTCCAGTCACAGTTGCTATTTTTGTGATTCTCTGGAGTCATTTTGTATGTCTCTCAGAGATCAGAGATCATTACTCAAGTGTTATATAATAATAAGGTATTCGCTCCCCATTTAGACTCTATACAGGACTGGACAGCCACTTCTACATACTGGAACAATCATTTTTGTTACCAAACAGCAAATCCACAGGATCCACAAAGAATCTGAACTGTCAAAATATCACCCCATATTATAGGCTTTTAGCAATGTTACCCCACAACTGGCCAAATTCATTGATAATTTACTACAGCCATTGGTGGTAGCTTTACCCTCTTTCCTAAAAGATGCTACAGCAAATGTCGCTTGCAAGCATAGATATTTCTTCATGGTATAAAAACATTACAAATTATGCAGGCCTTAAACGGAACTAAACTAACATATTTAACCACTTGCCTACTGTGCACCTACACCCCCTTCCTGCCCAGACAAAATATAAGCTTCCGGCACTGTGTCGCTTTAACTGACAATTGCGCGGTCGTGCGACGTGGCTCCCAAACAAAATTGGCGTCCTTTTTTCCCCACAAATAGAGCTTTCTTTCGGTGGTATTTGATCACCTCTGCGGTTTTTATTTTTTGCGCTATAAACAAAAATAGAGCGTCAATTTTTAAAAAAATGCAATATTTTTTCCTTTTTGCTATAATAAATAACACAAAAAATATATAAAAAAAATATTTTTTCCCTCAGTTTAGGCCGATACGTATTCTTCTACATATTTTTGGTAAAAAAAAAAATGCAATAAGCGTTTATCGATTGGTTTGCGCAAAATTTATAGCGTTTATAAAATAGGGGATAGTTTATGGCATTTTTTTTTTTTTTTTTTACTATTAATGGCGGCGATCTGCGATTTTTTTATTGGGACTGCGACGTTATGGCGGACATTTCGGACACTTTTCTGACATTTTTGGGACCATTTACATTTATACAGTGAACAATGCTATAAATATGCATTGATTACTGTATAAATGTGACTGGCAGTGAAGGGGTTAACCACTAGGGGGCGGGGAAGGGGTTAAATGTGTGTCCTATGAGTGTTCTAACTGTGGAGGGAGGGGGGGGTGACTGGGGGAGGTGACCGATTGTGTCCCTATGTACAAGGGACACAGCAACGGTCTCCTCTCTCCCTGACAGGGACGTGCAGCTCTGTGTTTACATACAGAGCTCCACATCCCCGCTCAGTTACTGAGCAATCGCGTGTGCCCGGCGGCGATCGTTGCCGCCGGGCACTCGCACGGGATCCCCGCAGAGCGGCGGGTGCGCGCGCGCGCCCGCCCGCGGCTTTAAAGGGACATCACGTCATATGACGTGATGTCAGGATAATGGAGTCCTCTGCCCGCCGTCATTTGACGGTGGGCAGATGACAAGTGGTTAAAGGATCACTAAAGGAATTTTTTTTAGCTAAATAGCTTCCTTTACCTTACTGCAGTACTGGTTTCATGTCCTTATTGTTCGTTTTTGCTTTGAAGTTGCTGTAATCCTGCTCTGTTCTCCACACTTCCTGCTTGTCTGTTTCCTTATAACCACAGTGCTGGGAGCTTTCTCACAATGGTTTAAGCTGCCATTACTGTGTGTCTAAAACTTCCCAGAACCAATCAGATTCATTTTAAAAACGATTTCTACTTTGCAGAAACATGAATCCAGTTCAAAGGTGAAACTAACCTGCAGGCACATTATATGATTGATTTTTATCTATTTGTAATCATTTTGAAAAGGAATCAGTTAACTTTTATGTCTCTATACCCTGTAAACAGTCATTTCAGCAAAAAAAATTTTTTCCTTTAGCGACCCTTTAACCTTTACCCAACATTATTACATTCAAGGCATGCCCTGAATGAAAGTGCTAGCCCTCAACTGAACTGTCAAGCCAACAAATGTCTGGTATCATAGCTGATCACATGTGCAGCACCATAGTAACTGCAGATGAAAGAATGTAGATGTAAAGAATAGGAGGGATTAGTTACGCTTAATGCCTGTTGAATATCTTGTCATGTCTAATTCTACGAAGCTTGCAATTTGTTACATTTTACAGGTTCTACAATTGATTTTGGAGAAAAATTTCTTCAAATTCGAGGACCTACTCAAAGCAGCAACATGGCTTTTCATGGTAGATTTGCTGCCGAAAATGGATGTGGAAAGGATCTTTTACATTATCCTGAGTTGCCAGCTTCTTCCTATGGATGTTTCAGTTTAAACCTGTGGTTACCATTGATATGCCCTGTGACCTTTTAAGGTCGATATTCTAAGGTGAGAGGCCATCTTTTACATGGTGGAGGATATTACTTTGGTCACTTCTTCTTGCACCTCACGCTGATGTATGGATTGGATCCATTTTGATTTGTCACGTTTATGGACTTTTCACTCGCTTGGACCTTTTTTCTCATACAAACTTTTTCTCCTATGAATTTATTCATTCACTGTTTGTATTATATATACTATTTTATTTGTTGCGCTGCACTGTTTTATAACTTTATAGTTATCTTTGGAATTTTTTTATGAATTTACCTGTAGTGCTGGCTTGCATATTTAGTGTATTATTTTTTTGTTATTATTTTTTCCAGCGCTGAATACTTTTCACTAATTATGTCCTGGACAGAGCCCTAGAACATGCACTTGCTAGAATGGAAGAACCTGCTGCTCTAAAAATAGGTATGGGCAAGATCCCATATGTTCAAAATCTAGCGAATTGACACAGTAAAAAAGCCACCACCTATAGAAGTAGAAACCTAATAGTATCCATAAATGGATAGAATTGTGAACAAAATATATTAATATGAAAATGTTCAGAGCATTGTCAGAACATTTAAATGTCAGTCGAAGGATTTTGTTTGCTTTTAACATTTGATTGTGGAATGAATAAACTTTACCAACTGAAGACCACATACACTGTTAGAAATGAGTTAGTTCAACAATAATGTATCATCTTGCGCCTTCAAATGTTCTCGTCACTGCATTCAAAAATTAACGTCAATTTTCAATAAAATATTTGGAATCAAAAATTAACGTCAATTTGACCACAAAAGGTTCGAGAAATAAATGAACTTGCTTAGAACATTATTTTCCTATACATTTTTAGCGTTCAAGATTCTACCCATCTATGACCAGCTTAAGGGGTCTCCTGCTCAGAGCAGACCTAACTAATAAATACAAAAATATTTTTTGCTACTTTTTATTAGGGCTGTGGAAATTAACTATTAATTCCTTGATTAATCGTCAATTTTTTTGATCTATCATAATTCTTTTGATCGGTACTACACCTCTCCATCGGCTTTCGGGTCTTCAGGGAGTTCCGTCAGAGATCCGGTGATGTCACAGACACCAGCAGGGCTTGCCGTGTGCATCTGAAGGGCTCCTTTGCTGTGCCTTTATATCTGCATGCCAGCGGGACCTTACTATCTGCCGCACGCAAGGGCTGTTACACTTCCCTCTATTACTTCCCTCAACCTGGGATTCTACAGCCATCCACTGGGAGTTGTGATAGTTCCCTTTACGGGACATCTACATGCTGATGGACTGATGTTAACCCCTCCTCATCTGGATTCAGCAGTGGCATCGTTGTACACATTTTTATACCAGTATCATACTTGGCTACATGTTTTTATGACTGCTTTTGCTACCGTTTGTTATTACTCACAACATTTTTACAGTTTATGTAGCTATATCGATTTTATCTCCAGTGCAATATTTATTTTGTTGCCTACTTGATGACTATAAAAGTTTTAATGCTATTCCCATTGAGCGCTGTCTTTGTGTGTTTTTTGTATCCTGCTATACATTTTTCCAGTCGTTAGTAGATGCACAGGGAATCAGTTTGCAAGGAGATCAGCTTAAAGTAGTTGGATCTGTATGTGCGTTATAAATAATTGAAATTGGTCGATTTAAAAAAAATCGATTAATCAAACACGGACATTTTAATCAGTAACAGCCCTATTTTTTATGTGTAATATATTGTGATTGCATATCTATGAGTAGTATTACTGCATTGTTTTGCATTTTTTACAACAAACTTTGTCCATATGATGACAAGGTCCATCCTTGATTTACGCTGGCTTGTCTGATGAGTGGATGTAGTGCTGTGACACTTTCTTCCTTTAAATTGCACATTATTGCATCACTTCCTATCTTAGGATCACTAGCAGATTCCTAATAGCTGTGCATCAATTTATGTCCTGTTTGTGGTACAGGCTGACTGGAATGCCACACAGATGAAGTGTCTTGTTTTCATATATGGACTTTCCTGACACAGCATGACAGCATATACGTATGGGAAGGCTCCGCCCCCCTGCCCAATCAGGACCGGTTATACTATAAAAGTAGGTCTCCTCCCCTATACCCGCATTCTCTGTTTTTTCCTTCACTGCTACAGGCGGTTATACTACTGCTAAAGAAAGCAGGAATATTTATTTTCCCTCACCTGGCCGGACACTTCCCGCCAAGCCGCACAGGTTCAAAGCCTCTCCTGTGACGAAGCTCCCCGCGGTACAGGCAGACCTGAACGCCTAATGGGGGAGGCCTCACCCCAGCAGGATCCAGGAAGATGGGGGTGAAGGCATATGGTCTCTAGGGATTGCTCATTTATCATGACGCCATGTATGGACATTCATTGGACTTTGGACATGAAGCATGCAGGTGGTAAGGCACCACATGGTGCACACAATTCTATTCAGTTACTGCTGCAAGTATAGGCAAGGATATGGTTAACTTGCATTACTGAAGGGCTGTGGTTGTGTCTGCTATACTGCTAATGATGATAGCAGGTGCTGTGCTGGGCTGAAGCCTTCCATTTTAACTGAATAAGCCTGGCTCTACAGTCTTGATTTATTTTCTGCAGGTTTGTGGTTAATTTGCATTTCTAAAAAGCATATATCACACATGTGAATGTAACTGGATTTCTGTAGTGTCACTCTGTTTACTAATATTAAACAGACTAAAGGATGTGTTTGCAGCATTGCTGAAGTTTGAACTGATATCAGGTGATACTGAGAACCCTTTCATTTAATGCAGGGATTGGGCCTGCAGTATGGGCTCACTGTGTATGGAAGATCGGTCTTCTCCTTTCTGGTACATATGTCTAAGTAGGTTTAACTTGCTAGTGCTATTGTCATAGGATCATTAATTTGTGCTGCATTCCTGTGATTACATCAACTCCACACTAGGTAAGGCTGTGATGTGTTTACTTCTATGCATTTACATGTTGACCTTGGTGCTAAAATGTCAGGATCTGTTTAGTCACACTCCTTAGTACTGGTTAGCAATAGGTAATTGCTTGTGTTATTTGGGGTACCCCACTGAAAGATATGGGGGTTTGTAGTGGTTACTATTTATGGGAAAATAATCTCAGGCATCTGTGAACCAGTAGCAATCAGCCTTCCTAGAGACCAGCAACTTTGAATAAAGGTGAGGGCAGGTAAGTATATGCTATATCCTAAAAAAGAGTGCACATTATGGGCATAATGAGTGTACATCTCAAGCCCTCAACACCAAACACCAGTCTACCTGCTTCTGAGACAAGGGACAGATCCTCTTCAACCCTGAAAAAATCCCACTATGTAGCTAACTGCCAGAAATCGCTACAGGAATCATAGTGGTCGGGTGTAACTGGTGTGACGGCCAGAATGCAAAACAAGGTTGCAGGCCAAAGACAGTGACAAAGGGGCAGAGACTGAGAAGGCCTACAGTCACTAATGGTTCCATACCAAGCCTAATCAAACAACCGTGCTTGTTTAAATGCAACCTCTACCTGAGAGCTTGATTATGGAAAATTGCTCTGACTAGTTGGCATATCAGAAGCAAGAGACGGCGACTTTAACCCCGTCCAGACTGACTGTGTGGAACCCAGGTACTAAGCTATTCAAGCAAAATCAGCTAAAGGGTACCTCTGCCTCTAGAGCATGAATGAATGAAAACTTATATAGCGCGGCACATGCAAACTAAAATCGCCTCTGGCGCTTGTTGTTCCTGTCTCCTTTGGTGTCAAAGAGCAGCCAGCCAAACAGGCTTCAGCAGATTAACCAAGGGTACCATTCTTCCAAACAGAGGAAACAATATCCTTGCAAAGACCCTATGACAGCAAGTAGATCTGGAGATCAACAAGATTCATGTAGAGGCTATAGATTGAGGATTAATGTACATGACAAGTATAATTACCTAGGCGGTGTTCTGTTACTGTGTACAAGTGATTGTGTGAACTGTACTGTACGATGTGTTTGCAACATGTCTGTTGTTTGTTTAATAAAAGCTTTTCTGATTTAAAAAAAAAAAAAAAAAAACAGATTCATACTACTGTTAAGTAGTGTTTTTGTCACCTGCGATGAGGCAGGATGGAATCTGAGCTCTGGTCAGTGATGAGCTCTCTATGGCAGATCCTAGATTGAAAGGGAATAACCAATGATGCAGTTCAGTCACTGCGGATACAAGACTGTATGCTGTTTCTCCAGAAATCATTGTGGCCAGTGAACCCTTATGGCCCCTCCCACAAGTGAACACATGCCGCTTTAGTCAGAGTGGTGACTGTTCAAGTCGGATCTGGCAATATCTAGAAGGAAGATTAATTCCTTATGTTAATCACCAAAGACCAGAGGATAGCCAAAAGATTGACAAGTTAAACGTGGGAGAACTATGGCAGAGAATAAAGAAGCGATAATCTTTATTAGCCTAAACCCAAGTCGCCCAATAGGGTCAGCTGACAGTTAGATGTAAATTTCAGCGAAGGTTCCATGAGTCCTGGGCATTAGGAAGCCAATGGAATTGTTTCATTCCTCTACCTATTCATTGCATTCCCTCCATGATGCGCAAGGGCTATTATCTCCAGTCGTCAGTAAAGCCTGACCTCCACAAATCCTACTCCAGGATTTTTAAGGAGTATTGTTCATAGCAGTGCGGCAACTTCAAGGTAGTCCCTACACTACGTTTGAACCCACTGTGGTCTAACTGGGGGCCGTGAGCGTTAAGAATACATAGGCATTGATTCAAGATGCATAGGAATCGCAGAAAAATCGCACAATTTTATGCCGTAATACTGGAAACCTAGTCCATTAAGCCCAACCTGGTGGTGCGATAGGGGTAGTTACCTTGGTATACCCTGTATGTTGTGGCCGTTCAGGCCGACTTGCGGGCACAAGGACTACTGGTAAGTCTTGTTTGAACAGCAAAGTGAGTAACTTTATAGCGCTGACAAATGCGAACCGAATCGCCTCAAGGCGCTTTGTATCCAGAGTCGTGCTGATCCTTCAGAAGAGTTGTGGCACAATGGCTTCCAAGTTCTGGGAAAGGTCCCAGTACAGACTCTAATCAAGTCGGGAGGAGCCATCATCGAGAGACAAACTAGTCTCATTGCAGGAATCACCTACTGGAGGGTAATTCTGAATGGGGGAAAAGGTTAATGAACAAAATTAAGTTACACTCAGAGAAACAGTGTAAGTATCCCATTTGAAGAGATGCTCTTTCCTATTGGTTGCATCCCACGATCGGAAAAGCGATAAAGTACCCTGTAATAACCCTTGTGGTCCGAAGGGGGCCCAAGCAGGGTTGACAACTGTATTAACCTTAGTAAAGAGAGACTTACTTCCCACGTGAGAAACGATGAAAGTCCCCGATTGGGGAGGTAGCTAAGCTAATCTTTCAGCATACTAATCATCACAAGTTGTCACTCGTGGGGTAGGCATGCCAATGAAGGACAAGGTGTCCAAAATCCAGAGCTACAGCGGTCGCAGACTAAGGTCTTTCGTAAACACAACAGAGGGAGCCTCAACTATGCTGAAAGGACTCGGCAAAATGGGGAAGGCCTAGCCTCGCTGGCAAGACGGAATGCAAAACTAGTCAACTCCTGTCAGAGGTATCTCCCAGCATGTTAGGGTTTTCTAGAACTTACAGCCAGAGGACGTAAGATACAAAAGCCGTTGGATGCCAAGGGACAGTCTCAAACGAAAGGCAGTCAAGGGATCGGCAACTAGCAAAACTATCAAGTTATTGGGTCTGACCGTAACCTGGGTGGCTTCCCAGAGGTGGAAGCAGATAAACTAAGGACAGCCAGCTGGGTTGGCAGATTAGCCAATACGTATATATTCAACAAACCTAAGAGTCTCCAGGAGGCCTATCCGGATTTGCAGCCGTTCGGTGGTGATGACGGCAATTACCCTGTAGCTTGCAGGCAATGTTGCCCACGGGTACAGTCTCAGATCCAAAAACTCCCTATTCTCCTTCCTGAGATTCAACACCTCATACAGCGTGCCAATGGTATCTTCCAAATTCATACAAATTATATCTAGATACAGGAGACCAAGATGTGGAGGTCTCACCGTTAGTGTTGGAAATCTAATGGAGGTCAGAGTGTCTACTCCAGACTTCAAATACCTTAGCTAAGAGAAGAACCGACAGAATTTAAAGGATGGAATTCTCTGTTCCTTACTGGAAGGAATGAATTGTATACAGGAGAGCCTAGAGACGGCATGAAAGGATACTGAAACGCAGTCGTATCTATTCTTCACTCTCTGGGTTGCATATCCCAGCAATCAATTCCGAAAGACCTAGGCAGGTTATTCTTTCCCCCATGGGGTCTTCCAAATAGTGTGAGACACATTATCTCACTCTCCATTTAGAGGGACAAAACATCCTAAATATGGCCAGGAACATGGGAATAAGTATTCCTTTTGGCAAATACAGTATGTAAAGTAGATCTAAAAGAATCTCAAACATCCAAGTGTCATACCATAAACTACCTTGTGGCTGAAATGATCAGGCAAAATGGCTCTAGTCTCTTCCTCAACACTATACAAAGGTTGGTATCGTGGCAGCCTGAGTTAGAACATCATCATCCTTTTGGCAGATCCAAACGGAAGTGTTTGAAGTTCCACAAACTTGGAAAAGAGATTCAAGGTTGAAGAGACATAGAATTGGCCCTTCTTCTTCTTCTAGGAGAAAAACGATAAACTCATCAGGCTTAATGGCGTCGGAAAAGGACAATCCCGCTGTCCAACGAAGACCATCGCAGTTGTACGGATACAATTAGTCAAAACCTAGATGGAGAGGACAAGTCCATCTGATGAGGGCAGAGACAGCTCCTCCAAGCTGGTGATGCATCCATTGACGGAACTCCAAAATAGTTCCTCCCAGAGTTAATATCTAAACTACGACCTGGTCTACATTCAACATGTTGGGGGTCCATTCTGGCGGACCCAGCAGTCGTAACTACAATACATCTCAGTCGTTAGAGGGGATAGATCTAATCCTCTTAAACACTTGAGCAGTACCCACCCTTATTGTCTGGTGATTCTGTACATCCCATACGTATATGCTGTCATGCTGTGTCAGGAAAAGGGAAAATTTTATACTTACCTAACGGTAATTTTCCTTTCCTGATGCAAGCATGACAGCATATAGGTCCCTCCCTTTAAAAAAAAATAAAAAAAATACAGAGGTCTGAAACGGTTAAGTAGGGCCTTCCGCAGTGATAATAAATTACGAGAATGTGGGGATAGGGGAGGAGACCTACTTTTATAGTATAACCGGTCCTGATTGGGCAGGGGGGCGGAGCCTTCCGATACGTATATGCTGTCATGCTTGCATCAGGAAAGGAAAATTACCGTTAGGTAAGTATAAAATTTTCCCTTATTATGCTTTAACAACATTTTGGGACTATTAATGAAGTTCAATCTAGTCTTGCAATAACATGAATACAGGTGCGGTAAGTTTGCTCATTTGGAAGGTATGCAGTATATGAAGTAATTTTATGCATGATGTTTGTTTGTCTGTCACCTTAAGAAAGGGTTTCTGTGAGGCCCCAAATCAGTGTAAGAGGAACCTTTTCTTTGTCACCTGTTTTGTTAAGTCTTCAATAAACAACTGAAGCTAATTATGGGGTAATCCCTTTTTCTAATGTATGATATTTTTGTTGTCCCCACTGGGAAGTTTTCCCCTTACTAATTGTGTGAACAGGAACTGATGGGAATTTTCTCCAGTGGGGACATTAATACTAACAAAAAACGTTTTCAGCTAACTGGGTAAGGGTTAGAACCACTATTCCTGTCTATGTTTTTTTGTCCAAGCCTTAGCTAGCCCGTTCATTTCTTGTCTAACTATCACAGAGACAGGAGGGGAAGAGAAGTATCCACAATAAAGTTGATCCAGGGAATATCCGATTGCCTCTTGGGGGATCAGGAAGGATTTTTTTCCCCTGCTGTAGCAAATTGGATCATGCTCTGCTGGGGTTTTTCACCTTCCTCTGGATCAACTGTGGGTATAGAATTGGGTATATGGGATTGTATGTTATTATTATTATTATTTTATTTTTTTTATGGTTGAACTGGATGTAATACTATGATGGGTCATCACCAGCACTCTGTTGCAAAAACACTCATTTATTATTGCAATGCCACATTTGTCAAATATGTTCTGGGGCCACGCAGGGTCCTTTTCTCAAGGCGACATAGTCATCAAAAGTAGTGAAAGCATTGGACAACAAAGGAATGGTGCCCCATCATCTTCCAGTTCGACTGCTAATGTGCAAGGAATTGTAAGGAGATAATTATAGATCCAAGCATTTATGCTTGTTTATTGTAATAAATACATTTTTGAACTGTTAACGAATACATAACTTGATTAAACTAAAGTTGGGAGTATCTTGCTGGAGCTCAGATTAAAAAAAAAATGTATATTGCTCATCATGAGACAAAATGTTGCCTAGTTAATAACACATATTGAGTTAATATGTCAAACAAGGGAATTCTGTGGATGGTGAAATTGTTGATCATTGAAAACTGGTTGCTAAATTGCTAAAGCAGAAAATTATTTTACTGAAGTAAAAAATAAAGTGCTACCTAATAAAGAATCATTTTTTTTTTTCCTGTTCAGCCAGCTGTCTTACATCTAAAGTCACATATTGTATTGTGAATATGCATGCAGTTTAGTGTGTTTTTAAATACATGTTATGACTTACATCATGGAATGATGCACTTATTTAGCACACATCTGCGTGTTTTGCATTTTCTTGTCTGAAACAATGAATAAAAATGATTTATGTTGCTCGAATAGCATACTATATTAAAACATACTACATGCACATTACCTGGAAATTCATGGAAAAGGCTTGCTGGCACAGTAGAATTTATATAGGCTGCATTTTTCTTAAAGCAGTAATAAACTATAAAACAAAAAATGTAATTTATTGCAGTTTACCAATCCTAAAGCCCTGTACACACGATCGGTTTGTCTGATGAAAACGGACCAAGGGACCGTTTTTATCAGACAAAACGATTGTGTGTGGGCCCCATCGGTTTGTTTACCATCGGTGAAAAAAAATAGAACACGTTTTAAAATTTTCCTATGAATGAAAAACCGATAGAAAGAAACAATCGTCTGTGTGGAACTCCATCGGAGAAAAATCCACGCATGCTCAGAATCAAGTCGATGCATGCTCAGAAGCATTGAACTTCATTTTTCTCAGCACGTTGTAGTGTTTTACGTCACAGCGTTGGACACGATCAGATTTTTGACTGTTTGTGTGTAGGCAAAACTGATGAAAGTCAGCTTCATCAGATATCCGACGAAAAAATCTGAAAAATCAATCGGATTAGATTCCATCAGATTTCCGATCGTGTGTACAGGGCATTAAATGTGGTGGATAGGGATTAGCTTAGTGTTAGAACTGAACTTAAGTTTGGACCGAACACACTGGCTGTTCGTACGTTCATCTAACTGTACCATTTCCTTGTGTTATCTTTTACCATAGTAAAAGTTCTTTGAGTGGTTCAGTGACTTTAAGTCTCTCATTATTAACGTTGTACTTTACAATGGAACCCAAGGTGTCAGAGGTAAGAGAGGGTCTGCAGAGTCGGGGTGGCCAGTGGGGTATAGAGTCAATCAGTAGCCCCCATGAGGGTACCGCTAACTTAGTTTGGTCCAGGTTTGGCATCAGAACTTCTTTGAAGTTCGCTGAACCCCGCTGGAACCCAGAAAAGCTAAGATCATCCCTCGTGGTGGCTGTGGTTTACTTTTTCTCAGGCTTTTTTTCCTTGTTTACTAGTGATGAGCGGAATACGCCATATTCGATTTCGCGAAATTTCGCAAATATTTCGAAGAATATTCGCGAATATTCGTTAATATCGAATATTCGTGATATTTTATAAAAAAAAAAAAAATTGCGAAATTTCGCTAATGCGAAATTTTGCTTTTTTGTTTTTGGATAAAATATCACGAATATTCGATATTTACAAATATTCGCTATATTTAACCACTTCCCGCCCGGCCAATAGCCGATTTACGGCCGGGAAGTGGTTATGAAATCGTGACTAGACGTTCTCAAACGTCTAGCACGATTTCATGCCGCGTGCGCCCGTGCGGGCGCGCAGCGTGGCGATCGGTGATGCGGGGTGTCAGTCTGACACCCTGCACCTCCGATCTCGGTAACGAGTCTCCGGCGGAGCCTCGTTACCACGTGATCAGCCGTGTCCAATCACGGCTGATCACGATGTAAACAGGAAGAGCCGCCGACGGCTCATCCTCACTCGCGTCTGACAGACGCGAGTACAGGAGAGCCGATCAGCGGCTCTCCTGACAGGGGGGGTTCGCGCTGATTGTTTATCAGCGCAGCCCCCCCTCGGATCGCCACACGGACCACCAGGGAGTGCCCACACTAGACCACCAGGGAACATAAAAAAATGACAAAAAAAAGGACAAAAAAAAGACAAAAAAAAAGGGGCAGTAAAAAAAAATGATGCCAATCAGTGCCCACACATGGGCACTGATTGGCAACATTGATCCATCAGTGCCACCCCTCAGTGATCATCAGTGCCACCCCAGTGTCTGTCAGTGCCACCCCACAGTGCCAATCCATGCCCAGTGCCCACCTATCAGTGCCCACCTGTGCCACCTATGAGTGCCCACCTGTGCCACCTATGAGTGCCCACCTGTGCCACCTATGAGTGCCCACCTGTGCCGCCTATGAGTGCCCACCTGTGCCGCCTATGAGTGCCCATATGTGCCGCCTATGAGTGCCCATCAGTGCCGCCCATGAGTGCCCATCAGTGCCGCCCATGAGTGCCCATCAGTGCCCCATACCAGCGCCGCCTATCAGTGCCCATCAGTGCTACCTAATCGGTGCCCATCAGAACTACCTCATCGGTGCCCATCAGTGCCACCTCATCGGTGCCCATCAGTGCCACCATATCAGTGCCCGTAATTGAAAGAGAAAACATACTCATTTACAAAAAAATTAAGAGAAAAAAATAAAAACTTTATTTTTTTTTCAAAATCTTTGCTCTATTTTTAGTTGTTGCGCAAAAAAAAAATCGCAGAGGTGATCAAATACCACCAAAAGAAAGCTCTATTTGTGGGGAAAAAAGGACGCCAATTTTGTTTGGGTGCAGTGTAGCATGACCGCGCAATTGTCATTCAAATTGCTTCAGTGCTGAAAGCTGAAAATTGGCTTGGGCGGGAAGGTGCGTAAGTGCCTGGTATGGAAGTGGTGAAAAAAAAAAAAAAAATGCGAAATTTCGCTAATTTTTTTTTTTTTTTATAAAATATCACGAATATCACGAAAAAAAAAAATTGCAAAATTTCGCTAATGCGAAATTGATTGCAAAATTGATTGCGAAAAAAATATGAATATTCAAAATAGCAAATATTCGCCGCGATATTCGAGTTATTCGCGAATACTCGAATATGCAATATTCGTAGCGAATATTCGCAATGCGAATATTCGTGAGCAACACTATTGTTTACACTGGGTGACCAAGCTGGTAACACACTTCCTGTCTAAGGATGGCTCCAGTCTGGAAAAATGAGCTATGGGGCAAACCTTGGACCGCAGAAGGTAGTGTTAGATGTACTAGCCAATGTAGCTGAACATGACTAATATTTTTAGGCTAGGTTTACACTGGTGTGATCACAGACCTCATGTGATTCACACCGCATTGCAGGTCTGTGCGATGCTAATTCAACCATACAAACTGTATAGCTAAAATCACACCTCATTCGTACCAAAATGGTGCAGGACTCTTTTCTTAGTCTGCACTGCATTCAGAACGCATGGGTTTTCAGACCTATGTGATCCAATTCCTGCACCATTTCACAGTTCACACTGCAATCTGTAAACCAATATGGGGTGTCATTGACTTTAAATTGACACCCGCAGTGGTTTGCAGATGTTAGTGTGAACCGCGATTCAGGTGCGATGCAGGAACCCACACAGGATTTGCAGGGTTTCCCGCATCACACCAGTGTGAACCTGGCCTAAAGCTGAAACTCCAGCTCACATATTTATAAACAGTACAATACAGCAACAGTTTTTTTTTTTTTTCAATTTGGGATAAAGTCTTTACAAACATGAGTAAACGTGTTAAATGGTTTGTCTCAACTCTCTAACTTCCACTTTTGCTTCAGAGTTTGGTATGTTAAAAGAAAATAACAAATTTACAGGGTGGATCAACAAATGAAAATTAAGAAAAAAAAAATTCAAAAATAAAACAAAATCAGGCACCGCATCTAAGGACTGATATGCTGCAATATTATAAATGTTTTTTTTTTTTTTTTTTATCTTCGCTTTAACAAACTGAATTAAAAATATAAAGAGCATGAGTAATATGGGATTATTCTATGCCCTGGATGAAGTCTTGTTAAAAACATGCTGGTATGTAATTGTTCTGTAAAGCCTGTTTAACTGTAAATAGATGGATGCTGGGTTGAAGTGTATTATGGTAACTGAAAAATTAAATAATAGGAAAAATCGACTTTAACGGCACGTGTAAAAAAAATAGCAAGATTTTAATAGTTCATATAAATTACAAATATGTATATTGTAGATATATGTAATTTATATGAACTATTCAAACTTTGTTATATTTTTTACACGCCATTAGAGTCAATTTTTCCTATTATTTAATTTTCCAATTCTATCAGGATGTGACAAATGTGTATTCGGGGTGTTTGATTGCCACCCAAGGGCATTGCAATCAATTCAATCCTATTATGGCAACTGGATGTGTATGTCAAAAAAACAATTATTACTCCGGTCTCCTGAGATGGAGTTCACTGTAAGGGGCCAGAATAATCCAAGTATTGCTCTGAAAAACATAATATTTGTCCCACCACTCACTGGTATCTGGGTGGATATAAAAGATATGGATATACACATACATACACATATTAAAATATAACTAAACCCAAAAAACTTATATTACAGCTAACCAGTCTCTAGATTTTGAGACTGCATTCGTTTTAATTTTTCAGACTACAAATATTTTAAGCAAGTACAGAAAATACTTGTTGATCTGAAGAAAGGTTGCAACTTCAATACAGGATTATCCATGGTACGAACTGGTGAATAGGACTAAACACAACTAGTTGCAGTTTAGAAGATTCCTTAGGTACTTCAGTGGCAGCCGGTCGGTCGGTTACGAGCCCGGCACTTAATCTATCTATGGGCCGCCACTGAGGTACTTACAATATAAAATTGCATTGGTCAAAATGTATCCTCTGCTAAGTCATTTAGTACAGTGGTTCTCAACCCTGTCCTCAAGTGCCCCCAACAGGCCATGTTTGCAGGTATTCCTTTATCTTGTACATATGCTTTAATTCAGAGTCAATGGCTTGGTATTTTGGACAGCTATTTTATCTTGGAGAAATTCCCAAAACATAAAAGAAAAGTATGTCCAAAGCCTTTTTGGCAATACTTATCTTCTGGATCACAGAAGTGAACTTACTTGTGCTCTCCTGTGTCCCAGTATTGGTTGACAGCAAGCCAAGCTCTGGAAGGATCCCAACCATATTGTTAGGATCCAACTGGATTCCTGATTGGCAGCTGGCTTAGCTTCATAGTGCGCCACTCACAGTCACCGCTCCGCTCCGAATTGACCAAGAATTGAGCGATCAGAGGTCTCAAGCTTAGGGGCGGCGGGGCTCAGATGCACCATTGGACCGATGCTGCATCATGGAGGTGAATACAGGTATGTGTGTTTGTTATTTTATTCCCAAACTTCTCCTTTAATAATTCCCTGTAATTTAAAACACACATACCACAAAGATTCACCTGTAGTACATTTTTGATGGAAGCAATATTCACTGCTTTATAAATATACCCATAAGGCCCATTAAAGCTTTGAAAATGTGGCAAAGTGCATAGTAATGTGCATTCCCACAATGCACCTGCCCTAAATACAGAGTGATTCGTTGTGAATAGCAACATCAACATGTTATGCAGGAGATACATTGCCGTGCACCACAACACGTGTACTCTGCATTGTAGTGTGTGTTGCTCAAAAAGGATCATGTGCATTTTTTGGAACTATTGTGGAGGCTGCAGGGGTGGCCTTAATACAGAATACGATAATGCACATTAGAAAATGCACATTAACACACTGCTAAGCCAAGCTAAAATGGGAACCATTCCTTTTTGGATTTTCTTATTTAGATCCAAAAGGAATTAGTATACGTGTTTTTAAGTGGTTTTGTGTCACAAAGGTGACTTGGTGACTGAAATTGACACTTTTTATTACCGTAAATCGATTTGTCAAGCAGCTATTTATACTTCCAACAAGTCCACCAGAGTATTACAATTATTGATTGGAGGCTCTGAGCTGTTTTTTTTTTTTTTTCTTTTTTTTTTGCGCAATTATTATATTACTAGAGCAGGTACCAGCAAGATTTAGATTCAACAGTTTTTCAACAACACCCTTTTCTTTTACCCTGTCCCTTTCCCCTTCTTCTTTTAATTTGGTTTTCTGTTTTGTGATATGACAGTTCTTTGCTTATTCATATTTTCCTGCTGTAACTGACTTGCAGAATCTGCTTAGATGTTAATAAAGCCTAATGCCGCATACACACGACCGTTTTTCATGACGCGGAAACTGCCATTTTTTAGATTGGTTGTGAAAACTCGTCGTGTGTACGCTTCATACCATTTTTCTCGACGAGAAAACTGCCTGCAAAAAAAATAGAACCTGCTCTATTTTTTCTCATCGTTTTTCACGTCGTTCTTTTTCACGTTGCAAATCACTTGTGCGTATGCTTTTCCGAGGGGAAAAAAAACGTGCATGCTCAGAATCAAGTATGCAGCCCAAAAGCAGCTCAAAGGGTGGCGCCATTTGAAAGGAACTTTCCCTTTATAGTCCCGTCGTACGTGTTGTAGGTCACCGCACTTTTTTTTTCATGAACGTTTGTATGCAAGACAGGCTTGAGAGGAATCATGACGAATCACGTCGAGAAAAACTTCGATTTTTTGCAGGACAGGAAAAACGGTTATGTGTACGCGGCATAAGTGTTCATCTCGTTTGATATTAGTTCAGGCAGACAAAAGTACTCTACACGTGCCAATTATCATTTCCACAGTACTAGTGAATAATCCTAAAGGGTTTTGTAAATGTACCCGTGGGCACCTTTAAGAAAAGCTGTGCCAAGAAAACAGGTAGATTGATGACCTTTGCTTCTGAAAATGTTAGTTGCCTGGCTGTCATTCTGATCCATTGGCTTGAATACTTTTTTAAGGTACAGACACAAAACCAGGAAGGTCGTTTATGAATTCTGAACTTAAGTCCCTATACCTACTATTAGATTTTTATCTTCAGATTTACCAAAACCATATAGTGTAATGGCCTGCCTGTTTGCATACAAATTGAAACTCTTATGCCGCGTACACACGATCATTTTTTGTGATGGAAAAAAACGACGTTTTCTGTGAAGTAAAAAACAACGTTTTTGAAACGTCACTTTTCAAAGACGATGTTGCATACACACCATCGTTTTTTTCACAAAAAGCAAGGTTACGTTCACCACTCTTTTCTATTGAAGCTCGCTTCATAACTAGCTTCTAGGCATGCGCGGGTTGAAAAACGTCGTTTTAAACAACGTTTTTGCTACACACGGTGACTTTTTGTGAAACAAAAAACAACGTTTTGAAAAACGACACAAAAAATTCAAGCATGTTGGAATTTTTTTTTGGTCGTTTTTTTTAAGACAAAAAACAACGTTTTGCCCACACACGATCAATTTAAATGACGTTTTAAAAAACGTTGTTTTTTTTCATCGCAAAAAACGACCGTGTGTACGCGGCATTAAGGTTTGGCCTCATATATAGTTTTGGTAAATCTGAAGACAAAAAATCTGACAGAAAATCTAATAGTGTGTATGGGGCTGTTTCATTTACATGCTTGTTCCAGTTCAGTGACATAAAGTGGTTGAATGAATGAATGAATGAATGAAAAACTTATATAGCGCGGCACATGCGAACTAAATCGCCTCTGGGCGCTTGTTGTTCCTGTCTCCTTTGGAATCAAAAGAGATGAGTCTTGATCTTTCTCCTGAATGCTAGATGGTTCTCCTCCAACCGAATGCTGGTTGGTAAAGCGTTCCATAGTCTGGGACCTTGGACCGCGAATCTTCTATCTCCTTTGGACTTGTAGCTGGCTTTCGGTATCTGGAGTAGATTTTGGTTGGTGGATCGCAAGATGCGATTGGGATTATGAACTTTTATTTTTTCGCACAGATATCGGGGAGCATTCCCATGGATACATCTATGCGTTAGACAGAGTGCTTTAAAAGCAATTCTGTCTTTCACTGGCAACCAGTGAAGGGCTCTCAGTGAAGATGAGATGGATTCCCAGGGTTTTTTTCCCAGTCACAAGTCTGGCGGCCGTATTTTGAACGACTTGCAGACGAGCGATTTGGTACTTCGGGAGTCCGAGGTAAAGGGCATTTGCATAGTCCAGTCTGGAGTTAACAATTGTTCCCACCACGACTGCTACGTCTTCTTTAGTAATGAAAGGAATAAGTCTGCGTAGTAGGCGCAGCAGATGGTGAGATCCGCTGACTACTGACCCTATTTGCGCGTCCATTGTCATGTGGGAGTCGAAGATGACACCAAGACTTTTGACTTTGGCGCTAGGGGTGATGATTTTACCCAGAATGGGCGGGGGTGTCCACGTTGTTGCTGGTTGGTTCCTACGCTTGGTGTGAAACAGGAGAAGTTCTGTTTTCGCTCCATTGAGTTTAAGATAACTCTTGGTCATCCAGTCCTCTATCAAAGAGAGACATGTCTCTAGATTGAGGTGGTGATCCTTTTTATTGCAAATGCGGAAATACAGTTGCGTGTCATCTGCATATGAGTGATAGAGCAGTTTTTGACTGCTGATGATTTCAAAAAGAGGACGAAGATAGATGTTGAATAACACAGGCGACAGAGGGGATCCTTGAGGGACTCCGCATGATACTGTGCATTTTCCAGAGGTGAAAGGTCCTAACTTCACTATTTGCGAACGGTTTTCCAAGAAAGAGGAGAACCAAGATAAATCGCCTTCTGCGACTCTGGCTACTTCAGCTAGCCGAGTCAATAGAAGCTTGTGGTCTACTATGTCGAAAGCTGCGCTTAGGTCCAACAGAACCAGGAGACAAGATTCTCCTTCGTCTGAGGCCTCGAGAGCGTCGTCCCATATCTTGAGCAATGCGGTTTCTGTCCCGTGTCCGGGCCGGAAACCCGATTGATATGGATCAAGTAGGTTATGGGTATCTAGATGCTGTTGCAGCTGTTGTACCACTACTTTCTCCATGACCTTAGAAAGAGAGTTTAGGCCTGTTATGGGACGGCGGTGGAGTGGATCCTTGGGGTCCAGGGTGGGTTTCTTCAAGATAGGCCGAATTATACCCTCCTTCAACTGGGAGGGCACTATGCCCTCCCTAAAGGATTGGTTAATAAGCTGCGTGATCGGAGGCGCTAGGAAGTCGGCACATTCCTTCAGCAGTTTAGTGGGGATGATATCATTCGGCGCAGTGCTGTTACGCAGAGCGCCGATGATATTTTTAATGTCATGAGTACAGACGGGTTCCAGCGTGAACTTACCTGATTGTGGTGAGTTTCTGCTGGTGTTGTGTGAATAATTACTGGGGGGGCTACGGGGGAAGTTGTTCTGCTGAATGCTTTGCCGGATTCCCTCAATTTTATTAATGAAGTAATCCGATAAATCATTGCAAAATTCTTGTGTGTCCGAATTGGGGGCTTCAAGACATCCTGGATTCATGGTCTGAGTGACCAGCTTGAAGAGCTCGCGGGGGCGGTTGAGGGCGCTGTTGATAGCCTCAGAAAAATAATTTTTCTTGGCATCGAAAATTTCCTTGTGGTATTTTCTAGTTATTGCCTTGTAGATGGAGAGGTTCTCAACTGATGGACTTCTCTTCCAGGCAGCTTCAGCCCTTCTGCGCTCTTGCTTCAGTGACGCCAGCTGGTTGTTGAACCAGCCTGCGTTATTTTTCCGGATGTGGGTTTTACGTTTTCGGTGCTATTAAGTCGGCTGACTGTAATAGGGCTGTGTTAATGGAATCCAGTGTTTCTTCAGCCGATTGATGCGGCTGAATTGTTTTTATTTTTTTCCTTAACGTGGCTTTGAAGAGTTCCGAGTGGAGCTTCTTCTGACATCTAGTCCAGTGTGTTGTCACTGGGTTTGATGTTTTTATTAAGGGGGGGAAATTGGGAATAATGAATTTAATTGCATGGTGGTCTGTCCATGGCAATGGTTCATTTCCCAAGATTTTTATTTCCAGATCTGAAAATAAGATCGAGCGTGTGACCTGAAGCATGTGTGGGCCCACATACTAGTTGCTGAAGCCCTAATCCTTCCAGGTGGTCAATGCAGGCATCGGCAACGGGGTCTTGCGGGGAGTAGGCCCAGAGGTTGAAATCCCCAAGCAGCAAAAGGTGTTTGCTGTTCAGGGTATAGGTGGAGATAAAGTCCGTCAATGAAGGGAGAAGCTGCGATTTTGGGCCGGGTGGCCTATAGCAGAGTAGAATCCGGACTGTCTCCTGGGAGTTTGCTTGCAGTTGTAGAGTAAGGGTTTCCATGAATAGAAGAGGGTTTTGAAGGACTGGTTTTGTGATCGCAAGGTGCGTCTTATGGATCACCGCCAATCCTCCTCCTCTTTGCCCTATTCTGTTTTCCGTTATAATACGGTAGTTTTCTGGCACCAATTCTCCTAGAATGGTGTTACAGTCGGCTGTAAGCCAGCTCTCTGTAATAAAGAGGCAGTCTAAGTCATGTTGCAATAAGAAATCATGGATTTCTAATCGGTGTTTTACTGCCGATCTAGTGTTGATCAAAGCACATGATATGTGCTTAGGTTGGGGCAAACGGCTGAGACCTTTGACAATTGATCTTCGATTGATCCTCAATAGGCGCTCCGTTTGAAGGACTTTTTTGGTGATGGCTGGTAGTATTGCGGCAAATCGCCTCAGACTCCAAATGGCCTCTGCCGAGTATTGCAGATTAACCATGGTAGCCAAACACCAGGGGGAGGGGGGGGGTTAAGGATTGTCAAGGATTAACTGAATCCTCAATCCTGGCTTGGTCCAGAGGAAGGCAAAATAACCCTGACCGTGCTACGCCAATATGCAGCGACAGGGAAAAGAATTCCTTCCTGACCCTGGATCAAGTTGTAATAGTTGAGATTTGGGGCTGGGTGTAGTAAGATGACCTGCCGATCGGCAGCAGGATCCAGGCTGGAAAAACTCCCAGATTGGGTGGATCGGTGCTACCGTTGGGGCCAGGACTGGTAGACAGGGGTGTGAGGTACTTTCCAGGGGGTAAGGGGTGGGTATCAGGTCCGTTTTGGGACTTTGGTGACGGTTGGAGGGGGTGAGAAGCGGCGCGCCGCTAGGCCGCGGGTGAAGCCGCGGCCTTTCCTAGTTGCGGCTGCCGCGATTGCCTCCAGGCCGGCGCGGAGGTACCGAAAAAGCGCCCGAGATGGCGGAAAATTGCAGGGATTGCAGGGATAGGTGGCGGATGGTTAGTTAGAGAGGGGCTGGTAGTGTGGGGGCATAGAAGGGGAGGTGTGGATAGGGTGGAGAGCCGTGGCTTTAAGTTGCAGCGGTGGCTTGTCCTGAAAAGGACGGCCGCCTGCAACCTCAGTGGATGGCTTACCTGCTGGAGAGGGGTGAAGGAGGGAAGCCAGGGGGGCCAGGTAGAGCCGGGGGAAAGCCGGTGGTGAGTTGCTTGAGGGATAGAGGGGTAGAGCAAGCCTACCTAGCAGTCTGCCTAGCCACTATCTGCCTGTCTGGTCCCTGGCGAGAGCAGACTCGAGCGGAAGACCGGAGCATCCTACTCTCCCACTGACATAGACCCCCTGTTGCCCTCTGCAAGTGCAGTTGTTCCAGAGCTGATATAATGAGGTAAAGTTTCACTTTCCAAAGAATACCCAATCACATGCAAGGAAAATTTAAAAAACTGAATTTTTGCTTGGACATGATTGAATGATGGCAGTCAACAGAGCTTCTGCTCTTTTACTAAGCTCTGGAGCAACTGCACTTTGGAAAGTGTGTAGTCTATTTGCCTTTAGTTAATCAACCCCAATATGTACTGAAGCCAGCGACAGCCCCAGAAAACTAGAATATTAAGAAGCAGATTGATTATTGTAGCCTTTATTTCTCTCTGTCTGTACATGTTTTATGTGGTACTGACTAACAATTCTTTCTCACAGTCTTAATTTTGTGAAATCAACCAAAGAGCATTGACTCATTTTAGATTATCAGACAATATAAAATATTGGTCTGTTTGCTCCTCGTTTCTGTGCTTACTTCCCCATCGTGACAGTAGAATTTTTATACAGAATGTTGCATTACAGTAGCTTGCCAAGGTCTTCCCTAAATGTGCACGTTGTTACATCATACTGACTTCTCGAAAAAACTGTATGTTGACCACAAAAGCCTGAATAACCAGAATATGATGACAAAGCGGTAATAAACCCAAAAACAAAAATGTAAGATAGTGCAACTTTACTAATCTGGTGGCTGCATTCGTTTTCTGCCTTTAGGCTTTTTTTCCTTTTTTATACATCTGGTGATCTAACCAGTAGTGATGAGCGGAATACGCCATATTCGATTTCACGATATTTCGCGAATATATAGAAGAATATTCGCGAATATTCGTTAATATCGAATATTCGTGATATTTTATATAAAAAAAAAAATGCAAAATTTCGCTAATGCGAAATTTCGCTAGTGCGAATGCGAAATTGATTGCGAAATTCTCGTCAACACGCGAAAACGGAGATCATTTCCTGGATTACTAAACTAATATGCACTAAACACTAACTCTACTTACACAAACTTATATGACTAAACTAAAGCTAATTTTTTTTTTTTTTTATACACAAAACACAGAAGGGCAGAGAACGTATTCTCGAATATTCGTTAATATCGAATATTCGTGATATTTTATCAAAAAAAAAAAAATTGCGAAATTTCGCTAGTGCGAATGCGAAATTGATTGCGAAATTCTCGTCAACACGTGAAAACGGAGATCATTTCCTGGATTACTAAACTAATATGCACTAAACACTAACTCTACTTACACAAACTTATATGACGAAACTAAAGCTAATTTTTTATTTTTTTTATACACAAAACACAGAAGGGCAGAGAACGCATTCGCGAATATTCGTAATACGAATATTCGCATTGCGAATATTCGGCAACATAAAAGGATCGCCTTAGCTACTCGGCCCAGGGTCTCTAATCATACCAGCAATGCTTTTAGACGTCGATGGAGATCACTAGGATGTGATCTGTTTTAAAAAAAAAATTGAAAAAATACGAATATTCGCGATAGCGAATATTCACCGCGATATTCGATTTATTCGCGAATACTCGAATATGCAATATTCGTAACGATGCGAATATTTGTGAGCAACACTACTAACCAGTAACACACCCCCTGTATAAAGCCCCATACACACGATAGGACTTTTTGACAACAAACTTCAAAATGAGCACGTTTTCAAAAAAATCCTACCGTGTGTACGCTCCATCAGACAAACTTTTTCAGTTTTCATCTGACAAAAGTTTGCTGTGCAAACAGACAAATTTTGCAACAAAAGTCCTACGGTGCAAAGTCCTATCGTGTATACAGAAAGCCATAGAACTTTTGTCTGAAGTACAAACACGCATGCCCAGAATGTTAAAATCAACCAACAATAGCAGAAGTTGACCAAAGGGTGGCAGTAAAGAGCACAAAAGAGCAGAAAAAACATGTGATGTTGGGAAAGTTTTGGGAAAGTTTGCAGAAAAGTCCAGCCGTGTGTATGCTATGGGTGTGCCCGGCCAACTCCCTTCAAACAAAATTCCACGGAAAAGTTTGTTTGAAGTCCGATCGTGTGTATGAGGCTTTATAGTGCTTCTCTTCTGGATGAAGGAGCACAAGGACACCTTTGGACAGCAGCATTGTCAAGTCTGGTGGAAATGTTGGATGGAATAGATCTACATACACTAACTACACTAAATTGAAGCCAAACTCAAGCTGACACAATTATTAAGCAGTTACAGCAACAGCTTTTTCCTTTTGGGATATTTTACAGGAATAAATAAAATCTGAACATTTTAAGCACCCCTGTCAGTGGTGAATAGCTTGTCTCAACACTGTTAAGTGATACATTTGCAGAACAGCTTATTTTGTTCAAAAGCATTCAAAACAGCAAAACTTGGCGCTTTGAATGCTTTTAATTGCAAAGGAGGGATTTTGGGTCTTATAGACCCCAGATCCCTCCATAAAGAGTACCTGTCACTGCCTATTACTGTCACAAGGGATGTTTACATTCCTTGTGACAAGAATAAAAGTGATTAGAATTGTTTTCTCCAAAGGGACAGTGTAAAATCAAATATATATATATATATATATATATATATATATATATATATATATTTATATATATATTAGGGCTGTGCAAATTAACTTTTAATTAATTGAATAATCTTTAATTTTTTTGATCGCTCAAAATCTTTTTGATCGATTACAATTCTTTTGATTGGTACACACCTCTCCGCCGGCTTCTGGGCCTTCAGAGAGTTCCGTCGGAGATCCGGTAACGTCATGGACACCGGCGGGGCTTGCCGTGTCCATCTGAAGAGCTCCTTTGCTGTGCTTTCATATCTGCATGCCGGCGGGACCTTACTATCTGCCACACACATGGGCTGTTACACTTCCCTCTATCACTGCCCTCCATCAACCTGGGATTCTACAACCATCCACTGGGAGTTGTAATAGTTCCCTTCACGGGACATCTACATGCCAACGGACTGATATTAACCTCTCCTCATCTGGATTCAGCAGTGGTATCTTTGTACACATTTTTATATCAGTATCATACTTAGCTGCATGTTTTTATGACTGCTTTTGGTACCGTTTGGTATTACTCGCACCATTTTTACAGTTTATGTAGCTACATCGATTTTATCTCCAGTGCAATATTTATTTGGTTACCTACTTGAAGACTATAAAAGTTTTAATGCGATTCCCATTGCCTTTGTGTGTTTTTTGTATCCTATTATCCATTTTTCCAGTGGTTGGGAGCTGCACTGGGAATTGGCCTGCAAGGAGATCAGCTAAAAGTAGTTGGATCTGTATGTGCGTTCTAATTAATCGAAATTAGTCGATTAATCGATTAAAAAAAAACGATTAATCGAACACAAACATTTTGAACGCGCCCCATCCCTCCGTGCTTACACAGCTGAGAGGAACTGTGTGATGTGCAGGGAGGGCTGTGTAATATGCAGATGGGGCTGTGTAATGTAAAGGGGTCCAAAGGTGCAGGGATGCTGTGTAATATAAAGGGGGCCAGAGGTGTGGGGGCTGTGTAATGTAAAGTGAGCCAGAGGTGCCAGAGCTGTGTAATGTTATCTTAATTGTTTAGCAGGTGAATGCAGCCCTTTGCATTCACATACAGTGAATCTGGTACTTAAGTGGAAAAAGGTTGCTGACCCCTGGTGTATAGTGTCCATAGCACTTAGCATGAATCCTGTCTGCTCTCTCCTTCCTCTGCTATCTGCATAAGTCATATCTGACAGTTTTCCTGACACCAGGCAAATCTGGGAGATGGCCCCACCCATCCAGCACACAGAAGGTGATTGACAGCTTTAGATGTGCAAGTTTCTCTATGAGTCTGTGTAGAGGGGTGTGTATGGTACCTGCCTTGAACCTTTTCCACATTGTGAAGCCATCTGACACAGTACATGTTCTCTCTCTCTGAGGTTGTTGCAGAGGATTCCAGTCTTGCTAAAATAATACTGTGCTTTAAGTCCTGGGGGCATCTAAGTACCAGTAGGCAAACTAGCCTTAAGGAAGAGGTGACTGCTATAGGTGAAACTCACCACCTGTTATCTACAAATAACAAATACTATATGTGACAGAACCCACTGTCACTGTGTGTTTTGAAAGGGACTGTGCCCGTGCCTCCTACCCACAGACTATGGGCCAGAAAAGATACTGGAGACCTGGGACAAGCTGGCATTGAGATAATGTAATGTAATGTTGCAGCCCTTCTCCCCCATCCCCCCCTCTTGTTGCTGTGTCTAATTGTCTTGATTCATGCCACATAAACAATGGCCTGGGCTGGAGACGTCTCTCCGCAGGGGGTGTGTATTGAGAGGCTGTCTGCTTACCATAATCTCATTAGGTTTATCTGTAGCCTGTTTCAATGTACAAATATTCAGTTCCCATTTTTTGTTCCTTGTCCCTCACCCCCTCTTAGACAAAGCTAAGGGGAGTGTCCCTAACTGTGTGTAAAACTGTATGTCTTAGAATTTAATAAACAGTTTAAGCTCTGCATGTTTAGCCCTCAACACCTGTGTGCCTTGTCTCGTGATTGAGGGGTTAAGGGCTGGTTATGGCGAATCTGCAGGCTGCGGGTGCGTTTGGAGGACAGGAGACACAGGTCTGGTGGATGTGCCCACCTTGGGTATCTGAGATCCATCACACTATAAATCCTAAACTGGTTTAGAGGCGCTCACATGTCTTGTTGAACAGGAAGATCAAAAACAGTAGTGTTTTTATTGTCAACATTTTAATGAAGCTCAGTCCATCTTTCTCAATATTCAAAATAATCAATATTCTCGATATAGAACCAGGGTTTTGCTGGTGATATCACATGCAGACATACATGTCCTTAAAGGTTAAGTTCACAGTTAAAAAGGTGAAGGTGAACTTACACAGGACCCCCTCCTAGCCCTTTAACAACCCCTGACAGCTGAATGTAAGAGCATGGGTGTGTCCCTGTCCCCCCCATACCAAACCATTATCCGAGCATGCAGCCTAGCAGGACAGGAAAGGGGGGACCATACCCTATTTTGTATATGCTATAATTTTTGCGCAAACCAATCAATATATGCTTATTGCGTTTTTTTACCAAAAAATATGTTGAAGAATGCATATCGGCATAAACTGAGGGAAAAAAATGTTCCGGTGTTGAAGCGGTTAACAGACTGCAATGGGGCTCCCCTCCTATCCCAAGCCCCATAGTGTACATGAGGGTTGCTAAGGCTATTATTACACCACTGTTGCTTTGTATTTAGCTTTGTTCATTTGTGAATAGTTATACAAAGTAGTATACAGTATATTCACTTATTTTAGAGAAAAATACCAAAATCTATTAGATACCGAATCAATATATTGTGTATTCTACCCATTTTTTTTTTTTAATCCAGGGAAACACAGTAATAGTCACTTTTTGTGCTGTGTTGATGCATCTACTTTCCATGGCTTAAGTGCCTCCCTCAAACCTTGTATTTCAGAGCGGTGACAGTTTTCTAACTTTACTGTTGGTACTTTTAATGCCTATCTCACTGCTTTCTGATTAGTTTAATTCAGCACAATTCTGTCATTAGGCTACTTCACAAAATGATTTAGATAATCTGAAAATAAGGAATTCAGCTGGGCTTTTGAAACACGATCAATTCTTTATCTAGTATCAAGATAAAATGTAACTTGTAAAATTTAATTTTTAGAGGGGATATTGATGTTACATTCCAGAGGAGATCTCTTCACAAATTGAGTCCACTTTGACTAGAAACACTTGTTATGTATTTAATCTTTATTTTTTGGCAGCAGTGAGCAGTTAGCCTGTCACTCAGTGGTTTGGAGTTACATTTGGAAATGTTTTACTGCAGTTAAGAGTATAAACATATTTAATACTGTATAATATACTTTGCGCTAGCTACTTTATTGCTTTATGGCTCTATGTTGCAGAAGTAAGATATATCTATATATATATATATCTATATATATATATCTATATATATATAGATATATATATAGATATATATATATAGATATATATATACACACACACACACACACACAATTTTACCAAAAGTATTGGGACACTTATCTTTACACACACACATGAACTTTAATGGCATCCAAGTCACACTGCCATGCCAGAAGAGCAAGTATAAAGGGGAGGGGGGCTGCACCCATAAGTTTTTTTTCCCTTAATGCATTAAGAGAAAAAAAACTTCTGCCTTTAGAAGCACTTTGAGACTATATGAAAAAGTGTACATAATTAAAATAAAGCTAAAGCCTTCAACTTCGGTGCAATTTGGCAGTGAAAATGTGTTATATAGTATAGTTTACATGCTTAATTTTTGCAGTACCACATTACAGTGTCCTAAAAGTTTTATCAAATGTACCCCACATTTTCCCAGCTCCCTCCCCCATTTCCATATCCCACATTATTTCCAAAGTATTCCCAAAGTATTCTAAATATTGACTTTAGTTTTATTGGAAATTGTTAAGCATCAGGAGCAAATACAAAGCTCTCTGCACTCATGGGGCCCCCGGGCAATAGAAGACTATGGGGCCCCTGGGCTTACAGATGGCCACCACGCCAGGAGGCAGTGCAGAGGCGGGGCATCTAAAATTTTGGGATTTTTACATCAAAAGAATGTCGGTTTCAGACATATCAGGGACAGATGTAAAAAAAACACAGATTTTTACATACTGTCCCTGGTTTTACTGAGCCTGGCAACCCTGACGGGGCCCCCTAGTGGCATGGGGCCCTCGGGCAGTGCCAGAGTGACTCAATGGTCAGTCTGCCCCTGTCTGCTGCCGACTATTGTGTTCTATGTCCTTTACCGGCAGATTATCAGCGGCTGTAAAAGTAACAGCCATTTTGGTACCAAATGCATGAATGAACACATGACTCTGCACCAAAGAGTTCCGATGGAGCAGCACCCCAATTAGACAAGTTGGCAGCACAAAAAAAGTATTCTTCCTCAAGGGTACATAGCATCCACTTTTGTTGGGCCTACAAATGCAACCCTTTGCCCTACTCAAGGGTGCATAGCAGTCATTTTTTTATTTGACAATGTTTTTTTGTGATGCAATCCTTCCCATATAATCCAGTGGAAATTAACGTGTTAATAAACCCAGACTATGAAAAACTCTCATTACATAATACATAGCAGAGAGTGTATACTCACAAAGCTACTTAAAACATGGGTTTTGTGTAGAGTGAAATACACTGGTTGATCCTGCCTTTAGCTGTCCCTCCTATATTCTCTGTGTTCCCACTGCAGGTTGAGATTGTGTAGACCTGCTGGCGTCCTCTACAGAGCATGCTCAATTTAATTTCCCTTCTAAACTCTTAATTTTCACATTTTTATTATCTGTGCAGCCCACCTGACTATAGAGTCGCATTTGTGGACGTACAGTACACACAGTGGTAAATTACACTACCCTCCGTCCTTTTACCTGTCCTCCTATTTCTAAACAATATGAGGACTGGATTAAGTATGCTGATTGATTACATTCACTAAGAGACTCAACAAATCTTATTATATATATCGGATGTAATTGCTAATATCTGTAAAGTAAAAAAAAGAGCTTTGGATGCAGATGCCATCTGAACAAAATGAAAGCTAATGTCAACCATCTCTGACTGCTTACATCATACTAGTACACCAAAGTATCACATAGTTAATCCCCTTATTGCCAAAGCTGGCTATTAAATGTATTTTAAAAAGATACAGGTAGGCTTAAAGTCAGAGGAACGTGGACATGTGGAGGCAGTTTTTTTTATACGTTGTCTTTGGAGCTGCTTTCACACTGCTTATTCTTTACGAAACAACCTTGTCCCCATACCTGTCTTTGTTTCTCTACCCCCTTGCTGTCCCAGCCTGGTTTAGAGCAAACCCTCTCTTACTTTTCCATCCCTGGCTGACCAAGCCAGCTTCTGACCATAGCCTGTCTATACTAATTACATAGTGGGACCTTGGCCTGCCTTTGAACCATGATCTTGCCTGCTATCCTGTTTGCAGCCTGTCTTCACAATCCTGAGGTCATCTCAGATTATGCTTCCAGCCTGTGGCATGTTACTGAGTTCTTGCCAGTTCCTGTTTCATTCTGTTCCTCTGTGTTGACTCCTCGCAGCCCTATGCTGCAGTCTGCGCAATCACCTCATAATCATCTACCAAAAGTGAACACCTATGGACTGGACTCTTGACACGTGTCACATTCTGTGACCTCTCAATCCCTGTTCTCGTTTCAAGGGGAGTGTTTGGACCATAGGTGTTACAGAGACCTCTCATTTCTTCAGCCTCTAAATAGGTTCATGCTATACATAGGTCTTATTTAACCACTTCCATACCAGGCACTTACGCACCTTCCCGCCCAAGTCAATTTTCTGCTTTCGGCACTGTCGCAATTTGAATGACAATTGCGCGGTCATGCTACACTGTACCCAAATGAAATTTTTATAATTTTGTTCCCACAAATAGAGCGTTCTTTTGGTGCTATTTGATCACCTCTGCGATTTTAATTTTTTGCGCAACAACTAAAAAAAGACCGAACATTTTGGAAAAAAATAAAGTTTTTATTGTTTTCTGTTCATTTTTTTGGTAAATAAGTAAGTTTTCTACTTTGATTATGGGCACCGATGAGGTGGCATTGATGGGCACTGGTGAGATGGCACTAATGGGCACTGGTGAGGTGGCACTAATGGGCACCGGTGAGGCGGCACTGATGGCCCCCCGGTGAGGTGGCACTGATGGGCACCGGTGAGGCGGCACTGTTGGACACTGATAGGTGGCACTGATGGGCACTGATAGGCAGCGCTGGTATGCGGCACTAATGGGCACTCATAGGTGGCACTGATTGGAACTCATAGGCGGCACTGATGGGCACTCATAGGTGACACTGGGCACTCATAGGCGGCACAGATGGGCACTCATGGGCGGCACTTATGGGTGGCACTGATGGGTACTTATGGGTGGCACAGATGGGCACTGATAGGTGGGCACTGGGCATGGATGGGCACTGAGGGGTGGCACTGAAGGACACTGGTGTGGCACTGATGGACACTGTGGTGTGGCACTGATGGAAACTCTGAGGGGTCCATGTTGCCAGTCAGTGCCCATTTGTGGGCACTGATTGGTATCTATTTTTTTTTTACTACCCTTTTTTTTTACTGTCTTTTTTTTTGCCTTTTTTCTCTTTTGCCCTTCACTGGTGGTCCAGTGTGGGCATCCGAGGGGGAGCTGCGCTGATAAACAATCAGCGCGAACCCCCTCTGTCAGGAGAGCTGCCGATCGACTCTCCTCTACTTGCGTCTGTCAGGCGCGAGTGAGGAAGAGCCATCATCGGCTCTTCCTGTTTACATTGTGATCAGCCGTGATTGTACACGGCTGATAATGTGGTAAAAAGCCTCCGCCGGAGGCTTTTTGCCGAGATCGGAGATGCAGGGTGTCAGACTGACACCCCTTATCAACGATCGCGCGCGCCGGCATGAAATCGTGCAGGACGTCAATAGACGTCCAGTCAGGATTTCACAACCACTTCCCGGACGTCAATTGTCCATTGACCGGGCGGGAAGTGGTTAAAAGGGTGAGGCCAACAGTCTTGTAAACATGTTAGAGAAGCCAGAAACCTGAGCATTGATAGAGCTGAGAGCAAATTGCTAATCCAGACCCAGCCATTTTAACACCCGCCATTACTATTCTTGTATGTTTTTTGTAAATGTTGTTATTTACAAAATAGCGTTTTAGAATTATTATTATTATATAGGATTTATATAGCGCCGCAATTTTACGCAGCCCTTTACAACATTAGGGCAGGCATTACAATTACAATACAATTACAATACAGTAGTAATCAGATCCTGCTGGTTAGAGCTTACAATCTAAGAGGGAGGGTCAAGAGATACAAAAGGTAATAACTGTGGGGGGAGAAATGTACAGTGGTTAGGTGGGGACCAGATAGGCTTTTCTGAAGAGATGAGTTTTCAGGGATCGTATGAAAGTGAACAGAGTAGGAGATAGTGAAAGAGATTAAGGGAGAAAGTTTCACAGGATGGGAAAGGCTCTGCATAAATCATGGAGGTGAGCGTGGGAGGAGGTAATAAAGAAACTAGAGAGAAGAAGTCTTGGGAGGAACCAAAAGAACGATTTGGTTGGTATATTGTGACTAGGTTAGTGATGTAGTTGGGGCAGAATTGTGTATGGCTTTGTAAGTTATTGTTAGTATCTTGAATTTAATTTGTTGGATGAGCAGAAGCCATTGGAGGGATTGGCAGAGAGGGGTAGCAGACACTGCGTGTTTTGTGAGGTGGATGAGCCTGGCAGCAGCATTTATGACGAGTTGAAGAGAGTATAGCCTATTTAAAGGTAAGTTAATGAGGAGGGAGTTGCAGTAGTTGTAGCGTGAGATCACCTAGGAAGGGGCGTATATTGGAAATGTTGTGGAGGTTGAAGTGGCAAGCTTTGGACAGCCATTTGATGTGGGACTGAAATGATAGTTCAGAATCCAGGATTACACCTAGGACCTTGGCATTGGGGGATGGGTTGATAGTTGAGCTGTTGATTTTAACAGAGAAATCAGGGGAAGAGGCACATGGGGGGGGAAATATTATGAGCTTGGTTTTGGATAGATTGGGGCCTCGTACACACGACCGAGGAGCTCGTCAAGCGAAACACATAATTTTCCTCGTCGAGTTCCTTGTTAGGTTTGTCGAGGAACTCGACAAGCTTGCTTTGCGTACACACGTTAAAGACCAAATCTCCTCGTTCTCAACTGCGGTGACTTCAACACATACAACGGCAGGGGCTGCTTTTGCTAATCTCATGTTACTGCGTGTTAGATAAAAGTTTGGTAAGAGACATTTGCACTTTTCAGTCTGTTACAGCGTGACAAATGTGCTATTTCCATTACAAACGCTACTTTTACCGAAGGTGCACAGGTTTCTTAGCATACACACGCTCGAGTTTCTCGTCGAAAAGCAGCCCGACGAGGAACACGACGAGCCAATTTGACTCCCGTCGAGGAAAAAGAGAACTTGCTCTCTTTTTTGCTCGTCGAGTTCCTCGACAGTTTCCTCGATGAAAAGCATACACACGACCGGTTTCCTCGGCAAAAAAGCTCTCCCACCAAGTTTCTTGATGGATTCTGCCGAGGAAACTGTAATGCATGAGGAGACTAATGGAGTGAGCTGAGGGATAAAAAGATAGATTTGTGTGTCATCGCCAAATAAATGTTATTGAAAGCCATGGGAGACAGCTGACCCAGGGAGGAGGTGTAGACTTAGAATAGGAGAGGTCCTAGAATAGAACCTTGGGGGAACCCCAATAGTGAAAGGAATAGGAGAAAGTAGAAGTGTAATTAACACTGAGGGTGCAGTGGGATAGGTAGGGTAAAAACTAGAGAAGAGTACAGTTAAGGAGACACAGGAGTGCAGTTTTTTAAATGGGGGATGGTCCACTGTGTCAAAAGCAGCAGAGAGGTCCAGGAGGACAGAATAGGACAGAATAGGACAGAATAGGGTCCATTCGTTTTAGCCATTAGTAGGTCATTTGTGAGTTTAAGAAAAACTGTTTCCATGGATTGTTAAGGGGGAAATCCACATTGAAGGGAATCAAGGAGTTCTCAGTTAGATGGTCGTACATTCAATTGTGGAACAGACGTTCAAGGAATTTGGATGAAAACGAAGATGGCGTGTAGGTTGTTAACATTAGTGGGGTCCAGTGAGGGCTTTTTAAGGATGGGGGTGACTAGTGCATGTTTTAGAGCATGGGTCTTCAAACTACGGCCCTCCAGTTGTTCAGGAACTACAATTCCCATAATGCCTAGTCATGTCTGTGAATGTCAGTGTGTTACAATGCCTCATGGGATGTGTAGTTCTACAACATCTGGAGGGCCGTAGTTTGAGGATCCCTGTTTTAGAGATTCGGGGAAGGTGCCAGAAGAGAGGGAGAGGTTGAAGATGTGAGTTAGTAAAAAAGTTTAGTAACCTTGTCAATAGTAGCCAGGTTAAATAAAGGAAGTAATGATTGTACCTCTGGACGTGGGGTATAATCATTTTAATTTATTATTTTGCATTAAAAAATATTTATTTCCTCACAAGGCTACCTGTTTTTGCAAAGGCTGGCTTACATATATTTTAAGACACCAGTGCACAGTATGTAAGTAGCTTGATGAGGCTGCAATGTAAGAGGGGGAGACAAGACATAGGCGGTAGCCGGTGTCCATAACAAACATTGGAAATAGCTGGTTGTTAGAGAGCGGGCAGCCACTGGCATGGTTAACAATCAGTAAACATGGTTGTTAAGGAGTGGATGGCCGTCATGTCCTTAATAACTGATGACTCATTGCCTGACAGCTGATTGTAGAAAAAAAGAATTGCCGGAAAGGAAAAAGTAAGAATGGATATGGAACCATGGATATGGATTGGGTCCCTCCAATCCATATCAGGTCCTTCAGGTTCCCACATCGCACAAGTGTGGACCGAGCCTTAGCTGTCAGCGGGGAACCCCGCTGACAGCTGATGACTCATCAGTTGTTAAGGTCACAGCAGCCACCTGCTCCTTAACAACCAGGTTTTTACAGCAGAAGGAAGGAAAGAAGCACAGTCAGCTCACATGAAAAATGAACTGTGGACAGCTGAGACTAATAAATTAGGTCTGGCTAAAAGGTAAGATGTGGACCTAGGATTGGACACTTTATACCACACAAAAATCTACAAAGCCTCTGGGCTCCAGGACCCAGATCAGAACCTATATATCTGGGAAATCCACATTATCTCCTGGCCTCTGCTTCACCACTGAGTCCTGTATTTATGTGGTGAAGTGGTGAGAGAAAAGAGGGGGATTTTTTAAAGCTGCTGCACCACTTTTCTGGCATTAATCCCTCTTGTTAATGTATTGCGCCAAAATCATGAAACATTTGTCATCATTTTGGTTCTGACAGAATCTCACCAAATTCAGATAGTTCTAAAATGTGCCACTTTTACATTTTGTCACATTAAATACACCAAATATGAAAGTGGAGCTAATTAATACCAACTCTCTTTTGGAGAGAAAAACTGTCTTGCATGCATTCTAAAAGTGGTGCAACATGAGCCAGATTCAAATACAAGTTCTAGACAGATATTTTCATTTCACTCATTCTTCACCACTTTTAGAATGCATGTGAGACACTTTGGCAAAATCTGCCTGCGTCAGTCTTTATGAATTCCAGGGATTGTAGAGGGAGAATATGGAAGTGTCAAATTCTGCACATTCTTCAGCTAGCAGTTTATCTTGACAAGCAGAGATTGGCGGCACAGGCAATGAGAGAGGTGAATGAATATTATATCTCTTATTTTTTTATATTTGTTTATTTTATAGAAAAATCTCTCTAACTTTTAAAATTAACTGGTGTGTAACTTTAAACAAGGCATTTTAAATCTGTTCAACTGGTCATTTTTGTTTATTTATTTATTTATTTTTATTGATTCCCAAATGTACCTGCTGATAAACTAGAAATCCTAGCTAAAATTTGGGCCAAAAAAAATTATTGTTAAATTAAAAAAAGGCATGTGCATTCTTACTTGAATGTTGATGTGCAGCTGTTCTTTGTATTATAGAATGGTCACTGCTGCTCTCTCTTCTTGTGCAAGGTGACTGGACTTGTACACGTGTTCCTGTAGTTTTCTGTTGCAGCCTGTAGTGGGTAGACCTGTTGTGTCCCTCCAACAGCTCTGCTCTCTGCAAAGCCTATGTGTATTTCAGCGATGAAGTCACAAAGTCCTTTGGTGCACACATAGTAGAATTATAGCTTTTGTGACTATTGAGGAATGCATTTAAAGCCGAACTCCAGAAAAAACAAACAAACATTAAATAGCCAATTAAAACATGAAATAAAAAAAAAAGCTTTTTCTGAAATAATGAGCTTCAGTCCAGAGATTTCACCCATAGTACTTTTTTTCTGCCACTAGATGTCCTCAGTATGATGACCAGCATCATTCAACTAGCTTCCAATGAGCTCTGGTTGTTCTAGACCTGCCCCAAGCTGTTGTTGGACAGTGAAAGGAGAAGCAGCTCATCTCTATGTCACTCTGTTCCTATCAGCATATTTCTTGTTAGCACCTGAACTGGTTGGCTCCTTTGCTGCTACTAACTCTCATATTAAAGCTCTGCTGTACAGGCACTAGAAGAGGCTGATACCAGGTCGATATCAGATGCTTACACTGCTTGTACACAAAAATAGGATTTTTGTACTAATCATAAAATCCTTTTCTCCATGGAAGGACACAACTTCCTTATATTCTTGACTGTAGGGTTCCGTCTATCAGGAGAGGACGAGGCAGACATGTTAATGGTTAAAACATGTAATCTTTAGCAAAGCTGAACAGCCCCACCCAGGGGGCTGTCCCTCTAGTCATAACCCCACTCACTGCAGTGAGCAGCTCAGTTCTTCAAAAAGCAGTACAAACCTAAAAAGGAGGGGTGGGTGCATGGACAACCGAGAAAAGGATTTTACGTTGAGTACAAAAATCCTATTTTCTCTTTATCTATGGACGGACATAGCTTCCTTATGTTGTTGACTGTAAGGACATCCCCGAGCGGTGTCAAAAAAAAGAGGGGTGGGAACAGCAATCAAAAGTCAAACTTCACCCCCAACACACCTGCCGCCTGCAAAACTTTGCGGCCGAAGCAAGCATCCAAAGATGTACTTACATCAAACTTGTAAAACTTAGTATAAGTATGAACGCACGACGAGCTCGCCGACTTGCACACCTGTGAGACAAACGCTTGATGTCGGAAAGCCCAGGAAGCACCAATTTCCCTGGTTGAATGAGCCGCGACAGGAAAAGGAAGCGCCCCCCCTTTAAGGCGTAAGCCAGAATCACAAAAAATGGTGGCCGACGAGACAGCCAGGCCTTTCTTTGGGCCAGACACTGATACAAACACTAAGTCTGACCTCCGAAAACGGAACCGTAGTAGACAGATACACCCGCAGAGCACGTACCACGTTTAGGGAATGCAACACAGCCTCCTTGGGATGAGACGGCCGAGGACACAAAGATGGAAGTACAATGTCCTCATTTAGATGAAAAGCCAAAATCACCTTTGAAAGAAACAAAGGCTGCTGGCGTAGCACTGCTTTATCCCTATGGAGGACCAAGTAGGGGGGCTTGCAAGACAAGGCCGCCAACTCAGAAACCCGTCTGGCAGATGTAATGGCCAATAGAAAGGCAACTTTCTGGGAGAGTGTCAGAAGAGGATTCTCTCTGATGTTCTCAAAAGGGGGTTCCTGAAGTGTTGTGAGCACCAGATTCAAATTCCACCAAATGTCATGTCCGCCCAAGGATCTTTTGCCCTGGCCACGAATCTTAACACCTTTTGATTGAGTTGAGAAGTGGGGAGATCTACGTCTGGCTCGCCCCATCTCAGGCAAAGGAGATGAAATACATCCGGCTGTAGTGACCATTCTCCTTGGTCCAGCATCTGGCGACTGGGGTAGTCCACTTGCCAGTTGTCTACTACTGGAATGTATATGGCCGATAGAGCCGTTACGCTCCTCTCTGCCCACTGCAAGTTGTGAGCGACCTCTGAAGCTGCTGCCGCGCTTCTTGTTCCTCCTTGATGGTTGAGATTCGCCACCGCTGTGGCATTGTCCGACTGGATCCTGATCGGACGCCCTTGTAACCTCAGTGACCATGTGGAGAGGCACTGCCTAATCGCCCGGAGTTCCAGTACATTGATCAGTAACCTATGTCGATGCCAGATGCCAGAAAAGTGCAGCGACCACAAAGCGAAACTTTACAAAGGTATTCAGAGGTCCAGGATTGATCCTTCTTCGGGACCACAAACAAATTCAAATAGAAACCCTGAAACCTTTCCTGCAGCGGCACAGGTATGATTACCCCGCACTTCAGCAAGTCCTGTACTGCCCCTCTTAGGGCGTCCCGACGAATCGGAAGAAGAGGAAGGTTTGAGGGAAAGAATCTGTTCAGTGGAAAAGAAAGCAGGAGCAGGCTCACCTCAAAAGGGTAATGCACCACCATGTGTTTAGGGACCGCAAAGGTCCACTGTGGTCGCTCCCATTCCTTGTCTATGAACTTATCAAAATAAGTCACATAAAGAAACACCGGGTTGGCTTGTGGGACCCAAAAGGGACAGACACCTCAGCAGATGCCCCAGCCACATTCGCGGGACACTCGTAAGAGTGTCCCGCATTGCGGTGATAAGTGCTCCAAAAGGTGCCTTGTCCTGCGCTGACCCATATATGGAGTCACCCTCACTGTCGGAATGGTCCCAGTCCACATACTCTAATACCTCAGAACAGGGGCCCTGGGGCACAGCCAGGCCTGAGTCTGAGTCAGAGCTATCCCCAGAAGTAGGTGGGGGACAAAATATTAACAGGAACCGCAGGTGCAGGGGCACCGGTTGCAACCACCAGAATGTCTGGGGAAGAAAAATGGCCGCCCGCTGTGAATATCTGCATGGCCGGCCTAGCGCATAGCTAAGGCCTGCTCACGCTCGATGGCCGGACTTGGGAGACTACCAGGATCTATATTATCCAGCCTGTCACCCAGTTGGCAGTTGATAGAAGATCTCAGGATCAAAAAATAAAATATACAAAATAATCATTCTTCAGGATCATGGGCCTAATGGAAGCCAGGTTCTTCTCCACTAGTAGGCAAAAAAAAACAACTGAGCTGCTCACTTCAGTGAGAAGAGTTATGACCAGAGGGCTGCTCCCTGGCCGAGGTTGTTCAGCTTTGCTAAAGATTACATGTTTTAACCATTAACATGTCTGCCTAGTCCTCTCCTGATAGATGGAACATAACCCTACAGTCAAGAATATAAGGAAGCTGTGTCCGTCCATGGACAAAAGAGAAAATACATTTATTGATGTAATTATTATTACAGAGCTGCATTCATTTGTAGCTTATATATCTGTCTTTTTTTAACAAGAATATAACTGTGTCTGAGTTAAGATAATCTATCCAGGTATAGTGGTGTTCTGTGCGTAGAAATTGATCTGGGGAAACCTTTAAATAATTGCTGAAAGATTAGCTAGATATTAGTTTAAAGCTGCCAGAACAATGAAATATGATGGATTGGTTTATGTTACTACACACTATACATTTTCTCTTTTCCTTATTAAATAAACCCTCTTATCTAGCAGCTGTAGTTATTAAACCACATGATTCTGAGACTCCTTTACATTAGCATTAGTCTGTAATTCAGGTTTTTTTTTCACACAACTATCACATCAAGGATACAGTTTCCAGTGATTTATATGTAACAATGCACCCTTTGAGAAAAGCTGTGGGCAAATTCCTGAGATGGAGGATGACTGCCTCATATGGGAAATGATAATTTAATAGGCTTTGGTGTTCAGGTTGTCTATCTATACTGTTTTTAGCATTAGTATAGTTGTGTGTGATTTAACTGGTAAAATGTGCTCGTTTGGGATTTGTATAGATATTATGATAGGTAGACATTATGCTCTTTTTTTAATACGAAAGCACATATTTTAACCATGTATATTTATAATAGTTTTTTTCTTTACATTTGGAAGCCCATGTATAAGCTAGAATAATTCAGTATTTTTTTAAACTTTGGAGAAAGCCCTAAAACTTTGACTGCTTCCAAAAGAAATATGCTCTAAATTGACAAGTTTAATGAAAAAATTTTTTTTTAAATCTAATACATTCTTAAAATGTATTAATGAATAAATCATTTGTGATTTATACCGGCTGAAAAACAACCATAAAGTATGATTAGGCATGAATGCAAATAAATATTACTATGGCCATGTATTCTGTTTCCACAGAAATTAGCAAGTTAAATAGTTTTTCCTTGCTGTTTTAACTTTTTTGTTCATTACCACAGAAAAACATGATAATGAAGCAATTAATATCATATTTCTCCATGGCTCATAATGTAATTCCAGTCTACCTTATCCAACCCACGTTCTATGAAGCCAGTCTGTCACGGACACACCTTTTGAACACGCATCCTCATGCAACTTGGGTTGACAGTATTTACAAACTGAGTAGAGCTCACAAATCATTACTTGGCCACTGTTAAGTCCAGGAGGGAGGAGGGATAAGGATACTCATAATGTCAATTGATTGGCCTGAAGGCTGCAGAAAAAAAAGTATGTAGAAGTATGTATGTGTCAGGACGAAAATTAAATCATGTGAACCTTAATGGAAATAAAGTCAGAAGGTGCTCCCAGGTTTGGATGGTTTGATTTTGGGGGCACCTTCTGACTTTATTTTAATTTAGGTTCTCATCATTTAAAGGGGTGTTCCAGCCAAAAAATGTGTTTATTAAAAGTCAGCAGCTACAAAAAGTGTAGCTGCTGGCTTTTAATAAACACTCACTTACCTGCTCCTGCGTTCCAGCGACGCGCTGGCCGGGGCTCCGCTCCTCTCCCCCCCTCCCCAGCCGGCGTCTCCATCCCGACTGTGGGCACCCAGCCGTGACAGCCTTCGGCTTCACAGCCGGGCACCCACTGCGCATGCGCGAGCCGCACTGCTTATATGCGCGCGGCTCGGCTCGCGGCTGATTGGACAGGCGATTGCCTAGGACCTGTCAGTGTCCTAGGCCATCGCCTACAGGGAGGGGCTGAAATAAGGCGATTATGCCTAATCGCCTTACCAGCCCCTCGGCGGAAGCAGGAAGTGGGACAGGAAGTCCCACTCCTCCTGAAGCCCCCACTTCCCCCCAAAAAAATGACATGCCAAATGTGGCATGTAAGGGGGTGAGGAGTGGAACAAGTGGAAGTTCCAAATTTGGGTGGAACTCCTCTTTAATTTGTCCTGACACATTTTTCCCCCTCCCCTTTTTTTTGGGGGGGGGGGTGAGATTTTCCTTGTGTCAATGCAGTCTTGACTAAGAGAGAAGCTTTTTTGTGGATGTGGTTATATTCGGGGATCATCCATTGGTGGTTATTTGTGTTCACGTGGATGAGTGTACCTGTATTGCATATCTGAGAGATAGACAATTTCATAGGGTAGAATATAGATAGCCCATATGTTCAGTAAGACAATATTTACTTATCAAAACAACACAACACAATCTCCTGCGCTTGGGTAGGTGGTGCAGCCAACTCCTTGGATAGAAGGTGAAATGTCAGTGGTCTTGCTGCTCTCCTCAGAACAATGGGTATCCTTAAAACTGAAACATAAAAGAAGAAGGGAGGGCGCACCGATCTTGTGCATTACCAAAGATAAAATGTATTAAAAACGATAACAGCAGTAGCCATATTCACAAACAAACATGATAAACAGGCTTGTCAGTACACCAGCAAGTGGAACCGTGTATCAAGACACCTGCAACCTGGACCGGGTGTTGAAGGGGACCAGATGGCATTGCAAACAACTGACCCGTTTCGAGGGAGAACCCTCTTCTTTAAAGATAAAGCGGTGAACGACTGGCCTCCTCTGGTTATCTCTTTAAATATACACATACACATGTCCAAGCAAACACCCACCAGATCCTACCACACCCATCAAAGTGGACGCCACCCACTATGTGTATTAATCAGAAATGTATGCTATTATGCAACATCCTACTGTAGGTCCCTCCTCTGCCAGCATGGAAGTGTCCCTAGCCCCTGGACAGGGGTCTATAACCCTGCGTTAGGGGAATGGCTTAGGTGTGTATGGTAGCTACCATCACATACAGCATATATACAGCATCCTAGCCATAGCAAAATACTTAATGTTTAATAGCACTGTGTAACACACCTACCCATTGCTGATGTCCTCATCCAGGTGTGTACATCAGTAAACTGGCTGATTTTCATACAAGGGGGTGAGTTTTTTCCCAAACCCATGTATGAAAATCAGCCAGTTCAATGGTAAATAGGACTACTATGGTCTTGACTGGATGATAGTAAGTCTATTATACTAGCATATTAACTGAAAACTAGTCACATTTGAACTTTCTTAGCCTAGGTTTATTTACAGTTCTATATATCAGTGTCAAACAAAATGTAAAAAGGGGACTTCACTGCACTTCCAAAAAAATTCAGAAGCTATGCATATTTACCAGCCTATGAATTGTCTTCCTTGCACCTGATGACTTCTCAACTGTATTTCTTTCCTGCACTGCCATCTTATAATTGGGAGACAGTTGTCATTTCCTGATTACAGCCTGTCCCAAGCAGCATATGTGCCACATTGAAGGATGCATAGGGACTGTTCTGGGATATGTGTGACATGTTTCCTAAGATATGGGGGGCAAATCTGCTAAAAGGAGCTTGCTTCTGAAAAAAAGAAAAAAACAGAATATAGGTAAAAGACGGGGAGGAGTAGAATGTTGCCAAGTGTATATTGTGGGTACCGATCCACTTCAAGTATCAGAAAGCAGCTGATAATGCTTTTCATAATACAGGTTGGTAATTGAAAAGCAGCACCATCTAATTGGTTTATACTGTTAGAGGGTCATTGCCACCATTAATTATGTATTCTTATGTACAAAATGTAATCTAGCAGAAGAGATATGATTGGTCCAATAGCCCAAGTCTAATGACTGGTTACAGAGTACAAGCAACAATTCTGTGGTGCAATCCAAAACAACCAATTCAATTTAAACTTCAAAGGAAACCTGTACTGAGAAGACTTTTAATTTGCTGTCATGCTGATCCAGTGTCACAGATCAGAAACAAGCACATAGACAAGGAGTTCTGACTTCACTCTGACTTTGTATATTGCTTACTTCTTCTGGGTCAGTAACTCAGAATCTACTGAAATCCGGAACAACCAGGCAAGTAAAGCCTCGTACACACGATTAGATTTTCAGATGGACGTTTTTTGTTGCATGCTAGTCTCATGTCGAAAGTGAAGAGGTTACTCATCATACGAAAAATTCTCGAATGACAGAATTCAACTTCAGAAGTGACGTCATGTTTTCAATAGTTTTGTATGTATTCTTTTGTTTCTGAGCATGTGTAGTCTTGCTCTTACCATTTTTTAGGGATGAAAACTGTACAAATTAAACGAAAATCGGACATTGTGTTCACATCTGACAAAAATGATATAGTCTGCACGTCCAGCTTTTGTTGTGTGAAAAATCATAATCGGCTGTCAAAGGCACCATACTAACGATCCAATAATCGTCAGATCGTTCGTCGGATAAAATTTACTTACGATTTTTCGTATCGTGTGTACAGGCCTTAACGTTTTCAGAAGGGTGTTAGCAATTGTAATAAATATGTGAAGTAGCACTAAAAAATATAACTCAATATTGTGAAAACACAAAAATAAATCAATATAATGACATCAAACGTATTAGGTGAAAAAAATTTATAAAGAAATCAAATATGTAAATACGTGTCCATAAGAGCCTATTCACAAGGGCTAAAAATAAAAAATATTTGTGAAACAAAAAAGTCCAAAGTAAACATATCATTCACGATTCACTTGCTCCACCAGTGTCCCCACAATCACAATGTGTAGTGCTTCCACCACCAGGTGACACCGAGTATTAAAGCCTCTTACCAGGTCCTGCGGACCATGATATAGTATGGTCAAATGCGTGTGTTACATCTCCTTATGAAGGGAAACTCCAAACCACCAAACGTGATCTATTCAGAGTTGGTTCATCAGTAGGATGAAAATAAAATAAAAAGCATATACGCCCATAGTGTAACCCATAAAAAACATTTATTCAAAAAATAACAAGTAAAACCAGCAAAGGGAATGACACAAACCAAATTGTTGGGCAATGGGTATAAAAAAAACTTGTTTTAGCGTGGATATCTTATATGATTTTTGTTAGCAATGGTAGCCTCCATTTTTCTTTCTGCACAAGTTCTCTTTATGCTCCAACCACACCTGGACAATGTCAGGTGAGAAGTCACCTGTGGGACTAGCCCTCACACCTGGCTAGATTAAGGTGACAGCATAAAGGATTAATATCATCTGATATTTTATCTTTCATCAATAGACTTTACACAATAGGATTCATTCCTTGTCTGAGGCCTCCCCAGCAATTCAATCTGAGTGGATACAATACACAGAGACAGGGGACTAGTGGTTACCTCAGCATCGCTCCTCAAGACCCTCAGTCCATATTCCCCCCCCTGTCAGAGTACATTACAGCCTCTCAGATTAAGGCCACCACCTGAAGAAATATACACCAGATAATTTTAAGGCTGCAACCTTAAGAGGAAAACTTTCATTCAACAATATCTTACTTAATCTGCAATAATCGCAAGTCATTTACTATAATTCATTTCAGGGATACTTTTAAGGTGGCGACTTAGGGAAGACCCACCACTCACCGTCGGGTGTCTGATGACAACATTTTTTGAAGATCTTAGATCCCCCCCCCATCTACAGTAATGACACCCACTTATTATATTAAACAGGGACTCCACCTATAACAGATTTTGTCAGTTTTCACAGTTTGACTACAAGCCCTGGTACCCAGGTATGAACTGAACACTAAAATATCATGCTCCTCCCAATGGTTGATTCAGGATACTTAATAAATCCGCCGACCCTAATATTCACTTAGCTTTGACTCATGTGGGTGCAAATATTCTGCTACACATTCAATACATGAAGGGAAAGCGAAACAAGAAGAACAAGAATACTATTAAAACTTTAGCCGTCAAGGAATCTCTTAAAAACGACTCCAAACTCCAGACACATACGCTGGAAATTACCGAAAATTCTATGTCTGTCAAACAAATCTCATCTCACCTGTTAGCCATCTCACCACCCCCTTCATCAGACTCTATATCACATACAGCGCTATACTCGTCTGTTGTTAAAGAAGGAATAATATCCACAATGTCGGGTCAATTAACCCCTTCTGAGGCCCCTTCTCAAAACCCTATCTACATCCATTCTAATACTGAACGCTCCCCTGAAGCCCCCTTCAATGTTACTGACTTATTCAACAGGATATCGGAAATTCTAGATAGGGGCCTCGCCCAGAACGCTGAAAAAATCACTAAGGACATCAGAGCCGACTTCCAAAGTCTTGGAAACAGGATCGAATCCATAGAACGGAAACTGGATATTAATGTCTCTAGAATCTAACAAAATACTGACCACATACAACACCTGCAAGAACAACTGGAGGTGGCCCAGGCCAGAATAGATGATTTGGAGAACAGATCAAGGAGGGATAATTTCAGGCTCAGGGGACTACCTGAGTCCATCACAGATGTACACTCAGCTATACAGGACATCATAAAAATCCTGATCCCATCCATACCTATTCACAAAATGGAATTAGACAGAGCACATAGATCCCTCGGCCCACCAAGAAAAGACGGCTTACCGAGAGACGAGGTGATGAAAAAATCTCGACAACAAGAAAACCTTCAATATCAAGGTGCAACGATTCAAATATTTTCAGACATATCTCCCTACACCATTCAGAAGAGGAGAGCGATGAAACCACTACTTTCTGCCCTCATGAAAAAAGACATTAAATACAAATGGGCCTTCCCATTCGCCTTAAAATTCAAATATAACGGCAGACTCCACGTAGTACACAACTTTCAAGAAGGTGAAAGACTATTACTAGACCTGAAAATTATTTCACATGAACCAGCCATGGACACTTTACCACCGCAACAAACCTCAGCTAAAAGAAATACACCCAATAGTCCAACCTCAAATCCCTGGAATAGAGTCAAACACAGGAAAGTCTGAAATAACTCTACTAAACATCAACTGAAATGATTTAATCTTAGCTCCGGTGGTGTCCATCCCCCATTCATATAAGTTGTTGTGTTCTTTTTTTTTTTTTTTCTCCCTAATAGGCCTTCTTTTAATATGAATTGTTTCTCAATTCTTGATCAAATTACTTATAAGGATTTCTGGTAGAGTAAGAGTTAATATTTACTGGCTCACTTATATAATTTATTTATTTATTCTTGTGGTTTTTCAATATCTACTTACCCATATGGTTCTACAATTTTTATTTTTTCCTATGGTATTAAATAATATATATATATATATATATATATATTTTTTTTAGGGGGAAGGTACCATCTCTTCAATTGTTATTTTTGGGGGATCAACCCTTTGTTTTTCAAAATTTAATTCATGAACTTTTTTGTCGCTGACAGTCGGCGGTGAGGCCCTGAGCCTCAACCTACTTCTTGGAGCAACACTTTGTCGCCCTGACAAGTAGGAAGTTAGTCCTCTAAATGGACTACTCTAATAAATTCTGTTTGATTGAAGGAAGGAGCAAACTTCCCTTCCTTCAATTTGGGTCATGGTTTGACCTTTTGCAATACTACATCTTGCTTTGTTGTTACCATTTTTGCCTTTATTTCCATGTATCTATTCTCCCCTTTTCCCCCTTTACCTTCCCACCCTCCCTCCCGGCCTACCTGCTATCACAGGTGTCTTCTGAGCTATGGACTCAGTCTTCAAGACACGATCGGTCCATAACACTCTTTACGACCCATGGCTGGCTCAAATAACACTACTAAACCCCTGCGTGTTGTGACACACAACACCCAGGGGTTGAACTCTCCTATTAAAAGACGAAAAGCCCTCCAGGCATACAAGGCACTTCATGTAGATATAGTGCTCCTGCAGGAGACACACTTCCCAAGGCGGTACTCCCCCTCATTCCTACACTCCCACTTCCCAGTATTCTACTTATCCAATGCGGAAAACAAGACGAAAGGAGTAGCTATCTTGTTATCCAAATTTTGTAATTTTAATTTACTAAAGGAATATAGAGACCCAGAAGGCAGATTTATTTTGGTAAAAGGAACTCTAGACGAGAAGCTATACACGTTTGTCTCCTATTACGCCCCCAATAGGGGACAGAAGAAGTTTTTCTCTCAGATGCTTGAAGTCCTCCATCCTCTTATGGAGGGCATCATTATTATGGGAGGAGACTCCAACCTGGCTTTCGATTCGGGTTTAGATAAATCCAAACCAAATAATAATAAACTCATAAGGCCAACCAAAATTAGCACACAAGTAGCTCGCATGCTTCATCAATCCCGATTGACCGATATTTGGAGAGAATTAAATCCGAAAACGAAAGATTACACCCACTATTCTAATCCTCACAAATCGTACTCCCACATAGACCATATATTAATATCCAACCATCATGTCCCAGCAGCCTCTAAATCCACTATAAAGGATGTCCCTTGGTCAGACCACTCCATGGTTCTATTAACCTTGAGAAAAGAGGACACAACTCATAAAATGTCTCACTGGACACTTAACCAGTCGATCTTAAAAGATCCCACTCTCATGGCAGAAATTGAACAATCCATAAAGGAATATTTTGAAATTAACGATACTAAAGATATATCCCCCGAAACCTTATGGGCTGCCCATAAAGCTACAGTTAGGGAAAAAATAATACAAATTGCAGCCAAACTTAGAAGACAAAAGAAATTGACCATAGAGAAATTGGAAGAGACCTATTTAGAGTTACGTAGAAAACATAAATTAGACCCTCTCAGTGTTCCCACCCACGATCTTGACGCTGCTAGATCGGCCTTAAACCTAGCTCTGACAGCAAAATCAGAAAATGATCTAAAATGGACAGGTGCCAGGTTCTACCATTTAAAGGATAAAATAGGTCCAATGCTAGCACGCAAACTATCTCCCAGATTTAAATCGAGAACCATCCTTAAGATAAAAATGGCAGATGGTACCCTTACCCTAAATCCTCGGCGGGCGATGGGGGCCTTCCACGACTTCTATTCCAAGCTCTACGCTAAGGATAGTAACTTTCCTTCGGACAAAATAGGTGAATATTTGAACAGCCTGAATCTTCCCAGGTTGACAAAGGTTCACAAGGAGTTGATGGAGGCACCCATTTCAGCTGAGGAAGTTATGTCAGTGATCAAAAACTTAAAATTAAACACAGCTCCTGGCCCTGATGGATTCTCAGGGTCTTATTACAAAACATTTCCTATCATTCTATCACCCTACCTAGCACGATTTTACAATCATTTGACTGAGGGCTCCCCTATAGATAAACAACTTAATTTGGCCTATATTTGGTTGATACCGAAACCCGATAAAGATCATAGCCTAGTGGAGAACTATAGACCGATATCCCTCATTAATAACGACCTAAAAATACTTACTAAAATAATAGCTAATAGGATGTCTGCCTTCTTAGGTCAATACATATCCAAAGATCAAGTAGGTTTTATCACAGGGAGAAAAGGCCCGGACCAGATCAGGAGAGCTATTGATCTTATCTCTTTAATGTACTCGGGGTGGTCTGGAAGCACTAGACAAAGAGGTATGCTTCTCTCACTTGATCTCCAGAAAGCCTTTGATTCAGTATCTTGGCCATTTTTGTTTTCTGTTTTGAATCGTTGGGGGTTTGGTTCTAAATTTTTAGGAATCATCTCCGCTCTCTGTTCCTCCCCTGAAGCTAAAATCCGGTTACAAGGCATGTTCTAGGAATCTATAAATATCCAAAGAGGCACAAGACAGGGCTGCCCTTTATCTCCTCTGATATTCGCTATTGTTATTGAATCTCTGGCCATAGCCATCCGAGATAACTCGAATATCAGGGGAGTTCATTGTAATAAAAAAGAACACAAATGCGCATTATTCGCAGATGATTTGCTACTCTTCGTGACCTCTCCTATCTCCTCCCTTCCGGAAATTTTCTCCCTGCTAGACGAGTTCTCTAAAGTCTCGGGTCTCATGGTAAACATGCCTAAATCTAGGGCCCTTAATATTTCTCTTTCAGAACTCACAGTGTCCCTCTTGAGAAACAAATATACTTTCAAATGGGACTCTACGTCTACTAACTATTTAGGTATCAACCTGATTCCAAATTTCCAGAATTTATACTTAGCCAATTACCCTCCTATGTATAGGAAACTCGAGAAGGACCTTACCGAATGGGGAGTGCAGAAAATAGGCTGGATCGGCAGAATTAATTCTACCAAGATGACTCTCCTCCCGAAACTCCTATATCTTTTTCGATCCCTTCCGATCCCGATAATAAAAAGCCATCTAAAATCCTTTCAAGGTAAAATCACCAAGTTTATCTGGAACAAAAAGGGACCCCGTCTTCCCTCTCGTAGTCTGTTTAACTTACCTGAACAGGGAGGTCTAGGAGTGCCAAACTTGTTATGGTATTATCAATCCGCGAGGTTAGCGCAATTATCGGAGGTTTACCTTAAAAATGATCGCCCAGATTGGATAGAAATAGAAGAACAGGCTTCCCCAATGTCCACAATTGAAGAACTCATGTGGCGCACTCCTAAAAGTAGACCCCCTATACTATCCCCCACCCTATCACAAGCATTGGTATTATGGGATTCACTTAAAAGCAATCCACTCTTAATTTCTAGAGGCAAACCTTTGTCAAGTATCTTTCTCGACCCATCTTTCTGCCCCAAAACGGAAGTGGACTCCTTCAAATGGTGGCTTGATAGGGGGGTGTACCGCATTGGACGTTTCTTTCAACATACAGGTCCTCTTCCTGAGCAATTCCTTATAGACAACCTTTGCCCCCCCCCCCCCCCCCTGAAAGATCCAGACTACACCAAATACATACCTTTGCTCAGAAACTTTGGAACGATAAAACAATTTCTGGCCTTTTGACCCCATATGAACACAAATGCGAACAAGCTCAGAATAGGAAAGGTAATATCTCTATCATCTACAAATCTCTTGCATCAAATAACATAAAATTACCTCATATGCTAGCTTGGGAAAGAGAGCTTCAAGAGGACTGGGACTTGGTGGACTGGTAAAAAAACTACTCTAGATCTCTTAAGGGTTTTAAGAGTCCATCCCTCATTGAAGCTAATATAAAAATTTTCACTAGATGGTACTTGGTCCCAATTAAATTGGCCACCATGTATCCGTCATCCTCACCACTATGCTTTAGAGGTTGTCAAGGAATAGGCACCATGATCCATACTTGGTGGGAGTGCCCTAGGATACGGGGATTCTGGAACAGGGTATTCCAGATTATCAGGAGAGTTACCGGTTGTAACCTCCATCAATCTCCTGCAATAGCCTTATTGAATGGACTAATACCACAGAGCTCCAAGGCCATTAGACAGCTGATTCTATTTATACTGACTGGCGCCAGAATCACTTTAGCGGCTGCATGGAAGAAACCGTCGGTTTCCATTTTACACATGAAGAGAAAGGTTACATGGATTATGGAACAAGAAAAAAGAATTAACTCTATGTTAGATACCTCTACCCAGTTCACTGAAATTTGGGAACCTTGGTTGATTTACATGGGAATCTTCCACAACATGTAAGTTTAGTTTTGGCTCTGGACTCAGACTGATGTAATCCTATGGCAGGTAGGCCCACCCTCCCTTTCCCTTTCCTCTCCTTCCTCTTTCCTCCTTCTCCCCCTCTCCTTTTCTTTATTTTTATTCTTTCTCTTGAACAGGAGATATTCATTACATATCATATTCTCCACTGCTCTCAGGTAGTGCTGATTTAGTTTAACTGGATGTATGTATTAAATTCCATTTGGATCAAATTTTTTTGTCATCAGGGGGGGGCTGCCCCCCCTCCTCGACACAGATTGCTCCCGGTGGGGGTGTCGGGGGGAGGGGATGCCCCCGGAAACCTATCCTCTCCACGGTTCGGTATGATTTATTCCTTACATATATTTTAGTTTTATGATCTCAGCTTATAATAAAAGTTTTATAGATTGCTTAGTAAACAGGGAATTTTAGCCCTAAAATGTTGTCGCTACCTCTACTGATTCCCATCCCTCCTGATTATACACGTTTACACTCCCATGTTAGACTTACCAGGTATATAGTTGGGACATTGGGGGGGGGGAGGGAGGAGAAGGGGAAATCTAGTTAAGAAATGTAATCTATTGTTTACTACTATAATTGTCAACACGATGTTTCCTGATGCATTTATTGTATTACGTTTATTACTCTGTATGCTCTTTATTTTATTATAATAAACTTAAATTTAAATGAAAAAAAAAAGAGAAGTCACCTGTGATTACCTGTGATCACCTGTAAGTTCCTATTCTGTTTTGCTCTTTGCTCTGGGTGCGAGGAGTCCTACGATCAATCGGGTAATCAGCAAGACACTAACACGAGTATCATGTAGCAAGATTACAATTTATTTTTAGGCATCGACTTTTAATTTTGTTGTCCGTGCATGGAAGGCACCCCTTCGTGGAACAACCAATCATATTACAGCATCTTACAGTATATACAGTTTGCCTGGAGATAAATGTATGTGACAGATAAAAATATATATTTTAATAATATTAGTACAGTCTATCTTATGTCTATTAACTGTCAATAATAATTCACACATGTCTGCAGAATTGAGCATATACTCTTCTTTGGAAAAAATATTTCACACGTTCTGCAGAACAGTAGCTTAGCCGCAAGCTTTAAGTTTCCGGTAATATAAGCAGTTCAAGCCTTTGCATGTCATTTAAAAGTTGATAAGAGTTTATCTGTACTAAGCAAGATGAGAACATATTTTTTAATATAAAGCTGATATGATATCATAAAGTAACCCTGCTTTCCTATAAAGGGGTAACCCCGCTTTCCTATCAACACCTCCTTTTGAAAGATGTTCTGTTAAGAACACTAATCAACTCACTATACCTTGACTGGCCTGCACATCAACCGGATAGAACACCTTTGCGATAAATTTGAGAGGAGAATGCAAGCCAGACCTTCTCATCCACATAAGTGCCCGATCTCATAAATGTGCTTCTGGAAGAATGATCAAACATTCCCAGAACCTTATGGACAGCCTTCCCAGAAGAGTTGAAGTTGTGATAGCTGCAAAGGGTGAGCCAACTCAATATTGAACCCTACGGACTAGGACTGGGATGCCATTAACTGCTTGCCGACCAGCCACCACAGTTCCTGCGCGAGAGCCCGTACAATAACATTGGCTTTAAAAGTGGCCACTTTTGCGCCGCCTGCTCGCCCCCGACTCCCGTGCGCGTGGCGGCGGGCGCGATCGCCCCCAGGCACATGCGATCGCTCGTTACAGAGCGAGGACCAGGAGCTGTGTGTGTAAACACACAGCTTCCGGTCCTGTTAAGGAGAGAAATGCTGATCTTCTGTTCATACAATGTATGAACAGAAGATCAGTCATTTCCCCATGTCAGTCCACCCCCCCTTAAGCCCCATACACACTATCAGTTTTCCTGCAGGTTTTTCTCTTCAGGTTTACCAAAACCATCTAGTGCAAGGGCCTCCCTGATTGCATACAAATTGAAACTCTTAGGCCTCGTACACACGACCGGTTTCTCGGTGGGAGAGCCTTTTTGCCGAGGAAACCGGTCGTGTGTACGTTTTTCATTGAGGAGACTGTCGAGGAACTCGACGAGCAAAAAAGAGAGCAAGTTCTCTTTTTCCTCAACGGGAGTCCAAATTGGCTTGTGGTGTTCCTCGTCGGTCTGCTTTTCAACGAGAAACTCGAGCATGTGTATGCTAAGAAACCTGTGCACCTTCAGTAAAAGTGGCGTTTCTAATGGAAATAGCACATTTGTCACGCTGTGACAGACTGAAAAGTGAAAATGTCTCTTACCAAACTTCAACCTAACACGCAGTAACATGAGATTAGCAAAAGCAGCCCCAAGGGTTGTGCCAATGGAATCGAACTTCCCCTGCCGTTGTATGTGTTGAAGTCACCGCGTTTGAGAACGAGGAGATTTGGTCTTTAACGTGTTAACGCAAACCAAGCTTGTCGAGTTCCTCGACAAGAATAACAAGGAACTCGACGAGGAAAACAATGTGTTTCGCCCAACGAGTTCCTCGGTCGTGTGTACGCGGCCTAAGGCCGCGTACACACGATCAGTCTAAACCGATGAAAACGGACTGAAGTTCAGTTTCATCGGTCCAAACCGACCGTGTCTATGGCCCATCAGTCTGTTGTCCTTCAGTCCAAAAATTCAGAACTTGCTTTAAAATCGGACCGATGGACGCCTAGCGATCAGATAAAACCGATGGTTACTACGCAAAAGCATCGGTTCAAAACCCGCGCATGCTCAGAATCAAGTGAACGCATGCTTGGAAGCATTGAACTTCATTTTTTTCTGCACATCGTTGTGTTTTACGTCACCGCGTTCTGACACGATCGGTTTTTGAACTAATGGTGTGTACGCACATCAGACCATCAGACCATCAGTCTGTAAACCGATGAAACTGAACTTCAGTCCGTTTTCATCAGTTTGGACTGATCGTGTGTACAGGGCCTTAAGGTTTGACCTCATTTTATATGGTTTTGGTAAACCTGAAGAGAAAAACCTGCAGGAAAACTGATAGTGTGTATAGGGCTTTACAGTTAGAACACACCCAGGGAACATACTTAACCCCTTCCTCGCCCCCTAGTGTTAACCCCTTCACTGCCAGTGGCATTTTTATAGTAATCCAATGCATTTTTATAGCACTAATCGCTATAAAAATGCCAATGGTCCCAAAAATGTCAAAAGTGTCCGAAGTGTCCGCCATAATGCCGCAGTACCGAAAAAAAATCGCTGATCGACGCCATTACTAGTAAAAAAAAAATATTAATAAAAATGCCATAAAAATACCCCCAATTTTGTAAACGCTATAACTTTTGCGCAAACCAATCAATAAACGCTTATTGCTATTTTTTTTTACGAAAAATATGTAGAAGAATAAGTTTCGGCCTAAACTGAGGAAAAAAAAATATTTTTATATATTTTTGGGTGATATTTATTATAGCAAAAAGTAAAAAATATTCATTTTTTTTTTCAAAACTGTCGCTCTATTTTAGTTTATAGCGCAAAAACTAAAAACCGCAAAGGTGATCAAATACCACCAAAAGAAATCTCTATTTGTGTGAAAAAAAGGACGCCAGTTTTGTTGGGGAGCCATGTCACACGACCGCGCAATTGTCAGTTAAAGCGACGCAGTGCCGAATCGCAAAAAGTGCTCTGGTCTTTGACCAGCAATAAGGTCCGGGGTTAAGTGGTTAAAGTTCATGTGTTTGTAAAGGCCGGTGTCCCAATACTTTTGGTAATATAGTGTAGATAATGCAGTTACATCACATTTTTATTTTTTGACAACGTTAAATATGAATTCTGCCAATCTCTTTAAAAGGCCCTTGTTGCTAGTAAAGTATACATGTTATGAAATGTTTGCTTTAGATTCATAATTTTTTTTTCAGCAAATGACAGCAAATCATCACTCACATATTGTTGACCCTTTCATCTCTTTAAACAAACTATGCAGAAATACCCTTAGAGAAAAAGAGGATTGTTATAGAATGTTTGACATGAAGGTCTTGTACGCTAATTAACCACTTGGAGATTATGAAAACAAAATGTGAAACTTGAATCAAGGAATCTGTAATAGATGACATAATCACTCTTTTATTAGATTGAAAGATACAATTCTTTCACATATTACATGTCCCATCAACCAAATATTGTATCAACAGGTGCATTGTACGCTTTTTAGAAAAAAAAATGGTGAGGAATAGTAAATTCCTGACGATATATATTTCCACCATTCTGAAAATGTTTTATTTTTTTTACTCAATAGGGGAGAGCAAGATTATCAAAGCCCAACCTCAGCCACATTTTTCGTCCATTTGGAATTGAGAAGGGAAGAGTATAAATTTAAGATGTTTATTATCGGATGTGTATTTCTGTCAAGGATTTGTTTTTTGCCACTTCCTGATCCCATAACTAAATGGTAAATACAGGCATCACTGGAACTGGATGGCATAGACCTCAAATAAAAGATTGTCAGTTCTAACACTTGCTGTCTATGCTATTTTTTTTTTTTTTGTGCTTGTGTTTTGTTTTATTTTTTCTGTTTGCATGATGTAAACTGAAACCAAAAAATGGGAAGAAACCCTTTGAATCACATTTCATTCATTCACATTGCTGCTTCTGTATGCATTTAAGCAGAGAATACATCATGCAAGAAAAAGTATATGATTAATTCAAAATCGTAAATTTATGCATTTAACATCTGTTTTAAAGTTTGAAAGCAGCAGCATGTCCTAACATGAATTCTATGGAAATTCTAAATGTGTTGCTTCTTTTTTACTCATTGTTGCTATGACTCAGTCCATAGTAAAGCAATCAGATTATAAATATCTCCAGCAAAGGATTGAAAAAAATCTGCAATAATACTGATAAAGGTAAACTTATGTTTATAAATCAGTTTAGCGATTACAAATATTTTTTATGACCAGTGAAATGCTTCACAATATAAATGATCAGCATACTGTATAACAGGAGTGCAGTGGCCCGGGGGCCACATGTGGCCCGCGGAGCCCTCTGATGTGGCCCGTTACCTCCTGCTCTGGGATGGAATAGAAAGAATACTGTTATTAAAGGTCAGTTTATTACTAAAATCACAGTGTATATATGGGCATATCTGTTCTGGGCTGCTTTCAAACTGATCCGGAGCTGCAGAGCAGTTTACCTGTGAGTTCCCTGGACTGAGCTGTTATTACCTGCGAGTTTGTTGAGCTTTCGGAAAGTGCACCAAACCTGCAGAATATAATAGAAGTCTATTGCAAATGGCAGGAAAACCAAATATACACTGTGTTGCGCCCATGGTGTGGGTAGACCGCAGCGCATCAGTGTGGAAGCAGCCTTGGGTCCCTTTCACATGGTCAGTCTGACCAATTGGACTCTCCATTCACCTCTAAGTAGAGGCAGACATAAACCGACTTGTGTTCTACATCCAATATGATCCGCTAAAAAGTATCGTGGTCTAAGTCCATGTCCGCTTTGCATATGCAGAGCAGACAAGGACATGCCATCCACCCGCTCCACTCATTGTGGCCCGCGACCGTTTACCAGGTTGCTTAAGTGGCCCTCGCTCTTCAAAAGGTTGGGCACCCCTGCTGTATAAGGTCAACCCAACACTATGTGCGCTAAAATACACTACGCACATGTCTCTATTTTGCCTTTTTTCTGGTAGAGTATAGGGAGAAGGAATGGAGGAATCACTTGGATGCAGCTGTGCAGCTTCAGCATGTATTGCACTGTACGCAAAGCATTTTCTTGGCTAATCAGGAGCATCTTGGCCAGCTGGATAGCAACTGGATGTTGGCTCCTTCTTCCTGTCCTGACACTCTTTATTGATATGATTCATTATGGAATTGAGAAAAATTAGGTGGAAAAGGGTTAAAGCCTAGCTAATGGTGGTGATGCAATGTTTACTGTATTCGTACTTGGTCCCTCTCGTTTGTGGACCCATTTCAGCAAGCCATGAGACTATTACAACAGTCTGCTCTCTCTAATGGACTGTGTGCATATCGACTTAACCATGCTGCTTTTGCTTCTTGTCCTATGTGTCCAGATCACTAACATGTGTAGTGGACCCATATTTTCTGATCTTCCTGAACTTGTGAACCTTGACTGGTCATGATAATGATTGGCTTGTATTATGGTTTCTGAATCCCCACTGAAACTGGCAATGAGTTGGCTTGCTTCTTGTTTCCTGCTGCATCCCAGGAACTTCTGTTTATGGCATGGCTTGTCTTCCAGTTTCTAATCTGTCTCAGATCCCTGGTCCTTCCTGTCCACAAATCATCTTCCTGCTTGAAAACCTTGTAATGCCCAAGCTATTCTAGTAAGAAGCACAGTTTTTTTCCCTGTTCCTGGTTTCTGCTTGTCCGTGTAGACTTGAGGCTCAACTTTTTGAAGAGTGAGGGTGTGTTACGTTTCATATATATATATATATATATATATATATATATATATATATATATATATATATATATATATATATCAATGTTAAATTAATGATTTTCTCTATCAGACTAGTTTTAACAAAAATCTGTGTGTTTTAGTGAATACATCTAAAAAAAATGCTGTTGGATTCAATGGGAACTTACTGTAGATATCATTGTTGTATTCAGTTTCAGCAGTCTATTGTCTCTATAGCTACAGTAAACAGGTATGTTTTTCTGTTGTTCGGTAACTATGGTAAGCAACCTGACATATATATACTTTAGGTTGTCAGGCATAAGACAGAAGGACTCTCATCATGCCTTTAGAGCAAATAGGAAAAGTCTGTAACTAGCCATTGAAGAAAAGAGGGACTTCATCATGCATTAGAACCAGAAAAAGGCTGTAACCAGCCAAGAAGAAAGATACCTGATTTCCAGCAACTGCTTAAGAAGCCTGAGTCCTAGTTGTCAACGGAAATCACACACACACACTGTTCATCAATGTACAGATCATAGTTTCTGCTAGTCATCTTGCATGATATATCTGTCAGTCTTGTATTCCTAATATTGTAATAGTTTTGTATGTACAGCATTTTTGTATAGTAAAAGCATTTACAGACTGCAGAGGTCTCAATTTCCTTGCTTATACCACAAAGAAACCTTGCTAGATAAAAGCAAAGCAAAACAGAGGGCCACCTAATTTATTTGGTAACCAAGCATGGGCCACAATGAAATTAAATGGTTCAGAAGTATTATTTATTTTTTCAATAGCACAATTAACCACTTAAGGACCGCCTACTGCACATTTACGTCGTCAGAATGGCACGGCTGGGCACATCAACGTATATATACGTTGGTTTTAGTACCCAGCCGTGGCTCCAGGACCGGGACCGCGGGATTCGTCCCTGGATTCGTCCCTGGAGCGGAAGAACGGGGAGAGCCGTGTGTACACACGGCTTCCCCGTGCTTCTCTGTGGCCGGAGCATCGATCGCGTCATCCCTGTAATAGGGGGACGCGATCGATGACGTCACACCTACAGCCACACCCCCCTACAGTTGTAAACACACACATTAGGGCACACATTCCCTACAGCGCCACCTGTGGTTAACTCCCAAACTGCAACTGTCATTTCCACAGTAAACAATGCAATTTAAATGCATTTTTTGCTGTGAAAATGACAATTGTCCCAAAAATGTGTCAAAATTGTCCGAAGTGTCCGCCATATTGTCGCAGTCACGAAAAAAATCGCTGATCGCCGCTATTAGTAGTAAAAAAAAAAAAATTAATAAAAATGCAATAAAACTATCCCTTATTTTGTAAACGCTATAAATTTTGCGAAAACCAACCGATAAACGCTTATTGCGATTTTTTTTACCAAAAATATGTAGAAGAATACGTATCGGCCTAAACTGAGGAAAAAAAATGTTTTTTTATATATTTTTGGGGGATATTTATTATAGCAAAAAGTAAAAAATATTGCATTTTTTTTTAAATTGTCGCTCTATTTTTGTTTATAGTGCAAAAAATAAAAACCGCAGAGGTGATCAAATACCACCAAAAGAAAGCTCTATTTGTGGGGAAAAAAGGACGCAAATTTTGTTTGGGAGCCACGTCGCACGACCGCGCAATTGTCTGTTAAAGCGACGCAGTGCCGAATCGCAAAAACCCCTTGGGTCATTTGCCAGCGTATTGGTCCGGGTCTTAAGTGGTTAACATTTTCCTTCTAAAGCCGCTGAATGCCAGCAATAGGAAGAGGAGGAGAAGCTGAGTTTAAACAGTTGCTGAAGGAAAAAGGAGAGGATTGGTTCCTGTATATGCCGCCCCCGCTACCCCTCCTGTCCAAGTGTAAAACAAAATGTGACAGGAAGGATTCACGGGCTCCCTTGAGCATGGTGCAGGGTTGCCATTATGACTCCTGATGCTACACCAGTGGTTGGGGGAGTGGTAAAAACACATCTCAACTATGGGGATTTACAATCCGCCCCCCAAACCGCAAATGTAAGTAAGCTCCAAACCGCAGGATATAATAGAAGTCTATGGCTCATTGCAGCAAACCCACGGGCTGCACCCTGATATCAGTGTGAAAGCAGGCTAATAATTGTTAACCCTTTTATAGCTGCTAATATGCCCATTGAAAAAATGCAGTGTATGTAATGTTTGATACACTGACCTTCTTATCCTCTTCTAGCTTCTGCTGGCATCTCTTTCTGTCTCCAGAATGCTAGAAAGGTCCCAGGGGAAGTGCACTTGGTATCACCCAGGGACAGGAGCCAGTGCTACAGAGGAACCATTGACTTATGCAGCTCCTGCTCTCTCTGCTGGCGCCAGCTCGATGCACTCTGATCCTCTGGAATGGCGGGTCGGCAAGCCACGATCACAAACAATGGGTTCCAGACCCTGGGCATGCACTTTCCTGGTGTTCAGCCTGTGGGCCGCAGGCTGAACACTGCTGGTGTAGACAATGAAGGAAACCTGAGAGCTGCAACCTGGAGCTGCCAAGCAAACCAAATCCATCAATTCTTGTCGAGAGCATTGGTGAACTCTTTAAAGTCTGGTCCTAAGGGTAAACCTACATCTACAGTTGGTAAGATAGGTTGTTATATCCAGTACCCACTCAGTCCGCATTATCCGGCTGTACATCTGATAATCAGCTTTCCACACACTAGAGCGCCCAAATTTAAGACATGCTTGAAGTGAATTTTAGTCTGGACATAATAGTGTAGATCAATGTTTCTATTACTGCATGTCAGGTAATCCAAAGTATCTCAAAAGTATATTGCCATAACCTGAATATATATGTTTCTAAGAAATAGCGTTTCAATACATACTATCAACCTAGATGTTTAGATTTTACAAAAATGAAAATGGCTCTTCAGAGCTGAACTAAGCATGCAGATGTATACATTGTACCAGGCAGAGGCATTTCTAGGTGTATGTATACCAATATTTGAATAACTCTGGTAAAGGTTACTCAGGCATTACAATTGTTTCCAAATAAACTCTCAAAAAAGAGGGTCCTAGGTCATTTTAATACCATTTTATACCATTTTATATGACAGACCTTAAATATAAGCTTTTCTCACTGTAAAATGGGAAGTTATTTCTGCTTCCATTCATTATATCTATTCTTTCACTTTGCATTTTCTTTAAAAAAAAAAAAAATCTGACCGTCTGTCTCAAAACTAAAGAAGAAGTATGTGAATACCTCCATCCTACCACAAACTTCCCAAAACATTTTGTAGAATTGTTTTTAAACATACTGTAGCTGAAATATACTTGTTGGGTAAATGCTTATAAAGCATTATTCCTAACTTTTGGTTAGCTTTGCACACAGTGCATTCATTTGTTTTATTCTGTACTAGCTGTATTTTAGGTAGAGTTTTCCTTTAATTAAGCTTAATGTGTCAGGGACAAGTGCAGTGGAATAATGATGCATATTGTAATGTGAATGTGCTTTTGAAGCTAGGCACATCTGCATCCTGTCCTTTCTTCAGGGAGGTGTGAGTTCAAGGCAAGTGCACACATGGCTGAAGTGTGCAAGAGGACTTCATACATTTATGCAAGAGAACTGTGATAGGATTCATATGCATGCTGTGATTGTGCCATATGTTTGACTCGGTCCGTATTTAACACCCGGCAGCCCCAAATTCACTGAAAGTCGGCAAAAAGAACAGAGCTCAACTGTTCCTTCCCCAGGCAATGAAGGCTGCCTTGTCCCACAGAGAGTCGGATTTTCTTTTCCCTTTTTACTTACTTCCAGGATAATTTATTTTATTAGTTATGATGGCAAAAAATAAGAGAGCCTTAAATAAATTTGTCAATGAACAACTCTAACTATTTCTATTTCCCTTCTTTTACTTTCTTACTTTTTGTTTGCTCTATTTAGGGGGACAGATAAGCTCAATAAACCCCAATGATTAAAGCATGTATCCCACTTTAAATACAATTACTCTGCAATAGTAATTTAAGTATGGGATAATAATTAGGAGTGTTTGTATTAATCAGAAGTGTTTTCCTCCTGTTGATTGACATTTTTTCCCCAACTGTATGTACTTGGACCTGCTGTGACCTACTGGGAAGAAGTAGGGCATGGGGCAGGGCTTTAGTGAATTTAGAATAAAATGTTGTGTGGTTCAAGACATAGAAGAATGCTATGATGCATACTATGGGCTTTATTTACTAAAACTGGAAAGTGCAAAATCTGGTGCAACTCTACATGGAAACCAATCAGCTTCCGGGTTTTATTGCCAAAGCTTAAAGAGGAAGTAACCCCTCATGGGTTTTACTTCCTATTTTGTTCCCTGCAAAGTAAAAGCATAATGGGCTAGTATGCATAGCATACTAGACCATTTTGTGCCAGTTACCTGTAAACGAAGCCTGCAATGTCCCCGCTGGTGGAAGCATCTTCATGCCTCTTCCTTCCGGGGGTGCAGGCTCCGGCTCTGTGACTGGCCGTAGTCGCGTGACGTCACTCTCACACATGCGCGTGGGAGCCAACAGTCACAGCATGGGCCATGTAGAAATGACATGATCGTGCCCTTTCTTAAGTGTGCTTGCGCCGATGACGTTGGTGCAAGCGTATATGGTGGAGATATTTCCAATACCTACAGGTAAGCCTTATTATGTGCAATTTTCAAGTATTTCACTTAAAGGGGTGTTCCAGCCAAATTTAGTGTTTATTAAAAGTCAGCAGCTACAAAAAGTGTAGCTGGTGGCTTTTAATAAACACACACTCACCTGCTCCACGATCCAGCGACGCGCCGTGCCGCTCGCGCATGCGCAGTGCCGCTCGCACATGCGCAGTGTGTGCCCAGCCGTGAAGCCGAAGGCTGTCACGGTCGGGTGCCCACACTTAGGATGAAGATGCCGGCCGGGGAGGGGGGGAGAGGAGCGGGTACCCGACCGTGACGGCCTTCGGCTTCACGGCTGGGCACACACTGCGCATGTGTGGACAGGCGATCGCATGGGACCTGTCAGTGTCCCATGC